>OX940961.1:18255881-19667942 GCA_954870475.1 Euphrasia confusa
CTTGTTGTATCGCAGAAGTTTCTGACAGAATCTATTGCTGAACTCTCGAATGAGAAACACAAGATGTATGATGTGACTGTTGAGTTGAAAAACTCAATCGAAAAGACGGAGGATGAGAAGGTAAGGCTGAATAACTCTCTGACAATTCTGAAAATTAAATTTGGTGCTCTCTTCGAAGAGAAACATAAATATTACAAAGAAGTTGTCAAACTGAGAGAATCATTTGAGAAGTCGAGTTCTGAAAACTTGAAACTGAAGGCATCACTGAAGAAGGAAACATTAGAAGTGAAGAAACTCCAAACTCTCTTCAAGAACACTGATGCTGAGAATGATGAGCTAAAGTCATCCTTGATGAAAGCTCAAACTGACCTAGCTATGTGTGACAAGGAACGTTATGTTCTAAAGGAGAAGCTTCAGATGACTGATGAGCTTTTGAGAAAGATGAATACTAACTCTTCAGTATTTGACAATGCCGCATCTTATATGAACCCAGGTCATGTTGGACTTGGATTTCAGAAAGTTTTTGAATCTATCTATACTGCACCTGAAAAGAAAGAAGTGACCTTCGTCAAAGCTTCTACTGACTCTTCTGAGAGTAAGACCATTGATGATTCTGAAACTCTGAAACGAAAGGAAATAGCTGAAGGAAAGAAAGTTGCTACATCTCCAAAAGCTGAATCTCAAAAGTCGATCTCGACTACTAGCTTGAAGGCGGAGACATATCAATTTCCGAAGTCCATAGTAAAACATCCTCGTGCTATCTTGCCTTACGAGAAGACGTTGCTGAAGTAGTTGAGTAAGCCTCAGAACATAAAACCGAATATAAAATTCTCTCACTCTAAACCTGTTATGGTTAAGACTTCGACGAATGCTGAACCTCGTCAAAAGAGAAGATATGTGTGTCACTACTGCAATGAACCCGGACACATTAGACCTTTCTGCTTTAAGCTGAGAGATGACATCAACCGGGATCTGGTGACTGAGAAGAAGAAGATTGGAGTTGCTAAGAGTGTGAAGAAACACACGTCTCCAGTGCCAAAAGTTGAGAAGAATGAAAAACTGGTAACTGAGATTAAGTCTCGAAATGCTGGTGTGAAGAAGAAGTGGGTTCCTAAGTCCCAAAAGTGTGAAGTAAAGTTTAACCCCACCACTTCAACTACCTGGAGACCAAGAGAACTTATTTTTTGCAATGTTGCACTCAATGCCTCCGATTCTGGAAACAAAGGCATTTGGTACTTCGACAGTGGTTGTTCCCGTCATATGACCGGAACCAAGAAGTTCTTAAAAGAATATGAGCCTATGACTGGTTCTCCCGTGGTGTTTGGAGGGGGAGCTAAAGGCGTCGTCATGGGTAAGGGAACGCTGCATATCAAGGGATTGCCACCTATCCGAAATGTAGTTCATGTGAAGGGACTCGTGGCAAATCTCATCAGCATCAGCCAACTGTGTGACGAAGGGCTGAATGTTAGTTTTGATAGAGACTCGTGCAAGGTATTTGATGCTGAAGGGAAGTGCATCATGGAAGGTCCGCGTGCTAAGAACAATTGCTATACAACTGAGTATAGTTGCTTCTCTGTGACTGTTCCTGATGAAATTGATTTGTGGCATCAACGCCTTGGACACACCAGCACTCGAAATCTGAGTAAATTGGTTAAGGGGGAGATTGTTCGAGGAATCTCTCAACTCCCCAAAATTGAGAAAAGAGTGTGTGGTGACTGTCAGAAGGGTAAGCTGACGAGAACTCCTCATCCTGCACTACCAACACTGATGAGCACAACTGCTCCCTTTGAACTTCTCCACATGGATCTCATGGGTCCAATGGAAGTGAAGAGTATTGCCAAGAAGGAGTATGTACTGGTGGTAGTCGATGATTTCTCTCGCTATACTTGGACGAGATTTCTTGCAACAAAGGATGAGACTTTCGATGCTTTCAGAGGCGTTGTGAAATGGATAAGAACAAATCATTAAGCGAAAGTGAAGAGGATCAGAAGTGATCACGGGACTGAATTTGAGAACTCTAGCTTCAATGAATATTGTTTGATGAAGGGAATTCATCATGAATACTCGGTGTTACACCATAAAAATCCAACACCGACACGTGTCTAGACGACCGGAGCCACGTCATCAAGAAGACGATCAAACGGCGGACCAAAGTCAGAATTGAAGTCATGGGTGATGTCAGTACCAGGCGAGCTCAACAGTAGCCCCAGGAAGACAGCCCCGTACCAGACTAGGGGATCAGCCAGATAAGGCTCCAGGCAAGAGGCGGTGCGCCTCTGGTGACATGCAGCAAGTGGAAGACAAGTTTAGTGGATATTTAATGCAATGGCTTAAAAGTCTTCATTAGTGGGATTAGATGTGATAGGAGGCTAATAGGTGGCATAATATGAGCTTGCATGCTCATGCATACTACTAGTATATAAGAGAGGAAAGAGAGAGAGGAGAAAAGGACTTCACCTTTTTAATTTCCAAATACAATAAGTAAGGAAATAAATCAAGAACACATGATGTTCATACCTGGTGTTTTCCAGATTCCGGCCATACATTTTCCGATCTATAATATGTCCTAAACAAATAAATATCTGCTTGGAGCCCTATTCTATAACCCCCCGTTCCAGTAATATATGAATTGAGTGAAAAAGGGTCCAAACAGTGGCGCTAGAAGGAGATCAGGTTTTACGCATCGGAAAAAGAGGTTCAACCGGCGAAGAGATGGCAGACGAGAAGGAAGGCGAGACGGCACCCGACGACTCTGTTGATTCCGGCAGGTGGCAGGACGTCATGGGGAAGGCGGCTCTCGAGGATCCCAACGCTCCGGTGGCCGAGGTAATCCCAGAACCCGACAACCGTGACGCGCCACCGCCGCAGATCCAGATTGTCGATGAGGACAGCCCCGCCGACGGCCATGCAGAGACCGATCTGCAAACCGAATCTCAGGTAAGATCTCCTCATCGCCGTCATCATTCTCGCCGCCGTGCTCGTTGTTTGCACCCGTATGATTTGGGAGGGCCGTTGACGCCCGTTGTGGCTCCGCCCCCAATCAAATTCGGAAATCTGGATACTTCAGAAAAAATTGATGAAGCCGTGCATGTTGGAAATCGATATCCCGGAATTAATAAATTTAAATAAATAAATTATCTAATTAATTCCGACCGAAATCCTTTGGAGATCGAATATCCGGATTGTCTAAATTGCGGAACCGACAATCCAATCGACTCCCGGTTATCGGAAACCCGCCACGAACCTCCACGG
The DNA here is from genome assembly GCA_954870475.1 of Euphrasia confusa. Lineage (NCBI taxonomy): Eukaryota > Viridiplantae > Streptophyta > Magnoliopsida > Lamiales > Orobanchaceae > Euphrasia > Euphrasia confusa. The sequence goes on from OX940961.1 coordinate 18,259,134, forward strand.
GGATAGCCTAATCAAACAAACCCGCCACGGGGATAGCCCGTGGCTTGTTCGATCGAGCCACCACGCGTGGGCTCGCGGCTGTTCGCGACAGCCGTGCGGGGCTGCTCGTAGCAGCCCGCGTGAGTCCCGTGCGACGCGTACGGGAGGAGGGGCTGCTCGCCGTGCACTGGTCCTCATTCGATTAGAAATCTAAGAGAATGTAATCCAAAGGAAGAGCTTGTCTGCTTCGTAATCCAGAACATAGTTTCCAGTACTTCGAAAGTACTTACAATGTTCATTACAGCAGTTCAGTATTCCTTTCCAGGATTACCTTGATATCCTCCCACTATACTAGTCGCATAGCAGATATCAGGTTCTTGTTTTCAACATTGCATCTATCAAGCTTTCCACATTTGAAGTGTAGGAAACTACTTTCATTGCTTCTATCTCCTTTTGTGTTCCAAAACACATATCCTTAGATAGATGCATTCCGTATCTGAAAGGTAACGAACCTTTCTCGGAATCTTGCATGTTAAAACGAACTATAATCATATATATGTAAGATGTCCAGGAGAAGTACAACTTCTTCCTATATCTTTCATAATGATTTATCCAGACAACCATCATTTCATGTCTGATTACATCTTTACATTGTTGCCAATGATAAAATGTTATCTACATAAAAACCCGAGAAACACCACCTTGTTTCCATCACGTTTCCAATACACACTATTCGTCTATGCTTTGATGAATCCATAAAATGGACTATCTCATCAACTTGCAAGTACCACGAACTCAATGCTTTGTTCCAATCCATAAATGGATCAACTAAGCTTGTACTCTAAATGATCTTGCCTCTTAGCAATAAACCTTTATTGCTCTCCAAGAAGGCACATTTAGATCTAGTACGGCCTTCATGTAGATCCAGGGATCGATTTCATGTATACTAGGTCCAGAGTCCGAAGACTCTCCTAGTCTTATGAATATCTCCGGTTGTCCCACAACCTCCCACTACAATGGCGTTCCGGTGTATAAACAGTAATAACAGTAGGTGCAGTTAGTGGTGTACCGCTACTCGGTTCGGCTGGTTCTAAGTCTTAATCTCTCTCTCTCATTTCAAAGTATTACGTCACTTTGGGCTTGTGGTTCATCTAATAGTCTTCCTCTAAGAACCGGGCGTTAGAACTAACGTCCTTCTGGTTCATAGTACTATTGAACACACAACTTTTGTTCTTCCAGGATATTCTACAACCGCATTGAATGCGCCGTTGTTTCCAGACATACCCATAGAACATAGGTAGTTCCATATAACTCATGCTTTTACTATTTCTATAAGAGTTCCACTTCTTATTTCCGACACACCATTTCTACACAAGAGTGTATGGTGTAGTCATTTGGGATCAAATCCCAATCTCTGATCAGTATGCCATGCATTCCTCAGACAGGCACTTGCCTCCGCGATTAGATCGCAGGCTTTCAATGGATATACCATGATGGTTCCCCACAATAGCTTTGTGTCCATTGACTTGTCAAAACACTTTGCTTTTGTGGCACATCAGGTATGCTAATCCATTCTTTCGAGTAATCATAAAATGAAGTACTCGTACCTTATTGTCCGAGTAAACAAAGGTCTGCACACATCAGAGTCAATCAATTCTTATACTTGTCCGGATCTTATATCTTATATCCATACAGGATTGCTTAGTCATGTTATCTTCTAAATCAGATTCTTAGGTCGGAAGGTCCACTCCTTCAACTTAATTGATCAAATATCAATTTTCGACCTTTGAACTTCTTATTTGAATAAACATGATTTAGCATAAGAATCCACAAGTATAATCGATTTAATAAAGAAATCTCTTATTAGTAAAACGAGTTTTGTACTACGGTTCGTTGCACCGTGGTGGACTCAGGATTCATCATTTATATATTGCTAGCTAATGCACCAGAATAGATACTATATTTATTTCTTCTTATAACCATATCAGATGATTAAAAGAAATAAAATATCCATTCTTTAGAAATCCAGAACAAAGTTCTTTCTAAAGGTACACAAAAGCAATAGCTCAAAATGAAATCCTATAATTGTCCTCCACCGCAACAGCTGCCTCCTTAACAGCATTGCCCTTGTAGACTACGATTTCTTCTTTTCCAAGTCGTCGGGTTTCCTGGAACCCTCGCATTTAGAATGCGCATACCGTCAACGGTTCCATATCTACACACCAGGTTCCGGTAGATAATACCACTGACTATGTTTTACGACTAAAGAAGATTTCGTACTTTCTTTGAGAGGATAATCAGAATTCCAGTACCTAGACTGTTTGCATCGAGAACACTAGCCTATTGGCTTTCTCGCCCCATCTCGTGATCCAAGAAACTTAGGACCACTGGGTTTCTTTGCTTGCTTTTCCTATCCCCCGGTTTTGCCCTTAGGTTCGAAACCTTTGGCATTGGCTACAAGAGCTTGCGATTTCCGTCTCAACTCGTCTAAAAGGTCAATCATCTCAAAAACGTGTTTAAGCGTTTCCTCGAAGCGACTGGCCTTTATGAGTATCCTCATCGCTTCTTGTCTAGCCGCCTATGTCATGTCTAAACATCTCCTTGAGTTTGAACATGATAAAATCAGTTCTTTCCTCAACAGTCGAGACATTAGTAGGTTCGGGAGAACAAAGCTCACTGAGTACAAACTTGTACTCTTTAACAGTCTAGGCAATGTCTACATCTCTATTCCAATCAATACATTTAGGGACCAGTGAGTTAAATACCTCAAGTATCACATAAAGTGGGTTCAAAGCCATCCATAATCTATGAGCACATATAACAACAAACAATCGATTTAATCTCCGATATTATCTCCCTTAAATAATATCATTAAACCACTAATCACATCTAAAATCCCATCAGGTAAAGCAAGCCACGTTCGTGTGGACGTTTACCCACCCAAATGATTTAGCAATTAGATTTGCTTCGGTCATACATCACTTACAGCGTAACCTCGTTGGGAGGAATACTATAACGCGTATCTAAGTGTAAACCATTACTTAGTACTAAGGTGAATCGTTTAGAATTGTTACGTCACCGCAAGCCACGTTCGTGTGGACGTTTACGACAACTCGCAACCCTTCACAATTCCCTATAACTGTCTACATCACTTAATCCAAAATCCCATTCAGTATAGCAAGCCACGTTCGTGTGGACGTTTACTATACCAAAAAGATTTATATAATTGACTCCCAATTACTTGATCCATTCGATCTTGTAAATCAAGACGCGGAGAATCATAAGTGAAACTCGAAGTTTCTAACCAGTGATTCACCATGCGAACAACCCTATCTCTCATTAGATGAGGGAGCCGAGCAGACAATCGATCCATCTATAAAAGAATGGTACGAAGGTCTCTAATTTGTGTCCTCTACATGACCAAGTGGCTTTGGCTCCATTCCACTCCCCGGGGTGAGAATGAGTCGACTTGAAATCAGCTTTAGAAAGACAAATTAGGCATTCACTACAAGAAATTATACTTTATATGACAATTATTTTCTCTACGACTCCAAATTTGTCACAATTTACTACTTAATATGACAAATTTAAAACTTGTCACTTTATTATTATAATTTATGACATTGTTATAAACTCAAGAGAATTGAGAGAGAATAATATAGTAGAAAGAGAAACAATATAAGAGGAGAATAGAATTGTTATGAATTGTTGTATTCATTCATATGGGGAGATCCCTTTATATAGGATACAATTTAGGGTTTCTGACTTAGTCAACAAGTCATTCACTATAATATAATAATATTCATAACACTCCCCCTTGAATGACTATTTACAGGATTGATGTCTCGTTAAAACCTTGTCAGGAAAACCCAGTGGGACAAAACCTGAGCGAAGGAAAAAGAGTACAACCTGCTCCCCCTGATTGTAATCACCGAAGATCTTTGACTTTGTGATCAATCAGTCTCATTAAAACATGTAACTAATAAAACCATATAGGAAAAACTTAGTTATTCAAATATACATTTTTGTCTTCAGGACACAACCTTCGAATTGTCGAGTTTCACATTCATTTGTACCATTGTATATTTTTCGTCCTTCAGGGACATGCCTTTACCAGACATCTATATTGACTAGAGCATTCGCAATTGCTATAACCGACCGGTAACTCTTCTGGAGTATATTAGATGTGTTTAATGTCGAATATACAATCCTTGACAAATGAATAATAATGTGAACTTCAATTCACAATCATTTGAATTTCAAGTTCAATATCTCAGTTTATCTCGAAAACAAACTCATATGGAACATTCTGATGTTCTCATTAATTATTATCGAGTGATGTACATGCCTCATTAAAAACCTCGTTATAAAACCTTGTAGGAAAAAATAGTCGAGGAAAAGAGTACATGTCATTCACATTTATATTGTGGTGATTGTCTTGTTAAAAACCTTTAACTAAGAAAACCCTGTGGGAAAAACTTAGTAGAGGGAAAAAAATGCAATCACTGGTCTTCGGGACCAATCACTGGTCTTCGGGACCTTGTCTCAATATCAATTTTTGTCCATAATGACATATATAATATGATATTGTATATGTTCTGATTTTCATTTCCTTTTATTTCAGGAATCCTAAAATCCATCCAAGATTTTCATGTATGTATCTTTCTAATGACTTCTACATGGTCAAATCATACATTTATGCATATCTCTATCGTTGTTGCTGCCAGAAGTATAAGGTAGCGGAACTTAATGTCATCCTTCAAAATATCGAGTTTTTGCGAAAAACTCTTGAGCAACTAATCTCGCTTTTATATCTCACCACATCATTGCTCGTTTTTCGTACGAACACCCACATATATCCTTCTGGGATAATATTTTGAGGTTTGTATTATAGAGTCAAAATATCTCTTTTATTTAGCGAGTCATGCTCAGCCTCAATTGCTCATTTCTATTTCTTTGAGTGCTGCCGGCACACTATTATTGATTTAAGTTTTGGATCCAAATTTTTTTAGAGCAACTTCTTGAGGCAAATATGTCGTTGACGACTTTCTATTTTTCCATGTTGATGACAATTCAATATATCAACCAAATCTTTTATCATTTCCCAAAATATTTAATTTGGTTGTTCCGCAATCCCACGATTTTCTATTATCATGTGCACGTGTTTTTTCAATGGGATTTCCATCTAACTCTCTTCGAGAGATTTTGAGGGTGACTTAATTTCTTTGTTTTTCCGCGGATTTATTTTATATCTTAAGATCGATCTACTACGCTTCAGGCGTATATTAGAATCAACATTTGAGTTGATCTCTTTGGTATTTGAACTCTTATAGTTCATTTTATCACAAATATATGTGCCTTTGTCACACCTTCATTAATATGTAAATGAATTCGGCATATTACTTGCTAAATATTGCAAGTCACTTATTTTCATGAACTTCGGGTTCAATTGATTCGTGCGTGAATCAAGAATTGAAGATCTTTTTAATTCAATGAAATTTCTCGACATTTATATCTTTATATTCTTATCTCCCCCTAATGCCGGGAAATGATCTTCTTTAAATATGCAAACCATCGTAATTGCTATAAACCGATCTTCTGGATCATGATCTTCTGGATCGTGGGCTCGAGATATTTAATGTACCTTATTTTCGACTATGCCCGTTCATAAAAGTACGCTTTAGTGGTGATATGAATATAAGGTGCATATTAATTCGCAGATGAGAAATGTTTGATTCATTTCCACGCACAATCATTCATGATATGCATTATTTTCATGTTTAACTACATTTGTAGTACTCGTGGGGGTAATTAGTAAAGCTCTTCCGGAGCTCACTTTTAATATGTCATAATTTGCATAACAGTATTTACCAATGATCCTTCGGGGATACATTATCTTTATCAATGATCCTTCGGGGATACGGTATCTTTACCAATGATCATTCGGGATCAAAATATTAGGTTTTATCAATGATCCTTCGGGGATCAAAATATATCTCAATATATAATTTTCTCAGAAATTACATTTAATTGAAATCGACTTTCTTCCATGAGTACCCACATAGTACATTTATTCTCGATTTCCAAAAGATATCATTCAGGGATAATTCACATCTAATAATTGTTTCAACGAGAGCAATCGAATTTGGCATTTCACTATGAGTATCATGATGTAACTTTATTCGAAAGCATTTAATATTTGAACTTTGCTTCTTCGGGAGCAATTTATAAAAATATTTAAAGTTTAATTGCTACATGCAATTTGATTTGATATTTCTGCGGGAATATCCTATCATGATGTTCTTCAAGAACACTTAAAATTTAATTTTGATATTTATCGAATAATATCAAATCAGGATGTTCTTCTAGAACGATCAATATAATCTTTAAACCAGAGTATATGTTCTTCAGGAACAATAAATTTAATTGATAAATTAAGAATACTTGATTTGATATTACAATACTTGATTTGATATTACTTCAGGAATATCAAATTATAATGCGACTCAAACTTGTGAGAAATTACTTTCATGATAGCTTTATTATATGCCTCAACAGATTTAAAATCTTGTAATCGAATATGGAGTCAATCATACCATGTTTTGGTAGTACGACCAACTTCAGGTGATCGTATCTTTCTTTTAAACATTTCCACAAAACTATTGGATCTTACACGGTCAATTTTCAAAAATATTATTCGAGATTATTAGTATATAATCATAATCAATTTGATATTGATATTTCTACAGGAATATCATATCACGATGTTCTTCAGGAACATTTAATTTTGATATAATTCTTCAAGAATATCATATCATGTTCTTCAGGAACATTTACTTTAATTTAGTTTTGATATTTCTTCAGGAATATAAAGTTCATGAATATCATATTACAATGTTCTTCGGGAACATATGATATTATTTCAGGAATATCAGATTATAATGTTCTTCGGGAACATATGATATTTCTTCAGGAATATTAGATTATAATGTTCTTCGGGAACATATATATTACTTCTAATGTTCTTCGGGAACATATGATATTAAGAAGAAGGGAGGAGAAGTAGATATGTTTATAATTATTTAATAAATATAAACAAAATATAAATTCTTGCCTTGTACTTCAGATCTTGGATGGGTAGAACTTCGATGATGAACGCGGTTGAGCTTTCTTAGGGCTTCGTGCTGATAACGTGTTATAAACTCAAGAGAATTGAGAGAGAATAATATAGTAGAAAGAGAAACAATATAAGAGGAGAATAGAATTGTTATGAATTGTTGTATTCATTCATATGGGGAGATCCCTTTATATAGGATACAATTTAGGGTTTCTGACTTAGTCAACAAGTCATTCACTCTAATATAATAATATTCATAACAGACATAATATTATTTTGTCATCAATACTACTTTTATTTGTGATGAAATTATTTATTTGTCCCAAAAAATAAAGCAATTTCGTCATAAATTTGACAGGTATCTAAAAGAAAATAATAAACTTATTACAAAATATATTTTGACGATTTTTATAAGTATTGGTGACACTAAACTTTGTCATTAATTATTTAAAATAATCAATGACATCAATATTTTTTGTCACGATATTATTTTAGGACAATATTAATTAAAACCGTGACGATCATATTTTGTCTTATTAGTTTGAGCGAGAAAATCCTTAATAAAATGAACTTTAAAAGATCTGCTAAACATTAAACCCTAATGCTACAGCAGTTACACCACATCTCTCACGCAGGTGATGGAAAACATTTGGGAGAAGCGAAAATTACAGGAATCTACAGACGCTAAATCGCCGTCGCCTCACCCATCTATTGCTAATTCGGTGAGGAGTGCGCGCAGATGTCGGTGAAAACGCTATTCCATGGAGTCGTCGACGGAGGGTGTCCAATTGCAAGTTTTCCATCTTTTCGGAAATTAATTACTTATGTGAGTGAATTGAAGAGGTGATAAATTGAGGGTTCTCCATTTACGGCCGCCCCTCTTAATCCTACGCCGTCAGATTGCAAGAGCCCCCAGCTGTTCCCGGTCTGATCGGACGAGGCACCGCAAACGGAAAAATGGATTCGAAGAAGAGGAGCAGGGTCGAAGGGGTTAAAAAGCCCAAAGTTGCCAGGTCGCTGTTTATTTATTCCGTTTTTATTATTGCAATTTTTCGGTTCCCGTTTACTAATATTTGTGTGCTCGTAAATGTTTCATTATCTGCAGGAGATTGACGAAGGGAAGAGGAGTTGTCGCAGGCGTTTGGCTGGACACAACAAACAATAGTGGAAAATGCATCCTGAGAATAATACGGCAGCAGCAGCCGCACAAAACGGCGAGCTTTCGGGTGATAGTAATTAATTGTTAATCAGTCTCCTTAGGATATTCTCCAATACTCTGTAAGCGTAAAAAGTGTATTCATCTCTGTAGCATTGTTTGTTTTTTGATATTAGGTTCGGTTACCAAAAGTTTTATTGTGTGTATGGCAGGAGAATAACATTATTGGGATGAATATTATCAAATAAATGGTGTTTGTTAAGCATATACTACAACATATGACAAGAGCTTCATGTAAAGGTTTTGTCTATACTTGGTTTCTAGCTAATCTGTACAACTTTTCGATCATATGCATCTGTTATATATTGTGTGTTTGTGTAACTAAAATTTTGGAAAATTTCATGTTTTATACTGCTAATTAATTTAATAAAATAATGTTTTTGCAGCTAAAAGTGAGAAGAATGCTTGCAAGTTGCAACTATATTGATATGGCCATGGAACTGAGTGAGACTTTTACCTATCTAATTATTACGTATGTTGTTCATGTGGCTTGAAGCTAATATGTTGTTACAATTAGATTGTTGCTAACTTACAGGCTTTTCCAAATATGATGAATCTCTATGAAAAGGTAAACCTTTTTTTATAACTAATTTATAATTTTGAATTATAGGTTAATATATTGTCAGATTCCAATTGAACTTGATGACCATGGAAGTTGAGATCAGAAGTCAGATGTGATATCAGAAGAAACTACTGGTGCTGCTGGTTGTACTTGTTCGTACTTGTTCATTAGTTAGCTCCAAGAATGTAGTAATAAAATAATTTGTTATGTTCAAGTGATTATGAGGTTGTATAGTTAAATGGTCATATCTTTATCAGAAGAGGCTTAGTAATTTATACTTAGTAGTAGTTTTTACTTTTAGTTGTTAATGTACAAGTAACTTTTTGAAGATTTGAAGTATATTTCAATGCAAAATTTTAATTTCATATTTAATTTAATTATTGTTATAAGAAATTGTATTTCTTTATATATTTAGTAATTGAAAAGAATTTGTTATGCTAATTATAATTATTTTTATATTATATAATTACTACGAAACAATTATTTTTTTCGTCATAAAAAGATGTCTTTAGGTGACGATTAAATGAATTGTCATGAAAATAATACAATATAGTGACGAAATTGCATATTTGGTGACAATTCTTTTATATCAAATATGACGATATATATGTCACTATTGTGTAATGATATATCGACGATAATATTTATCGTCATCAAACGACTACTTTTGGAGACAAAACAAAATTACGTCACATTTATCTATTGTGACGCACATTCATTGACAATATTTGCGACGAAAAAAATTCGTCACCAAACATTTAATGTGACGAAATTTGACCTTTTAATGACAAATTTATTCGTCGCGATTTCTCAATTTTTTTGTAGTGATTGTTTGATAAACTTAATCAATGTTTCTCGTAAGAGGAATTACAAGAACTCTCCTACAATGACTTATCTATACAAACTTCAAAAGTTTATAAAAGTCACCAAGAGAGCAGCAATGGAGACCATGGGTATGTTTCCATACCCTCTCCCACTTAGCTTTTTATAACAAAGGGATACGCTATCTAATGCATAATTAAATACACATAAGCATGCATACATGAAATAAAGCACATAGAATATTATCACATAGTCAAAATAATACTAGAATATTATTTTCCGACTATTATGGCTTTATCGCATCCCCGTACGCATCTTCTAGTCTTCAGTCTTCGTTCTTGAATGCTCCATGTGACGAGAATATTAATCCCAATATTTAAATCTATTTATTTTCAATTAATCCAAAAGTTACTTAATTCGAAAATTAAGTCAATCGAATATATCAAAAATAAAATTAAATATTATTAATATTTTTATTTATTTTTATTTTCCTATCTAATTCTATTAAATCTCTAGAATCCCATCCAAGTCAAACTCGGAATATTCTAGAAGACTTTTATAATAGAATAAGGAAATAAAATAAATTAGGACTCCTAATCCTTTCCAAATTAATTCCTTTCCTAATCTATTAAAAATTCCATAAAGGAATAATTAAATAGGAAAAATTAATTAAGGACCATTAAAACTTTCCAAATTAATTATTTTCCTAATCCATTAAAAATTCCATAAAGGAATAATTAAATAGGAAAAACAAATTAATTCTAAATTTATTCTTTTCCTAATCCATGAAAATTCCCATGAGTAGGAATAATCAAATAGGAAAATAAATTTAATACTAAATTAATTCTTTTCTTATTCCATGAATATTCCATAAAAGAAATAATCAAATAAGAAAACCGAATTAAAATAGGAAAGTTGGATCTCGGCGGAAGAGCACGGGTTGGGAGTCCCCGCGCCCTACCACCATCGATCGCCGCTCGGAGGAGCACGCCGCCGCCGCCCAGCCCACGCGCCACCACCACCGGTGGCCGGCGTGGCCGAGAGTTCCCGGGCAGCCCCTCCCCTTGATCGAACACCATGGGATCGATCATGGGGATGATCGATCCCGAGCCCTTCTTCTCTTCGTCACGTGTCTTCTCCGGTAGTCGTTTCGGCATCGATCCAACGTAAATAAATTACAAAATTAATTTACAATTATCCGGTATCGATTCTATACATGAAATCGACCCTATACATTTTCCGGAAAAATAGAACGTAATAATAAACCTAAATTCGGTCAACCCCCGAATTTTTACTATTACAAGCATTCACCACACATAAAACGAATCTCGACATGTCCGAGAGTTTAATAATCAAGAACAATATTATGACAATAATTAAGAACAATTATATCTAGCCATAATAGTCGGAAACCCTGCAAGGTAGAACAATTTATCGAAAAATACCGTGAACTAAAACCAACGCTCTGATACCAGTTGTTGGAAATCGATATCCCGGAATTAATAAATTTAAATAAATAAATTATCTAATTAATTCCGACCGAAATCCTTTGGAGATCGAATATCCGGATTGTCTAAATTGCGGAACCGACAATCCAATCGACTCCCGGTTATCGGAAACCCGCCACGAACCTCCACGGGGATAGCCTAATCAAACAAACCCGCCACGGGGATAGCCCGTGGCTTGTTCGATCGAGCCACCACGCGTGGGCTCGCGGCTGTTCGCGACAGCCGTGCGGGGCTGCTCGTAGCAGCCCGCGTGAGTCCCGTGCGACGCGTACGGGAGGAGGGGCTGCTCGCCGTGCGAGCAGCAGCGGCACCAGCCCGCTGCCCACGCGATCGAGCACGCGCTCGATCGCATCCCCGGCGTCCAGCCGGGGTCCTTTGTGCGTCGCCGGCGGTCGAAGCCCTAGGGCGCGGGGGTTCGTCCTCTCGATCCCGGCGAGGATCTCTCGACCTCCCGCGGTCCGGTGATCCTCGATCACCACCGCGAGGTCGATCCTCGTCCCCGGGTTCGTTCTTCCTTGGATCTTGGTTCACGATATTCTCACGATAATTAAACATTAAAATCATCGAAGGGGGTTCAACGATTTTACCTTTCTTCTCGTTGTACGGAGAAACGAAGAACTCAATTGATGACCTTGAGATCTTCCCACGTATTCCTTGCTGGGATTCGATGTCCCGGGCTATCAAAAAATTTGCGGAACCGATAACCCGACCGAAAACCCGTCGCCGGAAACCGCACGAACACCAACTCATCCGCAGGAGTCCGACCTTTGGAGACTACGCGCCCGAAGACACGCAGCCCGCCCCCAGCCGATTTTCTCCCGCGAGTCGGATATTACGAACGCGAACACCACGAAGAGCCGGGCTCGACGAGAGCATCGCCGCGGGATGAACCCGCGGCTAAACCCTAGCCGAACCCCATCCGCGGGGTTCGCGATCGCCGTGCATGGCGATCGCCGGGGCTGTTCGGAACAGCCCCTTGGCGGTGAGTCCGGCGACTCACCGCCGCCATCCGACGGGAGGGGGACCACCAGTCGCGGCGCGAAGCCGCGACGGTCCCCGGCGATCGAGCTAGGGCTCGATCGCCCCAGCCGCGGCGTCCAGCCGCGGCCTTCTCCCTTGCGCGCACCACCGGCGGAGGGAGGCCGGGGGGTTCGATCCGCCGTGGCACCAGCCCACGGCCGAACCCCCAGCGATCGACTTCACGTCGATCGCTCACCCCGGCGTCCAGCCGGGGCTCTCCTCACGCCCGCGCGCCGGCGGTCGAACCCTAGGGTTCGGCCGCCCCTTCCTCGATCCCGACGGGGATCGCGAGATCCCCGTATCCCGGTCTCGACGTTCCCGGATCGTGCGTTCATGTATATATCACAATTATTCAACGCAAATAATCATAGAAGGGGTTTCTCGATTATTACCTTGATTCGTTGTACGGAGAAACGAATCGTTGATGACCTCGTGATCTTCCCGCGTATTCCTTGCACTTCCGTTCGAACGTCGGGTGGGCGACGAGCTATCGAACTCTATGGATCTTCCTCACTCTCCAAGACTTTTAGTTGGCGTAACTTAGGTTGTGAAAAGTGAAGACCATGTAGTGCTTATATAGGCTACGTAGGGGATCATAAGGAGAATAAATATTGGGCTTCAATATTGAAAATTAAATTGGGTCCAACCAAAATCTATTAATTCTTATCAATATTAATTTTATTTATTTTCCACTATATAAATAAAATTGCACTCCCAATATTATTCCATATTATATCAAATAATATTTCTCCAATTAGTATTATTTATTCCGTGTATTTAAGATTTAAATATCCATGAATAAATTTATTTATTGCTCAATAAATAATATTCATTTCTTATATCCGAGACTAGTACCGTTCAACCTTTATTATTGTGCGGAACGAATCCACTCATGAGGTTTGCACAATAATTCCTTATGAACTCATCTCGGGGATATTATCAACCCTTCCGGGATACACTTTCCCTTCAAGTATTCACGGCATGTCATATATAAAATATAGCGACCCAATTTTACCGGTAATTAACCCAATAATTAAATCGGTTAATTCCTTTGGAAAATCAAAGCCTCTAGTATTAAATATACACACCCGCAATAATATCGGGGATTAAGAATAAAATACTCCGAGATTTAAATTGATTATCCAAGGCAATCCTAATCAATAAATCTCAAGCTGATCCGCCCAATACACCAAGTGTACAAGTGTGATAAAATAATTAAGATAAATTATTTTCTCTCTCACACAACGACTATACCGATGGATTGGTCCGTGTCCATCTAGGTCGTGAGCAACTGTTCGATTAAATACGAGTAACCGATAGTATGATCTTCTGTGCGCCCATGCGCACCATACTAACTACAACGTATAAAATCCAGGACTATATTTTGCATAATTAATTAATAATAATTAATAGCAAATAATTGTTTATTAATTAAATAGGTTAAATGCTATGACCGGGAGTTTACCGGTACTTAAATCTAGACATTAAGTACACAACTCCAACAATCTCCCACTTGTACTAAGGTCTAGTCATTTCCTCCAAACTCCCGACTCCCATACTCATCACGTGCTTAAGTTATACTTCCCAGAAGTATTATGTGAATGAGCAATCTAGGTTGCCGCTCTGAAGTTATCTTGGTGACTACTGCGTCGTCTCCTGACGATGACTCGTATCAGGTGGTACTGGCTCTATGTGTTATCATCACTTTTCGAACTTATGACTTCTTCCAGTTCTCCACGCACCGCTATGTATATAGCCTTTGGTGAACCAAGAATCATATCCAAGTTCAGAGGTTATTCCGGAACCTAACCAAAACTTCCGCTGCCTCTGAGGCTGCTATTCGGTTTATGATAGAGTCCGAGAAGCATCACGCTTATCACTCTTTCATCCTTAGGTTCCACCTCTTCTAAAAGTGAACCCATAGCCTGATATCGACTTACACTGGTCTTTCTCCGATTTTTGATCTGAGAAACTGTAATCTAAGAAGATTTCGTATTGCTAGTAACCAAGTACTTTCAAGTACTTTACAGCATTCGAATATTTCTTATCCAGATTACTTTGATATCCTCCCACTACGCTAACCGCATAGTTGATATCAGGTTCTTGTTTTTTCAACATTGCATCTACAAAGCTCTCTACACTCGAAGTGTAGGAAACTGCTTTGTTCATATCTTTCTCCTTTATGCGTTCGAAACACATATCTTTAGATAGATGTATTCTGTTCTAGAAAGGCAATAACCTTTCTCAGAATTGTGCATGTTTAAAACAAACCATAATCGTATAAGATATCTTAAGAGAAGTACAAATGTTCTTATCCAGAGATCGAAACATTTCTAAGAACATGATCCAACTTCATCTTAATCTTATATCTCGATTTATTTAGACAACCTCTATTTTATGTCTGACAACACTTTTACATTGTGGCCAACGATGAAGTGTTATCTACACAAAATTCCGAGAAACACCACCTTTGTTTCCATTACGTCTCTAACACACCTTTCTCGCAAATCTATGCAGACCTAGGGATCGATTTCATGTATACTGGATCCAGAGTTCAAAACTCCTCCAGTCTTATGAACATCTCTGGTTGATTAACAACCTCCCACTGCAATGGCGTTCCGGTGTATAACAGTAATAACATTAGGTGCAGTTAGTGGTGTATCGCTACTCGGTCAGGCTGGTTCTCAGTCTCTCCTTTCCTCATTTTAAAGTACTTTGTCAGTTAGGGCATTTGTTGTTCATCTAATAGTCTTCCTCTAAGAACCGGGCGAGGACACCCTTCTGGTTCGTAGTACTATTGAACATACAATTACTTGTTCTTCTAGGATATTCTACAACCACATAGAATGTGCCTTCGTTTCCAGAAATATCCATAGAACATAGGTAGTTCCGAACAAACTTGTTCTTTTACTATTAGAATCCCATCTCTTATTCCTGACACACCATGTCTACACTTCAGTGTATGGTGTAGTCGTTTGAGACTTGATCTCAAACTTTGATTTATGCTATGTGTTATTTAGATAGGTGATAGCTTCCGCGAACAAGTCGCAAGCTTCTAATGGATATACTTTGAAGGTTCCCCATAATGGCTTTGTGTTGAAAACACTCCGCTTTTATGGCACAACAAGTAGTCTAATCCATCTTCGAGTATTCTTGAAAGAACGACTCGTACCTTCTCTAATTACACATACCGCATTAATCATAAATCATTTTCTATACTTGTCCGAATTCCATCCTTTATCCAGAAAGGTTAACTTAGTCGTATCATCTTTCAAGATCGATTCTTAGGTCGGGAGGTCCATTCCTCCAACTATAATTGATCAAATCAATTTCGACCTTTTGAATCCCTTTTGAATAGATACTATCAAGTTCAAGAATTCACAAGTATAATGATTAATAAGAGAAATAAGTAAAACAAGTTATACATAACGGTTTTGTTGCATCGTGGTAGACTAAGGATTCATCATTCACCTATTGCTATCTAATGTACCATAATAGATATCACCATTATTTCTTATCCAAACCATCCAATGATTAAAGAAATAAAATATCCATTAATAAAGAAAACCAGAACGAAGTTCTTTTTCAAAATAAAGGGGTACATAAGCAATAACTGAAATGAAAACTTAAAACAGATAAATGTCTTCCACTGCAACCGCTGCTACCCCAACAGCTTCGCCCATGTAGACTCGAATTCTTCTTCTCTAAGTCGCCGGGTTTTCTGGAACCCCTGCATTTAAAGAAATGCACATACCGTCAGTGGTTCCATATCTACACACCAGAATTCTGGTAGATAATACCGCTGACTATGTTTTTACGACTAAAGAAAAAATTCGTACCTCTGAGAGGACATTCAGACTTCCAGTGTCCAGACTTCTTGCATCGGAAGCACAAGCCCTTTGGCTTACTAGCCCCCACTCGTGGTCCATTCCTCTTGGCACCACTGGGTTTTATGGCTTGCTTCCTTTTCTTGCCCCTACCTCCAATAGCTTTCAAGCTTTTGGACTTGGTAGCCACAAGCGCTTGAGACTTGCCCTTCTTGTAGATCCCCTCAGCCGCCTTTAGTTCAGTCAGGAGTTGCGCAAGAGTATAAGATAGTTTACCCATATTATAGCTCATACGAAACTGCTCAAACTTAGGGGTCAGAGACTGGAGTATGATGTCGACTTGCGTCTCATCATCAATGGAAGCTCCTAGGACCTCAAGTTCATTCAACAAACTCATCATCTTAAGAACGTGCTCCCCAACGGGCGTTCCTTCAGACTGAGTAGTCGACATAAGGACTCTCATGGCTTCTTGCCTCGCCGCACGATCCTGCTCCCCAAACATCTCCTTGAGGTTAGTCATCATATCCCGGGCAGTGTCCATCGGCTCATGTTGGGTTTGGAGTACATTTGACATGGAAGCCAAAATATAGCACCTAGCCATTTCATCAGCCTTTTTCCACTTCCGATATGTTGCCTTTTCCTCATCAGTTGAGGCAGCCGTGGGCTCAGCAGGGCATAGCTCATAGAGTACAAACTTGTACTCTTCAGCAGTCAGGACAATGTCCAAATTTCTCTTCCAATCAATGTAATTGGGACCAGTGAGTTTATGTTCCTTGAGTATCACAGAAAGTGGATTCATAGCTATTCTCTAAACCTATAAGCACATGTAAACAAACAATCAATTTAATGTCCGATATTATCTCCCTCAAATAATATCATTAAATTACTAATTGCGTCTAAAATCCCATCAGGTAAAGCAAGCCACGTGGTGTGGACGTTTACCCACCCAAATGATTTAGCAATTAGTTTTTCTTCGGTCATACATCAATCATAGCGTAACTTCGTGGGGAAGAATACTATGACGCGTATCTAAGTGTAAACCATCACTCAGTACTAAAGTACATCGCTTGGAATTGCTACGTCACCGCAAGCCACGTGGTGTGGACGTTTACGATAATTTCACAGCTCTTCACAATTACTTATAACTGTCTACATCAATTAATCCAAAATCCGTCGGTACAACAAGCCACGTGGTGTGGACGTTTACTACACCAAGAGATTTTTATAATTGACTCCCAATTACAAGATCCATTCGATTTCGTAAATCAAGACTCGGAGAATCATAAGTGAAACTCGAAGTTTCTAACCAGTGATTCACCATGCGAGCGACCCTATCTCTCATAAATGAGGGAGCCGAGCAGACAAACGACCTACCTATAAAAGAATGGCACGAAAGTCTCTAATTTGTGTCATCCACATGACCAAGTGGCTCTGGCTCCATTCCACTCCCCGGGGTGAGAATGAGTCGACTTGAAGTCAGTTTCAGAAAGACAAATTAGGCATTGTTTGATAAACTCGATCAATGTTTCTTGTGAGAGGAATTACAAAAATTCTCCTCCAATGACTTGTCTATATGAACTTCGAAAGTCCATAAAAGTCACCAAGAGAACAGTGATGGAGACCATGGGAATGTTTCCATCCCCTCTCCCACTTAGCTTTTTACGATAAAGGGATACGCTATCTAGTGCATAAAATAAACACATATAGCATGCATGAAAGCAATAAAGCACATAGATCACATAGTCAAAATAATGCTAGAGAAATTATTTTCCCGACTATCATGGCTTTATCTTCATATGCATCCTCTAGTCTTCAGTCTTCGTTTCTTGAATGCTTCATGTGACGAGAATATTAATTTCCAATATTTAAATCTATTTATTTTCAATTAATCCAAAAGTTACTTAATTCGAAAATTAAGTCAATTGAATATATCAAAAATAAAATTAAATATTATTAATATATTTTTATTTATTTATTTTCCTATCTAGTTCTATTAAATCTCTAGAATAATCTATCCAAGTAAAACTTGGAATATTCTAGAAGATATCTATAATAGAACAAGGAAATAAAATAAATTAGGACTCACTACTTTCCAAATTTATTTTTATTCCTAATCCATGAATATTCTCATGAGTAGGAATAATCTATGAATATTTCCATGAAGGAAATAAATCAATAGAAAATAAAATTAATTTAAATTAATTCTTTTCCTAATCCATGAGAGTTTCCAAAAGGAGAACAATCAAATAGGAAAAATCCGAATTAATTAGGAAAGTGGATCTTGGTAGGAATAGCATGGGATTGGGAGATCCCACGCCATCCCCACCGTCGACCTCCACCGCCCGGGACCACCACCACCGCCGCCCCCAGCCCACGCGCCACCACCACCGGTGGCCGGCGTGGCCGGAAACCCTAGCGGGTAGCCCCCGGGATGGGGTCGATCGATCCTCATGGGGATCGATCATGGGGATGATCGACCCCCCCGGTTTTTCGTCCTCTTCGTCTTCGTCACACGTCTTCGTCTTCCGGCGATCGTCTCATCATCGAACCAACGTAATTAAAATTACAAAAAATTTAAATTACAATTCCGGTATCGATTCTATACATGAAATCGACCCTATACATTTTCCGGAAAATAAAGTGCGTAATAATAAATCCTAAATTCGGTCAACCCCCGAATTTTTACTATTACAAACATTCAACCACACAAAACGAATCTCGACATGTACGAGAGTTTAATAATCATGATAATTAATTAAAAAACAATTAATTAAATCCAACCATGATAGCCGGAAATCCTGCAAGGTAGAACAATAATCGAACATATACATGAACACGAAACCAAACGCTCTGATACCAATTGCTGGGATTCGATGTCCCGGGCTATCAAAAAATTTGCGGAACCGATAACCCGACCGAAAACCCGTCGCCGGAAACCGCACGAACACCAACTCATCCGCAGGAGTCCGACCTTTGGAGACTACGCGCCCGAAGACACGCAGCCCGCCCCCAGCCGATTTTCTCCCGCGAGTCGGATATTACGAACGCGAACACCACGAAGAGCCGGGCTCGACGAGAGCATCGCCGCGGGATGAACCCGCGGCTAAACCCTAGCCGAACCCCATCCGCGGGGTTCGCGATCGCCGTGCATGGCGATCGCCGGGGCTGTTCGGAACAGCCCCTTGGCGGTGAGTCCGGCGACTCACCGCCGCCATCCGACGGGAGGGGGACCACCAGTCGCGGCGCGAAGCCGCGACGGTCCCCGGCGATCGAGCTAGGGCTCGATCGCCCCAGCCGCGGCGTCCAGCCGCGACCTTCTCCCTTGCGCGCACCACCGGCGGAGGGAGGCCGGGGGGTTCGATCCGCCGTGGCACCAGCCCACGGCCGAACCCCCAGCGATCGACTTCACGTCGATCGCTCACCCCGGCGTCCAGCCGGGGCTCTCCTCACGCCCGCGCGCCGGCGGTCGAACCCTAGGGTTCGGCCGCCCCTTCCTCGATCCCGACGGGGATCGCGAGATCCCCGTATCCCGGTCTCGACGTTCCCGGATCGTGCGTTCATGTATATATCACAATTATTCAACGCAAATAATCATAGAAGGGGTTTCTCGATTATTACCTTGATTCGTTGTACGGAGAAACGAATCGTTGATGACCTCGTGATCTTCCCGCGTATTCCTTGCACTTCCGTTCGAACGTCGGGTGGGCGACGAGCTATCGAACTCTATGGATCTTCCTCACTCTCCAAGACTTTTAGTTGGCGTAACTTAGGTTGTGAAAAGTGAAGACCATGTAGTGCTTATATAGGCTACGTAGGGGATCATAAGGAGAATAAATATTGGGCTTCAATATTGAAAATTAAATTGGGTCCAACCCAAATCTATTAATTCTTATCAATATTAATTTTATTTATTTTCCACTATATAAATAAAATTGCACTCCCAATATTATTCCATATTATATCAAATAATATTTCTCCAATTAGTATTATTTATTCCGTGTATTTAAGATTTAAATATCCATGAATAAATTTATTTATTGCTCAATAAATAATATTCATTTCTTATATCCGAGACTAGTACCGTTCAACCTTTATTATTGTGCGGAACGAATCCACTCATGAGGTTTGCACAATAATTCCTTATGAACTCATCTCGGGGATATTATCAACCCTTCCGGGATACACTTTCCCTTCAAGTATTCACGGCATGTCATATATAAAATATAGCGACCCAATTTTACCGGTAATTAACCCAATAATTAAATCGGTTAATTCCTTTGGAAAATCAAAGCCTCTAGTATTAAATATACACACCCGCAATAATATCGGGGATTAAGAATAAAATACTCCGAGATTTAAATTGATTATCCAAGGCAATCCTAATCAATAAATCTCAAGCTGATCCGCCCAATACACCAAGTGTACAAGTGTGATAAAATAATTAAGATAAATTATTTTCTCTCTCACACAACGACTATACCGATGGATTGGTCCGTGTCCATCTAGGTCGTGAGCAACTGTTCGATTAAATACGAGTAACCGATAGTATGATCTTCTGTGCGCCCATGCGCACCATACTAACTACAACGTATAAAATCCAGGACTATATTTTGCATAATTAATTAATAATAATTAATAGCAAATAATTGTTTATTAATTAAATAGGTTAAATGCTATGACCGGGAGTTTACCGGTACTTAAATCTAGACATTAAGTACACAACTCAAACATTCCTTGCACTAGCTCGAACGTCGGGTGGGCGACGATCTTCCGAACTCCATGGATCTCCTCCACTCTTCAAGAACTTTATGATTGGCGTATCTTAGGTTAATGAATTGTGAAGACCATGTAGTGCTTTTATAGGCTACGTAGGGGATCAAAAGGAGATTAAATATTGGGCTTCTAATATTGAAAATTAAATTGGGTCCAACCCAAATCCATTAATTCTTATCAATATTAATTTTATTTATTTTCCACTATATAAATAAAATTGCACTCCCAATATTTATCCATATTATATCAAATAATATTTCTCCGGTAGTATTATTTATTCCGTGTATTTAAGATTTAAATATCCATGAATAAAATTAATTTATTGCTAATTAATTTATTCATCTCTTATATCCGAGAATAGTACCGTTCAACTTTAATTATTATGCGGATTAAATCCACCTGCAGGGTTTACATAATAATTCCTTATGAACTCATCTCGGGGATATTATCAACCCTTACGGGATACACTTTCCCGTCAAGTATTCACGGCATGTCATATATAAAATATAGCGACCCAACTTAACCGGTAATTGACCCAGTAATTAAACCGGTCAATTCCTTTGGAAAATCAAAGTCACTTATATTAAATATACACACCCGCAATAGTATCGGGGATTAAGAATAAAATACACTGAGACTTAAATCGATTATCGCCGGCAATCCTAATCGATAAATCTCAAACGATCCGCCCAATACACCAAGTGTACAAGTGTGATAAAATAATTAAGACAAATTATTTTCTCTCTCACACAACGACTATACCGATGGATTGGTCCGTGTCCATCTAGGTCGTGAGCAACTGTTCGATTAAATACGAGTAACCGATAGTATGATCTTCTGTGTGGGCCCGACACACCATACTAACTACAACGTATAGAATCCAGGACTATAATTTGCATGTATTTAATTATAAATAATTAAACGCAAATAATTGTTTATTTAATTAAATAGATTAATGGCAATGGATTGGGAGTTTCCGTTACTTAAATCTAGACATTAAGTACACAACTCCAACAGTGCATGCTCTTATGCACAGAAAATACGTCTTGACAACTCCATTGAAACATGCAACCGGTGCTTTTATGACACCTGGACATGCCACAACTGTGGCTCCAGAGAAGGTCAAACGCCTCCACAGGAGAGAGCGAAAAAAGCACCCGGTAATAGATCTAAACCGAAATGCTGAATCTGTGGCCACTTCGACGGATCGTCGAAGGAGAGGCAGCCAGAGTGACATGCATCGGTATCGGGAGGGTTCTCCTGTGCCAGTGGCCCAAAGGGCCAGGGCGGAGGACCCGGAGATCGTAGATCTGAAGCAGAAATATGCTGAGTTGGAGAGACGAATGAATGAGGGACAGGGTGTGCATGTACCTTCAGGTTACAAAAATGAACCCCTGGCCCCAGAGATTGAACATGCATCCATGCAAACTGAAATCCTCCCCATGCCATCCTTAGTCTATGACGGTAAAACTGACCCAGAGACTCATTTGAGTAGGTTCAGGTCTTACATGTCCGGCCGCGGCGCAACTGATGCGACGCGCTGTAGACTTTTTCCCCTTACGTTGGGCGATGTTCCTCACAAATGGTACGCGGGCCTTCCTGCCCACTCGATTAAATGTTTCGATGATTTGGTGCAAAGGTTCGTGACGCACTTTGCCTCTAAGGCTGTGAAACTGGAACAGAGCCAACGCCTACTCGGGATAAAATAGGATGCTGAGGAGTCGGATGAAAGGTATGTGGAGCGAGTTGAGGAAATTCTCCTGGCTGGCGGGGAGGATATAAATGAGAATTTAAAACTCCATACCGCCATGACCGGTTTGAGAAGAAACTCAAAGTTGTTCAAATCTATGATGAAAAATTATCCGAAATCCTATGAGGAATTTCGTGTGAAAGCTGCCGCAGAGGTAGCATATCAAAGGTTGACCAGGACCCCACGGGGCCTGGGCGAAACCAAAAAGAAGGCCCCATTCTCTTCAGAGAAACGGCCAAACTATGTTGGAAAGAAATCCAGTGTGAAAACCGGTACTGATCCCAGAATGGATGAAATCAGGGAACTGGAAGCCAATATTCGGCGTGAAACTGGTGTTGGAATTCGATATCCCGGGTTATTTAAATTTGCGGAAACCAATAACCCGAACGAACCCTTCGCCGGAGATCACATGAACGCCGACTCATCCGCCGGAGTCCGGCCTTTGGAGACCACGCACCCGAAGGCACGCAGCCCGCCCCCAGCCGAACCCCCGCGAGACGGGGTTCACGCGATCGAGGATCGCGTTCGATCTTCGCGATCGATGGGGCTGCCCAGCAGCCCCCCGCGGCGAGTCCGGCGACTCGCCGCCGCCTGGAGGAGCCCCGCCTTAACGGCGGGTGGGGTGCGGCACCAGCCCGCGCCCCCGGCGATCGATCCCCGTGATCGATCGCGAGCCCTCGGCCCAGCCGAGGGTTCCTTTCCTCCGCGCGCCGCCAAACCCTAGCGGGCGATCCCGCGGTCCGGTGGCTTCGCCACCACCACGTGATCGTTCGTCTAATCCGGGTTCGACTCTTGGATCTTGTTTTTCCGATAATTGATTTCAATATACATGAAATAAATAGCGGAATTTAATTCACCTTTCGATTCGTTGTGCGGAGAAACGAGATCTTATGATGACCTTGAGATCTTCCCACGTATTCCTTGCACTTGTTCGAACGTCGGGTGGGCGACGATCCTCCGAACACTATGGATCTCCTTCTCTCCTTTCTCTCTCTAGAATTGTGATCTTCAAGTTATGAGAATAGAGAAGACCATGTAGTGCTTTTATAGGCTACGTAGGGGATCTTAAGGAGGTGGAATATTGGGCTTCTAATATTGAAGATTAAATTGAGCCCAATGCTCAAGTCCATTAATCCTTATCAATATTAATTAATTTATTTTCCACTATATAAATTAATTGCACTCCCAATATTAAACCATATTATATCAAATAATATTTCTCCGGTAGTATTATTTATTCCGTGTATTTGAGATATAAATATCCATGAATAAAATTAATTTATTGCTAATTAATTTATTCATCTCTTATATCCGAGACTAGTACCATTCATCCTTAATTATTATGCGGAACAAATCCACCTGCAGGGTTTACATAATAATTCCTTATGAACTCATCTCGGGGATATTATCAACCCTTACGGGATACACTTTCCCGTCAAGTATTCACGGCATGTCATATATAAAATATAGCGACCCAACTCAACCGGTAATTGACCCAGTAATTAAACCGGTCAATTCCTTTGGAAAATCAAAGTCACTTATATTAAATATACACACCCGCAATAGTATCGGGGATTAAGAATAAAATACACTGAGATTTAAATCGATTATCGCCGGCAATCCTAATCGATAAATCTCAAACGATCCGCTCAATACACCAAGTGTACAAGTGTGATAAAATAATCAAGACAGATTATTTTCTCTCTCACACAACGACTATACCGATGGATTGGTCCGTGTCCATCTAGGTCGTGAGCAACTGTTCGATTAAATACGAGTAACCGATAGTATGATCTTCTGTGTGAGCCCGACACACCATACTAACTACAACGTATAGAATCCAGGACTATAATTTGCATATATTTAATTATAAATAATTAAATGCAAATAATTGTTTATTTAATTAAATAGATTAGTGGCAATGAATCGTGAGTTTCCGTTACTTAAATCTAGACATTAAGTACACAACTCCAACAATCTCCCACTTGTACTAAGGTCTAGTCATTTCCTCCAAACTCCCGACTCCCATACTCATCACGTGCTTAAGTTGTACTTCCAAGAAGTAATATGTGAATGAGCAATCTAGGTTGCCGCTCTGAAGTTATCTTGGTGACTACAGCGTCGTCTCCCTCGACGATGACTCGTATCAGGTGGTACTTGCACTATGTGTTATCTTACACTTATGGACTTGTGATTTCTTACCATTTGCCATCGCACCGCTATTTACATAACCTTTGGCAAATTAAGAGTCACATCTAAGTCCCAGAGATTCCCGGAGCTATACCAAAACTTCCGCTGCCTCTGAGGCCGCTATTTGGTTACCCATGGCAGTCCGAAAAGCATCGTGCTTATCACTCTTCCATGTTAAAACTCCTTCTCCTTTAATAGTGAAACACATAGCCTGATATCGACTTACACCGGTCCTTATTCGATTAGAAATCTAAGAGAATGTAATCCAAAGGAAATGCTTGCTTGCTCCGTAATCCAGAACATAGTTTCCAGTACTTCGAAAGTACTTAAAATGTTCATTACAGCAGTCAAGTATTCCTTTCCAGGATTACCTTGATATCCTCCCACTGTGCTAACCGCATAGCCGATATCAGGTTCTTGTTTTCAACAATGCATTTATTAAGCTTTCCTCACTGTAAGTGTAGGAATCCGCTTTCATTGCTTCTATCTCCTTTTGTGTTCCAAAACACATATCCTTAGATAGATGCATTCCGTCTCTGAAAGGTAACGAACCTTTCTCGGATTCTCGCATGTTAAAACGAACCATAATCGTATAAGATATCTAGAGAAGTACAATGTTCTTTTCTTGATATCCTAGATCTTAAGAACATGCTCTAACTTCTTCTTTATCTCATATATCGATTTTTCTAGACAACCATCATTTTATGTCTGACAACATCTTTACATTGTTACCAATGATAAAATGCTATCTACATAAAACCTCCGAGAAACACCACCTTGTTTCCATCACGTTTCCCATACACTCGATTCGTCTATGCTTTGATGAATCCATAAAATGGACTATCTCATCAATTTGCAAGTACCACGAACTCAATGCTTTGTTCCAATCCATAAATGGATCAACTAAGCTTGTACTCTAAATGATCTTGCCTCTTAGCAATAATCTTTATTGCTCTCCAAAAAGGCACATTTAGATCTAGTACCGCCTCTATGTAGATCTAGGGATTGATTTCATGTATACTAGGTCCAGAGTTCGAAACTCTCCTAGTCTTATGAATATCTCCGGTTGTCACACAACCTCCCACTACAACGGCATTCCGGTGTATAAACAGTAATAACAGTAGGTGCAGTTAGTGGTGTACCGCTACTCGGTTTGGCTGGTTCTAAGTCTTAATCTCTCTCTCTCTCATTTCAAAGTATTACGTCACTTTGGGCTTGTGGTTCATCTAATAGTCTTCCTCTAAGAACCGGGCGTTAGAACTTATAACGTCCTTCTGGTTAATAGTACTATCGAACACACATCTTTTGTTCTTCTAAGATATTCTACAACCGCATTGAAATGCGCCGTTGCTACCAAGACATATCTATAGAACATAGGTAGTTCCGTATAACTCAAGCTTTTACTATTTCTATAAGAGTTCCATTTCTTATTTCCGACACACCATTTCTACAGAGGACTGTATGGTGTAGTCACTTAGGATCCAATCCCAACCTCTGATCATACATCAGAGTTAATCAATTATAATGCTTGTCCGGATCTTATATCTTATATCCATAAAGGATTGCTTAGTCGTATTATCTTCCAAATTAGATTCTTAGGTCGGAAGGTCCACTCCTTCAACTTAATTGATCTTACAATCAATTTTCGACCTTTGAACTTCTCATTTGAATAAATATGACTTAGCATAAGAATCCACAAGTATAAATGATTAAATAAAGAAATCTCTTATTAGTAAAACGAGTTATATATAAAACGGTTCGTTGCATCGTGGTGGACTCAGGATTCATCATTTATATATATTGCTAGCTAATGTACTAAAATAGATAATATCATTATTTCTTCTTATAACCATCAAATGATTAAAAGAAATAAAATATCCATTCATTAGAAATCCAGAACAAAGTTCTTTCTAATATGAAAGGTACATAAAAGCAATAACAAAATGAAATCCTATAAAATGTCCTCCACTGCAACTGCTGCCTCCTCTACAGCATTGCCCATGTAGACTACGATTTCTTCTTTTCTAAGTCGTCGGGTTTCCTGGAACCCTTGCATTTAAAATGCACATACCGTCAGTGGTTCCATATCTACACACCAGGTTCCGGTAGATAATACCACTGACTATGTTTTACGACTAAAGAAAATTTCGTACTTTCTTTGAGAGGATAATCAGACTTCCAGTACCCAGACTGTTTGCATCGAGAACACTTGCCTATTGGCTTTCTCATCCCATCTCGTGGTCCAAAAGGAACCACTGGGTTTCTTTGCTTTCTTGTCCTTTCCCCGATTCATGCCTTTAGGTTCGAAACCTTTGGCATTGGCTACGAGAGCTTGCGATTTCCGTCTTAACTCGTCTAAAAGGTCAATCATCTCAAAAACGTTTTTAAGCGTTTCCTCGAAGTGACTGGCCTTTATGAGTATCCTCATCGCTTCTTGTCTAGCCGCCTATGTCAATAGGCTCGGGAGGACAAAGCTCACTGAGCACAACCTTGCACTCTTTAACAGTTTGGGTAATGTCTAGATCTCTATTCCAATCATTACATTTAGGGATCAGTGAGTTAAAATCCTTACGTATCACATAAAGTGGGTTCACGGCCATTTCCTAATCTATGAGCACATATAACAACAAACAATCGATTTAATCTCCGATATTATCTCCCTCAAATAATATCATTAAACCACTAATCACATCTAAAATCCCATCAGATATGGCAAGCCACGTTAGTGTGGACGTTTACCTATCCAAACGATTTCGCGATTAGATTTACTTCGGTCATACATCATTATAGCGTTACTTCGTTGGGAAGAATACTATAAAGCGTACCTAAGTGTAAACCATTACTCAGTATCTAAGAAGATTGTTTGGGACACGCATATTCACCGCAAGCCACGTTAGTGTGGACGTTTACGTTAACATACGCTCCTTTACTCCCCTCTATAACTGTCTACATCAATTAATCCAAGACCCCATTCAGTATAGCAAGCCACGTTCGTGTGGACGTTTACTACACCAAAAGATCTTTATAATTGACTCCCAATTACTTGAATCATTCAATCTTGTAAATCAAGACGCGGAGAATCATAAGTGAAACTCGAAGTTTCTAACCAGTGATTCACCATGCGAACAACCCTATCTCTCATAGAATGAGGGAGCCGAGCAGACAATCGATCTAGTCATCAAATGACACGAAAGTCTCTAATTTGTGTCCTCGACATGACCAAGTGGCTTTGGCTCCATTCCACTCCCCGGGGTGAGAATGAGTCGACTTGAAATCAGTTTCAGAAAGACAAATTAGGCATTGTTTGATAAACTTAATCAATGTTTCTCGTAAAAGGAATTACAAGAATTCTCCTCCAATGACTTGTCTATACGAACTTCAAAAGTCCACAAAAGTCATCAAGAGAACAGCAATGGAGACCATGGCAATGTTTCCATTCCCTCTCCCACTTAGCTTTTTATAACAAAGGGATACGCTATCTAATGCATAATTAAATACACATAAGCATAATAACAAACATACATTTCATGCAAGTACGTTCACACATAATCAAATAATTACTCAAGTAAAATTATTTCTCGACTATTCGTACCTTGATGAATTCCAGCATGCTTGTCTTGAGTTTTCATTCTACGTCTTGAATACTTTGCCGAGCGACGGAAAATTTTTTTTGATTCTCATATTTAATTTATTTTAAATAAAATCCAAGATTCCAATTCAAAATTAAATTTGAATCAATCTAATGATTTTAAATAAAATACTCCAATTAAATAAAATCAATTCCATTGATTTCCATATTTAATTCTATTTTAAATAAAATCCAAGATTTTCCAATCCAAAATAAATTTTGAATTAATCTAATGATTTTAAATAAAATACTTAAATTAAATAAAATCAATATTATTAAAATCCATTGATTTCCATATTTAATTCTATTCTAAATAAAATCCAAGATTTTCCAATCCAAAATAAATTTTGAATTAATCTAATGATTTTAAATAAAATACTTAAATTAAATAAAATCAATATTTTAATAAGTTCTCAATCCTATTTAAATTAGATCTCAAGAATCCTAATCAAAATCGAATTTTGATTCTTCTTAAGACTTCTAATCCAAGTAGGTATAGGATATCTAGAGAAACTAGGATTTTCTTTCCTAATTTAACTCTCCATCTAATTCCATTATTTAATTCCATAATTAAGAAATATAATCCAAATAGAATTTGAATTAATTCCAAAATTAAATTAAATAAAATTAGAAAGATTAAATTATTTCCGGAAAGATCGGATTTACCGGGACGAACCGAAACGAAAATTCCGGCCATCCCAATCGAACCCAACATGCACCTAGTTGGTTCCATGCATGTAAACACATACACACCAACGTGCATGTAGCACCATCAATTAAAAATTCGATCCATGCATTTCACACGCACATGCACAACTCATGCAAGCCTAAGACCATGCAATAATCGTGAATTAAAATTCATGTCGCACCAAGAATGAATTATTCACTCAGCGGGAGCTTCTTCGATCGATCGTCTTGCCGACGCCCGCGTGGACTTCGCCGGAGCAAGCCTGACGACGCCCCGCCATCGACAAGCCGCTGCCCCGAGCAGCTCACGTCCAGCCGCTGCCCGCTTCGAACCTTGGCGCACCAGCAGCCCGCTCAAAGGCATACCAGCAGCCCATCCACGTCTAAGGCGAACCACCACCACTGGTGGCACACGCCGGCATGCCCATCCACGTCTAAGTCACGCCCAGCAGCCCGCACAGCCCCTTCGAGCCCAGCATGCCGCGGTCGATCGATCTAGGTTCGATTCTTCCGAAAACCCTCGATTTTTTAATAATTAATTTTTCCGACAAACACAATTCATACGAGAGATAAAACAAGTACGTAGAACAATATAGCACAATAATTTAACAATTTAAATTAATCTATGGCTATAAACAACGATAATCGATTATCGAAACAATTAACGAAAAACGTAACCGTACGCTCTGATACCAGTTGTTGGAATTCAATATCCCAGGTTATTTAAATTTGCGGAAACCAATAACCCGAACGAACCCTTCGCCGGAGATCACATGAACGCCGACTCATCCGCCGGAGTCCGGCCTTTGGAGACCACGCACCCGAAGGCACGCAGCCCGCCCCCAGCCGAACCCCCGCGAGACGGGGTTCACGCGATCGAGGATCGCGTTCGATCTTCGCGATCGATGGGGCTGCCCAGCAGCCCCCCGCGGCGACTCCGGCGACTCGCCGCCGCCTGGAGGAGCCCCGCCTTCACGGCGGGTGGGGTGCGGCACCAGCCCGCGCCCCCGGCGATTGATCCCCGTGATCGATCGCGAGCCCTCGGCCCAGCAGAGGGTTCCTTTCCTCCGCGCGCCGCCAAACCCTAGCGGGCAATCCCGCGGTCCGGTGGCTTCGCCACCACCGCGTGATCGTTCGTCTAATCCGGGTTCGACTCTTGGATCTTGTTTTTCCGATAATTGATTTCAATATACATGAATTAAATAGCGGAATTTAATTCACCTTTCGATTCGTTGTGCGGAGAAACGAGATCTTATGATGACCTTGAGATCTTCCCACGTATTCCTTGCACTTGTTCGAACGTCGGGTGGGCGACGATCCTCCGAACACTATGGATCTCCTTCTCTCCTTTCTCTCTCTAGAATTGTGATCTTCAAGTTATGAGAATAGAGAAGACCATGTAGTGCTTTTATAGGCTACGTAGGGGATCTTAAGGAGGTGGAATATTGGGCTTCTAATATTGAAGATTAAATTGAGCCCAATGCTCAAGTCCATTAATCCTTATCAATATTAATTAATTTATTTTCCACTATATAAATTAATTGCACTCCCAATATTAAACCATATTATATCAAATAATATTTCTGTGTATTTATTCCGTGTATTTGAGATATAAATATCCATGAATAAAATTAATTTATTGCTAATTAATTTATTCATCTCTTATATCCGAGACTAGTACCATTCATCCTTAATTATTATGCGGAACAAATCCACCTGCAGGGTTTACATAATAATTCCTTATGAACTCATCTCGGGGATATTATCAACCCTTACGGGATACACTTTCCCGTCAAGTATTCACGGCATGTCATATATAAAATATAGCGACCCAACTCAACCGGTAATTGACCCAGTAATTAAACCGGTCAATTCCTTTGTAAAATCAAAGTCACTTATATTAAATATACACACCCGCAATAGTATCGGGAATTAAGAATAAAATACACTGAGATTTAAATCGATTATCGCCGGCAATCCTAATCGATAAATCTCAAACGATCCGCTCAATACACCAAGTGTACAAGTGTGATAAAATAATCAAGACAGATTATTTTCTCTCTCACACAACGACTATACCGATGGATTGGTCCGTGTCCATCTAGGTCGTGAGCAACTGTTCGATTAAATACGAGTAACCGATAGTATAATCTTCTGTGTGGGCCCGACACACCATACTAACTACAACGTATAGAATCCAGGACTATAATTTGCATATATTTAATTATAAATAATTAAATGCAAATAATTGTTTATTTAATTAAATAGATTAGTGGCAATGGATCGTGAGTTTCCGTTACTTAAATCTAGACATTAAGTACACAACTCCAACAACTGGTAAGGCCCCAGAGGCCATTTTGCAGGTGTTCCTGACTCAGAGGGTAGATGTGTTAACCAGGCCCCCGCCTATTAACACTCCCCAAGAGAAGTTGAACCCGAACCTATGGTGTGATTTCCATGAGAAACACGGCCATGAAACAAACCAGTGTCGTCAGTTACTGAGGCAACTGTGGAGGCTGTTCAATGAGGGAAAACTCTGGCAGTACTGTTGGGGATCGTGCATGTATACGCAGCGGAAAACAAAAATTTTATTTTATTTTATTTTATTGAAAATCCTATTTTCAATATTACACAAATTAAATCTTAGCGCAATTAAATTTATCATATAAATTAATTACGTGTAGCGCAAATATATTTATCATATAAATTAATTACACTACTTAATTAATTACGCAAACATGCAAACATGCAGACATAATTAATTGCGTAAGTTGACAATTAACATAATCACAATTATATAATTCAAATCAAATTGATTTTTAATTAACAATTAAATTAATCTCTATTAATTTTATTTGTCAATTATAATCCCAGTACTTTAGCGCAAACAATTAACGCAAACAATTAACGCAAACAATTAAATCCAAGTTTAATCGTGAGTACCTTAGGGATTCGTCGGACGAAGCTAAGTTCGTCGGAAGTCGCGCGGATGCGACGCGGGGATGCACGCGGGGCGTGCGGGCTGAACACGGGGAGAGCCGGGGCGGCTCTCGGCTGGTCGCGGCGGCGGCGCTCGTGCGCGGGCGGGCTTGGCTCGTCGTGCTCGGGCGTTGCTCGTTCAAACCTCCGGCGTCTCTCGTCAAATCAGGTTTCACCTCGTATAGGTAATCCCACTCGCGTATTGCACTAGAAATACGAGAGGGAGAATACGACGGGAAAAACGGGCCAGAAAAACGGCGCCAGAATCGGATTCCGGCGAGGCGGGCGGCTGCCGGCATGCGGCGCTGGGCGGCGGCGGCGGGCGGCGGTCCTCCGAGGGAGGCGGCGGCGGCGGGCGGCGGTCCTCCGAGGGAGGCGGCGCTGGGGCGGCGGACGAGAGAGGGAGAGGGAGAGAGGAGAGGCTAGGGCTAGAGCTCTCTAGGTTTTGGTGTGTTTGAGTTTATGCCTATGGAGCTCCTTTTATAGGTGAAGAAAAGAGCTTCTTGGGCTTAAACCCTAATGGATCGGATCCATTAACCCTAGCCGACCCAATTCATTAGCCGTCATTACGTTTCTCCCAAATTGACAATCAATTCGATCTCCGAAAAATATAACGATTATATTTTCTTTCTCGTTTTAATTTTCTCATCGATATGAGATAATAATAAAAATTTCCAATTTCACAAAATCGGAAAGCCCATTTCAGGGGTACTGCTAAATCGGGAAATTTCCCAAAATAGAAAGTGTACGCCATCGTGTCCGTTTTCTTTAGCTCATTAATATTTCCAACTCATAATCACAATTATGAATCTCGGATTCAATCATATTGACCTCCGACTATATGTACTTAATTAACAGTTAATTAATACATGATCGTATTCAAGGATTGGTTTACACGAGAATGTGACCCTCAATGGTTCAGGTGTATAACTAGCCGTGGGCTCACAACACATTGTGATTCGAACAACATATTGTTCTTATATCAACTACTCCCGAGAGTTTCAGATTAATAATCATATTATTTAATCTCCGAACAATTCGGTGCCCAACGAATTAGTGACGAGCGTCTAGCAACCACGCTTCACTAATTCCCTAGATACAAATGAAGTGCCTGCAAGAACCTTGTAATATAGTTAGCGTACAGTACGATCCCTCCGATTCATATGTCCTTATCAAACTAGAGATATTGGTCAATCGAGATCTCTTGTTGTGTTTGATAGCTTTGCGAACGTTCTAGGCTTCGTATAATCCAGTCGTGATTGATCTAGAGAAACACATTTCTCTAATCACCTCACTGTTCAACTCTGGCCAGAGATTCCGGGACTACGAACCATATAGGACATCCATGATCTATATCAAGCGATCAGATCCCCTACTACCATGCACAGACTTCACATCAGATTTCGAACTGCACGAACATTGTCTCCTTTTTCGACTTACTCCCTTTCCAGGGAATCAGAAACACGTTACGATACAGCTAGTCCTATGATGAAGTCACGGTGATGTCTGGGTCTTAAGGATTAATTGTGTACAACTATATTATGGAACTCTCTACTCGATCAGTGATAACCACTTAGAGATTCCAGGGAGAGGGGGTTCAGTGAACTCATCAACAGTGAGCACCCACTCATGTATGTCGATGTCCCAACACCGAGGCTCGAGATTAGCCCACATACACTAAGTGCTAGTCTCAAGGGGGAAAGGCCGGGTATCCTTGTTATTGGCGTAACCCATCGACTAGGAACTAAGTTTGACCAGTTACGTTGCTTTAACAGAATTATCTCTCGGTTTCCACAAAACCGAATTCATACAACATGTGTAACTGTACAGGACTATATCTATGATTCAACATGGGGAGTAGATAGAGCATATGCCTTAATTAATCATAATTAATAATCTTTCATAATTTCGAAATAAATTGATATTATTCATTAATTAAATAATAAATTAGGTTCGACCACAGCCACAGGTTGGCTTGTTGGTCACCTACTCTATCAATCTCCCACTTGACCTAAAGCCAACTGCTCTCGTATCTAAGTCCCATCGACTCTCGATGTTTCTCGTGGACTGATTTAGACAAAGGCTTGGTAAAGGGATCAGCTATATTATCTCCCGAAGTGACTCTTTCGACCAAGACGTCACCTCTCTCAACGATCTCGCGGATCAGATGATATTTCCTCAGTACATGTTTGGATTTCTGATGAGATCTCGGTTCCTTAGCTTGTGCTACGGCCCCCGTGTTATCACAGTACAACGTTACTGGATCACTTGCGTTCGGAACGACTCCCAACTCTTGGATGAAGTTCCGTATCCAAACAGCCTCTTTTGCAGCTTCACTTGCCGCAACATATTCAGCTTCGGTGGTGGAATCAGCCGTGGTTTTTGATGGAGTTGTATTCTAAATGTCTAGTTTAGTGCAAATACGGAACTTCTTATCTATACCTTAATTCGAGATATGATTCAAACATGATTGCATTTAATGCAATAGTCCTTGATGTATACGTTGTAGACAGTATGGCGTGAGGAGACACGCGGAAGATCATACTGTCGGTTACTCGTATACTATCGAACAGTGGCTCACGACTTAGATGGACAGGGACAATCCATCGGTACGTCTTAGTGTGACTGGTAGATAGTCGGTCTTGACTATCATGTTACACTCGTACACTCGGTGTATTGAGCAGGACCACGGGAGGGCGTTCGGTTTATACTAATCGAAGTAATCGAACTAGACCTCAGATATTATGGATATACGAATTCCTAATCCCTATATAATTATAGGTGCGTGTGTCCAATTCTCGGTTCTTTAACTTGCCAATGAGTGAGACTAATTGATTAGTCGAGATTCTCGGTAAATTGGGAATCGTAATTGTACACACGGCATGCTATAGATTATAGACAGTAAACCGTGTCCCGTTTATTGGGTTGATTACGTCCCCGAGATGAGCTCATAAAGTTTATCATGTAAACCCTGCAGGTGGATTTGTTCCACATGATAATAAGGATGAGTGGTACTAGTCTCGGATAATAAGAGACGAATTAATTTAATTATTAGTAATTAAATAAATTCGTGGACGTTCGATATCTTAAACACGGGGAAAGTCGTATATGTAATTTCGGCGGAAAATATTATTGGTAAAATAATATGAATTAATTAATTGGGAATTCAATTATAATTTTATAGTGGAATTAATTATAATTAAAATTGGATTTAATTAAAGGTTTTCTTTTAAGGACACCGGTTTAATTAAATTGCAATTTAGCCTAATTAATTAATTAACCTAAGGTCCCTAGTGTGGCCTATTTAAACCCCTCCCCCTCTCTTCTCTAGACCTAACTTACGCAGCTTTTATTTTTCTTCACTTAAGAAAATAAAACGTGAGAAAGAGGGTTTGAGAGAGAAGAAGAAGAGAAGACTCCGGTGGATCGTTGCCCACACAACGTCCGGCGTCGAGGGCTAGGATACACACTAGAAGATCTCAGGGTGTTCGCCTATTCGGCTTCTCCGAATCACGCAACAAAGGTATAGAATCGAAACCCCAATTCCGCTTCGTTTCGTGTTCTACTTTGTACGTAATTGCACGTCAAATCATCGATTGGTTTCCGTGGCTTGGATTCGTGTTCCTCGGACCGCTGGGAAGTTTCTGACTTCCAGCACGGTGGTCGGATCGAGAAAAACGCGTCGGAAATGGCTGAACGGGCGCGATCCGTTGCTGGAATCGCGACGTCGTCGGCCGACAGGTATATGCCGTCGGCCTCCACTGCCCCGTCGGCCGATAGCTATATGCCGTCGGCCTCCACTGCCCTGTCGGGCGACAGCCTTATGGCGTCGGCCGACAGACAGGGCAGAAGCCCCGTTTTTGCGCGGTCGTGCCTCGAGTGCGATGGATGGGCGTGATTAGGGTCTGGGACTTCGTCGTGAGTGCAATAGGGATGCTAGGGGTCGACTGGGCTTGTCCGGATGTTCGAGTAGTCGAACGGACATGTCCCGGGTAGTCGATTTCCAACAGTTTTCTGCTTGGAACTCTTCCAACAGACGGCACCTCCGTTCAGCTTGAATATGAATCCCGATATCGACTTAGAGTCGTCCACGTCAGATTGAAAACTAGAGTCCGTAAACGCCTCTATTTTCAAATCGTGACCTCCATAGACTAAGAACATCTCTTTGGTATTTCGTAAATACTTAAGAATGTCCTTCACGGCTTTCCAATGAGCCGGTCCAGGATTAGACTGATACTTGCTCGTGATACCCACAGCATGAGCAATATCAGGTCTAGTACATAGCATGCCATACATCACGCTTCCAATTGCGGATGCGTATGGTGTGCGATTCATCCGCTCGATTTCCAGTTCTGTTGCTGGACACATGGTTTTTGAGAGACGAATTCCATGACACATTGGCAAAAACCCTCTCTTGGAGTTTTCCATGTTAAACCGTTTTAAAATGGTTTCTATGTACAAGGATTGTGATAGGCCGATCATCTTTCTAGATCTATCTCTATAGATTCGTATTCCCAATACGTAAGATGCCTCGCCTAAATCCTTCATCGAGAAACGTGTAGACAACCATGCTTTCGTTGCCTGCAGCATACCTACATCATTCCCAATGAGTAGTATGTCATCAACGTATAGCACTAAAAACGTCACGACGCTCCCACTAACCTTCTTGTATACACAAGGTTCCTCCGGCTTCTTGACAAAATCAAACTCTTTGATTGTGTTGTCAAAACGTTTGTTCCAACTTCGGGATGCTTGTTTCAATCCATAAATGGATCGCTGGAGTCGGCAAACCTTTTGCTCTTCTCCAGGAGATATGAAGCCTTCCGGCTGCGCCATATAAATTTCCTCCTCAATGTCCCCATTGAGAAACGCGGTCTTCACATCCATTTGCCATATCTCGTAGTCGTACCACGCAGAGATGGCCAGCAAAATCCTAATGGATTTAAGCATCGCGACTGGTGAAAAGGTTTCCTCATAGTCAACACCTTGCTTTTGAGTATATCCTTTTGCCACCAACCTAGCTTTAAAGGTCGCAACCTTTCCATCAGCTCCAACTTTCCTTTTATAGATCCACTTGCAGCCTATGGGAACGATTCCTTTAGGTGGGTCTACCAACGTCCATACGTTGTTGGAATACATGGAGTCCATTTCGGATTTCATGGCAGTAAGCCAATGTCCCTTGTCCGTATCCAATACGGCTTCATTGAAGGTTCTAGGATCAGATCCATCATCAATGATTTCGTGATCACTATCAACGAGGAACAACCGATCAGGCATCCTCCGAACTCTTTCGGATTTACGGACTGTCGGTCGTGGAGGTGTATCAGTGGTTTGTTGAATTGGCTCTGGTTCAGGGACTGGTGCATGAACTTCAGTTTGTGGGTTGTCATCTCGAACCTCTTCGAGATCTACTATGCTGCCTTTTCCATCCGCTAGGAATTCCTTCTCAAGGAACACAGCAT
The DNA here is from genome assembly GCA_954870475.1 of Euphrasia confusa. NCBI lineage: Eukaryota > Viridiplantae > Streptophyta > Magnoliopsida > Lamiales > Orobanchaceae > Euphrasia > Euphrasia confusa. The sequence continues at coordinate 18,296,654 of OX940961.1, forward strand.
TTCTCGAGACAAACACTTTTGCCTCAGAAACATAGTAGAATTCGTATCCCATGGAATCCACGGGATATCCCACAAAATAGCATAAGTCAGATTTACTATCTAACTTATCTCCCACTAGCCGCTTCACGTAAGCGGGGCAACCCCATATCTTTATATGTTTGAACGTGGGCTGTCGGGAATGCCAAAGTTCATAAGGTGTGGATTTAACTGCTTTAGTGTTAAGTCTATTCAGCAAATAGGCGGCTGTCAAGAGTGCGTGACCCCACAAGTACGCCGGTAACTCAGTGACACTCATCATAGATCGAACCATGTCCAACAGGGTTCGGTTACGACGCTCGGACACTCCGTTCAACTGAGGTGTTCCAGGAGGAGTCCACTGAGAGAGAATCCCATTCTCTTTTAGATAGTCTATAAACTCAGCGCTTAAGTATTCGCCACCACGATCGGATCGTGGTTGCTTAATATGAAGCCCAAGTTGATTCTCTACTTCATGTCGGAAGTCTTTGAACCTTTCAAAAGTCTCCGATTTGTGCTTCATTAAGTACACGTAACCATACCTTGAATAATCATCGGTAAAGGTTACGAAGTACTTGAATCCACCCCTCGCACTAACACTTAGTGGACCACACACGTCAGTATGGATCAGATCCAATAGACCTTCAGCACGTGCCATTGTCCCTTTGTAGGGAGACTTGGTCATTTTCCCTTTTAGGCAAGGTTCACAAGCTTGGAGCGATTTCACATCATCAAGTGTGAACAGCCCTTCCTTTAGGAACTCATTCAATCGTCTCAGGGAAACATGTCCTAGTCGGGCATGCCAAAGTTGTGCGGGGTTAAGACTAATTTCTTTACGTTTTGCTGTTAGCACATTAACAGGGATCTCGTTTAAGTTAAGTTCATATAAATTATTCGACAGACGTCCCTTACATATCACTTTACCGTCCTTTTGTATAAGGCAAATCGAATTTCCAAAAACAAAAGAATAACCTTCATTATCCAAAACTGGAATAGAAATAAGGTTCCGAATAAGTGATGGAACGTAAAGACAATTGTTCAAAACTAATTTAAAACGAGAATCAGAAACATCTAAGTAAATAGTCCCGATGGCTTCAGCAGCAACTCTTGCTCCGTTTCCCATCCTCAAGAAGGTCTCACCTTCCTTGAGCTTCTTACTTCTTGTCATGAGCTTCAAATCATTACAGAGATGTGAGCCACAACCGGTATCCAATACCCATGAAGAAGAATTTAAGGATAAATTTACTTCTATGTAAAACGTACCATTCCCAGAACGTTTCTGGTCAAGGTACTCCTTGCAGTTACGGCGCCAATGGCCTTTCTTTCCACAATGGTGACAAACGTCATCAACAGATTTGACGACTTTGTCCTTAGATCCACCTTTCTTCCTTTTATAGACCATCTTGCTCGAGGAAGAAACATTTTCTTTCCTCTTCTTCGGATAGGAACGCTTCCTCTCAGAAGTCGAAGCAATGAGAACAGATTTCTCCTTTTTGATAGTCGTTTCAAAACTGACCAACATGTTAAGCAGCTCCTCGAGAGGTGGTGCCAGTTTGTTCATGTTGAAGTTCACTATGAACGGTTCATACGAACTTGGGAGAGACAGGAGGATCAAATCCACCGAGAGCTCTTCAGGCAGGACGACCTTGAAATTCACTAACTTCTCCATGAGACCGATCATTTTGATACCATGCTCGTGGACCGAAGTCCCTTCGTGCAGTTTCATAGTGGTCAGCTCCTTCGTAGCAGTGAATCTCGCGGTCCTAATATTCTCACTGTATAGGCCATCAAGATGAATCTTGATATCATGAGCCGATACATATGATTCATATTTCCTAGCAAGCTCAGGAGACATCGCAGCTATCATATAGCATCGGACAGTATTATTGTCCTCTCGATATTTCTCATATTCAATGTTCTTCTCCTCATCGTCAGTTGAGGAATAATCATCCCTATCGTTCAGAACGTAGGTGAGGTGATCAAGTTGCAGCACAAGTTTCAGATTGCGTAGCCAATCAAAATAGTTTGGGCCAGTGAGTTTGTTTTGGTCGAGGATCGACGCTAGGGGATTCTTAGACATGATTACTGAGAAAATTTTAAGAAGATTAATTAGTGATAGTTCGAATTATGATTGCAATTAAAATTTAAGGACTTTTAGGAATTTTTAATTGCCTCCCACTAAATTTTTCGAATTCCACTATCCTCTAGTGAATAGACGGGAAAATCCAATTTTCCTTAGATGGGCTTTAGGTCCAAAGCCGTAAACCATAACTCGTAGTTAATCTAGCCCAGTTATGTTTACCCAATGGTAGAACACTATTTTTCAATCACATCTCTATGTGATCCTAAAGTTAGCTTTTCCTCACCATGACAATGAACTACGTTAATCGTACCCTTCAAAGTCAACCATGTGTCAAGACCGACCCACCGATATGAGAAGTGAAAGTTGGATTCCAATAAACGTGTACAGCCCATAGTTAATCTATCCGACTGCACAAATCTAAAGGAATCGTGGCCAACACGTCTCCATCATATGTCGGTAAATCACAGCTTGACTCACAAGCAGTACTCCCCGCTAACACGGCATACCATACTACTTGCAAGTGGCTTTCTCATGATTTACCGTCGGCAGAAGGAAAGAAGAAAGAACGACACATCGGTTCTTCTTTATGGCTTGATATACATTCTCGGGAGAGAATGGAGGACTACAGGATTATTTATCTCATCAGATTTAGTGAGCGATCGATTGTTGATTCCTAACAACTATGTTCTCTATAGGCCATCCTAATGGAGTACATACGATCATAATATATATCACAATATATATATATATCTCACAAAAGTCATATAATTCACATAGCATTTAATCACAATTAAAACAAGGTATGTAAATTAAATTGGTGCTCTATTAATTAACTTGATTTAACAATTAAATCAAATAATTAATCTATCACCTTGTTGATCGAATATTTAAATCAATTATTTAATTGGTCAATAAATAATTTCACTAAATTAAATATTGATACTTCTTTTCTATTTCAATTTATTGATATCCCAATACTCAAACGTGATGTCTCGTAAGTGAAGACTCGAAGCTTCTAACCAGCGATTCATCATGCAAACGACCCTATCTCCCATAAATGGGGGAGCCGAGCAGATCATCGATTTTATGTCATCATATGACTCGAAGATCTCTAATTTGTTTTAACAAAAACAAGTCTAGATGAATCACTCCCCGAGGTGAATTCACGTTTGACGTTGAATTGTTACTTAACAACAAACTAGGCATTGTTTGAACTATTAGATAAAAATAAATATCTTAATAGAAACAACTAAGTCCCAATCAAATAACATTAAATCAATCAATTCAACAAACAGCATGCTTAAAGGTGATTATATTCATAGACAATTAATCAATTTCAGAACGTACGCTCTGATACCACTGTTGGGGATCGTGCATGTATACGCAGCGGAAAACAAAAATTTTATTTTATTTTATTTTATTGAAAATCCTATTTTCAATATTACATGCATTAATTGATTTAATTCAAATCTATTAAATAAATAATCCACCATTTAATTTAATTATCAAATAATTAAATATTTAATTCATGCATCCCATACTACACAAATTAAATCTTAGCGCAATTAAATTTATCATATAAATTAATTACGTGTAGCGCAAATATATTTATCATATAAATTAATTACACTACTTAATTAATTACGCAAACATGCAGACATAATTAATTGCGTAAGTTGACAATTAACATAATCACAATTATATAATTCAAATCAAATTGATTTTTAATTAACAATTAAATTAATCTCTATTAATTTTATTTGTCAATTATAATTCCAGTACTTTAGCGCAAACAATTAACGCAAACAATTAAATCCAAGTTTAATCGTGAGTACCTTAGGGATTCGTCGGACGAAGCTAAGTTCGTCGGAAGTCGCGCGGATGCGACGCGGGGATGCACGCGGGGCGTGCGGGCTGAACACGGGGAGAGCCGGGGCGGCTCTCGGCTGGTCGCGGCGGCGGCGCTCGGGCGCGGGCGGGCTTGGCTCGTCGTGCTCGGGCGTTGCTCGTTCAAACCTCCGGCGTCTCTCGTCAAATCAGGTTTCACCTCGTATAGGTAATCCCACTCGCGTATTGCACTAGAAATACGAGAGGGAGAATACGACGGGAAAAACGGGCCAGAAAAACGGCGCCGGAATCGGATTCCGGCGAGGCGGGCGGCTGCCGGCGGCGGCGCTGGGCGGCGGCGGGCGGCGGCTCCGGGCGGCGGTCCTCCGAGGGAGGCGGCGCTGGGGCGGCGGACGAGAGAGGGAGAGGGAGAGAGGAGAGGCTAGGGCTAGAGCTCTCTAGGTTTTGGTGTGTTTGAGTTTATGCCTATGGAGCTCCTTTTATAGGTGAAGAAAAGAGCTTCTTGGGCTTAAACCCTAATGGATCGTATCCATTAACCCTAGCCGGCCCAATTCATTAGCCGTCATTACGTTTCTCCCAAATTGACAATCAATTCGATCTCCGAAAAATATAACGATTATATTTTCTTTCTCGTTTTAATTTTCTCATCGATATGAGATAATAATAAAAATTTCCAATTTCACAAAATCGGAAAGCCCATTTCAGGGGTACTGCTAAATCGGGAAATTTCCCAAAATAGAAAGTGTACGCCATCGTGTCCGTTTTCTTTAGCTCATTAATATTTCCAACTCATAATCACAATTATGAATCTCGGATTCAATCATATTGACCTCCGACTATATGTACTTAATTAACAGTTAATTAATACATGATCGTATTCAAGGATTTGTTTACACGAGAATGTGACCCTCAATGGTTCAGGTGTATAACTAGCCGTGGGCTCACAACACATTGTGATTCGAACAACATATTGTTCTTATATCAACTACTCCCGAGAGTTTCAGATTAATAATCATATTATTTAATCTCCGAACAATTCGGTGCCCAACGAATTAGTGACGAGCGTCTAGCAACCACGCTTCACTAATTCCCCAGATACAAATGAAGTGCCTGCAAGAACCTTGTAATATAGTTAGCGTACAGTACGATCCCTCCGATTCATATGTCCTTATCAAACTAGAGATATTGGTCAATCGAGATCTCTTGTTGTGTTTGATAGCTTTGCGAACGTTCTAGGCTTCGTATAATCCAGTCGTGATTGATCTAGAGAAACACATTTCTCTAATCACCTCACTGTTCAACTCTGGCCAGAGATTCCGGGACTACGAACCATATAGGACATCCATGATCTATATCAAGCGATCAGATCCCCTACTACCATGCACAGACTTCACATCAGATTTCGAACTGCACGAACATTGTCTCCTTTTTCGACTTACTCCCTTTCCAGGGAATCAGAAACACGTTACGATACAGCTAGTCCTATGATGAAGTCACGGTGATGTCTGGGTCTTAAGGATTAATTGTGTACAACTATATTATGGAATTCTCTACTCGATCAGTGATAACCACTTAGAGATTCCAGGGAGAGGGGGTTCAGTGAACTCATCAACAGTGAGCACCCACTCATGTATGTCGATGTCCCAACACCGAGGCTCGAGATTAGCCCACATACACTAAGTGCTAGTCTCAAGGGGGAAAGGCCGGGTATCCTTGTTATTGGCGTAACCCATCGACTAGGAACTAAGTTTGACCAGTTACGTTGCTTTAACAGAATTATCTCTCGGTTTCCACAAAACCGAATTCATACAACATGTGTAACTGTACAGGACTATATCTATGATTCAACATGGGGAGTAGATATAGCATATGCCTTAATTAATCATAATTAATAATCTTTCATAATTTCGAAATAAATTGATATTATTCATTAATTAAATAATAAATTAGGTTCGACCACAGCCACAGGTTGGCTTGTTGGTCACCTACTCTATCAAGTACCTCCCCCGTCCCGGGGCTGTTGGGAATGAGCCACGAGGTCAGAATCCCCAGGGCCCTCCACCAGCTGCACCGGGCCAGAATCAAAATATTCCGGGACCTCCGGGTCCCCAGGAAGTTATGATGATTGGTGGTGTCAGGCCCTTAACTGAGGACAGTAAGGGGAAACGCAAAAGAGACTTCGCCATGTGGGAAGTTCTGATGGCTACTGCGCCTTCGCTGAGCGCAACAATCTGTGACTCTGTGGTGATATCTTTCACGCCACGGGATCGAGCTGAGGCCAAATTCCCGAGGGATGAACCCCTGGTGATCAGGGCGAGGATCCTGGGAATCGATGTGTCTCGCACTCTGGTTGACAACGGTGCTCATTGCAATGTTCTGTATAAGAACGCCCTGGATCAGATGGGTAAGCTGGCCCGTTATGTCTCACCGTGCTATCTGATACTCAAAGGCTTTGGCAACGACGTGGTACATCCATATGGCAAGATCGTACTGCCGGTGGAGTTGAAAGATGTCAATAATCCAGGTCTGATGTTGGTTAGGAACTTGGAATTTGTAATAATAGATAGGGAAAGTGGCTATAATGCACTTCTAGGTAGGCACTTTTTGGACGCTTTCGAAGCGGTAGCCTCCTCCTATTACTATTGTGTAAAATTCCCTACTCCCTCCGGTGCGGTTGGCACCGTTAGAAGCGACCTACTAATGGCAAAGAAGTGTATTTTGTATTTCTGTGATCTTGATAACTTAGCAATAAATGCAAATGATAATCCCCAGGAAAGACTGGAGGAAAATATCAAAGACTCACGAGATGAGCAAACCAAAGACTCACAGGATGAGCAAATCAAAGACTCACACGATGAGCAAAACAAAAAGTCCCGAGTGGCTGAAGTTACTATTACAGGTGTGGAATCCCAAGCTCCTGATGACATAAATACCGTGGGGCCCGGAGCGATCCAATAGTTGGTTCCGGGGAAGGAAGCAAATTCCCCAGGGCAAGATCCCTGTGCGGGAACAGCTTCCACCAGCCAAACTCAGGACCGGCTGGGGCCGGAGCACGAGGATTATGATCCCAGGACGGGAACCAAACACCGAAAAGGAACTGCCTTGGAGGTGGTCGAAAACTTAGACTCCATAGTGTTGGATCCCGAGCAAGCTCATAAGCAAGTTCTCGTGGGTACACATATGTTAGAGCACACTCGAAGTGGATTGATAAATTTCCTCAGGGAAAATCAGAGTACTTTCTCCTGGTCAAGTGCGGATTTGGGAAAGATAGATCCCAAACATGCATGCCATCGGTTAAAGATCGACCCCAAGAAAAAACCTATTGCCCAGAGGCGAAGGAAAATGGGGCCGGAGAAGTGCGAAGCACTGGCCGGGGATGTAAACAAATTAATTGAGAATAAACTGGTGAGGCAAGCCTCGAGCGATGCCACCTGGTTATCCAATGCTGTGATGGTATCGAAGACAGTAGGCGCCTGGAGACTATGCATAGATTTTACAGATCTGAATAATGCATGTCCCAAGGACCACTTTCCGATGCCACACATTGACCACCTTGTCGATAATTTGACAGGTCATGCTATATTTTCAACAATTGATGCTAATGCAGGTTATCATCAAATTCCGATGCACCCAGACGATATAGAGCACACGGCGTTCTACACGGAGAAAGGGGTGTTTTGCTGGGAAAGAATGCCTTTCGGTTTAAAGAACGCCGGGGCCACATATCAAAGGTTAGTAAACATGATGTTTACAGATTTAATCGGTAAAACTGTTGAAGTGTATATCGATGATATCATTGTGAAAAGCAAGAATGAAGCGGATCACATAAAAGACCTTGCAGAAGTCTTTAAGATTCTGGGGCACTACAATATGAAACTTGTTATACCCGATAAAACGGTCACCGACACGTGTCAACAATGAGATAGCCACGTCATCAGATGTGCAAGTCAGAATTAATCTATGGAAAAAGACCTAGAAAGGCAACCAACAGAAGTCAGAAAAGAGCTTGGACGGGAACGACCGCTCGGTAGTGTCAGACTTATTACACGGGAATATCCGTGGGGGAGGTGTCAGAGTCAACAGGTGGTCAAAAGACATTTGACGGGAGCAGAGGATAAAGTCTTTGTTTAGAGTTAAGTGGGTTTTTAATGCAAGACATTAGTGGAGTTGTGGTCCAATCAGGAGCTGATAAGTGGGCATTAGGTGGCATAATCTAGCCATGCATGGGTTAGTATAAATATAGGGTATTAGAGGAGAGAAAGAGGACATGCAAACCATTGTATTTCAAAATGAATTCTAAGTATGAATATTTGAATAAAGAGGTGCCATGAGCATCCATTTTCTACTTACGATTTCTGTATAAACTATTACCCTTTGCTTTCTTACCTATAACAAATTTGCATTTTGGTGTTGTTGCCAAAACCCTCTGTTACCAGCAAATATCCCCAACAAAGAGCAAAAACACACCAAAACAGCTGGCGCTAGAAGGATCGAGCATCAGGTAATTTAGTTACAGAAAATCTCGATCTGAAATCTAAAATGGTTAACGAAACCGAAGGTACTACGGTATCAACTGGGTCTGGTACGAGTGGTCGTTGGCGGGCGGTGATGGGTAAGGCCGTGATGGTGGAACCTGAGGTTTCATCTCCGCCTAAGAACCCAGAACCTGAAAATAAGGAGCTGCCGCCGCCGCCGCTTACCCAGATCAGCTCTGATGAGCAGAATAGCAAACATGCAGGGGCCGATGAGCCCACAGACAGTCAGGCTGATGTACGACGACGTCGACTTCGGTCACAACGTCGGAATCGCCGTCTGCACCCCTATGATCTCGGAGGGCCGTCGACGCCGAAAGGCCCGCCTCCGATTAGATTTGGAAGTCTTGATACTCCACAAAAAATAGATGAAGCAGTTGCAGAACTTATGACGTTGAAATACGTCATGACGACTCCTGTGATCCCGGTGAAGGGCACGCATGCAGCCACCGGGGCAAATCTGAATGTAGCTCCCGAGCAATCTGGCCGCGTTCCCAAAAAGAACCGCAGAATGCGTCGAGCGTTAGATCTGAACAAAAGAGCCGAATCTATGGCCACTTCTACTGAGCCTCGTCGGCAGATTAGTCAAAGTGACATGCATGGCCGCCATGCAAACTTTCCACCGGAGAGGGCCACTGGAGCCCCTGGTACTAATTCTGAACTGGCCGATTTGAGGCAAAAGTACTCTGAACTGGAAAAGCGATTGAATGAACATCAAATTCTCGCTGCTCCGGCTGGTCGTCATAACGATCCTTTGGCCCCAGAGGTCGAACAAGCTCCCATGCAGCTAGAGATCCAGCCCATGCAAACTACTTTGTACAGTGGCAAAACGGATCCAGAAGCTCACCTGAGCAGGTTCAGGACATACATGTCCGGCCGAGGAGCCACAGATGCTACTCGGTGCAAACTGTTTCCCCTTACCCTGGGCGATATTCCCCACCAATGGTACGTCAGCTTACCCACACATTCGATCAAGTGTTTTGACGATTTGGTGCAGAGGTTTGTATCGTATTTTGCCTCCAAAGCCTCCTATATGGAATATAGTCAGAAGCTTTTGGGGGTCAAACAGGGTAACACGGAATCTGACGAATCTTACGTAGATCGTGTTGAAGAACTACTTTTGGCCGGTGGTGAAGAGATTGGTGACAACCTCAAACTTCACACCGTGTTGGCAGGTTTGCGGAGAAATTCTAAGTTGTTTAAATCTGCAATGTTGAATTATCCCCAATCGTATGAGGATTTCAGGAGGAAAGCTGGGGCCCAAATTGCCTACCAGCGTCTTGTCGCCGGCGGGGAACATCCCCCCGAGCAAAAGAAAAAACCTCCTTTTTCCTCCGATCGAAGGCCAAATTACATTGGCAAAAAACCAGGCCCAAAGCCAGCTGACCCACGGATAGACGAGATCCGTGAGTTAGAAGAAAAAATAACTACTCAGACTGGTCATACACCAGCAAATATTCTGAATATAATGCTCATGCATAAATCAGATCTGATTGAGAAACCACCACCAATTCTGACTGCCCCAGAGAAGTTGGATCCCAACAAATGGTGTGCCTATCATGAAAAGATAGGTCACAACACCAGCCAGTGCAGACAACTGGTTAAAATGTTGTGGAAACTTTTCCAGGATGGCAAGTTATGGCAATTCTTACCCAGGCCCGGTGCAGGGGGAAATCCGCAGTGGCCACCTCCCCAGGAAGTACCCGCACCGGCGCCACCAGCGCCTCCCCCGGCAGGAGGCCCACCACGTGTGGGCCAGATTATGATGATCGGTGGGTTGAGGCCGGTAAATGAAGAAAGCCACCGCAAGAGGAAGAGAGATTTCCAGATTTGGGAAGTGTGGTATGAAACGGCCCCGAGCCAGGGGTCATCAATTTCAGACACGGCGGTGATAACTTTCACCCCGGAAGATCGAACCGTGAAAAAATTCCCGAAGGATGTGCCCTTAGTGATAAAGGCCAAACTCCTTGGTTTGGATGTGTCTCGCACGCTGGTGGACAATGGCGCGCATCTCAATGTTCTCTACAAGAGGACTCTAGATCTGATGGGGAACTTGGCGCGCTATGTCAACCCGTGCGATATGGTGTTGAAAGGTTTTGGAGATGATGTAGTCATTCCTTACGGTGAGATCATACTCCCGGTGGAACTGATGGATGTGAAGAATCCCGAAGTCATGATGGTCAGTAATCTGAAGTTTGTAATAGTTGATAAGGTTAGTGGCTATAATGCTCTGTTAGGCAGGCCCTTTCTAGACGCTTTTGAAGCTATCGCCTCGTCCTACTACTACTGTATTAAGTTCCCTACTCCCTCCGGTGCAGTTGGCACCGTCAGAGGTGATCTAGTAATGGCTAAGAAGACTTTGATGTACTTTCACGATCTCAATAACTCCAAAACCAAAGTAAACGTAAACATTCCCTAGATAAATCTGAGAGGAACAAAGATAAAACAAATCGATCATATAAAAAATGTAATCAAGATAAACGATCAAAATTCCCAACTGAATCCTTCTCAGAAAAAACCTACCGGGGAAATAGCGGATATTCCCCCGGACAAGATTTGTCCCCCCAAAGAAGGAACTGGCGTAGACACAGTTTCTACTGACCAGAAGCTTCCCCCATCAAAACCAGAAATGGATGATTGGGGTTCAAAGGGTGGATATCAATCTAAAAGGGTGCCAGTGGTAGAAATGGTCGAAAATCTGGACTCTATAGTTTTAGATCCAGAACAAGCTGAAAAGAAAATACTTGTGGGATCTCATATGGAATCAAATACCCGGATCGGGATTATAAATTTCCTTAAAGAGAACATCTCTACTTTCTCATGGTCCAGTGCCAATTTAGGGAAGATAGATCCTAAACATGCCTGCCATCGATTGAAAATAGATCCCTGCAAGAAACCAATCGCGCAGAAGCGTAGAAAGATGGGCCCCGAGAAGTGTCAAGCACTCGCCGGGGAAGTAGACAAACTAATAGAAAACAAATTGGTCAGGAAAGCTTCGAGTGATGTCACTTGGCTTTCCAATGCGGTTATGGTGACAAAAACAACGGCTGCGTGGCGTTTGTGTATAGACTTTACAGATCTAAACAACGCATGCCTGAAAGATCTTTTTCCCATGCCGCACATCGACCATGTCGTTGACAATTTGACAGGTCACGCAATATTTTCAACACTGGACGCCAAGGCAGGATATCATCAAATCCCCATGCATCCAGATGACATCGAGCATACGGCGTTCTACTCAGAGAAAGGAATCTATTGCTGGGAAAGAATGCCTTTTGGCCTGAAGAATGCCGGGGCCACCTATCAAAGGTTGGTAAATCTGATGTTTTCTGATTTAATTGGTGTAACCATGGAAGTATACATTGATGATATAATCGTTAAAAGTAAAAATGAATCAGATCACATCAAAGACCTCGAAGAAGTATTCAAAATACTGGGGCATTATAACATGAAATTGAACCCCAAGAAATGTAACTTTGGAATTAAAAAAGGGATGATCCTGGGGCATGTGGTTAGCGAGAAAGGCATTGAGCCCAACCCTACCAAAGTCCAAGCAATTCTGGACATGCAAGAGCCCCGGGACATAAAAGGCGTACAACGACTCACGGGTCGTTTAGCCGCCCTGAATCGGTACATTTCTTGCCTGGGGGATAAAACTCGTCCGTTCTTTGCTACCATCAAAGGACAGAAATTTCACTGGAAAAAGGAGGCCCAACAAGCTTTTGTACGGATAAAGGAGTATTTGTCCAATCCCAAAGTAGTTGTGGCCCCTAAACCAGAAGAAAAACTGTACCTATACCTAGCCGCGTCAGAACACGCCATCAGTGCTGTGTTGACCAGGGCAGAAGGGATGGTGCATTTTCCGATATATTTCGTAAGCCAAGTACTACACGAGGCAGAAATAAAATATACTCCATTGGAGAAATTAACATATGCTTTAATAGTGTCAATCAGAAAACTCCGGGCGTATCTATTTGAGCAACCCGTTGAGGTCTTGACAACTATGCCTCTAAGGCAAGTATTGCACCGGTCGGATATCACCGGGAGACTCCTACGCTGGGCGTTAGAAATTAGTCAGTATGACATAACTTTCGCCCCGAGGACAGCAATCAAAGCACAAGCACTGGCAGATTTTATTGTGGAATTAACTTTCCCTGAGAAATCCCAGAGTCAACCACGCGCCTGGCAGCTGTTCGTAGATGGATCATCTACCACCGCGTGCTCGGGGGCAGGTGTGGTATTACTCAGTCCCGACGGAGATTCAGTAACCCATGCGGTGAAGTTTGAATTTCCTGCGTCCAACAATGAAGCAGAGTACGAAGCTCTCATTTCAGGGTTGGAACTGGCCATTGCCGTCGGGGCAAGAAAACTTCATGTGTTTATGGACTCGCAGTTAGTAGTGAACCATGTAAGTGGGGGAGTATGAAGCCAGAGGCGAACAAATGATAAAATACCTGAAATTGGTATGGGAACTTTGCGAAAAAATCCCAGAAGTTCTAATCGAACAAATCCCACGGGAACACAATTCACAAGCTGACGCCCTGTCAAAGCTAGCATCAGCTGAGGGCTCAGCAGACTTCTCAAATATAGTTTTGAAAAAACTAATAATCCCATCAGTGGAACAAAGAGAAGCACAAATACAAGTACTTGCCGGGGCCGGGGAAGACTGGCGAATTCCCATTCAACGGTACATAGATACCGGGGAAGTACCAGCAGATAAAACCGAAGCAAGACAACTTCGTACCCGAGCGGCAAAGTATACTTTAATAAACTCACAACTGTACAGAAGAAGTTATTCCCTTCCACTACTTAGGTGTGTGTCGAAGGAAGAAGGATTCAAAATCCTTGAAGAGATACATGATGGTGTGTGTGGAAACCACGCGGGTGGAAGATCCCTGGCACACAAAACCATGGGACAAGGATATTATTGGCCAACCCTGAGAAAGGATGCCGTCTGCTATGCACGTAAATGTGTCAAGTGCCAGACGAATGGGCCTAATATCCATATATCCCCGGAGACCCTGAAATCCATTTACAGCCCGTGGCCATTTGCTCGGTGGGGTATCGACTTTATCGGACCACTAGCAACCGCCCGAGGCGGGGTGAAATTCGCGATTGTAGCAGTCGACTATTTCACCAAATGGGTTGAAGCGGAACCGTTGAATAAGATTGATCAACCCAGGTCATCAAATTCATATGGAAAAACATTATATGTCGTTTCGGTCTTCCCGAGTCAATCATTTCCGACAACGGAAAACAATTCGATGGGGCGGAGGTAGAGGAATTCTGTGAAAAATGGAAAATAAGGAGGTTATTTTCTACTCCCTACCACCCCCAGACGAATGGTCAGGTTGAAGCGGTCAATAAGATACTGAAACACACCATCAAATCAAAACTGGAAAGCCGCAAAGGGAAATGGGCGGATGAACTCCCAGAAGTACTGTGGTCATATCGAACCACAGCTAGAAACGCCACTGGTGAGACCCCCTATTCTTTGGCTTTTGGAATGGAAGCGGTGATTCCAGCGGAGATATCGGTGTTATCACATCGTACCGCTCAGGAAATTTCCCCGGAGAATGAAGCAACCATTCGAAAAGAATTGGATCTCCTTGAAGAAAGGAGGTTAGCTTCTGATTCTCTAAATGCCATGAATAAGCAAAGAATTGCTAAACTATTCAACTCAAAAGTAAAAGCACGAGAATTCCGAGAGGGAGACTTGGTGATGAAGAAAATCTTAGGAACGCACCAAGGAGCATTAGGACCGAATTGGGAGGGACCGTTTAGAGTGAGCCACTGCCTCCAGAATGGAGCGTACGAGCTGGAACTACTCGACGGGACCAAGGATTAGTATCGATGGAATGCGTTGCACCTAAAGAAGTTCTACCACTGAGAAACTCTCGGAATAAAAGTTATTTCTTAAAACTTCTTGCGAAAATATATTTTGTAAAACCTTTTGTACTTGTTAAAGTATATCTATGCAGTTTTTAGCAAATGCATTTTCTATCTTTTAAAATATATGTGTGAACTCTCACATCTTGTCTGTATAACAGAAATATAATTTCCCCGGGAAATCACATGAATTCCCCGGTGCGATAAAAATATTGAGTATTCTAGAAATACTAAGGTTCGGTAAATACCCATAAGATCTATCGATCAGGGGCCGATCATTTCTTTAAAGGCACAGATTCAATAGAGTAAAAGAAACTCAAGAATCGCCCTAAAGAAAATACTGGTCCGAGAAAATCCTAAAAGGTAAAGTATTTATACTAAAACCACTGGATCGGTCAGTTCTGTTGAAAGGAGAGATTTAAAGAGAAAAAATGTTACTGAGAATCATAATGATTCAGAGAGGTAACTAAATCCAAAAAATCACTTTCACAGAGCAAAAGAACTCACAGAGAAACCCAACAAAGTTTGATAAAACTTGGGCGTGAGCCAAAAGTTATCTATTCACAAGAATAATTATTCATCAAACAAGCTAAAATGACTTGTAAAAAGTGATAGATAATAATGGGAAAATAAACCCTGAATAAAATGGTGAGAGGGCTATTAGTAAGACCCAAAGGATCAACATCCAGAATAACATACTAAGTTATTACACACCAGAAAAATATAAATACTTGTTCCAGGCAAAAACTGCCTGTAGAATCCAGATGCGAATTAAGCAAATATTGTTTTTTGGCAATTAATCCCAAACTGAACAGAAAATAAAGATTAAAATCCCTGAGCTTTTCACACTCAGGGTAGTCATCAAATTTTGCAGACTCCTGAGCAGTTATACTCAGGAGGTAGAACCACCATCACCTGGGGGAGTCGTGAGGGAATCTTTTGGCTTGCCATCAGGCCCGACACCAAGAGTATCCATCTCCTCCCCTTCATCAACACCTTCATCATCAGACGCTTCTACAGGGGCTTTAGCAGGCTCACCAGGCATTGAGAGAAGACTGTATGTGGGCCACCATTTCATATCTATGCCGTGGACAACCTCCAGATCCATAAAGGGCTGTGGAACTCTGGAATCCAGAGTACACCCTTGCATGTGAGCTTTGAGGAGTTGAACACCATAGTCTCTCGCCCCATCATTCTTCTCCTTTGTTGCAGACCTGATGAGATCAGCATAAGCAGTGACATAGAGTAGGTTAGCCAATACCCGGGGATTGTGAGCAGGAGAATCTAACAGGGCTTCAAGCTCTGAGACCCTCTCCATGGACTGTCCAAAGTCATCTTTGGCCTGTTTCAGCTCCCTGGTAAATTTGGCCACCTCCTCCTTGAGCTCTTTCTTCTCCCTGGTGAAGCTGTCCTGGGCATCCTCAATCTCTTCTTCTTTTTCTTTTATGGTCTTCAAGGCCTCCTGCATCTCAGACTTCAGCTTCCCTACCTCGGCCCGTGCGATATCGGCAGCCTTCTTCCACCTATCCCTGTCCCCTGCAGTGGCAGTATATGCCGCTTTGAGCTCCTGTACCTGTGCCTCTTGCTTGCTGCTGGTAGTTTTGAGCTTGGACACTTCAGCTCTGATCTTTTCGGCCATGTTGTGAGCCCCAGAAATGGCAACTGCACTTTGACTGGCCAACTTTAGGGCCAGGGAAAAGGCATGCTCCTCATGGTCCATCATATCATTGAGCTCTGAAGTCCAGCACCTACCAACGGCATCAATTGAGTCACCTACTGGATTGCCCAGGGTAGTGATAGGGTCAATGGTGCCTTTTCCAGAGAAGAAGGGAAGCAGAGCTGAGGGGAGATTCTCCTGGGAAAACCTACCAAGAAATAAAACAGAAGAGTTAATTGAGTGAACCATGTAATATGATAAGTGTGTAAATGAACAAAAACTTACTTGGTAAAAAGTATTTTTTCAACTCCAAAAACAGACTGATTTTTGTCAGCACGAGGGGGGGAATCTGTTACCTCAATAATACCATCATCAATCTTTTTCCTTTTCTTGTCGCCCTCGAGCTTGACTTGCAAAAGAGTTGATGACCCAGAAGGGGGTAAACCTTGACTTGGAGTAGCATCAGTCATCACCACGTCTGATGGCTGGGAGCCCTCCTTGTACGAATCCACAACATCCATAATCCCTAGAGGATCTGTCTCACCGCCCTGAGCCGAAACCGTGTGGGATCTGGTACGGGAAGCCGGAGCACCAGGTGTGCCGCCCCGAGTTTTCGCAGATCCCCGTCCACCGACACTGGTGGAACTGGTTTTGGTCCTACGAGCCTTAGCGGCCAGGGCTGGGTTTGGTAGTCCCAGGCGATCAAACAACTTATTATCTGCCATCTCGGTAGGTTTCAATTCAAAAACAGTAGAGAAAAACTCTGCACGGGAAAAGTAATACAATTACTCCCGACAAAAAATAACATAATTTCCCCGGGAAATATACTCCCAGGAAATAAAATAAACTTATAAAAAATAAAGGAAAAATACCAAAACAGGGTTGATCCTCAACAAACGGAGGGCAAAACAAGTCTGCTGCGTCACGAATGCTATCGTCGTTCAGATAATCTGAATCTCTTTCTTCGGCCGGGATACACTGTGCCAAAAGATTTGCAGTCTCCAAATCCCACGGGAAGGAGCAGGTCGCCCGCTTAAGCCGCGCACCTACAAAATACCAACGAGTTTAGATCAGTTAAACTGTAAAATATTAAAGCTTTAAATGCTTACTTTCTTCCTTAACACCATAAGTAAGGGGGATGGCGATCTCCCCTTCTCCGGTCTGAGTCCTCCATCTCCCCGAAACAAAAAACCATATATCCCAACAAGTCGGATCTTTCTCCTCAGGCTCTCGAATTTTCAACATATATTTCCTGTGGCGGACGGTATAGTCTCCCAGCGAATTCTTGTTGAAGTTGACTGGACTGAAGAAAAGATGGAACTCATCCCCAGAAATGGGTCGAGAGAGTCCCACTTGCCCCAATACAGTCAAAACTCCATAGATCTGTGCCCATCCATTCGGATGAATCTGATGCGGAGCCAAACCCCACCGGTTCAACAAGCCTGAAACTGAAGGATGGAGGGGAAACCGCAGCCCTTGATCCATTGCGTCGACGCCGATGGCCACCATGCCCGGAGGTGGACAACAGGCGGATTCACCCTCTTCTGGCGCATGCAAATGCACGTTGTAGGGAATCCGCCAATCGTCCCTCCAGTCGGCTAGTTGTGCCACCGTCACCGTGCTTTCTCGGCCGTGTGCACCCCACTCCTGGTGGTTCGGGTCTGGTTGAACCGCTGTGACGATCCTCTCGACAGGTACGTAAGGGTGGGCCTCCTCCAATTCATCTAGACGGAACGCCGGCAGAGCCGGCGCGGCCTCTTCCATGAACTTTTTGTATTGGCGTGCGAGGAGAACTTCCGGTGCTTCAACTTTCGGTCGAACGACTTTGGAGATTTTCGGCATATTTTCGGGTTGGTAAAAAAAGGATTTACACAGTAAATAAACAAAGGAAATTTACAGAGGAAGAAAGAAGTGTTCTTACCAGATCTTGAATCTGAAAAGTCGAAAAACTTGGAGTGAATTTCAAAATTCTAAACTCCTATATGTTTATTGATTTCGAAAACCCAATTGCTGCCATTTTTCCATCCAACGGTGAGGATTGAAGGAGGGGAAGAGATAGCAGTTACCGAGGAAAAACGCACTCGAGTACGTCTCCACTACCCATCAAACCCTAAAAATACTTGGCCAGGATAATGCCACGTGGCAATCGTCTCCTGACAAGGTAAGTTGAAAAAGTTACCCTATTTTTCAAATTTATTATTATTTTATTGCGGTTATTAATGGATAAGTATCAGAATACTTATCTCATTCATATAAATACATAGAATCCTTTAAGGATCGAAACTCTGATTTATTTCACCGGGAAAAATCCCAAGAAAAGAAACCTGGGAGATAAACCCAGGAAAGGTAATCTTACATAAGAAAATGCCAAAAATACTTCTCGAACAGATTTCACGGGGAGAAGAAATCCCAGTTATCTTTTGCAGGAGAATTTTCCAGCTCGGAATTGATAGAGCTATCTTCAGAATCAGTTCCCAGATCAATGATCTCCTCTCCATCCTTTCCAAATACACCAATGCTGAAAGACTTTTGCCCACGCAACTCCAGAAAGATGATTCCGCTCACTGAAACCAACCGGCGCTCACAAAACTTACTCCAACCGTCAGTCAGTACCAGCCGCCGACCATCCTTCTCCACTTTCACCGTCCAGATTCTTTCAAAAGCATCTACCAAAGCGACGTCCTGTCCAGCAAGCTCCGGAAACTTCTGTGAAAAAGATAAAGACAAAGGCAGCTTAGCCTTCATCGACCGATTTCTAATCCTGAAGGAGAAACTCGTGATATTATTCGGGTACACTTCTCTATTCCAAGTGAAAGCCATGATATGAAGCCGTAATACTACATGAAGAGCCTTTAAAGGCGTAAAAACAACATTAAATGAAGAGTCAACCGCCGACAGAAAGTCAGAATGCATATTCCAAGGCGTGCAGACCGAGGTATTCAAACACAATCTTCAGGGAAATCGAAGTTGAAAACTCCAATTTTCCTGGGGGCCTATGTTATACCCGATAAAACGGTCACCGACACGTGTCAACAATGAGATAGCCACGTCATCAGATGTGCAAGTCAGAATTAATCTATGGAAAAAGACCTAGAAAGGCAACCAACAGAAGTCAGAAAAGAGCTTGGACGGGAACGACCGCTCGGTAGTGTCAGACTTATTACACGGGAATATCCGTGGGGGAGGTGTCAGAGTCAACAGGTGGTCAAAAGACATTTGACGGGAGCAGAGGATAAAGTCTTTGTTTAGAGTTGTGGGTTTTTAATGCAAGACATTAGTGGAGTTGTGGTCCAATCAGGAGCTGATAAGTGGGCATTAGGTGGCATAATCTAGCCATGCATGGGTTAGTATAAATATAGGGTATTAGAGGAGAGAAAGAGGACATGCAAACCATTGTATTTCAAAATGAATTCTAAGTATGAATATTTGAATAAAGAAGTGCCATGAGCATCCATTTTCTACTTACGATTTCTGTATAAACTATTACCCTTTGCTTTCTTACCTATAACAAATTTGCATTTTGGTGTTGTTGCCAAAACCCTCTGTTACCAGCAAATATCCCCAACAAAGAGCAAAAACACACCAAAACAAAACTGAATCCCAAAAAATGTAATTTCGGGATCAGGAAAGGTATGATCCTAGGGCATGTAGTCGGGGAACATGGGATTGAACCCAACCCGGCCAAGATCAAAGCCATACTGGATATGCGGGAACCCCGGGATATCAAGGGTGTGCAGCGCCTAACAGGTTGCTTGGCCGCCCTGAGCCGGTATGTCTCCTGTTTGGGGGATAAAACCCGTCCTTTCTTTGCATCCATCAAAGGAAACAAATTCCACTGGAAAAAAGATGCTCAGGAAGCTTTTAAGCAAATCAAAGAGTATCTATCCAGTCCCAAAGTGGTTGTGGCTCCGAAGCCCGGGGAAAAGTTATTTCTGTACCTAGCCGCGTCGGAACATGCCATCAGTGCAGTTCTGACGAGAGCAGACGGAATAAAACACCTCCCCGTGTACTTCGTGAGCCAAGTCCTGCATGAAGCAGAAGTACGGTACACACCGTTAGAAAAACTCACTTATGCCCTGATTGTGGCTGTGAGAAAACTCCGGGCGTATCTTTTTTAGCACCCCGTAGAGGTTTTAACAACCATGCCGCTAAGGCAAGTATTGCACCGGTCCGATGTTACCGGGAGACTCCTGAAGTGGGCTCTGGAGATAAGTCAATATGACATAACCTTCAGCCCCAGGACAGCAATCAAGGCCCAAGTGTTGGCCGATTTTATCGTGGAACTGACGTTCCCGGAAAAGTCCAATAATCAATCACGCGCGTGGAGACTGTACGTGGACGGTTCAGCAACCACAGCGTGCTCGGGGGCCGGTATTGTACTACTTGGACCCAAGGGAGATTCTATCACCCAGGCGGTTAAATTCGAGTTCCCTGCGTCGAATAATGAGGCTGAATATGAAGCTCTCGTCGCGGGACTAGAATTAGCCATAGCCGTTGGTGTGAAAAAATTAATCATATTCATGGACTCCCTACTGGTTGTAAACCATGTGACTGGTGAGTATTAAGCCAAGGGAGAACAAATGATCAAATACCTGGAGTTGGTAGGATCACTTTGTAAAAAGATCCCAGAGATAGTAATCGAACAGATCCCGAGGGAACATAACTCACAGGCAGACGCCTTGTCAAAGCTAGCCTCTTCGGAAGGCTCGGCAGATTTTTCAAAAATCATGTTGACTAAGTTATTGAATCCCTCGGTAGATCGAAGAGCAGAACAACTGCCAATTCTGCCCGTGACCGGTGAGGACTGGCGAGCACCAATCCTAAGGTACATAGATACTGGGGAATTGCCGCCAGACAAAACCGAAGGCAAGCAATTGCGAATCCGGGCAGCAAAATACACAATCTTAAATTCGGATCTCTACCGGAAGAGTTATTCCCTTCCACTGCTGAAATGCGTGTCGAAGGTGGAAGGACTCTGACTCCTGGAAGAGATCCACAACGGCGTCTGTGGGAACCATGCCGGGGGAAGATCCCTGGCACATAAAATAATGGGTCAAGGCTATTACTGGCCAAGCCTACGGAAGGATGCTATTGGCTATGCCCGTAAGTGCGTAAAATGCCAAGTAATAGGACCTACCATTAGAACTTCCCCGGAGATGCTGAGATCCCTGTACAGTCCCTGGCCGTTTGCTCGTTGGGGAATCGATCTAATAGGACCACTGACAACGGCCCGGGGAGGGGTAAAATTCGCCATAGTGGCAGTTGATTATTTCACCAAATGGGTGGAAGCTGAATCACTGAACAAGATAGACCAAGCACAGGTCATCAAATTCATATGGAAGAATATTATATGTCGCTTCGGTTTACCGGAGACGATAATTTCCGATAATGGAAAACAATTCGATGGGGTCGAGGTGGCGGAGTTTTGTGAGAGATGGAAAATCAGAAGATTATTCTCCACTCCGTACCACCCCCAAACGAATGGACAGGTTGAAGCTGTCAACAAGATTCTGAAACACACCATTAAAGCCAAGCTCGAAGAGCGAAAAGGCAAATGGGCGGATGAACTCCCAGAAGTTCTATGGTCCTACAGGACAACAGCCAGATCGACTACAGGAGAAACCCCTTATTCATTAGCGTTCGGCACCGAAGCCGTGATCCCGGCGGAAATTACGGTGTTGTCACATCGAACCGCCCAGGGAGCCGGCGGTGAAAACGAGGAAGCGCTCCGGAGAGAGCTAGACCTTTTGGAAGAAAAGAGGTTAGCTTCTGACTCGTTGAACGAAATGAACAAGCAAAGAATTGCAAGGTGGTATAACTCCAAAGTAAGGGCCAGAGACTTCCAAGTGGGAGACCTGGTACTGAAAAAGATCCTGGGAGCACATCCTAGGGCCCTGGGTCAATCCTGGGAAGGACCGTTTAGAGTAAGCCAGTGCCTCCAGAACAGAGTGTATGAACTAGAGCTACTCGACGACACAAAAGATCAGTATCGCTGGAATGCGTTACATTTGAAAAAATTCTATCATTAGCCTGGGAGCTAAAAATGTTGTAAAACCCTTTGCCGGAGATACAATGTAATGCTTGTTAGCAAACTCTATCTATAACGAAGGTTTTGAAGTTTGAGGTAATGTACCACTATCAATTTCTTCTTACCTTCATTATTTTCATT
Source organism: Euphrasia confusa (assembly GCA_954870475.1). NCBI lineage: Eukaryota > Viridiplantae > Streptophyta > Magnoliopsida > Lamiales > Orobanchaceae > Euphrasia > Euphrasia confusa. The sequence continues at coordinate 18,318,847 of OX940961.1, forward strand.
TTCATTATAAATATATAATCACTTCGGGAAAAGGCTAAAAGCCGTACCCATGTGATAAATTTAAATGAGCCTACAAGAAGTTAAAACTTCACTAAGGCAAGACCTCTATAAGGGGCAAGTACGAATATCGTAAAATATATATTTTCCCGGGAAGAGGCTAAGAGTCGTACCCAGGTGATAAATATATCTTGGCCGGGAAGAACTTTAAGCTTCACCCAGGCAACCCCTGTATGACGGATGATTCCTGTACCATGAAATAAATTTCCGGCATCCCTGTGAAAGTCTATAAGACTTGAGGGCCGACGGATTCTCTTCTCGGGGATTAGAATTCTGTAAACTCAGAATCCCTCAGAAAGAGAATGAGAGACGATCTGGTCAAACCAAGAGGCTAAGAAAGAGTCCACTGGAACCAGACTGAACTTCGTAGGCATGCGATCGGGGTAAGCAAATGGGACCAGGTCCGAAAGCGAGCACCAAATGGAAAAAGTACATTTACCTTTGAATCGCCCTACGAAGTTAAGAGCTCAAAGTACCTAGAACGAAGGGTAGAGCCACATTATTCGGACTTTGAAAGGCTGACACATTGTGAAAAGAGCCATGCCAAATAATAAAGAGGTGCGAACGCATCCAATTTGTTCAGAGGTCCCTATAAGAGGATCCTAACAAAAACATCAAATAAAAAGAGGTGCGAACGCATCCAATTTGTTCATAGATCCCTGTAAGAGGATCCTAACAAAAACATCAAATAAAAGAGGTGTAGACACACCCAAATTGTTCAGAGGTCCCCAGGAGAGGATCCTAACAAAAACTAGCAAAAACTTAAAGTTTTAAGCTATTACAAACCATGGCAGAATAAAAAATTGTCTGGGGCCGAAGGCCTATAGATAATACTTATAAAATAAAATGAGGTTAAAACCCCTGGGTGGGAGAGCTTCATAAATTTTGCAGACTCTTGAGTTTTGACACTCAAGAGGTGGAATTACCATCACGGGGAGGAGTCACGGTAGAATCTTTTGGCATGCCCCCGGGCCCGTCACCAACCAGATCCTGTGCCTCCCCATCCTTCATCTCTTCATCTTCTTTTTCAACTTCTTTTGTTGTAGCAGTGGGCAGTTCACCAGGCATGCAGAGCTTGTCATAAGTGGGCCACCACTTCATGTCTATGCCGAACTCGACCTCAAGATCCTTGAATGGCTGCGGCACCCGATCATCGAGCGTGTCCTCCTTCATGTAATCTTTGAGCGTCTTGAGGGCAAAGTATTTGACAATCTCGTTCTGCTCCTTAGCCGCTGACCTGACCATTCCAACATAAGAAGTCACATAAAGAAAGTTAGATAAGATTCGAGGGTTATGCGCCGGAGACTCTAGCATCTCGCAGGCATTATCGAAGTTATCCGTGGTCTCCTTTAGATCAGCTTCGGTCTGGGCCAGTTTGCCCTTCAAATCTTTGATTTCCCGGGACGTCTCGTCCAGGGCCTGCTCCATCATCTTTTCACCCTTTTTAACCGTCTTCAGGGCCTCCTCCAACTCAGATTTTATTTTCGCCTTTTCAGTCCGCTCAGTGTCAATGACTTTCCGGCAAGTGTCCCGATCCCCGGCTGCAGATTTATATGCCTCATTGAGCTCCTTGATGTGTTGATCGAGCTTTTTTGCATTGGCCTCGTGTGCTATGAATACTTCGAGCATTTTCTCTGTACGAGTATGCGCACCGGCGATGGCCACTGTAGCTTGACTGGTTAGCTTGAGCGCCAGGGAAAGCGCATGGTTATCGTTGGCCATCAAGTCATTGAACTCAGTAGTCCAGCACCGACCAACTGCATTAATGGCCTCACCAACAGGGCTGTTCTGAGTAGCTACCGGGGGGATGGGACCGAGCCCGGAATAGAATGACACGAGCACTGGAGGAATTGGAGGGTCTTGCAGGGACAGCCTGAGGTAGATTACAGAGAAAGAAAATGAATGTAGAGTAGAAGACTCAAAATAAATTATATTTATTTTTAGAGTATAAACATAACAAGTAATATACTTACTTGGAGAACAGCTCAGCATGTAACCCATACATAGCGTTTTCGCTAGTATTGGAGGAACGTGGTGGAGAGTCTGTAACATCAATTATAGGTCCCTGGGACCCCTTGCGTTTTTTCCCCTCTTCCTGTTTAACCTTGAGCAGTGATGTGGCTCCAGAAGGTGGCAATCCAGTGCTCGGGGCAGCTTCAGACATCACTGTGTCAGAGGTCAGAGGAGTTTCTTGATAAGAATCCACCACATTCATCAGCCCGTGCGGATCGGATTCCGTTCCCGGGTTAGACAGAGTGTGGGATCGGGTTCGGCTCGCGGGAGTGTTTAACGAACCACCCCGGGTCTTCACGGCACTCTTCCCTCGACCAGCCGATGTGCCAATTTTGGCTTTTCGCCCCTTGGTGAAAACTGCAGCGTCCACGAGGCCGAGCGTCCCAAAAATATCACTGTTGTCAGCCATGCCCTCAGGTTTCTCAGAAAAGACGGTGTTGAAATACTCTGCACAAGAAACACATAAATCATTACACCGGGAGGTCTGAAAAGATATCCCAGGGCAGTTTTGGTTTATAACACAATGGAGTACCGGGAAGTCTTTTTAGATATCCCAGGGAAGACCATTTAAAAAACAAAAATATAACTAAGTACCAGGGAGTTGAAAAATTCCCAGGGAAACTCAATACTCGGTGTTTAAGCAGAATACCATGGGATCTGAAAAGGTCTCACAGGGAAAACTTAAATACTTTGAGAAAAGGTACCTGGATAATCTCGACCTTCGATGTATGGTGGGTAGTATAAACCGGCTTCGTCGCGAACGTCGTCGTTGTACAAATTGCAATATCTTTTTTCTGATGGTATACACAGTGCTAGGAGATTCGCCGTCTCTAAATCCCACGGGAGATTTATTGTTTTCGGCAATCGACCACCTGCATCATTGAAAAAAGTTTAGATCAGTCAAAATTGTACAAGGACGAGTTTGCGATGCTTACAGTCAGGTTTTTCAGAGTATGTGACAGGAATGTCAATCTCCCCATCCCGGGTTTGAGTTTTCCAGCGGCCCGAAACAAACAACCATCGATCCCACCAGCGAATGTCCTTGAGTTTGGGCTCCTTGATCTTCACTTTATTCGGCCTGAGGCGAACCGTATAGTCCCCGCGGGAAGAGGAGTTGGAGACGACTGGGCTGAAGAATTGATGGAACTCCTCACCGGTAATGGGTCGAGAAAGTCCCACTTGGCCCAACACGGTAAGTACACCGTACAGTTGGCCCCATCCGTTAGGATGAAGTTGGTGAGGGGCTAATCCCCAGAGGTTGAGGAGTCCAGAGATAGAAGGGTGTAGCGGAAACCGCAACCCCACGTTCAGCGCGTCCTCTCCGACGGCCACCATTCCCGCCGGCGGGCAACACGCCGATTCTCCAGGCAACGGCACATAAAGGTGAACGTTATTTGGGATCCGCCATTTCTTTCGCTTTTCTAGTAGTGTTGAAGGATCTACCGTACTCTTCCGGCCGTGAGCGCCCCAATCTTGGTGATCCGGATCGGGCCCCACCGGAATCGATTTTCTCGTAACCGGTTGGTAAGGCCCTTCGGTAGCCGGATCTGGCGCCTCCGGCGACGGAAGATCAGGTACTGCTCCCTCCATGAACAATTTATATTCTCTGCCGAAGACGACGTGTGGAGCTTCGGGTGGCTGATGCTTCCCTCGAGGACCTCGTCTCAGTCGCGGCATAATTCGATTTACAGTCGAAGAAAATAAAAACAAAAACAAAGAATTCGCAAGGGAAAATATGAGAAATCAAAAGCGAATTTTTCTTACCCGAAATTGTGAGTTCTGTAAATTATGAATCGTGATTTCAAATTTTGAAATAAAAAACGATGATGGAGAAACTGATGAGACGCAGAAGTTGCGTATGGGGAGAGAAAAGGGGCGGTTACCGAGGAAAGCACTCAATTATCGCCCCACTAACTCAAAACCCTAATTAATTCAGCCTGTAACCGTCAGGCCACGTGGCCAGAAAAGCCTGCAAAAAGGTGATTTCTGAATTTCGAATCTTTTCAAATCTTTTCAGATTATCTCTTGATTTATTGATTTATTTTAATCAATTAAAGACCGAAATTAAATCGGCATGCAAAAAGTCTTCCCGTCTGCACAGGGAAAGAAAATTCATGGTTCCAGTACCATACTTATTCTTTGTACAGGGGAGTCTTAAGACACAACCCCGTGAGAAAAATACTTAATTTTCTTATCCAAGGACTATATGTGTCCATTACAAAGATGCTAATCGGGAAAGATCCCGAAAGAAATTTTTGATCAATGCAGGTACAAAAGTCCAGAACGATAAGAATCGCAATCTCCTCTCCGTCCCTCTCAGAATTACCATTCAAGACCACACTAGAGCCACCAAAAATCAAACATATCCCAAGAATATCCCACGTAAAAATCCACTGCTGACAAGATCCACAAGCCAAATACCAACTCCGAAGAGTATCAAGAGTCGATTACCAGGAGATCCAAGACCAAACTTCAGGAAAAAAGATGTTATAATCCATCAATTTTCCTGGGGGCCAATGTTACACCATAAAAATCCAACACCGACACGTGTCCAGACGACCGGAGCCACGTCATCAAGAAGACGATCAAACGGCGGACCAAAGTCAGAATTGAAGTCATGGGTGATGTCAGTACCAGGCGAGCTCAACAGTAGCCCCAGGAAGACAGCCCCGTACCAGACTAGGGGATCAGCCAGATAAGGCTCCAGGCAAGAGGCGGTGCGCCTCTGGTGACATGCAGCAAGTGGAAGACAAGTTTAGTGGATATTTAATGCAATGGCTTAAAAGTCTTCATTAGTGGGATTAGATGTGATAGGAGGCTAATAGGTGGCATAATATGAGCTTGCATGCTCATGCATACTACTAGTATATAAGAGAGGGAAGAGAGAGGAGAAAAGGATTTCACCTTTTTAATTTCCAAATACAATAAGTAAGGAAATAAATCAAGAACACATGATGTTCATACCTGGTGTTTTCCAGATTCCGGCCATACATTTTCCGATCTATAATCTGTCCTGTTTTGGTGTGTTTTTGCTCTTTGTTGGGGATATTTGCTGGTAACAGAGGGTTTTGGCAACAACACCAAAATGCAAATTTGTTATAGGTAAGAAAGCAAAGGGTAATAGTTTATACAGAAATCGTAAGTAGAAAATGGATGCTCATGGCACCTCTTTATTCAAATATTCATACTTAGAATTCATTTTGAAATACAATGGTTTGCATGTCCCTTTTCTCTCCTCTAATACCCTATATTTATACTAACCCATGCATGGCAAGATTATGCCACCTAATGCCCACTTATCAGCTCCTGATTGGACAACAACTCCACTAATGTCTAGCATTAAAAACCCACTTAACTCTAAACAAAGACTTTATCCTCTGCTCCCGTCAAATGTCTTTTGACCACCTGTTGACTCTGACACCTCCCCCACGGATATTCCCGTGTAATAAGTCTGACACTACCGAGCGGTCGTTCCCGTCCAAGCTCTTTTCTGACTTCTGTTGGTTGCCTTTCTAGGTCTTTTTCCATAGATTAATTCTGACTTGCACATCTGATGACGTGGCTACCTCATTGTTGACACGTGTCGGTGACCGTTTTATCGGGTATAACATAGGCCCCCAGGAAAACTGGAGTTTTCAACTTCGATTTCCCTGAAGATTGTGTTTGAATACCTCGGTTGGTACGCCTTGGAATCTGCATTCTGACTTTCTGTCGGCGGTTGACTCTTCATTTAATGTTGTTTTTACGCCTTTAAAGGCTCTTCATGTAGTATTACGGCTTCATATCATGGCTTTCATTTGGAATAGACAAGTGTACCCGAATAATATCACGAGTTTCTCCTTCCGGATTAGAAATCGGTCGATGAAGGCTAAGCTGCCTTTGTCTTTATCTTTTTCACAGAAGTTTCCGGAGCTTGCTGGACAGGACGTCGCTTTGGTAGATGCTTTTGAAAGAATCTGGACGGTGAAAGTGGAGAAGGATGGTCGGCGGCATGTACTGACTGACGGTTGGAGTAAGTTTTGTGAGCGTCGGTTGGTTTCAGTGAGCGGAATCATCTTTCTGGAGTTGCGTGGGCAAAAGTCTTTCAGCATTGGTGTATTTGGAAAGGATGGAGAGGAGATCATTGATCTGGGAACTGATTCTGAAGATAGCTCTATCAATTCCGAGCTGGAAAATTCTCCTGCAAAAGATAACTGGGATTTCTTTTCCCCGTGAAATCTATTCGAGAAGTATTTTTGGCATTTTCTTATGTAAGATTACCTTTCCTGGGTTTATCTCCCAGGTTTTTTTTCTTGGGATTTTTCCCGGTGAAATAAATCAGAGTTTCGATCCTTAAAGGATTCTATGTATTTATATGGATGAGATAAGTATTCTGATACTTATCCATAAATAATCGCAATAAAATAATGATAAATTTGAAAAAGAGGGTAACTTTTTCAACTTACCTTGTCAGGAGACGATTGCCACGTGGCATTATCCTGGCCAAGTATTTTTAGGGTTTGATGGGTAGTGGAGACGTACTCGAGTGCGTTTTTCCTCGGTAACTGCTATCTCTTCCCCTCCTTCAATCCTCACCGTTGGATGGAAAAACGGCAGAAATTTGATTTTTGAAATCAATAAACATATAGGAGTTTAGAATTTTGAAATTCACTCCAAGTTTTTCGACTTTTCAGATTCAAGATCTGGTAAGAACACTTCTTTCTTCCTCTGTAAATTTCCTTTGTTTATTTACTGTGTAAATCCTTTTTTACCAACCTAACAATATGCCGAAAATCTCCAAAGTCGTTCGACCGAAAGTTGAAGCACCGGAAGTTCACCTCGCACGCCAATACAAAAAGTTCATGGAAGAGGCCGCGCCGGCTCTGCCGGCGTTCCGTCTAGATGAATTGGAGGAGGCCCACCCTTACGTACCTGTCGAGAGGATCGTCACAGCGGTTCAACCAGACCCGAACCACCAGGAGTGGGGTGCACACGGCCGAGAAAGCACGGTGACGGCGGCACAACTAGCCGACTGGAGGGACGATTGGCGGATTCCCTACAACGTGCTTTTGCATGCGCCAGAAGAGGGTGAATCCGCCTGTTGTCCACCTCCGGGCATGGTGGCCATCGGCGTCGACGCAATGGATCAAGGGCTGCGGTTTCCCCTGCAACCTTCGGTTTCAGGCTTGTTGAACCGGTGGGGTTTGGCTCCGCATCAGATTCATCCGAATGGATGGGCACAGATCTATGGAGTTTTGACTGTATTGGGGCAAGTGGGACTCTCTCGACCCATTTCTGGGGATGAGTTCCATCTTTTCTTCAGTCCAGTCAACTTCAACAAGAATTCGCTGGGAGACTATACCGTCCGCCACAGGAAATATATGTTGAAAATTCGAGAGCCTGAGGAGAAAGATCCGACTTGTTGGGATAGATGGTTTTTTGTTTCGGGGAGATGGAGGACTCAGACCCGAGAAGGGGAGATCGCCATCCCCCTTACTTATGGTGTTAAGGAAGAAAGTAAGCATTTAAAGCTTTAATATTTTACAGTTTAACTGATCTAAACTCGTTGGTATTTTGTAGGTGCGCGGCTCAAGCGGGCGACCTGCTCCTTCCCGTGGGATTTGGAGACTGCAAATCTTTTGGCACAGTGTATCCCGGCCGAAGAAAGAGATTCGGATTACCTGAACGACGATAGTATTCGTGACGCAGCAGGCTTGTTTTGCCCTCCGTTTGTCGAGGATCAACCTTGTTTCGGTATTTTTTCCTTTATATTTTATAAGTTTATCTTATTTCCTGGGAGTATATTTCCCGGGGAAATTATGATATTTTTTGTCGGGAGTAATTGTATTACTTTTCCCGTGCAGAGTTTTTCTCTACTGTTTTTGAATTGAAACCTACCGAGATGGCAGATAATAAGTTGTTTGATCGCCTGGGACTCCCAAACCCAGCCCTGGCCGCTAAGGCTCGTAGGGCCAAAACCAGTTCTACCAGTGTCGGTGGACGGGGATCTGCAAAAACTCGGGGCGGCACACCTGGTGCTCCGGCTTCCCGTACCAGATCCCACACGGTTTCGGCTCGGGGCGGTGAGACAGATCCTCTCGGGATTATGGATGTTGTAGATTCGTACAAGGAGGGCTCCCAGCCATCAGACGTGGTGATGACTGATGCTACTCCAAGTCAAGGTTTACCCCCTTCTGGGTCATCAACTCTTTTGCAAGTCAAGCTCGAGGGCGACAAGAAAAGGAAAAAGATTGATGAGGGTATTATTGAGGTGACAGATTCCCCCCCTCGTGCTGACAAAAATCAGTCTGTTTTTGGAGTTGAAAAAATACTTTTCACCAAGTAAGTTTTTGTTCATTTACACACTTATCATATTACATGGTTCACTCAATTAACTCTTCTGTTTTATTTCTTGGTAGGTTTTCCCAGGAGAATCTCCCCTCAGCTCTGCTTCCCTTCTTCTCTGGAAAAGGCCCCATTGACCCTGTCACTACCCTGGGCAATCCAGTAGGTGACTCAATTGATGCCGTTGGTAGGTGCTGGACTTCAGAGCTCAATGATATGATGGACCATGAGGAGCATGCCTTTTCCCTGGCCCTAAAGTTGGCCAGTCAAAGTGCAGTTGCCATTTCTGGGGCTCACAACATGGCCGAAAAGATCAGAGCTGAAGTGTCCAAGCTCAAAACTACCAGCAGCAAGCAAGAGGCACAGGTACAGGAGCTCAAAGCGGCATATACTGCCACTGCAGGGGACAGGGATAGGTGGAAGAAGGCTGCCGATATCGCACGGGCCGAGGTAGGGAAGCTGAAGTCTGAGATGCAGGAGGCCTTGAAGACCATAAAAGAAAAAGAAGAAGAGATTGAGGATGCACAGGACAGCTTTACCAGGGAGAAGAAAGAGCTCAAGGAGGAGGTGGCCAAAGTTACCAGGGAGCTGAAACAGGCCAAAGATGACTTTGGTCAGTCCATGGAGAGGGTCTCAGAGCTTGAAGCCCTGTTAGATTCTCCTGCTCACAATCCCCGGGTATTGGCTAACCTACTCTATGTCACTGCTTATGCTGATCTCATCAGGTCTGCAGCAAAGGAGAAGAATGATGGGGCCAGAGACTATGGTGTTCAACTCCTCAAAGCTCACATGCAAGGGTGTACTCTGGATTCCAGAGTTCCACAACCCTTTATGGATCTGGAGGTTGTCCACGGCATAGATATGAAATGGTGGCCCACATACAGTCTTCTCTCAATGCCTGGTGAGCCTGCTAAACCCCCTGTAGAAGCGTCTGATGATGAAGGTGTTAATGAAGGGGAGGAGATGGATACTCTTGGTGTCGGGCCTGATGGCAAGCCAAAAGATTCCCTCACGACTCCCCCAGGTGATGGTGGTTCTACCTCCTGAGTATAACTGCTCAGGAGTCTGCAAAATTTGATGACTACCCTGAGTGTGAAAAGCTCAGGGATTTTAATCTTTATTTTCTGTTCAGTTTGGGCTTAATTGCCAAAAAACAATATTTGCTTTATTTGCATTTGGATTCTACAGGCAGTTTTTGCCTGGAACAAGTATTTATATTTTGCTGGTGTGTAATAACTTAGTATGTTATTTTGGATATTGATCCTTTGGGTCTTACTAATAGCCCTCTCACCATTTTATTCAGGGTTTATTTTCCCATTATTATCTATCACTTTTTACAAGTCAGTTTTGGCTTGCTTGATGAATCGTAATTCTTGTGAAAAGATAACTATTGGCTCACGCCCAAGTTTTATCAAACTTTGTTGGGTTTCTCTGTGAGTTCTTTTGTTCTGTGAAAGTGATTTTTTGGATTTAGTTACCTCTCTGAATCATTGTGATTCTAAGTAACATTTTTTCTCTTTAAATCTCTCCTTTCAACAGAACTGACCGATCCAGTGGTTTTAGTATGAATACTTTACCTTTTAGGATTTTCTCGGACCAGTATTTTCTTTAGGGCGATTCTTGAGTTTTCTTTCACTCTATTGAATCTGTGCCTTTAAAGAAATGATCGGCCCCTGATCGATAGATCTTATGGGTATTTACCGAACCTTAGTATTTCTAGAATACTCAATATTTTTATCGCACCGGGGAATTCATGTGATTTCCCGGGGAAATTATATTTCTGTTATACAGACAAGATGTGAGAGTTCACATATATATATTTTAAAAGATAGAAAATGCATTTGCTGAAAACTGCATAGATATACTTTAATAAGTACAAAAAGGTTTTACAAAATATATTTTCGCAAGAAGTTTTAAGAAATAACTTTCATTCCGAGAGTTTCTCAGTGGTAGAACTTCTTTAGGTGCAACGCATTCCATCGATACTGATCCTTGGTCCCGTCGAGGAGTTCCAGCTCGTACGCTCCATTCTGGAGGCAGTGGCTCACTCTAAACGGTCCCTCCCAGTTCGGTCCCAATGCTCCTTGGTGCGTTCTGTTTTGGTTGTTTTTGTACTTTGTCGGTAATATCTGCTTTGACGGTGAAATTCGCTGGTATCGGAGGGTTAGCAAACAACACAAAAACTAATATGATATGATATAGAAACAAACAGATCGAGTTATATGCAGAAATCATAAGTAATGGAAATGGAAGCTCAAAGCTCCTCTTCATTCATATATCCATACTTAGACAATTTAGAAATATAGTTATGCATCTTTGGTAATTTAATAAATAAAAGTTAATAAAAACGATAACGAAAATGACACGATCACTAGGTATCAATGCCCCCTTTTCAGGTCTTTATTTCTCTTATAGAGTATTTAGGCCATAGCCATTTTAGGAAGTGAATTCCTTTTACAAGTGGTTTTTTCTCTCTTTTCTTTCTCCCCCTTTTTACATATGAAGAGCATCTATTTATAGGCATTCATGCATGTGATGCTTTTCTATTCTTATGACACCTATCAGCCACATATTTAGCTTTATTGACAACTATTTAGCATGCATTTGACATGTGTCAAACATGTAGTGGACCAACTAACCCACTATCTTTGTTGGTTATTCATCAGCTGTTTCACTGGGAAATTACTGTAACCGCCTGGTACATCTTTAGCTCTTCTTTGAGTCCTGCCCTGGAAAAAGTCTCACTTCTCCCGTGCAATCTTTCCTGTCCGATTTCTTGCATTCTTTAGATGATAATTCTTGCTTTGGCTTTGACTGGTCTTCTTTGACTCTTTCTTTGACGACGTGGCACCGGTCTTATTGACACGTGTAGGTGGCGGATTTTCATGGCACAACATAGGCCCCCAGGAAAAGCGATGGATTATAACATCGATTTCCCTGAAGTTGGAAGTTGATCTTGTTTGTTTGCTCGATTAGATATGACTCGAGTCTTTTACCTGTATAAGATAAAAATCTTTGGAATATTTTTCCTGTTAGATACTACTGTAATATATTGGACTTACTTAGTCCTCTTTAGATTTCTTAAATTTTTGTTAATTTGATTCTGTATTTCTCGGGGACTTATTTGCAGGATTTCCCCGGGTAATATTTTATCAGTCTCCTGGGACATAGATGTATCGAGTTCTGTCACACAGAGTCAATTAATTGGTGCCAATTAAATTGGTCTTTATTTAATAAATAATATTAATATTGGAATTTGTTCGAAAGATTGCTCATCTAATTCCGAAATTAGGGAATTACCTTCTCTGGTGTTAGATCCGGGGAGTCTTTAAAAGATCCCCTGTGATTTGTAGAACTATAGCAAAGTTTTTGGATTTTTCATAGATGCGTTTTCATCTTGTATACTCCCTGGGGAATAAAGATTGACTTTTGAGTCTCTTCTTATTTTTTCCCTGTGAGGGATTTTTATATTTCTCCGGGTCCTTAACTTGGATGCTCCGGGAATAAATGTAATTGCCTGCGGGCGTTTCATCTAATATATCAAGTCTCATGGACTGTGTTTATTCAGTGCCTTATTAGGTCTTGGTTGGAATTATTTTCATAGTCGAGATAGGTCTAATCACCACGTGTCTCCTTTATTTGAGTTTTGCACCGGCTAAATGGTGTCTTTTTGCTTGCACCGAAGAGATGGTGTCTTTGTTGTTTAAAGATTGCTTGTTTTCCGGAACGAAGATATTATTAAAAATGTAGCAGGACTGTTTTGCCTTCCTTAGGTCATCCTTACTTAGGTAAAATTATTTGTTCTCATTATACTTCCCAGGGCAAATTATCAATTTGCCCGGTGTAATGATATAAACTTGCTCTGTGCAGATTATTATCCTACAATGTTCAAAGTAAAACCTAGCGATATGTCTGAGAATACCAGAGAGTTCCAGTGCCTCGATCTCATCGGACCGTCGATTCTTTCTAGAACACGCATATCCAAGACAAGCTCATCAACCAGAAGAGGAAAAGGCTCCGTAAGAACTCGGGGCGGGGTGACTGGCACTCCCGCATTCCGCACAAGGTCCCACATCTTCTCCACCCAGGGCGTCCCACTGGGGGTCAAGATGGTGTGGACTTTTATAAAGAGCTCGGTCATCTCCTCTAATGTTGTGATGTCTGAATCGGTTCTAATCAGTCGGAAAATTTCCTACTGGATCCTCGACCCTGGTGCAGGTTAAGATTGAGTGTGCCAATTAGCATAAAAAGCTTTATGGTCTTGTAAGCCATTTCTTTGGATGGCCCCTGGGTATACAACTCCTCAACGGGGAGTTTCCCTTTATGTTTTTAAGATCATAAACCGGCGAGGCGGTGTTTAAAGATTTGCATCGCCGAGGCGATGTCTTTATGTTTAAGATTATATTAATGAGAAGGTTTCTTTATGTTTAAGTTTGCACCGATGAAACGGTGTCTTATGATTCAGATTGCACCGATGAAACGGTGTATTATGTTAAAGATTGCACCGATGAAACGGTGTCTGATGCTTAAAGATTATACCGACGAGGCGGTGTATTATATTTAAGTTTACACCGATGAAACGATGTATTATGTTTAAGATTGCACCGATGAACGGTGTCTGATGTTTAAAGATTATACCGACGAGGCGGTGTATTATGTTTAAGTTTGCACCGATGAAACGGTGTCTCATGTTTAAGATTGCACCGATGAACGGTGTCTGATGTTTAAAGATTATACCGACGAGGCGGTGTATTATGTTTAAGTTTGCACCGATGAAACGGTGTCCGATGTTTAAGATTGAACCGAGAGGCTTCGAAGAAGGTTAACTCCAAATTCTGTGTAAACATCTCTTCAAGGAACAGAGTGGATCACGTCGTGCCGGTTTTAAAGAGGTTTCGAAGGAGGATAAATCAGACTCCAATATAATCGTCTCTCCAAGGTATTGAGTAGAGCTTGTTGTGCCGGTCCCGAGAGTTCTGGGAGAGTATAACTCAAACCCCGTAGAAATCATTCATTGAGGTACCGTGCAGAACATGTCATCTCGTCCCGAGAGGCGCCAAGGGAGGATAACTCACTCCCCGGAAGAATCATCTCTAAAGTCACCAGGCATAACACGTCTTCTCGTTCCGAGAGACGCCGGGGGAGGATAACTCACTCCCCGGAAGAATCATCTCTTATGGGTACTGGGCAGATCATGTCTTGCCCGTCCAAAGAGGTACTGTGGAGTATAACTCACTCCCCGGAAGAATCATCTCGTATGGGTACCGGGCAGATCATGTCTTGCCTGTACCGATGAAACGGTGTATAATGTTTAAGATTGAACCGATGAAACGGTGTATAATGTTTAAGATTGAACCGATGAAACGGTGTATAACGTTTATGATTGAACCGATGAAACGGTGTATAATGTTTAAGTTTATACCGATGAAACGGTGTATTATGTTTAAGTTTATACCGATGAAACGGTGCATAATGTTTAAGATTGAACCGATGAAACGGTGTATAATGTTTAATATTATACCGATGAAACGGTGTATTATGTTTATGATTGAACCGATAAAACGGTGTATAATGTTTAAATTTATACCGATGAAACGGTGTATAATGTTTAAGATTGAACCGATGAAGCGGTGTATTATGTTTAAGTTTATACCGATGAAACGGTGTATTATGTTTATGATTGAACCGATAAAATGGTGTATAATGTTTAAATTTATACCGATGAAACGGTGTATTATGTTTATGATTGAACCGATAAAACGGTGTATAATGTTTAAATTTATACCGATGAAACGGTGTATAACGTTTATGATTGAACCGATGAAACGGTGTATAATGTTTAAGTTTATACCGATGAAACGGTGTATAACGTTTATGATTGAACCGATTAAACGGTGTATAATGTTTAAGTTTATACCGATGAAACAGTGTATAATGTTTAAGATTGAACCGATGAAACGGTGTATAATGTTTAAGTTTATACCGATGAAACGGTGTATAATGTTTAAGATTGAACCGATGAAACGGTGTATTATGTTTAAGTTTATACCGATGAAACGATGTATAACGTTTATGATTGAACCGATGAAACGGTGTATAATGTTTAAGTTTATACCGATGAAACGGTGTATAATGTTTAAGATTGAACCGATGAAACGGTGTATCATGTTTATTTTGGATATTTTGTTTTAGGTTTGGGCTTAGGCCATAAGACAATGTTTGATATTCCTGTTTTGGATTTTACAGGCAGTTTTGCCTGGAACAAGTTTTAATATTTTGCTGGTGTGTAATAACTTAGTAAGTTATTTTTGGATATTATCCTTTGGGTCTTACTCATGGCCCTTCCACCGTTTTATTTAGGTTTCTTTTTACCATAATTATCTATTATTTTGACAAGTCAGCTTTAGCTTGTTTGGTGAATCGTAATTCTTTGTAAAATAGATAACTTTTGGCTCACACCCAAGTTTTATTTAAAACTTTGTTGGGAGTCTTTGTGAGTTCTTTGTCTTGCAAAAGTGATTTTCGGATTTTAGTTACCTCTCGGAATTCTCTCTGATTCTAAGTAACATTTTTCTCCTCCATCTCTCCTTTTACAAAGACTGACCGATCCTGTGGTTTGTTCTTTATGAATACCTCTTAGGATTTTCTTCGGACCTATTTCTTCTCCCCGAGCGATTCTTGAGTTTCTTTTACTCTGTTGAATCCGTACGCAGAAAGAAATGTTCGGCCCCTGATCAATAGATCTCATGGGTGTCTACCGAACCTTAGTATTCTTTCTTTTCTCAAGAATACTCAATACTTTTATTGCACCGGGAAACTCATATGATTTCCCGGGGCAATATATTTCTGTTTTACAGACAAAAGATGTAAAAACCAATATATATTTTTTAAAGGATAGGAATACTTTTTATTTAAAAACTGCATAAACGCATATTTTTCAAAGGTAAAGGATTACATAAGTTGATCCTTACAGGAAATCAAAATAACTTTAGCTCGTAGGCTTAAAGGTTTCGTTTATTAAAACATAAGAAATTTACCATACAAGATTATAAGATCTTGTTTTTATAACATAAGAATTTTGCCATAAAAGATTATAAGATTTTATTTTTATAACATAAGAATTTTGCCATAAAAGATTATAAAGTTTTGTTTATAACATAAGAATTTTGCCATAAAAGGCTATAAAATTTAAAGTAAGATTTTAACCTTTATTCTTCCAAGAGATTTTAATTTCTCCTGGGTACTGAGGAATCTGGAAGCCAAGGATTTCGCACTGGGAAGGTCTGGTGCCTCGCACAGGGAAAGCCTCGGATGTCCAACCTTCGACTCTAAGTAGAGGGTGCTAACGCACATGAAGCTTTGGGAATCATCAACTCGTCAAGGTACCGGGCTGAAAAACTCATGCCCGTCCCGAGAGGCTTAGAAGGAGGTTAACTCCGAAAACATCTCTTCAAGGAACAGAGTGGATCACGTCGTGCCGGTTTAAAGAGGTTTCGAAGGAGGATAAATCAGACTCCAATATAATCGTCTCTCCAAGGTATTGAGTAGAGCTTGTTGTGCCGGTCCCGAGAGTTCCGGGAGAGTATAACTCAAACCCCGTAGGAATCATTCATCGAGGTACCGTGCAGAACATGTCATCTCGTCCCGAGAGGCGCCGGGGGAAGATAACTCTAGCCCCGGAAGAATCATCTCTAAAAACACCAAGCATAACACGTCTTCTCGTTCCGAGAGGCGTCGGAGGAGGATAACTCACTCCCCGGAGGAATCATCTCTTTGGGATACCGGGCAGATCATGTCTTGCCCGTCCAAAAAGGTACTGGGGAGGATAACTCACTCCCCAGAGGAATCATCTATTTTGGGTACCGGGCAGATCATGTCTGGCCCGTCCAAAAAGGTACTGGGGAGGATAACTCACTCCCCGGAGGAATCATCTCTTTTGGGTACCGGGCAGATCATGTCTGGCCCGTCCAAAAAGGTACTTGGGAGGATAACTCACTCCCCGGAGGAATCATCTATTTTGGGTACCGGGCAGATCATGTCTGGCCCGTCCAAAAAGGTACTGGGGAGGATAACTCACTCCCCGGAGGAATCATCTCTTTTGGGTACCGGGCAATTCATGTCTGGCCCGTCCAAAAAGGTATTGGGGAGGATAACTCACTCCCCGGAGGAATCGTCTATTTTGGGTACCGGGCAGATCATGTCTGGCCCGTCCAAAAAGGTACTGGGGAGGATAACTCACTCCCCGGAGGAATCATCTCTTTAGGGTACCGGGCAGATCATGTTTTGCCCGTCCCGAGAGGTTTTGTGGTAGATTTTCGTGGGACCAAGCCTTAGATAATTTTTATAAGTTGTGATGCTATTTACAAACATATTTTCTTTTGTATAAAATACTTCGCAATATGTAAGACTCAATTAGATTTCGAAATAAGAAATATGTTTATTCATGATAAGAGTAATTTACTTAAAGCACATAGAAAACATGTTTGATTCTCCAAGCACGCTAATAGATAAGGAAATTTTGTTTGTCCTTTATAAACATAGTATTTTCACGTGTATGATGTGTGAGATTTATGAAAATTCCTTTATATTCTAAAATTACATATTTCGAAATTAATATCGTATAATAATGCTCAAGAATCTCAAAGATTTCAATTAGGTTTTTCCACATGATAATATTCATTTTTAGTTATTACGATAATATTGGCAATGTGAACTTCTATAGTTTTACCAATGTAATTTCCAAAAATAGTATTTACTAACCTTTGATTTGTGGCACCAATATTTACGACTCCACAAAGCATTTGTAATATGTACCCAACTATCTACTTCGTGTAGAATGAAGTTTGCTCGATGTCGCCTAGGTGCACCAGGATTTGATGGTATCCTGTCAAGAAATGTCAGTTTGGCTCTTAAAGGCCTCGATCACAACTTCATGTTTCACCCGGGTATTGGCCCCAGCCTTTTCCCAACCGATTGGTAGAGGATTGACTTTTCTGGGTTACTTGCCCCGGCCGATTTGGAGTACTTGCACCGTCCGATCGGGGTTAGTTGTACCGTTCGTTCAGGAGTACTTACACCGTTCGTTCAGGGGTACTTGCACCGTCCGATCAGGGTTACTTGCCCCGACCGTTCTGGGTAGTCACCCTGGACTTCGGGAGCTCACTGATATTACGGGCCCCAAGCTCGGGGTCTTGTTTCTTTAAGTCATTTGGAATTCTTGTTTCCTTTTTCACCGTGTTCGTCCGGCGTTAAATTGCATTTAAGCTTTAAGTTTGTTTTGATATTTTCATTTTGTGTTAGTTCGATATATCAATCACAAGAGAAATACAACAAACATAACTTACAAATTAAAAGATCGCCCTGCACCGTGCAATCTGCCCCGGTGGGGATCAGTATATTAAAAGATCGCTCTACACCGTGCAATCTGCCCCGGTGGGGATCAGTAAAAAGATCACCCTGCACCGTGCAATCTGCCCCGGTGGGGATCAGTATATTAAAAGATCGCTCTACACCGTGCAATCTGCCCCGGTGGGGATCAGTATATTAAAAGATCGCTCTACACCGTGCAATCTGCCCCGGTGGGGATCAGTAAAAAGATCACCCTGCACCGTGCAATCTGCCCCGGTGGAGATCAGTAAAAAGATCACCCTGCACCGTGCAATCTGCCCCGGTGGGGATCAGTATATTAAAAGATCGCTCTACACCGTGCAATCTGCCTCGGTGGGGATCAGTATGTAATTTGATACAAGAGTATTAAGGCGAGGCCACCGGCTCAAAGGCTTTCATAAATGGCCTGCCCAATGCTTAAATTGTAGCATTTATTTTTGCCGGTAGAGTTAAGAATTGCCCGGGATTCATCCGTAGATTTACCCCGGCCAACTGCAAAATCCCCCTGGCCATTTGCACAATATTTGCTGAACTCTGTCCGTAATTCGGTTTGCATGAGTTGGATTTTTGGTTGCATGGACGCATACTCGACCTTTAGGTCCAGGGGCTCTCTTGGATAACCGATCGATGTAGGCAAGATCTGACTCTCACTCAATATTCTATATCCGAGAATCGGTGGAACAGATCTGCTATCACCGGGTTATCACCTAGGGCTGCTGAAGCTCTTCCCGGTGAAAGGCCCCATGTGCGCCCGTGCATGTCGTTTTTGGTTGCCTCGACTTCGTCTTTCCGATGAAGTGGCAATATATTCACCTTTTTGGTTTTGATCTAAATCAAGCCTTCGCCGGCGATCTGATCTAAGAACGCAACTAGACTTCCTTGGGCCCCGGTTGTACTGCACCGGGAAGTATATGGACTTTCCCGGGCCCTCAATAGAGTTTCCCGAGGCCTCACTGGAATTTCTCGGGGCCTCACTCAGAGGCTCGCACGGGCGGTCGTCTTGGTGTGCATGCATTATTTGCATGTCTTGGTGTGCATGCATTATTTGCATGTCTTGGTGTGCATGCATTATTTGCATGTCTAACTAGATTTTATATTTTCTATAAAATTGCATCATCGATTTTCTCCGGCGTATTCAATATAAAAAAGTTACATGCACCAAAGTTATCAACGATGATAGATCTCTCTATGCATGAGAATGCCTATCTTGGCATTTATAATGAGGATGAAGGGCTGCATGTCTTACCTTAATGTCGTTTTTTCGATCTATGGGTGCATGGTGGCCTTCCCCTTTTCCTGTGGAATCTGGTGGTCTTTATTCATCAACCATTGTTTCCTTAGAAGATTTTCTGCAACTCGATTCTTGATGCTCCGTCCTTCTAGCGCCAAATGTTTTGGTTGTTTTTGTACTTTGTCGGTAATATCTGCTTTGACGGTGAAATTCGCTGGTATCGGAGGGTTAGCAAACAACACAAAAACTAATATGATATGATATAGAAACAAACAGATCGAGTTATATGCAGAAATCATAAGTAATGGAAATGGAAGCTCAAAGCTCCTCTTCATTCATATATCCATACTTAGACAATTTAGAAATATAGTTATGCATCTTTGGTAATTTAATAAATAAAAGTTAATAAAAACGATAACGAAAATGACACGATCACTAGGCATCAATGCCCCCTTTTCAGGTCTTTATTTCTCTTATAGAGTATTTAGGCCATAGCCATTTTAGGAAGTGAATTCCTTTTACAAGTGGTTTTTTCTCTCTTTTCTTTCTCCCCCTTTTTACATATGAAGAGCATCTATTTATAGGCATTCATGCATGTGATGCTTTTCTATTCTTATGACACCTATCAGCCACATATTTAGCTTTATTGACAACTATTTAGCATGCATTTGACATGTGTCAAACATGTAGTGGACCAACTAACCCACTATCTTTGTTGGTTATTCATCAGCTGTTTCACTGGGAAATTACTGTAACCGCCTGGTACATCTTTAGCTCTTCTTTGAGTCCTGCCCTGGAAAAAGTCTCACTTCTCCCGTGCAATCTTTCCTGTCCGATTTCTTGCATTCTTTAGATGATAATTCTTGCTTTGGCTTTGACTGGTCTTCTTTGACTCTTTCTTTGACGACGTGGCACCGGTCTTATTGACACGTGTAGGTGGCGGATTTTCATGGCACAACACGTTCTTAAGATTTTCTTCATCACCAAGTCTCCTTCTCAGAATTCTCGTGCTTTTACTTTTGAGTTGAATAGTTTAGCAATTCTTTGCTTATTCATGGCATTCAGAGAATCAGAAGCTAACCTCCTTTCTTCAAGGAGATCCAATTCTTTTCGAATGGTTGCTTCATTCTCCGGGGAAATTTCCTGAGCGGTACGATGTGATAGCACCGATATTTCCGCTGGAATCACCGCTTCCATTCCAAAAGCCAAAGAATAGGGGGTCTCACCAGTAGCGTTTCTAGCTGTGGTTCGATATGACCACAGTACCTCTGGGAGTTCATCCGCCCATTTTCCTTTGCGGCTTTCCAGTTTTGATTTGATGGTGTGTTTCAGTATCTTATTGACCGCTTCAACCTGACCATTCGTCTGGGGTGGTAGGGAGTAGAGAATAACCTCCTTATTTTCCATTTTTCACAGAATTCCTCTACCTCCGCCCCATCGAATTGTTTTCCGTTGTCGGAAATGATTGATTCGGGAAGACCGAAACGACATATAATGTTTTTCCATATGAATTTGATGACCTGGGGTTGATCAATCTTATTCAACGGTTCCGCTTCAACCCATTTGGTGAAATAGTCGACTGCTACGATCGCGAATTTCACCCCGCCTCGGGCGGTTGCTAGTGGTCCGATCAAGTCGATACCCCACCGAGCAAATGGCCACGGGCTGTATATGGATTTCAGGGTCTCCGGGGATATATGGATATTAGGCCCATTCGTCTGGCACTTGACACATTTACGTGCATAGCCGACGACATCCTTTCTCAGGGTTGGCCAGTAATATCCTTGTTGCTGGGATTCGATGTCCCGGGCTATCAAAATTGCGGAACCGATAACCCGATCGAAAACCCTCGATCACCGAAGACTGAATCCCGACTCATCCGCAGGAGTCCGACCTTTGGAGACTACGCGCCTGAAGACACGCAGCCCGCCCCCAGCCGATTTTCTCCCGCGAGTCGGATCCACGAACGCGAACTACCTCACGAGCCGGGGCCCGACCGAACGCCCAGCGAAGCCCGAAGGCTACGTGCGCCCAGCCGAGCCCCCGCGAGGGGCTCGCGATCGTCCTCGACGATCGCTGGGATCGCTCGTAGCGATCCCCGGGGCTGCTCGTAGCAGCCCCGCAGCGAGTCGCTGACTCGCTGCTCGCACGGGGTCAGCCCCGTGCGCATCCGCTACGGGAACACCCGTAGCGCGCACGAGGCAGCTGCGGGTTATCCCCGCAGCGACCCGCGATCGAGCTCACGGGCTCGATCGCCCCTCGGCTTCGGCCGAGGGCTTGCTTCCGACGCGCCGCCGTCGAAGGGGCGGCTGGGGTCCGCCACGGCACCAGCCCGTGGCACCCCAGCGATCGACCTAAGTCGATCGCGTGCCCCGGCGTCCAGCCGGGGCTCCCCTTTTGGCGCGCGATACCGGCGGTCGAACCCTAGGGTTCGGCCGCCCCTCTCGATCCCGACGGGGATCACGCGATCCCCGTATCCCGGTTTCGACGCTTTCCCGGATCGTCTTGTTCATGTACACATCACGATTAAAACAATCACAAATCATAAAAGGGGGTTTATGATTATTACCTCGAATCGTTGTACGGAGAAACGAATTCGGTTGATGACCTTGTGACCTTCCCGCGTATTCCTTGCACCTCGTCCGAACGTCGTGTGGGCGACGATCTATCGAACTCTATGGATCCTCCTCACTCTCAAGATTTTATGATTGGCGTAGGTCAATTAATTCTCTCTTGAAAGTGAAGACCATGTAGTGCTTATATAGGCTACGTAGGGGATCATAAGGAGAATAAATATTGGGCTTCAATATTGAAAATTAAATTGGGTCCAACCCAAATCCATTAATTCTTATCAATATTAATTTTATTTATTTTCCACTATATAAATAAAATTGCACTCCCAATATTATTCCATATTATATCAAATAATATTTCTCCATCTTAGTATTATTTATTCCGTGTATTTAAGATTTAAATATCCATGAATAAATTTATTTATTGCTCAATAAATAATATTCATATCTTATATCCGAGACTAGTACCGTTCAACCTTTATTATTGTGCGGAACGAATCCACTCATGAGGTTTACACAATAATTCCTTATGAACTCATCTCGGGGATATTATCAACCCTTCCGGGATACACTTTCCCGTCAAGTATTCACGGCATGTCATATATAAAATATAGCGACCCAACTTTACCGGTAATTAACCCAATAATTAAATCGGTTAATTCCTTTGGAAAATCAAAGCCTCTAGTATTAAATATACACACCCGCAATAATATCGGGGATTAAGAATAAAATACTCTGAGATTTAAATTGATTATCCAAGGCAATCCTAATCAATAAATCTCAAGCTGATCCGCCCAATACACCAAGTGTACAAGTGTGATAAAATAATTAAGATAAATTATTTTGTCTCTCACACAACGACTATACCGATGGATTGGTCCGTGTCCATCTAGGTCGTGAGCAACTGTTTGATTAAATACGAGCAACTGATAGTATGATCTTCTGTGTGCCCATGCCCCACCATACTAACTATAACGTATAAAATCCAGGACTATATTTTGCATAATTAATTAAATGCAAATAATTGTTTATTAATTAAATAGGTTAAATGCCATGACCGGGAGTTTTACCAGTACTTAAATCTAGACATTAAGTACACAACTCCAACACTTGTCCCATGGTTTTGTGTGCCAGGGATCTTCCGCCCGCGTGGTTTCCACACACACCATCATGTATCTCTTCAAGGATTTTGAATCCTTCTTCCTTCGACACACACCTATGTAGTGGAAGGGAATAACTTCTTCTGTACAGTTGTGAATTTATCAAAGTATACTTTGCCGCTCGGGTACGAAGTTGTCTTGCTTCGGTTTTATCTGCTGGCACTTCCCCGGTATCTATGTACCGTTGAATGGGAATTCGCCAGTCTTCCCCGGCCCCGGCAAGTACTTGTATTTGTGCTTCTCTTTGTTCCACTGATGGGATTATTAGTTTTGTCAAAACTATATTTGAGAAGTCTGCTGAGCCCTCAGCTGATGCTAGCTTTGACAGGGCGTCAGCTTGTGAATTGTGTTCCCGTGGGATTTGTTCGATTAGAACTTCTGGGATTTTTTCGCAAAGTTCCCATACCAATTTCAGGTATTTTATCATTTGTTCGCCTCTGGCTTCATACTCCCCACTTACATGGTTCACTACTAACTGCGAGTCCATGAACACATGAAGTTTTCTTGCCCCGACGGCAATGGCCAGTTCCAACCCTGAATTGAGAGCTTCGTACTCTGCTTCATTGTTGGACGCAGGAAATTCAAACTTCACCGCATGGGTTACTGAATCTCCGTCGGGACTGAGTAATACCACACCTGCCCCCGAGCACGCGGTGGTAGATGATCCATCTACGAACAGCTGCCAGGCGCGTGGTTGACTCTGGGATTTCTCAGGGAAAGTTAATTCCACAATAAAATCCGCCAGGGCTTGTGCTTTGATTGCTGTCCTCGGGGCGAAAGTTATGTCATACTGACTAATTTCTAATGCCCAGCGTAGGAGTCTCCCGGTGATATCCGACCGGTGCAATACTTGCCTTAGAGGCATAGTTGTCAAGACCTCTACAGGGTGCTCAAATAGGTACGCCCGGAGTTTTCTGATTGACACTATTAAAGCATATGTTAATTTCTCCAGTGGAGTATATTTTATTTCTGCCTCGTGTAGTACTTGGCTTACGAAATATATCGGAAAATGCACCATCCCTTCTGCCCTGGTCAACACAGCACTGATGGCGTGTTCTGACGCGGCAAGGTATAGGTACAGTTTTTCTTCTGGTTTAGGGGCCACAACTACTTTGGGATTGGACAAATATTCCTTTATCCGTACAAAAGCTTGTTGGGCCTCCTTTTTCCAGTGAAATTTCTGTCCTTTGATGGTAGCAAAGAACGGACGAGTTTTATCCCCCAGGCAAGAAATGTACCGATTCAGGGCGGCTAAACGACCCGTGAGTCGTTGTACGCCTTTTATGTCCCGGGGCTCTTGCATGTCCAGAATTGCTTGGACTTTGGTAGGATTGGGCTCAATGCCTTTCTCGCTAACCACATGCCCCAGGATCATCCCTTTTTTAATTCCAAAGTTACATTTCTTGGGGTTCAATTTCATGTTATAATGCCCCAGTATTTTGAATACTTCTGCGAGGTCTTTGATGTGATCTGATTCATTTTTACTTTTAACGATTATATCATCAATGTATACTTCCATGGTTACACCAATTAAATCAGAAAACATCAGATTTACCAACCTTTGATAGGTGGCCCCGGCATTCTTCAGGCCAAAAGGCATTCTTTCCCAGCAATAGATTCCTTTCTCTGAGTAGAACGCCGTATGCTCGACGTCATCTGGATGCATGGGGATTTGATGATATCCTGCCTTGGCGTCCAGTGTTGAAAATATTGCGTGACCTGTCAAATTGTCAACGACATGGTCGATGTGCGGCATGGGAAAAAGATCTTTCGGGCAGGCGTTGTTTAGATCTGTAAAGTCTATACACAAACGCCACGCAGCCGTTGTTTTTGTCACCATAACCGCGTTGGAAAGCCAAGTGACATCACTCGAAGCTTTCCTGACCAATTTGTTTTCTATTAGTTTGTCTACTTCCCCGGCGAGTGCTTGACACTTCTCGGGGCCCATTTTTCTACACTTCTGCGCGATTGGTTTCTTGCAGGGATCTATTTTCAATCGATGGCAGGCATGTTTAGGATCTATCTTCCCTAAATCGGCACTGGACCATGAGAAAGTAGAGATGTTCTCTTTAAGGAAATTTATAATCCCGATCCGGGTATTTGATTCCATATGAGATCCCACAAGTATTTGCTTTTCAGCTTGTTCTGGATCTAAAACTATAGAGTCCAGATTTTCGACCATTTCTACCACTGGTACCTTTTTAGATTGATATCCACCCTTTGAACCCCAATCATCCATTTCTGGTTTTGATGGGGGAAGCTTCTGGTCAGTAGGAACTGTGTCTACGCCAGTTCCTTCTTTGGGGGGACAAATCTTGTCCGGGGGAATATCCGCTATTTCCCCGGTAGGTTTTTCCTGAGAAGGATTCAGTTGGGAATTTTGATCGTTCAATTTGATTACATCTTTTATATGATCGATTTGTTTTATCTTTGTTCCTCTCAGATTTATCTGGGGAATATTTACGTTTACTTTGGTTGTGGAGTTATTGAGATCGTGAAAGTACATCAAAGTCTTCTTAGCCATTAGTAGATCACCTCTGACGGTGCCAACTGCACCGGAGGGAGTAGGGAACTTAATACAGTAGTAATAGGACGAGGCGATAGCTTCAAAAGCGTCTAGAAAGGGCCTGCCTAACAGAGCATTATAGCCACTAACCTTATCAACTATTACAAACTTTAGATTCCTGACCATCATGACTTCGGGATTCTTCACATCCATCAGTTCCACCGGGAGTATGATCTCACCGTAAGGAATGACTACATCATCTCCAAAACCTTTCAACACCATATCGCACGGGTTGACATAGCGCGCCAAGTTCCCCATCAGATCTAGAGTCCTCTTGTAGAGAACATTGAGATGCGCGCCATTGTCCACCAGCGTGCGAGACACATCCAAACCGAGGAGTTTGGCCTTTATCACTAAGGGCACATCCTTCGGGAATTTTGTCACGGTTCGATCTTCCGGGGTGAAAATTATCACCGCCGTGTCTGAAATTGATGACCCCTGGCTCGGGGCCGTTTCATACCACACTTCCCACATCTGGAAATCTCTCTTCCTCTTGCGGTGGCTTTCTTCATTCACCGGCCTCAACCCACCGATCATCATAATCTGGGCCACACGTGGTGGGCCTCCTGCCGGGGGAGGCGCTGGTGGCGCCGGTGCGGGTACTTCCTGGGGAGGTGGCCCCTGCGGATTTCCCCCTGCACCGGGCCTGGGTAAGAATTGCCATAACTTGCCTTCCTGGAAAAGTTTCCACAACATTTTAACCAGTTGTCTGCACTGGCTGGTGTTGTGACCTATCTTTTCATGATAGGCACACCATTTGTTGGGATCCAACTTCTCCGGGGCAGTCAGAATTGGTGGTGGTTTTTCAATCAGATCTGATTTATGCATGAGCATTATATTCAGAATATTTGCTGGTGTATGACCAGCCTGAGTAGTTATTTTTTCTTCTAACTCACGGATCTCGTCTATCCGTGGGTCAGCTGGCTTTGGGCCTGGTTTTTTGCCAATGTAATTTGGCCTTCGATCGGAGGAAAAAGGAGGTTTTTTCTTTTGCTCGGGGGGATGTTCCCCGCCGGCGACAAGACGCTGGTAGGCAACTTGGGCCCCAGCTTTCCTCCTGAAATCCTCATACGATCGGGGATAATTCAACATTGCAGATTTAAACAACTTAGAATTTCTCCGCAAACCTGCCAACACGGTGTGAAGTTTGAGGTTGTCACCAATCTCTTCACCACCGGCCAAAAGTAGTTCTTCAACACGATCTACGTAAGATTCGTCAGATTCCGTGTTACCCTGTTTGACCCCCAAAAGCTTCTGACTATATTCCATATAGGAGGCTTTGGAGGCAAAATACGATACAAACCTCTGCACCAAATCGTCAAAACACTTAATCGAATGTGTTGGTAAGCTGACGTACCATTGGTGGGGAATATCGCCCAGAGTAAGGGGAAACAGTTTGCACCGAGTAGCGTCTGTGGCTCCTCGGCCGGACATGCATGTCCTGAACCTGCTCAGGTGAGCTTCTGGATCCGTTTTGCCACTGTACAAAGTAGTTTGCATGGGCTGAATCTCTAGCTGCATGGGAGCTTGTTCGACCTCTGGGGCCAAAGGATCGTTATGACGACGACCGGAGCAGCGAGAATTTGATGTTCATTCAATCGCTTTTCCGGTTCAGAGTACTTTTGCTTCAAATCGGCCAGTTCAGAATTAGTACCGAGGGCTCCAGTGGCCCTCTCCGGTGGAAAGTTTGCATGACGGCCATGCATGTCACTTTGACTATTCTGCCGACGAGGCTCAGTAGAAGTGGCCATAGATTCGGCTCTTTTGTTCAGATCTAACGCTCGACGCATTCTGCGGTTCTTTTTGGGAACGCGGCCAGATTGCTCAGGAGCTAGATTCAGATTTGCCCCGGTGGCTGCATGCGTGCCCTTCACCGGGATCACAGGAGTCGTCATGACGTATTTCAATGTCATAAGTTCTGCACTGCTTCATCTATTTTTTGTGGAGTATCAAGACTTCCAAATCTAATCGGAGGCGGGCCTTTCGGCGTCGACGGCCCTCCGAGATCATAGGGGTGCAGACGGCGATTCCGACGTTGTGACCGAAGTCGACGTCGTCGTACATCAGCCTGACTGTCTGTGGGCTCATCGGCCCCTGCATGTTTGCTATTCTGCTCATCAGAGCTGATCTGGGTAAGCGGCGGCGGCGGCGGCTCCTTATTTTCAGGTTCTGGGTTCTTAGGAGGAGATGAAACCTCAGGTTCCACCATCACGGCCTTACCCATCACCGCCCGCCAACGACCACTCGTACCAGACCCAGTTGATACCGTAGTACCTTCGGTTTCGTTAACCATTTCAGATTTCAGATCGAGATTTTCTGTAACTAAATTACCTGATGCTCGATCCTTCTAGCGCCAGCTGTTTTGGTGTGTTTTTGCTCTTTGTTGGGGATATTTGCTGGTAACAGAGGGTTTTGGCAACAACACCAAAATGCAAATTTGTTATAGGTAAGAAAGCAAAGGGTAATAGTTTATACAGAAATCGTAAGTAGAAAATGGATGCTCATGGCACCTCTTTATTCAAATATTCATACTTAGAATTCATTTTGAAATACAATGGTTTGCATGTCCCTTTTCTCTCCTCTAATACCCTATATTTATACTAACCCATGCATGGCAAGATTATGCCACCTAATGCCCACTTATCAGCTCCTGATTGGACCACAACTCCACTAATGTCTAGCATTAAAAACCCACTTAACTCTAAACAAAGACTTTATCCTCTGCTCCCGTCAAATGTCTTTTGACCACCTGTTGACTCTGACACCTCCCCCACGGATATTCCCGTGTAATAAGTCTGACACTACCGAGCGGTCGTTCCCGTCCAAGCTCTTTTCTGACTTCTGTTGGTTGCCTTTCTAGGTCTTTTTCCATAGATTAATTCTGACTTGCACATCTGATGACGTGGCTACCTCATTGTTGACACGTGTCGGTGACCGTTTTATCGGGTATAACATGTCCTAAACAAATAAATATCTGCTTGGAGCCCTATCCTATAACCCCCCGTTCCAGTAATATATGAATTGAGTGAAAAAAGGTCCAAACACTCGGCTCCTAAGACGCCCCAACAGAATGGGATAGCCGAACGTAAGAATCGTACGCTGCAAGAAATGGCTCGTGTCATGCTAATCTCAAAAAATCTTGCTCGTACCTTTTGGGCGGAAGCCGTCTCTACTGCTGGATACATTCTGAATTGTATAAGTATTCGATCTGGCACATCGGCAACCGCCTACGAACTTGTGAATGGCAAGAAGCCATCTGTCTCGCACTTTCGTGTCTTTGGCTGTACATGCTACATCTTGAAGGATCGTGATCCACTTAAGAAATTTGATGCCAAGGCAGACCGTGGTATCTTTGTCGGCTATAGTCAGAACAGCCATGCATACCGTGCGTACAATCTCCGCACTAAGAAAGTCATCGAAACAGTGAACATAAACTTTGATGAACAAGACTTTCTAGGGAAAGATGTGGATGCTGATTGGGTTAAGGAAGGAATTCTTGAATATCAAACCTTCCCATCTACACCTACTTGTGTGACTCCTGAAGTAACTTCTCCAAACACTCCACTTGAAGTTGGAGAAACTAGTCATCGACACAATGACACTTTATCATCTGATGAGGAAGAAAGTGAAAAAGTGGATAACCCAACTGATGCACCTAGAGAGGGATCTCGTATTGTGCAGAAGAGACATCCTCCAACTCAGATGATTGGAAACATGAACGAGCGAACTACCCGCTCGAAGAAACAAACTCCTTCTCCCGATGAACTCTATAACATCTGCACTTCTGCTGTGTGCAATGAAATCGGAGTCTCTTGCTTCCTATCTGAAACAGAACCGAAAAATTACAAGGAAGCTATGAAGGATGACTTCTGGATAATGGCTATGCAAGAAGAACTTAACGAGTTCACGAGAAACATGTTGGAAATCGATATCCCGGAATTAATAAATTAATTAAAATTAATTATCTAATTAATTCCGACCGAAGTCCTTTGGAGATCGAATATCCGGATTGTCAAATTTGCGGAACCGACAACCCAATCGAAATCCCGATCGCCGGAGAAACCACGAACACACTGCTGGGATTCGATGTCCCGGGCTATCAAAAATTTGCGGAACCGATAACCCGACCGAAAACCCGTCGCCGGAAACCGCACGAACACCAACTCATCCGCAGGAGTCCGACCTTTGGAGACTACGCGCCCGAAGACACGCAGCCCGCCCCCAGCCGATTTTCTCCCGCGAGTCGGATATTACGAACGCGAACACCACGAAGAGCCGGGCTCGACGAGAGCATCGCCGCGGGATGAACCCGCGGCTAAACCCTAGCCGAACCCCATCCGCGGGGTTCGCGATCGCCGTGCATGGCGATCGCCGGGGCTGTTCGGAACAGCCCCTTGGCGGTGAGTCCGGCGACTCACCGCCGCCATCCGACGGGAGGGGGACCACCAGTCATGGCGCGAAGCCGCGACGGTCCCCGGCGATCGAGCTAGGGCTCGATCGCCCCAGCCGCGGCGTCCAGCCGCGGTCTTCTCCCTTGCGCGCACCACCGGCGGAGGGAGGCCGGGGGGTTCGATCCGCCGTGGCACCAGCCCACGGCCGAACCCCCAGCGATCGACTTCACGTCGATCGCTCACCCCGGCGTCCAGCCGGGGCTCTCCTCACGCCCGCGCGCCGGCGGTCGAACCCTAGGGTTCGGCCGCCCCTTCCTCGATCCCGACGGGGATCGCGAGATCCCCGTATCCCGGTCTCGACGTTCCCGGATCGTGCGTTCATGTATATATCACAATTATTCAACGCAAATAATCATAGAAGGGGTTTCTCGATTATTACCTTGATTCGTTGTACGGAGAAACGAATCGTTGATGACCTCGTGATCTTCCCGCGTATTCCTTGCACTTCCGTTCGAACGTCGGGTGGACGACGAGCTATCGAACTCTATGGATCTTCCTCACTCTCCAAGACTTTTAGTTGGCGTAACTTAGGTTGTGAAAAGTGAAGACCATGTAGTGCTTATATAGGCTACGTAGGGGATCATAAGGAGAATAAATATTGGGCTTCAATATTGAAAATTAAATTGGGTCCAACCCAAATCTATTAATTCTTATCAATATTAATTTTATTTATTTTCCACTATATAAATAAAATTGCACTCCCAATATTATTCCATATTATATCAAATAATATTTCTCCAATTAGTATTATTTATTCCGTGTATTTAAGATTTAAATATCCATGAATAAATTTATTTATTGCTCAATAAATAATATTCATTTCTTATATCCGAGACTAGTACCGTTCAACCTTTATTATTGTGCGGAACGAATCCACTCATGAGGTTTGCAGAATAATTCCTTATGAACTCATCTCGGGGATATTATCAACCCTTCCGGGATACACTTTCCCTTCAAGTATTCACGACATGTCATATATAAAATATAGCGACCCAATTTTACCGGTAATTAACCCAATAATTAAATCGGTTAATTCCTTTGGAAAATCAAAGCCTCTAGTATTAAATATACACACCCGCAATAATATCGGGGATTAAGAATAAAATACTCCGAGATTTAAATTGATTATCCAAGGCAATCCTAATCAATAAATCTCATGCTGATCCGCCCAATACACCAAGTGTACAAGTGTGATAAAATAATTAAGATAAATTATTTTCTCTCTCACACAACGACTATACCGATGGATTGGTCCGTGTCCATCTAGGTCGTGAGCAACTGTTCGATTAAATACGAGTAACCGATAGTATGATCTTCTGTGCGCCCATGCGCACCATACTAACTACAACGTATAAAATCCAGGACTATATTTTGCATAATTAATTAATAATAATTAATAGCAAATAATTGTTTATTAATTAAATAGGTTAAATGCTATGACCGGGAGTTTACCGGTACTTAAATCTAGACATTAAGTACACAACTCCAACAATGTCCCACTTGTACTAAGGTCTAGTCATTTCCTCCAAACTCCCGACTCCCATACTCATCACGTGCTTAAGTTATACTTCCCAGAAGTATTATGTGAATGAGCAATCTAGGTTGCCGCTCTGAAGTTATCTTGGTGACTACTGCGTCGTCTCCTGACGATGACTCGTATCAGGTGGTACTGGCTCTATGTGTTATCATCACTTTTCGAACTTATGACTTCTTCCAGTTCTCCACGCACCGCTATGTAAATAGCCTTTGGTGAACCAAGAATCATATCCAAGTTCAGAGGTCATTCCGGAACCTAACCAAAACTTCCGCTGCCTCTGAGGCTGCTATTCGGTTTATGATAGAGTCCGAGAAGCATCACGCTTATCACTCTTTCATCCTTAGGTTCCACCTCTTCTAAAAGTGAACCCATAGCCTGATATCGACTTACACTGGTCTTTCTCCGATTTTTGATCTGAGAAACTGTAATCTAAGAAGATTTCGTTTTGCCAGCATTCCAGTACTTCCAAGTACTTTACAGCATTCGAATATTTCTTATCCAGATTACTTTGATATCCTCCCACTACGCTAACCGCATAGTTGATATCAGGTTCTTGTTTTTCAACATTGCATCTACAAAGCTCTCCACACTCAAAGTGTAGGTTACTGCTTTGTCCATATCTATCTCCTTTATGTGTTCAAGACACATACCTTAGATAGATGAATTCTGTTCTCGAAAGGCAATAACCTTTCTCAGAATTGTGCATGTTTAAAACAAACCATAATCGTATAAGATATCTAAAGGGAAGTACAAATGTTCTTATCTAGAGATCGAAAGATTTCTAAGAACATGATCCAACTTCATCTTAATCTTATATCTCGATTTATTCAGACAACCTCTATTTTATGTCTGACAACACTTTTACATTGTTGCCAACGATGAAGTGTTATCTACACAAAATTCCGAGAAACACCACCTTTGTTTCCATTACGTCTCTAACACACCTTTCTCGCAAATCTATGCAGACCTAGGGATCGATTTCATGTATACTGGATCCAGAGTTAAAAAAACCCTCCAGTCTTATGAACATCTCCGGTTGGTTAACAACCTCCCACTGCAATGGCGTTCCGGTGTATAACAGTAATAACATTAGGTGCAGTTAGTGGTGTACTACTACTCGGTTAGGCTGGTTCTCAGTCTTCCCTTTCCTCATTTTTAAAGTACTTTGTCAGTTAGGGCATTTGTTGTTCATCTAATAGTCTTCCTCTAAGAACCGGGTGAGGATACCCATCTGGTTCGTAGTACTATTGAACATACAATTACTTGTTCTTCTAGGATATTCTACAACCACATTGAATGTGCCGTTGTATTCAGAAATATCCATAGAACATAGGTAGTTCCGAACAAACTTGTTCTTTTACTATTAGAATCCCATTTCTTATTCCTGACACACCATGTCTACACATCAGTGTATGGTGTAGTCGCTTGAGACTTAATCTCAATATTTGATTTATGCTATGTGTTATTTAGATAGGTGATAGCCTCCGCGAACAAGTCGCAGGCTCCCAATGGATATAATCCATCTTTGAGTATTCTTGAAAGAATGACTCGTGCCTTTCTAATCACACATACCGTATTAATCACAAATCATTTTCTATACTTGTCCGAATTCCATCCTTTATCCAGAAAGGTTGACTTAGTTGTATCATCTTTCAAGTTCGATTCTTAGGTCGGGAGGTCCATTCCTCCAACTATAATTGATCACATCAATTTCGACCTTTTGAATCCCTTTTGAATAGATATTACCAAGTTCGAGAATTCACAAGTATAATGATTAATAAGAGAAATACATCTAACAAGTAAAACAAGTTATACATAACGGTTTGTTGCATCGTGGTAGACTAAGGATTCATCATTCACATATTGCTATCTAATGTACCATAATAGATATCACCATTATTTCTTATCCAAACCATCAAATGATTAAAGAAATAAAATATCCATTAATAATAAAGAAAACCAGAACGAAGTTCTTTTTCAAAATAAAGGGGTACATAAGCAATAACTGAAATGAAAACTTAAAACAGATAAATGTCTTCCACTGCAACCGCTGCTACCCCAACAGCTTTGCCCATTTAGACTCGAACTTTTCTTCTCTAAGTCGCCGGGTTTTCTGGAACCCCTGCATTTAAAGAAATGCACATACCGTCAGTGGTTCCATATCTACACACCAGAACTCTGGTAGATAATACCGCTGACTATGTTTTTACGACTAAAGAAAAATCCGTACCTCTGAGAGGACATTCAGACTTCCAGTGTCCAGACTTCTTGCATCGGAAGCACAAGCCCTTTGGCTTACTAGCCCCCACTCGTGGTCCATTCCTCTTTGCACCACTGGGTTTTATGGCTTGCTTCCTTTTCTTGCCCCTACCTCCAATAGCTTTCAAGCTTTTGGGCTTGGTAGTCACAAGCGCTTGAGACTTGCCCTTCTTGTAGATCCCCTCTGCCGCCTTCAGTTCAGTCAGGAGTTGCGCAAGAGTATAAGATAGTTTACCCATATTATAACTCATACGAAACTGCTCAAACTTAGGGGTCAGAGACTGGAGTATGATGTCGACTTGCGTCTCACCATCAATCATAGCTCCTAGGACCTCCAATTCATTCAACAAACTCATCATCTTGAGAACGTGCTCCTCGACAGGCGTTCCTTCAGACTGAGTAGTCGACATAAGGACTCTCATGGCTTCTTGCCTCCCCGCACGGTCATGATGCCCAAACATCTCCTTGAGGTTAAATAACATATCCTCGGCAGTGTTCATCGGCTCATGTTGGGTTTGGAGTACATTTGACATGGAAGCCAAAATATAGCACCTAGCCATTTCATCAGCCTTTTTCCACTTCCGATATGCTTCTTTTTCCTCATCAGTTGAGGCGGCCGTGGGTTCAACAGGGCATTGCTCATAGAGTACAAACTTGTACTCTTCAGCAGTCAGGACAATGTCCAAATTTCTCTTCCAATCAATGTAATTGGGACCAGTGAGTTTATGTTCCTTAAGTATCACAGAAAGTGGATTCATAGCTATTCTCTAAACCTATAAGCACATGTAAACAAACAATCAATTTAATGTCCGATATTATCTCCCTCAAATAATATCATTAAATTACTAATTGCGTCTAAAATCCCATCAGGTAAAGCAAGCCACGTGGTGTGGACGTTTACCCACCCAAATGATTTAGCAATTAGTTTTTCTTCGGTCATACATCAATCATAGCGTAACTTCGTGGGGAAGAATACTATGACGCGTATCTAAGTGTAAACCATCACTCAGTACTAAAGTACATCGCTTGGAATTGCTACGTCACCGCAAGCCACGTGGTGTGGACGTTTACGATAATTTCACAGCTCTTCACAATTACTTATAACTGTCTACATCAATTAATCCAAAATCCGTCGGTACAGCAAGCCACGTGGTGTGGACGTTTACTACACCAAGAGATTTTTATAATTGACTCCCAATTACAAGATCCATTCGATTTCGTAAATCAAGACTCGGAGAATCATAAGTGAAACTCGAAGTTTCTAACCAGTGATTCACCATGCGAGCGACCCTATCTCTCATAAATGAGGGAGCCGAGCAGACAATCGACCCACCTATAAAAGAATGGCACGAAAGTCTCTAATTTGTGTCATCCACATGACCAAGTGGCTCTGGCTCCATTCCACTCCCCGGGGTGAGAATGAGTCGACTTGAAGTCAGTTTCAGAAAGACAAATTAGGCATTGTTTGATAAACTCGATCAATGTTTCTTGTGAGAGGAATTACAAGAATTCTCCTCCAATGACTTGTCTATATGAACTTCGAAAGTCCATAAAAGTCACCAAGAGAACAGTGATGGAGACCATGGGAATGTTTCCATCCCCTCTCCCACTTAGCTTTTTACGATAAAGGGATACGCTATCTAGTGCATAAAATAAACACATATAGCATGCATGAAAGCAATAAAGCACATAGATCACATAGTCAAAATAATGCTAGAGAAATTATTTTCCCGACTATCATGGCTTTATCTTCATATGCATCCTCTAGTCTTCAGTCTTCGTTTCTTGAATGCTTCATGGGACGAGAATATTAATTTCCAATATTTAAATCTATTTATTTTCAATTAATCCAAAAGTTACTTAATTCGAAAATTAAGTCAATTGAATATATCAAAAATAAAATTAAATATTATTAATATATTTTTATTTATTTATTTTCCTATCTAGTTCTATTAAATCTCTAGAATAATCTATCCAAGTAAAACTTGGAATATTCTAGAAGATATCTATAATAGAACAAGGAAATAAAATAAATTAGGACTCACTACTTTCCAAATTTATTTTTATTCCTAATCCATGAATATTCCCATGAGTAGGAATAATCAAATAGGAAAAATAAATTTAGTACTAAATTAATTAAATTTTCTAATCTATGAATATTTCCATGAAGGAAATAAATCAATAGAAAATAAAATTAATTTAAATTAATTCTTTTCCTAATCCATGAGAGTTTCCAAAAGGAGAACAATCAAATAGGAAAAATCCGAATTAATTAGGAAAGTGGATCTTGGTAGGAATAGCATGGGATTGGGAGATCCCACGCCATCCCCACCGTCGACCTCCACCGCCCGGGACCACCACCACCGCCGCCCCCAGCCTACGCGCCACCACCACCGGTGGCCGGCGTGGCCGGAAACCCTAGCGGGTAGCCCCCGGGATGGGGTCGATCGATCCTCATGGGGATCGATCATGGGGATGATCGACCCCCCCGGTTTTTCGTCCTCTTCGTCTTCGTCACACGTCTTCGTCTTCCGGCGATCGTCTCATCATCGAACCAACGTAAATAATTTACAAAAAATTAAATTACAATTCCGGTATCGATTCTATACATGAAATCGACCCTATACATTTTCCGGAAAATAAAGTGCGTAATAATAAATCCTAAATTCGGTCAACCCCCGAATTTTTACTATTACAAACATTCAACCACACAAAACGAATCTCGACATGTCTGAGAGTTTAATAATCATGATAATTAATTAAAAAACAATTAATTAAATCCAACCATGATAGCCGGAAATCCTGCAAGGTAGAACAATAATCGAACATATACATGAACACGAAACCAAACGCTCTGATACCAATTGCTGGGATTCGATGTCCCGGGCTATCAAAAATTTGCGGAACCGATAACCCGACCGAAAACCCGTCGCCGGAAACCGCACGAACACCAACTCATCCGCAGGAGTCCGACCTTTGGAGACTACGCGCCCGAAGACACGCAGCCCGCCCCCAGCCGATTTTCTCCCGCGAGTCGGATATTACGAACGCGAACACCACGAAGAGTCGGGCTCGACGAGAGCATCGCCGCGGGATGAACCCGCGGCTAAACCCTAGCCGAACCCCATCCGCGGGGTTCGCGATCGCCGTGCATGGCGATCGCCGGGGCTGTTCGGAACAGCCCCTTGGCGGTGAGTCCGGCGACTCACCGCCGCCATCCGACGGGAGGGGGACCACCAGTCGCGGCACGAAGCCGCGACGGTCCCCGGCGATCGAGCTAGGGCTCGATCGCCCCAGCCGCGGCGTCCAGCCGCGGCCTTCTCCCTTGCGCGCACCACCGACGGAGGGAGGCCGGGGGGTTCGATCCGCCGTGGCACCAGCCCACGGCCGAACCCCCAGCGATCGACTTCACGTCGATCGCTCACCCCGGCGTCCAGCCGGGGCTCTCCTCACGCCCGCGCGCCGGCGGTCGAACCCTAGGGTTCGGCCGCCCCTTCCTCGATCCCGACGGGGATCGCGAGATCCCCGTATCCCGGTCTCGACGTTCCCGGATCGTGCGTTCATGTATATATCACAATTATTCAACGCAAATAATCATAGAAGGGGTTTCTCGATTATTACCTTGATTCGTTGTACGGAGAAACGAATCGTTGATGACCTCGTGATCTTCCCGCGTATTCCTTGCACTTCCGTTCGAACGTCGGGTGGGCGACGAGCTATCGAACTCTATGGATCTTCCTCACTCTCCAAGACTTTTAGTTGGCGTAACTTAGGTTGTGAAAAGTGAAGACCATGTAGTGCTTATATAGGCTACGTAGGGGATCATAAGGAGAATAAATATTGGGCTTCAATATTGAAAATTAAATTGGGTCCAACCCAAATCTATTAATTCTTATCAATATTAATTTTATTTATTTTCCACTATATAAATAAAATTGCACTCCCAATATTATTCCATATTATATCAAATAATATTTCTCCAATTAGTATTATTTATTCCGTGTATTTAAGATTTAAATATCCATGAATAAATTTATTTATTGCTCAATAAATAATATTCATTTCTTATATCCGAGACTAGTACCGTTCAACCTTTATTATTGTGCGGAACGAATCCACTCATGAGGTTTGCACAATAATTCCTTATGAACTCATCTCGGGGATATTATCAACCCTTCCGGGATACACTTTCCCTTCAAGTATTCACGGCATGTCATATATAAAATATAGCGACCCAATTTCACCGGTAATTAACCCAATAATTAAATCGGTTAATTCCTTTGGAAAATCAAAGCCTCTAGTATTAAATATACACACCCGCAATAATATCGGGGATTAAGAATAAAATACTCCGAGATTTAAATTGATTATCCAAGGCAATCCTAATCAATAAATCTCAAGCTGATCCGCCCAATACACCAAGTGTACAAGTGTGATAAAATAATTAAGATAAATTATTTTCTCTCTCACACAACGACTATACCGATGGATTGGTCCGTGTCCATCTAGGTCGTGAGCAACTGTTTGATTAAATACGAGTAACCGATAGTATGATCTTCTGTGCGCCCATGCGCACCATACTAACTACAACGTATAAAATCCAGGACTATATTTTGCATAATTAATTAATAATAATTAATAGCAAATAATTGTTTATTAATTAAATAGGTTAAATGCTATGACCGGGAGTTTACCGGTACTTAAATCTAGACATTAAGTACACAACTCCAACACACACCACGCGACCCGGGGCACGACCGAACACCACACGCGGGAAACCCCGCGTGCGTCCAGCCGAGCCCCCGTGTGGGGCTCGCGGTTACTCGTAGCAACCGATGGGGCTGCTCGTAGCAGCCCCGCAGCGAGTCCTCGACTCGCTGCTCACGGGGATGGGGTCCCCGTACGAACGCACGGGCTGCTCCCAGCAGCCCGCTAGGCACGCCCCGGATGCGATCCGCATCGCCCGCGTGCCCGCTGCGGGAACTCCCGCAGCTCGCGGCGATGCCGTCCGGGGGGATCGAGTCCACCTCGATCGAGCCCTCGGCTCCAGCCGAGGCTCACGCCTGGCAGCCCCTTTAGGCGAGAATCCATGAGCCGCCGGCGGTCCGGTGGTTCGACCACCACCGCCCGGTTCAATCTCACTCATGGGGTTCGTCCCTCGGATCTTGGTTCACGATATTTTCACGATAATTAAGATGTAAAATCATCGAGAGGGTTTTCACGATTTTACCTTTGTTCTCGTTGTACGGAGAAACGAGATCTATGAAGACCTTGAGACCTTCCCACGTATTCCTTCCACTAGCTCGAACGTCGGGTGGGCGACGATCTTCCGAACTCCATGGATCTCCCTCTCTACTTTCTCTCTCTAGAATTGTGATCTTCAAGTTATGAGAATAGAGAAGACCATGTAGTGCTTTTATAGGCTACGTAGGGGATCTTAAGGAGGTGGAATATTGGGCTTCCAATATTAATGATTAAATTGAGCCCAAGCCCAAATCTATTAATCCATTAATATTAATTAATTCTATTTTCCACTATATAAAATTAATTGCACTCCCAATATTAAACCATATTATATCAAATAATATTTCTCCGGTAGTACTATTATTTATTCCGTGTATTTAAGATATAAATATCCATGAATAAAATTAATTTATTGCTAATTAATTTATTCATCTCTTGTATCCGAGACTAGTACCATTCAACCTTAATTATTATGCGGAACAAATCCACCTGCAGGGTTTACATAATAATTCCTTATGAACTCATCTCGGGGATACACTTACGGGATACACTTTCCCGTCAAGTATTCACGGCATGTCATATATAAAATACAGTGACCCAACTTAACCGGTAATTAACCCAATAATTAAATCGGTTAATTCCTTTGGTAAATCAAAGTCACTTATATTAAATATACACACCCGCAATAGTATCGGGGATTAAGAATAAAATACACTGAGACTTAAATCGATTATCGCCGGCAATCCTAATCGATAAATCTCAAGCAGATCCGCTCAATACACCAAGTGTACAAATGTGATAAAATAAGTAAGATAAATTATTTTCTCTCTCACACAACGACTATACCGATGGATTGGTCCGTGTCCATCTAGGTCGTGAGCAACTGTTCGATTAAATACGAGTAACCGATAGTATGATCTTCTGTGCGCCCATGCTTGCACCATACTAACTACAACGTATAAAATCCAGGACTATGATTTGCATATATTTAATTATAAATAATTAAACGCAAATAATTGTTTATTTAATTAAATAGATTAATGGCAATGGATCGTGAGTTTCCTTTACTTAAATCTAGACATTAAGTAAAAAACTCCAACAATCTCCCACTTGTACTAAGGTCTAGTCATTTCCTCCAAACTCCCGACTCCCATACTCATCACGTGCTTAAAGTGTACTTCCAAGAAGTACTATGTGAATGAGCAATCTAGGTCGCCGCTCTGAAGTTATCTTGGTGACTACAGCGTCGTCTCCCTCGACGATGACTCGTATCAGGTGGTACTTGCACTATGTGTTATCTTACACTTATGGACTTGTGATTTCTTACCATTTGCCATTGCACCGCTATTTACATAGCCTTTGGCAAATTAAGAATCACATCTAAGTCCCAGAGATTATCCCGGAGTTATACCAAAACTTCCGCTGCCTCTGAGGCTGCTGTTTGGTTACCCATGGCAGAGTCCGAAAAACATCGTGCTTATCACTCTTCCATGTTAAAACTCCTTCTCCTTCAATAGTGAAACACATAGCCTGATATCGACTTACACTGGTCCTCATTCGATTAGAAATCTAAGAGAATGTAATCCAAAGGAAAAACTCGTCTGCTTCTTAGTCTAGAATAGTACTTCGCAAGTACTTTTACAGCAGTCGAATATTCCTTTCCAGGATTACCTTGATATCCTCCCACTATGCTCACCGCATAGCCGATATCAGGTTCTTGTTTCCAACATTGCATTTATTAAGCTTTCCACACTCAAAGTGTAGGAAACTGCTTTTATTGCTTCTATCTCCTTTTGTGTTCCAAAACACATATCCTTAGATAGATGCATTCCGTTTCTGAAAGGTAACGAACCTTTCTCGGAATCTTGCATGTTAAAACGAACCATAATCATATATATGTAAGATGTCCAGGAGAAGTACAATGTTCTTTTCTTGAGATCCTAGATCTTAAGAACATGCTCTAACTTCTTCTTCATCTCATATATCGATTTTTTTTTTTTAGACAACCATCATTTTATGTCTGACAACATCTTTACATTGTTGCCAATGATAAAATATTATCTACATAAAAACCCGAGAAACACCACCTTGTTTCCATCACGTTTCCAATACACACTATTCGTCTATGCTTTGATGAATCCATAAAATGGACTATCTCATCAACTTGCAAGTACCACGAACTCAATGCTTTGTTCCAATCCATAAATGGATCAACTAAGCTTGTACTCTAAATGATCTTGCCTCTTAGCAATAAACCTTATTGCTTTCTAAGAGAGCACATTTAGATCTAGTACTGCCTCTATGTAGATCCAGGGATCGATTTCATGTATACTAGGTCCAGAGTCCGAAGACTCTCCTAGTCTTATGAATATCTTCGGTTGTCACACAACCTCCCACTACAACGGCATTCCGGTGTATAAACAGTAATAACAGTAGGTGCAGTTAGTGGTGTACCGCTACTCGGTTCGGCTGGTTCTAAGTCTTAATCTCTCTCTCTCATTTCAAAGTATTACGTCACTTTGGGCTTGTGGTTCATCTAATAGTCTTCCTCTAAGAACCGGGCGTTAGAACTTATAACGTCCTTCTGGTTCATAGTACTATTGAACACACATCTTTTTGTTCTTCTAGGATATTCTACAACCGCATTGAATGCGCCGTTGTTTCCAGACATATCCATAGAACATAGGTAGTTCCGTATAACTCATGCTTTAATTTTACTATTTCTATAAGAGTTCCATTTCTTATTTCCGACGCACCATTTCTACACAAGAGTGTATGGTGTAGTCATTTGTGTTGGAAATCGATATCCCGGAATTAATAAATTAATTAAAATTAATTATCTAATTAATTCCGACCGAAATCCTTCGGAGAACGAATATCCGGAATTGTCAAATTGCGGAACGACAATTCCAATCGACTCCCGGTTGCCGGAAATCCGCCACGAACCTCCACGGGGATAGCCCAACAAACAAGCCCTAACCGCGAACGAACACGGGCTGTTCGGTCGAGCCTCCGCGTGGGGCTCGCGGCTGTCCGTAGCAGCCGCCTAGGGCTGCCCTTGGCAGCCCCCCTTGGGCATGGTCGAACCCTCGCGGATCAGCCCACCATCGAACCCTCGCCACGGCCAAGCCGCGGCTGCCCGATGGAGGCGTGCGCTCGCATCGTGCGAGCGCTAGGGTTCAGCCCTTAGCCTTCCATGTCCCGCTGATCGCCCCCAAGCCACGGTCGAACCGTGGCTAGCGATCAGCCCGCAGCCACCGCCGCGCGAGCGGCGGTCCAGCCGTGCGAGCGGCGATCAGCCCGCGCGAGCGGTGATCGCGCCGTGCGAGCGGTTGCTCCAGCAGCCCGCTGGACAAGCATGGGCGATCGAGCTCATGCTCGATCGAGTCTCGGCGTCCAGCCGAGGCTCACGCCCCTCGACCCCTCTCTAGTCGAGCCGTTGAGCCGCCGGCGGTCCGGTGATCTTCGATCACCACCGCCCGGTTCAACCTCGACATGGGTCGCGTTCTCGAATCTTGGTTCACGATATTTTTACGATAATTAACATGTAAAATCATCGAGGGGGTTTTCACGATTTTACCTTTGTTCTCGTTGTACGGAGAAACGAGATCTATGAAGACCTTGAGACCTTCCCACGTATTCCTTGCACTAGCTCGAACGTCGGGTGGGCGACGATCTTCCGAACTCCATGGATCTCCCTCTCTACTTTCTCTCTCTAGAATTGTGATCTTCAAGTTATGAGAATAGAGAAGACCATGTAGTGCTTTTATAGGCTACGTAGGAGATCTTAAGGAGGTGGAATATTGGGCTTCCAATAATAGTGATTAAATTGAGCCCAAGCCCAAATCTATTAATCCTTACTATTATTAATTAATTTATTTTCCACTATATAAATTAATTGCACTCCCAATATTAAACCATATTATATCAAATAATATTTCTCCGGTAGTATTATTTATTCCGTGTATTTAAGATATAAATATCCATGAATAAAATTAATTTATTGCTAATTAATTTATTCATCTCTTATATCCGAGACTAGTACCATTCAACCTTAATTATTATGCGGATTAAATCCACCTGCAGGGTTTACATAATAATTCCTTATGAACTCATCTCGGGGATATTATCAACCCTTACGGGATACACTTTCCCGTCAAGTATTCACGGCATGTCATATATAAAATATAGTGACCCAACTTAACCGGTAATTGACCCAGTGATTAAACCGGTCAATTCCTTTGGAAAATCAAAGTCACTTATATTAAATACACATACCCGCAATAGTATCGGGGATTAAGAATAAAATACACTGAGACTTAAATCGATTATCGCCGGCAATCCTAATCGATAAATCTCAAGCAGATCCGCTCAATACACCAAGTGTACAAGTGTGATAAAATAATTAAGATAAATTATTTTCTCTCTCACACAACGACTATACCGATGGATTGGTCCGTGTCCATCTAGGTCGTGAGCTACTGTTCGATTAAATACGAGTAACCGATAGTATGATCTTCTGTGCGCCCATGCTTGCACCATACTAACTACAACGTATAAAATCCAGGACTATGATTTGCATATATTTAATTATAAATAATTAAATGCAAATAATTGTTTATTTAATTAAATAGATTAATGGCAATGGATCGTGAGTTTGCGTTACTTAAATCTAGACATTAAGTACACAACTCCAACAATCTCCCACTTGTACTAAGGTCTAGTCATTTCCTCCAAACTCCCGACTCCCATACTCATCACGTGCTTAAGTTGTACTTCCAAGAAGTACTATGTGAATGAGCACTCTAGGTTGCCGCTCTGAAGTTATCTTGGTGACTACAGCGTCGTCTCCCTCGACGATGACTCGTATCAGGTGGTACTTGCACTATGTGTTATCTTACACTTATGTACTAGTGATTTCTTACCATTTGCCATTGCACCGCTATTTACATAGCCTTTGACAAATTAAGAATCACATCTAAGTCCCAGAGATTATCCCGGAGTTATACCAAAACTTCCGCTGCCTCTGAGGCCGCTATTTGGTTACCCATGGCAGAGTCCGAAAAGCATCGTGCTTATCACTCTTCCATGTTAAAACTCCTTCTCCTTCAATAGAGAAACACATAGCCTGATATCGACTTACACCGGTCCTCATTCGATTAGAAATCTAAGAGAATGTAATCCAAAGGAAAAACTCGTCTGCTTCGTAGTCTAGAACAGTACTTCGAAAGTACTTTTACGGCAGTCGAATATTCCTCTCCAGGATAACCTTGATATCCTCCCACTATGCTAACCGCATAGCCGATATCAGGTTCTTGTTTTCAACAATGCATTTATTAAGCTTTCCACACTCAAAGTGTAGGAAACTGCTTTCATTGCTTCTATCTCCTTTTGTGTTCCAAAACACATATCCTTAGATAGATGCATTCCGTCTCTGAAAGGTAACGAACCTTTCTCGGAATCTTGCATGTTAAAACGAACCATAATCATATATGTAAGATGTCCAGAAAAGTACAATGTTCTTTCTAGAGATCCAAGATCTCAAGAACATGTCCAACTTCTTCCTTTATCCTTCATAATGATTTTTCTAGACAACCATCATTTTATGTCTGACAACATTTTTACATTGTTACCAATGATAAAATGTTATCCGCATAAAACCTCCGAGAAACACCACCTTGTTTCCATCACGTTTCCCATACACACGATTCGTCAATGCTTTTTGATGAATCCATCAAATGGACTATCTCATCAATGCGCAAGTTCCACGAATTCTAGCTTTGTTACAATCCATAAATGGATCAACTAAGCTTGTACTCTAAATGATCTCGTCTCTTAGCAATAATCCTTATTGCTCTCCAAGAAGGCACATTTAGATCTAGTACGGCCTTCATGTAGATCTAGGGATCGATTTCATGTATACTAGGTCCAGAGTCCGAAGACTCTCCTAGTCTTATGAATATCTCCGGTTGTCCCACAACCTCCCACTACAATGGCGTTCCGGTGTATAAACAGTGATAACAGTAGGTGCAGTTAGTGGTGTACCGCTACTCGGTTCGGCTGGTTCTAAGTCTTAATCTTTCTCTCTCAT
This sequence comes from Euphrasia confusa, assembly GCA_954870475.1. Taxonomy (NCBI): domain Eukaryota; kingdom Viridiplantae; phylum Streptophyta; class Magnoliopsida; order Lamiales; family Orobanchaceae; genus Euphrasia; species Euphrasia confusa. Next base: position 18,363,740 of record OX940961.1, read on the forward strand.
TTCAAATTATTACGTCACTTTGGGCTTGTGGTTCATCTAATAGTCTTCCTCTAAGAACCGGGCGTTAGAACTTATAACGTCCTTCTGGTTCATAGTACTATTGAACACACATCTTTTGTTCTTCTAGGATATTCTACAACCGCATTTGAATGCGCCGTTGTTTCCAGACATATCCATAGAACACAGGTAGTTCCGTATAACTCATGCTTTTACTATTTCTATAAGAGTTCCACTTCTTATTTCCGACACACCATTTCTACACAAGAGTGTATGGTGTAGTCATTTGGGATCAAATCCCAATCTCTGATCAGTATGCCATGCATTCCTCAGACAGGCACTTGCCTCCGCGATTAGATCGCAGGCTTTCAATGGATATACCATGATGGTTCCCCACAATAGCTTTGACTTGTCAAAACACTTGCTTTTGTGGCACATCAGGTATTCTAATCCATTTCTCGAGTAATCATCAAATGAAGTACTCGTACCTTATTGTCTGAGTAGACATAGGTCTGCATACATCAGAGTCAATCAATTCTTATACTTGTCCGGATCTTATATCTTATATCCATAAAGGATTGCTTAGTCATATTATCTTCCAAATTAGATTCTTAGGTCGGAAGGTCCACTCCTTCAACTTAATTGATCAAATATCAATTTTCGACCTTTGAACTTCTTATTTGAATAAACATGATTTAGCATAAGAATCCACAAGTATAATCGATAAAGAAATCTCTTATTAGTAAAACGAGTTTCATACTACGGTTCGTTGCATCATGGTGGACTCAGGATTCATCATTTATATATTGCTAGTTAATGTACCAGAATAGATAATATCATTATTTCTTCTTATAACCATCAAATGATTAAAAGAAATAAAATATTCATTCATTAGAAATCCAGAACAAAGTTCTTTCTAATATGAAAGGTACATAAAAGCAATAACCCAAAATGAAATCCTATAAAATGTCCTCCACTGCAACTGCTGCCTCCTCTACAGCATTGCCCATGTAGACTACGATTTCTTCTTTTCTAAGTCGTCGGGTTTCCTGGAACCCTTGCATTTAAAATGCACATACCGTCAGTGGTTCCATATCTACACACCAGGTTCCGGTAGATAATACCACTGACTATGTTTTACGACTAAAGAAAATTTCGTACTTTCTTTGAGAGGATAATCAGACTTCCAGTACCCAGACTGTTTGCATCGAGAATACTTGCCTCATGGCTTTCTCGTCCCATCTCGTGGTCTAAGCAACTTAGGACCACTGGTTTTCTTTGCTTGCTTTTCCTATCCCCCGGTTTTGCCCTTAGGTTCGAATCCTTTGGCATTGGCTACAAGAGCTTGCGATTTCCGTCTCAACTCGTCCAAAAAGGTCAATCATCTCAAAAACGTGTTTAAGCGTTTCCTCGATTCGACTGGCCTTTATGAGTATCCTCATCGCCTCTTGTCTAGCCTCTACATCATGTCTAAACATCTCCTTGAGTTTGAACATGATAAAATCAGTTCTTTCCTCATCAGTTAAGACATTTGTAGGCTCGGGAGGACAAAGCTCACTGAGTACAAACTTGTACTCTTCAACAGTTTGGGTAATGTCTAGATCTCTATTCCAATCATTACATTCAGGGACCAATGAGTTTAAAATCCTTACGTATCACATAAAGTGGGTTCAAAGCCATATCCTAATCTATGAGCACATATAACAACAAACAATCGATTTAATCTCCGATATTATCTCCCTCAAATAATATCATTAAACCACTAATCGCATCTAAAATCCCATCAGATATGGCAAGCCACGATAGTGTGAACGTTTACCTATCCAAATGATTTAGCAATTAGATTACCTTCGGTCGTACATCATCATTAGCGTTACTTCGATGGGAAGAATACTAAGAAGCGTACCTAAGTGTAAACCATTACTCAGTATCTAAGAAGATTGTTTGAGACACGCATACTTACCGCAAGCCACGATAGTGTGGACGTTTACGTTAACATACGCTCCTTTACTCCCTTCTATAACTGTCTACATCAATCGTTCCAAAATCCCATTCAATGCAGCAAGTCACGATAGTGTGGACGTTTACTACACCAAAAGACTTTTACAATTGACTCCCAATTACATGAATCATTCAATCTTGTAAATCAAGACGCGGAGAATCATAAGTGAAACTCGAAGTTTCTAACCAGTGATTCACCATGCGAACGACCCTATCTCTCATAAATGAGGGAGCCGAGCAGACAATCGATCCACCTTCAAAAGGATGGTACGAAGGTCTCTAATTTGTGTCCTCTACATGACCAAGTGGCTTTGGCTCCATTCCACTCCCCGGGGTGAGAATGAGTCGACTTGAAATCAGCTTTGGAAAGACAAATTAGGCATTGTTTGATAAACTTAATCAATGTTTCTTGTAAAAGGAATTACAAGAATTCTCCTCCAATGACTTGTCTATACGAACTTGAAAAGTCCATAAAAGTCATCAAGAGAACAGCAATGGAGACCATGGATATGTTTCCATACCCTCTCCCACTTAGCTTTTTACAATAAAGGGATACGCTATCTAATGCATAATTAAATACATATAAGCATGCATACATGTAATAAAGCACATAGAATATTATCACATAGTCAAAATAATTACTAGAATATTATTTTCCGACTATTATGGCTTTATCGCATCCCCGTACGCATCTTCTAGTCTTCATGTCTTCGTTCTTGAATGCTCCATGTGACGAGAATATTAATCCCAATATTTAAATCTATTTATTTTCAATTAATCCAAAAGTTACTTAATTCGAAAATTAAGTCAATCGAATATATCAAAAATAAAATTAAATATTATTAATATTTTTATTTATTTTATTTTCCCTTTCTACTTCATTAAATCTCTAGAATAATCTATCCAAGACCCACTTGGAATATTCTAGATGATTTCCATAATGAAATAAGGAAATAAAATAATTTAGGACTCCTAGTCCTTCCAAATTAATTCCTTTCCTAATCCATTAAAAATTCCATAAAGGAATAATTAAATAGGAAAGATTAATTAAGGACTTTAAAACTTTCCAAAATTAATTATTTTCCTAATCCATTTAAAATTCCATAAAGGAATAATAAAATAGGAAAAATAAATTAATTCCAAATTTATTCCTTTTCCTAATCTATGAAAATTCCCAAGAATAGGAATAATCAATAAGGAAAAATAAATTTATTCTAAATTTATTCTTTTCCTATTCCATGAGAATTCCCAAGAATAGAAATACTCAAAATAGGAAAACCGAATAATTTAGGAAAGTGAATCTTGGCCGAGATGAACGCGGGTTGGGGATCCCCACGCTCACCATGATCGACCACCCACCTAGAGGAGTCGAACTCCTCATGGTGGTCGATCGAGCCTCATGAGATCGGCCATGGGGATGGCCGATCGAGCCCTCCCTTTATTCGTCTCCTCCGTCACACGTCTTCTTCCGGCGGTCGTTTCGGCATCGATCCAACGTAAAATAAATTACATAATTTAATTACAATTATCCGGTATCGATTCTATACATGAAATCGACCCTATACATTTTCCGGAAAAAGTAGAACGTAATAATAAATCCTAAATTCGGTCAACCCCCGAATTTTTACTATTACAAGCATTCACCACACATAAAACGAATCTCGACATGTCCGAGAGTTTAATAATCAAGAACAATATTATGACATTAATTAAAACAATTAAATCTAGCCATAATAGTCGGAAACCCTGCAAGGTAGAACAATTTATCGAAAAATACCGTGAACGAAAACCAACGCTCTGATACCAATTGTTGGAAATCGATATCCCGGAATTAATAAATTAATTAAAATTAATTATCTAATTAATTCCGACCGAAATCCTTCGGAGAACGAATATCCGGAATTGTCAAATTGCGGAACAACAATTCCAATCGACTCCCGGTTGCCGGAAATCCGCCACGAACCTCCACGGGGATAGCCCAACCAAACAAGCCCTAACCGCGAACGAACACGGGCTGTTCGGTCGAGCCTCCGCGTGGGGCTCGCGGCTGTCCGTAGCAGCCGCCTAGGGCTGCCCTTGGCAGCCCCCCTTGGGCATGGTCGAACCCTCGCGGATCAGCCCACCATCGAACCCTCGCCACGGCCAAGCCGCGGCTGCCCGATGGAGGCGTGCGCTCGCATCGTGCGAGCGCTAGGGTTCAGCCCTTAGCCTGCCATGTCCCGCTGATCGCCCCCAAGCCACGGTCGAACCGTGGCTAGCGATCAGCCCGCAACCACCGCCGCGCGAGCGGCGGTCCAGCCGTGCGAGCGGCGATCAGCCCGCGCGAGCGGTGATCGCGCCGTGCGAGCGGTTGCTCCAGCAGCCCGCTGGACAAGCATGGGCGATCGAGCTCATGCTCGATCGAGTCTCGGCGTCCAGCCGAGGCTCACGCCCCTCGACCCCTCTCTAGTCGAGCCGTTGAGCCGCCGGCGGTCCGGTGATCTTCGATCACCACCGCCCGGTTCAACCTCGACATGGGTCGCGTTCTCGGATCTTGGTTCACGATATTTTCACGATAATTAACATGTAAAATCATCGAGGGGGTTTTCACGATTTTACCTTTGTTCTCGTTGTACGGAGAAACGAGATCTATGAAGACCTTGAGACCTTCCCACGTATTCCTTGCACTAGCTCGAACGTCGGGTGGGCGACGATCTTCCGAACTCCATGGATCTCCCTCTCTACTTTCTCTCTCTATAATTGTGATCTTCAAGTTATGAGAATAGAGAAGACCATGTAGTGCTTTTATAGGCTACGTAGGGGATCTTAAGGAGGTGGAATATTGGGCTTCCAATAATAGTGATTAAATTGAGCCCAAGCCCAAATCTATTAATCCTTACTATTATTAATTAATTTATTTTCCACTATATAAATTAATTGCACTCCCAATATTAAACCATATTATATCAAATAATATTTCTCCGGTAGTATTATTTATTCCGTGTATTTAAGATATAAATATCCATGAATAAAATTAATTTATTGCTAATTAATTTATTCATCTCTTATATCCGAGACTAGTACCATTCAACCTTAATTATTATGCGGATTAAATCCACCTGCAGGGTTTACATAATAATTCCTTATGAACTCATCTCGGGGATATTATCAACCCTTACGGGATACACTTTCCCGTCAAGTATTCACGGCATGTCATATATAAAATATAGTGACCCAACTTAACCGGTAATTGACCCAGTGATTAAACCGGTCAATTCCTTTGGAAAATCAAAGTCACTTATATTAAATACACACACCCGCAATAGTATCGAGGATTAAGAATAAAATACACTGAGACTTAAATCGATTATCGCCGGCAATCCTAATCGATAAATCTCAAGCAGATCCGCTCAATACACCAAGTGTACAAGTGTGATAAAATAATTAAGATAAATTATTTTCTCTCTCACACAACGACTATACCGATGGATTGGTCCGTGTCCATCTAGGTCGTGAGCTACTGTTCGATTAAATACGAGTAACCGATAGTATGATCTTCTGTGCGCCCATGCTTGCACCATACTAACTACAACGTATAAAATCCAGGACTATGATTTGCATATATTTAATTATAAATAATTAAATGCAAATAATTGTTTATTTAATTAAATAGATTAATGGCAATGGATCGTGAGTTTGCGTTACTTAAATCTAGACATTAAGTACACAACTCCAACAATTTGGGATCAAATCCCAATCTCTGATCAGTATGCCATGCATTCCTCAGACAGGTACTTGCCTCCGCGATCAAATCGCAGGTGATAAATGGATATACCTTGAAGGTTCTCCACAATTGCTTAGTGTCCATTGACTTGTCAAAACACTTTGCTTTTGTGGCACATCAGGTATTCTAATCCATTTCTCTGAGTAATCATAAAATGAAGTACTCGTACCTTATTGTCTGAGTAGACAAAGGTCTGCATACATCAGAGTCTTATATCCATAAAGGATTGCTTAGTCAAATTATCTTCCAAATTAGATTCTTAGGTCGGAAGGTCCACTCCTTCAACTTAATTGATCAAATATCAATTTTCGACCTTTGAACTTTCTTATTTGAATAAACATGACTCAGCATAAGAATCCACAAGTATAATTGATAAAGAAATCTCTTATTAGTAAAACGAATTTCATACTACGGTTCGTTGCATCGTGGTGGACTCAGAATTCATCATTTATATATTGCTAGCTAATGTACCAAAATATCAATATTTCTTCTTATAACCATCAAATGATTAAAAGAAATAAAATATCCATTCATTAGAAATCCAGAACAAAGTTCTTTCTAATATGAAAGGTACATAAAAGCAATAACCCAAAATGAAATCCTATAAAATGTCCTCCATTGCAACTGTTGTCTCCTCTACAGCATTGCCCATGTAGACTACGATTTCTTCTTCTCCAAGTCGTCGGGTTTCCTGGAACCCTTGCATTTAAAATGCACATGCTGTCAGTGGTTCCATATCTACACACCAGGTTCCGGTAGATAATACCACTGACTATGTTTTACGACTAAAGAAAATTTCGTACTTTCTTTGAGAGGATAATTAGACTTCCAATACCCAGACTGTTTGCATCGAGAACACTTGCCTCTTGGCTTTCTCGTCCCATCTCGTGGTCTAAGAAACTTAGGACCACTGGGTTTCTTTGCTTGCTTTTTCTTTTCCCCGATTTTACCCTTAGGTTCGAAACCTTCGGCATTGGCTACAAGAGCTTGCGATTTCCGTCTCAACTCGTCCAAAAAGGTCAATCATCTCAAAAACGTTTTTAAGCGTTTCCTCGAATCGACTGGCCTTTATGAGTATCCTCATCGCCTCTTGTCTAGCCTTTACATCATGTCTAAACATCTCCTTGAGTTTGAACACGATATCATAATCAGTGGTTATTGCATAAGCATTTTCCCACTTCTTAAAATCAGTTCTTTCCTCAAATGTTAAGACATTAGTAGGTTCGGGAGGACAAAGCTTACTGAGTACAACTTGTACTCTTTAACAGTCCGGGCAATGTCTAGATCTCTATTCTAATCAATACATTTAGGGACCAATGAGTTTAAAATCCTTACGTTTCACATAAAGTGGGTTCAAAGCCATATCCTGATCTATGAGCACATATAACAACAAACAATCGATTTAATCTCCGATATTATCTCCCTCAAATAATATCATTAAACCACTAATCGCATCTAAAATCCCATCAGATATGGCAAGCCACAATAGTGTGGACGTTTACCTATCCAAATGATTTAGCAATTAGATTTCCTTAGGTCGTACATCATCATTAGCGTTACTTCGATGGGAAGAATACTAAGAAGCGTACCTAAGTGTAAACCATTACTCAGTATCTAAGAAGATTGTTTGGGACACGCATATTCACCGCAAGCCACGATAGTGTGGACGTTTACGTTAACATACGCTCCTTTACTCCCTTCTATTACTGTCTACATCAATCGTTCCAAAATCCCATTCAATGCAGCAAGCCACGATAGTGTGGACGTTTACTACACCAAAAGACTTTTACAATTGACTCCCAATTACATGAATCATTCAATCTTGTAAATCAAAACGCGGAGAATCATAAGTGAAACTCGAAGTTTCTAACCAGTGATTCACCATGCGAACGACCCTATCTCTCATAAATGAGGGAGCCGAGCAGACAATCGATCCACCTTCAAAAGGATGGTACGAAGGTCTCTAATTTGTGTCCTCTACATGACCAAGTGGCTTTGGCTCCATTCCACTCCCCGGGGTGAGAATGAGTCGACTTGAAATCAGCTTTGGAAAGACAAATTAGGCATTGTTTGATAAACTTAATCAATGTTTCTTGTAAAAGGAATTACAAGAATTCTCCTCCAATGACTTGTCTATACGAACTTGAAAAGTCCATAAAAGTCATCAAGAGAACAGCAATGGAGACCATGGATATGTTTCCATACCCTCTCCCACTTAGCTTTTTACAATAAAGGGATACGCTATCTAATGCATAATTAAATACATATAAGCATGCATACATGAAATAAAGCACATAGAATATTATCACATAATCAAAATAATACTAGAATATTATTTTCCGACTATTATGGCTTTATCGCATCCCCGTATGCGTCTTCTAGTCTTCAGTCTTCGTTCTTGAATGCTCCATGTGACGAGAATATTAATCCCAATATTTAAATCTATTTATTTTCAATTAATCCAAAAGTTACTTAATTCGAAAATTAAGTCAATCGAATATATCAAAAATAAAATTAAATATCATTAATATTTTTATTTATTTATTTTCCTTTCTAATTCTATTAAATCTTTAGAATCCTATCCAAGTCAAACTTGGAACATTCTAGAAGACTTCTATAATAGAATGAGGAAATAAAATAAATTATGACTCCTAATCCTTTCCAAATTAATTCATTTCCTAATCTATTAAAAATTCCATAAATGAATAATAAAATAGGAAAAATTAATTAAGGACCATTAAAACTTTCCAAATTAATTATTTTCCTAATCCAATAAAAATTCCATAAAGGAATAATTAAATAGGAAAAATAAATTAATTCTAAATTTATTCTTTTTCCTATACCATGAAAATTCCCAAGAATAGAAATAATCAATAAGGAAAAATAAATTTATACTAAATTTATTCTTTTCCTATTCCATGAGAATTCCCAAAAATAGGAATACTCAAAATAGGAAAACCGAATAATTTAGGAAAGTTGGATCTTGGCGGGAGAGCACGGGTTGGGAGTCCCCGCGCCCCATCACCATCGACCGCGGCTCGAGGAGGAGCACTGCCGCCGTCCCAGCCCACGCGCCACCACCACTGGTGGCTAGGCGTGGCCGAGAGCCTGGGGCAGCCCCCTTCTCCCTTCGATCGATCGACCCTTCATGGGGTTCGATCATGGGGTTGATCGATCCCCGGAATCCTCCCTCTCTTCGTCTCCTCCGTCACACGTCTTCTTCCGGCGGTCGTTTCGGCATCGATCCAACGTAAAATAAATTACATAATTTAATTACAATTATCCGGTATCGATTCTATACATGAAATCGACCCTATACATTTTCCGGAAAAAGTAGAACGTAACAATAAACCTAAATTCGGTCAACCCCCGAATTTTTACTATTACAAGCATTCACCACACATAAAACGAATCTCGACATGTCCGAGAGTTTAATAATCAAGAACAATATTATGACAATAATTAAGAACAATTATATCTAGCCATAATAGTCGGAAACCGTGCAAGGTAGAACAATTTATCGAAAAATACCGTGAACGAAAAACCAACGCTCTGATACCAATTGTTGGAAATCGATATCCCGGAATTAATAAATTAATTAAAATTAATTATCTAATTAATTCCGACCGAAGTCCTTTGGAGATCGAATATCCGGATTGTCAAATTTGTGGAACCGACAACCCAATCGAAATCCCGATCGCCGGAGAAACCACGAACACACCACGCGACCCGGGGCACGACCGAACACCACACGCGGGAAACCCCGCGTGCGTCCAGCCGAGCCCCCGCGTGGGGCTCGCGGTTACTCGTAGCAACCGCTGGGGCTGCTCGTAGCAGCCCCGCAGCGAGTCCTCGACTCGCTGCTCACGGGGATGGGGTCCCCGTACGAACGCACGGGCTGCTCCCAGCAGCCCGCTAGGCACGCCCCGGATGCGATCCGCATCGCCCGCGTGCCCGCTGCGGGAACTCCCGCAGCTCGCGGCGATGCCGTCCGGGGGGATCGAGTCCACCTCGATCGAGCCCTCGGCTCCAGCCGAGGCTCACGCCTGGCAGCCCCTTTAGGCGAGAATCCATGAGCCGCCGGCGGTCCGGTGGTTCGACCACCACCGCCCGGTTCAATCTCACTCATGGGGTTCGTCCCTCGGATCTTGGTTCACGATATTTTCACGATAATTAAGATGTAAAATCATCGAGGGGGTTTTCACGATTTTACCTTTGTTCTCGTTGTACGGAGAAACGAGATCTATGAAGACCTTGAGACCTTCCCACGTATTCCTTGCACTAGCTCGAACGTCGGGTGGGCGACGATCTTCCGAACTCCATGGATCTCCCTCTCTACTTTCTCTCTCTAGAATTGTGATCTTCAAGTTATGAGAATAGAGAAGACCATGTAGTGCTTTTATAGGCTACGTAGGGGATCTTAAGGAGGTGGAATATTGGGCTTCCAATATTAATGATTAAATTGAGCCCAAGCCCAAATCTATTAATCCATTAATATTAATTAATTCTATTTTCCACTATATAAAATTAATTGCACTCCCAATATTAAACCATATTATATCAAATAATATTTCTCCGGTAGTATTATTTATTCCGTGTATTTAAGATATAAATATCCATGAATAAAATTAATTTATTGCTAATTAATTTATTCATCTCTTGTATCCGAGACTAGTACCATTCAACCTTAATTATTATGCGGAACAAATCCACCTGCAGGGTTTACATAATAATTCCTTATGAACTCATCTCGGGGATATTATCAACCCTTACGGGATACACTTTCCCGTCAAGTATTCACGGCATGTCATATATAAAATACAGTGACCCAACTTAACCTGTAATTAACCCAATAATTAAATCGGTTAATTCCTTTGGTAAATCAAAGTCACTTATATTAAATATACACACCCGCAATAGTATCGGGGATTAAGAATAAAATACACTGAGACTTAAATCGATTATCGCCGGCAATCCTAATCGATAAATCTCAAGCAGATCCGCTCAATACACCAAGTGTACAAATGTGATAAAATAATTAAGATAAATTATTTTCTCTCTCACACAACGACTATACCGATGGATTGGTCCGTGTCCATCTAGGTCGTGAGCAACTGTTCGATTAAATACGAGTAACCGATAGTATGATCTTCTGTGCGCCCATGCTTGCACCATACTAACTACAACGTATAAAATCCAGGACTATGATTTGCATATATTTAATTATAAATAATTAAACGCAAATAATTGTTTATTTAATTAAATAGATTAATGGCAATGGATCGTGAGTTTCCTTTACTTAAATCTAGACATTAAGTACACAACTCCAACAAAACAATGTTTGGTCTTTGGTTCCCCGTACTTCGAACATCAATGTTGTTGGGACCAAATGGATCTTTAAGAACAAAACGGATGAGCATAAACAAGTTGTTCGAAACAAAGCTCGTCTCGTTGCACAAGGCTATGCCCAAGTTGAAGGGATAGATTTTGATGAAACCTTTGCTCCAGTTGCACGCATTGAGTCTATTCGTCTCTTAATTGCTATTGCATGTCATCTTGGCATCAAACTTAGACAAATGGATGTTAAAGCTGCATTCCTAAATGGAGTACTTGAAAAAGAGGTGTATTTTGCCCAACCTAAAGGATTTGAGGACCCTAAGAAACCTAATCATGTCTATAAGCTTCATAAAGCTTTATATGGGTTGAAGCAAGCTCCTCGTGCTTGGTATGGGTGTCTAACGGACTACCTGCTGAACTTTGGTTTCGAACGCGGCTCAGTGGACAAGACTCTCTTCATCAAACAGGATGGCAAACACATGATAGTTGCCCAGATCTACGTCAACGACATTGTCTTCGGTGCTACTTGCTCTAAGCTCGTGAAAGCATTCACGGATTCTATGTCCTCTACATTTCAGATGAGTCTTGAAGGCGAGCTACATCAATTTTTGGGTCTTCAGATACCTCAACGACCAGATGGAATCTTTGTCTCACAAAGCAAGTATGCTAAGAACATGGTTGAGAAATTTGAGATGCACCATGCCAAGCCCGCCAACACTCCCATGGCGACGACCGATCGCCTATCTATGTCGACTAAGAGTCGAAGTGTTGATCAAACTCTCTATCGTTCTATGATTGGGAGTTTACTTTATTTAACTGCTACTCGTCCTGACATAATGTTTAATGTTTGTATGTGTGCCAGGTACCAAGCTGATCCTAAGGAGGACCATCTACGAGCTGTGAAACGGATACTCCGCTACATCTCTGGAACTTCGGATCTCGGTCTTTGGTATGCATGTGACACTACATCAAATCTTGTCGGCTTCTCCGATGCAGATTGGGCGAGTGATAATGATGAACGAAAGAGCACTTCTGGATGCTGCTGCTTCCTTGGCAATATCATAGTGTCATGGCATAGTCGGAAGCAAAATTGCATCGCTCTATCAACAGCTGAGTCTGAGTATGTTGCAGCTGGGAGTTGCTGCACTCAATTGCTTTGGCTAAAGCAGATGTTGGATGATTATCTTATCGAGAGTGCTCCCTTGGTGCTGTACTGTGATAACCAAAGTGCTATCAAAATCAGCGAAAATCCTGTTCAGCATTCTCGCACTAAACACATCGACATTCGACATCATTTCATTAGAGATTTGGTTGATCTTGATATAGTCAGTCTACAGCATATTTCAACAGAAAAACAACTCGCTGACATCTTCACCAAACCTCTTGACTTTGAGAGATTTAAAAAATTAAGAAATTCTCTCTGCATGTGTTCTCTCTAAGAGTTCACAAAAATTTGAAGTCTAAAAGATTGTTTTCTTTACTTCTGAATACGCACTATGGATCGTCGTGGATTAATCTAATAAGATGAACATGGATCGAGGCCGCTTTAGTCTTCGGACCCAAGTGCATTTATTTCTCTGAGTGTAAACATGTGAACTTGGCATATAACTCCCTTAAGCTCATTTGCATTGATCTATAATACCGAGTAACGGAGGACGCCGGATCACTTTGTCCGCCGGTTCCCCTCTTCGAAAGGTAGCACATAGACGCTATAATTTAAGATGCTCAACCATCACACTTCGGAGATGCAGGATGATCCTTGCTCCCCTCTGACTGCTGTAATGAGCATCTGTTGCATTTCATTTTAAAAGCTAAAACTCGTATGGAGGACGCAGGTCGAACCTTGCTCCCCTCTGATTGTAGTAACGCTAGTCCCAAGTGGAGTGCATTAAGAGTTCACCTTACACTCATGAATTATAATCTCTTGTGCGGTGTTAACTCACCATATATGTTCCGATAAAACACGATTGCATTCTTGTGATTGCGACGAAGGACAAGTTAAACTTATTTCAATATACTTCGGTCCGTTTCACCGGTTTTTAATTCGAGAGCTATTTCATTATACCTGAAAGTTTTATTCACCTTGTGTGATATTTTTGTCTTGGAGATTGATGGAAAGTGAAAAATTTTTTTGGGAAAATATTTGCTCTTCACTGCCTGGTATCACCGATTGAATCTCCACTAAAATGTTTTTGAATGTCTACAGTGTGTTGAACGCTAGAATACTAACTCGGGATGTGTTGTTTTGATATTCTTATAACTCATGTTCAGCATCTCGTGGAGTTCAAATCCTTAAGGCGAAAATTGAGTGTAGCGGCTGCCAGTGCTTGCTGGGATTCGATGTCCCGGGCTATCAAAAAAATTGCGGAACCGATAACCCGACCGAAAACCCTAGATCGCCGGAAGACCCGAACGCGAACCACCTCACGAGCCGGGGCCCGACCGAATGCCCAGCGAGGCCCGAAGGCCGCGTGCACCCAGCCGAGCCCCCGCGAGGGGCTCGCGATCGTCTACGGACGATCGCTGAGATCGCTACGAGCGATCCCCAGGCTGCTCGCAGCAGCCCCGCAGCGAGTCGCGTGACTCGCTGCTCGCGAGGGCGTCGCCCTCGTACGCCTCGCTACGGGTGAACCCGTAGCGCATACGAGGCAGCTACGGGTCATCCTGTAGCACGCCCGCGATCGAGCTCACGGGCTCGATCACCCCTCGGCTCCAGCCGAGGGCTTCGCGCGGAACGCGCCGCCGGCAAGGGTGGCTGGGAGGTCCACCCGCCGTGGCACCAGCCCACGGCGAACCTCCCGGCGATCGACTTCGCGTCGATCGCGTGCCCCGGCGTCCAGCCGGGGCTTCCCTTTGCTGCGCGTCCGGCGGTCCGAACCCTAGGGTTCGACCGCCGCGTTCGATCCTCGCCGGGGATCTCGAATCCCCGTCCCCGAGGTTCGTCGTTTTCCCGGATCGTGCGTTCATGTATATATCACAATTAACAAGCACATAATCATAGAGGGGTTCTCGATTATATTACCTCGATTCGTTGTACGGAGAAACGAATTAACGATGACCTTGCGATCTTCCTACATATTCCTTGCACCTCGTCCGAACGTCGTGTGGGCGACGATCTATCGGACTCCTATGGATCTCCTTCACTCTTCAAGACTTTATGACTGGCGTATCTTAAATTTTGTTATGAAAAAGTGAAGACCATGTAGTGCTTATATAGGCTACGTAGGGGATCAAAAGGAGATGAAATATTGGGCTTCAATATTGAAAATTAAATTGGGTCCAACCCAAATCCATTAATTCTTATCAATATTAATTTTATTTATTTTCCACTATATAAATAAAATTGCACTCCCAATATTATTCCATATTATATCAAATAATATTTCTCCATCTTAGTATTATTTATTCCGTGTATTTAAGATTTAAATATCCATGAATAAATTTATTTATTGCTCAATAAATTATATTCATCTCTTATATCCGAGACTAGTACCGTTCAACCTTAATTATTGTGCGGAACGAATCCACTCATGAGGTTTACACAATAATTCCTTATGAACTCATCTCGGGGATACTATCAACCCTTCCGGGATACACTTTCCCGTCAAGTATTCACGGCATGTCATATATAAAATATAGCGACCCAACTTTTCCGGTAACTAACCCAATAATTAAATCGGTTAATTCCTTTGGAAAATCAAAGTCTCTAATATTAAATATACACACCCGCAATAATATCGGGGATTAAGAATAAAATACTCCGAGATTTAAATTGATTATCCAAGGCAATCCTAATCAATAAATCTCAAGCGATCCGCCCAATACACCATGTGTACAAGTGTGATAAAATAATTAAGATAAATTATTTTTCTCTCTCACACAACGACTATACCGATGGATTGGTCCGTGTCCATCTAGGTCGTGAGCAACTGTTCGATTAAATACGAGTAACCGATAGTATGATCTTCTGTGTGCCCATGCACACCATACTAACTACAACGTATAAAATCCAGGACTATATTTTGCATAATTAATTAATAATAATTAAATGCAAATAATTGTTTATTAATTAAATAGGTTAAATGCTATGACCGGGAGTTTACCGATAATTAAATCTAGACATTAAGTACACAACTCCAACAATCTCCCACTTGTACTAAGGTCTAGTCATTTCCTCCAAACTCCCGACTCCCATACTCATCACGTGCTTAAGTTATACTTCCCTGAAGTATTATGTGAATGAGCAATCTAGGTTGCCGCTCTGAAGTTATCTTGGTGACTACTGCGTCGTCTCCCTAGACGATGACTCGAATCAGGTGGTACTTGCTCTATGTGTTATCATCATCTTTTGAACTTATGACTTCTTCCAGTTTACCATGCACCGCTATATACATAGCCTTTGGTGAACCAAGAATCATATCCAAGTTCAGAGGTCATTCCGGAACCTAACCAAAACTTCCGCTGCCTCTGAGGCTGCTATTCGGTTTATGATAGAGTCCAAGAAGCATCACGCTTATCAGTCTTTCATCCTCAGGTTCCACCTCTTTTAAAATTGAACACATAGCCTGATATCGACTTACACTGGTCTTTCTCTGATTTTGGATCTGAGAAACTGTAATCTAAGAAGATTTCGTCTTGCTTAGTAATCCAGTACTTCCAAGTACTCTTACAGCATTCAAATATCTCTTATCCAGATTACTTTGATATCCTCCCACTACGCTAACCGCATAGTTGATATCAGGTTCTTGTTTTTCAACATTGCATCTACAAAGCTCTCTACATTCGAAGTGTAGGAAACTGCTTTGTCTCTATCTATCTTCTTTATGCGTTCGAAACACAAACCTTTAGATAGATGTATTCTGTTCCTGAAAGGCAATAACCTTTCTCAGAATTGTGCATGTTTAAAACAAACCATAATCGTATAAGGTATCTTAAGAGAAGTACAAATGTTCTTATCTAGAGATCGAAAGATTTCTAAGAACATGATCCAACTTAATCTTAATCTTATATCTCGATTTATTTAGACACCTCTATTTTATGTCTGACAACACTTTTACATTGTTTCCAACGATGAAGTGTTATCTACACAAAATTCCGACAAACACCACCTTTGTTTCCATTACGTCTCCAATACACCTTTCTTGTCTATGCCCTTTGATGAATCCATAGAATGGACTATCTCATCAATTCGCAAATTCCTATGCAGAACTAGGGATCGATTTCATGTCTACTAGATGCTGGGATTCGATGTCCCGGGTTATCAAAAATTGCGGAACCGATAACCCGACCGAAAACCCGTCGCCGGAAACCGCACGAACACCAACTCATCCGCAGGAGTCCGACCTTTGGAGACTACGCGCCCGAAGACACGCAGCCCGCCCCCAGCCGATTTTCTCCCGCGAGTCGGAAATTACGAACGCGAACACCACGCGAAGAACCGGGCTCGACGAGATCATCGCTGCGGGATGAACCCGCGGCTAAACCCTAGCCGAACCCCATCCGCGGGGTTCGCGATCGCCGTGCATGGCGATCGCCGGGCTGCTCCTGCAGCCCCGGGTGGCGGTGAGTCCGGCGACTTCACCGCCGTCGCCACCAGGAGGGGCGGTCAGCCCAGCTGACCACCGCGGCAACAGCCGCGGTTCACCCCCGGCGATCGATCGCATGATCGATCGCCCGCCTCGGCCCAGCCGAGGCGCCTCTTCGCGCACGCCGCCTTGGAGGCGGCGGGGATCCGCCACGGCACCAGCCCGTGGCATCCCCGGCGATCGACCCTAGGTCGATCGCACGCCCCGGCGTCCAGCCGGGGCTTCCTCGCGCGGTACACCGGCGGTCGAAACCCTAGGGTTCGACCGCCCCTCTTTCGATCCCGACGGGGATCGCGAGATCCCCGTATCCCGGTCTCGACGTTCCCGGATCGTCTTGTTCATGTACACATCACGATTAAAACAATCACAAATCATAAAAAGGGGTTTATGATTATTACCTCGAATCGTTGTACGGAGAAACGAATTCGGTTGATGACCTTGTGACCTTCCCGCGTATTCCTTGCACCTCGTCCGAACGTCGTGTGGGCGACGATCTATCGAACTCTATGGATCCTCCTCACTCTCAAGATTTTATGATTGGCGTAGGTCAATTAATTCTCTCTTGAAAGTGAAGACCATGTAGTGCTTATATAGGCTACGTAGGGGATCATAAGGAGAATAAATATTGGGCTTCAATATTGAAAATTAAATTGGGTCCAACCCAAATCCATTAATTCTTATCAATATTAATTTTATTTATTTTCCACTATATAAATAAAATTGCACTCCCAATATTATTCCATATTATATCAAATAATATTTCTCCATCTTAGTATTATTTATTCCGTGTATTTAAGATTTAAATATCCATGAATAAATTTATTTATTGCTCAATAAATAATATTCATATCTTGTATCCGAGACTAGTACCGTTCAACCTTTATTATTGTGCGGAACGAATCCACTCATGAGGTTTACACAATAATTCCTTATGAACTCATCTCGGGGATATTATCAACCCTTCCGGGATACACTTTCCCGTCAAGTATTCACGGCATGTCATATATAAAATATAGCGACTCAACTTTTCCGGTAACTAACCCAATAATTAAATCGGTTAATTCCTTTGGAAAATCAAAGCCTCTAGTATTAAATATACACACCCGCAATAATATCGGGGATTAAGAATAAAATACTCCGAGATTTAAATTGATTATCCAAGGCAATCCTAATCAATAAATCTCAAGCGATCCGCCCAATACACCATGTGTACAAGTGTGATAAAATAATTAAGATAAATTATTTTTCTCTCTCACACAACGACTATACCGATGGATTGGTCCGTGTCCATCTAGGTCGTGAGCAACTGTTCGATTAAATACGAGTAACCGATAGTATGATCTTCTGTGTGCCCATGCACACCATACTAACTACAACGTATAAAATCCAGGACTATATTTTGCATAATTAATTAATAATAATTAAATGCAAATAATTGTTTATTAATTAAATAGGTTAAATGCTATGACCGGGAGTTTACCGATAATTAAATCTAGACATTAAGTACACAACTCCAACAATCTCCCACTTGTACTAAGGTCTAGTCATTTCCTCCAAACTCCCGACTCCCATACTCATCACGTGCTTAAGTTATACTTCCCTGAAGTATTATGTGAATGAGCAATCTAGGTTGCCGCTCTGAAGTTATCTTGGTGACTACTGCGTCGTCTCCCTAGACGATGACTCGAATCAGGTGGTACTTGCTCTATGTGTTATCATCATCTTTTGAACTTATGACTTCTTCCAGTTTACCATGCACCGCTATATACATAGCCTTTGGTGAACCAAGAATCATATCCAAGTTCAGAGGTCATTCCGGAACCTAACCAAAACTTCCGCTGCCTCTGAGGCTGCTATTCGGTTTATGATAGAGTCCAAGAAGCATCACGCTTATCAGTCTTTCATCCTCAAGTTCCACCTCTTTTAAAATTGAACACATAGCCTGATATCGACTTACACTGGTCTTTCTCTGATTTTGGATCTGAGAAACTGTAATCTAAGAAGATTTCGTCTTGCTTAGTAATCCAGTACTTCCAAGTACTCTTACAGCATTCAAATATCTCTTATCCAGATTACTTTGATATCCTCCCACTACGCTAACCGCATAGTTGATATCAGGTTCTTGTTTTTCAACATTGCATCTACAAAGCTCTCTACATTCGAAGTGTAGGAAACTGCTTTGTCTCTATCTATCTTCTTTATGCGTTCGAAACACAAACCTTTAGATAGATGTATTCTGTTCCTGAAAGGCAATAACCTTTCTCAGAATTGTGCATGTTTAAAACAAACCATAATCGTATAAGGTATCTTAAGAGAAGTACAAATGTTCTTATCTAGAGATCGAAAGATTTCTAAGAACATGATCCAACTTAATCTTAATCTTATATCTCCATTTATTTAGACAACCTCTATTTTATGTCTGACAACACTTTTACATTGTTTCCAACGATGAAGTGTTATCTACACAAAATTTCGAGAAACACCAACTTTGTTTCCATTACGTCTCCAATACACCTTTCTTGTCTATGCCCTTTGATGAATCCATAGAATGGACTATCTCATCAATTCGCAAATTCCTATGCAGAACTAGGGATCGATTTCATGTCTACTAGATGCTGGGATTCGATGTCCCGGGTTATCAAAAATTGCGGAACCGATAACCCGACCGAAAACCCGTCGCCGGAAACCGCACGAACACCAACTCATCCGCAGGAGTCCGACCTTTGGAGACTACGCGCCCGAAGACACGCAGCCCGCCCCCAGCCGATTTTCTCCCGCGAGTCGGAAATTACGAACGCGAACACCACGCGAAGAACCGGGCTCGACGAGATCATCGCCGCGGGATGAACCCGCGGCTAAACCCTAGCCGAACCCCATCCGCGGGGTTCGCGATCGCCGTGCATGGCGATCGCCGGGCTGCTCCTGCAGCCCCGGGTGGCGGTGAGTCCGGCGACTTCACCGTCGTCGCCACCAGGAGGGGCGGTCAGCCCAGCTGACCACCGCGGCAACAGCCGCGGTTCACCCCCGGCGATCGATCGCATGATCGATCGCCCGCCTCGGCCCAGCCGAGGCGCCTCTTCGCGCACGCCGCCTTGGAGGCGGCGGGGATCCGCCACGGCACCAGCCCGTGGCATCCCCGGCGATCGACCCTAGGTCGATCGCACGCCCCGGCGTCCAGCCGGGGCTTCCTCGCGCGGTACACCGGCGGTCGAAACCCTAGGGTTCGACCGCCCCTCTTTCGATCCCGACGGGGATCGCGAGATCCCCGTATCCCGGTCTCGACGTTCCCGGATCGTCTTGTTCATGTACACATCACGATTAAAACAATCACAAATCATAAAAAGGGGTTTATGATTATTACCTCGAATCGTTGTACGGAGAAACGAATTCGGTTGATGACCTTGTGACCTTCCCGCGTATTCCTTGCACCTCGTCCGAACGTCGTGTGGGCGACGATCTATCGAACTCTATGGATCCTCCTCACTCTCAAGATTTTATGATTGGCGTAGGTCAATTAATTCTCTCTTGAAAGTGAAGACCATGTAGTGCTTATATAGGCTACGTAGGGGATCATAAGGAGAATAAATATTGGGCTTCAATATTGAAAATTAAATTGGGTCCAACCCAAATCCATTAATTCTTATCAATATTAATTTTATTTATTTTCCACTATATAAATAAAATTGCACTCCCAATATTATTCCATATTATATCAAATAATATTTCTCCATCTTAGTATTATTTATTCCGTGTATTTAAGATTTAAATATCCATGAATAAATTTATTTATTGCTCAATAAATAATATTCATATCTTGTATCCGAGACTAGTACCGTTCAACCTTTATTATTGTGCGGAACGAATCCACTCATGAGGTTTACACAATAATTCCTTATGAACTCATCTCGGGGATATTATCAACCCTTCCGGGATACACTTTCCCGTCAAGTATTCACGGCATGTCATATATAAAATATAGCGACCCAACTTTACCGGTAATTAACCCAATAATTAAATCGGTTAATTCCTTTGGAAAATCAAAGCCTCTAGTATTAAATATACACACCCGCAATAATATCGGGGATTAAGAATAAAATACTCCGAGATTTAAATTGATTATCCAAGGCAATCCTAATCAATAAATCTCAAGCTGATCCGCCCAATACACCAAGTGTACAAGTGTGATAAAATAATTAAGATAAATTATTTTCTCTCTCACACAACGACTATACCGATGGATTGGTCCGTGTCCATCTAGGTCGTGAGCAACTGTTTGATTAAATACGAGCAACTGATAGTATGATCTTCTGTGTGCCCATGCCCCACCATACTAACTATAACGTATAAAATCCAGGACTATATTTTGCATAATTAATTAAATGCAAATAATTGTTTATTAATTAAATAGGTTAAATGCCATGACCGGGAGTTTTACCGGTACTTAAATCTAGACATTAAGTACACAACTCCAACACTAGATCCAGAGTTCAAAACTCCTCCAGTCTTATGAACATCTCTGGTTGCTTAACAACCTCCCACTGCAATGGCGTTCCGATGTATAACAGTAATAACATTAGGTGCAGTTAGTTGTGTACCACTACTCGGTTAGGCTGGTTCTCAGTCTTCCCTTTCCTCATTTTAAAGTACTTTGTCAGTTAGGGCATTGTAGTTCATCTAATAGTCTTCCTCTAAGAACCGGGCGAGGACACCCCTCTGGTTCGTAGTACTATTGAACATACAATTACTTGTTCTTCTAGGATATTCTACAACCACATTGAATGTGCCGTTGTATCCAGAAATATCCATAGAACATAGGTAGTTCCGAACAAACTTGTCCTTTTACTATTAGAATTCCATTTCTTATTCCTTACACACCATGTCTACACATCAGTGTATGGTGTAGTCGTTTGAGACTTAATCTCAATCTTTGATTTATGCTATGTGTTATTCAGATAGGTGATAGCCTCCGCGAACAAGTCGCAGGCTTTTAATGGATATACTTTGAAGGACCCCCATAATGGCTTTGTGTCGAAAAAACACTTCGCTTTTATGGCACATCAAGTATTCTAACCCATCTTCGAGTATTCTTGAAAGAACGACTCGTACCTCTCTAATTACACATGTCACCGCATTAATCATAAATCATTTTCAATAATTGTCCGAATTCCATCCTTTATCCAGAAAGGTTAACTTAGTTGTATCATCTTCCAAAATTTGATTCTTAGGTCGGGAGGTCCATTCCTCCAACTATAATTGATCAAATCAATTTCGACCTTTTGAATCCCTTTTTGAATAGATACTACTAAGTTCAAGAATTCACAAGTATAATGATTGATAAGAAAATACATCTAAGTAAAACAAGTTATACATAACGGTTTGTTGCATCGTGGTAGACTAAGGATTCATCATTCATATATTGCTATCTAATGTACCAGAATAGATAACACCATTATTTCTTATCTAAATCACTCAATGATTAAAGAAATAAATATCCATTCATTAATAAAGAAAACCAGAACAAAAGTTCTTTTTCAAAATAAAGGGGTACATAAAGCAATAACTTTAAAATGAAATCCTAAAACAGATAAATGTCTTCCAATGCAACCACTGCTACCCCAACAGCTTCGTGTTGGAAATCGACTACCCGGGATGCGTTCGTTCGATCCCTCGAACATCCGAACGATCCCAGTCGACCTCCAGACCCGCTACTCCCTCCACGTGCCCAGCCCGAGCCCCGATTCACGCCCAGCCGTTGCCCCGGAGGACAACCGCGCAAGCCGGAGTGGGCTGCCCGAAAAAGAGCAAAACGGCGGTCGCCGTTTGTCCTTCAGCGGCGCGGACAGCAGCGCGATCTGCTGTTCCGGGCTCGTTTCCGGGTCGTTTTTCCTCTTCCGACTACCGATCCGGAGGTCCTTGAACCCCCAGTAGTCGAGGAATACAACCCACAACCCCGGAACCCGATCTACGTTCATGTATGATCAACGAGAAAAGAGATCGAATGAAATTGCGGAATAGAGATCCGATCTCATACCTTATCGGTCGATGGTTGAGACCTTAGAGCTTCTAACGTATGACTCTTCCCGTCTCCAGCCGTTGTGTGGGCAACGATCCGCTGGAAATTCCTTGTCTGCTCTCTCCTTTCTCAAACCACCGTATGAAATTATTCTCTGGTGAGAAAATAATTTATTTGCGTTAACTTTTATTTTAACAGAGAAAACTTTTATTTGCGCTAAGCAAAATAATTTTTCTCTGCTGAAATAATTATTGCGGCGTTCTGTAGGTTTTAGGAGAGGGCAAGGGGGGGTTTATATAGAGTTACGTTAGGGACCTTAGGTTAAATTAATTAAGGGCTAAATTGAAATATTAATTATCTTGGAATACGTAAACGCAATTCCTTAATTAATCGATTTCAATTTTAATTATTATTCACTCCACTAAAAAATAATAATTGAATCCCCGAAATTAATTTTAATATTATTTCAACCATAATATTTCCGCCGAAATTACATATACGATTTTCCCCGTGTTTAAGATATCGAACGTCCACGAATTTATTTAATTACTAATAATTAAATTAATTCGTTTCTTATTATCCGAGACTAGTACCACTCATCCTTATTATCATGTGGAACAAATCCACCTGCAGGGTTTACATGATAAACTTTATGAGCTCATCTCGGGGACGTAATCAACCCAATAAACGGGACACGGTTTCCTGTCTATAATCTACAGCATGCCGTGCGTACAATTACGATTCCCAATTTACCGAGGATCTCGACTAATCAATTAGTCTCACTCATTGGCAAGTTAAAGAACCGAGAATTGGACACACGCACCTATAATTATATAGGGATTAGGAATTCGTATATCCGTAATATCTGAGGTCTAGTTCGATTACTGTGATTAGTATAAATCGAACGCCCTCCCGTGGTCCTGCTCAATACACCTAGTGTATGAGTGTGACATGATAGTCAAGACCGACTATCTACCAGTCACACAACGACGTACCGATGGATTGTCCCTGTCCATCTAAGTCGTGAGCTACTGTTCGATAATATACGAGTAACCGACAGTATGATCTTCCGCGTGTCTCCTCACGCCATACTGTCTACAACGTATATATCTAGGACTATTGCATAAAGTACATGAAAGACAAAATGCCGACAATTTGATTAATAGATAATAAAACACAGATAAGGAGTTCCATATTGTCACTAAACTAGACATTTAGAATATAACTCCATCAATCTCCCACTTATACTAAAAGTCTAGTTGCCCTCTCCCATACATCCGATACCCATCCCCTTCACGTGTCTCTTGAACGCTTCCGCTGGAAGTGCCTTCGTAAAGGGGTCTGCCAGGTTATCCGCTGATGTAATCTTGGTGACAACTGCATCGCCTCTCTTGACGATGTCTCTAATCAGGTGGTACTTGCGATCTATGTGTTTACTCGCATTGTGGGCTCGTGGTTCCTTCGCATTTGCCACTGCACCGCTATTGTCACAATAAATTGTGATAGCTCTAGGCAAATTAGGAATCACATCTAAGTCCATGATGAAGTTCCGGAGCCACACCGATTCTTTAGCTGCCTCAGAGGCTGCTACATATTCGGCTTCCATGGTGGAGTCCGAAATGCATTTCTGCTTAACACTCCTCCATGAAACTGCTCCACCTCCCAATGTGAACACATAGCCTGATGTAGACTTTCGCTATTCCTTATCAGATTGGAAATCCGAGTCTGTGTAACCAATAGGAATCAACTCGGACGCTTTGTAACTCAGAACATAATTCCTAGTCCTTCGCAGGTACTTAAGTATGTTCTTTACAGCAGTCCAGTGACCCTGTCCAGGGTTACTCTGATATCTAGCTACCATGCCTACGGCATAGCAAATATCAGGTCTCGTGCACAACATAGCATACATTAGACTACCCACTGCCGAAGCATAAGGAACCGTCTTCATGTAATCTATCTCCTTTTGTGTCTTGGGACACATATCCTTAGATAGACGAATTCCATGGCAAAAAGGTTGAGAACCTCTCTTGGAATTCTGCATGTTGAAACGAGCTAGAATCGTATCAATATATGAAGCCTGGGACAAGCTCAATGTTCTTTTCTGGCGATCCCGTATAACCTTGATCCCAAGAACATGCCCTACTTGTCCTAAGTCTTTCATATCGAATTGCTTGGACAACCATCCCTTTATGTCTGACAACATCTTCACATTGTTGCCAATTAGAAGAATGTCGTCTACATAAAGCACGAGAAACGCCACGCTGTTTCCGTCACTTCTCCGGTATACACACGACTCGTCCATGCTTTGAATGAATCCATAAGACTGGATAACCTCATCAAACCGCATGTTCCAAGATCTAGAAGCTTGCTTCAATCCATAAATGGATCGCTTTAGCTTACACACTAGATGCTCTTGGCCTTTCTCGATGAAACCCTCTGGCTGTCTCATATAAATGGTCTCGTCAAGATTCCCATTCAAGAATGCTGTCTTGACGTCCATTTGCCACACCTCATAATCCATATGAGATGCTATAGACAAAAGAATCCGGATTGACTTTAGCATAGCTACCGGCGAAAAGGTTTCCTCATAATCGATCCCTTCTTTCTGAGTGTACCCTTTCGCAACAAGCCTAGCCTTGAAGGTTTCAACCTTCCCGTCAGACCCTCTTTTTCTCTTGTACACCCACTTGCAACCAATGGCTTTTACACCTTTGGGCGGTGCTACAAGATCCCAGACCTGATTTGAATCCATAAATTCAATCTCAGATTTCATCGCCTTTTGCCAAGACTGAGCATCTTGATCTTTAAGCGCCTCTTCGTAGGTCCAGGGATCGGCTTCATGTTCTCCAGGTAACAAGTCCGAAGACTCACCTATGAACATGAACCTATCGGGTTGTCGAACAACCCTCCCACTACGACGACGCTCCGGTGTAACCTCAGTAACTACAGGTGCAGACTGTGGTGGCGTATCACCCGGTTGGGTTGGATCTAAGCCTTGATCGTTCCCTCTCAGTTCATTAAGTATTATCTCACTATTGGGCTTGTGGTCCATTATATAATCCTCTTCCAAGAACCGAGCGTTGGTGCTAACAACGATCTTCTGGTCCTTAGGACTATAAAACAGACCACCTTTCGTTCCTCTAGGATATCCTATAAACAACCGAATATCTGAACGTGACTCCAACTTATCAGCCCCGTGCTTCAGCACATGTGCTGGACAACCCCAGATCCGAATGTGTTTCAAGTTTGGCTTACGCCCGGTCCACAATTCCGAGGGTGTCTTAGGGACTGATTTGGATGGAACTAAGTTCAAGATATAAGCCGCTGTTTCCAAAGCATATCCCCAGAACGAAATTGGTAGTTCTGAGTAACTCATCATAGATCTTACCATTTCCATAAGAGTCCTATTCCTTCTTTCTGCTACACCATTCTGCTGGGGCGTGTATGGTGCAGTCATCTGGGAGTCAATCCCATTCTCTAATAAGTACGCTTTAAACTCTCCCGAGAGGTACTCTCCTCCACGATCAGATCGTAGAGTCTTTATGGTCTTACCATGAAGGTTCTCCACAAGAGCTTTGTACTCCTTGAACTTGTCAAAGCACTCGCTCTTGCGGCGCATCAGGTATATAAAACCATACCTTGAGTAATCATCAGTGAAGGTTACAAAATATTCGTAACCTCCTCTCGCTTGGACAGATAAAGGCCCGCACAAATCAGAGTGAATCAATTCCAGCACCTCCTTGGATCTATACCCCTTATCACTAAAGGGTCGCTTGGTCATTTTTCCTTCCAGGCATGATTCGCAGGTTGGAAAGTCCTCATCTTTCACATCACTGAGTATTCCATCAGTTATCAACCTTTGAATCCTGCCCAAGTTAATATGACCTAGCCTAAGATGCCATAAGTACTTTTGATTCATCCTAGAAGGCTCCTTTCTCTTATTGGTACTAGATGTGTTATAAGACTCTACTCGTTGCATCGTGGAATAACTAGGATTCAGTATATATAAGTTGCCTATCAATGCACCAGAACAGATATAATCACCATTCTTTTTGACGATAACAGAATTATCAAAAGAAACTGAATATCCATTCAAAACCAATTTAGAAACCGAAACAAGGTTCTTTCTAAAATCCGGTACATAAAGACAATTATTCAATACCAAAACATTATTATTAAAAGATAAATGAACATCTCCCACTGCAACCGCCGCCACTTTCGTAGCGTTGCCCATGTAGATGGTGATCTCTCCCTCTCTAAGCCGCCGGGTTTCCTGGAACCCCTGCAAAGAATTGCAGACATGATCAGTGGCTCCCGTATCCACACACCAGGTACCGGTGGATAACACCGCTAAACATGTTTCAGTGACTAAGGAAAAGTTCATACCTCCCTGTCTGAGAGGACAATTAGACTTCCAATGTCCAGACTGCTTGCAACGGAAACACTTGCCCTTAGGCCTATTCACTCCATTCTGTGGTCCACCAACTCTGGGCCCACTGGGTTTCCGTCCTTGCTTTTTCTTCTTCTTAATCCCCGAAGGGCGAGGAAGAGTCGATTTCACAGCCACAAGTGCTTGAGAGTTCTTAAAGATACCCTCTGCCGCCTGGAGTTCAGTCAGGAGTTCCGCCAACGTATATAACCTCTTGTTCATGTTATAGTTCAGGCGGAACTGCTCAAAACTCCTAGGCAGAGACTGGAGCACTATGTCGATCTGGGTTTCCCCATCGATAGCACCTCCCATAATCTCTATCTCATTCAGATAGCCTATCATCCTAAGAACGTGATCCCTCACGGGCGTTCCTTCGGACATAGTGGCCGTCATGAGTTTCCTCATAGCATCTTGCCTGGCTGCCCTGTCCTGACTACCAAACATCTCCTTAAGGTTAAGCATCATATCATAGGCAGTGTCCATGGCTTCATGCTGATGTTGCAGCACATTTGACATAGATGCCAAAATGTAGCACCGCGCCATCTGATCAGCCTTGACCCACTTCCGATGAGCTTCCTTTTCCTCAGGAGTGGATGTTTCAGTAGGTGCAACAGGACATTCGACCTGGAGTACATATTTGTACTCCTCAGCAGTTAGGACAATGTCCAAGTTTCGTTTCCAATCAACATAATTTGGACCAGTGAGTTTGTTTTCTTTTAGTATCACAGACAGCGGGTTGAGTGCCATATCTATAAAAGAGACAAATCAAACCGTCAAATTTAATTCGATATTAACTCCCTTAATTAATATCATTAAATTTACCAATCAATCCTAAAATCCCATCAGACCAGCATGCCACGTTCATGTGGACGTATACTAGTCCAAACGATTTTATAACTGGACTTTTACTTCGGTCGTACATCATTACAGCAGTGACTCCGATGGGGAGGATACTGTAAAGCGTACCTAAGTGTGTACCATTTCTCAGTACTAAGTTAACCGCTCGGGAACTACATATCCACCGCAAGCCACGTTAGTGTGGACGTTTACGTTGACATGTGGTCCCTTTACGATTTCCTATAACTGTCGAGCCTCAATTAACCCAAAGTTCCGTTTCCGTCTAGTAAGCCACGATAGTGTGGACGTTTACTAAACAAACAACTTTGTTAATTGAATTCCATTTAATAAATTTCACAATTTCGTTAATCAAAGCTTGATATCTCGTAAGTGAAACTCGAAGTTTCTAACCAGCGATCAATCATGCAATTGAGCCCTATCTCTCACAGAGTGAGGGAGCCAACCAGACAATCGATCTAGTCATCGAATGACTCGAATGTCTCTAATCTGTGTCATCGACATAAGCAAGCGCTTTGGCTCCATTCCACTCCCCGGGGTGAGAATGAGTCGAGTTGAACTTAGTCTTTGAAAAACAGATTAGGCATTTGCTTTGAAAAACTTAAGTGTTCAATTCTATAAATGGAATTGAATTCGAATTTTGATCCGGTGATATCCGTGTGTCCACTTTATCCGATAGGGAGGATGACACTAAAGCCAACTCGTAAGCGACACACATCACCATCAAAACAGAGAATGGAGACCGCGGGATTGTTTCCAATCCCTCTCCCACTTAGTTTTTACGAAAGGGATAACATTCACATGCATATAAAATAAAGCATAATAAAGCACGTAAACACATAGAAAGCATTTAACGTGGCCCGATTATTATGGCCTTTAAAATATCCGATGCACGTCTTCTCGGATCTTCATCTCGTTGCTCGTCTAGGTCTCGATCCACCACCGACTCGTCTAAGGGCCAAGAGACGAACCCCTCCCACTGGAGTATCATCCTGGGCCTCGACGAGCGATCCGTGGTGTCCGTCGAACCCCCGCGGAGCTGCTGCCCGAAGTCCAGCGAAACGGCGACCGCCGTTTAGGAAACGGCGACCGCCGTTTGCCCTTCAGCAGACCGCGGGTTCGACTTCTCGACCCTCGTTCGTCCGGCCTTCGATCTCGTCTCGATCCACCAAGCAGCAGCAACAATTACATAATAAAGCTAGCTACTCCCGGCATCGATCCTATACATATCGATCGATCCTATACACCCGGATAAACGAAAAACGAAAAGTAAAACCTAAACGACTCAACCCGTCGTTTTAACTATTACAAACAAGCAACGATAAAACCAAAAGATCTCGACAACCCCGAGAGTTTAACAAACCAAAAATATACAGCACAATCACATGGCCATAATAATCGGGTTCGAACCTGCAAAAACGAATCTCGCAAAAATACAACGAACGCACAAACCGGCTCTGATACCATTTGTTGGAAATCGACTACCCGGGATGCGTTCGTTCGATCCCTCGAACATCCGAACGATCCCAGTCGACCTCCAGACCCGCTACTCCCTCCACGTGCCCAGCCCGAGCCCCGATTCACGCCCATCCGTTGCCCCGGAGTACAACCGCGCAAGCCGGAGTGGGCTGCCCGAAAAAGAGCAAAACGGCGGTCGCCGTTTGTCCTTCAGCAGCGCGGACAGCAGCGCGATCTGCTGTTCCGGGCTCGTTTCCGGGTCGTTTTTCCTCTTCCGACTACCGATCCGGAGGTCCTTGAACCCCCAGTAGTCGAGGAATACAACCCACAACCCCGGAACCCGATCTACGTTCATGTATGATCAACGAGAAAAGAGATCGAATGAAATTGCGTAATAGAGATCCGATCTCATACCTTATCGGTCGATGGTTGAGACCTTAGAGCTTCTAACGTATGACTCTTCCCGTCTCCAGCCGTTGTGTGGGCAACGATCCGCTGGAAATTCCTTGTCTGCTCTCTCCTTTCTCAAACCACCGTATGAAATTATTCTCTGGTGAGAAAATAATTTATTTGCGTTAACTTTTATTTTAACAGAGAAAACTTTTATTTGCGCTAAGCAAAATAATTTTTCTCTGCTGAAATAATTATTGCGGCGTTCTGTAGGTTTTAGGAGAGGGCAAGGGGGGGTTTATATAGAGTTACGTTAGGGACCTTAGGTTAAATTAATTAAGGGCTAAATTGAAATATTAATTATCTTGGAATACGTAAACGCAATTCCTTAATTAATCGATTTCAATTTTAATTATTATTCACTCCACTAAAAAATAATAATTGAATCCCCGAAATTAATTTTAATATTATTTCAACCATAATATTTCCGCCGAAATTACATATACGATTTTCCCCGTGTTTAAGATATCGAACGTCCACGAATTTATTTAATTACTAATAATTAAATTAATTCATTTCTTATTATCCGAGACTAGTACCACTCATCCTTATTATCATGTGGAACAAATCCACCTGCAGGGTTTACATGATAAACTTTATGAGCTCATCTCGGGGACGTAATCAACCCAATAAACGGGACACGGTTTCCTGTCTATAATCTACAGCATGCCGTGCGTACAATTACGATTCCCAATTTACCGAGGATCTCGAATAATCAATTAGTCTCACTCATTGGCAAGTTAAAGAACCGAGAATTGGACACACGCACCTATAATTATATAGGGATTAGGAATTCGTATATCCGTAATATCTGAGGTCTAGTTCGATTACTGCGATTAGTATAAATCGAACGCCCTCCCGTGGTCCTGCTCAATACACCTAGTGTACGAGTGTGACATGATAGTCAAGACCGACTATCTACCAGTCACACAACGACGTACCGATGGATTGTCCCTGTCCATCTAAGTCGTGAGCTACTGTTCGATAATATACGAGTAACCGACAGTATGATCTTCCGCGTGTCTCCTCACGCCATACTGTCTACAACGTATATATCTAGGACTATTGCATAAAGTACATGAAAGACAAAATGCCGACAATTTGATTAATAGATAATAAAACACAGATAAGGAGTTCCATATTGTCACTAAACTAGACATTTAGAATATAACTCCATCACTTCGCCCATGTAGACTCGAACTCTTCTTCTCTAAGTCGCCGGGTTTTCTGGAACCCCTGCATTTAAAACAATGCACATACCGTCAGTGGTTCCATATCTACACACCAGAATTCTAATAGATAATACCGCTGACTATGTTTTTACGACTAAAGAAAAATTCGTACCTCTGAGAGGACATTCAGACTTCCAGTGTCCAGACTTGTTGCATCGGAAGCACTTGCCCCTTGGCTTACTAGCCCCCACTCGTGGTCCATTCCTCTTGGCACCACTGGGTTTTATGGCTTGCTTCCTTTTCTTGCCCCTACCTCCAACAGCTTTCAAGCTTTTGGACTTGGTAGCTACAAGCGCTTGAGACTTGCCCTTCTTGTAGATCCCCTCTGCCGCCTTCAGTTCAGTCAGGAGTTGCGCAAGAGTATAAGATAGTTTACCCATATTATAGCTCATACGAAACTGCTCAAACTTAGGGGTCAGAGACTGGAGTATGATGTCGACTTGCGTCTCATCATCAATAGAAGCTCCTAGGACCTCAAGTTCATTCAACAAACTCATCATCTTGAGAACGTGCTCCCCAACGGGCGTTCCTTCAGACTGAGTAGTCGACATGAGGACTCTCATGGCTTCTTGCCTTGCCGCACGATCCTGCTCCCCAAACATCTCCTTGAGGTTAGACATCATATCCCAGGCAGTGTCCATCGGCTCATGTTGGGTTTGGAGTACATTTGACATGGAAGCCAAAATATAGCACCTAGCCATTTCATCAGCCTTTTTCCACTTCCGATATGCTGCCTTTTCTTTATCAGTTGAGGCAGCCGTGGGCTCAGCAGGGCATTTATCAGAGAGTACAAACTTGTACTCTTCAGCAGTCAGGACAATGTCTAAATTTCTCTTCCAATCAATGTAATTGGGACCAGTGTGTTTATGTTCCTTGAGTATCACAGAAAGTGGATTCATAGCTATTCTCTAAACCTATAAGCACATGTAAACAAACAATCAATTTTATGTCCGATATTATCTCCCTCAAATAATATTATTAAATTACTAATTGCGTCTAAAATCCCATCAGGTAAGGCAAGCCACGTGGTGTGGACGTTTACCCACCCAAATGATTTAGCAATTAGATTTTCTTTGGTCATACATCGATTACAGCGTAACTTCGTGGTGAAGAATACTTATAACGCGTATCTAAGTGTAAACCATCACTCAGCACTAAAGTACATCGCTTGGAATTGCTACGTCACCGCAAGCCACGTGGTGTGGACGTTTACGACAATTTCACAACTCTTCACAATCACTTATAACTGTCTACATCAATTAATCCAAAATCCGTTAGCATAGCAAGCCACGTGGTGTGGACGTTTACTACACAAAGATACTTTTATAATTGACTCCCAATTACAAGATCCATTCGATTTCGTAGATCAAGACTCGGAGAATCATAAGTGAAACTCGAAGTTTCTAACCAGTGATTCACCATGCGAACGACCCTATCTCTCATAAATGAGGGAGCCGAGCAGACAATCGATCCATCTATCAAAGAATGGTACGAAGGTCTCTAATTTGTGTCATCCACATGACCAAGTGGCTTTGGCTCCATTCCACTCCCCGGGGTGAGAATGAGTCGACTTGAAGTCAGTTTCAGAAAGACAAATTAGGCATTGTTTGATAAACTTGATCAATGTTTCTTGTAAGAGGAATTACAAGAATTCTCCTCCAATGACTCGTCTATACGAACTTCGAAAGTCCATAAGAGTCACCAAGAGAACAGCAATGGAGACCATGGGAATGTTTCCATCCCCTCTCCCACTTAGCTTTTTACGATAAAGGGATACGCTATCTAGTGCATAAAATAAACACATATAGCATGCATACAAGCAATAAAGCACATAGATCACATAGTCAAAATAATGCTAGAAAAATTATTTTCCCGACTATCATGGCTTTATTCCATCTTCATATGCATCTTCTAGTCTTCAGTCTTCGTTCTTGAATGCTCCATGTGACGAGAATATTAATCTCTAATATTTAAATCTATTTATTTTTAATTAATCCAAAAGTTACTTAATTCGAAAATTAAGTCAATTGAATATATCAAAAATAAAATTAAATATTATTAATATTTTTATTTATTTATTTTCCTATCTAATTCTATTAAATCTCTAGAATAATCTATCCAAGTAAAACTTGGAATATTCTAGAAGAATTCTATAATAGAATAATGAAATAAAATAAATTAGGACTCTTCTACTTTCCATTATTAATTAATTTCCATCTAATGAAAATTCCCAAGAATAGGAATAATCAAATAGGAAATAAATTAATACCAAATCAATTATATTCCTAATCCATGAATATCTCCATAAAGGAAATAAAACAATAGGAATAAAATTAATTTCAATTAATTCTTTTCCTAATCCATGAAAGTTTCCAAAAGGAGAACACTCAAATAGGAAAAACGAATTAATTTTAGGAAAGTGAATCTTGGTAGGAATAGCATGGGATTGGGAGATCCCACGCCATCCCCACCGTCGACCTCCATCGCCCGGGACCACCACCGCCGCCGCCCCCAGCCCACGCGCCACCACCACCGGTGGCCGGCGTGGCCGGAAGCCCTAGCGGGCAGCCCCCTCGATGGGGTCGATCGATCCTCATGGGGATCGATCATGGGGATGATCGACCCCCCCGTTTTTCGTCCTCCTCGTCTTCGTCACACGTCTTCGTCTTCCGGCGATCGTCTCAACATCGAACCAACGTAAATAAATTACAAGAATTTAAATTACACTATCCGGTATCGATTCTATACATGAAATCGACCCTATACATTTTCCGGAAAAATAAAGAATGTAATAATAAATCCTAAATTCGGTCAACCCCCGAATTTTTACTATTACAAACATTCAACCACACAAAACGAATCTCGACATGTCCGAGAGTTTAATAAACGAATAATCATGATAATTAATTAACACAATAATTAAATCAACCATGATAGCCGGAAATCCTGCAAGGTAGAACAATAATCGAATAGATACATGAACACGAAACCAAACGCTCTGATACCAATTGCTGGGATTCGATGTCCCGGGCTATCAAAAAAATTGCGGAACCGATAACCCGACCGAAAACCCTAGATCGCCGGAAGACCCGAACGCGAACCACCTCACGAGCCGGGGCCCGACCGAATGCCCAGCGAGGCCCGAAGGCCGCGTGCACCCAGCCGAGCCCCCGCGAGGGGCTCGCGATCGTCTACGGACGATCGCTGGGATCGCTACGAGCGATCCCCGGGCTGCTCGCAGCAGCCCCGCAGCGAGTCGCGTGACTCACTGCTCGCGAGGGCGTCGCCCTCGTACGCCTCGCTACGGGTGAACCCGTAGCGCATACGAGGCAGCTACGGGTCATCCCGTAGCACGCCCGCGATCGAGCTCACGGGCTCGATCGCCCCTCGGCTCCAGCCGAGGGCTTCGCGCGGAACGCGCCGGCGGCAAGGGTGGCTGGGAGGTCCACCCGCCGTGGCACCAGCCCACGGCGAACCTCCCGGCGATCGACTTCGCGTCGATCGCGTGCCCCGGCGTCCAGCCGGGGCTTCCCTTTGCCGCGCGTCCGGCGGTCCGAACCCTAGGGTTCGACCGCCGCGTTCGATCCTCGCCGGGGATCTCGAATCCCCGTCCCCGAGGTTCGTCGTTTTCCCGGATCGTGCGTTCATGTATATATCACAATTAACAAGCACATAATCATAGAGGGGTTCTCGATTATATTACCTCGATTCGTTGTACGGAGAAACAAATTAACGATGACCTTGCGATCTTCCTACGTATTCCTTGCACCTCGTCCGAACGTCGTGTGGGCGACGATCTATCGGACTCCTATGGATCTCCTTCACTCTTCAAGACTTTATGATTGGCGTATCTTAAATTTTGTTATGAAAAAGTGAAGACCATGTAGTGCTTATATAGGCTACGTAGGGGATCAAAAGGAGATGAAATATTGGGCTTCTTAATATTGAAGATTAAATTGGGTCCAACCCAAATCCATTAATCCTTATCAATATTAATTTTATTTATTTTCCACTATATAAATAAAATTGCACTCCCAATATTTATCCATATTATATCAAATAATATTTCTCCGGTTAGTATTATTTATTCCGTGTATTTAAGATTTAAATATCCATGAATAAATTTATTTATTGCTCAATAAATTTTATTCATCTCTTATATCCGAGACTAGTACCGTTCAACCTTAATTATTGTGCGGAACGAATCCACTCATGAGGTTTACACAATAATTCCTTATGAACTCATCTCGGGGATATTATCAACCCTTCCGGGATACACTTTCCCGTCAAGTATTCACGGCATGTCATATATAAAATATAGCGACCCAATTTTACCGGTAATTAACCCAATAATTAAATCGGTTAATTCCTTTGGAAAATCAAAGTCTCTAATATTAAATATACACACCCGCAATAATATCGGGGATTAAGAATAAAATACTTTGAGATTTAAATTGATTATCCAAGGCAATCCTAATCAATAAATCTCAAGCGATCCGCCCAATACACCAAGTGTACAAGTGTGATAAAATAATTAAGATAAATTATTTTTCTCTCTCACACAACGACTATACCGATGGATTGGTCCGTGTCCATCTAGGTCGTGAGCAACTGTTCGATTAAATACGAGTAACCGATAGTATGATCTTCTGTGTGCCCATGCACACCATACTAACTACAACGTATAAAATCCAGGACTATATTTTGCATAATTAATTAATAATAATTAAATGCAAATAATTGTTTATTAATTAAATAGGTTAAATGCTATGACCGGGAGTTTACCGATACTTAAATCTAGACATTAAGTACACAACTCCAACAGTGGTTATCTCCTCATGCAAAGTTGATCGCTTGGTGTCCTTGTGCGACGCCAGTCGCATGGCCAAGATTCGCGACGCTGGTCGCACGCGGCTCAAGTCGCATCCCCAGCGACAACGTGCGACTCCAGTGATCAACACCTCTGCACTACACATCGCCTCACCTCTGCTGTTCAACACAAATGATGCAACACTCTTCATCTCCATCAACCCTGCCTTGCGACGATGAACAACCTTGTTATCGTTCCTCGTTGCCGAAAATCCTTGAAAATTTTGAAAATTTTTTTTGGAAAATTTTTTTACTTAGAAAATTTTTCAAGAATTTCGGTTTATTTTATTTTATTTTATTATTTTTATTATTATTATTTTAATCATTTTTGTACTGATGGGCCAATTTTGTACTGTTTATTGGGCTTTTTCGCAGGTCTTTTGTTCCAAGACGAGCAGGCCCAAATTTTTCCTATAAATAGGACCTCAAAATCATGGATTAGGTTTACTTGCATCTGAAATTCTCTAAGTCTCATTCTCTTGTGCCTTCATCGAAATTCTGAGTTTTGAGTTTCCTCTCTTCACGCAACCGGCGTTCGACGACTGTTGGTCTCGCTACTTAGGATTCTTAGATTTTCTTTCTTCATCTCACTCCTGCTATCGCTATGTCTTCATCCACTGGAAATCTTTTCGATGATCTTGATAAGGAAGTGTTAGAGTCTCTTCGCGATACTTGGAAGCAGGCTCCTTCACCTGAATCAAAGAAGAAGGCATTACATGCCCTTCAAAAACACATGGACAAGATGGACCGTCGTTCTGGCAAATCCATCTCTGACTCTCCTACGGTTGATCTTACTAAGACAGCCAAGCCTGCACACTCTGTGTCTCATGGTGGAGGCAAGAATGTTAAGGATTCTAAATCTGGTTTCCTGCGTTCCTACAAAGGAACTGTATCGCGCAAGGAGTATGAGCGAATGATTGCTGACGGCGAGATGACTTATGATGGCAAGAAAATTGTCAAAATTCCTTCCACTGCTGATGTGGTGAAACCTTCTATCTCTGGGTCCGCCAACATATCCAAGAAATCAACGTCATCTGATGTTGTAGTTGAACCAAAGAAGTCTACACCATCGCTTTCTAGCGACACCTCTAAGTCTAAACAACGAGCACCTGGCTCTGGTGATAGAGGAAAACATGTTGTCCCTGGCTCTTTTATCCCACCAATCGTGCCACACTCTTCGGGCTCAACAGGAGCCACTGCTGATCAGTTCTATGTGATGAAGGTTGAAGACTGTGGTCCTCACTACAAACCTGATTTCTTTACTGAGAAGGTTGAACGTCGTCTTTCTTTGATTGAGAACCTACCCATTCTTGAGGATCGTCAGGTCCGTGTTGCTGACTATGAGAAGTATGGTCTCTCGAAGTTTTTCACTGATATGCACATCCTTGAGTCTGTGACTCAAACCTACAGATTCTCTCTGCCTATCATTCAAAAGTTTTACGCAAACTTGACCCCTGAGTTCGCTGATCCGTCACACAAGATGTGTGGACGTTTTGTGTTTCGTGAAAAACTTTACACCTTCCGCCCTCTGAACATTAACAATTTCTTGAAAAGGTTAGAGATTGAGGGATCTTGGCAGTTTCCCACTAATGATGATAGGATGAATGCTCTAAAGATTGGATCCTTTTTAACCAAAGGCAAGGCTAGGACACCTCTCCCTACTCCGAACAAACTTTCTGCCTTCTATGGTGCTTTGCATAGACTCGGCATGACAAACTGGGCAGCACACCCTGATGAGAACTATCTTTCTCCAAAACTCATGCATATTCTGTTTCGCCTTGGCTGTGGCGAACAAGTTGATCTTGGTGAGATCATATTTGCTGATATCTGCAGAGTCGCTAAGGCTTCGAATGATGTTCTCCGCCAGCAGCCTGACCTTGAGGAAGTAAGGAGAATTCATCTCACTCACCCGTGTTTGATCTATGGGAAGTTGATTGATCAAAAGTTTATTCCGATGACTGAGACTGAGAGGAAGGTTAAGAAAAATTCTCACATCAGCATCACACCTACCTTCCTGAAGAATCGAGTGAATGATCTCCCATGGACTAAGTATACTAAGCGTGAGGATGTTCCTGATCCTGTCTCCCCGCCCTTGTCCTCAAAGTCGTCTAAGAAAAGGGCACCTGCTCTCAAGCTTGAACATCCGAGTGTCAAGCACACGAAGACTGCACCTACTCCTCAACCGAGAGTGGTTCCTCAAAAATTTGGTCCCAAGTCTGGCTTGCCTCCACACAAGAATCCATTTCATCCGATGAATAACTTTCGAGCTGTTGTTCCCTCTGCTGTTGTTTATCGCTGCTTCACAACAACGAGAAACTTGGAACGTAAGCAGGCTGCTCATGCCATTGCTTACAATGAGATGATCGATGCTCAGATCGAGCAGAAGGAGGCCATTGATGCTCTTCACCAGATAACCCATCAAGGGGGAGGTTTGGGTGGGTCTAGTGCTGGCTCATCTGTAAAGAGTCTGAGTAACACGTTTATGTTTGAACTCATCAAGGATGGGATCAAGGAAGCTCTTGCTGAGTTAGCTAAGTCGAAAGCTGTGGACACTGATGATGAGGGTGTTCGAGAGATGCTGGCTGGGGAAGTGTATGAGTTGCTGAGGAAAGGCAAAGGCAAAGTTAATGAAGAAGAGAAGGTTGAAAAGAAGGAAGTTGGAAGTTCCACACATCCAGAGGTATCGCCCGCGATGCCGTCTGACGGTTTGAAAGACCTTGATGAAGAGGTCGATATTGAGGATCTTAATGATGAAGATGACGATGAGAGAATCAAGGTCGGTGAAGATGAATTTGGAGAATATGAAATCTATGGTCATCAAGACCATAACTCTGACACCGATGATGATGCTGTTGAAGATGAAAGTAATGCAAAGACTGATGATGAAGCCAAGATTGGTGACGCTTCACCACCAACTACTCCTATGCGTTCACCCACTCCAGCTGACTCACCGAAGGGTTCTGAGTTTGCATCTCAGTGATGCTGATGTTGTGTTTTGAGACTTGAACTTTTCACTTATTTTGTTTTTTTATCTTTCTGCATGCATAAGACTTGATTATTTTCCACCATGCATGTTTTTCATATCTCGTTTGATGAACTCAGTTCTTGCAGCTTTGAATGTTTAATCGATCGACTAAGTTTTTGGTTTTTCATATCCTATCTCTGATGGTTGTTGAATGATTGTTTTTCCATTTTTTACTTAGTCCATATTTGTGATATGCTTTGTTGAGGGGGAGTTTGTGTGGCTCTCTTTTCTAACTCTAATTCATATGAGTTGTGCCAAAAAGGGGGAGATTGTAAATGTTGGTTTTGTCGACAACATATGAGTTTCATTGTTTGATTGGATTTCAGGTGATTGAGTAAATGGATACAGATAAAGTACATCAATTGCGACTGAATTCGCAATTTAGGCCTTCTACAACATTTGCGACTGGAGTCGCAAAACTCTTCATCCATCAACATTTGCGAACGGAATCGCAAATCCTCACCTCCATCAAATTGCGACTGGAGTCGCAATTCTCGTCCACCCTCAACTAATGCGAACAGAGTCGCAAATCTCATGCCCCTCAGAATTGCGAATGGAGTCGCAAATCATGTTCCTCCGAAAGTTGCGACTGAAGTCGCAAATCATATCTCTTCAACACTTGTGACTTGAGTCGCAATTCCTGTGCCCTTTCAACTCTTGCGACTTGAGTCGCAATTCTTGCATCTTCAAGTATTGCGAACGGAGTCGCATTTCATGTCATGTTCACCTTACGTGCCAACTGGTACATGATGTTATTCATCCCACCTTCAACGTCAACAAAGTGTGGGATTGCTATTTACTACTTCAACTACATCGACGACAATGAAGATGATGAAATACGAAGTGATCAACGACGAGTGTTCATCACGACGATGTTGAGAATGAAGTATTGAGATCGACGAAGTCAAGATGTGTTGAAATCTGAAGTTAGAAGAATTGAAGATTCAAGATTCGAAGATTCAAGAATCAAAGATTCAAGATTCCAAGATTCAAGAATCGAAGATTCCAAAAGTGATGTCATCCATGGAATTGTTGCATCATCCAAGCATGTGACGAATCACAACGTGCCACGTCAACGTCTCACATGTGTGGATCACCTATATATACCCATGGAGTTTCAAGACTTCTTTTGACGATTTTTGGGAGAACGAAATCCGATATCTGAGTATCAACGTTCGTTGTTTACGG
Source organism: Euphrasia confusa (assembly GCA_954870475.1). Taxonomy (NCBI): domain Eukaryota; kingdom Viridiplantae; phylum Streptophyta; class Magnoliopsida; order Lamiales; family Orobanchaceae; genus Euphrasia; species Euphrasia confusa. The sequence goes on from OX940961.1 coordinate 18,403,942, forward strand.
CTTATAGCTTTAAGAGTTTTGGTAGTTGTTTTGTGCTGTGCACCGTTAGTAGAGTTATGCGATTTAGCTCTAGGTGATATAGTACTAGATCATTAGTTCGTTGGAGTGCTGCGTCACTTGGGATACGACTCTTGATCATTTCGTCTACCTTTCTCCACAAGTGTAATAGTTAGTTTTGTTTATCAATGAAATGAAACTATTATACAACCTTGTCTTCAGCACTTTACTTTACTCTTGTTGAGTTCGAACAGACCACATACACCGAACAACATACATATCAAGCAGAGCTGAGTGTGTGCGAACGAAGTTGCTGAAGTGACAGTGTTTAAGACCGACTTCACGAAAAGTTGGTATCCTACGTCGAAGACGTAATTTCATAGTTGATAATCAGTTATAGTAAAAAATGAAAATTTCTAAAAAATGAAAATTTGTAAAAAATGAAAAAAAAGTTGATAAAATACCTGATTCATTGGACATCCTCTGGAGTTATAACCTTGTTGATTGCAAGTGTGACAAGTGAGGTTCAGAATCCTTTTTTTCAATTTGCCAACTTTGGATGTACCCCTTATTTCTCCTTGCTCCAGCTTCCTCTTATGCTTTTTGGGCCTCCCTGGCATGACTTGGACTTTTGGAGGCCTCAGGGGCAACCTTTCATCAACCATAGATGCAGGCCATTCTTCTTGGGGGTTCGGAGGGCTCATAAAATGATTGTATGTTTTCAAGTAAGTCTCCTTAGTGTAGCAATCAGCAACCCACATCTTTGGCTTATACTTCATGTAATAGAGACAACAAATCACATGAGCACAAGGTATTCCACTTATCTGCCACCTCCTACAGCCACAGGTTTTGTTGCCTAAATGCACAGCAAAGTATTGGTCATTAGGGCCCCTCACCTCAAAAGCATTCTCACCATTCCATGTAGGTGACCAGCCAAAAGCTTTCTTCTTATTCATTTCCAGAATCTTCTGAGGCACTGGACATAGAACACCATGAGCTTTCAACATCTCAGTCCTTCTCATACCAATTCTCTTCATCAGCAGCCTCCTTATTTCCTCTAGCATCTTCAGAATTGGCCTACTCCTTGACCTCAGAACCATTGAATTGAAACATTCAGAAAGATTGTTTACAATGAGATCAGTGTTGTTGATTGTTCCAAATTAAGCCTTGGACCAATGATGTGGATTCTTCTCATTTATCCAAGCAACTGCAGCCTCATTCTTTACAGCCTTCATCACTCTCTGTAAGTCAACCACTCTAGTTGCCCTGGCAGCCTCCCACACTACATTTCTCAACTCTATTCCTTTGTGAATCAGTTTGAAGTTAGCATAAAGATGCCTAACACAGAACCTGTCTACACTTCCAGGCATCAAGTCCCTCACAGCTTCAAGTAATCTCTTTTGTTTATCACTCATAACAGTCCACAAGTGACTGCTATGAGCAGAAATCCCCAAGTCAGAAATGACCAAATTAATGAACCAATGCCATGTACTACCTGTCTCTTTTTCAACCACTGCATATGCAAATGGGAATATCCCATTATTAGCATCTATGCCAACTGCACTCAGCAACATACCTCCATTCCCAGTCTTCAAGTGGCATCCATCAAAACACAACAACCTTCTGCAACCATCTAACACACCTCTCTTCAAAGCATCCCAGCAAACATAGAACCTTCTAAACACAACCTCATCCCCAACAACATTAGACTTAATCACACAAGTACTACCTGAAAATGAAAAATAAAAGTGAGAAAATGGAATTCTGTGAAAATTTGGACAGAGTAACCCTCTGTAAATCAGGGATATAGTACTGTGAAAAATAAAAAAAGGGATACAGGAAAACAGAAATGGACAATGATAAATGAAAAGTAATACCTGGATTGCTCCTGAAGATCTCCTCTGCATATTTGTACAATGCACTGTACTGCTCAGCCACATCACTATTTCCCATATTCTTAACCTTGTTCTTCACTCTGTACATCTGTGCCTTGTGAACAATACAACCAATTTCCCCTTGAACAGTTTCAACCATAGAATTGACATTCCATGTAGGATCACTTCTCACCTTGTCCTTGTATTTCTCAGTCAAGAATCTAGTGTCCATCTTTGTCACCTTCTCTTGCCTCATACACTCATGTGTGTCATTCAGTGTCTTCACTTGAATTGTGTGTTCATTGGACATCAGAGACCCATAAATCAGCCAAGGGCATCCATCTTGCTTGCACACAGCTTCTAGTTTAGTTGCATGGTTGAATTTGAAGTTCAATGATCTTCCAGTCTGAACAGCATACCTCCTAAGGGCCTTTCTGAAAATCTGTATAGTAGGGAATGTCAACCCTACCTCAAACTCTATGTCTCCAACAAAATCAGGGTTGAACACCCTGAAGCCTTTGTATTTTCCCTTCTCCCTAACAGCAGCAGTCTTCTTCTCAACTTGTTTGCCTTTTGATATGCTTCTAGTTGCTGGCCTACTGGGCATCTCCATTTCCTTCTTTATGTGACAACCCTCACTGTCTACTCCATCATCCACATACTTTGAGAACATCTCAGTCTCATCATCATAGCAGCCCTCACTGTCCTCCAGATAATCTGAATGCTCAGAATCAGATCCCACTGACACATCACAATCATCATCAATTTGGTCTGCCATCTCATTTGGATTGTGGTCTGCTGCATACTCATTTGGATTGTGTTCTGCATTCCTCTCACTTGGCTCACCTGCATCAGATTCCACTTCCCCACTTCTCACTTCCACTTTCACTTCATCAACAGATTTCACTTCATCAACAGATTGATCATCAATGACATTGTTGAAAGAACCACCATTATCAGAGGCAACAGGAGTATCTAAACTCAGCAAGGATTCATCACAGGGGGCACCTTGAAAATAAATAGCATTGGGATCAATCATCTCATGATCAATCCACAGGGAGACACACTTATCTGTGGCAACTACACAAGGGATTTCCATGACATTACAATCCCCCTGAATGTAAACCAACATCTTGCAATTATCCTCTACATTGAAACTAAAATAGTATTCCAGAATCATCATATTTAATATGCACCATACACAGATCTTCATCACAATCATCAAAATAATTTACCTTCCCGTCGACATAACAGATTTCACCTTCCTTGTTTTTTCGAAATTTCCCGCTGTGATGCACTCTCAAGGTGAAAGTGTCGTCATTCATAGGGCTAATAAACGGCGCAGGTGCACCATCGGGTCGCAAATACCACCGCGTCATTTTGCTGTAAGAGAATTAGGGTTCTTAGTGGTCGAGAATTTGGGAATTAGGTGTTTACGGGCAGAAAATCCTAACAGGAAATTCCCCCGCGAACGTATTGATGTTTTGGGGATTGAGAGAACAAATAAGGAAATAATAAAAGCTTCTAGTATTAAATTCCAAGTATATTTCTTGGGAATTGTGCCTGTCCTTTACAAATGAGGAAATTCCACTATTTATAGTACACAGATTAGGGTTTCTATACATGGGCTTGGGCCTAGATTACATGGGCTTTTTCATAGATAACTACAAGCATTATTCCTTGTATTAGGGGAGATCCCCGTTATACCCTCGTAACATGATGCCCCTGGCCCGGTCTAACTCGAGCGGGTTACTTCGGCTTGCTAATATGCTATACAGACGGCCTGGGGTCGAATTGGAAAACCGCCGGTCTTGGCGAACGAATCCTGCCCGTTTCTTTATCAACACGCGGCCAGAAAAGCAAGTAACTCCAACTCTGTATATTTCGGGGAGGTTCCTGCGGACAGAAAATTCATGAAGTGATTAATGATGTTCGCGGTGCATCCGCATTGATGGTGCCCGATGATGTTCGGCCTCTGTGACATGGTGATCGCATGTGGTCGCTGATTAGATGTCTTAGTCTCCTCGTTAATTGGGCTATCTCTGGTCTGGTCCGGACTTGGGCCGTAATCCGATCATAATGGGCTTTGCGAAAATGGGGAACAACAAATGCCCCCCGAGGATAAGTATTTTACGGAGTTCTCGCGGAGTTGAAATGTTATGCTCGGAAAAGATGGACCGTTTCGCCCCCTTAGTCGGTTGGCCCAAGTTTCAACAGCCGCCGGTTTAAAGAATTTGAAAAGTCGCTACCTTGGTACTTGTGTAAAACGTCCTTTCAACTGTCAGAGATTTTGAATTTTGAATTTCGTATTCCAAAACCTTTGCCGCCATCCCCTCCTATATATACGAGATATGGGATACTTGGAAACACTTTTGGCCAACTCTCGTAAGAATTCGTGCGATCTGATCTCTACCTCTGATCTCTACCTCTGATCTCTCTTGCTCGGGTACGCATCATCAACCTTTACTGCCTCTTTATTTTTATTCTTGCTTGGGGGCGCGGACTCTTAGCTCTCTTATAGATCCCGTAAGTATATTCTTGTTCGCGATTTCGTTAAAGAATTCTGTTTTGGTCGATGTCTAGCGAATCCTCGACTCCCGACTACGACTCTGATTACATCCAGACCGTGATTCTTCCCTCGTTTATTGATATTCCGAGGACTTTGTCTCCCCTGTCCTCAGACTTATTAGCTTTGCCCGAACAGTTTCCGTCTACAAGCGTGATGGACCCGTTCCCGTTATCTAAAGATGAAGAGAATGACTGGTTCTCAGAGACTGTGCATCCCGATTATGAACTGTTCGCAAAACTGGTCGCTAGCTTTCGGGGCCCTCCAGTTGACTTTTCTTACGAAACCTATCTTGCCGATCATCCTTACACGTACGTACCCCGTACAGATCTCCCGACCGAGGCGCCGCCACCTAGCGCTTTTAAAGCCGGTGTTCGCGAAAGCACAGTGGTCGATACGTGCTGGGATTCGATGTCCCGGGCTATCAAAATTGCGGAACCGATAACCCGACCGAAAACCCGTTGCCGGAAAACGCACGAACACCAACTCATCCGCAGGAGTCCGACCTTTGGAGACTACGCGCCCGAAGACACGCAGCCCGCCCCCAGCCGATTTTCTCCCGCGAGTCGGAAATTACGAACGCGAACACCACGAAGAACCGGGCTCGACAAGAGCATCGCCGCGGGATGAACCCGCGGCTAAACCCTAGCCGAACCCCATCCGCGGGGTTCGCGATCGCCGTGCATGGCGATCGCCGGGGCTGTTCGGAACAGCCCCTTGGCGGTGAGTCCGGCGACTCACCGCCGCCATCCGACGGGAGGGGGACCACCAGTCGCGGCGCGAAGCCGCGACGGTCCCCGGCGATCGAACTAGGGTTCGATCGCCCCAGCCGCGGCGTCCAGCCGCGGCCTTCTCCCTTTGCGCGCACCACCGGCGGAGGGAGGCCGGGGGGTTCGATCCGCCGTGGCACCAGCCCACGGCCGAACCCCCAGCGATCGACTTCACGTCGATCGCTCACCCCGGCGTCCAGCCGGGGTTCCCCTCATGCCCGCGCGCCGGCGGTCGAACCCTAGGGTTCGGCCGCCCCTTCCTCGATCCCGACGGGGATCGCGAGATCCCCGTATCCCGGTCTCGACGTTCCCGGATCGTGCGTTCATGTATATATCACAATTATTCAACGCAAATAATCATAGAATGGGTTTCTCGATTATACCTTCGATTCGTTGTACGGAGAAACGAAATCGGTTGACGACCTTGTGATCTTCCCGCGTATTCCTAGCACTCCGTTCGAACGTCGTGTGGGCGACGATCTATCGAACTCTATGGATCCTCCTCACTCTCAAGACTTTATGAATTCCGTAGGTCAATTAATTCTCTCTTGAAAAATGAAGACCATGTAGTGCTTATATAGGTTACGTAGGGGATCATAAGGAGAATAAATATTGGGCTTCAATATTGAAAATTAAATTGGGTCCAACCCAAATCTATTAATTCTTATCAATATTAATTTTATTTATTTTCCACTATATAAATAAAATTGCACTCCCAATATTATTCCATATTATATCAAATAATATTTCTCCATCTTAGTATTATTTATTCCGTGTATTTAAGATTTAAATATCCATGAATAAATTTATTTATTGCTCAATAAATAATATTCATATCTTGTATCCGAGACTAGTACCGTTCAACCTTTATTATTGTGCGGAACGAATCCACTCATGAGGTTTACACAATAATTCCTTATGAACTCATCTCGGGGATATTATCAACCCTTCCGGGATACACTTTACCTTCAAGTATTCACGGCATGTCATATAAAAAATATAGAGACCCAACTTTACCGGTAATTAACCCAATAATTAAATCGGTTAATTCCTTTGGAAAATCAAAGCCTCTAGTATTAAATATACACACCCGCAATAATTTCGGGGATTAAGAATAAAATACTCCGAGATTTAAATTGATTATCCAAGGCAATCCTAATCAATAAATCTCAAGCTGATCCGTCCAACACACCAAGTGTACAAGTGTGATAAAATAATTAAGATAAATTATTTTCTCTCTCACACAACGACTATACCGATGGATTGGTCCGTGTCCATCTAGGTCGTGAGCAACTGTTCGATTAAATACGAGTAACTGATAGTATGATCTTCTGTGCGCCCATGCAGCACCATACTAACTACAACGTATAAAATCCAGGACTATATTTTGCATAATTAATTAATTGCAAATAATTGTTTATTAATTAAATAGGTTAAATGCCATGACCGGGAGTTTACCGGTACTTAAATCTAGACATTAAGTACACAACTCCAACAATCTCCCACTTGTACTAAGGTCTAGTCATTTCCTCCAAACTCCCGACTCCCATACTCATCACGTGCTTAAGTTATACTTCCCAGAAGTATTATGTGAATGAGCAATCTAGGTTGTCGCTTTGAAGTTATCTTGGTGACTACTGCGTCGTCTCTCTGACGATGACTCGTATCAGGTGGTACTGGCTCTATGTGTTATCATCACTTTTCGAACTAATGACTTCTTCCAGTTCTCCTCGCACCGCTATGTACATAGCCTTTGGTGAACCAAGAATCATATCCAAGTTCAGAGGTCATTCCGGAACCTAACCAAAACTTCCGCTGCCTCTGAGGCTGCTATTCGGTTTATGATAGAGTCCGAGAAGCATAACGCTTATCACTCTTTCATCCTTAGGTTCCACCTCTTCTAAAAGTGAACACATAGCCTGATATCGACTTACACTGGTCTTTCTCCGATTTTTGATCTGAGAAACTGTAATCTAAGAGGATTTCGTTTTGCCGGTAATTCAGTACTTCCAAGTACTTTTACAGCATTCGAATATCTCTTATCCATATTACTTTGATATCCTCCCACTACGCTAACCGCATAGTTGATATCAGGTTCTTGTTTTATAACACCGCATCTAAAAAGCTCTTTACACTCGAAGTGTAGATAACTGCTTTGTTTATATCTATCTCCTTCATGTGTTCGAAACACATACCTTTAGATAGATGTATTCTGTTCCCGAAAGACAATAACCTTTCTCAGAATTGTGCATGTTTAAAACAAACCATAATCGTATAAGATATCTAAAGAAAAGTACAAATGTTCTTATCTAGAGATCGAAAGATTTCTAAGAACATGATCCAACTTCATCTTAATCTTATATCTCGATTTATTTAGACAACCTCTATTTCATGTCTGACAACACTTTTACATCGTTGCCAATGATAAAGTGTTATCTACACAAAATTCCGAGAAACACCACCTTTGTTTCCATTACGTCTCTAACACACCTTTCCTATGCAGAACTAGGGATCGATTTCATGTATACTGGATCCAGAGTTCAAAACTCCTCCAGTCTTATGAACATCTCTGGTTGCTTAACAACCTCCCACTGCAATGGCGTTCCGGTGCATAACAGTAATAACATTAGGTGCAGTTAGTGGTGTACCGCTACTCGGTTAGGCTGGTTCTCAGTCTTTCCTTTCCTCATTTTAAAGTATTATGTCAGTTAGGGCATTGTAGTTCATCTAATAGTCTTCCTCTAAGAACCGGGTGAGGAAACCCATCTGGTTCGTAGTACTATTGAACATACAATTACTTGTTCTTCCAGGATATTCTACAACCACATTGAATGTGCCGTTGTATCCAGAAATATCCATAGAACATAGGTAGTTGCGAACAAACTTGTCCCTTTTACTATTAGAATCTTATCTCTTATTTCTGACACACCATGTCTACACTCCAGTGTATGGTGTAGTCGTTTGAGATTTAATCAATCTCTGATTTATGCTATGTGTTATTTAGATAGGTGATAGCCTCCGCGAACAAGTCGCAGGCTTCCAATGGATATACTTTGAAGGTTCCCCATAATGGCTTTGTGTTGAAAACACTCTGCTTTTATAGCACATCAAGTAATCTAATCCATCTTCGAGTATTCTTGAAGGAATGACTCGTACCTTCTCTAATTGCACATACCGCATTAATCATCAATCATTTTCTATACTTGTCTGAATTCCATCCTTTATCCAGAAAGGTTAACTTAGTTGTATCATCTATCAAGATCGATTCTTAGGTCGGGAGGTCCATTCCTCCAACTATAATTGATCAAATCAATTTCGACCTTTTGAATCCCTTTTGAATCGATACTACCAAGTACAAGAATTCACAAGTATAATGATTAATAAGAGAAATACATCTAATAAGTAAAACAAGTTATACACTACGGTTTGTTGCATCGTGGTAGACTAAGGATTCATCATTCACATATTGCTATCTAATGTACCATAATAGATATCACCATTATTTCTTATCCAAACCATCAAATGATTAAAGAAATAAAATATCCATTAATAATAAAGAAAACTAGAACGAAGTTCTTTTTCAAAATAAAGGGGTACATAAGCAATAACTGAAATGAAAACTTAAAACAGATAAATGTCTTCCACTGCAACCGCTGCTACCCCAACAGCTTCGCCCATGTAGACTCGAATTCTTCTTCTCTAAGTCGCCGGGTTTTCTGGAACCCCTGCATTTAAAGAAATGCACATACCGTCAGTGGTTCCATATCTACACACCAGAATTCTGGTAGATAATACCGCTGACTATGTTTTTACGACTAAAGAAAAATTCGTACCTCTGAGAGGACATTCAGACTTCCAGTGTCCAGACTTCTTGCACCGGAAGCACAAGCCCTTTGGCTTACTAGCCCCCACTCGTGGTCCATTCCTCTTGGCACCACTGGGTTTTATGGCTTGCTTCCTTTTCTTGCCCCTACCTCCAATAGCTTTCAAGCTTTTGGACTTGGTAGCCACAAGTGCTTGAGACTTGCCCTTCTTGTAGATCCCCTCTGCCGCCTTCAGTTCAGTCAGGAGTTGCGCAAGAGTATAAGATAGTTTACCCATATTATAGCTCATACGAAACTGCTCAAAACTAGGGGTCAGAGACTGGAGTATGATGTCGACTTGTGTTTCACCATCAATCATAGCTCCTAGGACCTCCAATTCATTCAACAGACTCATCATCTTGAGAACGTGCTCCTCGACAGGCGTTCCTTCAGACTGAGTAGTTGACATGAGGACTCTCATGGCTTCTTGCCTCCCCGCACGGTCATGATGCCCAAACATCTCCTTGAGGTTAAATAACATATCCTCGGCAGTGTTCATCGGCTCATGTTGGGTTTGGAGTACATTTGACATAGAAGCCAAAATATAGCACCTAGCCATTTCATCAGCCTTTTTCCACTTCCGATATGCTTCTTTTTCCTCATCAGTTGAGGCGGCCGTGGGTTCAGCAGGGCATTGCTCATAGAGTACAAACTTGTACTCTTCTGCAGTCAGGACAATGTCCAAATTTCTCTTCCAATCAATGTAATTGGGACCAGTGAGTTTATGTTCCTTGAGTATCACAGAAAGTGGATTCATAGCTATTCTCTAAACCTATAAGCACATGTAAACAAACAATCAATTTAATATCCGATATTATCTCCCTCAAATAATATCATTAAATTACTAATTGCGTCCAAAATCCCATCAGGTAAGGCAAGCCACGTGGTGTGGACGTTTACCCACCCAAATGATTTAGCAATTAGTTTTTCTTCGGTCATACATAAATCATAGCGTAACTTCGTGGGGAAGAATACTATGACGCGTATCTAAGTGTAAACCATCACTCAGTACTAAAGTATATCGCTTGGAATTGCTACGTCACCGCAAGCCACGTGGTGTGGACGTTTACGACAATTTCACAACTCTTCACAATCACTTATAATTGTCTACATCAATTAATCCAAAATCCGTCGGTACAGCAAGCCACGTGGTGTGGACGTTTACTATACCAAGAGATTTTTATAATTGACTCCCAATTACAAGATCCATTCGATTTCGTAAATCAAGACTCGGAGAATCATAAGTGAAACTCGAAGTTTCTAACCAGTGATTCGCCATGCGAGCGACCCTATCTCTCATAAATGAGGGAGCCGAGCAGACAAACGACCCACCTATCAAAGAATGGCACGAAGGTCTCTAATTTGTGTCATCCACATGACCAAGTGGCTCTGGCTCCATTCCACTCCCCGGGGTGAGAATGAGTCGACTTGAAGTCAGTTTCAGAAAGACAAATTAGGCATTGTTTGATAAACTCGATCAATGTTTCTTGTAAGAGGAATTACAAGAATTCTCCTCCAATGACTTGTCTATATGAACTTCAAAAGTTCATAAAAGTCACCAAGAGAACAGTGATGGAGACCATGGGAATGTTTCCATCCCCTCTCCCACTTAGCTTTTTACGATAAAGGGATACGCTATCTAGTGCATAAAATAAACACATATAGCATGCATGAAAGCAATAACGCACATAGCACATAGTCAAAATAATGCTAGAGAATTATTTTCCCCGACTATCATGGCTTTATCTTCATATGCATCCTCTAGTCTTCAGTCTTCGTTTCTTGAATGCTCCATGTGACGAGAATATTAATTTCCAATATTTAAATCTATTTATTTTTAATTAATCCAAAAGTTACTTAATTCGAAAATTAAGTCAATTGAATATATCAAAAATAAAATTAAATATTATTAATATTTTTATTTATTTATTTTCCTATCTAGTTCTTATTAAATCTTTAGAATAATCTATCCAAGTAAAACTTGGAATATTCTAGAAGATATCTATAATAGAACAAGGAAATAAAATAAATTAGGACTACTACTTTCCAAATTTATTTTTATTCCTAATCCATGAATATTCCCATGAGTAGGAATAATCAAATAGGAAAAATAAATTTAGTACTAAATTAATTAAATTTCTAATCTATGAATATTTCCATGAAGGAAATAAATCAATAGAAATAAAATTAATTTAAATTAATTCTTTTCCTAATCCATGAGAGTTTCCTAAAAGGAAAGTACTCAAATAGGAAACCCGAATTAATTAGGAAAGTAGATCTTGGTAGGAATAGCATGGGATTGGGAGATCCCACGCCATCCCCACCATGATCGACCGTCGGCCACCAGGGGAGGGGCGCCGCCGCCTTGCCACGCCGGCAAGGGCTTCGATCGACCATCATCATTATGGGATCGATCCATCGATCCCAAGTCCTAGCTTCTTCGTCACACGTCTTCGTCTTCCGGCGATCGTCTCATCATCGAACCAACATAAAATAAATTACAATAATCTAAATTACAATTCCGGTATCGATTCTATACATGAAATCGACCCTATACATTTTCCGGAAAATAAAGTGCGTAATAATAAATCCTAAATTCGGTCAACCCCCGAATTTTTACTATTACAAACATTCAACCACACAAAAACGAATCTCGACATGTCCGAGAGTTTAATAATCATGATAATTAATTAATAAAAACAATTAATTAAATCCAACCATGATAGCCGGAAATCCTGCAAGGTAGAACAATAATCGAACATATACATGAACACGAAACCAAACGCTCTGATACCAATTGCTGGGATTCGATGTCCCGGGCTATCAAAATTGCGGAACCGATAACCCGACCGAAAACCCGTCGCCGGAAAACGCACGAACACCAACTCATCCGCAGGAGTCCGACCTTTGGAGACTACGCGCCCGAAGACACGCAGCCCGCCCCCAGCCGATTTTCTCCCGCGAGTCGGAAATTACGAACGCGAACACCACGAAGAACCGGGATCGACAAGAGCATCGCCGCGGGATGAACCCGCGGCTAAACCCTAGCCGAACCCCATCCGCGGGGTTCGCGATCGCCGTGCATGGCGATCGCCGGGGCTGTTCGGAACAGCCCCTTGGCGGTGAGTCCGGCGACTCACCGCCGCCATCCGACGGGAGGGGGACCACCAGTCGCGGCGCAAAGCCGCGACGGTCCCCGGCGATCGAACTACGGTTCGATCGCCCCAGCCGCGGCGTCCAGCCGCGGCCTTCTCCCTTTGCGCGCACCACCGGCGGAGGGAGGCCGGGGGGTTCGATCCGCCGTGGCACCAGCCCACGGCCGAACCCCCAGCGATCGACTTCACGTCGATCGCTCACCCCGGCGTCCAGCCGGGGTTCCTCTCATGCCCGCGCGCCGGCGGTCGAACCCTAGGGTTCGGCCGCCCCTTCCTCGATCCCGACGGGGATCGCGAGATCCCCGTATCCCGGTCTCGACGTTCCCGGATCGTGCGTTCATGTATATATCACAATTATTCAACGCAAATAATCATAGAAGGGGTTTCTCGATTATACCTTCGATTCGTTGTACGGAGAAACGAAATCGGTTGACGACCTTGTGATCTTCCCGCGTATTCCTAGCACTCCGTTCGAACGTCGTGTGGGCGACGATCTATCGAACTCTATGGATCCTCCTCACTCTCAAGACTTTATGAATTCCGTAGGTCAATTAATTCTCTCTTGAAAAATGAAGACCATGTAGTGCTTATATAGGCTACGTAGGGGATCATAAGGAGAATAAATATTGGGCTTCAATATTGAAAATTAAATTGGGTCCAACCCAAATCTATTAATTCGTATCAATATTAATTTTATTTATTTTCCACTATATAAATAAAATTGCACTCCCAATATTATTCCATATTATATCAAATAATATTTCTCCATCTTAGTATTATTTATTCCGTGTATTTAAGATTTAAATATCCATGAATAAATTTATTTATTGCTCAATAAATAATATTCATATCTTGTATCCGAGACTAGTACCGTTCAACCTTTATTATTGTGCGGAACGAATCCACTCATGAGGTTTACACAATAATTCCTTATGAACTCATCTCGGGGATATTATCAACCCTTCCGGGATACACTTTCCCTTCAAGTATTCACGGCATGTCATATAAAAAATATAGAGACTCAACTTTACCGGTAATTAACCCAATAATTAAATCGGTTAATTCCTTTGGAAAATCAAAGCCTCTAGTATTAAATATACACACCCGCAATAATTTCGGGGATTAAGAATAAAATACTCCGAGATTTAAATTTATTATCCAAGGCAATCCTAATCAATAAATCTCAAGCTGATCCGCCCAATACACCAAGTGTACAAGTGTGATAAAATAATTAAGATAAATTATTTTCTCTCTCACACAACGACTATACCGATGGATTGGTCCGTGTCCATCTAGGTCGTGAGCAACTGTTCGATTAAATACGAGTAACTGATAGTATGATCTTCTGTGCGCCCATGCAGCACCATACTAACTACAACGTATAAAATCCAGGACTATATTTTGCATAATTAATTAATTGCAAATAATTGTTTATTAATTAAATAGGTTAAATGCCATGACCGGGAGTTTACCGGTACTTAAATCTAGACATTAAGTACACAACTCCAACAATACGGACCTTCAATCGCGGAGAACAGAATGGGAGATCCCTTCTGACGTCCACCTATATTGTCCGAACAAGTTTGATCGGGCCGATCGTCCTCCTGAGGGAATGGTCGCCATAAATTACGATATGATGCGGAGCGGTCTCCGGCTTCCCATTCATGATACCCTTGCCCGAGCAGTTCTTGAGTGGGGTGTTGCTCCTATGCAACTAACGCCAAACTCCTGGCTCTTATTAATCTCCTTATCTACTCTCTTCGGACATTACGGGTTGTATAGGGGGTTACTTCCCGTAGAGTTTACTACTCTATTGGTCCGCCAGGCGGTGAGGACTAGCGGCGACCATTATTTGGCCCCGACAGAGTATCATCTGGGACCTGCCGGAGAAAAGAGAGTCGTGGTGGAGTGAGTGGTTTTTTGTGGGCGGAGCATGGAATTCGATCAACTATCGACTGAGTGCCGAATACCAGATTCCTCGCACCCGTTAGTAAAAATTTCGTATTTATTTTGGTAGTGTTTGATATTAGTTATTACTCGTTCCGACCATTATTTTATCCTTCCTAGGACCCCAACCTCCTCTCTTAGCGGACATGAGTTGGGACTTTCTGGTCGTGTTGGAAAGAATATTGGGCATGCCCGACGATTGGTTGATGTTCGGGCAATGGATCAGTGCTGATCGCATCCGTTCGTCACGTTTTATTAGTATTCCTCAAAATGCTGAAAATGATTATATTAGTGAGTCCGCGCCCTTGCGTTGTAACGAGCCGTTTTAACCACTTGTTTCATTTTCCCTGATATAATTTCGCTATAACGGTGTTCGCAATTTTATAGTTCGCAGGTATCCTCGATACAAGTATCCTCCAACCGGAGCCAGCTCGGAAAATATGAACACTCGTCTGTCTGCACTGCTCGGGAGCAAGAAAAGCTCGAGAGATGAGAAAAAGAAAGAAACGGTCGCGGAGGTGGCGAGTGCGGCGCCCGAGAAACTCTCGAGGAAAAGGAAAGGTCGGAAAGAGACTTCCCCTCTTGCAGACAAGCATCATCGGGCAAGCATGGAGACATCTTCTTCGCCGATCCTTTCTGACGATTATGAGTCCGCTCGCGACGAAACTCCCCGGCATACCATGATCTCTCCCACGACGAGTCCGAAAGAAACGGAGACCGTGCCACCGCACAATCCCGACGTTACTCTGGCCTTTAAACCGTCCTCGCACACGGCGAGCAGCTCGCGGCTCCCGACCATGTAAGTGTCTTGAGGATCGCCCTTAATCCCCAATTTTCATGATGTTCCAACCTCTAAAAGATTTTATGATTTCAGGTTCAGGCCGGGGGATACGGATTTTTCGGACTTCTTAAAGTCCTTTGAATCAGCCAAATTCCCCCCGTCTCTGGATAGGGTCCCTGATCGCATCAAGAAAGCGATCGATGCGGTTCCTCGCGATTGGTGCAAACATCCAGAATATATCCGCCAGCATCCCAAGTAGACGGGCTACTTGACCATGATCGCGGCGTCTAGGCTTTCCTTCCTGATATACTCCCTGCTCGGGGCTGTGGAGAGCGCGTCTCAAGTGCCGGAGGCAGCTCCTTCTTCGCTCAAAGAGGAGTACGATAAGATGATGGTGGTGATCGCTAAAACAAAGGAGCTTCATCGTGCAGAGGTTGAAAAAACCAGACAGCTGGAGGAAGAGTCCAAAAATGCCAAGTCTGAGGTGGCCCGTCTTGAAAAAATTGTGGCCGGGTTGAGGGCAGAAGTTGAGGCCTCCGTCAAGAGGGAGAGCGAGCACGAAGAGAATTTCCGGGAGGTGCAGCGTGAGTTGGATTCTGTTCGGGCTGACCTTGCTGACAAAACACAAACGGGGAAATCTGCCTTGGTCGCCTTGAAAGAAAAGGATGAGGTGATCAAAACGTTGGAGGAAGAAGTGGAAGCCTTCAAGGTGGCCAATAAGGAAAGGGAGGAGCATCCGGCCACAAATTTGATCACCTATGGGGATTGGATATATTGCTGCGCCTTTTTTGATTGCTTGAGAGATCTGATCCGGAGTGGACAGAAAGTCGATGCCCTGATGGACAGTTTCAAGAAATTTGTTGCGGACAACAAAATCCACCCGGACCTCCCCATCGAAGCCTTGGATTTAGTTGAAGATATGGGTCTCGACCTCGCATCGTGGCCGAACAAAGGCCAGTTCTGTCGTCCCCTCAAGAGGCAAGCTCCGATTGCGAAGGAGAATGAGAAAAAGATGGATGAAGTCTCAAAGGACGCTGATGCGGGCACCTCCGAGCGTGATGCTTGAAAATACTTAGTGCCCTTCTTTCTGTCTGTTTCCCTAATATTTTCATTCGAATGATGTCTGTTATGTTGTATTTTTATTTTGTGATTCGAAACTTATATTTGGCATTTATGTATCCTAAACCGCTGCCGGGTTGTTTACTTTCTTGTTTGCGATATCGTTTTATTTTTGTGTTCGTGGGTTTACTTATTTCGGTCCGCGACCAGAACGCGGACCGAAATGCCCCAGTGTTCAAAGATTTGCGCTATGATTCATATTTTGTTCTCGCTGCGCGAGAATGCTAATCATCGCGATTTCGATCGTTCAATCGTTATTAATGCGCGTGAGGGATACGGCGCGACTTTTCATGCGCCAATTGCATTAAACGAGGCTCTGTGTATCTGACAGATGCTCTTTGCGTCGGTTCAAATCACTGAAATGCCTTTTCAGGGAGGCGGCGTCGGTTCCACTTCCCTAGGTGGTAAATAAGCCACACCTATAAATACCAGTTCTTCCTTCACTCATTTTCACTTCATCGATCTTGAAACCGTTATAATAAATTTTATCTGTTCGCTAGAAAATGGCTCGAGTGTCCGCCAAATCCGACGGTTCTTGCCGCGTGGACCTGCTCTTCTCCACCAGGTGGCATAGCAAGAAACTCCCGCTGCCGCCCGTTTTCACTGACTTGATCGGAGTGCGCCTGGGTTACTTTGTCCTCATGACCGATGTGAGGAGGAAACTTTGGGTGTTCGAATTGAAGCGTCGTCGTGGCTTCATCTCGGTGTTCGGGCCCGGCTGGGAGGAGTTTGTTAGGGAATCCCGCATCCGTCACGGCTGGCATGTCCGCTTCCTTTACCACCCGACTGATGGGTTCTCTGTCCGGGTGTTCGACTCGGAATTCCTGTTGGTGGTCGACCCGGATTTCCATTGAAGACTCCCGTCGCTTCTAATTTCTATTTTCTAAGTTTGTCTTTTGTAATACCGGCTATGCCCGGTGGTATTTTATGAATGGAATTTTCCTTTTCCCTCCTTGTTTGGATTGTCCCCTTTTTGTTGTTCATTTTGTTAACTCATGACTGGTGTTAGAAAGTTAGCGCGCATCTAATCAAACGTACGTAAACGATTTCGAAAAACGTCCGCCTCGAACGCTCGTGCAAATAATTCGGAAATTTAAACTCAAATCGGCGTTTCTCACAACTTAACATTTTCAATCTTCTGGAGGCTTCTCGTTTTCGTCGCCCGAGTGGTCGGACAGTCCATTGCCTGTCCGGCTCGGCGTCCTCCGAAAAGTAAGGATTTGTCCTTATCTTTTTCTGGAGTCTTTTTTATTTTTGTCGCCCGAGTGGTCGGACAGTCCATTGCCTGTCCGGCTCGGCGACCTCCGAAAAGTAAGGATTTGTCCTTATCTTTTTCTGGAGTCTTTTTTATTTTTGTCGCCCGAGTGGTCGGACAGTCCATTGCCTGTCCGGCTCGGCGACCTCCGAAAAGTAAGGATTTGTCCTTATCTTTTTCTGGAGTCTTTTTTATTTTTGTCGCCCGAGTGGTCGGACAGTCCATTGCCTGTCCGGCTCGGCGACCTCCGAAAAGTAAGGATTTGTCCTTGTCTTTTTCTAGAGTCTTTTTTATTTTTGTCGCCCGAGTGGTCGGACAGTCCATTGCCTGTCCGGCTCGGCGACCTCCGAAAGTAAGGATTGCAATTTTATAAATGAAAAAGGAAAAGTGATCGTTTTTTATTTCTCAAATCGAACAAACGTTCTCACGCCAAAACATTACATTGGTCGGTTTACTGAAAATACTTCTTTAAATACAAAGCATTCCACAATATATTGGTCAGCCACTCCATTTAGGTGTTCGAGCTCGTAAGCACCATTCTGCACATGTTTCCTGACACGCATTGGTCCTTCCCAATTTGGGCCCAACGCCCCAGTGCTCGGGCCCATTATCCGCTTTAGAACCAGATCTCCGGGCATGAATTTCCGAATTTTTACTTTGCAGTTAAAAAACCTCTCTGCTTTTTGTTTTGATGCTGCGTTCCTGTGAACAGAATTTAGCCTTTTTTCCTCCAAGAAATCCAATTCCAAACGTAGAGCCTGGTCGTTATTATCGTTCATTTCCTGGGAGGTCCTGTAGCTAGGGACTTCAATTTCGGATGGGATCACAGCCTCCGCACCATATGCCAAGGCAAATGGGGTTTCCCCCGTGGCAGCCTTACTGGTCGTTCTATACGACCACAACACATCGGGCAGTTCCGCCGCCCATCTCCCTTGTCTTTCCTCTATTCTGGCTTTGATAGTGTGTTTCAGAATTTTGTTAACCGCCTCCACCTGTCCGTTCGTCTGGGGGTGGTAGGGTGTGGAGAAAGCTTTTTTGATCTTCCATTTATCGAAAAACTCCATTATCTCCTGCCCGTCGAATTGCTTCCCGTTGTCCGATGTGATCGTATGCGGGATCCCAAATCGATAAATGATGTTTTTCCAAATGAAACGAATGATGGCTTTCTGATCGATTGTCTTTAATGGTTCTGCTTCGGCCCATTTGGTGAAGTAATCCACGGCCACCACTGCATATTTTACTCCTCCCGGCCCTGTGGGTAGTGGGCCGATGAGGTCAATTCCCCATGAGGCAAAAGGCCACGGGCTGTAGATTGAGTTCAAATACTCAGGCTGTGTTCGGATGATAGGAGCAGTGATCTGGCAGCGATGGCATTTTTTCGCGTAGCGGATCGCGTCCTTCCTTAGTGTGGGCCAGTAATACCCTTGGCGGGCAGTTTTGTGCGCTAGCGACTGCCCGCCTGCGTGGTTTCCACACACCCCGTCGTGTATCTCGCTGAAAATTCTTTGCCCTTCCCAGGGCATTATGCACTTCAGCAGTGGTAAGAAAACGCTTCGCCGGTATAAAACATCTCCGATCAAAGTGTACCTAGCCGACCGGATCCTCAATTGTCTGGCTTCCACTTTGTCTTCGGGTTGTTCTCCAGTGGTTAAGTACGCTTTTATGGGGTCCATCCAACTTTCCCCCCGGTCAATTATCATCAGATCTAGCTTTTCTTCTATGGCCGAATTCGCCTGACTTGTGATAATGACATTTGTTATGTCCGCGACTCCTTCAGATGAAGCTAACTTCGAGAGAGCGTCTGCTTGTGAGTTTTGTTCCCGTGGAATCTGCTCGATGAAGATCTTGGGGAATTTCTCGCACAAGGCCAAAACGTGCTCGTAATATTTCTCCATCCTCTCACACCTCGTCTCGTATTCGCCTTTAATCTGGTTCACCACTAAAAGGGAGTCCATGAAGATATGGACATGTTGTGCTCCTACCGCCAGTGTTAGGTTTAGACCCGCAATCAAAGCCTCGTATTCCGCCTCGTTGTTGGTCGCCGCGAACTCAAATTTGATGGCGTGTGCGAAGGATTGTCCCTCGGGCCCAATTAGCGCTATTCCAGCCCCGGCGTGGGAACTGTTCGACGACCCGTCCACGTACAGTTTCCACGGCGGGAAATCGCTCGTGGGGACGATCTTCGGGAAGGTTAGCTCTACGATAAAATCAGCTAGGGCCTGTCCTTTGATTGCGGTGCGGGGAGCATAAGTGATATCATACTGCCCGACCTCTAGGCTCCATTTTAACAACCTCCCGCTCGTATCTGGCCTTTGCAGGACTTGTCTTAAAGGCATGGTGGTCAAAACTTCTACCTGATGGTCGAAGAAATATGGTCGGAGTTTCCGGACACTCATGACTAAAGCGTAAGCTAGCTTCTCCAGGGGGGTATATCTGGTCTCCGCGTCATGGAGTGCTTGGCTGACAAAATAAATGGGATGGTGAATCTGTCCCTCCGATCGTACGAGCACCGAGCTCATGGCGTGTTCGGACGCTGCTAGGTATAAGAAGAGCTTCTCTCCGGACAAAGGCTTAGATAGGATTTTTGGATCTTTCAAATGCTCTTTTAGTTTTTCAAACGCTTCTTGACTTTCCTTTCCCCACTGGAATTTTTGATTTTTAATGGCTTTAAAGAATGGTCTGCTTTTATCCCCTAGTCGGGGGATAAACCTGCTTAACGCCGCTAAGCATCCCGTCAATTTTTGTACGTCCCTCAGACATCTGGGTTCCCTCAAGTTTATGATCGCGTCGATCTTTTCAGGGTTTGCCTCTATTCCCCGCTGGTGGACTATATGTCCCAAGAACTTGGTAGCGTACACCCCGAAGTGACACTTCTTCGGATTCAACTTCATGTTATAAGTCTTTAAAATCGCGAACGCCGTAGACAGGTCTTTCACGTGATCTTCCTTGCTTTTTCTCTTTATAATGATATCATCCACGTATACTTCCATTGTGTCTCCGATCTGTTCGGCGAACATTTTGTTGACTAGTCGCTGATATGTTGCCCCCGCATTTTTTAATCCGAAAGGCATCCGTTTCCAGCACAAAATACCCTTATCAGTGTAGAATGATGTGCATTCCATGTCCTCAGAGGCCATGGGAATCTGGTGATACCCTGCGTAGCAATCGCAATTTGAGAATATTGCATGCCCGGCAACACTATCGATCAAATGATCTATATGCGGGAGGGGGAAATAATCTTTCGGACAGGCTTTGTTTAAATCGGTGAAATCGATACACAGCCTCTAGGCGTTATTAGTTTTCTTCACCAAAACTACATTCGCGACCCATTGGGGCTCTTCGGACGCCTCGGTCACGAGATCGTTATCGACCAACTTCTTGACCTCTTCTGCTAAGGCTGCGTATTTTTCGGGACCCATTTTTCTCCTCTTCTGTGCCACGGGTTTTTTGTCCGGATCTATCTTCAAATGGTGACAAGCGTGCTCGGGACTTATCCCGACCATATCCTTATGCGACCATGCGAACGCATCGGTATTTTCTTTCAGAAAACTTATCAGCTCATTTTTTAATTTGTCCGGGATCCTTGATCCTATGAATACCTCCAAATCCGGACGGTTAGGATCTAGTTTCACCCTCTCCAATTCGTCAACCGCCGTGAATTGAGAAGGTCCTCGGGGATCCTCGATCTCCTCGGGTTCGTACCCTAAACGGGGATCGGGATTCCCTTCGATCACGACTTTCGGCCTTTTATCCTCCTGTTTATCTTCCTGGATTTCTCCGGGCACTTCATCGATCAGGATCTGCAATATCTGTAGGTTTAAAACGTCCGCTTCGTCGGGTTCTATTCGTTGGATAGTTTCTTCGTTTTCATCTTTAGTTTGTTCGTTATCTTTTATTATTTGTTCGATAATTTGGTGATCGGGATCTCCAAATGCCCCAGTGTTATCTTGTTCGTCATTTTCCTCGAGCATGTTTATCGATCGGTAGTGCGTGGAAAAAACAGGATAATCAAAACACTTCTTGGCCATATATTGGTCTCCCTTCATGGTCCCAACGGATCCGTTACAGGTAGGAAATTTAACACAGTAATAATGGGAGGACGCCACAGCCTCGAAAATATCGAGAAACGGCCTCCCAAAGAAAGCATTATAGACACTTTCAGAGTTAACAATAACAAAGTCCATCATCCTTGTGATCTTCACTTCCGGATTCCAGTGATCCCTCAGCTCCACAGACATCGTGATCTTTCCCAGCGGGCACACGACCACGTTCCCGAACCCCTTCAGTTTCTCCTTATAGGGTTTCACATAATTGACCAGATCCCCGAGCTGATCCAATGCCGGATTAAAAATAATATTGCAGTGGGCGCCGTTGTCGACCAGTATCCTCGCGACCTCAACTCCCAGAATCTTGGTCGTGATAACCAACGCATCTTCCTTTGGGTAGGCGATACCCTCCCGATCTCGATCATTGAACGCGATGGTCACGCCCCTGGCTATGGTTGGTTCTTTGAACGGGATCACTGAGTTCACGCCTTCCCACTTTCGCAAATCCTCCTTCCGCTGTCGTTTAGATTTATGGATAATGGGGGTCAAGCCCCCGATCATGTTCACCCTTCCTCCGTTCAAATCCGGAGGGAACTCGTTCTGTTGGAGTCCGCCGGCCGGCGGGGGCGGGGGCAGTAAGTTCTGGTTCATCGGGGGCCCCTCTAGCCGGGGCTGCTGTTGCGGCCTGTAATCTTGGCGATGGCCTTGATTCTGATCGCGGCCTCTCTTCGGTGCCCGCAACAGCTGTCCTAACTTCCCTTCATCGAACAAACGGCGGAGTTGTGTGATTAGATCGCGGCATTCGTCCGTTGTATGCCCAATGTCCTCATGGAAGGCACACCACTTACGAGGGTTTCTTTTTTCCGGGGACGTGTACAAAGGTTTCGGTGGGAAGAGGGCGTTTATCTGGTTTTCCATGAAAATTTGTAATATCGCCCCGGGACTCTTCCCTAGCAGATTTCCATCTTCGACTTTATGATTTCCCTGTTCGCCTTTCTTCGGGCCTTGATACCCTTTGTACCCTCCGGGCTTTTTCGACCAGTCTTTCTTCTCCAGAGCTTCCTTGTGGCCCTTCCCGGGCTCTAACTCTTTCATGCGCTGAGCATAGATCCGCTGCTGCGCAATTTCTTCGCCGGCTCTCCGCCGGAATTCCGTGTAAGTTCTGGGATAATCTTTCATCATAGACTTGAAAAGTTCGGACGTGGCCTTCAGCCCGCTGACTGCGGCGTGCACCAAAACTTCTTCTCCGACCTGTTCTCCTTGCATCACTATGGTTTCGATGCGCTCAACATACTCTTCGTCAGATTCATCTGTCCGCTGCTTGATTCCCATCAGGCGTTGCCGCCCTTCCGGACACTTGACTCTCGAGGCGAAGTAGGAGATGAAAGTTTCCCCCAGCTCTCCGAAGCTATCTATCGACCTGTGAGGGAGCCCGGTATACCAGTGGTGAGCTGCATCCCCTAAAGTCAGCGGAAAAAGCTTGCATTTGGTCTCGTCGGTGGCACCGCGCCCGACCATATATATATTGTACTTGTTCAAATGGACCTCGGGGTCCGTCCTCCCATCATAAGTCAGAGATAGGAGCGGGGCAATATCCAACTGTGCCCGCGCCCTTTCCACTCGCAGAGTCAGTGGCTCGACTAAAGCTGATCGCTTCTTAGGATCGACTTCCTGTTGGGAAATTTTCTTTTCCATCTCACTCAAACGTCGTTCTAAATCCGGATCCCTGACGACCTGAGTCCGACCTCGGTTCAGTGTGCGGACAACGCGCCCTCCAGTTTTCTTCATGGTTACCTGGACATTATCAGGTTGGGGGTTCTCTTCCTCGAAGTCTGCATCCAGACATCTTCCCCCTACCTCTGGTGTTTTCGGCTGCTCTTTTCCCTTTAGTATGCGGGAGCGTTCTTTCAGCTTTTGAATGGTCCGCTTTATATCCTCGGGGGATTGCAAGTGTTCGACGTTGAGGTCGGGGACCTCGCTCTCTTGGAGGTTCGCCTTCTTCTCCTCCTCCGCCAATTTTTCCGCGATGACCCTTTGCCTCTCCATGAGCTCGCGCCGCTCGGCTCTCAGTTTCTCGATCATCGCCCATTGGCGGTGCTCCTCCTCGGAGATCGGGGGCAGTTGAACCTCCGATCCCCCTTCTATCATAGGAGATTTCCCGTTGTCGCGGGCATTCCTGCTCGCCGACTCTCCCGCAGGGGCGGTGTTCGGAAGACCTATTTCTAGCATTTCCATCGTATATTGCCTAAGTTTGTTCGCTCAACGCCCGAGGATCACCCCTCCTTCTAGCGCCAATTGTTTACGAGCAGAAAATCCTAACAGGAAATTCCCCCGCGAACGTATTGATGTTTTGGGGATTGAGAGAACAAATAAGGAAATAATAAAAGCTTCTAGTATTAAATTCCAAGTATATTTCTTGGGAATTGTGCCTGTCCTTTACAAATGAGGAAATTCCACTATTTATAGTACACAGATTAGGGTTTCTATACATGGGCTTGGGCCTAGATTACATGGGCTTTTTCATAGATAACTACAAGCATTATTCCTTGTATTAGGGGAGATCCCCGTTATACCCTCGTAACATGATGCCCCTGGCCCGGTCTAACTCGAGCGGGTTACTTCGGCTTGCTAATATGCTATACAGACGGCCTGGGGTCGAATTGGAAAACCGCCGGTCTTGGCGAACGAATCCTGCCCGTTTCTTTATCAACACGCGGCCAGAAAAGCAAGTAACTCCAACTCTGTATATTTCGGGGAGGTTCCTGCGGACAGAAAAGTCATGAAGTGATTAATGATGTTCGCGGTGCATCCGCATTGATGGTGCCCGATGATGTTCGGCCTCTGTGACATGGTGATCGCATGTGGTCGCTGATTAGATGTCTTAGTCTCCTCGTTAATTGGGCTATCTCTGGTCTGGTCCGGACTTGGGCCGTAATCCGATCATAATGGGCTTTGCGAAAATGGGGAACAACATTAGGGTTTCTGAAAATTAGGGTTTCTGGGTGAATGTAATTGTCGGGGGTTAATTGAGCTTCGAGATTTTGGGCGGAATTGAATTTTGGGAGCTAGGGTTCTTGAGAGATTTGAGATTTTGAATGAATCGCGATTTTTTTGAAGTGTTGTAAGAATCTCGATTTTGGCATGAAGTGTTGTAATGAATACCGATTTTCATTCATTTATCATTTTTTTTAATTAATTGGGAGTAAATACTGAAATACCCCTCAGCTACATTTGAAAATGTGATCTCAAGCGCTTCAGTGGAGCGTGAAAATCAAACCCCCGGAATATTCCATCGCATATTTCGATCCGGCAGCCGGCAGGTACCACATTGTAATATTGCTTATCCTGTGGTACTGATCGGTAAAACTTTTTCGACGAGGTTGGAAAGTGCAAAAACCCCATATCCTGGGGTGGCAAAGTGTATTTAGCTCTAAACCAAATGTAAAAGTGTGTCAGTGGACAGGGCAACCCTTGACGACAATCTCGGGAGCAGTGGGACAAGTGGCCAGCGGGCAGTGGTCGTCGCCGTCGGCCTGCAGCCCCCAAGCGTTCCTTGCCCACCATTTCTTGTGCACCCTGAACACGTAAATGTTGAAGAAAAACCCAACGGCCCCCCACATGATGTAGTTGGTGGCCCCCCACCATATATAGATTTGGTCGTTTCATAATATATGGTGATAAGTTTGAATGACATACTTACATTCATGAATATTCACTACTATCATACGTAATACATCATACATATACAGTATATAATAGAATATGACAGTCACCACTCACCAGTAGCTATATGATTCTTGGTGACATGAATCATGTTATAAAGTTGAATATCATGGTGGGGTAACATTCTTATTCTTTTGGTGATGTATATTTATGCTAAATACATAATACATCATACATAATACATTTTTTTGTTACACATAATACATACTACATTTTATTTGTTATACATCATACATAATACAACAAGTATAACTTATCACATTAATTTCATTATTATTCATACATAATAAATTTATTTTTTTATAATTTTAATTTTAATTTCCACCTTCTTCAATTTGTTTAACTTTCCCCCAAAATTTTCGATTGGCCTCTTTGACTATCTTTGTGGTAACGTCTTCGGGTGGGAGCTCGGGCATAGGTGGGAAAAAGCCCCGTCTAGGACCCACGGGGATTCGACCATCGCTGAGGCCATGCTCCGGATGTTGACTTTTGGGTGGCCTCAGTTTCTCGTACGATGTTGTTGTACCTTCATGTAGGAGGTTGTTCTCGCAGTCCAAGCCATAGTTGGAACATCTGCTTGTGCGCTTCGAAGTTGCGATTTCAAGAGATGATGTGTCGATGATGGGGTGCAAAAGGGCTAATAGAAAAAAAAAACAAGATGGTTTAGTTTATATGCCATGTTGGATCACTAGTTTTTGTAAATGTTGATTTTGGCGACAACGTTTTTGTACTTGTGTTTTTGTTGATTTTCAGGTTTGCAGGTGCATGGAAAAGGAGACTAGAGTCTCCGGTTTTTGGAATGATGGAATGAGCATGGAACGGCGACCAGCGTCGCCGCTTATGGCATGACAGGAACGGCGACAGGAGTCGCCGATTTTGGGCACACCTGAAATGACAGTGGAACGGCGACAGGCGTCGCCGCTTTTGGTGCGAGCCATGGAACGGAGACAGCAGTCTCCGGATTTGTGCATGGCTTAGGAACGGCGACCAGCGTCGCCGCTTTTGGCTTCCTTGGAACGGCGACCAGCGTCGCCGTTTTTGACAACGCAATGGAACGGCGACTGGAGTCGCCGTTTATGGCATTTGGATTTGGCATGGAATCGGCGACTCCAGTCGCCGGTTTTGGCATTATGCATGTCATGGAATCGGCGACTCCTGTCGCCGGTTTTGGCAATGGCACGGGTTCCGCGACGCTTGTCCTCAAGGCACGGTGCCAGCGACTATGACATTCTTCAACGACGATTTTTCACTAAGTACTTTCAACGTGATTTCTTTCACCAAGTACTCATATCAAGGAATGAAGAATGGTTCCGTGGTTTTCTACTTCAATGATATCGACGACCATGAAGACGATGAAATTCCGAGGCTTCAACACTTAGAGATTTTCACGAGAGTTTGAAGATGAGGAATTGAGATCGATGGAGTCAAGATTGAATTGAAGTTCTGATTTTGAAATTGAAGATTCAAGATTCGAAGATTCAAGAATCAAAGATTCAAGATTCCAAGATTCAAGAATCCAAGTTCTACAAGAGTGATGTCATCCATGGAGAAGTGACATCAGCCAAGCATGTGACCAACCAGAACGTGCCACGTCATCACCTCACATGTGCGGGCTGCCTATATAAACCCATGGATTTCGATTTCACCATTTGACGATTTTGAGAGAACGAAATCTGATTTTTAGAATCGTGACCGACAGCTTCGTGCTTCGAGTTTGTGTAGTAGCTTTTGCGCCTTGTGCCAAGATTAGAGTTAGGAGATTTAGCTCTAGGTACTCGTGTGCTAGATTGCAAGTTAGTGGGAGTTGTTGCGACACTCGGGAAACTTCTTGTAATCGTTTTGCCTACCATACTCAGTGTAATAGTTTAGTTTCGTTGTTTCAATGGAATGAAAACATATTACATAACTTTGTCTTTGTCTTCCGTCTTTCATTCCACGAACTTGTGTGACTGTTACCTTGACTGAAGCTGGTGTTCGTTGTTTAAGTCCAACTTCGCGAAAAGTTGGTATCATACGTCGAAGACGTAATTTCAATTGGTATCAGAGCGGGACGTCATACGTATAAGAAGTGATCCGTTACTTGACTTCATATTTCCGCTACAATGGAGTCGTCCATGTTTGTCCAGAAACCGATTATGCTAACTCATCAGAACTACTCGAATTGGAAGGCCAAAGTTTCTGCTAGGATTAAGGGTTTTGATTCCAGATCTTGGATGGCAGTGTTAGAAGGATGGGAACGCCCATATACGGAAGACGCCGATGGCGTGAGAATTCCGAAACCGGAACGTAGTTGGACGAGAGAGGAACATGACTTGTCCACGGCTAACAGCAAAGCCTTACTTATTATCTGTGAATGGCTAGACCTCAGTATGTATCAGCTGGTCAAGAATTGCACATCTGCCAGAGATGCATGGGAAACGTTACAAAGAACTTGTGAGGGAAGTCATGCTGTTAAGCGATCGAAAATCCGAACTATCACTGCTCAATTCCATCAACTCCGAATGAGGGAAGATGAAGACATCAATGACTACTTGGACAAGATCATGAGATATGTGAATGAAGCTTTTGAACTTGGTGAAATTTTTCCTGCTCCCATGGTATATGAGAAAGTTCTCTCCAGTGTTAGCACTAGGTTCGAAAGCAAGGTGCTGACTATCGAAGCACGCAATGACGAGAACCAAAACTGGGACTATGCCGACTTGATGGCTGATTTGAGAAACTATGACCTGACTCTCAAAGTTTGAAGCAACCCAGACATGTCTCTTGTCTACGAACCGATGACTGCTCTCAAAATCTCAGAGAAAGGAAAGAGTTCAAGAAGCTCTAACTCTCGAAAGACTCATTCGAAAAATGAGAAAACTGAAAGTAGTTTTTCCGCTGATCTGGGTGAATCTGATGATGAGGAAGCTGAGGAAATCGAGAAGCTAATGAACTCCAATAATCCGGACAAACTTGCTGCACTGACTGAGATAGTCACTTATCTTGTGAAACAAGAATTTAAGAGAAAGAACCGTGCACGAAATTTTCGAAAATTTCAGAAAAGTTCTAACTCATATCCAAATACTCCTGACAATCGAAATCAGGGATCGTCGTCGGACAAAAAATTTAAAGGGACTAAGCTCTCACCATACTCCTGTACTGGCAAGGATGTCTCCAAGATGCAATGCTATGAGTGTAAAGGATATGGACACGTTAAAAATGAATGTCCTAATTTACATCGTAAGAAGAAGCTACCAGTTAGCTATGTTGTGATTGACGATGAGGATGTCATTTCTGAGAACGACGAGTCTGAGGACAACAATTCGGACGATGATGAAGACAACGCTCTAGTTGTCACTTTTGGTGAATCTTTTGACCTCGAAAATGTGGAGGTAGAAAACTTTGTTTTTGATGCTTTTCTGAAAGACACTGCCACTGCAGACAACATCTTCCGTGTGATGGAGTTGTATTCTAAATGTCTAGTTTAGTGCAAATACGGAACTCCTTATCTATACCTTAATTCGATATATGATTCAAGCATAATTGCATTCAATGCAATAGTCCTTGATGTATACGTTGTAGACAGTATGGCGTGAGGAGACACGCGGAAGATCATACTGTCGGTTACTCGTATACTATCGAACAGTAGCTCACGACTTAGATGGACAGGGACAATCCATCGGTACGTCGTAGTGTGACTGGTAGATAGTCGGTCTTGACTATCATGTTACACTCGTACACTTGGTGTATTGAGCAGGACCACGGGAGGGCGTTCGATTTATACTAATCGCAGTAATCGAACTAGACCTCAGATATTACGGATATACGAATTCATAATCCCTATATAATTATAGGTGCGTGTGTCCAATTCTCGGTTCTTTAACTTGCCAATGAGTGAGACTAATTGATTAGTCGAGATCCTCGGTAAATTGGGAATCGTAATTGTACGCACGGCATGCTGTAGATTATAGACAGGAAACCGTGTCCCGTTTATTGGGTTGATTACGTCCCCGAGATGAGCTCATAAAGTTTATCATGTAAACCCTGCAGGTGGATTTGTTCCACATGATAATAAGGATGAGTGGTACTAGTCTCGGATAATAAGAAACGAATTAATTTAATTATTAGTAATTAAATAAATTCGTGGACGTTCGATATCTTAAACACGGGGAAAGTCGTATATGTAATTTCGGCGGAATTATTATTGTTGAAATAATATTAAAATTAATTTCGGGAATTCAATTATTATTTTATAGTGGAGTTAATAATAATTAAAATTGAAATCGATTAATTAAGGAATTGCTTTTACGTATTCCAAGTTAATTAATATTTCAATTTAGCCCTTAATTAATTTATCCTAAGGTCCCTAACGTAACTCTATAAATATCCTACCTTGCCTATCCTAAACCGACATTCCGCAGCTTTTTATTTTTCTGAGAAAAACATTATTGCGTTAGCGCAATTAATTTTTTCTCTGTAAAAATAATACAGTGTAGCGCAATTATTTTTCTCTCATCAGAGAATAGAAAATATAACGCTGGTAGAAAAAGGAGAAAGCAGAAAAGGAGACCCAACGGATTGTTGCCCACACAACGGTTGGAGTCAAAGGATCTGAGGCATACGTTAGAAGCATCTAAGGTCTCAACAATCGACCGAGAAGGTATGAGATCGATTCACTTTTTCCGCATTTATTCGATCTCATATTTCGTTGATCATATTTTGAACGTAGATCGGATCCCGTGGCTTGGATGTGACATTCTCGGACTGCTGGGAGGTTTCTGACCTCCGGCATGGCAGTCGGATCGAGAAAATCACATCGGAACAGCCAGAACGGGCGAACCCCGCCGCTGTTCGCGACGGGTGTCGGACGACAGGGTTTACTGTCGGCCGACAGGCTTATCGGACGACACCTTATGGTGTCGGACGACATGGGACGGTCTTGTCGGACGACACCTTCTGGTGTCGGACGACAGAGAGGCCAGAAGCCTCTCGTTTTGCGCGGTCGTGCCTCGGGTGCGATGGCTGGGTGCATTTCGGGTCAGGGGCTTCGTCGTGAACACCTTGGGCAGACCGGAGGTCGACTGGGCTTGTCCGGAAGTTCGAGTAGTCGAACGGACTTGTCCCGGGTAGTCGATTTCCAACAAATGGTATCAGAGCCGGTTTTGTTCGTTCTTTGTATGTTTTGCGAGATTGGTTTTGCAGGTTGAACCCGATTATTATGGCCAATTTATTTTGTGCTGTATGTATGTGGTTTTGATTAAACTCTCGGGCTTGTCGAGATCGTTTTATTTTTGGAAAGTTGCTTGTTTGTAATAGATAAAAACGACGGGTTGAGTCGTTAGGTTTATTTATTTTTTCGTTGCATCCGGGACTTGTATAGGTTCGATCAAAATGTATAGGATCGATACCGGACTTAGTAGAATATTTTTGTAATTTATTTCTGCTATTGGATCGAGACGAGATCGAAACCCGGAGAAACGAGGATCGAGGAGGGCGAACCGGCAACGGGCAGCCATCGAACACACCCCGTGTTCGCGACGGGCAGCAGCGGGGCTGGGGTTCGTTCGACCCCACGGACGACTCAACGAGGCTCAAGACGAGGCTCCAGTGGGAGGAGTTCGTCTCTTGACCCTCGAGCGAGTCGGTGGTGGACCGAGATCGAGACGAGCAACGAGATGAAGTTCCAAGAGACGTGCATTGGAGAATACTTAAGGCCATAATAATCGGGGCCACGTTAATTGCTTTTTATGTGATTTACGTGCCTTTTATTATGCTTAATTATTTTATGCATGTTATCCCTCAATCGTAAAATACTAAGTGGGAGAGGGATTGGAAACAATCCCGCGGTCTCCATTCTCTGTTTTGAATGTGGTGTGTGTTGACTTACGAGTTGGCTTTAGTGTCATCCTCCCTATCGGATAAAGTCGATACACGGATATCACTGGATCAAAATTCGAATTCAATTCCACTTATAAAAATCGAACAATTATATTTTTCAAAAGCAAGTGCCTAATCTGTTTTTCAAAGACTAAGTTCAACTCGACTCATTCTCACCCCGGGGAGTGGAATGGAGCCAAAGCGCTTGCTTATGTCGATGACACAGATTAGAGACATTCGAGTCATTCGATGACTAGATCGATTGTCTGGTTGGCTCCCTCACCTAGTGAGAGATAGGGCTCAATTGCATGATTGATCGCTGGTTAGAAACTTCGAGTTTCACTTACGAGATATCAAGCTTTGAATAATAAAATTGTGGTATTTAATAAATGTAAGAGTCAATTAACAAAGTTGTTTGTTTTAGTAAACGTCCACACTATCGTGGCTTGCTAAATGGAAACGGTACTTTGGGTTAATTGAGACTCTATGACATTTAAATAAATGGGATTCAATTAATAAAGTTGTTTGTTTTAGTAAACGTCCACACTAACGTGGCTTGCTAGATGGAAACGGAACTTTAGGATTAATTGAGGCTCGACAGTTATAGAAAGTCGTGGAGGACCGCATGTCAACGTAAACGTCCACAAGAACGTGGCTTGCGGTGGGCATGTAGTTCCCGAGCGGTGGACTTAGTACTGAGAAATGGTACACACTTAGGTACGCTTTATAGTATCCTCCCCATCGGAGTCACTGCTATAATGATGTACGACCGAAGTAAAAATCCAATTATAAAATCGTTTGGATTAGTATACGTCCACAAGAACGTGGCATGCTAGTCTGATGGGATTTAGGAAATGATTGGTAGTTTAATGATATTATTTGAGGGAAATGATATCGAATTAAACTCATTGTTTGTTTTATATGGTATTATTCCCATTAAAAGTCAACAAACTCACTGAACCTGTTTTGTATGGATTAAAGAAGAAACTTGGACATTGTCCTAACTGCAGAGGAGTACAATTATGTACTCCAAGTCAATTGACCTGCTGAACCAAATGATGCTTCCACTCCTGAGGAAAGGAAGCTCATGGAAATGGATCAAGGCTCTGAGATGACGCGGAGATACATTATGACTTTCATGTCAAATGTACTGCAACATCGGGATCAAGCCATGACCATTACCTATGATAAGATGCTTAAACCTCAAGAAGCTTTTTTGTTATCAGGACAGGACAGCCGGGCAAAATGCAATGAGGCAACTCATGACGGCCATCGCATCCGAAGGAACACCCGTGAGGGATCACGTTCTTAGGATGATGTGCTATCTGAATGAGATAGAGATTCTAGGATCAGTTATCGATGGGGTAACCCAAGTCGATATTGTGCTCCAGTCTCTGCCGAGAAGTTTTGAGCAGTTCCGCCTGAACTATAACATGAATAAGGGGTCTTACTCATTGGCGGAACTCCTGATTGAACTTCAAGCGACTGAGGGAATCTCTAAGGGCTCTCAAGCACTTGTGGTTGAGAAATTGGCTCTTCCTAGGCCTCCGGGCGGCAAAAGGAAGAAGAAGCAAATACGGAAACCCAGTGGGCCTAATATATCTGGACCACGGAATGGGACAAGCAAGCCCAAGGGGCAAGTGCTTCCGTTGTAAGCAGTCTGGATACTGGGAGTTCTAATTGTCCTCTCAAGCAACAAGAAGTTGACTCTTCCTTAGGCACCGAAACATGTTTAGTGGTAATATCTGCCAGTACCTGGTGTGTGGATACGGGAACCACTAATCATGTCTGCACTTAATGCGGGGGTTCCAGGAAACCCGGAGACTTAGAAAGGAAGAAGTTATAACCTACATGGGCAATACTGTTAAGGTAACAGCCGTTGCAGTGGGAGATGTTAAATGTTTTAACGGTAGGATTTTAGTTCTAACAAATTGTCTTTATGTGCCGGCATTTAGAAAGAAATTTCATTTCGGATTTCTAAATTGGCTTAGAATGGATATTCCGTTTCTTTGGATGGTTTCATACCTATCAGAGTAGGAAACGGGTATATTATCTATTCTGTTACATTGATAGACAATTTAATACTAAATCCGTGTTCTTCCACGATGCAACACACCGGAGCTAATAACACATTGTCAAAACCCAATAAGAGTAAAGATCCTTCTAGGCTGAATCAAATGTACTTATGGAATCTTTGGATAGATCATTTTAACTTGAGTACGATTCAAAGGGTGAAAGCTGATGGACTACTCAGCTAGGTTGAAGGAAAGGACTTTCCAACCTTCGAATCATACTTGGAAGTTTAAATGACCAGGCAACCCTTTACGGTTAAAGGGCATAGATCCAAGAAAGTACCAGAGTTGATTCGCTCTGATATATGCAGACCTCTTTGAGGAGTAAGGCATACTTATCAGAAAATGGGATTAAACCCCGACAGACTACACCATTTATGCCTCGGCAAAATAATGTGTTGTAAAGAAGGAATAGGACTCTTATAGATATGGGAAAGTAGACAATGAGTTATTCGGAGTTACCTAATTCGTTTTTGGGATATGGCTTGGAAACAGCGGCGTCTATCCTGAACTTGATTCCTTTGGAAACTTGTACAGATATTCGGCTGTTTATAGGATACCCTAAGAAAACGAATTGAGATATGTAATATAGTCCAAAGGACCAGATGATCGTTGATTGCATCAATGTTCGGTTCTTAGACATGGACTATATATATATGCAAGATCACAAGCCCAAGAGTAGAGTAATACTTAATGTGCTTAGAGGGACTGATCAAAACTTAGAACCAGCCTAACTGAGTAGTTCACTACTATAATCTTTAGTCACTAAAGATACACCGGAGCGTCGTCGTAGTGGGAGGGTTGTTAGACAACCCAACAGGTTCATGTTTATAGGTGAGTCTTCGGACTTGTTACCTGGAGAACATGAAGCCGAACCCTGGATCTATGACGAGACGCTGAAAGATCAAGATGCTCAGTCTTGGCAAAAGTCGATCCGGATTCTTTTGTCTTTACATGGAAGATGGATGTCAAGACAGATTTCCTAAATCGAAGTCTTGACGGGGCCATCTGTGTGGGACAGCCAGAGAGATTCATCGAAAAGAGCCAAGAGCATTCGGTAAGCAAGCTTAATCAATCTTTGGATTGAAGGAAGCTTTAAGATCTTGGAAACATGTGGACCTATGAGAAAATCCATTTCATGGATTCATTCAAGGCATGTTTAGGTCCTGTGTGTAACAAAGATGTGACAGAAAAGATGTGGTGTTTTCTCATTATTTATGTAGACGACATCCCTCTAAATTGGCAACAATATGAAGGATGTTATCGGACATAAAGGGATGGTTGTCCGAGTAATTCAATGTAAGAGACTTAGGAGAAGTCGGGAATGTTCTTGGGATCAAAGTTATAAAGGATCGCCAGAAAAGAACATAGAACTTATCTCGAGTCTCATACATAAATACAATTCTTACTCGTTGCAGCATACAGAATTCCAAGAAAGGTCTTCACCTTTTAGATGTGGAATTCTTCTATCTAAAGCTTTGTGTCCGACACAATAAAGGAGTTAGATGAAGATTAAGCAGTTCCCTACACCTTAATGGTGGGAAGCTTAATGTATGTAATGCTATGCACGAGACTGATATATACTATGCCGTGGGCATGGTGGTAAGATATCATAGTAATCCTGGAAAGGATCACTCGACTGATGTAAAGAACATGTTTAGGCTCCTGCAGAGGACCAGGAATTATGTTCTTAGTTACAAAGCAGTCAAGTTGTTTCCTTTGGATTACATAGAATTGGATTTCCAAATCAAACAGGGACAGTTGAAAGTCGAAGTCAGGCTATGTGTTCTCACTATGAAGTGGAGCAGTCACATGGAAGAATGTAAAGCAGCGATGCATTACGGACTCTACCATGGAAACTGAAAAGATAACGGCCTCTGAGGCAGTTAAAAGGTCAGTGTGGCTCCAGAACTTCCTAAGGGACTTAGATGTGGTTTCTAGTTCACCCAAAGCTATTTTGAATAGCGGTATTGGCAAACTTGAAATGCCACGAGTCCACAGTGGGAGATAACACGTAGAGCGCAAGTACCACCTGATTCGAGAGATCGTCTAGTAAGACGATGCAGTTGTCACCTAGATAGCATCGAGAGGATTACCTGGTAAAACCCGTTCACAGAGGCACTTCCAGCGAAAGCGTTGGGTAGGCGTGATGAGGTTATGGGAATCTGATGTTTGGGAGAGGGCGACTAGACTTTTAGTATAAGTGGGAGATTGATGGAGTTGTATTCTAAATGTCTAGTTTAGTGCAAATACGGAACTCCTTATCTATACCTTAATTCGATATATGATTCAAGCATAATTGCATTCAATGCAATAGTCCTTGATGTATACGTTGTAGACAGTATGGCGTGAGGAGACACGCGGAAGATCATACTGTCGGTTACTCGTATACTATCGAACAGTAGCTCACGACTTAGATGGACAGGGACAATCCATCGGTACGTCGTAGTGTGATTGGTAGATAGTCGGTCTTGACTATCATGTTACACTCGTACACTTGGTGTATTGAGCAGGACCACGGGAGGGCGTTCGATTTATACTAATCGCAGTAATCGAACTAGACCTCAGATATTACGGATATACGAATTCCTAATCCCTATATAATTATAGGTGCGTGTGTCCAATTCTCGGTTCTTTAACTTGCCAATGAGTGAGACTAATTGATTAGTCGAGATCCTCGGTAAATTGGGAATCGTAATTGTACGCACGGCATGCTGTAGATTATAGACAGGAAACCGTGTCCCGTTTATTGGGTTGATTACGTCCCCGAGATGAGCTCATAAAGTTTATCATGTAAACCCTGCAGGTGGATTTGTTCCACATGATAATAAGGATGAGTGGTACTAGTCTCGGATAATAAGAAACGAATTAATTTAATTATTAGTAATTAAATAAATTCGTGGACGTTCGATATCTTAAACACGGGGAAAGTCGTATATGTAATTTCGGCGGAATTATTATTGTTGAAATAATATTAAAATTAATTTCGGGAATTCAATTATTATTTTATAGTGGAGTTAATAATAATTAAAATTGAAATCGATTAATTAAGGAATTGCTTTTACGTATTCCAAGTTAATTAATATTTCAATTTAGCCCTTAATTAATTTATCCTAAGGTCCCTAACGTAACTCTATAAATATCCTACCTTGCCTATCCTAAACCGACATTCCGCAGCTTTTTATTTTTCTGAGAAAAACATTATTGCGTTAGCGCAATTAATTTTTTCTCTGTAAAAATAATACAGTGTAGCGCAATTATTTTTCTCTCATCAGAGAATAGAAAATATAACGCTGGTAGAAAAAGGAGAAAGCAGAAAAGGAGACCCAACGGATCGTTGCCCACACAACGGTTGGAGTCAAAGGATCTGAGGCATACGTTAGAAGCATCTAAGGTCTCAACAATCGACCGAGAAGGTATGAGATCGATTCACTTTTTCCGCATTTATTCGATCTCATATTTCGTTGATCATATTTTGAACGTAGATCGGATCCCGTGGCTTGGATGTGACATTCTCGGACTGCTGGGAGGTTTCTGACATCCGGCATGGCAGTCGGATCGAGAAAATCACATCGGAACAGCCAGAACGGGCGAACCCCGCCGCTGTTCGCGACGGGTGTCGGACGACAGGGTTTACTGTCGGCCGACAGGCTTATCGGACGACACCTTATGGTGTCGGACGACATGGGACGGTCTTGTCGGACGACACCTTCTGGTGTCGGACGACAGAGAGGCCAGAAGCCTCTCGTTTTGCGCGGTCGTGCCTCGGGTGCGATGGCTGGGTGCATTTCGGGTCAGGGGCTTCGTCGTGAACACCTTGGGCAGACCGGAGGTCGACTGGGCTTGTCCGGAAGTTCGAGTAGTCGAACGGACTTGTCCCGGGTAGTCGATTTCCAACACCGTGTGGCATCGACAAACCGGAATTTCTGTGATGATGATATCTTCTCAGATGATGATTCAGTGTCTGATGCTGAAGAGATAGAGAAGACGACTGAAGTATCTAAAACTGAAGATGTGTGTATCGAGTTGATCACCTTGAAGGAGAGTCACTCTATGCTTAAAAATCTATATGATGTTGCTATCACTGAGAATAGCACACTTGAAGTGTCTCTGAAGTGCCTAACTGAATCTTTTAATGAACTCTCGAATGAACAACTCAAGGTGTGTGATGAAGTGTTAGTGTTGAGGAACTCAGTTGAGAAGACTGAGGATGAGAAGAAGAAGTTGAACAATTCCTTGACAATTCTCAAGGTCAAATTTGATGACCTTTTCGAGGAAAAACATAAGTACTTCAAGGAAGTTGTCGAACTGAGAGAGTTGTGTGACAAAATGAGTTCTGAAAACTCTAAACTGAAGACGTCACTGAAAAAGGAGTCAACTGAAGTGAAGAAACTGCAGACTCTGTTTAAGAACTCCGATGCTGAAAATGATGAACTAAAGTCTTCACTAATGAAAGTTCAAACTGACCTTGCCATGACTGACAAGGAACGATATGTGTTGAAAGAAAAACTTCATATGACTGATGAGCTACTAAGGAAAATGAACACTAACTCTTCCGTGTTTGACAATGCTGCTTCATATATGAATCCTAACCGTTACGGTCTTGGTTTTCAAAAAGTTTTTGAGTCTATATACTCAACTCCGGAAAAGAAGAATGATGTGACTTTTGTTAAGGCGTCGGTTGATCTGTCTGAGGATAAAAGCAAGGATGATGTTGAATCAACTAAACGGAAGGAGATTGCTGAAGGGAAGAAGATTGCTAAGTCTCCAGAACCAAAAACTCAAAAGTTGATCTCGACTTCAAAATCTGAGACATATCAATTTCCGAAGAATATTGTCAAACATCCTCGTGGTATCCTACCTTATGAGAAGACGTTGCTGAAGAACTTAGAGAAATCTCAGAACGTGAAGAAAGATGGACAGTCCTCTCGAACTAAAACTGTGTTGGTCAAGACGTCCACGAAGGTTGAGAATCGTCAAAGAAGAAAATATGTTTGTCACTATTGTGATCAACCTGGACACATTCGACCGTTTTGCTATAGAATGAAAGAGGACATGAACAGAGAACTTATGATTATGAAGAAGAAGTCTGAAACGACTAAGGAAATGAGGAAGTCTGTTTCTCCAAATCCGAAAATCAAGCAAACTCTGAAGGCTGTGACTGAGAGAGATGTCAAAATGAATGGCAAGAAGAAATGGGTGCCTAAGTCTCAAAAGAGTAAAGTTAAACTTAACTCTACAACCAGTAGTTGGCAACCAAGGGAACTGATTTTCTGCCATGTTGCACTAAATGCTTCTGAAGCTGGCAACAAAGGCATTTGGTACTTTGATAGTGGCTGCTCCCGACATATGACCGGCACAAAGAAATTCTTGAAAGAATATGAGCCGATGACTGGTTCCCCCGTGGTGTTTGGAGGGGGAGCAAAAGGTGTTGTCAAGGGAAAGGGAACGCTTCAAATCAAAGGATTACCTCCTATCAGGAATGTTGTCCATGTCAAGGGACTTGTGGCCAACCTCATTTCCATCAGTCAGC
The DNA here is from genome assembly GCA_954870475.1 of Euphrasia confusa. Classification (NCBI taxonomy): domain Eukaryota; kingdom Viridiplantae; phylum Streptophyta; class Magnoliopsida; order Lamiales; family Orobanchaceae; genus Euphrasia; species Euphrasia confusa. Next base: position 18,442,499 of record OX940961.1, read on the forward strand.
TATGTGATGAAGGTTTTAATGTTAGCTTTGATAAGGAATCTTGCCGAGTGTATGATGCTGAGGGTAAGTGTATCATGGAAGGTCCACGTGCTAAAAACAATTGCTATACTACTGAGTATAGTTGCTTCTCCGTGACCGTTCCTGATGAAGTTGACTTGTGGCACCAACGACTTGGCCACACTAGCACTCGCAATCTGAGCAAACTGGTTAAGGGGGAGATAGTTCGAGGAATCTCTCAACTCCCTAAAATTGAGAAAAGAGTGTGTGGCGACTGTCAGAAGGGCAAGTTAACGAGAACTCCTCATCCAGCACTTCCGACACTCATGAGTACTTCTGCTCCCTTCGAACTTCTACACATGGACTTGATGGGTCCAATGGAGGTGAAGAGCTTAGCTAAGAAAGAATATGTGTTGGTTGTTGTCGATGATTTTTCTAGATATACTTGGACAAGATTTCTGGCAACCAAAGATGAGACTTTCAATGCCTTCAAAGGTATTGTGAAATGGATTCGAACGAATCATGAAGCTAAGGTGAAGAGGATCCGAAGTGATCATGGAACAGAATTTGAGAATTCGAGCTTCAATGAATTTTGCCTGATGAAAGGTATTCACCACGAATACTCGGCCCCAAAAACGCCTCAACAAAATGGGATCGCCGAACGAAAGAATCGAACACTGCAAGAGATGGCGCGTGTGATGTTGATCTCCAAAAATCTGGCTCGAACTTTTTGGGCAGAAGCCGTCTCTACAGCTGGCTACATTTTGAATCGAATAAGTATTCGATCTGGCACTACTGCCACTGCCTATGAACTTGTCAATGGGAAGAAACCTTCGGTGGCACACTTTCGTGTTTTTGGCTGTACTTGCTATATTTTGAAGGATCGTGATCCTCTAAAGAAATTTGAAGCCAAAGCTGATCGTGGAATTTTTGTTGGCTATAGCCAAAATAGTCATGCCTATCGTGCCTACAATCTTCGCACTAGGAAAGTCATTGAGACTGTGAACATAAACTTTGATGAACAAGACTTTCTTGGAAAAGATGCAGAGGCTGATTGGGTTAAGGAAGGGATCCTTGAAGTTCGAACATTTCCTTCAATGCCCACTACTGTGACTTCCGAAAATGCTACTCCTAATACTTCACCTGAAGTTGGAGAATCTAGCAACGGAAATGATGACACTTCGGTCACTGAGGATGACGATGATGATCATGTTGACAACCCAGCTGACGCTCCAAGAGAGGCACCTGGTCATATTCAAAAACGTCATCCACCGAACCAAATGATTGGAAGTTTGAATGAGCGAACTACACGCTCAAAGAAACAAATGAATTCTCCCGACGAACTCTACAACATATGTACTTCAGCAGTGTGTAATGAAATCGGCTTCACTTGCTTTCTCTCCAAAAATGAGCCGAAAAATTACAAGGAAGCCATACAAGATGATTTTTGGATCATGGCCATGCAAGAAGAGTTGAATGAGTTCACCCGGAATAATGTTTGGTCCTTAGTTCCCCGAACTTCGAACATCAATGTTGTTGGAACTAAATGGATTTTCAAGAATAAAACAGATGAGCATAACCAAGTTGTCCGAAACAAAGCTCGTCTTGTTGCCCAAGGATATGCCCAAGTGGAAGGCATAGATTTTGATGAAACGTTTGCTCCGGTCGCACGAATTGAGTCCATCAGACTCTTGATTGCTATTGCATGCCATCTCGGCATCAAACTTAGACAGATGGACGTCAAAGCTGCTTTCTTGAACGGTGTCTTGGAAGAAGAGGTCTACGTTGCCCAACCTAAGGGTTTTGAGGATCCGAAAAAGCCAAACCATGTCTACAAGCTTCACAAAGCTCTTTACGGCTTGAAACAAGTGCCTCGCGCCTGGTATGGATGCCTCACGGATTTCCTTCTAAAGTTCGGTTTTGAGCGTGGATCGGTGGACAAAACTTTGTTCATCAAGCGAGACGTCAAACACATGATTGTTGCCCAAATTTACGTTGACGACATTGTCTTCGGAGCTACTTGTTCCAAACTCGTGACTTTATTCACAGAAGCTATGTCCTCGACATTTCAAATGAGCCTTGAGGGGGAGTTGCACCAATTTCTTGGCCTTCAGATTTCTCAACGACCAAATGGGATATTTGTATCTCAAAGTAAGTATGCCAAGAACATGGTTGAGAGGTTTGAAATGCATCATGCTAAGCCAGCTAACACTCCTATGGCAACTACCGAACGCTTGTCTATGTCAACGAAAAGCCGGAGTGTAAACCAAACTCTTTATCGTTCCATGATTGGGAGTTTACTTTATTTAACTGCCACTCGTCCTTACATTATGTTTAGTGTTTGTATGTGTGTCAGGTACCAAGCTGATCCAAAGGAGGACCATCTACGAGCTGTGAAACGGATCTTACGATACATCTCTGGGACTTCTCAGCTAAGCCTTTGGTATGCGCGCGACACTTCATCCAACCTTGTCGGTTTTTCTGATGCCGACTGGGCGACGGACACGGACGAAAGAAAAAGTACCTCCGGCAGCTGTTGCTTCCTTGGCAATAACATTGTGTCTTGGCATAGTCGCAAGCAAAACTGTATCGCACTGTCCACTGCCGAGTCGGAGTACGTTGCGGCTGGAAGTTGCTGCACTCAACTGCTTTGGTTGAAACAGATGTTGAATGACTATCTCCTTGAGAGTGCTCCATTAGTTCTGTATTGTGATAACCAGAGTGCCATCAAAATCAGCGAAAATCCTGTCCAGCACTCAAGAACTAAACACATCGACATTCGACATCATTTCATTAGAGATTTGGTTGATCGTGATATAGTCAGTCTACAGCATATTTCAACGGAAAAACAGCTTGCTGACATCTTTACCAAACCTCTTGACTTTGAGAGATTCAAAACCTTAAGGAATTCTCTCTGCATGTGTTCTCTCTAAGAGTTCACGAAAAATTTTGAAGTCTGAAAGAGTAGTTTCTTTACTTCTGAATATGCACTCGGAATCGTCGTGGATTAGTCTAGTCAGACAAACATGGATTCGAGGCCGCTTCTAGTCTTCGGACACAAGAGTATTTATTCCGCTGAATGTGAACATGTGAACATGGCTTAAACTCCTCGCTTCATTTGCATAGATCCATAAAGCCAAGTAACGGAGGACGCCGGTTCCCCCGGCTCCCCTCTTCGAAAGGTTGTACATGGACGCTGAACTTTAAGACACTCTCCTCTCACACTTTGGAGGACGCAAGTGAACCTTGCTCCCCTCTGACTGCTGTAATGAGTGTCTGTTGCATTTCATCTAACGCTAAAAACTCGTCTGGAGGACGCCGGTTACCCCGGCTCCCCTCTGATTGAAGTAATGCTTGTTCCTGATCGGAGTGCCTTAAGTGTTCACCTTGCATTCATGAATTAAAATCTCTTGTGCGGTGCTAACTCTGCCAATATGTTTCGACGAAACACGACTGCTTCCTTGTGACTGAGACGAAGGACAAGTAAACATGTCTATCACTACTTCGGTCCATCTCACCGGTTTTTAATATGAGAGATTTTTCATTACCTCAAAGTTCTATTCACCTCGTGTGAAATTTTTGTTTTGGAAAAATGATGGAAGTGTCTCTTTTCTGGGAAAATATTTGCTCTTCATTGCCTAATATCACCCCTCGAATCTCCATTAAAATGGTTTTGAATGTTTGCGTGTGTTGAACTCTTGAATGACTAACTCGGGATGTGTTGTTTTTGTTTTGGCATTTCTGTAGTTCATATACAGGGCTACGTGGTTTACCATCTCGGAAGTCTAAACATTGAGTGCAACGACGACAAAATTCAATTATGGGCGACATTGGAAAACAAAATCGGAGACTCCAGTCGCCGAAAAATCGGCGACTCATGCCAAACACCAAAAAACGGAGACTCATGCCCTTTGTCAAATCCGGCGACTGCTGTCGCTGACAAAAACGGAGACTCTCCAAACAGGAGACTCCTGTCGCCGTTTTCGACAAACGTTGCCCATGACAAAATCCGGAAATCACAGTCGCTGGAAAAGCGGCGACACCAAGCCTTGTCCATCGCCACGACCATTTCCGGAGACTCAAACCTATGGCACTGAACTTCGTCTTTCCAACCCTCGGTTTGATCTTCGGTTTTCATATTTTTATTTATTTATTTTTATTTATTATTTTTGAAAATTATTATTTTAATAATATTTTCAAATTAATAAAATTTTGTTCGTCTAATGGGCTCAAATTTTCTTCTTGAGATGGGCTTTTTACAGGTCTTGAGCTGTGTATTTTCAATCCGGACGGGCGGCCCAAAATTTTCCTATATATAGCCCCTGGGGTGATTCTATCATGGTTACGCTTACATCGCAATTTAGAACTCTCGAACTCTCGACTCTCAGCTGCTGACTGCTTGTCCGACGTTTCTAGATTCTAAGTTTTTCCTAATTCCGTTGCATCAGGCAACTCTAGCTTTGCGCACCAGGCGCCCTGTCCATCGTTTCCGTGACAATGTTACTTTTCCAAGTGTTAGACTCTTTTCCAAGTTTTCCGAAATGTCTGCTGCAAAGAACTTAGATGATATGTTGGCTGACATGACCGTATACTTGAACGAACAATTTGAGCAAGCTCCGTCGCCAACGTCCAAGAAAGCGGCGTATGAGGAACTCAAGGCTCACTTAGAAAAAGTCGAGAAACGCAAGGCTGCGTCTACTGAACAGTCCATTGACTTGACCACTACTGCCAAACCGGCACACTCAACTGCCCGTCAGCCGGGTAAAGAACCGAAGTCAGGGAAAACAAAATTTCAGGATGCTTCTTTCCGAATCTACAGTGGGGTTGTTCCAAAGGCTGAATACCATAGGTTGCTCGCAGCTGGCGAGATAACCAAGGATGGCAAGAAGATTGTCAAAATCCCATCCACAGTGACTGTGACTGCTGGCACAGATCCAAAACCTATGACGCCATCTGGCTCTGGAAAGAAGTCGGCGACTCCAGCTGGGAGTGCCGAAGGCAAGAAACCGTCTGCCAGTGGAGGTGGTGTGAAAACATCCACTCCGAAAAACTCTGGTGGACAAATCACCAAGTCTCGAACGCACAGCTCACAGAAACCGCCACTCTCTTCTGGATCAGCTGGATCGCAGAAGTCGACTGACGGCTTCAAATATATCTCGGAATTTTCCGAGTGTCCTAAACCACATTCTCGTGACTTCTTTACTGCGACTGCTGAACGTCGCCACAAACTGATTCAGACTTTGCCGATCCTCACCGATCGAACTATTCTGAAGGAAGACTATGAACGTCACGGCATCACGGATTTCCTTTCCAAGATGCACATGCTAAAGTCGGTCAACCTTACTTACCGCTATTCCATTCCCATTCTCTACAAGTTTTACGCCAGCTTGTCCCCCGACTTTGCAAATCCGAAGAGTCGGTTGTATGGCTGCTTTGTCTTTCGCAGCAAGTTGTATAAGTTTCGCCCATTCTCGATCAACAAATTTTTGGAAAGATTGGAGGTCGATTCAAACTGGACTTCGCCCTCAGCTGAGGAAAGGGCGGAAGACTTAACCATTGGCACCTTCATTACTCAAAAGAAGGTTAAGTCCGAACTGCCGCCGCCGTCCAAGCTGTCAGCCTTCTACGGCATTTTGCAGCGACTTGGCATGTCCAACTGGACAGCTTACAAGGACGAATCCGTGCTAACTCCGGAGTTAATGCATATCATTTTTCGCCTTGGCTGCGGCGAGCAAATCAACCTCGGAAAAATCATTTTCAATGACTTGTGCAAAATCGCACGGACAACGGATGAGACCATTCTTCGCCAAGCTGACTGGCCAGAGGCTAAGAAACTTCAACTCACACATCCGTGTCTGATCTACGGCATGCTTCATGCTCAAGGTTTTACACCTGCTGATGACTTTGAGAAAAAGTTAAAGAAAAATGGCGCTGTCAAGATCACTGGCACGTATCTGAATCCGTCCAAACGTGTCATCGATCTCCCTTGGTTTGATTTTGTTGACAGGAATGCACTTCCTGATATTCTAACTCCTCCGCCATCTCCACTGAAACGAAAGAGAAAGTCGATCGCCAAGAAAGACAAGTCTCCCTCGGCCAAGCGCCAAAAGAATGAATCCACAGCTGCAGCTGATGAGCCGGAACCTCAAACCAAACAACCGCCCAGAGTCGTTCCTCGCGAATTTGGGCCTTACTCAAACGTTCCGTCTTACAAAAATCCTCATCACCCGATCCACAGTCATCGTGCTGTGGTGCCGTCAGCTTGCGTCCAGGAATTTTACGCTGACACAATGGCTCTGGAAAAGGCTCAGGAAGAACATGCCTATGCCTACAACAAAATGATTGACGCTCAGAAAAAGCAGAAGTTATCTTTCGAAAAACTTAAACGAGAGATCCAACAAGGGGGAGGACTCGGTGATGTTGGAGCCCCCGATGCAAGTTTGAAAGATACTTTCATTTTGAAAATGGTAAGGGATGCGATCCAAGAGGCGCACGTGCAGCTGGCGAAAGGAAACAACATAGCTGTTGAACAGGTGGACAGAGAGGTTGATGATGGAGAGAAAACTGATGATGATATTTTTGAAGGAGCGATGGATATCCGTGACAAGGGAAAGGCGAAGGTTGGTGAAACTTCGAGAGCTATGCCGTCGGGTGGATTGAAAGATCAGGATGTCGACGCTGATGTCAACATTCTTGACGTTGAAGATGAAGGTGGGAAAGACTTTGGCGAGTACGAGATATTTGGTCTGGGTGATGAGACCGATGAAGATGAGAAAGAGGATTCGAGCTCTGATGATGGCTTCGTCTATGGCGAAGATGAAGAAGACGTGATCGAGAGTCCAGAACGCGAACCCACGCCAACTGGCTCGCCAAAGGAATGAAGAATTGAAGATCTTAAGTTCCATTCCAAGTTTAAGTGTTTTATTCCAAGTTTTTAATTTCAGTTTTTTTTTATAACTCTGGAACTCGATTGTCTATTGTGTTTATGCATGCATCAAACTCTGAATTCGTCCATGCATATGTTTTTCATATTTCTCTATCCCTTGGATAATGTTTTTGGATTGAATTTTTATCTAAGTGTTTTTGATGTTTTGGTTTGATATTTGGCTAAGTCTTTTATGGTTTTTCATTGATTGTATGATTGATGTTTTTCCATCTTTTACTTAGCTTATTTGTGTTGATATTCGTTTGAGGGGGAGATTCGTATATCTCTTTTTACTTAACTTCGTTTTCATGGGTTGTGCCAAAAAGGGGGAGATTGTAAATGTTGATTTTGGCGACAACGTTTTTGTACTTGTGTTTTTGTTGATTTTCAGGTTTGCAGGTGCATGGAAAAGGAGACTAGAGTCTCCGGTTTTTGGAATGATGGAATGAGCATGGAACGGCGACCAGCGTCGCCGCTTATGGCATGACAGGAACGGCGACAGGAGTCGCCGATTTTGGGCACACCTGAAATGACAGTGGAACGGCGACAGGCGTCGCCGCTTTTGGTGCGAGCCATGGAACGGAGACAGCAGTCTCCGGATTTGTGCATGGCTTAGGAACGGCGACCAGCGTCGCCGCTTTTGGCTTCCTTGGAACGGCGACCAGCGTCGCCGTTTTTGACAACGCAATGGAACGGCGACTGGAGTCGCCGTTTATGGCATTTGGATTTGGCATGGAATCGGCGACTCCAGTCGCCGGTTTTGGCATTATGCATGTCATGGAATCGGCGACTCCTGTCGCCGGTTTTGGCAATGGCACGGGTTCCGCGACGCTTGTCCTCAAGGCACGGTGCCAGCGACTATGACATTCTTCAACGACGATTTTTCACTAAGTACTTTCAACGTGATTTCTTTCACCAAGTACTCATATCAAGGAATGAAGAATGGTTCCGTGGTTTTCTACTTCAATGATATCGACGACCATGAAGACGATGAAATTCCGAGGCTTCAACACTTAGAGATTTTCACGAGAGTTTGAAGATGAGGAATTGAGATCGATGGAGTCAAGATTGAATTGAAGTTCTGATTTTGAAATTGAAGATTCAAGATTCGAAGATTCAAGAATCAAAGATTCAAGATTCCAAGATTCAAGAATCCAAGTTCTACAAGAGTGATGTCATCCATGGAGAAGTGACATCAGCCAAGCATGTGACCAACCAGAACGTGCCACGTCATCACCTCACATGTGCGGGCTGCCTATATAAACCCATGGATTTCGATTTCACCATTTGACGATTTTGAGAGAACGAAATCTGATTTTTAGAATCGTGACCGACAGCTTCGTGCTTCGAGTTTGTGTAGTAGCGTTTGCGCCTTGTGCCAAGATTAGAGTTAGGAGATTTAGCTCTAGGTACTCGTGTGCTAGATTGCAAGTTAGTGGGAGTTGTTGCGACACTCGGGAAACTTCTTGTAATCGTTTTGCCTACCATACTCAGTGTAATAGTTTAGTTTCGTTGTTTCAATGGAATGAAAACATATTACATAACTTTGTCTTTGTCTTCCGTCTTTCATTCCACGAACTTGTGTGACTGTTACCTTGACTGAAGCTGGTGTTCGTTGTTTAAGTCCAACTTCGCGAAAAGTTGGTATCATACGTCGAAGACGTAATTTCAGTTTTTGTCTTGTTTCGGAATTGAATATGAAAGTGGGAGTTTTTATAGTGTTATATAAATTGGAAAAGAAAAAACAAAGAGTGTGAGTGATCCCAAACCAATGTGGTGGGCATATGGTAACTTAAAAATAGATGGTGATTATTGATTAAAAATAGATGGTGATTATTAACTCTCGGTTTACTAACAGAGATAAATAACATAAAATAAAAATAAATTAAAAACACTCAAAACTAAAACTTAAATTTATAATTTTTCTCTCAATTCACAGAACCAAGTGATCTAACAAAAATCACAAAAACTAATGTTACCTGAGTGATTTGGGCGAGGAGCCAGGCGGAGAAGGGATGGAGATCGCGGTGGTAGTAGGCCTTCACGATGGTGACGATGTGGACGGTTATATCATGTCGTTCGATTTTTATGCGAATTGATAATGATCTAATTACATAATACTTTTAATTTCGACTTGGAAATGTTACTTGCGAATTGAGGAAAGTGACATGGATTTTGTTTTTCTTGTCTTAACAGTTCGATTAGAAGAATGGTATTTGGGACAACGGTCAATATTTCTATCCGATGTTGGGTTTAGTGAAATAAAAATAAAATAAAGGATGTCCACAATACATAAGTCTTTTATTCCCACTTTGTTTCATCACGCTAAAATTAATCTTTTATTCCCACTTTGTTTCTTCACGCCAAAATTAATAGAAAAAACCCTACCCCAACGATTTGTAAATCGGCACGCCACCATTCTCCTCTGTACTCCACAGCACCGCAACGCCACCGCCACAGGCCACAGGATTTTCCCCTGTACGACATCGCCACTTCGATAGTCTTTCCCCGTGCCTGGAGCCACCTTTTTTAGAGTGAACGACGCCTCTGCTTATCTCTGTTGGAAAATCATTAAGTCAAAGTTGGTTTTATCCAACGTTTGACCGATTTGACTGGCTATAAAATTAATTTCGATTGGGAAATAAATTGTATGATAATTTTCTACGTCGTTCGTAGATAATTATAGAATTTTATTTCGTCAAAAACCGATTTTGGGTGAATGAGAAATAAATGGTTAAAGATAGCCAATTAAAAAGGCATTTAATTGAATATGTAATAAAGTTTAAGACTTTATTACATTGAAATGTGTAATAGTTATTAAATCCCACATTGAAAGATGTAATAAAGTTATTATCCTTAATAAGTGATTAGAGGATTAATGTGTTCAACAAGTGAGTAAGACCATGGACCGTTAAGGTACATGGCAATCGCCACACACGCGTCCGTCCGTCCGTCCGCTCGGCCCGTGCCCGTGCTCGTGCTCGTGCTCGGCTCGGCTCGTCCCGACCCGACCCGACTCATCCTTGGACTTGGACTTGGATCTTGGCAATTGGACTTTGGGCTGGACTTGGGCTTCCTGGGGCTTCCTGGGGCTCTGCCCGTGCTCGTGCTCGGCTCGGCATCTTGGCAATTGAACTTTGGGCTGGACTTGGGCTTCCTGGGGCTCCTGGGGCTCGCCATCGTAATAGTTTTGCTGACGGGCTGAACTATTTTTTCATTCTTTGCGGTTACAAAGTTTGAATGTGCTGGTCATGGGGAAGTTATTGGCCCCATTAACCACGTGATTGAATGCCTGAGTAAAGAGCTGCTGACCCCTCACATGCTTGGAGCTCCTATAAATAGTGAGTCTTAGTTTGCATTTCATACACCAGAAAAATGCAAAAGCAATTCCCAGCATTTTCATACAAGTTCATACTCCTCTTCTTTTCTCGTTCGAAAGTGGTTCGGCTCTAGTTGCTTCAGAGACGAACAAGAAAGTCGTTGTATCTTTGGGGACATTACGTCTGAAAACCGTAGCATACACGGGACGTATTTGTCTTGCGGATAGCGAAAGCGCCTCGACTACCCGCAATCCAGTTCTGACGTTCGATCGAAGTTGAAGACCTGTTCGTGTTTCATTCTTCGTCTTCATTTCTTTTATTTAAGTTTATAGTTTCTGGAAAAGTGTAAAGATTCAGTAGTACTGATTCTAATCCAGAAACAAGCATTGTAATAGCTACGTATACCAACAACGCAAGACAAATATCCGTGCTAAAATATGTCAACCGAAGACAATTCTGGTGCTGCGAAGACCGCCCAAACTGGACCTAACCCAACGATGAACTTGAACGTTCCGATCATGCCATCATCGGTTGTTCATGCTGAGAAACCTGAGAAGTTCAGTGGGACTGACTTCAAAAGGTGGCAACAAAAGATGATGTTTTACCAGACCACGTTGGGTTTGGCAAAGTTTCTCAAGGATGAGCCTCTGGCCATGGATGAGAATGAAACTGATGGAAATAAGCGTGCAGCTTATGAAGCTTGGGGCCAGGGTGATTACCTGTGCCGGAATACCGTTTTGAACGGTCTGAGCAATGACCTGTACAATGTGTATGGGAATATGCCTTCGGCCAAAGCACTCTGGGATGCTTTGAAGAAGAAATATAAAACTGAGGACGCCGGAACTAAGAAGTTCGTCGTCGGGAAGTTTTTTGGATTTTAAGATGGTCGACTCTAAGTCGGTGATATCTCAATTCCAACACTTCCAGCTGATCTTGCATGACCTTGAGAATGAAGGCATGAAAATCAACGAGACTTTTCTGGTGGCTGTTGCTATTGAGAAGTTACCCCCGAGTTGGAGGGCTTATCAAAACTATCTCAAGCATAAGACCAAGGAAATGACTATTGACAAGCTGGTTGTCAAACTTCGTATCGAAGAGGAAAACCGTAAGAGGTTTAATCCTGGGAGTGTGCCTGAGGAGCCTCGTGTGAATCTGATGGAGCAACCCAAAAGGAAGCTGCCTCCTCCTCAGAATACTTCTAGAGGGAAAGAGCCTGCCACCAAGGTCTGGAAGTTCATGGGAAAATGCCATAACTGTGGAATAACTGGCCACATGGCTAAAGATTGCAAGAAGCCTAAACAGCCTATTGCACAGTACAAGGGGAAAGGGAAGCAATCTGCTAACCTTGTTGAAACCTCTGGGCAGGAGTTGACTGAAATGGATATGTCAGAAATGGTGTTTGAAGCCAACTTGGTTGGTAATCCCAAGGAGTGGTTCATTGACACTGGAGCCACTCGCCATGTCTGCTCTGATAAGGATGCATTTTCCACTTATGCTCCTTCGACTGGCCGAAAGCTCCACATGGGGAACTCTTCCTCGTCTGCTGTTGCTGGAGTTGGGAACGTGACCCTGAAGCTCACCTCTGGAAAGGAGCTGCTGTTGAAGGATGTGCTGCATGTCCCGGACATCCGCAAGAACTTAGTCTCTGGGTCTCTCCTAATTGAGCATGGTTTTAAACTTGTATTTGATGCTAAGAAGTTTATTTTGACTAAGTTTGGAACTTTCCTTGGTCGGGGTTATCTCGAAAATAGACTGTTCAAAATGAATGTAATGGTTGTGCGTCGTGTACCCAATGTTGCCTCGAGCATTAATAAAAATAATTCTGTTTCGGTTTACTTGCTTGAGTGTTCTGAATTGTGGCATATTAGATTAGGACATGTAAATCTAAATGCGATTAAAAGGTTAATGAATTTGGAATTATTACCAACTTCAAAAATTGATTCACAAAAGAAATGTGAAATTTGTGTTGAAGCCAAAATGGCTAAGTTACCTTTTCCATCGATTGAAAGGTGTACTGAACCTCTTGGTTTAATCCATACTGATATATGTGATTTGAAATTTGTACAAACAAGAGGTCGAAAAAAGTACTTCATCACGTTTATTGATGATTATACTAGATATTGTTACTTATATTTATTAAGTAGCAAAGACGAAGCCTTAGAGGTTTTTACCAAGTATAAAGCTGAGGTTGAAAATCAACTTGGTAAACGAATTAAAATAATTCGAAGTAATAGAGGTGGAGAATATGTAGCTCCGTTTGAGAAGTTATGTTCTGAAAATGGGATAATTCATCAAACGACGGCTCCTTATTCACCACAATCAAATGGTGTTGCTGAACGGAAAAACAGAACTCTTAAAGAGATGATGAACGCCATGTTGATTAACTCGGGTTTACCTCAGAACATGTGGGGGGAAGCTATTCTGACAGCTAACCACATTTTAAATAAAATCCCACTTAAAGGTAAAAATGAGACGCCGTACGAATTGTGGAAAAATCATAAGCTGTCTTATAAATATCTTAAAGTGTGGGGGTGTTTGGCTAAGGTATCAGTTCCTGAACCAAAGCAAATGAGAATCAGACCTAAGACGGTCGATTGCATTTTTATCGGATATGCATACAATAGTATTGCTTACCGATTTTTGGTACACAAGTCTGATAATCCAGACGTGCATAAAGGTACCACGATTGAATCGAGAAATGCTTCATTTTTCGAAAATATCTTTCCTTGTAAAGAAAGAGAAGAATCAAGTTCTAATAAAAGAACTTACGAACTTGATGTCGACGCAACACCTGTTGGTGACGATCAGGTAGACGAAGAGGTTATTGAACCTAGACGTGGTAAAAGGATAAAAACGGCTAAGTCGTTTGGACCTGATTTTATTACGTATTTATTGGATGACGAGCCAAAATCCTACGGGGAAGCTCTATCCAGTCCAGATGCACCGCTCTGGGAAGAAGCTATTAATAGCGAAATGGAGTCTATTCTGCAAAATCACACGTGGAAGTTGGTTGATCTTCCACCGGGTTGTAAACCTTTAGGATGTAAATGGATCCTAAAGAAAAAGTATAAAGCAGATGGAACGGTCGATAAGTTTAAAGCTCGTTTGGTAGCCAAAGGGTTTAAACAAAGAGAAGGATATGATTTCTTTGATACATATTCACCTGTAACCAGAATATCGTCTATTCGGGTGCTTATTGCGATCGCTGCTTTGCACAATCTCGATATTCATCAGATGGATGTGAAAACTATGTTTCTGAATGGTGAATTGGAAGAAGAAATTTATATGGAACAACCCGAGGGATTTGTAGCACCTGGACAAGAGAAAAAGGTGTGCAAATTGATAAGGTCGTTGTACGGACTTAAGCAAGCTCCTAAACAATGGCATTTGAAATTTGATAACATTATGATATCAAATGGATATAAAATCAACGAGTGTGACAAATGTGTGTACATTAAAGGTACATCTGACTCGTTTGTCATAGTCTGTCTATATGTAGACGACATGTTAATCATGGGTAGTACTCGTGAATTGATCATGAATACTAAAGCAATGTTAAAAAGAAATTTTGACATGAAAGATTTGGGAGTTGCTGATTTAATCATCAGGATTAAAATTGAAAGAACCCCAAATGGAATTGTCTTATCACAATCTCATTATGTTGAGAAAGTGTTAAAGAAATTCAATGCCCATGATGGTCCTACGAGTAGGACGCCGATTGACTTAAGTATAAATCTTACTGTCAATAAGGCTGAACCTGTAGCTCAGTTAGAGTATTCTCAAGTTATAGGCAGTCTGATGTACTTAACAAATTGTACACGTCCAGACTTGGCCTATCCTGTGAATAAACTGAGCAGGTATACGAGCAATCCAGGTGTTGAGCACTGGAATGCTTTGAATCGGGTTTTAAAGTATTTGAAATACACCCGAGAGTATGGGCTATACTATACGAGATATCCTAATGTACTTGATGGATATTGTGATGCTAGTTGGATATCTGATTCTAAAAGTTCACATTCCACTAGTGGTTACGTCTTCTGTATCGGGGGCGGAGCAGTTTCGTGGAAGTCAACGAAACAAACGTGTATAGCCAGATCCACCATGGAATCTGAGTTTATAGCTTTAGATAAAGCTAGTGACGAAGCAGAGTGGCTTCGTCACTTTTTGGAAGATATTCCATGTTGGAAAAAGCCTGTGTCTCCCGTGATGATTCACTGTGATAGCCAAGCAGCTATAGGGAGAGCACAGAGCATTATGTATAACGGTAAGTCTCGACATATTCGTCGGAGATATAATACCGTTCGACAATTGATCTCAAATGGAGTAATTTCCTTAGAGTATGTAAAATCTAAGGAAAATCTGGCTGATCCTTTGACAAAAGGAATGAATCGAGATCAATTGGGCGTGTTGCTAGAGGGAATGGGTTTGAAAAACCACAATCCATCGAACGATCATAACGGTAACCCTACCTTGATGAATGGAGATCCCATGAACTTGGTTCAAAGGGAAAACTAAGTTATGAAAGTTCAATCGAGCACTTGTACTCATCCCTAAAGGCAATTCAAGTGCTGTTTCCTGACGTGTGGTAATAGGTTAAGTTCTCGAGGAGACTTTTAATGAATCCCTACCTTGAAAAGGTTAAGTATGTCAGGATACTTATAATGGGAGGTCACCTATATAAATATGAAGTGAGGGCCGCTTCAAATGTAAACATTTATGAATCCAAAGTGTTGTCCATGGCCAAAACGGACACAACATAGAACGGGAAATTGAACGGAATTTATTGCGTGAATAGCATTGACTCGTTGTACGTTGTGGGGGAATAGTTCAAGGCATCGTGTCCACTAGGCCTCCTGTACTTCCGATGCTATATCACTACGGAAGGTTCAAAGCCGCAAACTACCTTTCCGGAAGCGATAGATTCTTTTGGGGAATTGAACGAAGAGTCTGCATACATGCATGCATTGATTTCCACTCATGTGGGGGATTGTTGGAAAATCATTAAGTCAAAGTTGGTTTTATCCAACGTTTGACCGATTTGACTGGCTATAAAACTAATTTCGATTGGGAAATAAATTGTATGATAATTTTCTACGTCGTTCGTAGATAATTATAGAATTTTATTTCGTCAAAAACCGATTTTCGGTGAGTGAGAAATAAATGGTTAAAGATAGCCAATTAAAAAGGCATTTAATTGAATATATAATAAAGTGTAAGACTTTATTACATTGAAATGTGTAATAGTTATTACATCCCACATTGAAAGATGTAATAAAGTTATTACACTTAATAAGTGATTAGAGGATTAATGTGTTCAACAAATGAGTAAGACCATGGACCGTTAAGGTACATGGCAATCGCCACACGCGCGTCCGTCCGTCCGTCCGCTCGGCTCGGCTCGGCTCGTGCCCGTGCCCGTGCTCGTGCTCGTGTTCGTGCTCGGCTCGTCCCGTCCCGACCCGACCCGACCCGTCCTTGGACTTGGACTTGGACTTGGACTTGGATCTTGGCAATTGGACTTTGGGCTGGACTTGGGCTTCCTTGGGCTTCCTTGGGCTTCCTGGGGCTCCTGGGGATGGCCATCGTAATAGTTTTGCTGACGGGCTGAACTATTTTTTTTTATTGGGCCTACGTGAAGTGGGTTGAACACAAAAAGGCCTAAGGTCTGATTAGAAAATAATATTGTATAATATAATTATATTAATATTATTTTGAATTTCGAAAATCCTCAAAGGTCAGATGACCATTTTCATTCTTTGCGGTTACAAAGTT
This sequence comes from Euphrasia confusa, assembly GCA_954870475.1. Classification (NCBI taxonomy): domain Eukaryota; kingdom Viridiplantae; phylum Streptophyta; class Magnoliopsida; order Lamiales; family Orobanchaceae; genus Euphrasia; species Euphrasia confusa. Next base: position 18,458,513 of record OX940961.1, read on the forward strand.
TGAATGTGCTGGTCATGGGGTATTGGCCCCATTAACCACGTGATTGAATGCCTGAGTAAAGAGCTCCTATAAATAGCGAGTCTTAGTTTGCATTTCATACACCAGAAAAACGCAAAAGCAATTCCCAGCATTTTCATACAAGTTCATACTCCTCTCCTTTTCTCGTTCGAAAGTGGTTCGGCTCTGGTTGCTTCAGAGACGAACAAGAAAGTCGTTGTATCTTTGGGGACATTACGTCTGAAAACCGTAGCATACACGGGACGTATTTTTCTTGCGGATAGCGAAAGCGCCTCGACTACCCGCAATCCAGTTCTGACGTTCGATCGAAGTTGAAGACCTGTTCGTGTTTCATTCTTCGTCTTCATTTCTTTTATTTAAGTTTATAGTTTCTGGAAAAGTGTAAAGATTCAGTAGTACTGATTCTAATCCAGAAACAAGCATTGTAATAGCTACGTATACCAACAATCTCCGCCACCGCCTCCGGCGCTATTTGTCGAAGTTTTCGTGGCTTTCCGACGATTAAGGTGATAATATTCATTTCCCCTTGTTGTAGCTCCGCGCTTCAACGGCGAGCCTCGGACACCTGCAAAACACAAACAAATCAACCAAGTCAGATCTGTTCAAGCCCTAAAACCAGAGCAAGATCCCAGACCACAACAGTCAATGGATATCGAAGGAGAACCAGTCTGTATATCAGGATCTGGGCTTGGATGGAGTACAAGGGCACATGCAGCGGACTATATATGTATATATATATAAATCAGAAACAGAGAAGGGAAAAGAGATAGAGATTTGAGCTTAGGCTCAGGACTGTGAAGATGCAATCACAGCAGCTTCACCAGGCACCACCAAACGAAGGGGAGAACACAGAAACCTTGCCAGCAGCACCCACAATGCACAGCTCTCTCACACTCTCACTCACAGCCCTCACTCACACAAGGATCTCACAGATCTACACCACAGAACACCACAGAAGGTGAAGAAGGTGAGGGATCAGAAATCGCACACAGTAGAGGTAGGGTTTACACACAGTATCAGCTGAATGGAGTGAGCTAGGGTTGCGGGTGAAGGGTGTAATAAGTAGGATAAATCAAGGGACAGGATTAAGCCACCACTTACCAAAAGGGATCAAGGGTCAGGATAAGTCAAAGCCCACAGGGACTGGGCTGATGACAAATGGGCCAAGAATCAGAGTGGGTTGGGCTGCAGTGGGTGCTGGGCTGCTTCAGTTAAATGGGCCAACACACATTTTATAACATTCTCCACCTTGTTGGCAACACACTGGATCAACCTGCTCAAGCATCTTATAAAGACATTACATGCTGGTTTAAAGCCACACACATGCAAACACAGTCTAACACAGTTCATCATAGCCTTAGCCCTGCACACCTAAGTGTACAGGGCAAGTTACACCAAGTAACAAAATAATATAGTGACTCCTCAGCCCTACCTGAGGCATTCAAAGAACACTATAAAGATAGTCCCAACTAGGGACTCAACTTACACACAGTAAGAAGTAAAATGGGGTAATAACCAAGAGGTCAGAACTCCAACAAAGAACACAGAGCACAGAGCAAGTAGTAACAAACAGGAGCAACTAATCACAGGCATCAAAATGCAAGAATTTCAAACAGAAAAGAAAGTTTTCCAAAGGCAGTGATTTAGTTCCCATATCAGAGGGGTTATGATGAGTGGATATTTTTTCAAGTAGAATATAACCTGTTTCAACAAGATCTCTAATGAAATGGTACCTAACATCTATATGTTTGGTCCTATCATGAAAAACAGGATTCTTACACAACTGGATACCAGACTGGGAATCAGAAAACACAGAGACACTACCACTTAACATTTTAATCTCAGATAACAGACCTTTCAACCAAATAGCTTCCTTGAAGGAATCAGTTATAGCAATATATTCAGATTCAGTAGTAGAAAGGGCAACAACATTTTGCAACTGAGATTTCCAGCTAACACAGCCACCACACAAAGTGAAAATATAAGAGGTAGAAGATTTTCTAGAGTCCCTGTCATTAGCATAATTAGAATCCACATAGCCACTCAAAATAACTCCAGCCTTTGACTTAGTGAATCTCAGTCCAAAGCTTCTAGTACTAGACAAGTACCTGAACAGCCATTTCATGGCTTCCCAATGAGGCTGTCCAGGGTTAGCCATGTACCTACTCAAACAGCTAACACTATAAGCTATATCAGGTCTAGTAGACACCATCAAGTACATCACAGACCCCACAGCACAAGCATAAGGCACATTAACCATAGAAGCAATTTCAGACTCAGTCTTTGGACATTGGTCCTTAGACAACACAAAGTGAGAAGCAAGGGGAACAGAAACAGATTTGCAACCTAGCATGGAGAATCTTTCTAGCAGTTTATCCACATAGGCAGTTTGATTATGGTGAATGTAACCTTCAGTTCTATTTCTCACAATATTCATACCTAGGATTTTCTTAGCATCTCCTAAATCTTTCATTTCAAACTTAGTACTTAAACTATGTTGAACAGATTTCACAGAGTTCAAATTAGGAGAAAGGATTAACATATCATCCACATAAAGCACAAGAAAAACAGGTATGGCAGACTTCAAATAATACAGACAAGGATCATAAGAACTTCTGCTGAATTTTTGAGAAATCATGAATTCATCAAACTTTTTATTCCATTGCCTAGGTGACTGCTTCAAACCATAAAGAGATTTTTTCAAAAGACAAACATGTTCAGTTTTAGTTTTATCAACAAAACCCTCTGGTTGTTTCATAAAAATCTGTTCTTCTAAGTCACCATGTAAAAAGGCAGTTTTAACATCCATTTGTTTCAGTTCCCAATCATAATGAGCATACAAAGCAAGCATTATTCTCACAGTAGTAAACTTCACAACAGGAGCAAATATTTCATTATAATCAATTCCTTCTTTTTGAGAAAAACCTTTGGCAACTAACCTAGCTTTATATCTGATATCATTACCCTCTTGTTTAACTTTGAAAAGCCATTTACAGTCCACAACAGAACACTTAGGGGGTTTAGGGACTAAAGTCCAAGTTCCATTTTTCAATAAAGAGTTCATTTCTTCATTCATGGCAGAAAGCCATTTTTTGGAATTTTCAGATTTTAAAGCTTCCACATAGCATTTAGGTTCAGAGTTGTCAATCACATCATGCATATTAAAAGCAAAGGCACCTAACTGAAAGTCATTTAACCTAGCAGGAGCCCTAGGGTTTCTCCTAACCCTATCTCTAGCAAGTTGATAATCAGAGGGCACAGAAGTATTTTCATTATCATGCATGGGGGAATTATTATAATCATTAGGGTTGACAGTTTGAGAATTAGCTGGAAAAGAGTGGCCTGATACATCAGGTACAGGTCCATTATGGTTTTCCACAGGAGGTATAGGCAAGTTCACAGATTCAGGCACACAAGCAGGATCAGAACTTTGCACACAAGGGTCAGGCAAATCACTAGAATCATGTTCATTCACAGAGTCAATTTCAGGAGCAAGCTCCACCTCATTTTGGACATCCACATTGGACTGACTCACAGGAAGACATGGAAACTCAGATTCATTAAACACAACATCTCTACTAGTGATAGTTTTAAAACCAGGGTCACACCTAAGCCACAGTCTATAACCTTTAGTACCTTCAGGATAACCAAGAAACACACATTTCTTAGACCTAGGTTCCAGTTTATCTCCAGAGTGGAGGACCAAAGCAGAACAACCAAAAATTCTCAAATTTGTCAAGTCAATAGGTTTTCCAGAAAACACATGTTCAGGGCACTTACCCTTAAGAGGCACAGAGGGAGACCTATTTATCAGATAAGTTGCAGTTAACACAGCTTCACCCCAAAATCTTTTACTTAGACCAGAAGAAGCAAGTAAACACCTAACTTTCTCTAATAAGGTCCTATTCATTCTCTCAGCCACTCCATTTTGTTGTGGGGTATAGGGTACTGTCCTATGTCTTCTAATACCAGCCTCAGCACATAAATCATTCATATTAGCATTAAAAAATTCAAGACCATTGTCTGTCCTAAGAGTTTTAATTTTCAAACCAGTTTGATTTTCAATTAAGTTCTTAAACTCTTTAAATTTTGCAAAGACATCAGATTTATTTTTCATTAAAAACACCCACACTTTTCTGGAAAAATCATCAATCACAGAAAGAAAGTACCTATTTCCACCTTGGGTAGGTTCAGGGGAGGGACCCCACACATCAGCATGTAGATATTCAAGTATGCACTTAGTAGAGGGCACATTGGGGGAGGGAGACACAGGAAAGCTCATTCTAGTTTGTTTACCTAACACACAAGTATCACAGAAAGTAGAGCAAGTAAATTTAGTATCACCAAAGACACCTTGTTTTTGCAATAATTCAAAACCAGTTTTACTTATGTGTCCAAGCCTTTTATGCCATAAATCAGAAACATTTTCATGGACAGAGTTTGCATGATTATTCAAATAACACTCAGCTTTGAAAACATACAAGTTGTACTGCCTAGCAGCTTTGCAAACAACCTTAGAACCCTCCATTATAGTCATGCACCCATTACCCCATTTACCACATAAACCCTCAGTTTCAAGTGCAGCACAGGAAATCAAATTTTGACTTAAGTCAGGCACATGCCTAATATTTTTGAAAGTGTACACACTACCAGTTTCAAATTTCACAGAGATATCACCAATACCATTCACAGAACACCTTTTATCATTAGCCATGGAGACATATGAGTTTTTAAGTTCTTTATAAGTTGAAAACAAATGCAGGTATGGAGACATATGATAAGTGCACCCAGAGTCAATTAGCCAATCATTTTCACACAGAAGAGAGGCACTAGTAGCATTCACATTGTTGGAGTTGTGTACTTAATGTCTAGATTTAAGTATCGGTAAACTCCCCGTCATAGCATTTAACCTATTTAATTAATAAACAATTATTTGCAATTAATTATTATTAATTATGCAAAAATATAGTCCTAGATTTTATACGTTGTAGTTAGTATGGTGTGCATGGGCGCACAGAAGATCATACTATCGGTTACTCGTATTTAATCGAACAGTTGCTCACGACCTAGATGGACACGGACCAATCCATCGGTATAGTCGTTGTGTGAGAGAAAAAATAATTTATCTTAATTATTTTATCACACTTGTACACTTGGTGTATTGGGCGGATCGCTTGAGATTTATTGATTAGGATTGCCTTGGATAATCAATTTAAATCTCAGAGTATTTTATTCTTAATCCCCGATATTATTGCGGGTGTGTATATTTAATATTAGAGACTTTGATTTTCCAAAGGAATTAACCGATTTTATTATTGGGTTAATTACCGGTAAAATTGGGTCGCTGTATTTTATATATGACATGCCGTGAATACTTGACGGGAAAGTGTATCCCGGAAGGGTTGATAATATCCCCGAGATGAGTTCATAAGGAATTATTGTGTAAACCTCATGAGTGGATTCGTTCCGCACAATAATAAAGGTTGAACGGTACTAGTCTCGGATATAAGATATGAATATTATTTATTGAGCAATAAATAAATTTATTCATGGATATTTAAATCTTAAATACACGGAATAAATAATACTAATCGGAGAAATATTATTTGATATAATATGGATTAATATTGGGAGTGCAATTTTATTTATATAGTGGAAAATAAATAAAATTTAATATTGATAAGGATTAATGGATTTGGGTTGGACCCAATTTAATCTTCAATATTTAGAAGCCCAATATTTAGTCTCCTTATGATCCCCTACGTAGCCTATATAAGCACTACATGGTCTTCACTTTTAACAACATATAATAATTGACCTACGCCAATCATAAAGTCTTGGAGAGTGAGGAAGATCCATAGGAGTTCGATAGATCGTCGCCCACACGACGTTCGAACAAGGTGCGAGGAATACGTAGGAAGATCGCAAGGTCGTTTGATTTCGTTTCTCCGTACAACGAATCGAGGTAATAATCATAAACCCCCTTCATGATTATTTGTGTTTGTTAATCGTAATATGTACATGAACAAGACGATCCGGGAACGTCGAGACCGGGATACGGGGATCTCGCGATCCCCGTCGGGATCGAAAGAGGGGCGGTCGAACCCTAGGGTTTCGACCGCCGGTGTACCGCGCGAGGAAGCCCCGGCTGGACGCCGGGGCGTGCGATCGACCTAGGGTCGATCGCTGGGGATGCCACGGGCTGGTGCCGTGGCGGATCCCCGCCGCCTCCACGGCGGCGTGCGCGAGAAGGCGCCTCGGCTGGGCCGAGGCGGGCGATCGATCAAGCGATCGATCGCCGGGGGTGAACCGCGGCTGTTGCCGCGGTGGTCAGCTGGGCTGACCGCCCCTCCTGGTGGCGACGGCGGTGAAGTCGCCGGACTCACCGCCACCCGGGGGCTGCCGGAGCAGCCCCAGCGATCGCCATGCACGGCGATCGCGAACCCCAGCCGCGATGGGGTTCGGCTAGGGTTTAGCCGCGGGTTCATCCCGCGGCGACGCTCATGTCGAGCCCGGTTCTACGCGTGAGGTTCGCGTTCGTAGTTTCCGACTCGCGGGGGATTTCGACTGGGGGCGAGCTGCGTGTCTTCGGGCGCGTAGTCTCCAAAGGTCGGACTCCTGCGGATGAGTCGGTGTTCGTGCGATCTCCGGCGACGGGTTTTCGGTCGGGTTATCGGTTCCGCAATTTTTTTGATAGCCCGGGACATCGAATCCCAGCAATTGGTATCAGAGCGTTTGGTTTCGTGTTCATGTATGTATTCGATTATTGTTCTACCTTGCAGGATTTCCGGCTATCATGGTTGATTTAATTATTGCTTAATTAATTATCATGATTATTTATTAAACTCTCGGACATGTCGAGATTCGTTTTTGTGTGGTTGAATGTTTGTAATAGTAAAAATTCGGGGGTTGACCGAATTTAGGAATTATTATTACGCTCTTTATTTTCCGGAAAATGTATAGGGTCGATTTCATGTATAGAATCGATACCGGATAGTGTAATTTAAATTTTGTAATTTATTTACGTTGGTTCGATGATGAGACGATCGCCGGAAGACGAAGACGTGTGACGAAGACGAAGAGGACGAAAAACCGGGGGGGTCGATCATCCCCATGATCGATCCCCATGAGGATCGATCGACCCCATCCCGGGGGCTGCCCGCTAGGGCTTCCGGCCACGCCGGCCACCGGTGGTGGTGGCGCGTGGGCTGGGGGCGGCGGTGGTGGTGGTCCCGGGCGGTGGAGGTCGACGGTAGGGATGGCGTGGGATCTCCCAATCCCATGCTATTCCTACCAAAATCTACTTTCCTAATTAATTCGGATTTTTCCTATTTGAGTGTTCTCCTTTTGGAAACTCTCATGGATTAGGAAAAGAATTAATTTAAATAAATTTTATTCCTATTGATTTATTTTCTTTATGGAGATATTCATGGATTAGGAATTTAATTAATTTAGTACTAAATTTATTTTTCCTATTTGATTATTCCTACTCATGGGAATATTCATGGATTAGGAATAAAAATAAATGGAAAGTAGTAGTCCTAATTTATTTTTATTTCCTTGTTCTATTATAGATATCTTCTAGAATATTCCAAGTTTTACTTGGATAGATTATTCTAGAGATTTAATAGAATTAGATAGGAAAATAAATAAATAAAAAATATTAATAATATTCAATTTTATTTTTGATATATTCAATTGACTTAATTTTCGAATTAAGTAACTTTTGGATTAATTGAAAATAAATAGATTTAAATATTGGAAATTAATATTCTCGTCACATGGAGCATTCAAGAAACGAAGACTGAAGGCTAGAAGATGCATATGAAGATAAAGCCATGATAGTCGGGAAAATAATTCTCTAGCATTATTTTGACTATTTGATCTATGTGCTTTATTGCTTACATGCATGCTATATGTGTTTATTTTATGCACTAGATAGCGTATCCCTTTATCGTAAAAAGCTAAGTGGGAGAGGGGATGGAAACATTCCCATGGTCTCCGTCACTGTTCTCTTGGTGACTTTTATGGACTTTCGAAGTTCGTATAGACAAGTCATTAGAGGAGAATTCTTGTAATTCCTTTTACAAGAAACATTGATCAAGTTTATCAAACAATGCCTAATTTGTCTTTCTGAAACTGACTTCAAGTCGACTCATTCTCACCCCGGGGAGTGGAATGGAGCCAGAGCCACTTGGTCATGTGGATGACACAAATTAGAGACCTTCGTACCATTCTTTGATAGGTGGGTCGATTGTCTGCTCGGCTCCCTCATTTATGAGAGATAGGGTCGCTCGCATGGTGAGTCACTGGTTAGAAACTTCGAGTTTCACTTATGATTCTCCAAGTCTTGATCTACGAAATCGAATGGATCTTGTAATTGGGAGTCAATTATAAAAATCTCTTGGTGTAGTAAACGTCCACACCACGTGGCTTGCTATACTAACGGATTTTGGATTAATTGATGTAGACAGTTATAAGTGATTGTGAAGAGTTGTGAAATTGTCGTAAACGTCCACACCACGTGGCTTGCGGTGACGTAGCAATTCCAAGCGATATACTTTAGTGCTGAGTGATGGTTTACACTTAGATACGTGTTATAGTATTCTTCCCCACGAAGTTACGCTATGATTGATGTATGACCAAAGAAAATCTAATTGCTAAATCATTTGGGTGGGTAAACGTCCACACCACGTGGCTTGCCTTACCTGATGGGATTTTAGACGCAATTAGTAATTTAATGATATTATTTTAGGGAGATAATATCGGACATTAAATTGATTGTTTGTTTACATGTGCTTATAGGTTTAGAGAATAGCTATGAATCCACTTTCTGTAATACTCAAGGAACATAAACTCACTGGTCCCAATTACATTGATTGGAAGAGAAATTTGGACATTGTCCTGACTGCTGAAGAGTACAAGTTTGTACTCTCTGATAAATGCCCTGCTGAGCCCACGGCTGCCTCAACTGATGAGGAAAAGGCAACATGTCGGAAGTGGAAAAAGGCTGATGAAATGGCTAGGTGCTATATTTTGGCTTCCATGTCAAATGTACTCCAAACCCAACATGAGCCGATGGACACTGCCCGGGATATGATGACTAACCTCAAGGAGATGTTTGGGGAGCAGGATCGTGCGGCAAGGCAAGAAGCCATGAGAGTCCTCATGTCGACTACTCAGTCTGAAGGAACGTCCGATGGGGAGCACGTTCTCAAGATGATGAGTTTGTTGAATGAACTTGAGGTCCTAGGAGCTTCCATTGATGATGAGACGCAAGTCGACATCATACTCCAGTCTCTGACCCCTAAGTTTGAGCAGTTTCGTATGAGCTATAATATGGGTAAACTATCTTATAGTCTTGCGCAACTCCTGACTGAACTGAAGGCGGCAGAGGGGATCTACAAGAAGGGCAAGTCTCAAGCGCTTGTGGCTACCAAGTCCAAAAGCCTGAAAGCTATTGGAGGTAGGGGCAAGAAAAGGAAGCAAGCCATAAAACCCAGTGGTGCCAAGAGGAATGGACCACGAGTGGGGGCTAGTAAGCCAAAGGGCAAGTGCTTCCGATGCAACAAGTCTGGACACTGGAAGTCTGAATGTCCTCTCAGAGGTACGAATTTTTCTTTAGTCGTAAAAACATAGTCAGCGGTATTATCTACCAGAATTCTGGTGTGTAGATATGGAACCACTGACGGTATGTGCATTTCTTTAAATGCAGGGGTTCCAGAAAACCCGGCGACTTAGAGAAGAAGAGTTCGAGTCTACATGGGCGAAGCTGTTGGGGTAGCAGCGGTTGCAGTGGAAGACATTTATCTGTTTTAAGTTTTCATTTCAGTTATTGCTTTATGTACCCCTTTATTTTGAAAAAGAACCTTTTGTTCTGGTTTTCTTTATTATTAATGGATATTTTATTTCTTTAATCATTTGATGGTTTAGATAAGAAATAATGGTGTTATCCATTCTGATACATTAGATAGCAATACATGAATCCTTAGTCTACCACGATGCAACAAACCGTTATGTATAACTTGTTTTACTTATTGGATGTATTTCTTTATCAATCATTATACTTGTGAATTCTTGAACTTGGTGGTATCTATTCAAAAGGGATTCAAAAGGTCGAAATTGATTTGATCAGTTATGGTTGGAGGAATGGACCTCCCGACCTAAGAATCGATCTTGAAAGATGATACAACTGAGTTAACCTTTCTGGATAAAGGAAGGAATTCGGACAAGTATTGAAAATGATTAATGATTGATGCGGTGACATGTGTAATTAGAGAGGTACGAGTTGTTCTTTCAAGAATACTCGAAGATGGATTAGAATACTTGATGTGCCATAAAGGCGGAGTGTTTTTCAACACAAAGCCATTATGGGGATCCTTCAAAGTATATCCATTGGGAGCCTGCGACTTGTTCGCGGAGGCTAACACCTATCTGAATAACACATAGCATAAATCAAAGATTGAGATTAAGTCTCAAACGACTACACCATACACTGAAGTGTAGACATGGTGTGTCAGGAATAAGAAATGGAATTCTAATGGTAAAAGAACAAGTTTGTTCGGAACTACCTATGTTCTATGGATATTTCTGGATACAACGGCACATTCTATGTGATTGTAGAATATCCTAGAAGAACAAGTAATTGTATGTTCAATAGTACTACGAACCAGAAGGGTGTCCTCGCCCGGTTCTTAGAGGAAAACTATTAAATGAACTTCAATGCCTTAACTGACAAAGTACTTTAAAATGAGGAAAGGAAAAGACTGAGAACCAGCCTGACCGAGTAGTAGTACACCACTAACTGCACCTAATGTTGTTACTGTTATACACCGGAACGCCATTGCAGTGGGAGGTTGTTAAGCAACCAGAGATGTTCATAGACTGGAGGAGTTTTGAACTCTGGATCTAGTAGACATGAAATCAATCCCTGGTTCTGCATAGGAATTTGCGAATTGATGAGATAGTCCATTCTATGGATTCATCAAAAGGCAAGGAGAGGTGTGTTAGAAACGTAATGGAAACAAGGGTGGTGTTTCTCGGAATTTTGTGTAGATAACACTTCATCGTTGGCCACAATGTAAAAGTGTTGTCAGACATAAAATAGAGGTTGTCCAAATGAATCAAGATATAAGATGAAGTCGGATCATGTTCTTAGAAATCTTTTTGATCTCTAGATAAGAACATTTGTACTTCTCTTAAGATATCTTATACGATTATGGTTTGTTTTAAACATGCACAATTCTGAGAAAGGTTATTGCCTTTCGGGAACAGAATACATCTATCTAAAGGTATATGTTTCGAACACATGAAGGAGATGGATATAGACAAAGCAGTTACCTACACTTCGAGTGTAGAAAGCTTTGTAGATGCAATGTTGAAAAACAAGAACCTGATATCAACTATGCGGTTAGCGTAGTGGGAGGATATCAAAGTAGTCTGGATAAGAAATATTCGAATGCTGTAAAAGTGCTTGGAAGTACTGGATTACTAGCAATACGAAATCTTCTTAGATTACAGTTTCTCAGATCCAAAATCAGAGAAAGACCAGTGTAAGTCGATATCAGGCTATGTGTTCACTTTTAGAAAAGGTGGAACCTAAGAATGAAAGAGTGATTAGCATGATGCTTCTCGGACTCTATCATAAACCGAATAGCGGCCTCAGAGGCAGCGGAAGTTTTGGTTAGGTTCCGGAATGACCTCTGAACTTGGATATGATTCTTGGTTCACCAAAGGCTATGTATATAGCGGTGCATGGGGAACTGGAAGAAGTCATAAGTTCAAAAAGTGATGATAACACATAGAGCCAGTACCACCTGATACGAGTCATCGTCAAGGGAGACGACGCAGTAGTCACCAAGATAACTTCAGAGCGGCAACCTAGATTGCTCATTCACATAATACTTCTGGGAAGTATAACTTAAGCACGTGATGAGTATGGGAGTCGGGAGTTTGGAGGAAATGACTAGACCTTAGTACAAGTGGGAGATTGTTGGAGTTGTGTACTTAATGTCTAGATTTAAGTATCGGTAAACTCCCCGTCATAGCATTTAACCTATTTAATTAATAAACAATTATTTGCAATTAATTATTATTAATTATGCAAAAATATAGTCCTAGATTTTATACGTTGTAGTTAGTATGGTGTGCATGGGCGCACAGAAGATCATACTATCGGTTACTCGTATTTAATCGAACAGTTGCTCACGACCTAGATGGACACGGACCAATCCATCGGTATAGTCGTTGTGTGAGAGAAAAAATAATTTATCTTAATTATTTTATCACACTTGTACACTTGGTGTATTGGGCGGATCGCTTGAGATTTATTGATTAGGATTGCCTTGGATAATCAATTTAAATCTCAGAGTATTTTATTCTTAATCCCCGATATTATTGCGGGTGTGTATATTTAATATTAGAGACTTTGATTTTCCAAAGGAATTAACCGATTTTATTATTGGGTTAATTACCGGTAAAATTGGGTCGCTGTATTTTATATATGACATGCCGTGAATACTTGACGGGAAAGTGTATCCCGGAAGGGTTGATAATATCCCCGAGATGAGTTCATAAGGAATTATTGTGTAAACCTCATGAGTGGATTCGTTCCGCACAATAATAAAGGTTGAACGGTACTAGTCTCGGATATAAGATATGAATATTATTTATTGAGCAATAAATAAATTTATTCATGGATATTTAAATCTTAAATACACGGAATAAATAATACTAATCGGAGAAATATTATTTGATATAATATGGATTAATATTGGGAGTGCAATTTTATTTATATAATGGAAAATAAATAAAATTTAATATTGATAAGGATTAATGGGTTTGGGTTGGACCCAATTTAATCTTCAATATTTAGAAGCCCAATATTTAGTCTCCTTATGATCCCCTACGTAGCCTATATAAGCACTACATGGTCTTCACTTTTAACAACATATAATAATTGACCTACGCCAATCATAAAGTCTTGGAGAGTGAGGAAGATCCATAGGAGTTCGATAGATCGTCGCCCACACGACGTTCGAACAAGGTGCGAGGAATACGTAGGAAGATCGCAAGGTCGTTTGATTTCGTTTCTCCGTACAACGAATCGAGGTAATAATCATAAACCCCCTTCATGATTATTTGTGTTTGTTAATCGTAATATGTACATGAACAAGACGATCCGGGAACGTCGAGACCGGGATACGGGGATCTCGCGATCCCCGTCGGGATCGAAAGAGGGGCGGTCGAACCCTAGGGTTTCGACCGCCGGTGTACCGCGCGAGGAAGCCCCGGCTGGACGCCGGGGCGTGCGATCGACCTAGGGTCGATCGCTGGGGATGCCACGGGCTGGTGCCGTGGCGGATCCCCGCCGCCTCCACGGCGGCGTGCGCGAGAAGGCGCCTCGGCTGGGCCGAGGCGGGCGATCGATCAAGCGATCGATCGCCGGGGGTAAACCGCGGCTGTTGCCGCGGTGGTCAGCTGGGCTGACCGCCCCTCCTGGTGGCGACGGCGGTGAAGTCGCCGGACTCACCGCCACCCGGGGGCTGCCGGAGCAGCCCCAGCGATCGCCATGCACGGCGATCGCGAACCCCAGCCGCGATGGGGTTCGGCTAGGGTTTAGCCGCGGGTTCATCCCGCGGCGACGCTCATGTCGAGCCCGGTTCTACGCGTGAGGTTCGCGTTCGTAGTTTCCGACTCGCGGGGGATTTCGACTGGGGGCGAGCTGCGTGTCTTCGGGCGCGTAGTCTCCAAAGGTCGGACTCCTGCGGATAAGTCGGTGTTCGTGCGATCTCCGGCGACGGGTTTTCGGTCGGGTTATCGGTTCCGCAATTTTTTTGATAGCCCGGGACATCGAATCCCAGCACACATTGGACAGCAAAGAGCAATCATGCATCATAAACACATCACCTATACTATCAGAAACCACATTAGCATTATTACTATTCTGTTTCTTAGGTTTATTGCAGTCTTTCATATAATGACCAATTTCACCACAGTTGTAACACTTCCTACCCTTAGCCTTAGGATCAGATTTACCCTTACCCTTGCTATCATGATTTTGATTTCCAAAGCCTTTTGAGCCCTGGTTACCATACTTCTTATTCTTCATCTTACCCTTAACATAATTAACATCATTAGTGGCCTTAGGAGTTCTACCAGATTTTAAATCCTGTTCTTTACTCTTAAGGCTGTTAACTACAGTTTCTAGGGTAACAACATCTCTAACATACTTAATAGCAGACTTAACATCAGAATAAGAGTCAGGTATGGCATTGAACAATATAATAGCATAGTAATCATCAATGTGCTTATCACCAGTTAACTTGATATCTTGGATTAATTTATTGAAAGAGTCAATTTTTTCATTTATATCCTTACTCATATCAAGTTTGAATCTAAAAAACTTTTCAAGTAAAAACAGCTTGCTGTTTAAAGAAGTTTCAGTGTAAAGTTCTTCAAGTTTGTCCCAAAGTTCTTTTGCAGATTCAATTCCACTAACTTTCCTAAGCACAGTAGCAGATAAACCAAGTATAATGGCAGAGTGGGCAAGTTCATTAGTTTCAGTTTGAATAGCTTCAGTATCAGTGGTAGCATAATTGCCACTTATAACTTTGTAAACTTTTTGTTGAATCAAGATACCCTTCATTTTCTGTTTCCAAATCACAAAATCACTTTTACCATCAAAAGGGGGAAGGTTATACCCTGACATTTTGAAAAGCAGATTACTAGTTTTGAAAACTCCAGAAAAACAGAAAGGGAAGACACAAGAGACCACACCACAGAGGACTCACAGATCTCACACAAAGCTAGACACACAGAATTCAAACAAACACTCAAACCCTAGTTAACTATCCAAACCACACAGAGGCAGTTAACTCAGAAAAACATATTGTTCATGCAATTTTCAATTTAAAATTTTCAAACACTCAGTTTCAGAAAGACTTTTCAGAGAAAATTTTGAACAACACTAAAACGACCACCAGGCGGGCCACACCATCACAGAGTGCCTCCAGGCGGGCTGGCCATCACGTTGACAGGTAAATGAGGGGGTTAACAGAGACTTACTTTGCGAGGTGTTCGCAAGTGACCTCAATTGCAGGGCCCGTTTCGCGTTTCACAGGCGATCCGGGTGCCAACCTTACAGCCAAGGGGGTGATGAAATCCCGGATTTACAATGGCTGGGGACACCTAATTCGGATCTGCTATCTGGGTCTCCTTGCGGTGTCGGGCTCGGGACGACCTTCACAGATCCTTGCAGATCTGAAACCCTAAGGCACAGATCTGCTTCACCGGTTGCCGACAGTTACCGGAGCACGGAGCAGAAGCTCTGATACCACTGTTGTAGCTCCGCGCTTCAACGGCGAGCCTCGGACACCTGCAAAACACAAACAAATCAACCAAGTCAGATCTGTTCAAGCCCTAAAACCAGAGCAAGATCCCAGACCACAACAGTCAATGGATCTCGAAGGAGAACCAGTTTGTATATCAAGATCTGGGCTTGGATGGAGTACAAGGGCACATGCAGCGGACTATATATGTATATATATATAAATCAGAAACAGAGAAGGGAAAAGAGATAGAGATTTGAGCTTAGGCTCAGGACTGTGAAGATGCAATCACAGCAGCTTCACCAGGCACCACCAAACGAAGGGGAGAACACAGAAACCTTGCCAGCAGCACCCACAATGCACAGCTCTCTCACACTCTCACTCACAGCCCTCACTCACACAAGGATCTCACAGATCTACACCACAGAACACCACAGAAGGTGAAGAAGGTGAGGGATCAGAAATCGCACACAGTAGAGGTAGGGTTTACACACAGTATCAGCTGAATGGAGTGAGCTAGGGTTGCGGGTGAAGGGTGTAATAAGTAGGAGAAATCAAGGGACAGGATTAAGCCACCACTTACCAAAAGGGATCAAGGGTCAGGATAAGTCAAAGCCCACAGGGACTGGGTTGATGACAAATGGGCCAAGAATCAGAGTGGGTTGGGCTGCAGTGGGTGCTGGGCTGCTTCAGTTAAATGGGCCAACACACATTTTATAACACCTCTTTTTATTTGTTGGATGCGAATTAGATTATGAATTGGGGGATTCATTGACCTCGAAATGAAAATTGGGGCTAATTAGCCATTTGAATATGATGTTGCTAATCAACTGCAAAACTTGTAAGCACGTTTGATGTGATTTTATTTAATATATATAGGTACTTTTTTTTATGCAATAAAATTTATTTAATATATATAATTTTTTTTTTTTAGTATATATAAGTTTTTTTTGGGCATTAAAATTTTATTAAATATATATAGGTACTTTTTTTTTTCAAGCCATCGCCCACGCTGCTCACAGTGATTTGCAATCCAACCTGACGTGACTCACAGTGATTTGCTCCGAACCCTGGGTTTTGGCTTTCGATTGTTCGAAAGTTGTGGTGGGACCATCGAGAGGGAGCACTGGCTCGGTGAGGCCATGCTCCGTAATTTCATGTGGGGTGTCGGGAGGGCAGTCAATGGTGTCAAGGCCATTGACGGAATAGCGTAAGCTTGTGCGCTTCCTCGTCGCGATTTCAAGAGATGTCAAAAGGGCCATGAGAATAAGAACATGGTGAAATGTAGAAGACATGTTTTCTTGTTGTGTTTGTGTAGTGTGTAGTGCGGTAACAAAGTGTTTTGGAGTTTTTATAGTAGTGTTTTTGGACTGAAAAACAAAGAGTGTGTCAACGGAAAGTAGGGAGCTTTGATGAAACGCTCTTTTCACAACTTCATATTCATCACCTACAAAACAAAAACGCTGCCCTATCTCCAGCCCTAATTCATTCACCCCTGAAATTTTTTGTAACTCTTTATATGTATGCGTCTTTATATTGAGTTTATGAATAAAAGTGAGTGGAGGAGCAAACATTATTTACCTCACACCCTATAAAATATTTGGTCGTATTGAATTTTAAGGGAATCACTACATTATTTAGTTAAAGTTGTAAATTAAGAGTTTATTTCCTTATTATTTTATTTTACAAGTAAATAATAATCAGAATAATAATCATAGATCTATTTGTTTACTTCATTTATTAAAAGGATTTTATGTGTGTTTATTTAAGGTTGGGATACCGTACCGAAATAGTCATATTGATACCGTACCAAAAAATTTGGTATCAAAAAAATTTATATCGATATCGTAACGAAAATTTTGGTATATCGATTATTGGTCGAATATCCGTACGTACATTTACATTGTTATTTAATAAGAAACATCGATCGCCATGTTTTTATTTCCAAAAGGCAAATGCACATCATAGCTAACGGTTTATTCATAGCAAACAACATGCAAAAGACAAATATTTTTTAATTGCATTTTTTCTTTATTAGGTGGCGTGTTGTATTGAGGTGGCAAGCTGACTCAGCTTTCCTGCGTCCGGAGTGAAGTCACGCGCGATTCTCGTGCCATTTTCGCTCAAAACAGTATCCAAAAAACTATATCTGATAAAAAAAATTAAAGAATGTTTGTTGGGTTAAATTAGATATACAACATCCCACAAAAAAGTGTACAACTAATCTCTCGCAAAATAGATTTACTAGTAGACAAAAAAATAGTATGAGAAAAATTGTAAATATGTAATTATAAGTTCTATTTTAATTTGTCAGTCAAATTTTGTTTGTTTACCTTCAAACAATATTTCTCATCATTTCTCAAATTTGGTGGAAACTATATTTTTCTCATAATATTTCAAATATTGATTTTAGTCATATTAAACATATTTTAAATGTTTTTATCAATTTATTTTTTCTATTATATTCTAATTTAAACATACATTTTTTATAGTGTTTTTCGATCAATATAAAAGATTGTGATAAAAGAGAGTTTTTATAGTGTTTTTCAAGCAATATAAATTGAAAAAGATTTTTATAGTGTTTTTCAATCAATATAAAAGATTGTGATGAAAGAGAGTTTTTATAGTGTGTTTGGAGAAATATAAATTGAAAAAGAGAAAATAAAACAAAGATAAAGTAAGTAGAACATGCATTTTGAAGGACTTTTGCTTTTTAAGAAAACTAAAATGAAGGGTAAATAAATAATTTAAATGGATTAAATATTTTTACAAAGCACGATGAATATCAGAATACAGATAAATACAGATAACTTTGTGTGGTGCGACTGAGGATCGAACTCTTGACCTCCAAAATAAAAAATTAAGGCCTAACCAACTTTACCAAATCATTTCTTAAAAAAAAATACGATATTTTAGATATATATTATTGTAATTTAAAAACCAAACTAGCGAAAAATGAGGAGAAGAGAAATCAAACACGCCATTGGATTCCTTAGAGAGATGTTAAGCCAATCGAGCTAAATTACTTAATGCAAAATTGTTAATTAGATGTATATATATATAGGCTTAAATTGTAAAATCAGGGTGGGCTAAAGTCCACCCCAGCCATAAGGTGACTTCGCCCTTGTCCGCATACTTTTGTTTTCAGATCTATCAATATGGCTTTGGTTCCTAGTGATCAATCTAATCCTTTATTTCTTAGCCATGGTGAGAATCCAGGTCAGATGCTAACACCAGTTCAGCTCACCACTACCAATTATCATAAATGGAGCAGATCTATATTTGTTGCTTTATTAGCCAAGAACAAACTCCCATTTATCACTGGAACCCTAACTACAAGAAAATATTAATTTAGAGACAAAACTATACTCCTTTGCAAATTACAAAGGAATTAGGATTATTAGTCCTGGACAGAGTACTAGGTGACAATTTTAATTTTGCATCTAATAACTATTATTGGTGACAAAATTAAAAATAATTTGTCATTAATTTCTTTGGTATTATTTTAAATTTGTGATTTGTTTAAGTGACAAAATAAATTAATAAATGACATAAAATAATTTTGTCACTCAATCTAATTTGTACTCCTATTAAAGTAAAATGAAGTCTCTAATACAATTTTTTTTATTTCTTGAAATATTATATTTTGAAATAAAATGTAACTAATTCAATATTTAAGGATTATAATTACATTAATAATAATTGTTGACATGTAATATTCATTTAGTTCATGTATCTATATATCAATAATATTATAGATAAATCATGAATCATTCTTAGATTTATTTAAAAACAAATGCATGAAAATAAAATTATATACAGTAGAAACTCCTTATATAAGCCGTAATAAACTCCCTATAGTAATAAAAAATATTTTTATTAATAATGTTTTTATTTATTAAAATCAATAACATTTTTAAGATGAGTCGAAATATTTATCAAAAATCAATAACATAAACTCATATATGATCAAAGTTTATAATCCTTAAATTCATTAATATTTTATTCAATTTGTATTTTAAACACAATTTTTACATATATATGGTCAAATTTTATTATTCAAAACTATTAAATTGATTTTGTGAATTTAAAGATAAATAATATTATATGTATATTATTTTTATATTTATATTATTTTTTATAGAAAAAAATATTTTTATTTTGTAAAACTCTGTATAAGAATAGCTCTATATAGTAATATTTTTTCCGTCCCAACTATACGGAGTTTTTACTGTATTAAATTTGTTTGAACTAATATTTTTAGTGGGAATAAACCAAGTCTCAAATAAAACCATCCACTTATGCCCAATCTCTCCACTCCTCCATTATAATAGTAGTTTTTTCACAATTCTTCAAATCCTAGAAATTAAATTGAAAGCCAATAACATTCCGACTGCATGCCGGACTTCACCACCAACATGCTCGAACAAGTCATTCTCATCAAATAAAGTGGGGCATATTCGCAAACACTTTCCTTCCTGTCGTTGAAATTAATTTTTATTCAAGACCATCGCTGGCTCCAGCTAGTTAGCAATTGACGGCCTCTTCCAATGCATGGGCGGCCTCTCCAACGTGGATTGCTACACTTATGTGAGACATATTTCAATATTAGGCTCTGCGGCAAAAATACACGTTTGTGGAATTGTTCATCACGACCAACGTTATTTGCAAAATTGGAAATCATGGAGCATTTTGTTGTCGAGGATTCACATTCACCCAAGTCATAAAATAAGCAGTGCTTGATTATGTTTTGTAATTTAATTTCAATGTCATACTTTGGTAGCTAATGTAGTAATCAATTATTATGGTGGCAAAATTGTTTTGTCAACAATTTTTAAAATTTTATATTATAATACTTATTCTATCCCAAAGCTATAGACATAGGTGGTGAACGTTGATTTTTTTTGTCCATCTAATAAATATGATAAACAGTAAAAAAAATATAATAAAATAACTAAAATATAATATTTTTGTTAGTCTACAATATTGTTTTGTGTCAAAATATAATTTTATGGGTGACCAAAATATATTCTCTCTTTTATTATTTAGTGACATAATGTACATTTTCCCACTAAAAATTAATTGCAACTCACTTTAGGTGACAAATCTACTCTTTGAATTAATCTAGCTTTTATTAACTAAATTTGATTGATATGAAATTATTTCAACGAATTGAAATTTTTTATTATTATTATTTTAATTATTCATAGATATTTTAGATATTATCAAGTGTCTTTTTTGAATCAATATGTTTTTGTTTATTTGTTTAATTATTAATCATTGTTAAGTGAATAACTTGCAAGTTCGCATCTTGTTCAAGTGTGTCAGTGGACAGGGCAACCCTTAGCGACAATCCCGGGTGCAGTCGGGCAAGAGGCCAGCGGGCAGTGGTCGTTCACCTCCAGCCCCCACCAGTTGGGGCCCACCACGTCGTACGACTGCAGAGTGAAGAAAACAAGGACAGTGCAGAAGGTGATCCCGGTATCGAGCGCGATGCTGAGGACGTACGCGTTCCTGGCCCACCATTTCTTCTTCACCCTGAAGACGTACAGGTTGAAGAAAAGCCCCACAGCCCCCCACATGATCATGTTGGTGGCCCTGCCCGGCGGCATGCCCGCCGTGGCGCTGAGGATGAGGGGCACGTTGACCATCTGGATCCACTTCTTCTCTGGGTACTTGCGGCCCAATAGGTAGACGGGGATGGGGAGCAGGAACCCCACCATGAACCACCAGTTCATGGCCCCGTACACGCCCTGGCTAGAGAACACCCTCAGGGGGCCGATGACCCCCCATATTATGGAATCGTTGTAGAGGATCCGATCCCCTGGGCAGGTCCACGGGCTGCCTTTCGGGAGCAAGTCCACGTCGCAAATGTGGTCGACCGTAGTGAGGAGCCACCAGGCCGTGCCGAAGTAGGTGCTCGACGCGACCACGGTGCCCACTAGCTGAACGACGAACATGGACCTTGGAGGGATCTTCATGTAATGACCCAACTTGAAATCGGATAGGAAACTGAGTCCTTGCCCCATGCTCATGGTGCCGTAAGTCTTGAAGGTAACGTTGGCAAGGGGATGCCCCGGGTAAATGAAACCGATCACCATCTCTGTGATGATGTCCAACCAGATTGACATGTTAGACGTTGCTCGAATGATTCCGATGGGTAGCGTGAAGAAAAAGGACATCCCAGCAGCCATTATAAGCCCCCACCAAGGGAGCTGGAGCTCCGCGTTGAAACCCAAACAAGCCCACAAAGAAAGACCCAACACCGAAACGAGAATCACGTGAAACCACCACTGCGGAACCGCCGCATAGTTGGCTTTCATTATCCTTCCGTACACGTCCATTTTCCCTTGCACATCCTCCTTTGCGTTTCTCACGTGCGACAAGATCGTTTTTCCATGATGAAGCGCAACGTGAGTGATGGTGGCAGTGAGGGAAGCGAATCCGAGGCCGTATCTGAAGGCGTTAAAGACGCTGAGGTACAGTTTGCTGTAACTGTTGTACCCGGCCATGTCGAGGGTAAAGGTCTTATTGTCGATGACGCGTGAGATGTTGTAAATATTTCCGTGCACGTCGTAGCTCTTGGGCGAGAAGATTGGGAATTTCTTGGCGCTGTACATGTCAGTGAAGTAGGCCAAGGGGGTCATGACGTACATGACGAGGAAGAAACCGACGAGGGTGTTGATGATGGCGAACGTGGGAGTGGATATGGCGCCGCTCATGACGGACCAGTCCAAGCTGAACGAGCCGATACCCAGCCCTTGCATCCCGGAGCCGAGCTGCTGGGGAAATATTTTGTCCTTGTAGATGAGGCAGAGGATGGAGATGTAGGAGATGGACGGGGCCAGGTACGCAGGCACAATGTAGTACGCAAAGCTGGCCACAAACACCGCTAGGAAGAACTGAAGACGCGTCAGCCCACCCTTTGGCCTCTGTTCCTTGTCATGCAAGACCCTATATATATATAGTGCAGATGAGACGACACAATTAATATATACTGTATGAATCACACGATACATACTACGATGTATTTATATATAAATAAATACCTACATACCTGAATAAAGATACGGAAGTCATATTTTCAGGCCACCACATGTGGGGGGTATCAACTAATATACCCCTGAACAAACCGGCCCAGCCGTAACCGAGCATCTGATTGGTAACGGCGAGGATCCAGGCGGGGAAGGGATGGAGATTGCGGTGGTAAAAGGCCTTGACAATGGAGACGATGTGGACAGCGTAATCACCGGAGGAGCCACAGTCGGCAAAGATGGTGATAAGGACGTGCTCCTTGAGGTTGAAAGGGCCCGGGTTGAGAGAGAAGGACCATGAGGTGAAAGGAACAGTGTAGACGGTGGTGGGGAGGACGCGGGCCATGAACCTGCCCAATGGTAGGCTGATGATCTGAATGATATCGGAGGATATCCACATGCTGTTTTGCCGGTACCCAAAGAACTTGTTCACGAAGGATAGCAGCACGCACGACATCAGCCCGATCGCCCACGTCCGGAACGTCAAGCATGGCAGGGACGGGTCGTCCGTTGGCGGCACCGTCAGACGGACCTGCTCTATCGGGCAATCGTTCAGCTCCGAAGGCTCTTCCGTAACATGAACATCTTTTTAATTAATCAAAATCAAAATTCAATTATACAAATATAATAATGTTACAACATTACTAATATTAATTGAAATACACCTTCGATCTCAAGGATTGCATCAGGCTTCTTCCCCGAGGAGAACTCGCCAGTGGCCATTTTTTGACTCATTTGCTAGGAGGATGACTGCGTGCGGACGAGATTCTCGGTGGTGTTCTGAAAATGACCAGATTCACATTGCATATGATTATATAGAATTAATTAAGTTCGGACAATGACCAGATTCACATTGCATATGATTATATTGAATTAATTAAATAAATAGTATTTTAATTAATATTAAATTTAATTATTAATTAAGAAAATAAATTAAAAAATCTTCTAAAATGTAAAAAAAAAAATAATATAATATTTCCAAATATTGAATATTTTACACATTTTATTAATTTTTTTTCCTTTTATTCCTTAAAATAATATTGACTACTAATTTATTAAAAACAGTATCTTTGTTAATCAACTCAACACGGTATGTGTATCTTAATAAATATTCGCATGTTGATTTATATATGTATATATGTATAAGCGTAATTCATTTATTTTTGTTAGCTATGAATAAATAAATAAATATATATATATATATATATATATATATATATATATATATATATATATATATATATATATATATATATATATATATATATATATATATATATATATATATATATATACTCCACTGCATTATGCATGTTGATTAGCTATGAATAAACTGTTAGCTATGATGTGCTTTTGCCTTTTGGAAATAAAAATACGATTTGTCCAATTGAGAATGCAAAAATAAACATGTTGTTTTTACTTCCAAAAGGCAAAAGCAGCTAACAATTTATTCATAGCTAACAACATGCATAATGAGAGGAGTATATATATATATAGCAGTAATTTATTTATTTTGAGGGGGGGCGAGGCCCACGACGGGTATAATATGGGTGCGCACCTGACGCTGACGCAGGGCGCTCTAAAGAACCCCACGGCCACGGGGATTTGCTCTTGGGTTTTGGGCGGCCTCAGTTTCTCCGACGATGTGGCGGAACGATTGGCTCGCTAAGGTACCCAACGGGCTCGCTGAGGCCGTCGGGTGGGAACAAGACACTATCGGAAGATGTTGTGGTTATAACTTCAAGGAGGACGGGCTTGCTCGCGATTTCAAGATGTGGTGTCGATGATGGGGTGCAAAAGGGTTAATAGAATAACAAGATCGATGGTGTAATTTAGATGACATATTGACATGCATGTTGATGTATAGTCTTTGTTTTTTATAGTGTTTTTGGAAAACAGAAACAGAAAACAAACAAGTAAGTAGGACATGCATTTTGTTGTGAACCTAAAGTAAGTAGGACGTGCATTTTGTTGTGAACGTAAAGTAAGTAGGACATGCAGACTTTTCTTTTTTTGAGAAAACTCTTAAAAATTCTCATAAATTCTCATTATTTTATTTTCAGTTTTAGAATGCTGACTTGTGCTGCAGAGTGCAGAGCAAACCAAAACTATAACACGTGATGAATTATTTACCATTTACATGACTTGCACCAATCCTAAGGTATATAGGAGTATTATTTTTCAATTGACTTGGTGTTCCAAATGGCCTAATTAGGGAGAGAAAAATGTTTTGTTTTTGGCCAAGAAAAATAAAACACACAGTCACATGTATTTAATACTAGTATACTACTACTGCTACCTTATAAGTTGTTTAATAATACTGTATTCCAAGAAAGAGAAGCCTCCAGATCTTGAAGATGGTGGGGCTGGATTACCGCGACGTGATGGTGATGGCGGCGATTTCTTCTTCTTCGGATTCCTTGTTTTACTACTGGGTCTCCTCAAGGATAAAGAGAGTGATAATCATTATTAAGTGGCTCGCGAGCACTTGTGAGTTGCTTGATCAAACTCGAGTTTGTGTTTAGCTCCAATTATAATAAATGAGTCAATTTTTTAGCACTTTAATACTTGTCTCTTTGAGCTAGATAAGTAATGTAAAAATAATCTAGAAGTATTTTAGAATAGGGGCACGATTCTGATTTCACAATTTATTAATTTCAAAAATCAAATTGCTTTTTATCATATTAATCTCCTGAATTTAATTTTAAAACTATTTTTTTACTATATCCCTTAGCAATTCCTCTATTCTATGATAAATTGTACACTAAATTCGGTTAAAATATAAAAGATATTCATTATAAAAATAAATAATAACAATAAAAAATTATCATTTTAAAAATTATTTCATAAAATATAAATTATCATATACTAAAATATTTATTATATATCAAAATAATATTCATTAAGAATCACTATAATGAGTCTTATGTGTACAATACTCCGTATACATAATTGCCCTTAAACTATGATTATTGCAATTTATCGTAATTTATTAATTTCAAAAATCAAATTGCTTTTTATCATATTAATCTCTTGAATTTAATTTTAAAACTATTTTTCTTACTATATGTCCCTTAGACTATGATTATTGTAGTTTATCACGATCTCATTGTTGCTAAAAGACAAAAAAAAAATGTAAAATAGAAGCAGCCTTCACAATCCATAAAAAATGTAAAATAGAAGCAGCCTTCACAATCCATAGTTTCCACGAACCCTCGTTCGTAAATTCTTTATCCGAAATGTGTGACAAGTGTCGCTCTTTTATTCGCGTGTATAAGTTTAATTATATTAAAATTTTAAAAATAGATTTTATAATATTATTAAAAATTATTATAAATATATAATTATATTAAAATTCATATTTTTTTAATTTTCTACAAATAAAAAGCAATATTGATATATTTTATTTATAAATTAAAATTAATCAATAATATTAAAATATATTTTAATCTCATTACATTACTTTTTATTTAAATTTTTTTTTATATAATAGTAAATTATGATTGATAGTTTATGTTTTAGGAATTTCAAATATAATAAAATTATTTATTTAATTAATTAATTAGTAATAGGTAAATGAAAAAATTGATTGGATTGTGGATTGTTGATAAAGTAAAAAAATAATAAAAAGCTAGATTCTATAGTAATTGATGATGTGGAAGAGAATGTAATGAATATTTAATTAAAATTGTATATTGTATTATTATTGTATAGATTGTTGATACATACTGTATAGTGTTACTAATGGTCCCATACTACTAATTGTCACATGAGCATAAAGATTAAAAAAATACTAATATTATATTGTTGATCATCAAAATCAAAAGGGTATTGTGATTTTTTTTAGCAGAGAAACTTGTGTGGGTTAATTGGCATTTTAAAAATATTTTATTGTTTTAAGAGAATAGAGTAAAAATAATTTTCTTTTTGGGTTGGACAAGTAACAAGAGTATATTGGTTTAGGATTTAATTTTGATTTTTTTAAGGCTATTAGATTATTTACAATATTACACCTCCAAACACCCTCTATTTTTTTTTTAAATCACAAACTTTTAAAATGTCTATATTACCTTCTCCTATTTATTTTTATCACTAGGTACACCTTACTCATAATAATTAAATTATGTTATCATATTAAATAAAATTGATTGGTGATTTTTTTGGCCAACAGCTAACGAAATTGATCGGCGAGGTAGAGAAGAACATTGACCAGCTGCTTCACGTTGGTGTTGTAGATGAGGAGGCTGAACTGGTCGAGCTCCCGCTGGACCTTAATTAATTCCCGAAGACCTCCTGCGCTTGAACTCCTTGGTGCAGCGGAAGACCTTCCCCATCGTCATCGAGGCGGCACTCGTCAGCATCTCCCGTCCTCGATCGGCTACTTCTCAATGCAGTCCCGTAAACCTCTTCTTCTCCAACAACTCGATCGACGACAACGACTCCTGTGCGGGATATTAATCATGCCGTCGCCAGAGTCCTCCATCAACCGTTTCACGCGCTTTTTGCACAAAAGTCGTCGATCAACTCCCAACTCAGATGGACGGGGAGGGGCCAGTTCTTGAGCTCTCGGTCAAGGATTTGTTCGGCGAATCCGAACTGATCGTGCTTGACTAGGACGGAGGTCTCGACGAGGGGTCAAAGAGGTCCTTCCGGACCAAAAGACATCGATGTGCCATGTCTTGGAATAAAACACATTTCGAGGTGTTTGAGGTGAACGCTACGTTTGATTTGTTGGAGGTGTTGGCCGTGAAGGAACCAAGTTCTCAGCGAGGGTGGAGAGATAGTTCCGAAAAAACAATTGTAATATGTTTTTATTAATTGTATTAAAAATGAGAATAATTATGTATATAGTTAATAAGGCCAGAGCTGCACATCCGGGCTATCCGGTTCAGGTTCATAAGGTTCAGGTTCGGAGTTTCGATGAACCGAACCCGAACCGGTGAAAACAGGTTCAAGGTTCAGGTTCAACCCGGTTCAGGTTCAGGTTCTGAACCGACCGGTTCAGGTCCGAACCTTGAAACCGGGTTTTTTTATATTTTTAAAATGGTTTTTGAGAATTAACTTTTGTAAAAAGTTTTTTAAAAAAAATAAAAGATTTTATTTAGTTAACTTATTTTAAGAAATAATGTGAAAAAATGAAAGTTAAATAAAAATTGGACTTTAGTTTAATTTTAATATCGAAAAATAATTTTTTTTTTTAGTTTTCATACAAAAATAAAGTTCCTACGTATTCTCGTTGAGAAATCAAAGTTCACGTAGTTTACTTCACCTATCTAACTTACCTAGACGGTTAGTTTTTCAAATTTGGTTGAATTTAGACCATAAAATCAAATAAAGACTAATTTTTTCAAATTTCAAATTCAAATATTTAGTAAATACAAATTTAAAAATTAAAAAATTTAAGAATATTGTAAATAAGTTTATTTTTAATTAGTATCTAGGAATACATAAAAAAAAACTATAAAAAATAAAAAAAAAATTATTCGGGCCGAACCGGCCGGTTCAGGTTCGGAACCGGACCGGATCAGCCTTGAACCTAACCCGAACCGGTTAAAACCGGTCCAAGGTTCAGGTTCAGGTTCCGAACCGACCGGTTCAGGTTTATCCAGTTTCGGTTCAGGTCCCGAACCGGTCGGTTCAGGGTCGAACCGGACCGGATGTGCAGCTCTAAATAAGGGTAATAAGAGTAATTTATAAAGGGTGTTCTAAGTAATCAATTAAATTTTAAAATTTTTGGAGGTATTCAATCGTATTTGTGAAAAAATGACCATGTCATTCATTTAGCAAAAAATATTAAATATCATATTTTTTATTGCAAACTTAAAAAAGTTTGGCTTTTTTCGCGATTCAAATAAAAGTTGAGATTTTTTATACAATTAACCCTAAAATTTGTAGGTATTGAATTTTAAAATATTTTAAAAATTTATGAATTTTAAAAGATTATCCTTAAAAATATAAAAAAATTATATCATTCAAAATCTCTTATCATTACGATAAATTTCTACGAATTTATATTTAATAAATCTAAATTATTTTTAAAAAATAATAAAAATTTATATAAAATTATATAAAAAGACAATATAAAAAATATATTTTTAAGAATAAGAATACTAATTTAAAGAAGAAAAAAAATTAATATTTTAAAATAACAATTGTAGTTTAATCATCAATAATTTTTAAAAAAATATAAATATTTTGTTTTTAATGAAAAAAATAATTAAAGATATTTAAAAAAAATAAGTGATGTAAATAAAAAATAAAAATAATACTACAACAATATTTTTGTAACAATTTGAATAAAAAAATTTATACCAAAATGTGTTTCATATACTGTTCTATCAATAATTAATGTCTTGAAGTAATATTAATGTAAATCAATAAATATATATATAACAATCTTTTATGTTGTATGATAATTAATGGAAGTCTATGAAAATTCATGTAAATTAATAAAAATATATATTTAACAATCTTTTAAAATTTATGAAAAATCCATATAAATCATTAATAAAAGTTAGTCAAACTTTTAAAAAAACCTATGTGAATTTTCAAAATCTAATTACTTTTTAAAATTTGTAAAAATATAATAAAAATAAATATTATGAGACAAGCTAAAAAATGTGCAATCATTTTTACAATTATAAATTAATAACAAAAGTTAATCAAACACTAAAAAAAATTCCCTACATTTTTTAAATCTAATTACTTTTTAAAATTCATAAAAATACGATCTAATCAAATATACTCTCATAAGCATGAGACGGCTAAAAAAAGTGCAATCATTTTTACTGAGACAAAAAAAGTAGCTAAAAAATTACTGCTATGATCCGTTCATACTACTACTCCATAAAGAGAGAGGAGGGCCCGAAACTCAGAATTTCAATGGCATAACGACAAAGGCTGAAAGGCACCGAGCCTCATTGACTCATCGTCTATCCTGTCAATAGTGGCGGAGCCAGAAAATATAAGCAGTAGGGGCTGAATTATTTTATATATTTTATTTACATATATATGCATATATTAGGGGGGGCTGAACATGAATTTTATATGTATATATCAATTTTTTAAATAAAATATAGGGAAGATTTTTTTTTTCCAGTAGGGGCTGAAGCCCCCGGAGCCACTCAAGTGGCTCCGCCCCTGCCTGTCAACATAACTATTTTTTCTGGGGTGGCTTTCCTATTAAAAAATTATAAATAAAAAAATTATAAAATAGGAAAATAATATAAAAATCGTAGGAGAGTATCTCTTATTTCCTCTCATCAGTTGGGTTTTTCAATTATTTACGAGGACAAGATTTCTGTGGTTGCCCACGTTCTCCATCGATTTGGGCTGTCAACTTTACTTCTCATCTGAGGGTTGCGACATCTAACTGTAATTATCTCATTGCGCACCTTTTTTTTTTCTGTATTCCTAGATCTGTTTTCATCCATTTATTTATCGGCTACGATTTTGAATCGGATATGTGCTTGGATTAGGTACAATATCATTATGCTCTAATGTCGAAAAAATATAATCAGTTTTTGATTGTAGGGATGTTTAATGCTCAAATTGCTACTGACATTGGTATGATGATGTTCACAGGTACACGTGTGAATTGATTCTACAGTAGGAATCGTGAAATCTGCGTTGTTTTTGGTCGAGCGGCGTGGTCGGAGAATGGTCCAAAGGTTCTTCATTCTTCATCTTTCATCCATAGAATTCGTTTTTTTTTGTTTGTTTGGCTAATGAACTCTGCTGTGCCGAACGTTTTTCGTTGACAGGTATGGAGCGTACTAATATGCTTGTGATACCATGTTGCAGTGCTTAGAAGGGATCAAGCATTTCTGTGCTTCGGTGCTTCAGTGTTGTGAACTCGACAGGCAGTCACGGGGTTTAGAGGATCCCGAAATCCTTGCACGAGAGACCGTGTGTATGCAACTAAACTTATACTACTACATTAATTAACCCCTTATCACCCCCACCCCCCTAAAGCTAAAGAAAGTATTGGAAAGGGCTAGTGAAGTTGGAAGGCATGAATATGCAATTTTTATTTTTTCTTGTGTTTCTATTAAAATGTTTGATGCCTTAAGATCCTATTGCTGTCAAATGAATTTGTTTGTAATGTATATTCTGTTGGAAAATTACAGAAAATGACCCTTGAGGTTTATCCTAGTCAAAAATAAACTTTGGTGATGTATGGAATTTAAACCATTCTATATTCCAAATTCTGTTGGGGAAAAGTGATGATTGAGATGTTATTGATTGTCGTATGAAAAATGAAAGTGCCTTGTCTAGATTTTTATGATTAGAAATGCAAAAAAGTATGAATTTCTAATTTTGACATAAATTTACGGTTGTAGTATATTTTCATGATCAGAATGGAGAGTTTTCCGGAGTAGTTTAAATATATATATTTGGCGAGGTCCTACTGAAAAAGGACCTTAATGTTCAATAGGGACTTACTAAACAAACATGATTCAATTCTCTGGAGTATTTGTAGATTAGAAGAATTGGATTGGAAAACAACGCATCACCTTTGATGTCGTATAAAGTTACAAATACACCCTTGATAATAGAATTTTATTTCTAGATCTCCATACCAATGTCATATCTTATTTCAAGTTGAATGAATATAGGTCTAGAGTGGTAAG
Organism: Euphrasia confusa; assembly: GCA_954870475.1. Taxonomy (NCBI): domain Eukaryota; kingdom Viridiplantae; phylum Streptophyta; class Magnoliopsida; order Lamiales; family Orobanchaceae; genus Euphrasia; species Euphrasia confusa. The sequence continues at coordinate 18,489,527 of OX940961.1, forward strand.
GATATGAAAACCACAAGTTCTCGGGGATATTGTTTACCTTTAGCTTCCTGTTTGGTTTCTTGTAAGGGCTTGTTTGGTTGCCTAGGAGTAGTTATCTAATGATAAGTTAGATAATATTTTTTTAGTACTGTTTCACCAAGATTATTAATCTCTACCAAGTGGGCGGATATATTCTCTGAAGCAGAACAGTGATTATGAGCGGGCCTGCTTATCTAAAGCAGGCCCATTAACAGGAAACCAAACAACTACATATACAGATAACTTAGTTATCATGCGTTTATCCATGTTACCAAACGACCCCTAACTAAATCCTATTATACTTTGAGAAAGTAGAGAGGGCCTTCGTTTATTGTTTTATTTTTGATGCAGTTAGCGTAAGTGAGATTGAAGCACTTTATGAGCTTTTTAAGAAGATTAGCAGTGCTGTAATTGACGATGGGCTTATCAACAAGGTTTCATATATGATGGCAGATATGATTATCACTATCTGTCTTTATAATTCTTTTTACTTGTCTTTTAATATCCTTACACCAATCATTTAGTAACAATACTTGCAATATTTTCACGCAGGAGGAGTTTCAATTAGCGCTGTTCAAGACAAACAAAAAAGAGAGTTTGTTTGCTGACAGGGTACTCCATCCTTCATATATATAATCTTGGATATTTATAGATTGGGGGTCTGATAGATAGGTTATCAGCCAGGGATCTGTTAGATAAAAAATTTCAATTAGAAACATTCAAGAATCTAAGATTTTGTTTGGCTCTTGATATTCCTAACCTTATTATTACTAGTATATTATTAATTTTTAACATCTTTCTTTTGTTCTGTGTTTACTCATGAAATTCATTTATCATTCTCTTTTGGGACTATGATGTGAACAATATCTCTAGATAACTAGGAATTGCAAGATGCCTAAGTAAGCCTTTGATTTGGGCGTTTTTAGTTGATTTGTTTGGTCTTTCAGGTCCTTAATTGATACATTATCATCTTTCCGGGCCATAAATTGATAAAAGGCATTTCTAATCTATTATGCTTTCTAGTCCAAGGCTCATGTCACGTATGTTTGAGTAAACATCGATGGTGTAATGGATCATCAATTATCTTCTCATGTTACCAAATTCTATTTTCTGAGTGTTTTCCATGTGCACTAACATTTAATATCACATGATATATGTTGGTTTGTCAGGTTATAGACAAATGGTATTAATATGGATGTGCTCATTATACTGTTTCACATGCTTGTGAAGATTATTGTAGACAAAATTAATTTAAGTATATTACTGTATTTTATAATGTTTGTTATTCTCATTTCTACTTTGCAGGTATTTGACTTGTTTGACACAAAGCATAATGGAATTCTCGGTTTTGAAGAGTTTGCCCGTGCACTCTCTGTTTTCCATCCAAATGCTCCTATTGATGATAAGATTGAATGTATGTATGCATTGCGTATAGCATGTGGAAATTTAGTTTTGTAGTAAATAGAATTTAATCGATTTTAATATTCCAATCACCCTTCTTGCTCTCTAATAATAAAAAGCAACACCTCCTTTGCTGCAGTTTCTTTCCAATTGTATGATCTCAAGCAACAAGGTTTTATTGAGAGGCAAGAGGTAAGAATTAACGTCTCAAACTCATTATTGTGTTTATGTAAACATCAACACTTAAATAATTTACATGATCTTTGTTTTGTATCCATTATATTCTATGTCTATAATTTTTTGGTTGATGGATTAATATAATAATTTATTTATTTTTGTTTTATCCACGGTAAATTCGAGTGTGTATACTTGCATTTTATTTGAGATATCTTGGTAACCTGCTTAAATTTTTATTTAGGAACATGTTGCTACCGCCTTTCTAATTACTACGGCTGTCTTTATTTAGGAGGCACATATTCTCCCTAATTATACATCACAAAAGTCATGTGATCTGCTATTCACAATATTGATTACGTTATTTTAAATGCTGTTGGGGTAGAAATAAATCACTTATTTCTCTCGAGATTTTTTTACAACATACGTTTCTGGTGTGTTTAATATTTTGGTTCAATTTTTTTAGGTAAAGCAAATGGTGGTTGCAACTCTTGCTGAATCTGGCATGAACCTATCGGATGAAGTTATTGAGAGCATCATTGACAAGGTTTCTTTTTCCCTCTCCCTTGTTTCATGGTTTACGTTTAAGAAATGCAGAACCCAAATATCATTTTTATTACTATGACCGAGCTTCAAGATCAATATATAAAAAAGGGTAGACGTGTCAGTTGTCATGTTTCATGGTCTGAAATTGTTGTAAAAAATAAAAATTGTTGTAAAAAATAATAATTGTTTGATGGAGTTTCTGGTTTTTCATTTTCAGACCTTTGAAGAAGCCGACACAAAACATGATGGAAAGATTGATAAAGAAGAATGGAGAACTCTTGTTTTACGACATCCATCCCTTTTGAAAAACATGACTCTGCAGTATCTCAAGTACGTGCCTAGTTCAATAGCCGCACACTTTTTTGTTAGAACTGTTCTGAGCTACAGATTTGCTAGTATAGAATTTTGTCTGAGACTGTCAACATGATCTGAAGTTATATACTGCAAGACCCATTTTTTCCCTCACTTTAAAATTGAAATTAATTCTAATTCCCATCACTTGTTGTCTTCTTGCTTAAACAGGGATATAACCACCACGTTCCCGAGCTTTGTTTTTCACTCAAGGGTTGAGGATACCTGATCCCAAAGTTCAATACGAGTGCTATCTTTTGCCGTCTTTGTAAATGTTGGTATATTTCGATTTACTATAACTGTCTTCAATCTTTTTTTTTTTTTGGCTTGCAATTTCTTGGGAGATGAGTTGGTTTTTATTTTTCTCGTTTGTGTATTATTTTCAAGGTGATGGACTGTAATATCATGTTTGGTGTGTGGGACGAAAGGTAGTATGGGGGTTATATGATATTGGTTGAACTTGAATTTATTACAAGTTGAAAATACAAATGTTTAAAAACAAACTTAATTTAATGTTCATTTTACATAATTTAAATATCTATTCATAATGAAAAGAATCAATTAGACCACTTTATTGTGAACTAAAATTTGTGTTTGGGCTACAGTATCTATTTCTTCCTAAACATTTTCGTTTTTAATTTAGGTGTAAGTTATTATTTACCATTTTCGTTTTTAATTTTAAGTGTAAGTTATTTTTTACCATTTTCGTTTTTAATTTAGGTGTAAGTTATTTTTTACATTGATTCGGGTTTTGACGTGGTTACTACGTCGTGATATTTAGAGTTAGTTTCTGTTAGCTCGGTGTGATACGATAGAGTTTTCATTCTTTATTACTTTTCTTTCGATAATACGATAGGGTTTTTATTTTTTATTACTTTTCTTTTCTATTTGATTGATATTTAACAAAAAAAAAAATGATTTAGAGTTATATATTTAGTTGTACTTTTTTTCTATGTTATTGACCTTTAACAAAAAAATAATAATTTAGAGATATATCTAGTTGTACAATGCTTACATCTAAGTATCAAATATAAAAAGTCAAATAAATAAATTATGCATCATTTTCTCATATTTGTTTTCCTCTTCTCATCCTCTCTTATTCCATTTTGTTCATTCTTCACCTTAATTAATTAAATTAATCATAATTGATTAGTCTTTTCAAGATCTAAATGTTATTTATATAATTGAATTTGAGAATGAATGAATATTTTGTATGTATATGGTGAATATTTTGTATGTATATGGTGAATATTTTGATTATAGATGATGATTTATTTACAATGAATATAAAAAATTTTTCAAACTAATTTAAGAATGAATATTTCAATGATACATAGTGAATACTTTTATGTTATACAATGATGATTTAATCAATAAATAATGATGATTCATTAACCATTAATTAATTATATAAATGAATATTTGAGTTATATGTGACTAAGATTTTATCAATAAATCACAAAAAATACGATTTTAATACAAATAGACCAAGATAAAAAAAAAAATTAAATGAAGATGCTATAAATATAGAATGAATATTATAGTTATATGTGATGAATATTACGTGATTACAAAAATTAAAAGTTCTTAAAATGTAATTACATATAGTAAATCAAAGAAAAATTATGGTTATGAAACCAAGAATAAAAAAAATCAATATTTTATCACTAATTTTTTATATACAATCCACCGAATATTAATGAATTGTCACATTCGAAGCCAAAACCTCACTCAGTCACGTCGAATCCCCCCATTAGTCGACGTCCTACGAGAACAAGAAGTCCGATACTACTAAGATTTGTTGAGTTCTCTCCTTTGTAAATCTGTCGAAGAAGACGAAACTTGTTCTCGCTTTTACACCCTTGATGGAATGAAGATTTTGTAGCATTCCTTGGCACCGCCACGATTCTCACCAAGAACGGTCGTGCCCCCCATTCTGCCGCCCTTAATCTCTCTAAATGTAGTTGGACGGGTTTTTTAGGTTTTATTTTATTTTTATTTTTATTTTGATTTTTGTTGAGATGGACTTGTATAATAGCACAATGCTAGGTACAACTAGTTGTACCATACATAGGAACTCTATTTAGAGTGCAGTTGTTTTTATTATAAGATCATTGAATCGCTTAGTATATGTAGTACGAAGGTGTATTCTTTTTCTGTGTTGGTATGAGATTCGGGCACGATGCAACGTCGCTCCTGCGAGAATGTGATGTCGGCCGGAAATTGAATTTGGTGACAAAACCACACCCCTTACCGTATACGTAATTAGCATCTCTGTAACAGTCGGATCCAAGTACAGCCATGTGTTGGCCGTTTGTGATGTGGACGCCTGCCATGTCCTCTTGGGTCGTTCGTCCGTGGCATGCAATTCGATATATCGTTTGGTTGTGCATGTCCGTCATTATCTATTAGACTATTTCATCGGGACTTTGTTTTATTCTCTGATCATGAAGCCTTACGCCATCTCGCCACTCAATATTATAACTTGTCAGCTACGTACGTACATGGGATACTCACCCGAGTCAGGCCGAATTTGCGGTTAGTCGAAGCACCGGCAAACAGTGTGATGCAACCCCAAGATCCGGGACAGCATCGAAACGAGAGTCGGGCGTGCGTCGAGACGAAGACGAGGAGTCCGGTCGAACTTTTGGCTTGGTGTCGGACGACACCAATGCCTGTCGGACGACAGCTTCAGAAAAGGGGCGGACTTGCAGCTGGAAAAACCTTCGTTCGAAGGAAAATCCGTCTGACGAAGGTTTGATGTCGGACGACAGGATTTCCCTGTCGTGCGACAAGGTGATGTCGGACGACATCATATCCTGTCGGACGACAGGTTACGAAAGTGGGCGGATTTTAGGGTTCCGCGTGAATTAATGTTTTATTTCCTTTTTATTTCATGTTTTTAGTTTGCCTATAGAAAGGCTATGCTTTTCATTATTTTAAAGACAGATTACTTTTGATGAATAAAAATTATGTTTCGTGAGTTTTATTAAAATCTCTCTCGGGTTCGAATTCTATCCCGATTATCCAAAAGAATTCAACCGACGAATCAACGAGCCAGTCAAATCTCGTTTGTGTGTCTTCATCATCCCCGAGTTGCTGCGTCGATCTCGTGTTGGGGGTTAGGGTTCCGTCCTTAATTGATTTCACGATTTCAGGTTCAGAGGTTTTGGGACTTCCGCCGGTATCATTCTATCTGTTCTGTGCTTCGTTCTTTTCCTATCTTTCTATCCCCGACGAGGTTCGTATCATTTGGTATCAGAGCCCAGGTTTGGGTTCTTTATTTTTCGATTACGTAACCTCGTTTTCTTTTCGTTTCTTCTTATTTTCTTCTTCTTCTTTCTTTAAAAAAAAAAGAAAAAAAAATTTATTTTTATTTTATTTTATTTTTTTCGAAAATTACTTTTCATTAACAGTAATTTTTATTAAAAAAAAAAAAAAATTATTTTGTCCTCGATTATTCTTTTTATTGTTGTTCATTGTTCGTTCAACAATTTAGAGTTATTCTTAGTTTCGTGGATTTTGTTGGAGTTGAATTCGATCGTTGGATTGGGAGTGTTCGTTTCTTGAGAGAAAAAAAAAAAAAAAAAGTGAGAGGAATACGAGCGTGAGTGACTTACCATACTGAGTGATACACGAGAGTGGTGAGGATCTCTATTTTTTGTTTCTAACACTGTTGCAGGTTGACGAGATGGATCGTACTCAAATTCAACTCATCGAGGATATGGTAGATAAGCGAATGGCAAAGGTTGTAGAGAAGGCGACTGCACGAGTCGAAGCGGTGATTAAATCGAAGATGAAGGGGGTGAATGAGCGACTTACCGCCTTAGAAGAGAGAGCTCGTCATGATGAAGCCTGGAATCGAAGAGGAGGCGGCGGATACCGAGAAGTTCAGAGTGGCTATCATCGAGCCCGTGATCTTAGTCAGGAGCGTCGTGAAGAGAGGAGGGCCAGAGCTGAACGTTTTGACAAGTGTTGGAACAATATTGAGCGTAAGTTAGAGGAATGGGCACAATCGCCAATGAAGCCTGAGAAAGTGGCGACTGAGGACGACGGCGAGAAACCAGAACCGGAGGCCTTGGTAGGGTCCGAAGAAGAGTCGGTCTTGGTATATTCCGAGGAGGATTCGACTTCGGTGGAGCTCGTTGACGAGTACGACGAACCGACACCGTCGGTTTCGGTGGGTTTTGACGTCGCGGAGGCTTCGGTAGAGTCCGAAGAGGAGACTTCAGTAGAGTCCAAGGAGGAGGTTTCGGTAGAGTCCGAGGAGGAGATTCTAACCACTAATGAAGTTGGTGCAACCGTGGTTCAACACGTGGAGTTACCCATGGAGAAGCATCCTGAGCCGAATCAATTGTTGTGGTTGAATGGGACTGGCGCCATTGAGGAGAAACAAACAGCGAATGAGGGGCAGCCGATGTTGGCGGCGATATCATTTCTACGCCCTTCTATTCTTTCTATTTTGCAGGAATTTATTGGAGTCTTCCCTGAAGAAGGACCGCCTAGTTTTCCACTACATCGAGGGTGTGAGCTGCAGACTGACGTTGTTCTTAACTTGTTCGTGAGAGTGGTGTTCGACCCTGGCATCGGCGTGGATTTGAGGACAAATCCTCTTGAAGAGGAGGGGAATGATGCAACCCCAAGATCCGGGACAACATCGAAACGAGAGTCGGGCGTGCGTCAAGACGAAGACGAGGAGTCCGGTCGAACTTTTGGCTTGGTGTCGGACGACACCAATGCCTGTCGGACGACAGCTTCAGAAAAGGGGCGGACTTGCAGCTGGAAAAACCTTCGTTCGAAGGAAAATCCGTCTGACGCAGGTTTGATGTCGGACGACAGGATTTCCCTGTCGTGCGACAAGGTGATGTCGGACGACATCATATCCTGTCGGACGACAGGTTACGAAAGTGGGCGGATTTTAGGGTTCCGCGTGAATTAATGTTTTATTTCCTTTTTATTTCATGTTTTTAGTTTGCCTATAGAAAGGCTATGCTTTTCATTATTTTAAAGACAGATTACTTTTGATGAATAAAAATTATGTTTCGTGAGTTTTATTAAAATCTCTCTCGGGTTCGAATTCTATCCCGATTATCCAAAAGAATTCAACCGACGAATCAACGAGCCAGTCAAATCTCGTTTGTGTGTCTTCATCATCCCCGAGTTGCTGCGTCGATCTCGTGTTGGGGGTTAGGGTTCCGTCCTTAATTGATTTCACGATTTCAGGTTCAGAGGTTTTGGGACTTCCGCCGGTATCATTCTATCTGTTCTGTGCTTCGTTCTTTTCCTATCTTTCTATCCCCGACGAGGTTCGTATCACAGTGCCCATGGACAATTTGAAATCGAAGTGCCATGTCCTTTTTTCTTTATTACTGTGTGATGTATGTTGACCCCAATCATGACATACATTCTCCTATTAATTAATCTACACTGAAATTTTTATTCCTATTGCCCTATAGTTTTATCCCTTTGGCTCACTAGAATTGAAATATGAGGAAGGCTACCCATAATTTTTTCATGACTTATAGTATGAATGTTAATTGTGTTCTTGTGCTCTTGTTGAAAGTTAGGAGATCAAGATTCTTCGTCTCTTTAACACAACTTTGAAGTCGAACAGCAGCAGCATATTCATGACCGAGTTAGTTTGAAGGAGGCTGCAGGTTTCTTGTAAAATTTGTTATAGGTTTAGTTTCTCTTTAATTGGTTTCCATGCTTATTTTCATCCAAAATCTCAGCTTCACAGATTGTGAATGATACTGATTACTGACCCCTAAAACTTGTTAACATTCCATCAATGGAAACAAAAACTACTATTATCATTTTATCAAACCAAAAGGCTCATGCTTTCTCAGTTTCATAACAAGCACCAACTCCAATTCAACCTATAAACTAGCAAGGAAAACGAAAATACTAGACATGAAAAAAGAACACCCTGATAGTTTTAGTCTACCTCCTCCATCTTGCTGCCATCAGCATCCCCATCAACCTCCTCCAACGCTGGCATGTCAACATCGGCATCTGCTGCATCATCATCAATACTCAGCCCCAGCTTCAACATCCTATGAATCCTGTTCCCAAACTTGTTCGGGTCATCCAGGCTGAAGCCAGAGGTAAGCAAAGATGTCTCAAACAGCAGCATAACCAAATCCTTAACCGACTTGTCATTCTTATCCGCATCAGCCCTCTTCCTCAGCTCCTCCATGATCGGGTTCTCAGGATTTATCTCCATTGTCTTCTTGCTTGACATGTAACCAGCCATGCTGGAATCCCTCAAGGCTTGAGCCTTCATAATCCTCTCCATGTTAGCTGTCCATCCATACTCACCTGTCACTAGACAACAAGGTGAGTCCACCACGCGGTCAGACACAACCACCTTCTCCACCTTATCACCGAGCACATCCTTGATCACTTTGCACAATCCCTCAAACTTCTGCTTAAGCTCTTCCTTCTTTTTCTTCTCATCCTCGCTCTCATCAAGCTTCAAGCCTTCCTTGGTGGCAGAGACAAGCTTCTTGCCCTCAAATTCCTTCAATTGGCCGACAGCATATTCATCAATAGCATCTACCATGTAGAGGACTTCAATTCCCTTCTTCTTCAGCTTCTCAAGGAAGGGAGAGTTCTCAACAGCCTTTTTACTCTCACCAGTAATGTAATAGATGTCATTCTGACCTTCCTTCATCCTGGTCACATAGTCCTTCAGGCTGGTCATTTCATCACCGCTTTTAGTGGAGTGGTACCTCAAAAGCTCAGCTAGCTTATTCTTGTTTTGGGAATCCTCGTGGATTCCAAGCTTGAGGTTCTTGGAAAAGGCCTCGTAGAATTTGTTGTAGTCTTCCTTGTTCTCAGCAATCTCAAAGATGAGTTCAATGCACTTCTTCACCAGGTTCTTGCGAATGACCTTCAGGATTTTGTTCTGCTGGAGTGTCTCACGAGAGATGTTGAGTGGCAAGTCCTCAGAGTCAACTATGCCTTTGACAAAGCTCAAATACTCGGGCATCAGCTCCTCACAGTTGTCCATTATAAAGACACGGCGAACATAGAGCTTGATGTTGTTGGGCTTCTTCTTTGTATCGAAAAGGTCAAATGGGGCACGCTTTGGGACAAACAGGACAGCCTTGAACTCGAGCTGCCCCTCAACTGAGAAATGCTTCACTGCTAAGTGCTCCTCCCAATCATTGGTAAGGCTCTTATAGAAGGCAGCATACTCTTCCTTCGTGATCTCCTCCGGCTTCCTCATCCAGATGGGCTTCTGTTTGTTCACCAGATCCCACTCATGGGACACCTCCTTGATCTTCTTCTTCTTTTTCTCAGCTTTCTCCTTGTCCTCATCTACTTCTTCAACCTTTCCTTCCTCATCGTCTTTCTTCTCATCTTCGTCCTCGTCATCAGAAATTTCCTTCTCAGTGGTCTTCTCAACCCAGAGGGAAATCGGGTAGCTGATGAATTCAGAGTGCTTCTTGACCAAGTCCTTCAGCCTTCTCTCCTCCAGGTACTCCAGCTGGTCTTCTTTGAGGAAGAGTGTGATCTTGGTACCCCTGCCAAGGTTCTCGCCAGATGTGTCTCTAGTGACAGTGAAAGAGCCTCCAGCTTGTGACTCCCATATCAATTGTTCATCGTCGTTATGCTTCGTGGTGACCACAACCTTCTCAGCAACCAAGTAAGCAGAGTAGAATCCAACACCAAATTGCCCGATCATGCTCACATCAGCGCCAGCAGCAAGGGCTTCCATAAATTCCTTGGTTCCGGACCTTGCGATTGTACCAAGATTGTTCACCAAATCTAAAATCAAACACAAAACACAGTCATGATAATGGACACAAACACCAGAACAAGACCGAGATATGCAAAAAAAATAATCAACAATGCTTACCAGCCTTGGTCATGCCTACACCACTGTCAACAATGGTCAGGGTGTTGTTTGTCTTGTCAGGGATGATATGGATGAAGAGCTCTGGCTGACCATCGAGCTTGCTCTTGTCGGTTAAGCTCTCAAATCGGATTTTGTCAAGAGCCTAAATACAATTCAACGTCAATATAGGTGTATTACACGACCATTACAATAGCTCTAGAAACAAATTTCCAAACAAAATTCAAGGCACAAGTTGCGAGAATCTGAGATTAAATAAACTATAACAAATTCATAGACATCAATACATACATGATATGTATACATACACGAATAGCTCTGAAAACAAACATTCAAATGATACGATGAACGTATCGGACGAACTTTCATAGCCATTGAAAAATCGTGCTCACAGTACCGAATTTAGCAGTATAACCAGTTCTCCTTCAACGAGATTATCAGCAAAAAAAAGCATGGAATTACAGAACAAAGAAAATATCGTTTCGATCTAGTGAAACAGAAGGAGATATGAAGCTTACATCAGAAGAGTTACTGATCAATTCGCGAAGAAAGATCTCCTTGTTGCTGTAGAAGGTGTTGATGATCAGACTCAGTAGCTGGTTGATCTCGGCCTGGAACGCGAACGTCTCGGTCTCCGCCATTGATGATAGATCTGAGATCTCTGGATTTCGAAAGCTAAGCACTCACTGTGTGAAATTGTAATTCGAGAATTATGTGCGATTAGTGAGTCCTGAGGATGGCGGAGAGGCCATATATAGGGTGTGCCCTTAGAGGGGTTTCTGGATCCTTCTATCTAGTTCCAGATACATAGCAATTGGATGAGAGAGGTTATGTGTGGTCCCAGCACTACCGATTTAGGCGGCAACCTGACTTGGCCTTTTTTTAATTGCAATTTCGCCCCAATAAAGTTTTTATTTTTATTTTATTTAGATTTAAATGATGGTTTAATTCAACACTTGAAAATAATAAAATGAATAATTTAAAAAAAAATAAGTTTGGTTTTTAGTATTATATAAAACTATCATACTACATTGACTTATACTAAAAAAATGTATAGTTTTCTTTATTATAATTTAAGTTAGTGATATGTTTTGTATTTATATTTTAGGATTATTCTTCAAAATTAAAAAGTCTTATATACCCCTTTTATATTCAACAAATATTTACTACAGTATAATTTTTTCTGAATTTCGACGTCGTTGTAGAGGTGTTTTGGGACACTAGTTGTTTCCCGTGTTGTGATGCCCTCCTTGTTTTAACCGTTGATTAATTCTTGTTGCACACACTTGCAGCAATTGACAATGTGTGTCATCCTCTTTTGAGGAACGAAATTTCTTGTCACTAAGTTCTCGTTGAACAAATACCCACCTATAGCTTTTGTCTGTCTTGTTGCCATTTTCAATTCTTTGTTGATGTGTATGTGTAGTTTTGCCAATTGTGAGCTAAGAGCTTCGTTCTATGGTCATCGTGGACACAAGTGTTGGACTTTATTTACTTAGTTAATTAGTCAAACCCTAAATCATATAGGTTGTATATATATCGATTCAACACTAATGAAAAGACACAAAACATTATTCTCTCTAATCTCTATTCTGACACGGTATCAGAGACATAAAAATTCTAAAAACCCTAAAACCACTATTTTTTTTTTCTCTTTTCTCTCTGCCGTTCTCTCTATCATGGTGGATGACGGCAAACTCGATCCTTCATCTCCTTTCTACCTTGGTACCGGTGATCAACCCGGGAACCTAATCACTCACGTCCTATTAAAGGGCGAAAACTACATGGCTTGGTCTAGGGCGTTCACTTTGTCCTTGAAATCTCGTCGAAAATTCGATTTTGTTGATGGCACCATCTCCAAACCGAATGAGCTGAAGAAATTGCTTGACTGAGAAACCGTGAATTCCATGTTGGTCTCATGGATTTTACGCACTATCGATCCATCTCTCGCTGCCTCGTTTCCCTACTTTGAAGAAGCCAAGAAACTTTGGGATTACCTTGCGAAGCGATTTTGTGTTGCGAGCGGGCCAAGGCTTCAGCAATTACGTGCAGCTATCACTAATTGCAAGCAAACGAATGCTATGTCGGTTCAAGAATATTACACCACGTTGATGGGGTTCTTTGATGATTTACTTCGGTTAAAGCCCCCCCCCCCCCCCCCCCCCCCATGGCTGTGAGTGTGGTAAGTGCGATTGTAATGTTGCTACCAAATACGAATTGGATAGAGAAGAAGAAAAGTTGCACCAATTTTTGATCGAAATTGATGATGCCAAGTATGCTGTTGTGCGTATGAATCTTTTATCTCAACAACCTCCTGCTGATCTCGAGAGGGCCTATCAAACTTTACTCCAAGAAGAACGGTCTCGTACTATAGCCCAAGCAAAGTCCAAGCCTGATGATGCCCACATTTTTGCTCTCCCACCTGATCGACGTTCTGATGTGCCGCCGGCTCGTGTGGACAAATCAAAACTTTATTGTTCTCATTGCAAGCGCCCGGGTCATGATAACTTGGGGTGCTTTATACTCCACGGGTACCCTACCTGGTGGCTCGAGAAATATGGCAGAAAGGGTGGAGCTTCTTCCGGCCACCACCCGTCGACGACCGCTTCTGCTGTTCACCGGTCGCCTGCCCCGCAGCAGCAGCCCCAGCCTGCTGCCTCTGTGCGTGCTCACGCTGTGGCAGGCGCTGTTGCTGACTCGCCTTCGTCTGCGACTCTCTCGACTCTATCTGAGCTCCAACCTGAGCACGTTTGTATTCTTCTTAACATGAGAATAGGCATCAAAATAATATGGGTGGTGAGTCTCTTTCCTTATCTTGGATTATTGACACTGGCGCTTCTCATCATGTTACGGGTGATGAGTCATGTTTGTTCGATGTGCACTTCATCTCACCATGTCCAGTTGGTCTACCGGATGGTGCTCAAGCCATGACTACGAAGGAGGGTCGTGTCACTTTGGCGGCTGATATTATTCTTGAGCATGTTCTATTTGTTCCAAAATTGACTTGCAATTTAATTTCAGTCTCTAAATTGATTGATGATTCACAATGTTTTTTACTATTCTCTAATTCTCTATGTGCTGTACAAGACCAACACTCGGGGAGGTTGATTGGCGGCGGTGAACGAATAGATGGACTCTACTATTTCTGGCGGATTCCTAAAGTATGTGCGGTAACTGATCAGGGCAGTTCTACATTCGAGATCTGGCATCGTCGTCTGGGTCCTCCGTCTGATAAAATTTTCAAGTTAATTTCTGCTCTGAGTAAGGGTTCTGGTAGCAGTTTTTTGAATAAAGCATGTGAGATCTGTCCACAGGCAAAACAATCTCGAACCGTCTTTCATGATAATGATAGTAGGGCTAGTAGTATTTTTGAGATGATACACTGTGATTTATGGGGGTCCTATAGGACACCTTCTACTTGTGGTGCTCATTATTTTTTAACCATTGTCGATGATTTTTCACGAGGTGTTTGGATTTATTTATTGAATAACAAAACTGAAGTTTATTCCTCTTTTTGTTCCTTCCTTGCTATGGTTAACCGACAGTTTAATGCACATGTTAAATATGTACGGAGTGATAATGGCACGAAATTCAAGCCCTTGTTACCATATTTTAATGAAAATGGCATCATTGAATGTCTTTTTGGTAAGCCACCTAACTTTGATGAGTTACGTGTTTTTGGGTGTCTTTGTTTTGCGCACAATCAAAATACAAAGGGTGACAAATTTGCTCCTCGCAGTAGGAAATGTGTGTTTGTGGGTTATCCTCATAGTAAAAAGGGTTGGAAGTTGTATGATTGGGAAACAGGGGATATTTTTGTATCTCGCGATGTCAAATTCTATGAGTATGAATTTCTTTTTGTGGACCTTGGGGGATCGGTTTCTCCACATGTGGATATAAAAGGCATGTCTAATGAGCATATTGAGGTGGATCATGCCCTCATTGATGATTTGGAGTTGGTTTGGGAGGAGGGGGATGAGCTCCAAGTGCCCGACACTACTACCCACACCCCGCCTAACCCTCTCGGCAGCCAGCCCCACGGCTCCCTGGCTACTGCCAGCCCCTCGAGCAGCAGCCCTACGTCTGACCCGTACCCCTTTACTTCTCCTTCCAATGACTTGGGTCGTGGACAAAGGGCCCGTCGTCCCCCTGGTTGGCATCATGACTACGTCGCACATACTATTTCTCTCCCGAGTCCATCTATTTCTTCTAGTTCATCGTCTCCTTCAAGCTCCTCAGGTACTCCTCATCCTTTAGCACATTATGTGAATTGTGATAAATTTTCTATGCGACACCGTGTTTTTATCGCAGCTTTAGATACGGTGGTTGAGCCTCGTAATTTTAAGGAGGCTATGCAGCACGAGGGTTGGCGCGAAGCAATGCAAAAGGAAATATCTGCTTTAGAAAGTAATCAAACTTGGGTGATTGAAAAACTACCGCCAAGTAAGAAAGCTCTTGGGTGTCGTTGGGTTTACAAGGTCAAACTTAATTATGATGACTCGGTTGAACGCTTGAAGGCTCGTCTTGTCATATTCGGTAACCATCAAGTGGAGGGTATCGATTATAATGAGACATTTGCTCCTGTTGCTAAAATGGTCACTGTAACGCCCCGATTTTCATTTTGAATATTAGAGCGGAAGGTGAGAAAATAAAATAATTTATTTATAAAATAACATGTAAATCAATATCGGGGGTTACGTAAAATAAATTGAATTTCCAAAACCAGAGTCAAAATTTCTAAAATAAATAGTCGTTCAAACTGAAATTTCTTCAAAACAAAAGTCGAGCTTTTAAGTTAATTGAAACATAGTCGTAAAAGTGAAAATAAATACTAGCAATAATGAAACACGTGTCACTGTGTCACATCCTCGTCACGCCTGTCAAGTCCCCCGTTCATACTTAAAAAAATGTCGTTGATTGGGGTGAGCTCAACGTGTAACACCCGTTTTTCGGTGTTACGTTTCTTAAATAAATTCTTAAATTAGTATTTTTCTAAAAATACTGAAAAATAAAATTTATATGTTTATTTATATAATTTCTTATAAACTAATTAAATTTGACTAAATAAAGTTTAATGAATATTACGATTAGTTAATTTGACTATTATTATTATAACTATTTAATATTAAATTACGTAAACAAGTTGAAGTTGTAGTCTAACCTCTCCTAATATTTCTCTGAAGAATCTAAACAAACTTTTAGCGGCACCGAAACCCTACGCGTCTCTCCCTAATATATCCACTTCTCTTCGGGAGTACTTCACAGAAAAGATAACAGCGTCAACAAAGCCCCAAATCTTTTTCCCTTGCCCAGAAAATCATTTCACATTCATAGCTTGGTCTCGATCCCGTATTCGAGTTCGAGTCCTCGTATCGTATCTCTCTGTTGATTGCTGCTGAAACTTCTTGCAACCGATACCCCAAGCCGAAGCACTACCACCAAGTATCGTCGTAGTAGATCGAGGAGATTCTCGTCGAAAGGTTTCCGTCGGCCGATTCCACACAAGACGAACCCCGGGCGCCGCTGCTCCTTCGCCATCCGTGATCGACCCTCGAACTCCAGCCCCGACGCAGATCCAGCCTGTAAATCGTGACGCTCCGCCGCCATTGGAATTGCCGTCTCGTAAATCGGTAAATTACTTTCCACCATCTCCTCTGTTCGATTGTTGAAGAAGAAACATGAACTTTGAATTCTGAATATATATCAACTTCATCCACCCACGATTTGATAAGGATAGTATTGCATAATGGTCCTTGGACAATTGCTATATTATGGGCCAGTCCACTAGGAATTGTAAATGAATTTATTTAGTCCACTTGAAGTTTTAGAAGTTATCAAATCAGTCCCTCAAGTTCATGAAACCTATTATTTGACACCTAAAGGAATTAACAACCTAAACCTTTATTACCTTACTGCAAACCGAAATCGATCGTCCTTTAAAATACATTTATCACATCATAATATTTTAATGAAGGGAGGTCAACTTTGTAGAGAACGAGCAATCGAGACTTGAGGTATCGACTTGCGAGTTTAGGAGAGGTCTTGAACATAGGAGTCACGACTAATAACACGCACCCTACAAGAGGTAGGGGTTTCTTATCCTTTACTCATGACTTATGTTATGCTTATTTGCGTATGTGTATTTATGTGAATGAACTATGTGATATTTTGTCGATAATTAAATGATTGATGAATATCATGTTTATATGTGTGCTAGTTGAGATGTCGACTTGGTATGATATATGAGAATCTACGTGTAATATGTTATATGTTATCGTCACGTGTACGCCACGTGTAATATGTTATATGTTACCGCCACGTATACTATGCTAAAATGATATGTTTGAATGACATGCTATGAAAACAAGGTTTACCCGTAGGCAGGGGTGACAACAAGGTCCGTCCATAGGCAGAGACGGCAATACGTGAAATATATATGTTAAACAAGGTTCACTCGTAGGCAGGAGTGACAACAAGGTCTGTCCGTAGGCAGGGACAGCAATATGTGAAACGTACATGTTAAACAAGGTTCACCCGTAGGCAGGGGTGACAACAAGGTCCATCCATAGGCAGGGATGGCAATATGTGAAAAATGCTATGTAAACAAGGTTCACTCGTAGGCAGGAGTGACAACAAGGTCCGTCCGTAGGCAGGGACGACAATATGTGAAAAGTATATGTTAAACAAGGTTCACCCGTAGGCAGGGGTGACAACAAGGTCCGTCCGTAGGCAGGGATGGCAATATGTGAAAATTATATGTTTACATGTTTAGTTGTGTGAAAGTATGTTTATGTGAATTATTTGTCTACGTTCTTCATGTGACTATACATGCCATATATTCATGATATGATTCATGATTTTAAGATAAGTGATTCCTGCTGAGCACGTTGAGCTCACCCCAATCAACGACATTTTTTTTAGGTACGAACAGAGACATCGAGGGGAATAACGAGGATGCGGTAGAGTGACATCTGTAATTATTTAAGACTATGCTTACGTGAATTTTAAAGCTCAATTTTATTTACTTAATGTTTAAATTGTTATTTTTAATTTTCCGAAAGTCTCATTTCTTTAAAAAATAAAGTTTATTTTACGTAACCCCCACGTTTAACTATTTATTTTGAAATAAATTATTCTATTATAAAAGCTTCCGCTATATATTTTTACAAAATGAAAATCGGGGCGTTACACAACGTGATCAATAGGAGTAACTTATTTTAATATCATGAATCATATCATCAATACATGACATACATATAAATACATGAAAGAACACAGGCATAGCATATCACATAAACATCTTCTCAAATATTCATACCTGTACCTCGATCATAATGCCTCGAACATAATATATATACCTCGAATATATGTATACCCATGGCCGTCGCCATGGCCTCACCCCAAGACCGTCGTCATGGGCCTCGTGTATATATTTACCTCGTGTATATGTATACCTCGTATATATGTATACCCATGGCCGTCGCCATGGCCTCACCCCAAGACCGTCGTCATTGGGCCTCGTGTATATATGTACCTCGTGTATATGTATACCTCGTGTCATTTAGCCTCGTGTATATATAAATATAGTACCTCGCCTCGTTTACATTTCATTATAAACATGCATACATTATCATCCTCCATACACATGGCATATCATATAATAACATGAACATATAATCACATTGTACACGTAGATATCACATAATCATTCATTCACGTAAATACACATACGCACATAGAGATAACATAAACCATGAGAAAAAGATAAGAAATCCCTACCTCGTAAACGTGCCGTGGAAGTACAACCTTAACCGAGAGAAAAACTCCTAACTCCCCGTCGCCTCGTTTCCTATTATAGTGAAGTCTCAAATTAAAACAGTATATGTTTCATTCTTATTTTCCAATTATACTTTCATTAATATGTTTTTATAGTTTGTTAAGTACTAGTTATCTTTTATTGTAAATTGAACTTTTCACTCAGTAATCTAAAGAACAAGGAGCTAGCCATGTAGTAGGAATTGGAGACTAAAATATTGATGAAATGCTTTCTACTGAAGTGTGGGATCCAAGAATCCGAGAAGCCCGTAACCGTGGGGATCAAAGAGGGACCAATATTTATCTAAGTTTAGTCTCTGCATATTTATTAAATTATTTACACAGTAAATTAAGTATATGCTTAGGTTACGACTTTCGCAAGAACACTAATAAATTTAATCCATAAACATAAGTTAATTTCCATAAAGAAATCTAGAAAAACCAATTAATACTTACATTCAAATTCAAGCTTGTACTGTACATATTCCATCAGCTTATTTAGTTATTAACCAAAACCACAACTCGAGTTTATTCCTTTTTAATTAATTGGTTTTCTAGTGTCGGCCATAAATTTTGATAGAGAATCGGCAACATGCTCACTAAACTTTTGCAAAAAAGCAATTTAATAATTTCATGAGAATTATCTAGTTTGGAATTACCTGATCTTGTGTGACTACAAACAAAAGGGAAAAGCCAACTAGATCTTCGAGACGACGAACTTCAATCTTCCGGCGTTTGTTTATGAACTTTTTGAGTATACTGAATACCTTTTTTTTTAGTAGAACTTGGTGACTACGGTTTTTAAGAGTTTAGGGATGGAGTCTGTTCCTAAATATTAGCAGAACGTGGAGAGAAAAATTCTCCGCGGATTGATTTGTTAGAGCATCTCCAACCGATACCAAAAACCTATTTTGGAGTAGGGGAGATGTTCCAAGCGATACCTAAACATAAACCTATTATAAGTATTAAGGTGGGACCCACAGAAAAAATACTTAAATTTACGTTTACTTTAAACTCAAACCAAAAACTTTATTATTTATAAAATGATACTTTTTATATAAATTAATAAATATAATATATCAACATTTTTTTAGTTTCTTATTTAATAATTTGTTTAATGTAATTTCTTTTAATAATCATATCATTAATAATTAAAATAAATTTTAATAAAAATATTTTAAATAATAAAATAAAAATAAATATGATAATACAAAATATAATTAAATATTAAATTATTTAATTGACGTTAAAAATAAAATAATAATATGAGGATATCACAATTTTTTTTTATTATGTTTGAAATTTTAAATTGAAAATAATGACTATTAAATTTTTTAATGTCAAAAGTTATGAAGTTAAACTGTAAATTTGTAAAGATATTGGTTATTTATGAAAAATTGTATTAGAAGAATATTTTGAGAATATTCTTTTAAGTTTTAGTATTGGAATCTCGGTTGGAGTGAAATTACTGTAAACTTAAAATAAAACTTATTTTTGAGTTTACGTTTTTGTGTTCGGTTGGAGATGGCCTTAGGACTTTTAGTTTAATTATTGTAAATATGTATTATATAATTATTTGTTTTTATCATGAAAAAAATTCTATTATTAATATTATTAATATTTATTTATGTATTTATTTATTTGTTATTGTTATTATTATTAACTTTTTTTGTTTACATACGGGTGTTACAATACTATCTACCTTCGAAAAATTTCGTCCTCGAAATTCGTAATCATAGATTTAGAAGAGAAAGAAAAGTATCTTATACTAGTAATTTTCCTTGATATATTCACGTTAGACGTTCCTATATAGCATAGACGTCGAAGCTCTAGAAATGGTTTACATACCTGCATTGACCCGTGGGTTAGTTCCAGCATTACCATGTCCCATAACATACATGCGAGCATTTTCTCCGGTACGTTTGCCACCTCCATTTTGTTGTGCCTGAGGTACACGAGGCATCTTGTTAAATACAGGGCAATCACGCGATTCGTGGCCTTGCTGATGGCATCGAAATCACTTGTTCTGTCCTTTCATGCAAACCCCGTAGTGATGCTTCCCGCATACTCTACACAAGGGCTTGTTGTTCGACGCATTGAATCGATGGTCGCCCTCAGTCCTTTGTTGCTTGCTATTGTTGTCATCGTCTCCATTCCACTTCCTTTTCTCTGTTGCCACGATTTCATTTGGTTTCACTTCATCTCCTCTTAGTCCGACTTCAACTTTATGAGCCCTTCTTACTAGCTCATAGTAGCCGAGATCACCCTGCGCTGCCAAGATTCCAGCGAGTTGGGGCCTCAGTCCTCTCTCGAATCTCGATGCCCTCTTCGCATCATCATCCACCAGATGTGGGGCAAACCTGCTCAGCTCGTTGAATTTCCTCTCGTACTCAGTCGTCGTCATTGTTCCCTGCTTCAGATTGAGGAATTCTGTCTCCTTCTCGTTACGATAGGACTGTGGGAAATATTGATTCATAACTTCAGTCTTGAATAGATCCCAACTCATAGCCTTCTTTTCATCTTCGGTTAGACTGCGCCAAAACCCTTCCCACCAGTGATCAGCATCATCCACCAATTGAAAGGTGGCGCAAGCAATCTTCGAAGCATTTCCACGTTGAATGGTGCGAAAAATGCATTCTAGCGCGCGGAACCATT
This sequence comes from Euphrasia confusa, assembly GCA_954870475.1. Lineage (NCBI taxonomy): Eukaryota > Viridiplantae > Streptophyta > Magnoliopsida > Lamiales > Orobanchaceae > Euphrasia > Euphrasia confusa. The sequence goes on from OX940961.1 coordinate 18,510,351, forward strand.
CTTCAACTACTGCAGGACCATCTCGCCCATTGTAGGTTGGTGGACGAAAGCGGCGAAACCGCTCCACTACGCGCTCGTGATCCGTCGCATTTCCTCCTCCTCCGTTAGCTTGCATGGTCTGGAGAAAGTGATTAAAAGCCATGCCCATGGCTTCAGCAGTAGATCGATTCAATACTGGCGGCTCCTCTCTGTTACCAGTCATTTCTTTCTGCCATAAGAGTATTTAACTTCTCGATTTAATTACTTCTTTACGTGGAGGAATATTACGTGTCATCGTCGTTTATAATATTCAAATGCTAATCATAAACATAAAGTCCATTTCTAAGTTCAAAGTACTAATATGTCCGTGAATGCATAAACATAAAATAATACTTTTGGAGATCTCGACGAGGAATGACGAAGGCAGCAGTAGTGACATTTTATTTTCCTTCTATTTTGAAACATGAAAACTTTTCCTTTTTGAAAACTTGTAAAGTCTACAGAATCAAAACTGGTGCTCTGATACCACTTTGTAACGCCCCCCTTTTCATTTTGAATATTAGAGCGGAAGGTGAGAAAATAAAATAATTTATTTATAAAATAACATGTAAATCAATATCGGGGGTTACGTAAAATAAATTGAATTTCCAAAACCAGAGTCAAAATTTCTAAAATAAATAGTCGTTCAAACTGAAATTTCTTCAAAAAAAAAGTTGAGCTTTTAAGTTAATTGAAACATAGTCGTAAAAGTGAAAATAAATACTAGCAATAATGAAACACGTGTCACTGTGCCACATCCTCGTCACGCCTGTCAAGTCCCCCGTTCATACTTAAAAAAATATCGTTGATTGGGGTGAGCTCAACGTGCTCAATAGGAGTAACTTATTTTAATATCATGAATCATATCATCAATACATGACATACATATAAATACATGAAAGAACACAGGCATAGCATATCACATAAACATCTTCTCAAATATTCATACCTGTACCTCGATCATAATGCCTCGAACATAATATATATACCTCGAATATATGTATACCCATGGCCGTCGCCATGGCCTCACCCCAAGACCGTCGTCATGGGCCTCGTGTATATATTTACCTCGTGTATATGTATACCTCGTATATATGAATACCCATGGCCGTCGTCATGGCCTCACCCCAAGACCGTCGTCATTGGGCCTCGTGTATATATGTACCTCGTGTATATGTATACCTCGTGTCATTTAGCCTCGTGTATATATAAATATAGTACCTCGCCTCGTTTACATTTCATTATAAACATGCATACATTATCATCCTCCATACACATGGCATATCATATAATAACATGAACATATAATCACATTGTACACGTAGATATCACATAATCATTCATTCACGTAAATACACATACGCACATAGAGATAACATAAACCATGAGAAAAAGATAAGAAATCCCTACCTCGTAAACGTGCCGTGGAAGTACAACCTTAACCGAGAGAAAAACTCCTAACTCCCCGTCGCCTCGTTTCCTATTATAGTGAAGTCTCAAATTAAAACAGTATATGTTTCATTCTTATTTACCAATTATACTTTCATTAATATGTTTTTATAGTTTGTTAAGTACTAGTTATCTTTTATTGTAAATTGAACTTTTCACTCAGTAATCTAAAGAACAAGGAGCTAGCCATGTAGTAGGAATTGGAGACTAAAATATTGATGAAATGCTTTCTACTGAAGTGTGGGATCCAAGAATCCGAGAAGCCCGTAACCGTGGGGATCAAAGAGGGACCAATATTTATCTAAGTTTAGTCTCTGCATATTTATTAAATTATTTACACAGTAAATTAAGTATATGCTTAGGTTACGACTTCCGCAAGAACACTAATAAATTTAATTCATAAACATAAGTTAATTTCCATAAAGAAATCTAGAAAAACCAATTAATACTTACATTCAAATTCAAGCTTGTACTGTACATATTCCATCAGCTTATTTAGTTATGAACTTTTTGAGTATACTGAATACCTTTTTTTTTTTAGTAGAACTTGGTGGCTACGGTTTTTAAGAGTTTAGGGATGGAGTCTGTTCCTAAATATTAGCAGAACGTGGAGAGAAAAATTCTCCGCGAATTGATTTGTTAGGACTTTTAGTTTAATTGTTGTAAATATGTATTATATAATTATTTGTTTTTATCATGAAAAAAATTCTATTATTAATATTATTAATATTTATTTATGTATTTATTTATTTGTTATTGTTATTATTATTAACAGTTTTTTTTTTTACATACGGGTGTTACAGTCACTGTTCGTGTTTTTCTGGCTGTGGCATCCGCGAAGAACTGGGAACTACATCAGATGGATGTTTATAATGCCTTCTTGCACGGAGATCTCGATGAAGAGGTTTATATGAAGCCTCCTCCTGGTTTTCTTGACACTCAAGACGGTATGATGTGTAGGCTACACAAGTCTTTATATGGACTACGACAGGCGCCTCGCTGTTGGTTTTCTAAATTGGCCTCTTCTCTAAAACGGTATGGCTTCACGGAATCGCTCTCTGATTATTCTCTGTTTACTCTGCATCGAGGTGATACTCATCTAAGTATTCTGGTCTATGTTGATGATTTAATAATTTCTAGGAATGATTCTTCCGCAATTTCCGACTTCAAGTCTTATTTGAGTCAATGTTTCCATATGAAAGATTTGAGTTTGTTGAAATATTTTCTGGGCATTGAGGTTGCACGGAGTCCGGAGGGTATTTATCTATGTCAGCGGAAATATGCTCTTGATATTATTGTCCAGTCTGGTTTGCTAGGGGCCTGTCTGGCTGGTACTCCGATTGAGCAGAATCATATGCTGGCTCGGTCAGAGTCCCCTCTTCTTTCAGATCTTGAAATTTACCGTCGTCTTGTGGGGCGTTTAATCTATTTGTCTTTCACTAGACCTGAGTTGGCCTACACGGTTCATGTCTTATCACAATTTATGCAACAACCTCTTCAAGACCATTAGGAGGCCGCCTTTCGTACGGTTCGTTACTTGAAAGGGAGAGCGGGGCAAGGAATTCTATTGCGTTCGGATTGCAATTTTTACTTGACGGGGTGGTGTGATTCGGATTGGGCTAGGTACCCAGTGACACGGAGGTCGATCTCTGGTTGGTTGGTGTTTCTGGGTGATTCTCCTATCTCTTGGAAAACTAAAAAATCAACATACGATTTCGAAGTCATCTGCGGAGGTGGAGTATCGTTCCATGTCAAAAGTCACTGATGAGCTAAAATGGTTAAAGGCACTTCTCGCCAGCTTGGGCGTTTCCCATCTGCGTCGATGAGTTTGTTTTGTGACAGTCAATCAACTTTATATATTGTGCGAAATCTGGTGTTCCACGAGCGTACTAAACACATTGAGGTTGATTGTTTGTGATTACGTTCGAGATGCGATTCAGGAAGGGGTTCTTAGTCCGTCCTATGTCAAAACGACGGATCAATTGGCTGATATTTTCACTAAAGCTTTGAGCAAGAATCAATTCTTGTATTAATTACTTAGCAAGTTGGGCATTTGTAATTTGCATGCTCCAACTTGAAGGAGGGCGATGGACCTTATTTACTTAGTTAATGAGTCAAACCCTAAATCATATAAGTTATATATATATCGATTCAACACTAATGAAAAGACACGAAACATTATTCTCTCTAATCTCTATTCTGACAACAAGGTACGTAAATCTCATAATCTCACATTTGCCACTATTTGGTTCTGAGCACATTTAGGTATAAATTGAAATGATTTTTGCATTTGATAGCAAGGCTGGTCCGATTCTTCCTCAATTAATTATCCTGAAAAGATTTCATCTGGCCTCCGCGACCTGCCTAGTGATATTGCTAAACAAAAACATGAGAAAGACAAAGAACTGATACCCTAGAAATTTCGTACAGTCATATCATTGGTATGAAAAAAAATATTAATATAAAGAGTTATTCTTATACATAGTTTTACAAAATAAAAATATTTTTTTCTATAAAAAATAATATAAATATAAAAATAATAAAAATACAATATTATTTATCTTTAAATTTATACAAAGTCAATTTAATATTTTTGAATAATAAAATTTGATTATATATGTTTAAAAATTGTGTTTAAAATACAAATTAAATAAAATATTAATAAATCTAAGGATTAATAAATTAAATTGTGTTATTGATTTTGATAAATATTTAAATTTATCTTAAACATGTTATTGATTTTAATAAATAAAAATATTATTAATAAATATTTTTATTATATATTAATTATTTATTCCTATATAGAGGTCCTGAACTAAAAAATGTATGACTTAACAATGTGAAGTTTATTCTTATTTATAACTGGTCCCAAATTGAAACTTGATTTTTTTATTACTAAATAAAGTTTATTTCTATATTATATAGAGTTTATACATATTACATATATAGTACAATTTTTTTTTTTCTGAAATTCTTAATTACAAGTTTATGTGTACTATCAAAAGACGTCAAACACCATATTGTAACATCATTTTGTAACATCATTTCTACTACATAGTATTTATACTTTCTAAATTTATATTCTTAGTTTTGTCACTTTTTGTGTAATACTCCCTCCGGCCATTAATAGATATCATACTTTGCTGGACACGGAGTTTAAGAAAATTGTTATTTTTTAATTTTTTTATTAAAAAGTAAAGAGTAAAAATATATTTTAAATGTAAAAAGTAAAGTAGTTGTGAGTAAAGTTAAAAAGTAAGTGGGCTAAAGTAGAATAAAATAATATATTAAAATGAAAAAGTTAGAATAATAATTTCCTTTTTTGGGGTGTGTCAACTATTGTTGGACACCTCAAAAAGGAAAGTATGACAACTATTTTTGGACCGAGGGAGTACAATTTTTTTTTTTTAGTTTTTGTGTAATACAATTACAAACATTGCACTCTTTTCCATATCATCAATTACTATACAATCTAATTTTATTTGTTTCCTACTTTATAAACAATTTACTATCCAATCGATTTTTTCATTTACCTATTACTATTTAATTAATTAAATAAATAATTTTATTATATTTGAAAGTACTTAAAAAAAATATCAATCATAATGTTGAAATGTGACTCAAAACCGCTTAAGAATTGGAGCCGAAACGGGGTCGCAAACGAGGTATTTGGTAAGAAGCCTCGTAGCGCGCCGCGCTGGATTTTCAGTGTAAATCAGCGCGGCGCGCTCCAAAAGTCGAGAGCTTCCAGCGCGCCGCGCTCGGGTTTTAGTGTAAACCTAGCGCGGCGCACTCAGATTCACCGCGGCGCGCCCGTTTCTTAACCGAGATCGGTTTTTCAGCGTGCTCTTCGACCCTAGAAGCTTCTAGATGACTTCTTGACTTATGGAATAAGTATTTTTGGATTCCTAACTTGGTTAGGAGGTTTGAGTTATATTAGGAAAGGATTATAATTCCTATTCTTAATTGTTGCCTAATTTATGGATTTCTACATCTATAAATTAGGATCTCCATGGCACTATTATTGAGAGAGCGTGTAGAGACACGAAGAACACCAAGTGAGAGAGACACTAATATTGTGTGAGATTAGAGGGTTTTAGAGTGGATATCAATCCTTGTAATAATCGGCAATATTATAGTCTCGTCGTTCCTCCCGTGGTTTTTCCCGATTGGGTTTCCACGTAAATTCCTTGTCTTCTTTACTTGTCTCCTTCTTTATTTATTGTTGAGTTATTTTCGGGGTTCCGCATTATTATTCGTACTATACATCGTCGATCTGCAACAAGTAGTTACTAGTGGCACCGGTCTTGATCGTGTGGTGTTCAGAGCTTTGTCCCGTAACAACTGGTATTAGAGCCAGGTTACGATCCTAAAAGCTAATACATAATTTACTATTATATAAATAAAAAAGTAATGTAATGACATTAAAATATATTTTAATATTATTGATTTATTTTAATTTTTATTTATAAATAAAGTATATCAATATTAATCTTTATTTGTAGAAAATAAAAAAAATATGATTTTGATATAATTATATATTTATAATAATATTTAATAATACTATAAATTTTATTTTTAAAATTTTATTATAATAAAAAAATATGATTTTGATATAATTATATTTATAATAATTTTTAATAATACTATAAAATTTATTTTTAAAATTTTAATATAATATAATCGTGTAGGCTGCTTCTATTTTACATTTTTTTAAAAATATTTTTTTGGTGATAAATTGTGATAATCGGGAAATATAGTAAAAAAATGATGAATTTAAAGAAAAAAATAATTTAGTTTTAAGTAATATAAAAAAATACCATAGAATAAACTTATGATAAAAAAAGTAAATTATATCTTTGTTTATGTATAATTTAAAATATAATAGGAAAAAAATGGCAATAAAGTCAATTTTCAACATTTTTTCGCCAATAAGGCTTTCGAGAAATTACGCGTGTCAATTAGGCCGCCTAAAATGTGTTAAAGACCAAATTACCCCACCTTCCCAAATTCTTTCGCTATCGATACCAGATTCACGGAGATGGGAAAATTCAAATCGGGAGATCGCCCCGTACACAATCCTAAACTCGATCCTTCGATGCCCTACGTCCTCTGCCTCCACGCCGTCTGTTACACCATAAAAATCCAACACCGACACGTGTCCACACGACCGGAGCCACGTCATCAAGAAGGCGATCAAACGGCGGACCAAAGTCGGAATTGAAGTCGTGGATGATGTCAGTACCAGGCGAGCTCAACAGTAGCCCCAGGAAGACAGCCCCGTGCCAGACTAGGGGATCAGCCAGATAAAGCTCCAGGCAAGAGGCGGTGCGCCTCTGTTGACATGCAGCAAGTGGAAGACAAGATTAGTGGATATTTAATGCAATGACTTAAAAGTCTTCATTAGTGGGATTAGATGTGATAGGAGGCTAATAGGTGGCATAATAAGAGCTTGCATGCTCATGCATACAACTAGTATAAAAGAGAGGGAAGAGAGAGGAGAAAAGGACTTCACTTTTTATGATTTTCCAAATACTTAAAGTAAGGAAATAAATCAAGAACACATGATGTTCATACCTGGTGTTTTCCAGATTCCGGCCATACATTTTCCGATCTATAATCTGTCCTAAACAAATAAATAACTGCTTGGAGCCCTATTCTATAACCCCCCGTTCCAGTAATATATGAATTGAGTGAAAAAGGGTCCAAACAGTGGCGCTAGAAGGAGATCAGGTTTTACGCATCGGAAAAAGAGGTTCAACCGGCGATAAAAATGGCAGACGAGAGAGAAGGCGCGACGGCATCCGACGACTCTGGTGTTTCCGGCAGGTGGCGCGACGTCATGGGCAAGGCGGTTATCGAGGATCCCAACGCTCCGGCGACTGAGGCAGACCCAGATCCCGTCGACCGAGACGCTCCGCCGCCGCCAATCCAGATTGTCGATGAGGAAAGCCCCGCCAACGGCCAGGCAGAACCCGATCTGCCTTCGGATTCTCAAGTTAGAATTCCTATTCGCCGTCATCGTTCTCGCCGTCGTGCTCGTCGTTTGCACCCGTATGATTTGGGTGGGCCGTCGACGCCCGTTGTGGCTCCGCCCCCAATCAAATTCGGAAATCTGGATACTCCAGAAAAAATTGATGAAGCCGTGCATGCTCTAATGCACAGAAAATACGTTTTGACAACTCCAGTGAAACATGCAACCGGTGCTTTTATGACACCTGGACATGCCACAACTGTGGCTCCAGAGAAGGTCAAACGCCTCCACAGGAGAGAGCGAAAAAAGCACCCGGTAATAGATCTAAACCGAAATGCTGAATCTGTGGCCACTTCGACGGATCGTCGAAGGAGAGGTAGCCAGAGTGACATGCATCGGTATCGGGAGGGTTCTCCTGTGCCAGTGGCCCAAGGGGCCAGGGCGGAGGACCCGGAGATCGTAGATCTGAAGCAGAAATATGCTGAGTTAGAGAAACGAATGAATGAGGGACAGGGTGTGCATGTACCTTCAGGTTACAAAAATGAACCCCTGGCCCCAGAGATTGAACATGCATCCATGCAAACTGAAATCCTCCCCATGCCATCCTTAGTCTATGACGGTAAAACTGACCCAGAGACTCATTTGAGTAGGTTCAGGTCTTACATGTCCGGCCGCGGCGCAACTGATGCGACGCGCTGTAGACTTTTTCCCCTTACGTTGGGTGATGTTCCTCACAAATGGTACGCGGGCCTTCCTGCCCACTCGATTAAATGTTTCGATGATTTGGTGCAAAGGTTCGTGACGCATTTTGCCTCTAAGGCAGTGAAACTGGAACAGAGCCAACGTGTACTCGGGATAAAACAGGATGATGAGGAGTCAGATGAAAGGTATGTGGAGCGAGTTGAGGAAATTCTCCTGGCTGGCGGAGAGGATATAAATGAGAATTTAAAACTCCATACCGCCATGACCGGTCTGAGAAGAAGCTCAAAGTTGTTCAAGTCTATGATGAAAAATTATCCAAAATCCTATGAGGAATTTCGTGTGAAAGCTGCCGCTGAGGTAGCATATCAAAGGTTGACCAGGACCCCACGGGGCCTGGGCGAAACCAAAAAGAAGGTCCCATTCTCTTTAGAGAAAAGGCCAAACTATATTGGGAAGAAATCCGGTCTGAAAACCGGTACTGATCCCAGAATGGATGAGATCAGGGAACTGGAAGCCAATATTCGGCGTGAAACTGGTAAGGCCCCTGAGGCCATTTTGCAGGTGTTCCTGACTCAGAGGGTAGATGTGTTAACCAGGCCCCCGCCTATTAACACTCCCCAAGAGAAGTTGAACCCGAACCTATGGTGTGATTTCCATGAGAAACACGGCCATTCAACAAACCAGTGTCGTCAGTTACTGAGGCAACTGTGGAGGTTGTTCAATGAGGGAAAACTGTGACAGTACCTCCCCCGTCCCGGGGCTGTAGGGAATGAGCCACGGGGTCAGAATCCCCAGGGCCCTCCACCAGCTGCACCGGGCCATAATCAAAATATTCCGAGACCTCCAGGGGCCCAGGAAGTTATGATGATTGGTGGTGTTAGGCCCTTAACTGAGGACAGCAAGTAGAAACGCAAAAGAGACTTTGCCATGTGGGAAGTTCTGATGGCTACTGCGCCTTCGCAGAGCGCAACAATCTGTGACACTGTGGTGATATCTTTCACGCCACGGGATCGAGCTGAGGCCAAATTCCCGAGGGATGAACCCCTGGTAATCAGGGCGAGGATCCTGGGAATCGATGTGTCTCGCACTTTGGTTGACAACGGTGCTCACTGTAATGTTCTGTATAAGAACGCCCTGGATCAGATGGGCAAGCTGGCCCGTTATGTCTCACCGTGCGATCTGATACTCAAAGGTTTTGGCAACGACGTGGTACATCCATATGGCAAGATCGTACTGCCGGTGGAGCTGAAAGATGTCAATAACCCAAGTCTGATGTTGGTTAGGAACTTGGAATTTGTAATAATAGATAGGGAGAGTGGCTATAACGCACTCTTAGGTAGGCCCTTTTTGGACGCTTTCGAAGCGGTAGCCTCATCCTACTACTATTGTGTAAAATTCCCTACTCCCTCCGGTGCGGTTGGCACCGTTAGAGGCGACCTACTAATGGCTAAGAAGTGTATTTTTTATTTCTGTGATCTTGATAACTTAGCTATAAATGCAAATGATAATCCCCAGGAAAGACTGGAGGAAAATATCAAAGACTCACAGGATGAGCAAACCAAAGACTCACAGGATGAGCAAACCAAAGACTCACAGGATGAGCAAACCAAAAAGTCCCGAGTGGCCGAAGTTACTATTACAGGTGTGGAAACCCAGGTTCCTGATGACATAAATACCGTGGGGCCCGGAGGGATCCAAGAGTTGGTTCCGGGGAAGGAAGCAAGTTCCCCAGGGCAAGATCCCTGTGCGGGAACAGCTTCCACCGACCAAACTCAGGACCGGCTGGGGCCAGAGCACGAGGATTATGATCCCAGGACGGGAACCAAACACCGGAAAGGGACTGCCATGGAAGTGGTCGAAAACTTAGACTCCATAGTGTTGGATCTCGAGCAAGCTCATAAGCAAGTACTCGTGGGTACGCATATGTTAGAGCACACTCGAAGTGGACTGATAAATTTCCTTAGGGAAAATCAGAGTACTTTCTCCTGGTCAAGTGCGGATTTGGGAAAGATAGATCCCAAACATGCATGCCATCGGTTAAAAATCGACCCCAAGAAAAAACCTATTGCCCAGAGGCGAAGGAAAATGGGGCCGGAGAAGTGCGAAGCACTGGCCGGGGAAGTAAACAAATTGATTGAGAATAAACTGGTGAGGCAAGCCTCGAGCAACGCCACCTGGTTATCCAATGCTGTGATGGTATCGAAGACAGTAGGCGCCTGGAGACTATGCATAGATTTTACAGATCTGAATAATGCATGTCCCAAGGACCACTTTCCGATGCCACACATTGATCACCTTGTCGATAATTTGACAGGTCATGCTATATTTTCAACAATTGATGCTAAGGCAGGTTATCATCAAATTCCGATGCACCCAGATGATATAGAGCACACGGCGTTCTACACGGAGAAATGGGTGTTTTGCTGGGAAAGAATGCCCTTCGGTTTAAAGAACGCCGGGGCCACGTATCAAAGGTTAGTAAACATGATGTTTACAGATTTAATCGGTAAAACTGTTGAAGTGTATATCGATGATATCATTGTGAAAAGCAAGAATGAAGCGGATCACATAAAAGACCTTGCAGAAGTCTTTAAGATTCTGGGGCACTACAATATGAAACTGAATCCCAAAAAATGCAATTTCGGTATCAAGAAAGGTATGATCCTGGGCCATGTAGTCGGGGAACATGGGATTGAACCCAACCCGGCCAAGATCAGAGCCATACTGGACATGCGGGAGCCCCGGGATATCAAGGGTGTGCAGCGCCTTACAGGTTGCTTAGCCGCCCTGAGCCGGTATGTCTCCTGTCTGGGGGATAAAACCCGTCCTTTCTTTGCATCCATCAAAGGAAATAAATTCCACTGGAAAAAAGATGCTCAAGAAGCTTTTAAGCAAATCAAAGAGTATCTATCCAGTCCCAAAGTGGTTGTGGCTCCGAAGCCCGGGGAAAAGTTGTTCCTGTACCTAGCCGCGTCGGAACATGCCATCAGTGCAGTTCTGACGAGAGAACACGGAATAAAACACCTCCCCGTGTACTTTGTGAGCCAAGTCCTGCATGAAGCAGAAGTACGGTACACACCGTTAGAAAAACTCACTTATGCCCTGATTGTGGCTGTGAGAAAACTCCGGGCGTATCTTTTTGAGCACCCCGTAGAGGTTTTAACAACCATGCCGTTAAGGCAAGTATTGCACCGGTCCGATGTCACCGGGAGACTCCTGAAGTGGGCTCTGGAGATAAGTCAATATGACATAACCTTCAGCCCCAGGACAGCAATCAAGGCCCAAGTGTTGGCCGATTTTATCGTGGAACTGACGTTCCCGGAAAAGTCCAATAATCAATCACGCGCGTGGAAACTGTACGTGGACGGTTCAGCAACCACAGCGTGCTCGGGGGCCGGTATAGTACTACTTGGACCCGAGGGAGATTCTATCACCCAGGCAGTTAAATTCGAGTTCCCTGCGTCGAATAATGAGGCTGAATATGAAGCTCTCGTCGCGGGACTAGAATTAGCCATAGCCGTTGGTGTGAAAAAATTAATTATATTCATGGACTCCCAACTGGTTGTAAACCATGTGACTGGTGAGTATGAAGCCAAGGGAGAACAAATGATCAAATACCTGGAGTTGGTAGGATCACTTTGTAAAAAGATCCCAGAGATAGTAATCGAACAGATCCCGAGGGAACATAACTCACAGGCAGACGCCTTGTCAAAGCTAGCCTCTTCGGAAGGCTCGGCAGATTTTTCAAAAATCATGTTGACTAAGTTATTGAATCCCTCGGTAGATCGAAGAGCAGAACAACTGCCAATTCTACCGGTGACCGGTGAGGACTGGCGAGCACCAATCCTAAGGTACATAGCAACTGGGGAATTGCCGCCAGACAAAACCGAAGGCAAGCAATTGCGAATCCGGGCAGCAAAATACACAATCTTAAACTCGGATCTCTACCGGAAGAGTTATTCCCTTCCACTGCTGAAATGCGTGTCGAAGGAGGAAGGACTGAGACTCCTGGAAGAGATCCACGACGGCGTCTGTGGGAACCATGCCGGGGGAAGATCCCTGGCACATAAAATAATGGGTCAAGGCTATTACTGGCCAAGCCTACGGAAGGATGCTATTGGCTATGCCCGTAAGTGCGTAAAGTGCCAAGTAATAGGTCCTACCATTAGAACTTCCCTGGAGATGCTGAGATCCCTGTACAGTCTCTGGTCGTTTGCGCGTTGGGGAATCGATCTGATAGGACCACTGGCAACGGCTCGGGGAGGGGTAAAATTCGCCATAGTGGCAGTTGATTATTTCACCAAATGGGATACACATCTACCCTCTGAGTCAGGAACACCTGCAAAATGGCCTCAGGGGCCTTACCAGTTTCACGCCGAATATTGGCTTCCAGTTCCCTGATCTCATCCATTCTGGGATCAGTACCGGTTTTCACACCGGATTTCTTCCCAATATAGTTTGGCCTTTTCTCTAAAGAGAATGGGGCCTTCTTTTTGGTTTCGCCCAGGCCCCGTGGGGTCCTGGTCAACCTTTGATATGCTACCTCAGCGGCAGCTTTCACACGAAATTCCTCATAGGATTTTGGATAATTTTTCATCATAGACTTGAACAACTTTGAGCTTCTTCTCAGACCGGTCATGGCGGTATGTTGTTTTAAATTCTCATTTATATCCTCTCCGCCAGCCAGGAGAATTTCCTCAACTCGCTCCACATACCTTTCATCTGACTCCTCATCATCCTGTTTTATCCCGAGTAGACGTTGGCTCTGTTCCAGTTTCACTGCCTTAGAGGCAAAATGCGTCACGAACCTTTGCACCAAATCATCGAAACATTTAATCGAGTGGGCAGGAAGGACCGCGTAGCATTTGTGAGGAACATCACCCAACGTAAGGGGAAAAAGTCTACAGCGCGTCGCATCAGTTGCGCCGCGGCCGGACATGTAAGACCTGAACCTACTCAAATGAGTCTATGGGTCAGTTTTACCGTCATAGACTAAGGATGGCATGGGGAGGATTTCAGTTTGCATGGATGCATGTTCAATCTCTGGGGCCAGGGGTTCATTTTTGTAACCTGAAGGTACATGCACACCCTGTCCCTCATTCATTCGTTTCTCCAACTCAGCATATTTCTGCTTCAGATCTACGATCTCCGGGTCCTCCGCCCTGGCCCCTTGGGCCACTGCACAGGAGAACCCTTCCGATACCGATGCATGTCACTCTGGCTGCCTCTCCTTCGACGATCCGTCGAAGTGGCCACAGATTCAGCATTTCGGTTTAGATCTATTACCGGGTGCTTTTTTCGCTCTCTCCTGTGGAGGCGTTTGACCTTCTCTGGAGCCACAGTTGTGGCATGTCCAGGTGTCATAAAAGCACCGGTTGCATGTTTCACTGGAGTTGTCAAAACGTATTTTCTGTGCATTAGAGCATGCACGGCTTCATCAATTTTTTCTGGAGTATCCAGATTTCCGAATTTGATTGGGGGCGGAGCCACAACGGGCGTCGACGGTCCACCCAAATCATACAGGTGCAAACGACGAGCACGGCGGCGAGAACGATGACGGCGAATAGGAATTCTAACCTGAGAATCCGAAGGCAGATCGGGTTCTGCCTGGCCGTCGGCGGGGCTTTCCTCATCGACAATCTGGATTGGCGGCGGCGGAGCGTCTCGGTCGACGGGATCTGGGTCTGCCTCAGTCGCCGGAGCGTTGGGATCCTCGATAACCGCCTTGCCCATGACGTCGCGCCACCTGCCGGAAACACCAGAGTCGTCGGATGCCGTCGCGCCTTCTCTCTCGTCTGCCATTTTTATCGCCGGTTGAACCTCTTTTTCCGATGCGTAAAACCTGATCTCCTTCTAGCGCCACTGTTTGGACCCTTTTTCACTCAATTCATATATTACTGGAACGGGGGGGTTATAGAATAGGGCTCCAAGCAGATATTTATTTGTTTAGGACAGATTATAGATCGGAAAATGTATGGCCGGAATCTGGAAAACACCAGGTATGAACATCATGTGTTCTTGATTTATTTCCTTACTTTAAGTATTTGGAAAATCATAAAAAGTGAAGTCCTTTTCTCCTCTCTCTTCCCTCTCTTTTATACTAGTTGTATGCATGAGCATGCAAGCTCTTATTATGCCACCTATTAGCCTCCTATCACATCTAATCCCACTAATGAAGACTTTTAAGTCATTGCATTAAATATCCACTAATCTTGTCTTCCACTTGCTGCATGTCACCAGAGGCACACCGCCTCTTGCCTGGAGCTTTATCTGGCTGATCCCCTAGTCTGGCACGGGGCTGTCTTCCTGGGGTTACTGTTGAGCTCGCCTGGTACTGACATCATCCACGACTTCAATTCCGACTTTGGTCCGCCGTTTGATCGCCTTCTTGATGACGTGGCTCCAAGCGTCTGGACACTTGTCGGTGTTGGATTTTTATGGTGTAACAACATCATCATCATTATCGTGTTATATTTAAAAACATATATCTCGAAATATTAGCAATGAAACTATTATGTACGTATATGTACTTGCACAAAGTCTTTCTTGTAGAGTTGATTTGTTTTATTATAATTTTATAGTAATGTTAATCGGCTCCTCTTGCAAAAATCTTCCGGTTTTGTTACTGGACATTATGTGCTCATTGGAATTAGCTGATCAATCAAGTAGTTTGCAATTGCATCATTTTGCTTGTGTTTGGATTATCGTATTATCTCCAATAAAAGTTCCATACTGAGTCGTATTTGAATGATGATCAGACACCCGGACTAAACGTTCAGTGTTTTTTAATAATATTCAGTGTTTATAATATTCTGTGTAAAAATATGGCATTCAGTGTTTTTTAATGACATTCAGTGTTGCTTTCGAGGTCGTGAAGAAGGAGTTCGCGAAGCAAATGAAGCTGCCTATATGTATGTCGCAATGATCAGTTACGATGAATGGGCCTTAATTCGTTTTAGCTAATCATTTTTTCGTTTTTGCTGATCGTTTTTAATGGCTGCTTTGTTTTTGTGCGAAATGGTTAATTAAAAAAAGGTCTGTACTCTTGCAAGCCGAAATCGACAAGGGTATATATAATCGAATCTTTTTCGTCTCGTTGTCGACTTATCTGGTGATGTTACACAAAATTTGTTGTTGTTGTTAATTCAGGTCACTTCTTCTAACGACATGACCCGTCCTGATCGTATCGCTCGGAAACGTGATCGATTAGCGAGGCGGAGCTGGAGCGATCTGGCGGAAGGAATGCAGCTCATCTGGATGGATTTGCTCCCCGTCACCAAGTAGACGATCCACGTGCTGACCTCGACGACCAGCACGTGAATGATGGAAATGTGTTTATTTTATAAAAAACCATGTATTGCCTCCTCAGCATATATTGTGATTCTTTCTGCAAATGAATTTTAGACTTCCAAATGTACTGTGTGGTTTGAATTCAGAATCTTGCTGCAATTGGATTTTAGGTTGTCCAATGTTATGTGATGTGGAGGTTTTGCTTTAGTTACTAATGAAGTTTTTTGTGGTATTTCTAATTTGGAAAGAGATATGGGTTTTTCTTTAATTAACACTGAATGTCATATTTTAACACTGAATGTCATAGTTTAACACTGAATACCCCATTTTTACACTGAAGCATAATAACACTGAATGCCAAATTTTCACACTGAATGTTATAAAATTACACTGAATAACAACATAGTGAATGTCATATTTTAACACTGAATGACATATTTTAACACTGAACATACTGAATGTCATATTTTAACACACTGAATGCCATATTTTAACACTGAATGACATATTTTAACATAGAATGTTATATTTTAACACTAAATGTCATAAAAACACACTGAATGTCATATTTTAACACTGAATGTCATAAAAACACACTGAATGTCCCATTTTTACACTGAATGTCCTATTTTTACACTGAATGTATCCAGCAACAAAAGAACACATTGAATTTCATAAAAATACAGTGAATGTCGGATTTTTACACTAGAATATTATAAAAACACACTGAATAGCACATTAAAACACTGAATGACATATTTTAACACTGAATGACATATTTTAACACTGAATGTCATATTTTAACACTGAACATACTGAATGTCATATTTTAACACACTGAATGTCATAAAAACACACTGACTGTCATATTTTAACACTGAATGTCATAAAAACACACTGAATGTCCCATTTATACACTGAATGTCTCTGGCAAACACACTGAATGTCCTATTTTTACACTGAATGTATCCAACAACAAAAGAACACATTGAATTTCATAAAAATACATTGAATGTCGGATTTTTACACTAGAATATTATAAAAACACACTGAATATCATAAAAACATTTTTCATCTGATTAATAAACTGATACCATCAACTCTCGGCTTAATACACTGACTTGGACATTGCCCGAGCCTCCTGATGGTATAACTAATTTTGTAGCTAGTCACCGTTGGTCTAAGATTGAATGACTGTGGAGAGACAGAGAGAGGTAAAACCAAAGTTAAGTACTGAGGGAGTGAAAATTCAAACTATAGTTACTACCAAAAAAATGTGGACCAAATACTAATTAGTCCCAATGACATAAATTATTTAATGACACGTCGAAATTACATCCAAACGATTATGAGAGAAAGGGAGCACTGAGAAACAAAAAATAAGAAAAGTTTAAAACATCACCTAAAAGTATTGGTTAGCAAATGTTTCAAAAAAATGTGTGGGAAAAATAAGTACACTGATAGAAGAAATGTTATCAAAAACATAATTATAATATCAACATAATTGATACTTGCCTTTGAAAAAGTTCTCCAACTAGTGGCTTTTCTTTGCTATCGTAGGCCCCATCTTTTGCGGTTGCTTCTCAAAGATCAATTGCAGAAGTTGTGTAGCTAAGCGCCACTTAGTTCGCTTGGAATACAGAACCAGAATTCATGACCGAAGCTTTGAGATATTCACCTCACTATTTAACACTTCAACACTATGAGATTCATCATAAATAGGAAATGAAAACTATTACTGTACTACAAAAGCTAGAGTTAGAATAGAATTTAAATACATGTATTCACCCCATTTGAGATTAGGAATTTTTGTTTATTCCTCGCCTCCTCGGTTTGTTTACTCGGCCCATCGTAGCTCAACCGTCTCTTCCTCTGGTGAAGTTCAGAAATAGCACTCCTCTTCAAACGGGAAGACATCATTATACTTCGATAAATGCACAATCAATATGCTAATAACAAATCATTCATACAAGCGAAATTCAAGTTCATTTAATCACATCTTATTTTCATCGAAATATAAAACACAAACACAAATTCCCAACAGATTTCAAACTTAATTTAGTGATTTTAGCTTCCACGCGACATGAAATTCGAAACTAGAAGCATCCCCAGTATATGACGTTATCAAATTCGAGTTCGAAAAACAGTAAATAAACAGTAAGGAAAAAAAGTTACAGACCGCTTCGGGTTTTCCGATTATCTTGGCGAACAGAAGCTTCAATCCTCCGTTTCCTAGCTATAAACCTCATACATCGCTTCGATTTTCTACATAAGGCATTTCATCGAACACATTGCGGGCGTAGTCAAACACCCGCCGTTCTCCTAAAACACCTTCCGGTCGTGGAAAACGGGCACCGTTTGCGTGGAGGACAAGAGCGGCAGGGATCCGTTGCGGCGACGCTGAAGAGGAGCCACCTCGACGAGGTGAAGCGGATGGTCGGAGAGTACAGGAAGCCGGTGGTAAAGCTCGGTGGGGCGAGCCTGACTACATCGCAAGTGGAGGCAAGGGTTTCGTCTTCTTCGTCTCTGCTCCTCCCTGGCCGAGGCGGTTGACAAGTCCCGTGAACCACCTCATCTTAATTCACGGCGCACGACGGCGCACGGATTCGACTCCGTCGTCGGCTCCAGGATCTTCAGCATCACCGGTGATTGAGGAGAAGCTCGAATCGCCGATCGATTCCGGCAGCGTTGCCTCTCGCCGTCGTTCGCCACTAGAAGCTTCCCGGAGAAGGCGATGTCGGCGATAGTCCGCGGCGAGGATGAGGGAGAGGAACGTGAATCGGGTTTGGGTGGTGTGGGGTTGGGGATGATTAATTGAGAGAAGGTATTTTCGTCTTTCCAGAAATATTTTTTGGCCTAATTGGAACAAAAAGGCCTAATTGACACGAAATTAGAACTTGGCCTTATTGGCGAAAAAATGTTGAAAATTGACCTTATTGCCATTTTTCCCTAAATACAATGCATTTTATTTTTATATTTATATTATTTTTTTATACGAAAAAATTATTTTTATTTTGTAAAACCTTATATTAAAATAACTCTCTATAGTAATATTTTTTCCCGGTCCCAACGATATGACTGTAGAGAGTTTCTACTGTAATAGATATTTTAACTGCATATAGACCCACGTGAAAAAAGACTAAAGAAATTTCATAATTTCTCCCACAAATATACAAATATATTTCATTATATACAACTTATCAGAACAAATATACATAATAACGAACAAATATAATTTCTCTCTATACATAATATATTTTAACTAATTAGAACAAATATACAAATATCGACCGTAGCACAACTCATTTCATTCAATTCATATAATAACGAACTTCATATCTACAAATCACTACAAATTACTCGCCTTATACGTCAAAGCGCTACGGTAGGACAGGACCCACTAGACAAGAACTTGGGGGCCATGGGAGTGATTAAGAAAGAGATTTTATGGTCTCTAACCCTCAACTGTGATAGTTCATTTGTAATTGGTGAAAAAAGGTGACGTATTATAATAGGATTCTGCCGTAGTTATTTCAAATCTCATCGGATATATTAAAATCTTTTTTTGTTTTTTGTAGTTCATGTTTAGATATGTATTTATATTAATTAATACACATCGAAAAGGTTAATAATGTAACATATAAATAGTACTTATAATAGTACTCTTTCACGATTCCCCTAATAATATTAAAAAAAATTAATAATAAATTAAAATTATTATTAGTATAAAAAATCAAATTTAATTCAATTCAATTTTATCTCTGATTGTATTTTCCCCATATGAACATAATATTAGTTGGTGTGATTGCTAATAATTTTTTATAAAAAATTATATAAATTTTTAATTATCAAATTTAGTTAAGTAACAATAAATAAATAAAACAAATTTATACGTTTATACAATTTCAATCAAATATTGAATAAAACCTTACAAAAATAAATTCATGTAAAAACATTAAAAATACTAATAAGTTAAGACATTTTCAAAGTAATAAAAAAAATTAAGAAGTCATAATCTCCAAAATACTAGTTCTCATTTGTTAACAATAGGTGAAGTTATAAAAATAAAAATTAACTCTGGTCCCAAGTATATTTAGGATTGTTTTTTGTATTTATTTTCACTTCACTTCACAAGTTCACTTAGTTGAGTCATTTTTTTTATTATTAAATTCAATTGTCATTTTTTTTATTATTATTTCAATATTTAAAATTAAATTTAATTTAACTTAATTTCAATTTCAGATCAGTTTAAACCTATTAAATTCTTCAACCAGTTTTAGTCCAAAAGAACATGTTCATGCTCTTAAATTTTTTTAAATATACATTTTTTTTACATCATTAGTTAAAGTAAAATATTGTCAAAACTTTCATATAAATATATAAAAATTATAAACCATTTATAAATTCAAAAAAGAAAAGTATTGTTATAACTTTCAATTTCATAATAATAAAAATAAATTATAAACAAATTATATGTTCAAATATTTTTTAAGGGATTTAATTTAGGAACACTTTAAAATTGATATTATAAATACCCTAATGTGTCCTTCAATTTAATTAAAAACATGTTTGAACCCTACTTTTTTTAACAAAGTGAAAATAAAATATTACTCTTTTTCGTGAAATTAAAAAAGATGGAGATTTTCTCAATAATTAGTAATAATATATACCTAATATTTTCCCTAATGTTTTTTTTAATCTCTAAATGATATAGCAACTTATTTATAAAATAAGCATTAATAACTTATAAACTTTTAAAATGACATATATCAACAAATTATAACTTCTTTTAAATAAGTCCAATGATACCACATGTTTAAATAAGTTCACAAAAGTGGACAGTATTAGTTTTTAAAAGCCGAGCTTGGTGAGACCATTGTTAGGGTCTCTGCAAGTACTGAAAATCAACCTATGTCGTCGTAACTTGAAAAAGGTAGCCGGGCAAAGATTCCACAAAGGTAAAATGTTCTTTCTCGTTTTCACAAAAGCACTAGTTACCGAAAAGATGCATAAACAACATTTTACACAATCACTAGTTACCAATATTTCGACGACTACCCTTTCCCTTTCTTCAACTTCTTTTTCTTCTTTTTCCCGTGACTACATTTATCATCCTTCTTGCTAACACCACCACCACCATCAGCGTTTAAATCATTGGGATGGCCATCTTCAGTAACAGGAATGATGTAAGAATTCTTCAAGTCATCCGTCAAAAGAGATACATATTGATCATGTGACTTACCTTGTATCCAACAAATGAAATTTTTTGCTCAATTCCTCGAACATGCACGTCACATTCTCATCTTCTTCATGAGAATTATTCATCTGCTGCTCACCTAATTGAGCCCTTGCAGAAATCAAAAACTGTATATGCTCCAAGACTTCCACCTGATAATGTAAGATAACCAAAAAAACAACTTAACGATGCATAAACAGTCAAGTAACCAAATAAAGAAAAAAAAATCGAAGTTACCTTCTTTTTCAGAACAAGCCTCTCCAACTCTCCATTGGCTTCAAGAGTGGCCACCTTTCTGTTCTTCACAACGAACCTCTTACCACACTTCAAATATTGTAAAACAATGTCGAAAAAACCCTTAAGACAAAAGCTAAACAATTGGTAAATAATTACAATGTTCTTACCTGCTCCAAGTCACAAAAACATTCTGCTGCAGAATCAGTTCTGCCAATGGCATCGAATATTTCTGCAGCCTCTCTAAGCATCGTGCGCGACTCTTCGAGATTCGTAGCACGAAGAGTGTCGGAAGAGCTTCTTAGCCCAGACGCTTTGGCCCTCTTTTCCCACGTCTCATCACCCGCTTTCTCAAAGCACAACGTTGCCATCTCATAATTCTTCTCCCAAAAGAGCTGTGCAAAACCCCATTACAATATCAAATTTCAAAATAAATAAGAAACATAAAGTAAAAGGAAAACAAAATATCAAAAAGGAAACCTTGATTCCCTGAGACTTCCACTCCTCGGGACTGCTTGCTCTCTGCATTGCCTCCGCAAGAGAATCGTCTATTTTTCTCACTTGCACGAGGCACAATCTCTTCCGGTACTCTAGCATTGGCTTGGAGAGCTCTATGTCATTTGCAAATCAACGGATAATTGTTTGAGCTCAGAGCACATGATATTATGCTTTGACTTGCTAAAACTCGGAAAGGACGGAGAATTTGCATCGAGAAGATCTCTTTCTTTCAAGAATTCATACACAACTCTCCACTGATTACCCAAAGGAGAAGAACCAAAGAAGTTGTACAGCAGCAACACATCCTACAATATGCAACGGGAGTTTAAGTTAAAAGAAATAATCACAGAAAAATCAAACAATACGGACAATAATAAAATGTAGGTAAAGAAATACAGACCTGAAACTCGAGGCCCTTGCATTCCACTATGGTCGAAACGAGTGCTTGATCACCAATATACAGTAGTTGGAGTCTTCCTTTCTTGCTGACTGCTGAGTCATCCGAACTATAATAACCTGAATCCCACCCATTTCCAACCAGCTTTTCCGCTATGCCCAAAAATAGTCATTATCAAATTCGCATCACTTCCGGGCAAACAAAAAGTATCGGATACGAGACCTTTTTCTCTTCCACGAAATTCACAGCTTCTAGATTTCATAAAAAACTCGTTATAGAACAATGATCTTATATCTTCAAACCTAAAGTCGATCCCTCTAGCAATCGTCTGTGCCGTGTCGTAAGGTCTTGCACTTCATCGATGTAGACAAAGTCCATCTTGTCTCCCAGCAGATTCTCTTTCTTGAGTCGGAGATGAATGACGATCACAAAATCAGCAAGATCGAATTCACTACTTGCATCTCAAGCCCTACAAGTGTATTATTATTCTCCATACCCAAGCTTGAAAAAAGACAAGTTAGACTGGTGGGCACCCTGCAAAGTAAAAGCGAGGTCAAATGTGGAGTTCATTGAGCCGCTGGTTTAATAATATCAAGAAGATGTTGTAGATAATCTTCCTCCTATACAATTGGAGGATGTTGACATCCAATTGGCGGTCCCTGATCAAAACAGTCGGTGATCAATTACCGACTAGGCCTTTTTTGACTGCAAATAACAGTTGGTATCCGAATACCGACCGTAATATCGACTGTTTTTGCAGTCGGTATTCTCCTGTTTTTGTCGTGATGGGCGTAAACCTTGTGCATTGCATCCCCACATAAATCTCGTAAATCTTGCGCATTGCATCCCCACATAAATATCGATAGTCTTCTTGGCCATTTGAACTAGTTTACTGTATCCTTAGATCATGGCATTGTAAGCCACCACATCTTTCTCCATAGTCTTCTCGAAAACATCATGTAGTCGGCCTTGGTTCATGTAACCCGTGATCATGGACGTGGCACAAATCACGTTTTGGATCATCGAAAACGTGTACCCACCGGGATTTTCATTCGAGCGGCATAGCTTTCTGACCAAGTCGAAAGATCGTTGGACGGGTCCGTGCTTCAGATAGCCCGATATAATGTAGTTGTATGCGGACAGAGTTCGGCTTGACAATTCATCGAACACCTGGCGCGCGTAATGAAGATCGGGAGACCTGACGTGAAAGATTAGGATTTTGATAGAGACTTAACGTGTAGAATTGAACGGTGGTCGGAGTTGATGAAATCCTGCAACGACAACGTGAGGGAGGGCTCTGCGAACAAGTCAACAAGATGATATCACTCTCGGAAAGAAAAAAAAATATATTTATTTTTTGATTAATTTGTTAAGTAGATACGCTGAGGCAATTTATATCTTGCTCCTCAATGCAAGATGCACATCTTACACCTGATCAATTGTATATAATTATCGGTCAATTAAGTTAGATTTTTTTTTTTTACAAATTTTCATTATCGTAACTTTCAAAACACACTACACTTGCGCACACGCCTCCACTTCCACCGCCGCTATTCACCAATCACATCGTCTCACTCTTTAGCTTCCTCCTAAAATTCATTCGATTCGTCTTCTCCAATGTCGATGGGATCCACCTCTCACCTGTGCCACGACCTAGATCTGCTGGTGGAAGCGATCCACCAAGTAACCGCGGGCTCCGCTTTCGGCGTGCCTTACATTCAGTCTCGGGTCACGATCCGCCGGAGGAGGAGAAGGCGAGGCCTGATTTCGACGCCTTTGTGTTCGACGAATTGTCCAACAGCTTAATTCCCCGATAACAGTGTTTTTGGTAGTGAGATTGATTTGGTTGTTTTTGTTCGTATTTCCTTAGTGTCTTTTTTTTGGTTTTGAGTCGTTAATTAGGTGCTTTTTCTTTAGTTTGTTTTATATTTACTGTTTGTGGTTGTTGAGGTGTTGCTTTTGTAGTTGTGGTAATTTGTAGGTTGATCGAGCAAATTGAGGACTCTTTTAATCAAATCAACCTGAAGAGAGAGAATAGAGCATGAAAGTCGAGGCAAGCGATGAAAAGAATCGAGAAGACGACGACGAAGGTGTTAACCTATAAGCTGCTGCCATGTTCGGAAGCTAATAACTTTTACATCAGGCCTTACCGCCAAATTCTGACTGTTCACGTCAAAGAGGAAGGAGTCGGGGATATACAATTTAAATTTCGAGACGATCTGACGGTGAACGAAGTCCAGATGATGAGTTTTCGGAAGTTGCGCTGTGCTGGAAACACCTAGCGCCCAGCTCGGATTGTGACGACAGCGGGAATCCTGTAGAGGTTTATCCATTCCATATGAAAGGGTCTCCTTCGGGCATCACTGCTATTTGTTCTCCGGACGGGAGACATCTTGCTATGATGCCTCATCCATAGAGGTGCTTGATGTGGCAGTCCGTGGTTACGCATGTTCCAAAATGTGGTGTTCGTGATGTTGATTTTCTTCTTGGGTTTTTTGAATATGGTGGATGGAGATCTTTGATTTTAATTCTCTTTATAGAGAGTTGAGTTGCTACTCTTTGCTTTTTGAGTTTCTGATACCTTGGTCTATCCTACATTCAATAATCAATTTGGGAATTATGTCTTTATATACAATTTTGGTTTCTCTTGAATATACATTTTGGGTTTCTCTTTATTTAAGAGTTACAGCTTGTATTCTATGATAATGCACCAGAACTTTAATTGAAGCTTTGTATACCATATTGTAAGCTGTGTATATTTGAGAATTGTGTTTATTTGAGAGCTATGTTTATTTGATAATTATTTGAGAACTGTGTTAAGCTCTGTGTTTATCTGGGAACTAAAAGAGTGCAGATTTGAGAACATAAAGAGTGCATAACCAATGATTAGTTATGGAAGTTTGTGAAAGTTTTTGTGGTTAAGATGAAACTAAATAGCAGTTTGAGTTACTGTTATTTATTTCTGCTGCAAACTTCATTTCACCCAATCATGATACTTGGAGACACTTATTCTAGTTTCATCTACGGCTGGAACGTGCTCATATTGATGTTGAACTTCATTTTTTACTCCGCCAGCCTTTATTTCTTTCCCTTTCAACCTTCATGATATAAAACCTTTCGATACAAGACTCTCTCTTGATCAGACTTTATAAACCACCGAATCCACCGAAGGCAGCCCCGATCATTCGCCGCCCTCGATTATAGATTGTCACTTTGATACAAGACCCCCCCCCCCCCCCCCCCCCTTGATCGGAATTTATAAACCCTCGGAGCCGCCGAAGTAAAAAATTATTCTATAATATGTAAAAATGAGAATTCTTTAGTTTCAATAGTATTATCCTTCATTTGCATGCTTGTGATACTGCAATTTGTAGATTATTAACCTTCACTTTTGTTTTGAACAAACATTCAATTAAAGTATTTAAGTGTTTTAGAAGAATTTTTTAATCATCCAACATTTATCAACAAACCATGAAACAATCCAATTATTCACCAAATATCATTTACCAAATAAGCAAATCATCAATATATCATCCACCAATATCATTCACCAAATATCTAGAAATCATATACCATTAATTATAAGTATTTTACAAATAATCTACCATTTATCAACAATACTGTATATATCATTCAACCATCAATCATCTACCAAATGCACCAATTATATATATATAATCCACCATTCATCAACAATATATCAATCGCCGTTCATCAAGACTGTCGTGATTTTTTTTGCTTTATCCAGTACCTTAGTCTTGAATTCATTGTTTTCCATTAACAATACAGAAGCCGCATATCTTACTCTAGGTTATTTCAAGAAAGTAATGTCCTGCAAAAAAAAATACAAATCATAGTTATAAAAAATAAAAACTATAGTCATCAATGTTGATTAATGTGTAAAATCATTGTTATAATTGGGTTGTTAAATTCAAAAAAATTACAAGTAACATTAAACTTAGATATATGAAGTATGACATACTTATATATGAAGTATGACATATTTCTATATGAAAGCTGTGATATATGAAGTATGCTATTATGAAATATATATGATGTATGACATATTTATATTTGAAGTATGACATTTTTACATATGAAGTATGAAAATTACTATACTGATATATATATGAAATATATGTCAGTATAATAATAATAGTAACAGTTTACATTGAAGGATGAAGTCTATTTATTATGAAAGATAATGCAATATAGAGATGAAGTATGAGATGTATCCTATCTTAGGCCGTTCGATTTCGCGCCTTTGTACAGCTCGTTTGCACAATATTCAACTGCAACAAGAATTTGTTAAATGATTAATATAATCAAGAACCCTGATAGTAGCACATTAAAAGAATTTGTTAAATGATTAATATAATCAAAAACCCTGATAGTAGGACATTAAAAGAATTTTTTAAATGATTAATATAATCAAGAACCCTGATAGTAGCAGCTTAAATTTTTATCAAGAACTACACAATATCCTTTAACCTTTGGTTGCTTAATTTCCTTACACAGGTGGTGGTAGACCATGTGGAACAACATACTACTAGTAAATAAGAACATAAATATAAACAATACATATCCTCATGGCCTAAAACACTAGAACTAAAAAAATCGGCATTGCACAAACATCAAGTTCACAACTGAGTAGTCAAACCAAAAGAAATAAGTATCACCTCAACGACCTAGAAATTAAATAATTTTAAAAACAAGAAGTAATGTCGTTCAAGATTCAGGCAACCTATTTCTAGTTATGGCGCAGCAACTTAAAAAGTGCATTAAAAATCACATTTTAATTTTTGCAATATGGGTTTCTACTTCCAATTATGATTTAGGTTTCTCATTCTCCTGGCTTACTTTTAAACATAAAGCAAGTTTGCAAATTTTCTCTTAAATCAATTTCTAACTTGTATTTACAAACAATACCAACTTCTAGCTCTAAGCCATTAAACCGAAGGTAACAATGCATAAATTTACTCTCAAAGAAAGTGTTTCCCAGCCGATTCTATATAAAATTTCAGCCCAACTAAAATTCAATTTATAACCTGATGCTAGCATATAATACAATTTTAAATCCAATTTACAATATAACAGGCAAGCATCTCATTTTTTTGATTCCGTAAATACAACAACCAAGTAGCCAACTAAGGATGCAACTTAGTTAAGTTAAGCCAACTAACTCAACTCAAGTCCAACACCATGATGTTCAAACTTATTTGATTAACAATCGAATTGAGATCGAAGAAGCCTTAATCGAGTCAAGATGTTGTGATACTTCATTCTTGTTCAAGCTTGGCTCATAATGTTAACGAACCGAGCTCAAACGAGCTTTAAACAATCTCGAGTCGTGCATCGTGTAGCTCGGTTCGATTTTTCAGCCATACAAGCAACAACAAAATAACACAAACATCACACACACCAACAAACAGTAACACACAATTTCAATTACCAAACCAATTTTTTTATCAACCCTAATTTCAATTACAGAAATTTCACATATAAAAAAACAATTAAAAACAAATTAAAAAACTGTAAAAGGGGGCTAAACTTACTTTTTCGGCTGCCGGAGGTGGACGGAGGAGACGGGGGATCCTCGGAGCTGGTGGTGTTGCGCGTTGGATCGAGAGCTTGTGGACACTGTTGTTGCTCGGAGTTCTTCGGCGTGGGAGCAGGAAGCGAGAAGGCGGCGAGAAGACGACCGGCGGGGCGCGGTGGGTGGTGGATGGCAAAGCAGTGTAAGCGGTGGTAAGGATCGAAGAAGACGGTGTTTCGAGAGTGAATTAGGCAAAGATGTAGGGCTGAGAAAACGCAAGTAAGACAGTGTTGTAGTGACGTAAGCACAAGTAATTGGGTTGGGTCAATTTTTTTTATATGTTGGGCTTGGAGTAAGATGGTCATCTTGCTCCTACGGTGCAAGGTATAACATCTCATAGGCTGATTCACGTTAAGGTAAAAATAAATTGATTAGAATAGTCTTAAATATATTTGTTGTAAATATAATGAGTATACGATACATTTTGATTTTGAAAAATATTCCTAAAATATAATTATAAAACATATTATATTGGGAAAAATGGCAATAAGATTAATTTTCAACATTTTTTCGCCAATAAGGCCAAGTTCTAATTTTCGTGTCAATTAGGCCTTTTTGTTCCAATTAGGCCAAAAAATATTTCTGGAAAGACGAAAATACCCTCTCTCAATTAATCATCCCCAACCCCACACCACCCAAACCCGATTCACGTTCCTCTCCCTCATCCTCACCGCGGACTATCGCCGACATCGCCTTCTCCGGGAAGCTTCTAGTGGCGAACGACGGCGAGAGGCAACGCTGCCGGAATCGATCGGCGATTCGAGCTTCTCCTCAATCACCGGTGATGCTGAAGATCCTGGAGCCGACGACGGAGTCGAATCCGTGCGCCGTGAATTAAGACGAGGTGGTTCACGGGACTCGTCAACCGCCTCGGCCAGGGAGGAGCAGAGACGAAGAAGACGAAACCCTTGCCTCCACTTGCGATGTAGTCAGGCTCGCCCCACCGAGCTTTACCACCGGCTTCCTGTACTCTCCGACCATCCGCTTCACCTCGTCGAGGTGGCTCCTCTTCAGCGTCGCCGCAGCGGATCCCTGCCGCTCTTGTCCTCCACGCAAACGGTGCCCGTTTTCCACGACCGAAAGGTGTTTTAGGAGAACGGCGGGTGTTTGACTACGCCCGCAATGTGTTCGATGAAATGCCTTATGTAGAAAATCGAAGCGATGTATGAGGTTTATGGCTAGGAAACGGAGGATTGAAGCTTCTGTTCGCCAAGATCATCGGAAAACCCGAAGCGGTCTGTAACTTTTTTTTCCTTACTGTTTATTTACTGTTTTTCGAACTCGAATTTGATAACGTCATATACTGGGGATGCTGCTAGTTTCGAATTTCATGTCGCGTGGAAGCTAAAATCACTAAATAAAGTTTGAAATCTGTTGGGAATTTGTGTTTGTGTTTTATATTTCGATGAAAATAAGATGTGATTAAATGAACTTGAATTTCGCTTGTATGAATGATTTGTTATTAGCATATTGATTGTGCATTTATCGAAGTATAATGATGTCTTCCCGTTTGAAGAGGAGTGCTATTTCTGAACTTCACCAAAGGAAGAGACGGTTGAGCTACGATGGGCCGAGTAAACAAACCGAGGAGGCGAGGAATAAACAGAAATTCCTAATCTCAAATGGGATGTTTTTGAGTTGATGATGAGGTGAATACATGTATTTAAATTCTATTCTAACTCTAGCTTTTGTAGTACAGTAATGGTTTTCATTTCCTATTTATGATGAATCTCACAGTGTTGAATTGTTAAATAGTGAGGTGAATATCTCAAAGCTTCGGTCATGAATTCTGGTTCTGTATTCCAAGCGAACTAAGTGGCGCTTAGCTACACAACTTCTGCAATTGATCTTTGAGTAGCAACCGCAAAAGATGGGGCCTACGATAGCAAAGAAAAGCCACTAGTTGGAGAACTTTTTCAAAGGCAAGTATCAATTATGTTGATATTATAATTATGTTTTTGATAACATTTCTTCTATCAGTGTACTTATTTTTCCCACACATTTTTTTGAAACATTTGCTAACCAATACTTTTAGGTGATGTTTTAAACGTTTCTTATTTTTTGTTTCTCAGTGCTCCCTTTCTCTCATAATCGTTTGGATGTAATTTCGACGTGTCATTAAATAATTTATGTCATTGGGACTAATTAGTATTTGGTCCACATTTTTTTGGTAGTAACTATAGTTTGAATTTTCACTCCCTCAGTACTTAACTTTGGTTTTACCTCTCTCTGTCTCTCCACAGTCATTCAATCTTAGACCAACGGTGACTAGCTACAAAATTAGTTATACCATCAGGAGGCTCGGGCAATGTCCAAGTCAGTGTATTAAGCCGAGAGTTGATGGTATCAGTTTATTAATCAGATGAAAAATGTTTTTATGATATTCAGTGTGTTTTTATAATATTCTAGTGTAAAAATCCGACATTCACTGTATTTTTATGAAATTCAATGTGTTCTTTTATTGTTGGATACATTCAGTGTAAAAATAGGACATTCAGTGTGTTTGCCAGAGACATTCAGTGTAAAAATGGGACATTCAGTGTGTTTTTATGACATTCAGTGTTAAAATATGACATTCAGTGTGTTTTTATGACATTCAGTGTGTTAAAATATGACATTCAGTATGTTCAGTGTTAAAATATGACATTCAGTGTTAAAATATGTCATTCAGTGTTAAAATATGTCATTCAGTGTTTTAATGTGCTATTCAGTGTGTTTTTATAATATTCTAGTGTAAAAATCCGACATTCACTGTATTTTTATGAAATTCAATGTGTTCTTTTGTTGCTGGATACATTCAGTGTAAAAATAGGACATTCAGTGTAAAAATGGGACATTCAGTGTGTTTTTATGACATTCAGTGTTAAAATATGACATTCAGTGTGTTTTTATGACATTTAGTGTTAAAATATAACATTCTATGTTAAAATATGACATTCAGTGTTAAAATATGACATTCAGTGTGTTAAAATATGACATTCAGTATGTTCAGTGTTAAAATATGTCATTCAGTGTTAAAATATGTCATTCAGTGTTAAAATATGGCATTCAGTGTTAAAATATGACATTCAGTATGTTCAATGTTAAAATATGTCATTCAGTGTTAAAATATGACATTCACTATGTTGTTATTAAGTGTAATTTTATAACATTCAGTGTGAAAATTTGGCATTCAGTGTTATTATGCTTCAGTGTAAAAATGGGGTATTCAGTGTTAAACTATGACATTCAGTGTTAAAATATGACATTCAGTGTTAATTAAAGAAAAACCCATATCTCTTTCCAAATTAGAAATACCACAAAAAACTTCATTAGTAACTAAAGCAAAACCTCCACATCACATAACATTGGACAACCTAAAATCCAATTGCAGCAAGATTCTGAATTCAAACCACACAGTGTTAAAATATGACATTCAGTGTTAATTAAAGAAAAACCCCTATCTCTTTCCAAATTAGAAATACCACAAAAAACTTCATTAGTAACTAAAGCAAAACCTCCACATCACATAACATTGGACAACCTAAAATCCAATTGCAGCAAGATTCTGAATTCAAACCACACACTACATTTGGAAGTCTAAATTCATTTGCAGAAAGAATCACAATATATGCTGAGGAGTCAATACATGTTTTTTTATAAAATAAACACATTTCCATCATTCACGTGCTGGTCGTCGAGGTCAGCACGTGGATCGTCTACTTGGTGACGGGGAGCAAATCCATTCAGATGAGCTGCATTCCTTCCGCCAGATCGCTCCAGCTCCGCCTCGCTAATCGATCACGTTTCCGAGCGATACGATCAGGACGGGTCTTGTCGTTAGAAGAAGTGACCTGAATTAACAACAACAACAAATTTTGTGTAACATCACCAGATAAGTCGACAACGAGACGAAAAAGATTCGATTATATATACCTATGTCGATTTCGGCTTACAAGAGTACATACCTTTTTTTAATTAACCATTTCGCACAAAAACAAAGCAGCCATTAAAAACGAAAAAATGATTAGCAAAAACGAATTAAGGCCCATTCATCGTAACTGATCATTGCGACATACATATAGGCAGCTTCATTTGCTTCGCGAACTCCTTCTTCACGACCTCGAAAGCAACACTGAATGTCATTAAAAAACACTGAATGCCATATTTTTACACTGAATATTATAAACACTGAATATTATTAAAAAACACTGAACGTTTAGTCTGGGTGTCTGATCATCATTCAAATACGACTCAGTATGGAACTTTTATTGGAGATAATACGATAATCCAAACACAAGCAAAATGATGCAATTGCAAACTACTTGGTTGATCAGCTAATTCCAATGAGCACATAATGTCCAGTAACAAAACCGGAAGATTTTTGCAAGAGGAGCCGATTAACATTACTATAAAATTATAATAAAACAAATCAACTCTACAAGAAAGACTTTGTGCAAGTACATATACGTACATAATAGTTTCATTGCTAATATTTCGAGATATATGTTTTTAAACATAACACGATAATGATGATGATGTCATCAGTTCATTTCAGCACCTCAATAATGCAACAATAAACGAATAAAAGAACGATGTCAAAACAAGCTGAATTTTATGGCAGAGCAAAAAACAAATGTACAAAATTTGAGATAACACCATAGTCAATTCGTCCATGTAAGTAAACACCTTTATAATATCATCTAAAAGGATAGAATCTCTCACTTGGTTTGTTGTGGCAGTGATAACACCAACGGGGAGAGTGAAGAAGAAGACGAGGCAACACGCTAACTAGACACCCCACCATGGCAACTGAAGTTGACCTTTGTACTGTTGACAAATAATTAGAGTGGCTGCAATGTTTAGCACGAGAATGAAAATGAACCACACGAGAGTGACCTTTGGACTTGCTTGTAATTTTGCATAAGCTTCGTATGTATGTCCATCTTCTTCTTCTTGAAAGCTGACTTGCTCAAAAGCCACAGATCTCTATTTGCACCCACAAAAGTAAAAATGTCACTTTTGAAGCCCAACCTAATATCTTAAACGAAGAATAATATTGACGAGAACATTACATTGACCCACGAAAAAAGCCACAGACCTTTAGTACATCTCGCAACTTCCGAACCAATATCTTAGCGAACTATGCCTTACTTGGAGAAACAATTTATATTCCGGCTAAACATATGGAAGGCCTGTGTGTTTTGGTCGATCAGGACCGCAATTCTTCCGAAGAAAGTTACTACACCTTGCATTTCATAGGGGCATTTCGCCGAACATGTGGCGGGCGGGTCTATCCGGAAGTCGAGATCCGTAGCTAGCGCTCCGAAGCTCTCGTCGGCGACGGTGAGATCTGAACAGTGGAGGGAGGCGGTGGTGGTGCGTGGTTGAGGTCCGACCGAACCTCCGATCGATATCCGAAGTCGTCGAGCTTCAGCCTCCCCCGTCAATCGAAGATGATGTTGTCGGGCTTGATGTTCCTGTGAGCGACGCCGAGGCGGTGGCAGTAGACGACGGCCGTCATCATCTGCTTGAGGACGGCGGCGGCGTCGGGTTCGGAGAATCGTGTGCCGTAGGAGACGCGGTCGAAGAGGTTTCCTCCGTCGCAAAAATCGGTGACGAGGTGGAGGAATTCGTCGTCCTCGTAGACGGCGTGGAGGCAGAGGACGTAGGGCATCGGAGGATCGAGTTTAGGATTGTGTACGGGGCGATCTCCCGATTTGAATTTGCCCATCTCCGTGAATCTGGTATCGATAGCGAAAGAATTTGGGAAGGTGGGGTAATTTGGTCTTTAACACATTTTTTGCGGCCTAATTGACACGCGTAATTTCTCGAAAGCCTTATTGGCGAAAAAATGTTGAAAATTGGCCTTATTGCCATTTTTCCCTTGTATTTATCTATCTTAAAGTTCACATAACAAATTTAATAGTATTTAATAGTGTTGACTATGAATATTTGACCATAAATATGTAAAAATTGTGTTTAATGTATATATTGAATAAAATACTAATGAATCTAAAAATTATAAATCTTGATCATATACTATATCTTATTGATTTTAATAAATATTGTAAGTCATTTTAAACATATTGTTGATTTTGATAAATAAAAATATTATTAATAAATATTTTTATTATATATTAATTATTTATTCCTATATAGAGGTATAAATCTTTTTAAGGCAGGACTTTAAAAATGTATGACTTATGACAATGTGGAGTTTATTTCTATTTATAATTGGTCCCAAGTCGAGAATTTTTTATTACTATATAGAGTTTATTCCTATATAGAGTATTACTATATAGAGTATCTACTGTATAATACAAGAATTATACTATTGAGTACGGATCGAGTATCTATTATAGTACATATTGTAGTGTCACTGTTGTTTCTTTTGTGTGTTTCTGAATGTGGAGGCTTTGGAAAATATTGAATCACGTTTACACGTTTTCCTTAAAGAATATTTCGACCCTATAACAGCCAAGGTATCACGAAACTTCTTCTAGGATAAGACAATACCGCACTTGTTCTTTGGCGTAGAAACAAGTATACTATAGAATGTTTATTCGCTATACTTCGTTAACACAAAGCTCTTAATTTTCGTGGGTCTTAGAATCTGATTTTCAACACCCTTATATAGGTGTTGAAACACCCCTTTGGATAGTGAAAATACCCTTTCATGAAGGGCTGCACCCTTTGGGAAGAGTTGCACCCTTTAAGAATGGTCACACCTCTTCGAAATCACATTCTTTAGGTGTCATGCATGCAATTTCGTGGCTGCATATTACAACCATGCAAACCATGAAATTAACATATATTTCATGCTAATTTACACACAATAAATCAACACCAACATTCACTTAACCAAACAATGATCCGTTATCACTTTTATACAACCGTGCACTCCGCACTTCGCCTAAATCATATTGTAGTGCTTTAGGATCATTACCGAAACTTTGTATGAATCCAATTACATTAAATGGACAATGATTTCACTTAAATCATCAACATTCCTCCCCCATTTAAGTGTAATCCTTGAATCACTTATTTTAACAATAACAGCCAGAATTATGCATAAAATGAAAATGTCTTGAAGATTGAATTTTCATCTTAGTGTTATATACAACTTATATATTCGAGAATCAGAGTGTCTTAAAAGATTGAACTCTTCAACCCATCTGAATACATAAAAGATACTACACACATAATTCCAAATACATTCTATAATGATTTCCGATACAAAATTAGGCCTTGTATCCCATCCATTCTTGAGTGTATATAGAGCTTAGCCACGACTCTTGAAGCTGCCACACTTCCCACTCATATAGGTGAATCATTTCTTCGTACACCTGCAAAATGCACTTTATCAAATGATTCATTAAGAATTAACTTCAACCTTAACATGCAGGTTCAAACACATGCCTTTGGGATAATTTCCATGTGTTTCAATCTCAAATATAGGCTTCCCAATTGAATTCTGGTTCTAATACAATTAGAAATGAATTTGGTATCCCATATTTGAAGATTCAAAGAGGCTTCAGACCCATCCCAATCACCGAATTTACTACCAAGTCTTTTGCTAATCCCTTGGTCAAATGACCAGCAAGATTATGTTGTGATCTCACAAAATCAATAGAGATTACTCCTTGAGTGATCAGCTCACGGATCGCGCTCTGTCTAACGCCCATGTGTCTTGACTTGCCATTATAAACATGACTATATGCCTTAGCCAAAGTGGCTGCACTGTCACAATGAATTGAAAACGCCGAAATAGGCTTTGGCCACAAAGGAATTTCATAAACCAAATTCCTTAACCATTCAGCTTCTTTACCAGCTGCCGCAAGTGCTATAAATTCCGATTCCATAGTGGAACTCGTAATACAAGTTTTCTTCTTTGAAGCCCAACTTATAGCACCGCCTCCGAGTAGGAAAACCCAACCAGAAGTAGAGGAATGATCCTCTATATTGGTTATCCAGCTCGCATCAGAATACCCTTCTAATACCGAAGGATATCCGACATATGTCAAACCAAAGTCTTTGGTTCCCTTTAAGTATTTTAATACACGCCTAACAGCCTGCCAATGATGCGTGCTAGGATTACTTGTGTATCTACTTAATTTGCCTACCGCAAATGCAATGTCTGGCCTTGTGCTAGTCATAGCATACATAAGACATCCAATTACCTTGGAGTATTCCAACTGGGACACTGCAACACCCGTATTGGGCATGAGTTTTACACTCGAGTCATATGGAGTACTGACCATAGAATAGTCATCACAATGAAATTTCTTTAACACTTTCTCAATGTAATGAGATTGAGTTAAAGTAATAGCATTATTTTCACGAATAATTTTAATTCCCAAAATCACATCCGCCTCCCCCATATCCTTCATATCGAAGTTTGATGATAAAAATGACTTAGTCAAATCCACTTGTCTTTGGTCAGTACCAAAGATAAGCATATCATCAACATATAGACAAATGATGACTCCTTTACCAAAGTCATCGAATTTGCTATACACACATTTATCCGATTGGTTTAACTTAAAACCATTCGATAAAATTACTTCATCAAATTTCTGATGCCACTGCTTAGATGCTTGTTTTAATCCATACAAGGATTTAACAAGTTTACATACCTTATGCTCATTACCAGGCATAACGAACCCTTCGGGTTGTTTCATGTAAATTTCCTCCTCTAACTCACCGTTAAGGAATGCTGTTTTTACATCCATTTGATGGATCACTAGATTATTTATTGCAGCCAAGGCTATCAATAATCTAATCGTAGTTATTCGCGCAACAGGAGCATAGGTATCGAAGTAATCAATACCTTCCTTTTGCCTAAAGCCTTGAATGACTAATCGGGATTTATACTTGTCAATTGAACCATCGACTTTCATCTTTTTCTTAAAGATCCACTTGCATCCTAATGGTTTACAACCGTTAGGTAAATCAGCAAGCACCCAAGTGTTGTTTCCCATAATGGAATCCATCTCATCATTGATGGCTTCTTTCCAAAATGCAACATCTTGCGATTTCAAGACTTCCTCGTATGTTTTAGGCTCATCATCAACATGATAGCTATACGAGTATTGAAATCCAACTTCGTCCCTTGATCCTTCAACCAGAAAGGTCTGGAAATCAGGACCGAACGATTTCTTAGTCCTTATCCTCGTGCCTCGACGAGGTTCAAGCGACTCAGGTTCGGGCAAGGTTAATTCCTTGCTTTCAACCACCTTAGGTACCAGATCCTTGGTCCTAACCATTGATGAAAATCTAGTTTCATCAAATATGGCGTCCCTCGATTCTATGATAGAATGAATCGCTACTGAATCATTCGGCTCAATCACGTAGAATCGATATGCCTTGGAATGCACAACATATCCAACAAAGATGCAATCAATGCCTCTTTCTCCCAAAGTTTTTCTTTTGGGATCCGGTAGTCTTACGACAGCCCGACAGCCCCAAACCTTAAGATAATTAAGGTTCGGCTTCTTTTTGTACCAAAGTTCGTAGGGGGTAACTTTGTTCCTTTTGTTAGGAACCCTATTTAACAAATAGCAAGCCGTTAACACGGCTTCTCCCCAAAATCCATTATTCAGACCCGAATAAGACAACATGGAATTCACCATTTCCTTTAGTACCCGGTTTTTCCTTTCGGATATACCGTTTTGTTGAGGAGTATAAGGAGCAGTAATTTCATGTATAATACCACACGATTCAAATAAAACAGGATCGTAATATTCACCACCCCTATCGGTTCTCAACTTTTTAATCATGCACTCTTGTTGTAGTTCAACTTCAGTTTTAAATACTTTAAACTTTTCTAGCGCTTCATCTTTAGTACTTAGCAGAAATACATAGCAAAATCTAGAATAATCATCTATGAAGGTTACTAAGTATTTCTTATTCCCCAACGAAGGTGTAGCATGGAAATCACATAAGTCGCTATGCACAAGTTCAAGCATACAAGATTCACGTTGAACATCTTTAAAAGGCTGCCTAACGATTTTAGTTAGCATGCATGTATTACACTTATCTTCTTCTATGTTCATAGCAGGAATTAATTCAAGTTTGGACATATCAATCATGCGTTTATAATGAACATGTCCTAGTCTAGCATGCCACAATAATGAATCATTCACTTTAGAAGAAACCATAAGAACAGAATCATCAACTTTATTCATAATATTAAGCATAAACATCCCGTTACATTGGTATCCAAAACCGACAAACACACCGTTCTTAGTCAATACATATTTATTAGATTCGTATACTTGTTTATATCCATACTTGGATAAAACACTACCGGATACAAGATTTTTCCTTATTCCAGGTACATGTAATACATCTAATAATACTAAGGACTTTCTGGAACTGAATTCCAACAACACTTCGCCGCGACCAAGAATAGGGGCTGTTGACTCGTTTCCCATGTAAAGCACTGATCCATCTACAACTGGTTCATACTTTTGAAACCAATGACGATCCTTGCAAACATGCTTAGTAGCACCCGAGTCAATCCACCACGCCACCGAATCATCCTGCACATAAAATGCTTCAGAAACTATAGGGACATAATTTAAATTTACATCAAAATTATGTATAGTAGTCTCACCTTGATTGGTGTCCGGACCCTGGTTATTAGACCTTTGTCCCGAGCGATTATTCATCGTTCCCTTTTTATTCTTGTTCGCACGACAATCACTTTTAAAGTGACCCGTTTTTCCGCATATCCAGCAAGCGCCCTTAGGCTTCTTACTCCCAGTATTATTGCTGTTGTTGTTGTTGTACGGACGCTTTGTCCCTCGGTTCTTATACGAACTCTCCCCTGCTTCCATCATATTGATAGTTGCAGACCTTATCGGTTCCTTGTCCTTGGGTTTTTCACCCTCTTGCGCCCTTAGAGATTCCTCTATGCGCAAGTGACTACCGAGTTGTACTAAAGACAACTCTTCCTTTTTATGTTTCAAGATGTGTTTGAAGTCTTTCCACGACGGCGGTAATTTTTCTATAATACTAGACACCGAGATGGACTCGTCCATCTTCATATTATGTTGGGTAAATTGACCCAATATCCGGAGCAATTCATTATATTGCTCCATTACCGGCCTTCCGTCGCACATCTTGTAATTCATAAAATTACCAACTAGGAACTTCTTACTAGAAGCGTCTTCGTCAATGTACTTGGATTCAAGGCTATCCCAAAGGGCCTTAGCAGACTCCACATTTTGATAGATATCGAAGAGAGAGTCAGACATACCGTTTAATATATGCCCACGACATATATAGTCGTCATTTTCCCATTTGCAGCGTTTCCGAGTTTCCTCCGGCGTTTCGTTGTCCGCTGCTTCCGGTTGTGGAGTACTTAGAACGTACACCACCTTCAATGTTGTTAGCAAGAAATGCATCTTCTTTTGCCACCTTCGAAAGTCTACGCCTTCGAACTTCTCCAATTTTCCGAATTTGCTGTTCATCTCACGAACCGACTCCATCGTTCAGAATAGGAAATATTCTTTAAGATTGTTGTTTCTTTTGTGTGTTTCTGAATGTGGAGGCTTTGGAAAATATTGAATCACGTTTACACGTTTTCCTTAAAGAATATTTCGACCCTATAACAGCCAAGGTATCACGAAACTTCTTCTAGGATAAGACAATACCGCACTTGTTCTTTGGCGTAGAAACAAGTATACTATAGAATGTTTATTCGCTATACTTCGTTAACACAAAGCTCTTAATTTTCGTGGGTCTTAGAATCTGATTTTCAACACCCTTATATAGGTGTTGAAACACCCCTTTGGATAGTGAAAATACCCTTTCATGAAGGGCTGCACCCTTTGGGAAGAGTTGCACCCTTTAAGAATGGTCACACCTTTTCGAAATCACATTCTTTAGGTGTCATGCATGCAATTTCGTGGCTGCATATTACAACCATGCAAACCATGAAATTAACATATATTTCATGCTAATTTACACACAATAAATCAACACCAACATTCACTTAACCAAACAATGATCCGTTATCACTTTTATACAACCGTGCACTCCGCACTTCGCCTAAATCATATTGTAGTGCTTTAGGATAATTACCGAAACTTTGTATGAATCCAATTACATTAAATGGACAATGATTTCACTTAAATCATCAACAGTCACAACAACAAAATCTTTCAGAGCAATTCTAACATTAAAAAACATCATCAACATCAAGCTCTAATTTCGTCCACAAGGACGCCTCAACCCTGCTCTGACACATAAGACTACCATCATCGATCTTCGCTTGTGTCATTGCTCACCGTACCTGCCAAACCTCCGCGTGAAGATGTATATTCAACCAAATAATGTAAACGTACATTAGTATCTATATATATAAAGTATTACCACTTAACAATCAAACTTTAACAATAATTCGCATAATTTAAATTAAAACTAAGAACCCCATGCCATTTAGCCGTTTAAATAAGACATTGTATAATGCATGATCGAACCCATTTCCATTAATGTCTCAAAATTTACATATGATATATATACGTGAATTAGGAAATATATACGTGAATTAGGAAATATGTTGTCGATGTGGATTCGCTTTCGTCCTTGTTCAAAGCTACTGCATGTGGCTAGTGGGCAAATTTAATTCCACCCAGAAATATTGGAAAAGGCTACAGTTACACTAGGTGTACCGAGCCTTCGATACACCGCCAATCAAAATTCGACATTTGTAATTATTAAATTATTTAATTAATTAAATAATAATTTAATTATTATTAAAATAAATTATTAATTAGGAAAATAAATCTTAAAAATCTTTAAAAAATCTGAAAAATCAAATAAAAATAATTTTTCCTAATAAATAGATATTGTGGCAAAATTTATATGGAAATGAAATATTTTTGTAAAATTAATAAAATTTATCATAGGTAAGAAATAATTAATATATCAATTACATAAAAATAATAATTAAATGATTCATTTATAAGAATTAAAAAATTAATTAAATTAAAGTTTAATTAATTTAAAAAGTTTGCACGTACTAAGTAAATAATTAATTAAATAAATTACATTAAACAATTAGTATATTTAAAAATTGTATCAATAAAATTAATTTAATTAATTAATTAAAATGAAATGTATTAAAAATTGCTTGATTACAAATTTTCTGTTAAAATTTAACAAATTAAAAATAAAATTTTATATTTTCCAATTTAATTAACATATTGAATCTATTGTACAAAAGATTTTTATTATGTAAAATAAATATAATTTGATTATATTAGTACGATTTAATGATGATATATATTTTTTTTAATTTAACAAAATATTAATTTAATTTTTATATTTTATTCTTAATTTTTGATCATATACTTCTAGATCTATTAAAAAACTACATCTATATTAATTACAATGGATACATAAAATTATTTTTACAAAAATAAATATATAAATTATCTATATTTGAATTAAAAAACGCAATTTTTAATATTTTGTTTGAATCATAACTAAATTGTGATATTTTTTTACATGTTCGATTTAAAATATATATTTAATTTTTACTCTTATAATATAATTAGAAAAAAATACCTTTTAATTCTATTATAATTTGATAATTGATTAGTGCTATCAATTGTATGTTCTAATATTTAATTCTATTATAATTTGATAATTGATTAGTTATATTTGACAGTTTATCGTGAAATTTCGTTTATAATTATGTGAAAAATAAATAAAATATTACTATATATATAATTCAATCTTGTGTAGGGTGGATTAACGAGTTCCTCGGACCGTTAAGCTCGTGATCGTTAAGCTCGTGATCGTTAAGCTCGTAATCATTAAGCTCGTTGTCACTAAGCTCGTTAATTTTAACGAGTTCAAACTCTTGATTAGCTCGGTTCGTTAAATACTCGTTTAGCTCGTGATTGTTCACGAGCTGGTCGTTAAATTCATACGTAGGCAAGTAGCAAATCATGTCAGCAAGGAAATAGCATAAAATGGAGCTCATAATCACGTTTTAACAACTTAAAGACAATAAGTCAATAACTCAAAGACCCAACTCACGTACTCAACCACTGTTCTACTAGAAACAACAAAGTAGCAGGCAGCAGCAGCATGGACCGGGCCTCTATACGTTTTAGCGAGCTTTACGATTATTATTAAGTTTCTATTTTATATTTACATTTATAATTTAATTCATAGAATTGATAATTTAAAAAAAAAAACTTTTTACGTAAAAATATATTATTGATTTGTGTTTACAATTTTAATAATCGAATGAAAATGATAGGTTTAGATGAGTTACTTTGTTTCATTAAAAATTTGACCAATTAATTAACTTAATAAAATCATTTTCTTTTAATACATATTTTGAATATTTCAGTTATTTTATTTTTAATTCATATTGATTATTGGTTAAGTAATGTTTTAAAATTAATTCCAAAAAGTTATGAATTTCTATGCCAATTTAATTAATTATTTTTTACTTTATTTGTAATTTATCTTGATTAATAATTATTTAATGTTTTTAAATTAATAATAAAAAATCATGAAAATCTACTAATTTAATTAATTATTTTTAATTTATTTTTTATTCGTAATATTTATATTTATAATTAAATTAAATGATGTATACATTAATTTGATGTATACATTAATTTTTTATCAAAATACTTTATAAAAATAATATATATGTTTTTTTAATCTCTTAGTTACGTTTTTTATTTGTTATCTATATTTTAGAGGAAAAATCAAATAAATTTTGTAAAATATTCAATATATGGAAAGATTATATTGATTTTATTTACTTAACATTTTAGAAGATTTTTGTAATATATTTTCTTAATTAATAATTTAATTTAATAATAATTAAAATACTAATTATTTAATTAATTGATTGAATAATGATACGTGTCACGTTTTGATTGGCGGTGTACCGGAAGCCCGGTACACCATGTGTAACTGTATCATCTTCCAAAAATATCACAAATAATTGGATTATCATCATTTTGTAATTATTATCTATCAATTATCTACAATAGATGGGTTATGTGCCAATAAATCAACTAAACACAATCTTATGTGAATTTATATGAGTTGCACCTCTAATAGAAAAATTGAAAAGGAAAGTATTGGTAGGAGGCCTTAAAAATAATTAGAAAAAGGAATAAGTACTATCTATAATACTAGTCTTAGACCTGCCCGTATACATGATTCCCCCAAGTAATATCACTATACAAATAATTTGGTAAGAGGTAGAAAATGAGACTTTTTAAAAGTTTTCTCAAAAAAGAAAAGTTGCTTCCAAATGCATGCTCTACCTATTTTAGGTTCACACTCTGTATTCTTTTCCTCTTTTCCAATTTATAGGTTTTTCTCTTAGTCCTTTTGCACCCATCATCGACACCACATCTCTTGAAATCACAACGACTAAGCGCACAAGCTTACGTTCCGTCTATGGCTTGAGCTGCAAGGCCGACCTCCCACATGAAGTTACCACAACATTGTCCGAGAAACATAGGCGCCCAAAAGCCAACGTTCGGAGCATGGCCCCAGCGAGCCC
Source organism: Euphrasia confusa (assembly GCA_954870475.1). Classification (NCBI taxonomy): domain Eukaryota; kingdom Viridiplantae; phylum Streptophyta; class Magnoliopsida; order Lamiales; family Orobanchaceae; genus Euphrasia; species Euphrasia confusa. Next base: position 18,553,280 of record OX940961.1, read on the forward strand.
GTGGGTCACGTAATCGAGCCAGTGCTCCAACCCGTTGGTCCCACCACAGCTTTCAAACATTCGAAGCTCAAAACACAACGTTCAGAGCAAATCCCCGTGGGTCGACCCCTTTAGAGATTGCTTTTTCCCACCTATGCCCGGGCGGGCCTTTTTCCCGTACGTTGTTAGCTATGATGTGCTTTTGCCTTCTGGAAATACAAAACAACATGCATGGATCGATCGATTAATTCCATGTAATTCTTAGTTTTAAATTAGTTTATGGTGGTAGTCTTGATTTTTGTGGTAACGTACCTCGGGTGGGAGCTTGCACGTATGTGGGCTCGCTTATGCCATGCTCGAAAGTTGACTTTTGGGCGGCCTATGTTTCTCGTACAATGTTGTTGTAACTTCATGTGGAGGTCGATCGGCCTCACAGCTAAAGCCATTTAGGCGGAATGTAAGCTTGTGTTTAATTTTTTTTTTTAATTACTTTACAAAAATGAAATATGTTTTTTTTTTTATCTTTTACTACCGTTTTTTTAATTTTTATTTACGTTATTTAAAGCATTTCAGAAGCTAAATTACGACTTTACAAGTTTTCTTATTATGGCCAGCTAATTTTTGGTACCTCCCACACTTCAAGAGCCTTTTAACATAATAAAATAAAAGAAATGAAGAAGAAGAGAAATAATCGAACAGGTCTTCAACTTCAATGGATCGTCGGAACTGGACACGAACTTCGATCAGAGATTTGTTGCGGGTAGTCGAGGCGCTTTCGCTATCCGCAAGACAAATACGTCCCGTGTTTGTTACGGTTTTCAGACGTAATGTCCCCAAAGATACAACGACTGTCAACGTTCTTATTCTGAAGCAACCAGAAAAGAACCACTATCGAACAGGAAAAAGCGAGGAGTATGAACTGTATGATATGCTGGGAATTTCTTTTGCGTTTTTGCTGTGTATGTTATGCAGCCTAAGACACACTATTTATAGGCTCCCACATGCATGTGAAGGGTCAACAAGGCATTCATTCGGGTGAGTAATGCAACCTCATTATCACCTTGTAACGTTCAACCTCATTACACCATTGTAACGTTAGGAATGAACCTGGTCATCTGACCTTTGAGGATTTTCGAAATTCAAAATAATATTAATATAATTATATTATACAATATTATTTTATAATCAGGCCTTAAGCCTTTTTGTGTTCAACCAAACCAGCCCACTTCACGTAGGCCCAATCAACAAAATTAGTTCAGCCCGTCAGCAAAACTATTACGATGGCCAGGCCCAGAAGCCCCAAGGAGCCCCAAGGAGCCCAAGGAAGCCCAAGTCCAGCCCAAAGTCCAATTGCCAAGATCCAAGTCCAAGTCCAAGTCCAAGGACGAGGCGAGTCGAGTCGAGTCGGGTCGGGTCGGGTCGGGTCGGGACGGGACGGGACGGGCCGAGCCGAGCCGAGCCGAGCACGAGCACGAGCACGGGCACGGGCACGAGCACGAGCCGAGCGGACGGACGGACGGACGCGCGTGTGGCGATTGCCATGTACCTTAACGGTCCATGGTCTTACTCACTTGTTGAACACATTAATCCTCCAATCACTTATTAAGTGTAATAACTTTATTACATCTTTCAATGTGGGATGTAATAACTATTACACATTTCAATGTAATAAAGTCTTACACTTTATTACATATTCAATTAAATGCCTTTTTAATTGGCTATCTTTAATAATTTATTTCTCACTCACCGAAAATCGGTTTTTGACGAAATAAAATTCTATAATTATCTACGAACGACGTAGAAAATTATCGTACAATTTATTTCCCAATCGGAATTAATTTTATAGCCAGTCAAATCGGTCAAACGTTGGATAAAACCAACTTTGACTTAATGATTTTCCAACAATCCCCCACATGAGTGGAAATCAATGCATGCATGTATGCAGACTCTTCGTTCAATTCCCCAAAAGAATCTATCGCTTCCGGAAAGGTAGTTTGCGGCTTTGAACCTTCCTTAGTGAACAACATCGGAAGTACAGGAGGCCTAGTGGACACGATGCCTTGAACTATTCCCCCACAACGTACAACGAGTCAATGCTATTCACGCAATAAATTCCGTTCAATTTCCCGTTCTATGTTGTGTCCGTTTTGGCCATGGACAACACTTTGGATTCATAAATGTATACATTTGAAGCGGCCCTCACTTCACATTTATATAGGTGACCTCCCATTTTAAGTATCCTGACATACTTAACCTTTTCAAGGTAGGGATTCATTAAAAGTCTCCTCGAGAACTTAACCTATTACCACACATCAGGAAACAGCACTTGAATTGCCTTTAGGGATGAGTACAAGTGCTCGATTGAACTTTCATAACTTAGTTTTCCCTTTGAACCAAGTTCATGGGATCTCCATTCATCAAGGTAGGGTTACCGTTATGATCGTTCGATGGATTGTGGTTTTTCAAACCCATTCCCTCTAGCAACACGCCCAATTGATCTCGATTCATTCCTTTTGTCAAAGGATCAGCCAGATTTTCCTTAGATTTTACATACTCTAAGGAAATTACTCCATTTGAGATCAATTGTCGAACGGTATTATGTCTCCGACGAATATGTCGAGACTTACCGTTATACATAATGCTCTGTGCTCTCCCTATAGCTGCTTGGCTATCACAGTGAATCATCACGGGAGACACAGGCTTTTTCCAACATGGAATATCTTCCAAAAAGTGACGAAGCCACTCTGCTTCTTCACCAGCTTTATCTAAAGCTATAAACTCAGATTCCATGGTGGATCTGGCTATACACGTTTGTTTCGTTGACTTCCACGAAACTGCTCCGCCCCCGATACAGAAGACGTAACCACTAGTGGAATGTGAACTTTTAGAATCAGATATCCAACTAGCATCACAATATCCATCAAGTACATTAGGATATCTTGTATAGTATAGCCCATACTCTCGGGTGTATTTCAAATACTTTAAAACCCGATTCAAAGCATTCCAGTGTTCAACACCGGGATTGCTTGTATACCTGCTCAGTTTATTCACAGGATAGGCCAAGTCTGGACGTGTACAATTTGTTAAGTACATCAGACTGCCTATAACTTGAGAATACTCTAACTGAGCTACAGGTTCAGCCTTATTGACAGTAAGATTTATACTTAAGTCAATCGGCGTCCTACTCGTAGGACCATCATGGGCATTGAATTTCTTTAACACTTTCTCAACATAATGAGATTGTGATAAGACAATTCCATTTGGGGTTCTTTCAATTTTAATCCCGAGGATTAAATCAGCAACACCCAAATCTTTTATGTCAAAATTTCTTTTTAACATTGCTTTAGTATTCATGATCAATTCACGAGTACTACCCATGATTAACATGTCGTCTACATATAGACAGACTATGACAAACGAGTCAGATGTACCTTTAATGTACACACATTTGTCACACTCGTTGATTTTATATCCATTTGATATCATAATGTTATCAAATTTCAAATGCCATTGTTTAGGAGCTTGCTTAAGTCCGTACAACGACCTTATTAATTTGCACACCTTTTTCTCTTGTCCAGGTGCTACAAATCCCTCGGGTTGTTCCATATAAATTTCTTCTTCCAATTCACCGTTCAGAAACGCAGTTTTCACATCCATCTGATGAATATCGAGATTGTGCAAAGCAGCGATCGCAATAAGCACCCGAATAGACGATATTCTGGTTACAGGTGAATATGTATCAAAGAAATCATATCCTTCTCTTTGTTTAAACCCTTTGGCTACCAAACGAGCTTTAAACTTATCGACCGTTCCATCTGCTTTATACTTTTTCTTTAGGATCCATTTACATCCTAAAGGTTTACAACCCGGTGGAAGATCAACCAACTTCCACGTGTGATTTTGCAGAATAGACTCCATTTCGCTATTAATAGCTTCTTCCCAGAGCGGTGCATCTGGACTGGATAGAGCTTCCCCGTAGGACTTTGGCTCGTCATCCAATAAATACGTAATAAAATCAGGTCCAAACGACTTAGCCGTTTTTATCCTTTTACCACGTCTAGGTTCAATAACCTCTTCGTCTACCTGATCGTCACCAACAGGTGTTGTGTCGACATCAGGTTCATAAGTTCTTTTATTAGAACTTGATTCTTCTCTTTCTTTAAAAGGAAAAATATTTTCAAAAAATGAAGCATTTCTCGATTCAATCGTGGTACCTTTATGCACGTCTGGATTATCTGACTTGTGTACCAAAAATCGGTAAGCCATACTATTGTATGCATATCCGATAAAAATGCAATCGACCGTCTTAGGTCCGATTCTCATTTGCTTTGGTTCAGGTACAGACACCTTAGCCAAACACCCCCACACTTTAAGATATTTATAAGACGGCTTACGATTTTTCCACAATTCGTACGGCGTCTCATTTTTACCTTTAAGTGGGATTTTGTTCAAAATGTGGTTAGCTGTCAAAATAGCTTCCCCCCACATGTTCTGAGGTAAACCCGAATTAATCAACATGGCGTTCATCATTTCTTTAAGAGTTCTGTTTTTTCGTTCTGCAACACCATTTGATTGTGGTGAATAAGGAGCCGTCGTTTGATGAATTATCTCATTTTCAGAACATAATTTCTCAAACGGAGCTACATATTCTCCACCTCTATCACTTCGGATTATTTTAATTCGTTTACCAAGTTGATTTTCAACCTCAGGTTTATACTTGGTAAAAGCCTCTAAGGCTTCGTCTTTGCTACTTAATAAATATAAGTAACAATATCTAGTACAATCATCAATAAACGTGATGAAGTACTTTTTTCCACCTCTTGTTTGTACAAATTTCAAATCGCATATATCAGTATGGATTAAACCAAGAGGTTCAGTACACCTTTCAATCGAGGGAAAAGGTAACTTAGCCATTTTGTCTTCAACACAAATTTCACATTTCTTTTGTGTATCAATTTCTGAAGTTGGTAATAATTCCAAATTCATCAATCTTTTAATTGCATTTAGATTTACATGTCCTAATCTAATATGCCACAATTCAGAACACTCAAGCAAGTAAACCGAAACAGAATCAATTTTATTAATGCTCGAGGCAGTAGGGGTTACACGGCGCACAGCCATTACATTCATCTTGAACAGTCCATTGTCGAGATAGCCCCGACCAAGGAAAGTTCCAAACTTAGTCAAAATAAACTTCTTAGCATCAAATACAAGTTTAAAACCATGCTCAACTAGGAGAGACCCAGAGACTAAGTTCTTGCGGATGTCCGGGACATGCAGCACATCCTTCAACAGCAGCTCCTTTCCAGAGGTGAGCTTCAGGGTCACGTTCCCAACTCCAGCAACAGCAGACGAGGAAGAGTTCCCCATGTTGAGCTTTCGGCCAGTCGAAGGAGCATAGGTAGAAAATGCATCCTTATCAGAGCAGACATGGCGAGTGGCTCCAGTGTCAATGAACCACTCCTTGGGATTACCAACCAAGTTGGCTTCAAACACCATTGCTGACATATCCATTTCAGTCAGCTCCTGCCCAGAGGTTTCAACAAGGTTAGCAGATTGCTTCCCTTTCCCCTTGTACTGTGCAATAGGCTTTTTAGGCTTCTTGCAATCTTTAGCCATGTGTCCAGTTATTCCACAGTTGTGGCATTTTCCCATGAACTTCCAGACCTTGGTGGCAGGCTCTTTCCCTTTAGAGGTATTCTGAGGAGAAGGCAGCTTCCTTTTGGGTTGCTCCATCAGATTCACACGAGGCTCCTCAGGCACACTCCCAGGATTAAACCTCTTACGGTTTTCCTCTTCGATACGAAGCTTGACAACCAGCTTGTCAAGAGTCATTTCCTTGGTCTTATGCTTGAGATAGTTTTGATAAGCCCTCCAACTCGGGGGTAACTTCTCAATAGCAGCAGCCACCAGAAAAGACTCGCTGATTTTCATGCCTTCATTCTCAAGGTCATGCAAGATCAGCTGGAAGTGTTGGAATTGAGATATCACCGACTTAGAGTCGACCATCTTAAAATCCAAAAACTTCCCGACGACGAACTTCTTAGTTCCGGCGTCCTCAGTTTTGTACTTCTTCTCCAAAGCATCCCAGAGTGCTTTGGCCGAAGGCATGTTCCCATACACATTGTACAGGTCATTGCTCAACCCGTTCAAGACGGTATTCCGGCACAGGTAATCACCCTGGCCCCATGCTTCATAAGCCGCACGCTTATTAGCATCAGTTTCATTCTCATCCATGGCCAGAGGCTCATCCTTGAGAAACTTTGCCAAACCCAACGTGGTCTGGTAAAACATCATCTTTTGTTGCCACCTTTTGAAGTCAGTCCCATTGAACTTCTCAGGTTTCTCAGCATGAACCACCGATGAAGGCATGATTGGAATGTTCATGTTCAACGGTGGAACAGTGCTATTTTTCTCAGTACCAGTGCTTTCGGTTGTCATTTTTTAGTACGGGTTTTTGTCTTGCGTTGTTGGTATTACGTAGCTATTAGAGTGCTCGTTTCTGGACTAGTAAACAGTACTACTGAATACTTTACACGTTTCCAGAAACTATAATAAAATAAAAGAAATGAAGAAGAAGAGAAATAATCGAACAGGTCTTCAACTTCAATGGATCGTCGGAACTGGACACGAACTTCGATCAGAGATTTGTTGCGGGTAGTCGAGGCGCTTTCGCTATCCGCAAGACAAATACGTCCCGTGTTTGCTACGGTTTTCAGACGTAATGTCCCCAAAGATACAACGACTGTCAACGTTCTTATTCCGAAGCAACCAGAAAAGAACCACTATCGAACAGGAAAAAGCGAGGAGTATGAACTGTATGATATGCTGGGAATTTCTTTTGCGTTTTTGCTGTGTATGTTATGCAGCCTAAGACACACTATTTATAGGCTCCCACATGCATGTGAAGGGTCAACAAGGCATTCATTCGGGTGAGTAATGCAGCCTCATTATTACCTTGTAACGTTCAGCCTCATTACACCATTGTAACGTTAGGAATGAACCTGGTCATCTGACCTTTGAGGATTTTCGAAATTCAAAATAATATTAATATAATTATATTATACAATATTATTTTATAATCAGGCCTTAAGCCTTTTTGTGTGTAGGCCCAATCAACAAAATTAGTTCAGCCCGTCAGCAAAACTATTACGATGGCCAGGCCCAGAAGCCCCAAGGAGCCCAAGTCCAGCCCAAAGTCCAAGATCCAAGGACGAGGCGAGGCGGGTCGGGACGGGACGGGCCGAGCCGAGCCGAGCCGAGCACGGGCACGGGCACGGGCACGAGCCGAGCCGAGCGGACGGACGGACGGACGGACGCGCGTGTGGCGATTGCCATGTACCTTAACGGTCCATGGTCTTACTCACTTGTTGAACACATTAATCCTCCAATCACTTATTAAGTGTAATAACTTTATTACATCTTTCAATGTGGAATGTAATAACTATTACACATTTCAATGTAATAAAGTCTTACACTTTATTACATATTCAATTAAATGCCTTTTTAATTGGCTATCTTTAATAATTTATTTCTCACTCACCGAAAAACGGTTTTTGACGAAATAAAATTCTATAATTATCTACGAACGACGTAGAAAATTATCGTACAATTTATTTCCCAATCGGAATTAATTTTATAGCCAGTCAAATCGGTCAAACGTTGGATAAAACCAACTTTGACTTAATGATTTTCCAACACTATGTTTCTCGTAAAATGTTGTTGTAACTTCATGTGGAGGTCGGTCGGCCTCACAGCTAAAGCCATTTAGGCGGAATGTAAGCTTGTGTTTAATATTTTTTTTAATTACTTTACAAAAATGAAATATGTTTTTTTTTTATCTTTTACTACCGTTTTTTTTAATTTTTATTTACGTTATTTAAAGCATTTCAGAAGCTAAATTACGACTTTACAAGTTTTCTTATTATGGCCAGCTAATTTTTGGTACCTCCCACACTTCAAGAGCCTTTTAACATTATTCTTGCTCTTGTAATGATATTTTCTTGGACGTCCGCGGCTCGTTTCGTTAAAGGAGGCAGTGTTACACATATCGACTTGCTTGGATATTGTTGGCACCGGAGTAACCGTGAATGAATACCTGAAAATATTACTTTTTAATGGATGTTAATTAAGAGCTACATTAAGGAGGGTGTATTCAATTCATGAGCCGAGAAATTACGACCTCTTCATCCACCCTCTCACCAAGAAAGGAACGGGTGATTACACTTCGACAAGGGTTCAAGAGATCGTGGTTAGTTATTTAATATTTGTTTTGTTTTAGTATCTTTAAAGTTATTACAATATTTTTTTATTTTTTGTAGGAGCTGTATTTAGATATGTGTAGGAATCAAAATATGGAGCCGAGCTCGACCCCCATAAATATTTGGGTCCAGAATGTTGGTGTCCAAAAAAACACCATCATTAGTGTTCCACGCGCTAGAGCTTCTGACAATAATACGTAAGTTTATCAAATTTTTTATACTTTTTTCATTAATTTGTTTGTTTGATGATATAAGGCTATTTTTTTGTTCAATTTTGCTCTTTATTACGATAGTTTTAATTAATGGAATTATGATTTTTAGTTATTTATTTTACTGATCAGCTCTTGCAAGAATGTCTGTACATTGAATCTTAGTTTCAATAGGAAATTGGACTTTTTTGTGTTCTGAAATGTTTTTGTTCTCATGTGTTTTGAAATGTTTTGTTCTCACGTGTTTTGTTAATAGATTTTTTTATTTTTCTTGAAGTTAATTATTAATTAATTCATCTGCAGCCTCTCAAAAGAAAGCTTCTAGGACTCGTGTGACGGAGAAGGGTCTTCCGATCGTACTACCGTCCAGGCCATGACTGGTGATATTGTCTTGCGAGTTGTAGATCGTACATTGTCATATGCTCGAGCAAACCCGGGTGTACTTGGACTGAGCACCGAGTTAATACATCGGATGATGTCGGCCGACATAAAGGAGTGTCGACCGACAACTCCTAGTTTCCCCAGCCCTTTCGCGTTGAACTACTGGGGCTGTAGTGCGAACGCGTCAGAAGAGTGTCGGCCGACACGACACCAAGAGTTATTTTGTGCAGAATTTAGCGCAAGATTTTTGTTTTGCGCTACGGATTTATTCCTAATTCTAATTATTTCCAATTATAGGTTTTCTATACCTATAAATAGAGGTTCTCCGGTAGACGAAAATCAGACTAGACGAATTATTGTAAGCCTTAACGATATACTGAATTGATTCTTCCTTCCCGTGGTTTCGTGGTTTTTTTTCCGTATTTTCAATTTGCACGTAAATTGTGTGTTCGTTCTTTTCGCATATATCTTTTCTATTTTTATCTTGTGTTTATATTCTCGAGCGGCGGTCAATTTTTGCTTTAAATCGCAACAGGACATAACTGAGATGCCCATTCCTCCGCTCATGCTTACGAGTTGCAATTAAGGACGTAATTTTCAAACGGATTCCCTCATTCAAATCAACAATAGGTAATCCCTTAAGCTCTTTAATCCAACTGTTGAAGCACTCAACGAGGTTGTTTGTCATTTCTCCAAACATTTCTCCATTTCGCATGTACCACAATTAGCATCCTTCGCAGAAGCAGAAAGAAGAGTTTCCCTGTATTTGTTTGTTATGAACGTGGCATCAATGTAGAGTACATGTCGACAAAATTGGAACTCGTTAATCGAAGCCCTGTACGACCAAATCTAAACTTATGTGGTGCTTCATTTGACAACTTATAGCATTGCACATGAATGCAAGACCCATGATTAGCTTAAGTAGATTTCACTGCAAACCATTTCAAGTAACGGTACGAATCCACTTCAACACCAAGTATGAAGTACCGCTCCTCTAGCTAGCTCTTTACCATACCATGCTTTGTGATAAGGAACATCTAACCCATAATTGAACTTCATATCTTGTTGTATGTCAGTAGCTTTTGAGTTCAGATTATCACGAACTTTGTCGTGCATGACTTCTTTCACTATGTCACTGGTCAACATCTTGTTGTTTTCAGATCGAACAACGGAACGATTTATGGTCATTTGTCAAAGAATAGATTACCAAAAATCCATTGTGCTGGAAAAATAAATCAAACCAAATTAACATAATTATTACGAGTTGAGTTAAAATAGCAGCTTATATAATACAAAGAAACAACCACTAGCAAACTTTCAAAGATTTGTGTAATAATACATACACCATGGATAGACATATATAGTTTCCATATTTAAAATTTATGGTAGATATGAAATATGAAAAATACCTCTACCATAGATATGAACATTAATTAAACAAGAAATGAAAAAGAAAACGAAAAATGACCGCGCTAATGACGCCTTCACATGCCAATCACATTCTTCAGACTCTTCCTTTGAGCATTTGGCAATCACTCGATGGGCTTTGTTGGTAGCAAGCTTGTACTCGAACCCTAACTCTATGGCATACATGAGTAGTTTTTTCCTGAAATCTTTAACTCCACCCTCAAACTGCTGACCTTTGAAATTAATATGGTGCTTCCATCCATTTGACAAATACATCATTGCATCCTCACATCGGTAACAACCTAGGTATTCATTAGGTTCATGCATCCCGTTGTGGTGGGATCTATTCTGATTTCCCGGCTGAGTAGGCGCGCTACCTTCTCCCAACACGTCTTGCAGGTCAATGTCAACAAAAACTGAATTTTGAACATCAAGTGCTCTGAACAGCATCACCATTTCAGCCTCACATTGTAGATGATATACAGTGACATCCAGTGGCGGAGCCAGAAAAAAATTCCTCCGGGGCTTTGTTATAATAATAAAATATAATTATATTAAATATAAAATTTGTTTTAAGTAAATGATAAATTATCTTTATGATTTTTTTTAAATAGACTTCATCACCAACATTAAAAAAAAGGGAAAAATGGCATTAAGACCATTTTTCAACCTTTTTTGACCAATAAGGCCAATTTGTAATTTTTGTGTCAATTAGGCCATTTTGTGTCAATTAGGCCACAAAAATGTATATGGAAGGACGAAATTACCCTTCCATATTACCTTTCACAATTCAACGAGCTGGGGGAAAAACAAATCGGGCACATTCAATTCTTCTCTCTCTCTCTCTCTCTCTCTCTCTCTCTCTCAGCTCCGCCGCCGCCGCTGCTATTCAACTGCCGAGCCGAGGGAATTCATCTCCGTCGCCGCCGCGTTCAAGCTAAGTAGAGGGGGAAGGTCGCCGCCGGTTAGCAGCTCCAATTCTCAGCCGCGATAATCGATTCCATGCAGTCCGTGTCCCTTGGCATCGATCGATCGATCGATTTCATCGCCGCCGCCGCCGTTCCTGTCTCAGTTCAGATGTCAGATGCGCCGCCGCCCTCCTTGCCGTCGATTTCTAATCGAGGTACGCGATTTCGAATCCACGTACCCGATCAGTGCTTAAAAGCTTCATTCAGCATGCATGCACAGTGTGTGTGTGGATTGATTCAGTGTGCATTGTTCATGCATTCAGTGTTGATTGTTTTTTATTATGCATGTTCAGTGTTTTTTCGTTGCATTCAGTGTCTAATTCACCATGCACTCAGTGTTCCTGCACTGAGCTTGCCATTCAGTGCTAAATTGGATCAGTCAGTGTCTAATTCCTGTAACACATTGTGTGGATTGACTGAGCTTGTTTTCAGTCAGTGTTTAATTGCTTGATTCAGTGTGCATTCAGATGGACTAATTGCACTCACACACTGTACACACCTGTTGCACACTGAATCCATATTCAACCATGTGGATTCAGTGTTGATTTGAGTCATTCAGTGTTTGATGGCTTTGTTCAGTGTTTATTTCATTCATTCAGTGTCAGATAATAACAATGTGCATTCATTGAGCTTGGCTAATTGCACTTACACACTGTACCCACCTTGTTGCACACTGAATCCATCCCTAGGATACTATGGTACCTGTTATTATCTCGTTGGAAATGCAATGTGTTACAGGAATCAGTGTGTGTTGACTTTGTTTCCTTTGAGGCATTGACCTGTCTCCCTTTCAATAAATGCCTGCCATGTTAGTTGAGGGTTGAGGCATTTACTGCCTTGTTAGTGTGGTGATTACGGTTATAAATACCTCGTCATTTCTCTGGTTTCCTCATCTCGTTTCTGTTCGATCGGGGGGGAGCAGCCAGCAACGATGCCGAGGCGAAGGGGAACACTCGATCGAGAGCCAGGACTGACACCAAGCGAGGCAGAATTTTCCAATAACAGTCCTCCTCCCTCGCCCGAACAAATATTCAATGGCGGGCCAATCCGTCGGGGGCCACCAATGGTGCCTAGGCGACCGGGCACACTGGATCGGGAGCCAGGTCAGACGGCAAGAAGTCGGGGGGTTGAATCTTTGAATGGTTCTCACTGGACCGAGCAAAGATTCAATGGCCGTTGGCATAAAGAAAAGTTTCCCCTCCCGGCTGTCTTTGTTCGTCCGATCAAGTACGAAATGGGGGATTTCATCGTTCTGACGGACTCCCTGGACCAGAAATGGCACGTCCCTCTCACCACTCATCGGAATCAAACGGCCATCCACGGATTCAACTGGGAACGCCTCGTTCGAGAGTTTGGAGTGCAGGAAGGCTGGAACATCCGGGTTACCTGGACCGGAGGAAGAAGTTTCTCGGTTGGCGTATTCGATCAAAATGGCCAGTCGATGGTGCGCCCGGTCAGGGACCCCCCTCGTCGTGACCCAAGACTTCCTCCGTCTCATTATTATTGTTGTTAAATCTTGTTTTTTGTCGTTTTTTTTTGTTTCCTGTGATTTTGACGACGACTTGTCTTCGTTGTACTGCTCGTGATTGAATTACTTGCTGCTTGCTTAATAAGACTCTTTGAGTTTAAAAAAAAAAAAACACTGTCTAGTCTGACTTTGACACTGAACAGGCCTCAAAAACACTGTTTCTTTGACTATGCATTTAACACTGAACAGGTCTTAAAAACACTGTCTGAGGCAACACACACTGAACCACACAATCAAACAAACACTGAGCACACTTTTATGGCACTGAACACACTCCAATAGCACTGAACAACACTGAACACACTTTAATAGCACTGAACATCATTTTTTAGCACTGAACAGACAGGGACACACATTGAATCACACTGTTTGAGTTCAGTGTTTCATTTCATGCATTCCTTAAAAAAATCGTGCGCTGACTGTGAGTCGTTATTTTTTGTGTTTTTTTTCAGCAAGGGCCGATGTTTTCGCATTCTGTGCATTCGGCGGTGAGAATTTGGTGTCCAGAATCGATTCCTCCCGTGCTGCCGCCCTTCACCAGCTGAAGGAAACAGTCGAGCTTCAGTGGCCTGAGCTCCGAGACGTTGCGTACGGCATGCATTACTCTGTACCCGATTTCCCAAACTGTGTGCTCTCAACCGATGCGGACATGTCGAACATGGTATCCCTAGCTGCGCTTCACAAGCTGCCTCGGGTGAGCATCGACATTTCCGTCGCGACTGAAGACCACACCTCTAGTTCTGTGTTCTCGACAGTGTCCAACAGTAGCGCTGTCAGTGCGACTGGAACAGAAAACAACGAGGGATTCGAAGCAGAAGATATGTTCCGCCTGTTTGGTCCGTCGAGTTCTAAAGTGCTGTTGACCGATGGCTGGGACAAAGAGATTTCTGGTGTCGGTCAGATGTTCCAAGGAGGCGCCCCGGACTTTCGAAACGCGCTCTGTAAGGTGGCAGTCGGAGTGGGATTCGATTTCGAGTACGTGAAGAACAGACCCGAAAAGGTTTCTGCCGTGTGCTCGAAGAAAAGCAGCACGGGATGCAACTGGTCCGTGTGCGCCGTGATGGATCGAAGCAACGACTTCTTCTACGTCAAGCAGCTGAGTAACGAGCACAGCTGCGGCGCGTGCTTTCGATCCCTGAAGCACAGGCGCGTCTGCTCGGACTTGGTTTCCAGTTTGATAGTCGAGGAGGTACGGAAAAGCACGCTGACTCGTCCGGTCCAAATCGTGAGAAACTTCCAGCATCACTACGGCCTGGAGATCTCGTCTGGCCTCGCTCTGGATGCGCTCGAGAAGGCCAGGAAGCTGATTCACGGCGACGATAAAGATTCCTTCGGCGCACTGACGAAGCACCTGCAGGCAATATCGGATTCCAACCCTGGGTCGCACCTGTTGCTCGAATTCAACGAGGCGTCCAGGAAGTTTCGCAGGGTCTTCATCTCGATGAAGGCTTGTATCGACGGGATGAACCACTGTCGCCCTTTGCTGTTTCTGGACGGCACGTTTCTGAAGGGGAGGTTCAAGGGCCATTTGCTCGCTGCTACGGGCAAGGACGGCGATGGAGGTATGTGTGCTACGGTTTGAAATGCACACTGAATCCAACTTTTTAACACTGACTGGTCTGAAATGCACACTGAAACTGACCCTTGTTGCTTCCAGCACTGAATCTGTATTTTCAACACTGAATGGGTGTTATTCACACTGACTGAAGTGTTTTTTTTTTGTTCGTGTCTCGTGAATGCAGGGTTGTACCCACTGGCTTACGCCGTTGTCGATTCCGAGAACTATGCTAACTGGAAGTGGTTTCTGGACAACCTGAAGCACATCCTACCTACTTCTCGCACCGTTACGTTCGTGTCGGACAGGAATCTCGGGCTGCTCGAGGCGATGAGCAAGGTGTTCCCAGGGTCCCCGCACGGCTACTGCATCAATCACTTGAAGCTGAACCTGAAAGACAAATTCAGAGGCAGATGGGCGACCAAGATGTTACGAAAAGGCGTGGTGTGGAATTTCCTGAAATGTGCGTACGCAACCACCGTCGAAGCCTACCAACTGAGCATGGACGAGCTGTTGAAAGAGGGAGGCCAGACAGCGAAAGTGTTTTTCGAGAACATAGATCCAAAGAATTGGGCCAACGTGTACTTCTCAGGGAAGAGATACGGTGAGATGTCATCCAACGCCGCAGAGTCGTTCAATAAATGGATCATGGAAGCCCGGCATCTTCCGATCACGGCGTTGGTCAACACAATCAGGCTGAAGCTGATGACCTTTTTCCACGGTATGATGAGGATTTATCAATCTCAAACACTGATTGCACTTTTTTAACACTGTTAGCCTTGTTCAAACACTGACTGGCCTTGTTTAACACTGAATCAGACAGGGGGGCCAGGAGCAGGAAGTGGACTACGGCTTTCTGCCCGTCCGTTGAGAAGAAGCTGGGTGAAGCCATCAACGAAGGCAGGAAATGGGTGGTTGTGGGGTCGTCCGAAACGGTTTTCGAAGTGCAGTGCGTTCCGTCCGTCGTGGTCAATATTGCTGATCAGACGTGCTCCTGCTGCCAGTGGCAGATTACAGGGGTTCCGTGTTCCCACGCAGCTGCGTGCATTCTGCGGTCCGGGAAGCCGATGGCCTCGTTCGTGGACAAGTTTTACCACGCAGAGAGCTACGCAAGGTCTTATGCCGATCCACTTCAGCCGGTTTCCATGTTTGATCAACCTTCGAACGTGCCAGAGAACGTCATGATCGAGCCGCCAACATCGAAGAGGCCCCCTGGAAGACCTAAGAAGAAGAGGATTCCGTCCAGGGGTGAGCTCATCCCGAGAGCCATGAAGTGTGGGAGGTGCGGACGTGTCGGCAATCACAACAAGAAAACGTGCACGGAGCCTGTACCCTAGTTAGTTAGTAGGCTTTTTTTCTTATTTTGGATTTTCGTTGTGTTTTTTCGACATGATTTATGTGATCAGTGACACTGAATGGGGTGAAAAAACACTGACTGTCAGTGACAGGCACTGTTTGGCTCATAAACACACTGACTGACTGTCATCTAAAAAAAACACGGGATTTTAACATTATGTGATTTGTTTCTTGTTCAGTTATGGTCTTGGAGTGTGTTTAATTGTTCTTGTATTTTGTAATTTTTGCATTTGCTTGTTTTTCAATGTTTCAATTCAATAAGTCTTAATTGCTGACACTGAGTGGACAAGGTTAACACTGATGGCACTGAATTGGAAGAATAAACACTGCCAACACTGAACAGACAGAATTAACACTGAATAGACAATATCATGACAACTGTGTTCAACTAAAACTGCCCAGAAATATGAACAACAAAAAACACAATCATTTTTTACAGAAACTAAACCCAAACACAATCATTTTCACAGATTAAATCCAAAATACTTCTTGTTTTTTTTCCAACCAAAACTAAACAAAAAACGCGCACAGCCCCAAAGATCACTACTTCTCCTTCATGGTCAGGATGGTTCGTATCACGTGACCCTTGAATTCTTGGAACTCTTCCGTCCTGACGTTGTCCGGAATTGGCTCTTTCTTCAGAATCTTCTCCATGTAGTAGCATACGTACAAGGCACATTCATTCCTGAACAGTGACAGACGTGGAGGAGTCAGAGGACAAAAAAAGAAACACTGACACTGAATGCATAAATATAACACTGAACAGGCATAAAAATGAAACACAGAAACACAACACTGAATGTGTTAATTATGCACTGAGATACTTACAGAGTTGGGGCTTGCTGTGGGAGAGGCTTCACGGCCTCGATTCCAAGTATCGGGAAACCACACTTCCCCGCTTTCTCCAGCATTTGGCCCACGTTGGTCTCCACCTTTTCTTTCTGAAACGTACGAAACAATACAGTTTGTCAGTTATCGTTAGAAAGGGAACCGTTTTTAAAAATCGACTAAAATACAGTAGACGTACCAATTCCGCTGCATTCACCATGTAATGGTCCTTCGATTTCGCCAACCTGGGTTGAATAGAGTTGTAGAATAGCCATTTCTCTTTGACGAAGTCGCAGACGAGCAGCGTGAAATGGTTCGGTTGTGCAGTCTTTTTCATCCCAGGAGACAAAATCGGGAACATTATAATCCCTTCTCGCACGCACGGGATCATATCTGTGATTGTTTGGTACATTTTCTGGTTGTCATGACGTCCCATGACGATGGAAGTCTGCGAGGAAGAAAACAAAAAAAAAGAAACAGGAGTTTTTATTAAGAAAGGATGAACTGAATGAGCACTGAACAGGACATTATAACACTGAACAGCACATATAAGCACTGAATGTTGATGATAAACACTGATCAACCTTCAATAACACTGAACAGAAAACACACACACTGAGCAGCACATTAGAAACACTAAGCAGCATACATAAACACTGATCAACAGCAATGACACTGAACAGCACATAAAAACACTGAACAGACACCAACACACTGTACGACCATTAAAAACACTGAATGCAAATGCAGGAAAGACTCACCCAACAGTGCGCGGGGAGTATCAGAGCCTCCAGCTTCTTGTTGTGGTCTCGATGCAGCGACTCAGCAAAGGCGTCGACCACATGATTGCTGATGAAGGTGCACTTCATCATGTCGGTAATGTCAGCCACCGTCACGACTGTGTTTATACGGGGAAAGAACTTCATCGTCCACCTGATTGTCAAAAAAAGGGAAAAAAAAAAAACACATTCTTAGCGCACAAAAAAAAACGAAAGAAAGAAAGAAAGAAGGGAAAGACAGAATGTGAAAGAAGGAAATAAAAGAAGCTTCACTCACGTTTTTTGGTCGCTGTTGTGGAGGATGATTTTGTCGAGGATTTCCGGCTCCAATTCCAACCCGCAGTTCACTTCAAATTTGTTGTTCACGCTCATCAAGAAGTTGATATGATCGTCATTGAAATCACAGCGGATCCGTTTCTGGCTTGCCTCCTGCACCACCTTTTTACCCTTCTTGATCGCCTTCTTCTTTGCGGCAGGGGCAGGGGGATCGTACTGAAAATCGTCGTCGTCGCCGTTGGCTGGCTTCCTTTTCCTGCCCTTGACCCGTCGTACCATCGACCTGGTCTTCGCCTTGCTCGAAGGCTCTATTTTTTCGGCTTCCGGTCTCAACGGGCTCCCTTCTTCTTCATCGTCCTTGTTGCCGTCAATCTCGTAGACGCACAACTCTGCCTGGAGACTCAAGACTTCATCTTCCCGTTCCTTGACGGTTTTCTGCAGAGCCTCGATCTGGGCTCTGTGGACGATTTCTTGCGCTTTCATGTCCGCCTCCAGAGACTCGATCTGGACTTTTTCGTATTCATTCATGACCGACGACATCTGAAGGTCAGCCAACGCGTTCTTCAAAACATCCACTTCGTCCTCGAGCTCTTTCACTCTAGCCCTCAGAAGCCGCACTTCCTCCTCCTCACCAGAGCTTCGAGCCTCTCCCGCCTCGGTCACCGGATTATTCTGATCATTCGCCTTCTTGATCAATTCTTCCTCGAGCTCTTTCACTCGGGCCCTCAGATTTTTCAGCTCCTCCTCCTCCTCGGAGCTTCCACCTGCCTCGCCTGCTGCTGCCCCGGGGACCTTCTCCGTCTCCGCGTCGATCTTCGCAAGCTGCTCCGAAAGCTCGCTCTTCAGACGCTGGTTTTCGCCTTCCAGCTCGACGTTAGCACTTGTCGCTTCGTTCAGCCGAGAAGTCGTGCTATCGAGCTTGGATTGGAGATCCCTCACAGCGCTGGAGAGATCTTGATTCTCCGACAGGAGGTTGTTGAGCAACCTCTCGGCTTCAGCAGCAGAAACAACGGGGCGTTCCTCATCGGGCTGCTGCTGTTCGGAAGGCCCACCCTCGTCCTCCGGCTCCGGGACTATGCAGGCCATCTCCTGATGCCGCCCGGAAGAACTGTCGTCGTCGTCGTCTTCCCCATCGGACGACTGCTCGTCTCCAGAAGGCCCGCCCTCGGGGCCTTTTCCTTTTTGTTCCTCTTCCTCCTCAGGGCTCGACGAATCAGAGCCCGGATGCTCGTCATCGTCATCGTCATCGTCACCAGACCGCTCTTCGTCCTCGCTCTCCGCCGCACGCGGAGTGTTCACGATTGCTTTGTAGGAAAGGTAGCCCTTGTACGCCTGGATCTCCGCCACCGTCTTGCCGTGTTTCAGAAGACGAGCATCCACCTGTCAGACACGGACATCACGCGTTAGAACTTAAAAAAACATCATCCTCCCTCAAGTGAGTGACACTGAACAGCATTAATAAGCACTGAACATCACAGTTATCCTACTTTGACACTGAACAGCATAAATAAGCACTGAACCAGAACATCATTCACACTGTCCACCCACAAGCACCGTGTGCATGAATATCACACTGAACAACAAGCAATAAACACTGAACCTCAATATTTCACACACTGTTCACTCAGAATCAGTCGACGGACACTGAATCATAAAACAAAACAGAATTAAAAGAAGCAGAAGAAAGAGAGAAGATATTTACCGCCTCGTCCGCGAGACCCGCTAGGGTCTCCTTGGTCACATTCGAAAGATCATTGAGATGCCAGTTCAGGACCCGGGGGAGGTGCTCGTTCTCCAGCCTTCTTGCCAGCTTTGTGTGCTCACAAAGCCAGAACTGCACAAAAACCAAAAAAAAAACCCAAGGTAAATATCAAGGAATGAAAAATAAAAAAGACGGCGAGACGAATGTGAAGAACAGCAAGTAGAAGCACATACCAGAAGCAGTATCGTGCAGCCTTGTGTATTCTCCGGGTTGCCCCTGTTCGCAGCTGCCGAGTCGCAAAGGGCCTTGAGAATCGCCTCGCCCCAGTTGTAGCTCTGCATCGACTCCAGATCCACCACATAATCCAACCACTTCCATTGGATCGTGACGGAGGAAGCGGAGAAGAAGACAGTGCCGATCACTATCAACGAGAGGAGCCGAGCTACATCAGCAAGAGCCCGAGGCTTGCGACTACGACGCTTCACCAAAATGTCAAGCTTTTCCTTAGCAGCTTCGGGTTCAGCGTCTTCTCCCCCGGGAACAGCCTCTCCCTGAATGTTTTGTTATCACACTTGGACCTCGAACTGATATCGAGCTTCCTACTGCCGCCTACGATTCCAAAAATAAGATCGACATCCTCGGGAGTGATCCGGACATCTTTGCTGCCGAGCTTAATAGTACGATCGCCGGCATCCATCTGCTCCAGCACGGCAGCTATCGCAGCGTCGCTCTTTCGGGTGTGGAGGATGGTCAGCCTCTGATCCTTTATGCTCTTGAAGAGATGGTAGAAGGGGGTCATCTTCAAATACTCGTCGTGCCCCGGTTTCAGCTTGTCCTTGATCTCATCAATAGTCCGGATGATGGTCAGCAAGTTGGACCTCATCTGTTTATAGGACCTGGAACACCAAAAAAACACACACCGATGTGAGTGCAAAGCAATGAACAGGCATATACAACACTGAACAGGAACAATCAACACTGAGTGGCCATGTAATTGCACTGAGTGGCATGAAGAGGCACTGGAATGGCATGATGAGGCACTGAACAAGCATACACAACACTGAACAGAACATATTAACTCTGAACATACACCAACACACAATATCAACACTGAAGTGGCCACGCAGAGGGACTTAAATGGCATGTACAACACTGAACAGGACAATTTAACACTGAACAGGACAATTTAACACTGAACAAAACATATTAACACTGAACAGGCACCAACACACACAATCAACACTGAGTGGCACACACAAGGCACTGGGTGGCATACAGAGACACTGAGCAGGAAAATTTAACACTGAACAGAACATATTAACACTGAACGACCACCAACACACACAATCAACACTGATGAACACACAACCACACCGAACCTCCATCAAAACACACAAAATTCATTCATGCAATGGAAATTAACAGATTGAAATTGAAAATCGGTTGAATTAGGGTTCGAAATACTTACTTCCTCTCCTTCTTCTCGCCGACGGCAGGCTGAGGGATAGGGCTCGCCTGCTCTTCACTCGACGGAGTGTACTGAACAAGCCTCCGTTCCGTGTTTTCGGAAGCAGCAGCGGCGGTTGGAGTCGATTTCTTCCCGGCGGTTCTCTTCGCGGCGGCGGTTTTCTTCGACGGAGCCATTTGATAATCGAACTGAGCGATCAGAGATGAGAGGATTTCGTTGGTGTGTTGGTGGTGGTGGTTACGACCTTTTGGTTTCGTTTTCTGTGAGTTTTCTTTTAGCGGGAGGAGACGAGAGAGAAAAGAGAGAAAGTAATGGAGGTGTGAGTTTCGTGTGTGTGGGAGTTCGTGTGCGGGAAATAATGAAATTAATTGCTGAAACCGTTTGTTCAAATGTGTATATATGCGAGGGCAACGATGTCTTTGCACATTTTAGGCGGCCTAATTGGCACGCGTAATTTCTCGAAAGCCTTATTGCCGAAAAAAGGTTGAAAATTGGCCTTATTGCCATTTTTCCCTAAAAAAAATCATACATTTATATAAAAAAACAAAAAATAAAAAAACAAAAAACAAATATTTAAAACGGTAAAAATTTAAATTGAAAAATCATACATTTATATAAAAAAACAAAAAATAAAAAAACAAAAAACAAATATTTAAACGTAAAAAATTAAATTAATTTTAGTCTTTTATATCGTTAAATTTTTTAATTTTTATTCGAAATTTATTTATAAAATATTTTTTTAAAGAGTATTCTATACAAACAAAGAAAAATAAACTAACATGATAAATCCTAAATCTATTCTCAAGCATGCAAATATAAATAAATTGATAAATCATAAACTTAATCTTAAACTTTAGAAAAATAAATAGCAAGATAAATTCTTAATATATTTTTAAATTGTGTTAAATAAATGAATAGCAATCTAATTAAATATTTAAATATAAAAATCTATTCTACATATTAAAAAAAAAACGATGTATAAAAATAAAATAAATAATCAGACTTCGGTTGGTTGTGGACTGTATTTAGCGTATTAAAACTGATAAAAATAATATTAATTTATTAATATTAAATTTTGATAAAAATAAAATTAGATTAAATGTTAAATTTTGGTAACTCCAATACAAATAATGATTATAATTAAATTTTTAAGCAATTAATATAGATACATTAATATTTTTATTGCTTAAATTTATTAAAAGTAATAATCAGCCCCCACACCTTAATAATTTTATCACACGGCGGGCTTAAGCCCCTAGAGCTTTGTTCTTGCATCCG
The DNA here is from genome assembly GCA_954870475.1 of Euphrasia confusa. Classification (NCBI taxonomy): domain Eukaryota; kingdom Viridiplantae; phylum Streptophyta; class Magnoliopsida; order Lamiales; family Orobanchaceae; genus Euphrasia; species Euphrasia confusa. The sequence goes on from OX940961.1 coordinate 18,575,255, forward strand.
CCCCTGGTATCTGGGTGCACTGTGAACTTCATACGGAATGCATCGTTCTGTATCGCAGGGAACCGAGTCCGTATCTTACCACATAGATTCGCATACGTTAAATTCGGACCAAAACAAAAAGACATCGTCTCGCCATGATAAAAAAAAATCGCATAAAATCGATCCATTATTAGACTATGTGAAAATATCTAAAAGAATATACATTGATCTTTAAAAAAACGACTGATAAAAACGGCATATGAAAAAATATTTAATATTAGTGTATGAATATTTAAGACTTATTACATTTTAAAAAGGGAAAAATGGCAATAAGGCCAATTTTCAGCATTTTTTCGGTAATAAGGCTTTCGAGAAATTACGCGTGTCATTTAGGCCGCCTAAAATGTGCAAAGACATCGTTGCCCTAGCATATATACACATTTGAACAAACGGGTTTCCTCATTTATTTCTTTTCTCGCACGAAGCCACGAAACCCACATCTTCTCTCTCTTTCTCTCGCTCCCGCTAGAACACACAGAAACCAACCTTCGAAACCACCACCAACACGAAATCCTCTCACTTTTCCTTCTCATCTCAGCTAGCTGTTCGATTTTCATCTCCTCTATGGCTCCGTCGAGAAGAACCACTGCCGCGAAGAAATCGACTCCAATCGTCGTTGCTGCTTCCGACAACACTGAACGGAGGCTTGTTCAGTACACTCCGTCGAGTGAAGAGCAGGCGAGCCCTCAGCCTGCCGCCGGCGAGAAGAAGGAGAGGAAATAAGTATTTCGAACCCTAATTCGATTTTCACTTTCAATCTGTTAATTTCCATTGCATGAATGAATGTCTAGTGTTTTTTATGTGTTTTGATGGAGGTTCGGTGTGATTATGTGTTGATCAGTGTTGATTGTGTGTTTTTGGTGTCTGTTCAGTGTTTTTATGTTCTGTTCAGTGTTGTATATGCCTGTTCAGTGTCTCTGCATGCCACCCAGTGCCATTGCATGGCCACTCAGTGTTGATTGTGTGTGTTGGTGGTTTTTCAGTGTTAATATGTTATGTTCAGTGTTAAAATGTCATGTTCAGTGTTGTACATGCCATTTAAGTGCCTCTGCATGCCACTCAGTGTCATTGCATGGCCACTCAGTTTTTGATTGTGTGTTTTTGGTGCCTGTTCAGTGTTAAAATGTTTTGTTCAGTGTTGTGTATTCTTGTTCATGTTGGAAAATATAGAGCTCGGAGAGAGCTTCGAAACGATAGCTCATTCGCTCAAATCGGAGTTGAAATGAATGAGAAATTAATTTCTAAAATATAATCATAATAGAGGGAAAAAGAAAAAAAAATGAAAGGGATATTAGTTATCCCACATTGGAAAACTAACAAAAGGCAAGTGGGTATATAAGATGCTTGACCTTTAGTAGCTTATGAATCAATTATTATAGTATTGCTCCGCCTCCTACGTGCGCGCAGGGGGGGGTGCAAAACTTGACTACGAACCCCGAACTTGTGTGCGAGCGCGACCTGCGTACACGAATGTCGCTTCGATTTGGGGACAGTCGACCAAGCTACTTTTTGCGATTTTTCTTTTCCGAACCGTTACAAAGTAACGGTTATTTGACTCATAAATAATTGTGATTTTATTTATTAAATAAATAAAATGAAAATTATATTCTGATTATATTTTTTTTTTTTTGAATTTGAAATGGCCATTAAGGAGTCCTTAATGCAGAGCCATAATGGCTTGACCGTTACGATCAACAATGTCCAGGTTCATGCATGAACCCTCAGCAACCCTATGTGCTCGGCTATATAAACGAGCCTCATGTCTGAAAGTAAGATACATCAAAACCACTCCAGCATTCTGCTACCTTCCTCTCCTCTTCTTTCTTATAATCTTTGGCCCTCCGGTGAAGTCTTTCAGACAACTCTCGGTTCGACGTGCAACGTGGTTGCTTGAGACGTTGTATCCTGGGAAACAAACGATCGGTAGAGGTCGAATTTTGTTTTAAGGAGATCGTGTCTAACACGAGCCTCGTCTTGTTTCTGTTCTTAGCCATCTCTATAAATCCCGATCCTAAAGTCTTAAAACAAAAATCTCTACGAGATGGCTGCTTCTGACTCTCCCATCATCACCGAGAAAGCAACTGACTCCACTGCTCAGAAGGAGACGATCCCTATCACTCCTAACCCTACTATGACTGTGCCTCCTTCGGGACCTGGTGGTGGTGCGCCACACCAGATGGCTTTTCCGGTCGTGAATCATCACGACAAACCGGAGAAGTTCAACGGCTTGAATTTCAAGCGTTGGCAACAGAAGATGTTGTTCTATTTGACAACATTGAATCTGGCGAGGTTCTTGAAAGAAGATCCTCCTCGCCTACCGGAAGATCCGGACGTGCAAGCGGTGAGCGCGCTTGATGCATGGAAGCATTGCGACTTCTTGTGCAGAAACTATTTGATGAATAGTCTTACAGATGACTTGTACAATGTGTACATTGGAGTCAAATCTGCTAAAGAGTTGTGGGAGACTCTGGATAAGAAATACAAAACCGAGGATGCCGGTGCCAAGAAATTCATTGTTGGGAAATTTCTTGATTTTAAAATGGTTGATACTAAATCTGTGATGTCTCAGGTGCAGGAGTTTCAAGTCATTATTCATGACATTCATGCCGAGGGGATGGTGATCAGCGAGACTTTTCAAGTGGCTGCTATCATCGAGAAACTTCCCCCCGGGTGGCAAGACTTCAAGAACTATCTGAAGCACAAACGAAAGGAGATGAACGTAGAAGAGCTGATTGTTCGCCTTCGCATCGAAGAGGACAACAAGAAGAATTCTCGTCTCTATGGCCATGAACCCAAGGCAAATGTAGTCGAGGCCAGCTCCAAGCCTACCTACAAAGACAAAGGCAAAATGAAAGTTGACCAGATGCTTGCTCCGAAAAAGGGAGAATTCAAAAAGAAGTTTGCTGGAATTTGTCACAACTGTGACAAACCTGGTCATCGGGCTTCCGAGTGCAGGAAACCTAAAAGAAACAATGCACTTGTTATTGAAAATGATAATAATTTTGCTGCTGTTGTTTCAGAACTGAACATGGTGGGGTCTAACCCACGTGAGTGGTGGATCGACACAGGTGCTACCCGCCACATCTGCTCATCCAAGGAGCTGTTCCACACTCTTGATGAAAGTGCTACTGGGGAAAAGCTCTTTATGGGGAATTCAGCAACTTCTGATGTCAAAGGGAAATGAAAAATAATGCTGAAGTTTACTTCTGGAAAAGAATTAACTCTGAATAATGTTTTGTATGTGCCTGAGATTCGTAAGAATTTAGTGTCTGGGTCTCTTCTGAATAAGCATGATTTTCGTATTGTAATCGAGTCGGATAATGTTATAATATCCAAGGGTGGGGTGTATCTGGGCAAGGGGTATGAGAATGATGGGCTGTTCAAGCTCAATGTAATGACTATCAACAAAAACATGAATAAGACTGCCTCTACTTCCGTTTACTTGCTTGAGTCATCGATAACTTGGCATGGCCGTTTAGGACATGTAAACTTTAATTCATTAAGAAAATTAATGAACTTAAAAAGCATACCCACACTCCAAATTGATACAAATCACAAATGCGAAATTTGTGTAGAAGCGAAAATGACTCGATCATCCTTTCGAACTATTGAAAGAAATAGTGAACCCCTCGATTTAATTCACACGGATGTGTGTGATCTAAAAACCGTGCAAACACGTGGTGGAAATAAATATTTTATCACGTTTATTGACGATAGCACAAAATATTGTTATGTATATCTCCTAAAAAGTAAAGACGAAGCTTTCGAAAAGTTTGTACTTTACAAGACAGAAGTTGAAAATCAACTTAATCGAAAAATTAAACGATTAAGAAGTGATCGAGGAGGTGAATATGAGTTTCCGTTTGCTGATTTTTGTGAAAAACATGGAATCATGCATGAAACTACTGCACCTTATTCCCCTCAACAAAACGGTGTTGCCGAACGCAAAAACCGAACATTGAAAGAAATGTTAAATGCGATGTTGCTTGATTCTGGACTACCTCCGAACATGTGGGGAGAAGCATTGTTAACCGCAAACTACCTTTTAAATAAGGTGCCCCGAAAGAAAATCGACAAAACTCCATATGAATTATGGTTTGGTCGAACACCGTCATATAAATACTTGAAAGTATGGGGGTGTTTAGCAAAGGTGGCAATTCCACTACCGAAAAAGGTTAAAATAGGCCCTAAAACTGTTGATTGTGTATTTATCGGATATGCACATAATAGTAGTGCCTATCGATTTCTTGTGTACGAATCAAAAATTGACGATATACACAAAAATACTATTATGGAATCAAGAAATGCTCAATTTTTTGAACATATATTTCCATGGAAGACATGCACTGATAATAGCAATGAAGCTAGTTCCTCGCGCATGCATGCAAACCCAACAATTACAGAAATTGTTGATGACATAAATGTTGAACAAAGACGAAGTAAACGACCTCGTATAGAAAAATCGTTCGGTCCTGATTTTTTAACCTACATGCTCGAGAGTGAACCTCAAAGCTTTAAAGAAGCTGTAAACTCGTCTGATGGCCCTCAATGGAAAGAGGCCATTCAAAGTGAAATTAATTCTATTTTGCAAAATCATACTTGGGAATTAGCGGACCTTCCTCCGGGAAGTAAACCCCTAGGTTCTAAGTGGATTTTCAAAAAGAAAATGAAAGCCGACGGGACTATCGATAAATACAAGGCAAGACTTGTAATTAAAGGTTATAGACAAAAAGAAGGTCTTGACTATTTTGATACGTATTCTCCTGTGACGAGAATTACGTCAATTAGATTAATTATCGCCATAGCAGCGCTAAGAAATCTCGAAATACATCAAATGGATGTAAAAACAGCCTTCTTAAATGGTGATCTAGGTGAAGAAATATATATGGATCAACCAGAAGGATTTTCTGCTCCCGGGCAAGAAAATAAAGTGTGTAAATTGGTGAAATCCTTGTACGGATTAAAAAAAGCACCAAAACAATGGCATGAAAAATTTGATTATGCTATGTTAGAATATGGCTTTCGGATAAATGAATGCGATAAATGCATTTATATAAAAAATACGGACGATGATTATTTAATCATGTGCCTATATGTTGACGACATACTTATCGTGGGAAGTAACGATAATATGGTCAAATCAGTGAAAAATATGTTAAATTCAAATTTTGACATGAAAGATATGGGCAAGGCTGATGTTGTACTTGGAATTAAAATTAATAGAACATCAGACGGCTTTGCTTTGAGTCAATCTCATTATGTCGACAAAATCTTAGAGAAGTTTAGCAAAGATGATACGGGTCTTGCTAGAACTCCAATAGATACAAGTCAACACCTCGCTAAAAATAGAGGTGAAGGAGTGAGTCAAGTAGAGTACTCAAGAGTGATCGGCAGTCTAATGTACTTAACGAGTTGTACAAGACCAGACATAGCATATACAGTAAATAAGCTAAGCAGATACACTAGTAATCCAAGTGAAAGCCACTGGAAAGCTATTGTACGGTTACTTAGATATTTACGATATACCCGAGATTATGGGTTGCATTATACTCGATATCCAGCTGTTATTGAAGGTTACATTGACGCAAATTGGATTTCTGACATAAAAGACTCCAAGTCCACAAGTGGATATGTATTCACTCTCGGTGGAGCTGCTATTTCTTGGAAATCGTCTAAGCAAACAGTAATTGCTAGATCCACAATGGAATCAGAGTTTATAGCTCTAGATAAATGTGGCGAAGAGGCCGAGTGGCTCAGGAATTTCCTAGAAGATATTCCAAAGTGGACGAAACCTGTGCCTCCAATTCGTATTCATTGTGATAGTCAATCTGCAATTGGACGAGCACAAAGTAATATGTACAATGGTAAGTCTAGACATATACGTCGAAGACATAATACCATTCGACAACTACTCTCGACTGGAGTTATCTCAATAGACTATGTAAGATCTAAAGATAATATCGCAGATCCATTAACCAAAGGGTTAAATCGAGAGTTAGTAATGTCGTCATCTACAGGAATGGGACTAAAAGCCTTAAAGAAAGAGAGTTGAGACGATGGAAAACCTTACCTATATGACTGGAGATCCCAAGAACTAGGTTCAAAAGGACAACCTAACCGTCTAAACTTCGTTATCACTGTCCTGGGGGGAATTTGATTTCCACCAAAAGTCCATTGCCTAAAAGATATTACAGTGATGGTGTGTGAGGATTAGCAAATGGCTATTAATGATTCAAAAGAGACATTATGAATACTCTTGAAAGAAATCACCTATGTAAGAGAGAAGTGGGGCCGCTTCGAAGAGAATACAGTAAGGCATATTCTTAAACACTCTTACAGAACCAGGCTGATGTTCAGGGCCAAAATGAACATAATCATGAGAACTGAGATTTGTTAGAAAGAACGTGAGTGGGGTATATTATCGTTTACACAAATGGTGAATAGTTCAAAGACATCGTGTCTACTATTTAATCAGTAAAGTTGGTATGCTTTCACAAGGGAAGGTTCAAAGGGTAACACCTACCTATCCTATGCACGTTTCTAACGTTGATTGATTTCACCAAACTACATTGGTTTATGTGTAATTTTCATTCATGGGGGGGACTGTTGAGAGAATGGGAATATTATCACCGATGATTTGTATTTCTCATTAACACGAAATATATAGTGATGTATACAATAAACAATCCCATAAATCAAGGGATATATTCTAGGAAAAGATTACAGCAAATCAATATTATTTACTATCCTTATTACCCCCCGTCAAGCGATGCGTGGGGCGAGGCAAAACGCGGAGCTTGGAGCGTAATATCTCGAAGGCAGGCCGAGGAAGACTCTTGGTGAAGACATCGGCGAGCTGAAGATGAGACGGCACATGTTGAGTATGCAAACGTCCAGAGGTGACGAGTTCTCGAACAAAATGACAATCGATATCAATGTGCTTGGCGCGTTTGTGGGCAACAGGATTTTGACTAAGAAACACAGCACTCGAGTTATCACAGAGAAGTGTTGGTCGCGATGTCGGAATGCGAAGTTCAGATAGTAAGCTAAGAAGCCATTGAACTTCTGAAGCAGTGTTTGCCAAGGCTCGATATTCCGATTCACAACTCGAACGAGCAACCGTAGGTTGCTTCTTTGCACTCCACGAGATAAGGTTTCCACCGAGAAATACAGAATACCCGTATGTGGACCGTCGAGTTTCGGGGCAACGAGCCCAATCTGCATCAGAATAAGCGAGAATGGATAGCTCATTGCGGGCTGTGAAAGAGAGGCCGAAGTGCAAGGTCCCTTTGACGTACCGAAGGATCCGCTTGACAGCATCGTAGTGAGTAACAGTGGGTTGGTGCAAAAATTGACTAACTTGGCTAACGGCATAAGAGAGATCCGGACGAGTGATAGTGAGGTATTGCAGGGCCCCGACAAGAGATCGATAGAGGGTAGGTTCAGTAAATGGTTGACCTTCACTGGTTAGAGAGCAGCCGGCAACAAGAGGTGTACTGACAGGTTTTGAATCAAGTAGTTGAGCCCGCTCCAAAATATCATGAGCATACTTAGCTTGTCCAACAAACAGACCGCTAGAAGTGGATGAAACTTCCAAACCCAAAAAATAATTCAGTGTCCCGAGATCTTTAATCGAAAACTCCATGTTCATGTGGCGTATGAGCTTTTGAAGTGAAGCAGGAGAACTGCCAGTGATAATTATGTCGTCGACATACAAGAGAAGATATATAACCGAAGCATCACGATGGTAAGAGAAGAGCGAGGAATCCGAGCGGCATTGTTGGAACCCCAAAGAGAGGAGGAACGAGCTAAAGCGCTGGAACCATGCCAAAGGGGCTTGTCGTAAGCCATAAAGTGCCTTCTTGAGACGACATACATGATTCGGAAAGCGGGAGTCAACAAATCCAGGTGGTTGGGCCATGTAAACGGGCTTTGTAAGAACGCCGTTCAGAAAAGCATTCTTTACATCGAGTTGATGTAGTGACCATTTGTAATGAACAGCAAGAGCCAAAATAACTCGAACTGTGGTAGCCTTGACGACAGGACTAAAGGTGTGCTGAAAGTCTGTACCGGGAATCTGAGTAAAGCCTTGAGCAACAAGACGTGCTTTGTAACGCTCAATGGATCCATCAGAGTGATATTTTGTGCGAAATACCCATTTGGAACCGACAATATTAACACCGACTGGCGGAGGGACTAAATCCCATGTGGTGTTGGAGTGGAGGGCATCGATCTCTTCTTGCATGGCAGCAATCCAGTGAGGGAATTTCATAGCGGATTTAAAACCACGGGGCTCATTGGTAGTAGATAAAGCTGTAAGGAGTGCAGTGGTAGCGAGATGCACCGGATACTTTGGTTTAAAGATACCAGCTTTGGCACGAGTTATCATAGGATGCCGAGGGACTGGATCAACTGTGGGGGCGGGAGAAGCCGTCGAGGAGAGACTATCGGGAGAAGCCGAAGGCGGAGAATTAGACGGAGTAGATGCAGGACAATGTGATTCAGGCGTAGAAGTAGTGGGTGCGTCAATGGTAGGTATAGATACAGTAGAACATGGTCGACATAAGGGTGTGGGAGGAGTGGTCTGTGTGGGCGATGGGCGAGTTGAAGTAGAGACACCAGGCGAAGAGCTGACAGAGAAGTAATCTTCATAGCCTGTGATATCTAGATCATTACTCTGAGATGTAGAACCATGTTTAGTAAAAGGAAATAAATGTTCATCAAACTGGGCGTGGCGCGAAATGAATACACGGTTTGTAGCAGGATCATAACATCGGAACCCTTTGTACATACTACTGTAGCCGATGAAGATGCACGGTAGACTCCTGGGAGCCAATTTATGCGGGGAATAATCCCTGAGATACGGAAACACTCGACAACCAAATGGTTTAAAATTTGCATAATTTGGTGGTGTACCAAAAAGGACCTCAAATGGAGATATATTACCAAGCACAGAGGAAGGAAGCCGATTAATTATGTGAGTTGCAGCTGCAAATGCATCAAACCATAGACAAACAGGAACAGAGGCATGAAATAACATAGATAAACCTGTTTCACAAATATGACGATGTTTACGTTCCGCTCGACCATTTTGCTGAGGTGTATACGGGCAAGAGACACGATGATGTATGCCGTGAATATCCAAAAAATGACGAACCCGGTTATTCATAAATTCAGAACCTCCGTCACTCTGAAAGGTTTTCACAGTGGTAGAAAATTGATTGCAAACAAATGCATGAAATTTGACAAATATATCATAAAAGTCAGATTTTGCATGCATAGGATAAATCCAGGTGAACCGAGAAAAGTCATCCACAAAAGCAACATAATAGCGATAGCCAGTAGAAGATTCGACAGGCGCAGGACCCCATAAATCACAATGAACCAGTTCCAAAACAGCAGAGGCACGTTTATCATTTAAATCAAAAGCAAGACGCTTACTTTTAGCCAATTGACAAGAGGCGCACATATCAGGATTCGGCAATAAAGAAGTAACACCCAAATGTCCATGTTTATTCAATAACGAAATAATAGAAAATGGGACATGCCCCAGGCGTAAATGCCATAAATGAAAACTAGCTTTTAGTTTAGTGGAGCGAACACTGGAGAGAAAAGCAGAAGTGCCACGATCCAGAACATACAGTCCATGCTCACATCGACCTTGAGCCAGTACTGTTTTGTTGAGCCGGTGCTGAATAGTAAACGTCTTATCAGAGAATAGCACATCAACAGGATAGTCAGCAGTTAATTTACTTATGGACAACAAATTTTTTGTAATTTGAGGCACCACGAGCACATCAAGTAATTTAACATTATTAGATAAAGTACGATATCCAATATGAGATATAGGAAGTGATGTACCGTTCCCGACCACGACAGATTGGTGTCCACTGTATTGTTCAACAGAATCAAGAGAAGAAGGTTGTGCCGCTATGTGGGCTGAAGCCCCCGAGTCCACAAACCAGTCAGGCATATTTTTATTGGGCTGAGGTGATAAAGAGCATTGGGCCTGGAAAGCTTGGGCCAAGTCTACATTCTGTGGTGGAGGACGATAAGAATTTGAAGAGGGAGTAGCAGTACACCTGTTGAGAAAAATTGGGCATTGATTTGCATAGTGTTCTCCTGTACACAATTGACAACGAGGAGGACGACGCGAGAAGCCATTCCCGCGACTACCGGACTGATTTCCGGAGGAGGAGAATCCACGATGACCGGAGTTCTGAGGAGATCGATTGTTTGAGTTCGGGCGAGGGCTAGATCCGGGCTGTCGAGAGAAGTTCTGAGAAGGGCCCGAACTACGACGAGCATCGGCAGCAAAGGCGACTTGGGACTGAGAGGGGGATGCGTCCATAGTCTTGGTCATGAGATCAAATTGGATTGCCTGGTGTAGGAGAGTTGTAAATCCAGGCATAGGTTCAAGGGCCATCCGTGTGTCGGCAAAATTTGTAAAGTGCGCACCCAAGCCACGAAGGAAAAAATGACTTTTGTCGGAGTCGTCGACTGGCCGTCCAATTGCCGATAACTGGTCACACAAGGCTTTGAATTTCTTTCCATAATCTTGAACAGAGAGAGAGCCACGACGAAGGGAGAGGAGCTCTTCTCTTAGTTGATTTGCACGGGAGGCAGAAGAGTGAGCAAACGCGCGTTCAAGGGCAAGCCAAGCATCACGTGAGGTGGTGCAATCGACGACCTCGGCCATCGCCTCTTCCGTGAGAGAGGAGAAGAGGATGCCGAGAATTTTTTGATCTCTAGAATTCCAATCATAGTAGGCAGGATTCGAGGACTCTTTTCCATCGACGGTGATCGTAGAGGCAGGAGGCAGGGAAGAGCCATCTACAAAACCAAGTAGATCAAAACTTGTTAGCATAGGTAATACCTGTCGTTTCCAGAGGAGGAAGTTGGATGAAGTGAGTTTAATGGAAAGCATATGTATCATTGTTGTGATCGGTATTGGTTCGTTAGAAGAAGAAGGGGCCATCTTGCTGATCGAAGGAAAAGGAAGGGAAAAGAGATCCGATGTTTAGGCTGATACCATGAGAGAATGGGAATATTATCACCGATGATTTGTATTTCTCATTAACACGAAATATATAGTGATGTATACAATAAACAATCCCATAAATCAAGGGATATATTCTAGGAAAAGATTACAGCAAATTAATATTATTTACTATCCTTATTAACTGTTGGAAAATATAGAGCTCGGAGAGGGCTTCGAAACGATAGCTCATTCGCTCAAATCGGAGTTGAAATGAATGAGAAATTAATTTCTAAAATATAATCATAATAGAGGGAAAAAGAAAAAAAAATGAAAGGGATATTAGTTATCCCACATTGGAAAACTAACAAAAGGCAAGTGGGTATATAAGATTCTTGGCCTTTAGTAGCTTATGAATCAATTATTATAGTATTGCTCCGCCTCCTACGTGCGCGCAGGGGGGGTGCAAAACTTGACTACGAACCCCGAACTTGTGTGCGAGCGCGACCTGCGTACACGAATGTCGCTTCGATTTGGGGGCAGTCGACCAAGCTACTTTTTGCGATTTTTCTTTTCCGAACCGTTACAAAGTAACGGTTATTTGACTCATAAATAATTGTGATTTTATTTATTAAATAAATAAAATGAAAATTATATTCTGATTATATTTTTTTTTTTGAATTTGAAATGGCCATTAAGGAGTCCTTAATGCAGAGCCATAATGGCTTGACCGTTACGGTCAACAATGTCCAGGTTCATGCATGAACCCTCAGCAACCCTATGTGCTCGGCTATATAAACGAGCCTCATGTCTGAAAGTAAGATACATCAAAACCACTCCAGCATTTTGTTACCTTCCTCTCCTCTTCTTTCTTATAATCTTTGGCCCTCCGGTGAAGTCTTTCAGACAACTCTCGGTTCGACGTGCAACGTGGTTGCTTGAGACGTTGTATCCTGGGAAACAAACGATCGGTAGAGGTCGAATTTTGTTTTAAGGAGATCGTGTCTAACACGAGCCTCGTCTTGTTTCTGTTCTTAGCCATCTCTATAAATCCCGATCCTACAGTTCAGTGCCTCTTCATGCCATTCCAGTGCCTCTTCATGCTACTCAGTGCCATTACATGGCCACTCAGTGTTGATTGTGTGTTTTTGGTGGCTGTTCAGTGTTGTATGTGGCCTGTTCAGTGTTGTATATGCCTGTTCAGTGCTTTGTGTGTGTCACTCAGTGTTTGTACTCACATCCGTGTGTGTTTTTTGGTGTTCCAGGTCCTATGAACAGATGAGGTCCAACTTGCTCACCATCATCCGGACTTTTGATGATATCAAGGACAAGCTGAAAGCGAGCCACGACGAGTATTTGTTAGTATTTTACAAAACATACAGTGCTTTGACATAGTTAAAAGAAATTTATTTTGAAAATTACAAAAACCAAGACTATTTTATTCTTACATTTAGACTCTCGACATAAAGAACATTCGGATCAAACTTTTTTAATGTAGCACGGAGAAGCTTTTGCTTGCACTTGATCGAATGTTTTTCACTACGTGAAACTAGCAGTACATGATTTCTAATATGATTCTTACTTATCCATCTCCTGAGTTATTTTTTTATCTCCTCTGTTCCTCAGGAAGAAGGAAATAAAATAAGCTACTATTATATATAGTGAATGTCTACAAATATGATGTAGTTCCGATATTTTAACAATAAATGCTTTTATATTTTGCAGACCCTCCTCAATCCACTTTACCTTCCTGGAAGTCGGGTTACATCATCACATTTTGATACAAAAGTTCGCGCACTTGCTAGAAAATATTTGTGAATCCTTCCTGGGATTGATTGGTTGGCGACTGGAATTTGTTGCTGCAGTTGTGTTTCTTATACACGATTTGAGTTGATTACAGGTGGTCTATTGTCACTTCTGTTTTATTGTCGTTTTATTTTCTTCTTAATAATTATGTACGTTTTTCTTTTTACCAGAAATGGCGCTCAGAAGTTGTTAGGCATCTTCATAGCTGTTGCATATTTTCTTTCCGGGATGTACTGCAGTGTTAGCCAGCTTAGTGTGCGTACGAAGGAGAACTCGAAATCGAGAAGTGTGGCTGCTGTCGCACCGTACAGTCCTCCTCCGACCCCGAGGAGCAAATGCCTTATTTCGACTACTTTCCCATGATTTTGATCTTGATCATCAGGCGGAGTACCGACGTTTATGTATTTATTATATTTCATGTATGAAAGTTTTATTTGCTGCAATGTTTTGTAATCGAAATTGTCACGTGATACATTTTTGTTAAATATGTTTGAAAGGGTCGAAGTATTGATTTTTTTTGGAATAATATTTATTTTAGACTTCCAAATGTACTGTGTGGTTTGAATTCAGAATCTTGGTGCAATTGGATTTTAGGTTGTCCAATGTTATGTGATGTGGAGGTCACTGTTAAAATATGTCATATTTTAACACTGAATGACATATTTTAACACTGAACACACTGAATGTCATATTTTAACACTGAATGACATATTTTAACACTGAACACACTGAATGTCATATTTTAACAGTGAATGACATATTTTAACACTGAATGACATATTTTAACACTGAACACACTGAATGTCATATTTTAACACTGAATGTCGTATAAACACACTGAATGTAAAATAAAAATACGTAAAACTCGAATGAAAAAATACACAAAACTCGTGATAAAAACATCGATTCAACATTCCATTACAATTTCACCAAATCAATCATTTTTCTTTACATCAATTAAAGTCATTAATCATAAATCACAATTCAATTTCCATTCAAGAACTAGTGAACTTGGTATCTGTATTAGTCCCTTTCAGAAACGGCGTGCTTCGCCAGCTCTCCGGGAAGCACCAATCGGACCGCCATCGCAATCTCTCGAGAAGTGAATTTGAATTTGAACCTAAACAGCAGCTGAACGAGCTAAAAAAAAAAAATTCATACAAACTTTATTTCTGATTTGAGAGTCCATCTGCAAGAAAACAAAAGCAACATTGAACCTGATGATCCATGCTTTCCAAAGCAAGCACTGCCTCCTCTTGCGAAGTGTATTGAATGAATGCATATCCTTTTGAATTTTTCTTAGCTTCGTCCTTGACGATGTTTACTATTTACTACCATAGGACAACACAGATTATGTAGACCCATATATAAACTGTAAAAACATACGATGAGATTCGTAAAAAACATGGAATACAAAAAAAAATTAAATTATTTTATATTAGATTTTTATGTTTTTTATTCGATTTCGAGTTTTCAGATTATTTGATTTTCAATTACTACACGCAGGATCGCAAAATAACCGAGTCGAGTCCAACTACTGGACATCATGTTGAATGCTATATTGCTCGAGTTTGGTTCGAGATCATATATACCTAACATTCATATTCAAAATTAAAGTATATAGTCAAATTTTGCTTACATTTACACCCATAACTTGTTTGAAAGAAGATACAGTATGATAATTACACACAAAATTCAGCAACAAAAAGTTGTGCCAGAAAATCAGTAGCAGGTGAGTACTTCATCGATAGGATGAATCAAGAATCGGCCACAGTCCATCAACGCCTTCTCCATAGCTCCAACAATGGCAAACAATTTAAACGTAGGATAGGGATACTTATCGGAGTCTGGACAAAGTTTGTCCACTGCCGCTATGAATCTTTTGTTGTCAGCCTCGACACGCATGGAATAAATCCAGAAACATCCACCACATTTCCCTTCACGTAGATCCTTCGAGGGTCGCAGCCGTGAATCTCTACAAGAAACACTGACACTGAACGCATAAATAAAACACTGACTGCATAAACTGAACACAGAAACACAACACTGAATGGGAACAGGTATCCTAGGGAAACTGGTATTCATTCAGACACTGAATGAAGCAAATCAACACTGAGTCCATATGGTTAAGTATGGATTCAGTGTGCAACAGGTGGGTACAGTGTGTAAGTGCAATTAGTCCAGCTCAATGCACAATGAATCAAGCCATTAAACACTGACTGGACGCATGATGAAAAAAGCGCATGGTGAATTAGACACTGACTGAACCAATTAAGCACTGAATGGCAAGCTCAGTGCAGGAACACTGAATGCATGCACACTGAACACTGAATGCATGCTCAATTAACACTGAATGCAACGAAAAAACACTGAACATGCATAATAAAAAACAATGAACACTGAATGCATGCTCAATGCACACTGAATCAATCCACACACTTTGCATGCATGCTGAATCAAGCTTTTAAGCACTGATCGGGTACGTGGATTCGAAATCGCGTACCTGGATTCGAAATCGTCGGGAAGGAGGGCGGCGGCACATCTGACATTTGAACTGAGACAGGAACGGCGGCGGCGAGGTTGGCGGCGGAGATGAAATCGATCGATCGATCGATGCCGAGGGAGACGGACTGCATGAAATCGATTATCGCGGCGGAAAATTCAAGGTGCTCACCGGTGGCGTCCTTCACCGGTAGTTGTGGAAGACGACGGTTTTGAGGTGGTTGGAGGCGAGGACGATGGAGGTGAGAGGGAGGGGCCCGGACTCGACGAAGGCGACGAGGGAAGGGGAGGGGCAGTGAAGGGAGAGGAGGTTGAACTCGGCTCGGGGAAGGGAATGACGCCGGAGAAACTCGTCGTCGATACCTCGCCCGTGTCGAATACACGAGGGTCTGCACCGGCGGGGGAGGAGAGGAGAGGAGGATCTGGCCGTGGGGGTGGGGGCGGGGTCGTCGGCGTCGCGGCGGTGGGGTCGGCGGGGTAGAAGGCGGCTGGTCGATTTCCCGATCGTGGATTTGGGGGGCGTAGATTAGGGGTTTGGGGGGGTTGGGGTGGGGTAGGATATGTCGAGGGTAGTTTCGTCCTTCCAGGTATATTTTTTTGGCCTAATTGACACAAAATGGCTTAATTGACACGAAAATTGGAGATTGGCCTTATTGCCGAAAAAATGCTGAAAATTGGCCTTATTGCCATTTCTCCCTTTTAAAAAAGAGTAATTTATTATTTATATTTCATTTTCATCTCATAATAATTGACACATTTTTTCTAAGTGGTCTCAAAATGATTGACATTCGCTAAAAAGAAAATTTATGTTTCAACCTTTTCATTTTATAAATATTATTTTATTCTTGTTTTATTAATTAGTATTTTTTTAAACATTAGTTACAACTACTTTAATACTCCCTCTATCCAATAGCAATAGTCATATATGGTCAATATTGACTTTTTTTGTTCTATAATAGTATAAGAAAATTATAAAAAATAACTAAAATAAAATTTAATATTATGAAAATATTATGAACAAATAACTAAAATAAAATTTAACTATTAAATTTTATTTTAGTTATTTTTCCATAATTTTTTTATACAAGTTAAATTTTATTTTAGTTATTTTTTCATAATTTTTTTATACAATTTATCATATACTATATGTATTGAACGAAAAAAATTACCGTTGACCACCCGAGATTATTGGGTTAGAGGGAGTATTCAACTTTAAAAAATATATTTTTTTTTAATTTTTGGTCAAAACATAAAAAATTAAAATTTTTATTAATCTAAAAAGTGTCTCAATTCTATTTTTTAAACTTTTGAAATGAACAAAAATAAATTTAATTTATATGAACTAAACGTAACTAGTCCTCCTACCCGTGCGATGCACGTTTATTTAATTCAACTATTTGTTACTCGGGGTAATGCTCTTTCGGCTTAATATTAGATGTAGATATTGATAATGAACAAATAAATAGTAAGTGAATGATCTAATTGAAATGAGAAAATTTCCAATTTAGTCCCAAAAAGATGAGCTGTTTTCTTTTTCGTACCACAAAGTCACACTTTCTCAAATTAATCCAGTAAATCTTCAAATCTAGTCGATTTCATCCAATTTTCGCCTGAAAATTCAAAATCTGCCGGAAATCGACCGCGTGAGTTGCACGCGCCATTTGAATTAGGTATTCCCGGCGACCTAATCCACGTGGCGACATTTGATTGGCTGATTTGAGTGTGGTGATGAATTTGGGTGATTTTTACATTGAATTCGAGAATTATGGTTTGTGGGGAGAGTACTTTTGAGAATTTAGGGTTTTTTGGAAAACAATTTACGGGTGAAATGAATGAAGCGCGACTATCTCCCGCTTTTCTAATCTAAATTCATTTTCTTTTTGTTTTTTTAATCATGTAATATCCACGTTGCGACAGGTGGAATTTCATTTTTTTTTTGTTTTCTTTAACAACCACAACCAATCAACTGTCGTCACGTAGATTAGGTCGCCGATAATCCCTAATTCAAATGGCACGTGCGACTCACGCGGTCGATTCCCGGCAAATTTTGAATTTTCAGTCGAAATTTGGATGAAATCGACTCGATTTGAAGCTTTACTGGATTAATTTGAGAAAGTGTGACTTTGTGGTACCAAAAAGAAAACAGTCCATCTTTATAGGATTAAATTGGTAATTTTCTCAATTGAAATAGTACATTAAAGAAAATTACATTCATATTACAAATTATGTAATACTTCTTTATAAACTACATTTGTTCTATTCGTAAGACGACCACACTGGTCACAAAGCAAAAGCTTCAACCCGGTCGTGTTGGTTACTCTAGACAACTACAATTGATCGTGCGTAAATACTGGTTTCTTAAAAAATATTCCACCATTTGTCAACTACTGACTTTGACTCTTATTAATAATCAAGGCATAGCAAACTGGAATTTGGTATTCGAGAGCGTCAGAGCAATTCGAGTATTAAAAACCATTTCCCCATAATTATTTCCTTCTAATACTTTTGCGTGGATAATATAATTATCAAGTAGTGTCACAACCAATACCATTGCAGTCAGATGCATAGTATAACGGTCACCCCAATCTAATACGAAACCGTTCATGTATCAAAAACTATATACCATGTCACAAAATTTAATTAATTCGTATATTATATACAATAAATAAAATATGACATGACTATATAAATTGTTGCTTAAAGAAAAATAAGATATATATATATATATATATATATATATATATATATATATATATATATATATATATATATATATATATATATATATATATATATATATATATTAATTAATATATTTAGATATTAATATTAAATTATTAATGAATAGTTTTATTATTTTTATTTCAACTATATTTCTCAATAACACTATTTTAATAATTTATTTATATTTATAATCATATAGAAAATAAAAAGAGATCCTTTGATATTTTCTAATAATAATTTTGGATCTTGGACACTTAAAAGATATAAATCGTATATACAAATATTATAAATTACATCATTAAATACAAATATTATAAATTACATCATTAAATACAAATACGGTTGCGTAAGTTACAACAAAAATAAAATTAGAATAAAATTAAATAGAAATATTATAAATTTTATTAAAATAATAATTGTAAGTTACACAAAATATTATAAATTACATCATAAAATAAATAAAAGATAAATAAATTATTAACGCAAAATATTCTAAAGTCTAAACTTATTAAAACTTGATTTCATTTAAATTTTTTGATACAACTATAATCAACAAACAATAATATTAAAACTAAAATTCGAATTAGTAAAAATATTAATGATTAAACAATAATATTAAAACTAAAATTCAAATTAGTAAAAAATACTAATATTTGTAAAAGAATGTTTACCTATCATAAAACAAAAACAAAACTGGCATAGAACTCTTAAAAAAACAAAAGTGAGCATTTACAAATAAAAAAAATAGAATAGGGAGAGGTAAGGAGTGAGTGAAGATGACGTATTTTATATAGACACTCATTTGAATTATGATTATAGTAATATAAAGAGTAGATAATTGCTTGAAATAAAGAATAGATTTACCTAAAATTCCGATATTATTGTTTATATAATATAAATTAATTAACGTTTAAATATATTAATAAAAAATGCAAATTCTCTTTCATCATCTCTTTTAATTACGCTAATTAATTTTAGTATTATATATAAATAGTGATATTTTAAATATTTCGTCAATATTTACTATAATTAAGGGAGATTATAAATTTAAATTATATTATATAAATAAATAAATAATTATGCTAATTAATTAAAAATAATTACGCTAATTAATTACCGTGTAAATACAAATTTAATCTATGTTTAATAATAGGCGTGAACACAACATAATTAATTACCGTGTAAATACAAATTTAATCTATGTTTAATAATAGGCGTGAACACAACATAATCTAACTGGTAAAATATATGCTTGCTATATATTATAAGGAAGGATTTATAATCAGAGATAATAAAAATTTTATTTGATTTCTCTCATAGATAAATTTTATTTTATAAATTTATAATATTATTTATACATCAAATATGGTTGGATGACTAATATAATAATTATTTTTGTAATTTATTACTTTAATTATCTGTAATTCCTATAATTAAAATACATAAATTAATTAAATCACATTTATTATTATTATTTATATATAAAAAATATTGAACTAAAATACATAAATTAATTTTGTTTTATTGATATTTGTAAGTAATAAAAATAAAAATATTGTTGCGTAAGTTACAACATAAACAAAATTAGAATAAAATTAAATAGAATTATTGTAAATTGCGTAAATTTCATTAATTACATTAAATAGATAAAATAAATCATAAATAAAATGAAAATAAACTATTTTAATTACATCATAAATAAAATTAACACAAACTACTCTAATTTTATCAAGAAACATAACAAAAGTTTGGAATCCATTCAAAAGTTTTGCAAAAAAATTACAATTCAAAAGTTCTGCAAAAAAAATGACTTACCTCCAAAAAGTTATTAAAATCGAATTAGTAAAAATACAAAAAACAACAAAAAAAAACAACAAAACATACATAAAGCTCTGCAAAAAATAAATAAACGTCAGCATAAACAAATTTAAAAAATAGCTAAATGAAAAGGCTACAAAAAATAGAAAAAAATAAAAAAAACAACAAAACTTACATAGAGCTCAGCACAAAAATAAATAAATGTGAGCATGAATAAATAAAAAAAATAGCTGAAATGAAAATTGAATAAATAAATATAAGCATGAAGAAATAAAAAAAATAGTTAATTAAAACTGAGAGTTAGTCCAAAAAATACAAAAAAACAAAAAAAAAAAAAACAAATCTTACATAAAGCTCTCCACAAAAATAAATAAATGTGAGCATAAACAAATAAAAAATAGCTAAAATGAAAAGGCTACAAAAATACAAAAAAATAAAAAAAACAACAAAACTTCCACAAAAATAAATAAATGTAAGCATGAATAAATAAAAAAAATAGCTGTGAAAATTGAATAAATAAATGTGAGAATGAACAAATAAAAAAAATAGCTTAAAGTGAAAGGTAGTGCAAAAAATACAAAAAGTTTTGCACAAAAATAAATAAATGTAAGCATGAACAAATAAAAAATTAAATAAAAACATAAATTATTATTCACTATTATTATTCTATTTTTTTATCATTTTTTATAAAATAAAGATATGATCAAATAATAATAAAATAAATTTCAAAAATATAAGTATTCAAAAATAATTACAAGTAATTAATTAATAAATTACTCAATTTAAATAATATAATTATAAAATGAAAAATAAAAACTCTAAGTATAACAAAAATAAATAAATGTGAGCATGAACAAATAAAAAAAATAGCTAAAATGAAAAAGGCTACAAAAAATACAAAAAAATAAAAAAACAACAAAACTTACATAGATATCTGCACAAAAATAAATAAATGTGAGCATGAATAAATAAAAAAAATAGGTGTGAAAATTGAATAAATAAATGTGAGGATTAACAAATAAAAAAAATAGCTGAAATTAAAAGTGAGAGGTAATGCAAAAATACAAAAAAAAACAAAAAAAATTAACAAAACTTAAATAGAGTTCTGCACAAAAATAAATAAATGTAATCATAAACAAATAAAAAAAATAGCTGAAAAAAAAAGTGAATAAATAAATGTGAGCAATGAACAGATAAAAAAAATATCTAAATGAAAAGTGAAAGGTAGGGAGTGAGTGAAGATAACGTCTTTATATATATAGACACGGAAGTAGAGTTTGATAATAATTATTATTTTTAAATATAATTAATTTAAATTACCTTAAATTTCGATATTATTGTTTGTATAATAAAAATTAATTAATTAATCGATTAAATATATTAATAACAAATGTAGATTGTCTCTCATCATTCCTTAATTATTGATAATTAATTTTAGTAATATAATAGAATAAACTTAATTAAAGAAGATAAATATTAAATAAAGGTGATATTGCGGAGATTATATTAAGGAGATTATAAATATAAATTATATTATATAAAGAAATAAATAATTAAACTAATTAATTAAAAATAATTACGCTAATTAATTGCGCTAAAAATATTATAAATGTAAATTATATTATATATAGAAAAAAATAATAATTACACGCTAAAAATGATATTGATTATAAGGAGATTATATTAAAAAAATTATAAATGTAAATTATATTATATAAAAAAGTAAATAATTATGCTAATTAATTAAAAATAATTGTTTTAATTAATTACGCTAAAAATTACGCTAATTAATTACTAAAAATAATAATTAATAATGACCCATGTGAACACAAATTTAATTTAACGGTGTTTGTTTTATTAATAGGTGTGAACACAAAAGAATTGAAAACATACAAAACATAACAATTGCTAGCTAAATTATATATTATAAGAAAAGATTAATTTGAATTAAAATAAATTAAACTGAAAATAAATTGAAAATAACAAAACTTTTCAATCAAATGTCGCGTAGGATTGACACGTAAATAAATTTTGGTTTGATCAAAAAGCTAATGTATATATATATATATATATATATATTTATAATTTAAAAGACTAGTTATCAAGATTTGCGTACAGCATTAGAGACATAGGTATTACCTCTCTGGTTATTCAACAAAAATTCAAAATTTATAATCCAAACGAGGCACTTGCCTCGGCGGTTTTCCACTTTTTCACTCCGTTAAAATGCTCTTTCTTAATTTCTTAAACACATTTAAAATTAAGATTAAGATTAATTAATCCCAGAACTGTAGCAGCATCGTACTATAGATATCCCATCGATTCTCCTCTCGAGTAGAGCCGCCACTCCTCCTAAATCATAACCCTCTCTTTCATTTTCAGTACTTCTTTACATCTTCTTCTGATGCTGCTTTTGCTATCAGCGCCGTGAGGTGAGGGATATCATATTTTGAATCTCCGGGGTGGGGTTTTGTTCTCTGGTTCTTGAAAAAGGTACGAACGGAAACATTTCTTACCTCGCAAGATAAAACTTGATTTTCATTTTTATTTTTATTTTTATTTTTTATTTTTCATGCATGCTACCACTTTTGTGTTCATACTCAAGTGGATTTGTTCCTCCCTGTTTTCGCAGAGCTGATTTTTGGGTGATGGAAACGGAAGGGAGTTCTTCAGGCGCGAGGAGTATGAGACCGTGGCACGAAGACCAGTTCATCGATTTGGTTCTTTCATGGTCTACCCGAGATATTCTTGACCAGAATCGGTATAAAAATCAGGTGTGTTCTTTCTCGAAATTTCAATGCTATTTATAGATAGGGTAAAAATTCATTTTCCTGTGTTACTTATTGATTCTATTATGTAACTGCAAACATCTCTGTGGCCTAGTTTCCATAGCATATTAGTGTTTTTCATACTTTGCTTATTTGTCGAATTTTGATAGTCATGCCCTGCCTGCATTTGTTTAGGTCGATGAAATACCGATGTCATTTGAAAGCGTGGACAAGTATCTTGGTTCTTATGTTTATCCTTTATTGGAAGAAACTCGCGCACATCTTGCCTCGGCCATGGAAACTGTATACAGAGAGCCTTTTGCCGAGATAAAATCTTTCACACAGTCCGCGTATGATACGTTGCACTATAATGTTAACGTTGACTGTTGGGAAAATAGACAAGGCGATGGCGGTAGGGAGGCTTACATCAGAACTTTGCCTGGTGACATTGTTATGGTCTCAAAAACGAAACCCGAAACTGCTTCTGACCTCGAACGTGAAGGCTGGAATTACACTCTTGCGTGTGTAGTGAATATTCCCGACGATGAGGGTGGTGAGGGATGTCATTCCTGCAATTTCGCCATAAGGACAGCTGAGCTTGTTGAATTTGAACATGGACAAAACGATACTCTCTATGTAGTTTTCTTGCTGAATGTCACGCCATATAAGAGAATATGGAGTGCTTTGACAATGAGGCGGAATCTGCGGATCATTGAGAAAATAATATCCACACGTGGCATGGTAAGTAAGCTACTGTACTCACCCCCAATCCATTTTATTGTATCTTTTCGGTTATCACATCTGTTGATCTCACCATTGTGCTCATTAACATACGGAGTACTATCCATTTTTTTTTTCAATTGTCACATTATTAAAATGGTAAAATTTAGTCTGTTCATTCTTTAATTGTGGCATTGACTATATTTCAGTATGATGGTTATTTAATTTAAAAGTTAGAGGCAGAAGCTTACAAACATGATTTGTCAAACTGAATATGTTTCCGAGTAATCACTATTTTCATGTCTTCATGGGGTTAAAATTTCTGAAAATGATCTAATTCATAGTTGGGGACATTTCCAACAGGACGAAGGACATTGCAAAGTATGCCCTCTCAAATGCAATAGTAAGATACAGGAAAAGCTTGAGCCGTCTTTGTCATCTAAGTTGAACGAATCACAACTTGAGTCTATTTTGGTGTCTCTATCCAAAACTGGTACTGGAAAGACAACAACCTTGAGTATTTTGTTGTACACTCTCTTACGAATGAATGTGAGGACCCTTATTTGTGCTCCAACGAACGTTGCAATTACAGAACTGGCCTCTCGCGTTTTAGCACTAGCAAGAAGCTCATTCCATACTGAATTGGAGACTAGCTTTGGGTCTTTTCCTTTGGGAGACATGCTTATTTTCGGGAACAAGGATCGCTTGGAAGTTGGCTCAGACGTTGAGGAAATACTTTTAGATCACCGTGTTCAAAGGCTCGTAGAGTGCTTAACACCATTCACTGGTTGGAGGCAACGCGTTGATTCCATGCTTGATTTTCTTGTATACTGTGTTTCTCACTATCAAATTTTCACTGACAACGAGATTAAAAAAGCAAAACAAAGTCCTCGGGATGATGAAGATTGTCAGCACTCCGAGTCCATGTCACTTTTAGAGTTTGCTAGAGATCGATTTTCACATTTAGCTAAACCTCTGCGAGAATGCATGCTGACATTTTTAACTCATCTACCAAGGAGCTTCCTCCAGGAGCACAACTTTCAAAACATAAGGCAACTTATGCTTCATCTTTGCTCTATGGAAATGCTTTTGTTTGAAAACTCTAGAATGACATGTAATGAATTGGAGAATGCCTTTCTAGGAAAGAGATTAATGGTCGGTTCTGAACCACTTGTTGATGGTAAGTCATCCTTAGTGTTTGTCAGAAGCCAGTGTCTGTCTATCCTAAAATCTCTTCGGGCGTCTCTCCTTGAAATTGGCCTTCCCCTTGACCTTTCTATCGGCACCGAAAAATCTTCAACCACAGAGTTGTGTTTCCAAAAGGCTTCGTTAATTTTCTGCACAACATCATCCTCATATAAGCTACACTCGATTGAGATGGAGCCATTTAGCATGTTAATCATTGATGAAGCCGCTCAAGTAAAGGAAAGTGAATCAGTTATACCACTTCAGATCCTGAATGTGAGACATGCTGTTTTAGTTGGGGATGAGTGTCAATTACCAGCTACAGTTATGAGCCCGGTAAGTTCTTAAACACCAAATTCATTACTTTTTTGTCAGGTGCTCCCTGTGACTGTATCAAATGGATGAGTGAAAGGTTATGATAATGTCTTATGATTTTTACTGCAGTTGTCAAAGGAAGTTGGCTTCGGGAGAAGCCTGTTTGAGAGATTGAGCACGTTGGGTCATTCTAAGCATTTGCTTAATGTGCAATACAGGATGCATCCAATAATAAGTCAATTTCCGAATTCAAACTTTTATCAAAACCAGATATTAGATGCTCCTTATGTTCAGAGTCGAAGCTATGAAAGAAGCTATCTTCAGGGGAGGATGTTTGGTCCCTATTCGTTTATAAACATTCGTGATGGACAGGAAGAATTGGGTGATGTTGGGCACAGTAGAAGAAACATGGTTGAGGTAGCTGTAGCAGTGAAGCTAGTGCATAAACTCTTCAAAGGTATGTTTCCATCTGTCAGTTTTGTATATTCCTTCCAACCCATTTAATTATTGCATGCAGATTCTTTTCAAATCTATGTTATTTGTTTCTTGGTTGTGTTTTATGTCTTGAATATTAGAGTAACCTTTGTTTCACCATAAACATAAATACTAGTGATATAGTGATGTGTTAGTTAACTCACTTTCTAGTTTGATCCCATTATTACATTTCTAATCATGACTTATATGTAAATAATGAGCAGCATGGAATGGGTCAAATGAGAACCTCAGCATTGGTTTGATTTCTCCCTATGCTGCGCAAGTTGAAGCAATTCGAGATAAGCTATCCCGCAAGTATGAAAATCATAAGGGGTTTGTAGTTAAGGTGAAGTCAGTCGATGGGTTTCAAGGTGGAGAAGAAGATATCATAATTGTATCAACTGTGTGGTCTTATAAATGTGGATCCATTGGTTTCCTGGCTAGTCCTCAAAGAACCAATGTTGCTTTGACTAGAGCTCGGTATGATCACATGATTATTCTATCTTACTTCTATATTATATTCAAAACGAAGATTGTGATTTTAGTTCCTTTTTGTTTTTCCCCTTTCTGTCTAGTCACTGCCTCTGGATATTAGGGAATGAAGGAACATTGTGCAGAAGTGATTCTGTTTGGGAAGCAATAGTATGTGATGCTAAGCGTCGGAATTGTTTCTTCAATGCGGATGAAGATCACGACTTTCAAAAAACTGTTATCGAGGTTAAGAAAGAGTTGGATCAACTTGATGATCTTCTTAGCGGGGAGAGTGTGCTTTTCAGGCATTCAAGATGGAAGGTATAAATTTATTGTGATAGTTCCAATGAGTCTGTGTTTCTGAATTAATCTGGCTGTAAATCCTGTTAGCCATAAAAATCCTTGTGCCAATTATATGTGTGAGACGAGACAGCTTTTTTCCAGTGGTATCTTGCCTTCTTGGGTCTCTTTTTTTTTTTTTTTTTTTTTTGGCTCTTTCCTAAATATTAAAAGACATATTTTCCTCACAGTGTATCTTTCTTATCCACAGGTTTTGTTAAGTGAAAATTTCCGAAAGTCTTTCCAGAGATTGAAACCTTCCAATGTCAAGAATGTGGTCATAAATCTTTTACTTAGGCTTGCAAGTGGCTGGAGACCCAAGAAAGTAAACGTGGACATGACATGCGAGAGCTCTCAGTATATTGTGAAACAATTTAAGGTTGATAAATACTATGTTGTTTGCTCCATTGATATTATTAAGGACTCCATCTATGTCCAAGTTTTGAAAGTGTGGGACATATTACCTATGGTGGAGACCCCAAAACTGTTGAAACGACTCGACGGCATATTTGCTATGTATACAGATGATTTTATCAACCACTGCAACTCAAAGTTCCTTGAAAAGTAAGTCATTTGTATAATATTTTGATGATTATAATGCTTATATCCTATAATGTTCTTAATCAAGTTAAAGACCATGTTACATTATATCTACATTTATTGTCGTTCTCATTAATTAATTTGGTCCTATGTGAGCACTGGTATGCTTCACTTACTTTATTGCCTTGGCAAAAATAATAATTCTGTAAATTTCATTTTTGTATAGTAATTTGGAGGTCCCAAAGAGTTGGTCAGTTGCTAATGAAATAATCCGGTTCAAGAATCTCAACACCACCAACATTACCACAAGTGAAAGTGTAGGAGCTGTTGTTGACGGCAGAAGTTTTGTTGAATATTCCAAAGTGAATGAAAGCTTATTGTTGATGAAGTTTTACTCCTTGTCTTCTGGAACTGTGAAACATTTGCTAACTGATCTCGAGGGTAGAGAAGTGGATCTCCCATTTGAGGTAACTGACGAGGAGCGTGAGATAATAATGTTTCCTAGAAGCAGCTTCATTCTTGGTAGATCGGGCACTGGGAAGACAACTATCTTGACTATGAAGCTTTTTCAGAAGTATCAGCAATATGTCATTGCTTCACGGGATTCTATGGCTACTGATAACAAACTTGATTTTAGTCAGTACCTAGGTGAATCCAGCGGGACTGTACTCCGCCAGATTTTTGTCACAGTGAGTCCAAAGCTCTGCTATGCTGTCAAAAAACATGTATCTCAGCTTCAGAGGTGCGTTGCGTCGTAAATTTCAATTCAAGCTTTTAATAGTCCTTTGGGCATTGCGTGTACTGATTTTACATTTCTGGGTTTTACCAGCCAGCACTTTCACTTTGATGAGATTTTTATATACATTGAATTTATGGAAAGTGGTTCATATTTCAGAAATATATTTAACCTCTTGATACTTTATTACAGCTTTGCCAATGGAAACTACCTCGGTAAGAAGTTCTCTGATATGGATGATATAGAAGAACTGACTGATTTTAGAGACATTCCTGACACCTTTGTTGGCATTCAATTGGAAAAGTACCCGCTAGTCATCACGTTCCATAAATTTTTAATGATGCTTGATGGTACACTGGGTAATACATATTTTGAGAGGTTTCGTGGTGTAAGAGGTTTGTCTCAATACGAGGGTAGAAGATCAGTTGCTCTACAGACTTTCATTAGACAAAATGAGGTTACTTATGATCGTTTCCAGTGCTTATATTGGCCCCATTTCAACGCCAAGCTCACAAAGAATCTTGACCCTTCAAGAGTGTTCACCGAGATAATGTCTCATATTAAAGGAGGTCTACAAGAAGTGGGTTCATCATGTGATTCTAAACGAAGCAGACAGGATTACATTTCATTATCTGATAGTAGGGTATCCACCTTAAGTGCAGAAAAACGGGAGGTGATTTATGACATTTTTGATGACTATGAGAAAATGAAGTTGGAACGTGGAGAATTTGATCTTGCTGATTTTGTGGTCGATATTCATCTCCGGCTTAGGAAAGAGAATCTTATTGGAGACAAGATGGACTTTGTCTACATTGATGAAGTACAAGACCTTACCATGAGTCAAATTTCCCTTTTCAGATACATCTGCAAAAATGTAGATGACGGATTTGTTTTTTGTGGTGACACGGCACAGACGATTGCTAGAGGGATTGACTTTAGGTTTGAAGATATAAGATCCTTGTTCTATAAAGAGTTTTATATGAAATCTATAAATTCTGAATATCAAGGACAAATCAAAGGACTTGCATCCGATATGTTTTGTTTGTCTCAGAATTTCCGTACTCATACAGGAGTACTTAGGTTAGCCCAGAGCGTGATCGATGTTATTTGCCACTTCTTCCCCCAGTCCATTGATGTGTTGCCTCCAGAGAAAAGTATTATATATGGCGAGTCTCCTGTTGTACTTGAGCCAGGAAGTGATGAGAATTTGATAATGACTATTTTTGGGCATAGTGGTAAAGCTGGTGGAAAATGGGTGGGATTTGGTGCTGACCAGGTTATTTTAGTTCGGGATGAATCTGCAAGAAAGGAAATCTCCAGCTATATTGGTGATCAAGCACTTGTTTTGACCTTAGTGGAATGCAAGGGCCTCGAGTTTCAGGTCTGTATTTCTTTTTCTCTTAATTTTACTTTTATCTAGTTCTTCCCAATAGCCACTTTGAACTAATGTTTGTTTATTTATGTGTGCCTATAAATGTTTTTTCGTTTTTAGTCTATGCCCTGCATAGATTTTATAGAAAATGATAAACGTTCTTTCGTCTTGTGTGTCCTTATCCTATTATTATTTATTATAGGATAATGAATAAATCATTCACTGCATGTTGTAGGATGTTCTTTTGTACAATTTCTTTGGTTCTTCTCCTTTGAGTAATCAATGGAGAGTCGTGTACGAATTCCTGAAAGAAAGAGATCTACTCGATGCCAATTCTCCGTCCTTTCCTAGTTTTAGCCAGTCAAAGCACAATATTATGTGCTCTGAACTGAAACAATTATATGTGGCGATTACTCGAACAAGGCAAAGATTATGGATCTGCGAAAATGATGTAGAGCTCTCCAAGCCAATGCTTGATTATTGGAAGAGGTTGTGCCTCGTGCAAGTGAAGATTATAGACGATTCTCTAGTGAAGGCAATGCAGAGGGAAAGCAGCCCCGAGGAATGGAAATCACAGGGAATCAAGGTTTCTTTGTTGCTCTTTTTCTTTTCATTACTATACCTTCTCTCTTACTCGTATGTTTTTTAATTATCTTGCAAATCTTAAATTCTGATTTGGTTTTCCACAGCTCTTTTGGGAGAAGAATTATGAGATGGCAACATTGTGCTTTGAGAAAGCAGGTGATGAAACATGGGAAAAGAAGGCCAAAGCGTCTGGGCTAAGAAGCTCTGCTGACACTCTTCATTGTACAAATCCTGAAGAGTCACGTACGATGCTCAGAGAGGCTGCTGAAATATTTGATGCCATTGGCAGAGCTGATTCTGCAGCAGAATGTTTCTGTGACTTGGGGGAGTACGAAAGAGCTGGTATGTACATTGCAAATTTAATATCTCCAGCAGAATGTTCTTGTGAAGGTTTTATTTTTGCTTAACTGTAGTTTCTTCATTTAGTTACGAGATTCAGGCACGAGCGTTTAAAGTCCATGTTAGAATCTTTTTGAAAACATTCAATTTTGTTTTGATGACAAACAAAACTTGAGATACTTATCCTAGTCAATTTTTTGCCTTATTTCAGCGCTAGTCGTTTGTACTTTGGATCCTTAAACAATTGTATTTCAGCTCTAGTCGTTCTCAAAATCAGCAATGAGGCAGTTTCAAGCTTTAATGATACCCTTTATAGTTTGCAAAAGAGTGAACTTGTCAATGATGAAATGGGCATATGCTTACGTATTGATGAGTTGAGTGTCAACCTGACAGCAAAATATACCAGGACATTTTTGCATATACTTTAGCTAGTTTTCAGTCGTTACATTTCTGTATATACAATATAATATTTATATGTAGGCATGTCCAAGATTGAGTTTTTTTTCATGGCAATCAACATAATGATTGAACGTTGTTTTGAATTGTCTTCTGAGTTTTTCCAAAATTGTCTTACAATGCAGGAAATATATATTTGAAGGGTGGTAAGCCTGATCTGAGAAGGGCTGGTGAATGTTTCTCTCTAGCAGGAAGTTATAGAATTGCCGCACAAGTTTATAGAGATGGGTATTTCTTCGAGGAGTGCTTGTCAGCTTGCGCGAAAGGCAACTATTTTGATTATGGTGTGCAATATATTGAGCAATGGAAACAGCAAGCATCTCTTAGTAGCGGAGCTATGGTTAAATTTAAGGAGATGGATAAAATTGCGCAGGAGTTTCTGGAAAAAATTGCTCTGGAATGTTACAAGAAAAAACACGGTGCTTCACTAATTAAATTCGTTCGAGCGTTCAATACGATGGAATCCAAACGCAAATTCTTGAAATCTTTGGACTGTATCAAAGAGCTTCTGATTCTGGAGGAGGAGACGGGGAACTTCAACGAAGCTGCAGAGATTGCCAAGAGTCTCGGAGATATTTTACGTGAAGCTGATCTGCTGGAAAAGGCAGGAGATTTTTCGAATGCTTCATTGCTCATACTTTCTTATGTGCTGTCCAACTCTCTGTGGTTGTCTGGCAGCCAAGAAGGATGGCCTTTAAAGTCATTTCCACAGAAGGATGAACTTTTAACTAAAGCAATATCGTTTGCACAGAAGGTTGGTGGATCTTTTCATTCTTCGGTTTATGCGGAGGCCAGTGCTATTCGGACACATGAGCAGAGGGACTTGTCTGTATTGATGCGGTGTTACATGGCATCCAAGCAACATAAAACTCATTCAGGTGAGGTTTTATCTCTTAGAAAACTTCTTGATGCCCACGTTCGAGTACGTCTATCCAAGTACGAATGGGATCCTGAATCACATACGGATCCAAAGTTATTTGTTGAGAAAATCTTGAGGAACCAAGTCTCTTGCAGAACTCTGGTTTACCTTTGGAACTTATGGAAGGCGAGCGTATTGGGAATCTTAGATTGTCTCGACTCCCTCGAGGGGATACACCTCGACGGGTGTGAAGATGTTGTCCGATTCTGTTGTGATTATTTTGGAGTAAGATTGACACATAATTTGGGTGCTGCCTGTATCTTGATGAAACCTGATGCTGCATGGGTTGGATATGTTGCTGAAAAGAGATTCATTGTGAGGAAGAGAAAGGTGGCAACTCTTGAAGCCCGTCACTTTGCGTCTGCTGCTCAAAAGTACTGGCGTCAAGAATTAGTTTCTACTGGATTTAGGGTATTAGAGGCACTTCAATTATTTCATAAGTCTTCTGTGAAGTCCTCTTCCATATACTGCCAATGTTTGTGTTTAACTTGCATCTATGAGGTAACAAGGTTTTTTATTGAATCGAACTCGCTAGAAATGAAGAAAGGCGAGAAGCAGAGGGTTCAAGATTTTCTGCAGCTATCAATGAAATACTCCGAACTTGTTTTCCCGTTGGACTCTCAGCAGTCCTTATCCAAGAAGTTGGTCTTATTGAGGGAAACTGAGATTTCCAAGAACTTACTCGAAGAAATTATTTCTAGGAATATAGGTTCACTGAAGGATGTAGTCACATTCAGACAAATTGGACATGTTGTGATGATGTTGCTGGGGTCTGGCAAGCCAAAGCATGACCTTTGTAAGAAATTTTTGGAAAAATTGGGTCCAGACTCGCCTTGGAAGCCATTCGTTGAGAATCTCATGGAGTCAGTTTCGGGTCTCGAACTCTATAAATCGATTGTACTCCATAAAGCGTTGTTAGGAGATCCAAAAATAAATACGGGGGACGACGAAATCATATCCCCAAATTGTTTAGTTTATCTCGTGGAGAGACTTTTGATTACAGTTCCTCACCCTCAAGGTTTTTTCTTCACTACTAAATCCTCTTTCACTGAATGCTTGACGTGGCTGCAGTCGGATGCCAATCCAAGTTCCATTTTTCCCATAGACAGCAAATTCTATGCTCGAGACACATTTAAATTTGTCTCTGAAATGGTCAAGCCAAGCCTTCACTTCCCTCGTCCGACAATAGAATGGATTAAAATGTGTCATATGGATTTCAGATACTATTTCCCATTACTGATGCTGAGGTTGCTTTTGATTTTGTGCACCTTGTGTCTGAACTCATACACCCCCCTCAATGAGATATCTAAGGCTCTAGATGCACCTCAAATCATACAACAGCTGCCAAGGGAATTTCGTGAGGCTCTTTCACGTACGGGGGAGAATAATAGCTACGCTGCTAGGATTGCGGAAGCATGTAAGATTATTGGTGACCCACTTGTGATTGTTTCATATAGTGGGAGTCGGCCAAAATTTGTGTCTCCTGATGTCATTTTTGTCAACTTGAGATCATGCTCGTGCAAAAATGAGGTTATGAACATACTGTATCCTGAAACAGCATGCAATCAATCGACTACTGTGGAAAAACACATGACTGAATCTGTCCGCACAAGGCCTCCTCCAGTTAGTGATCATACTGAGAGTCACTCAGAGAATGGAAAAGAGAACATGTTTATTAAATTGGCTCTTATGCGGGATATCTTCGTGACCTTGGGGTTGCTCGGTAATACAAATGAGTCAAATGAAAATGATGGAAAGATGGAGAGCCTTGTTCGGGTCCTTCTGGAAAAGGAGGTTTAGCCTTATTTGTTTTTTGTTTTTGTTTTTTCATTTAGTTACTTCTTGGATTGGATGTTATGCATCATCAAGTTCTTTTTCATTTTCTTACATTTTCAGGTGGAAGTCTTGGAGCATATAAAATATATGTTATCTTCAACGGCTGAGATGTGTGAGCTGCAGAATCAGATGAAAAATCCTTCCGAAGAAGATAAGGATGTGATGTATGAAGTAACCAGCGCGTTCAGTCAGTTGTTGGATACAAGGTAAGTCACTATGCATATTTTGACAAGTAAGATATATTTCCTCTTAACAAAATGCATTAATGAAGGCGTATAATTGCAGCGACATTGATCTTAAAGCCCAGTCGAATAGGATGAAAGAATTTTTGACAAGCGTGGATGGAAACAGCTCCCAAGTAGATGCATTTTGGACTCGGATAAACAGAGAGAAAGAGCCGAATGCAAGTGTTGCTGGAGACAGAAAGTCTGAGGGTTCAACTGCTGGTGGTGCTGAATGCAGTCAAATGAAAACGAAGAAAATGAAGAAGAATAAGTCGAACAAAGGGAAATGTAGTCGCCGTGGCAAATAAGCTTTTTTCGATTTCCTCTTAACAATTGAACTGATGGGTTTCTCATGAGAAAATGGGTGAAAACTATGAAGAATATAGCAGCAGGCCAAATGTTGCGTATGAAATATATGTAGCATCTTTTTGGATTTGAAGTCGTCTCATATGTCACATTTTGAATATAATCTGATCTGCTGTGCTTTTGTGAAAATGAGAACGAATATAATGTCATATTCTGACAAGGCATGATAAGTTCCACATGAAACTACGATCTTAGCCAGCATACGTACCACCCTTTTGCAGACCCCTACAATGCCGAGTGCACTGGCACCTCACTAAGCTCGGACTCTAAGCTGATACTACTATGTTTCTGTCTTAAAATACTTTTTTTTTTCTTTACTTATCGTTTTAAAAGTAAAAAAATACTACAGTTTTTTCACTGTATTACTTTGTATGAATATTAAGCTGGGACGATAAAAAAATAGTAATAAAAAAATATATGTGTTCATTCTTGTATTAATATACTGTACTAATTTGAGAAATGAGATATACTAGTAATGACCATACGGAACGTATCAAAAAAATTGGTATTGAAAAAATTCATACCAATACTGTATATTGAAATATCAAACTATACCGACTATTTTGGTATATCGATATATATCAAAATATTAAAATTTATACAGATACCGTACAATATATAAAATATGTATATTGATATATATCAAAATATTAAAATTTATACGGAACAATATACCAAATATTAGGTATTTTTTGATATTTATGTATTTTTTTTCACTAAAAAAAATATACAAAAATCTACAGTCCAACCATGTAAGAATAATAAGCCCACAAATGCTATTTGCACATTGATGCGACTGCGACAAATAGCATTCCTTAATTTATTTATTTTTTAATTTTTTATATTTTAATTATTTAATATAAATATATTAATTTTATAATAAAAACACGTTTTTTAAAAATATTAATTAAAATTCATTTTTACCAAAAGTAAATATTTTTACATTTTTGAAATCTACAAAATGATCAAGTAATATAAACATTAATTTTAAATATCAACTAATTCATGCGATTCTACTTAATTCTTACACGCAATTAAATTCGCCCTCATTGTCAAAATATATTAATTTTTTAGTTTCTGAAAATTGCGCAATAAATATAAACAAATAGACTTCTAAAGTATAAAATTGTCATAAAAACTTTCAAACACCTTAATATAAATAAATTATACTATAAAATACTTATTATACTTTAAAATATTAAATAAATAATTAAAATACGAAAATAAGTTTAGCGCCATTACACACTTTGTTTGCCTTAACATTTTCACATGTTAAAAAAATTGATTACATTTAAAAACAAATAGTAAAAAAGTTTGATATACATTTAAATTAGAAAACAAACAATAATTATACTAATAACATATTTTTCAAAAAAAATTGTAAAACTGATTTTTTTTTAGCTTTTTTTTTTGGCATCTTTGTCAGCCTCAAATTGATCATTTCGTTGTTGTGCATTATTGTTGTGCATTATTGTTGTGCAGATAATTGTATAAATTCATTTGTTCTTGAAATTGAAATTCTAAACCATATGCGGATGAGTCTCTTCTTTCCATCTACTATTTTGATATCCACGATGATAGTCGGATCTCATATGCAACTGAAATAAAAGTTATAGTTATTATCTGCAAAAAAATAAATTATAAATTATATAATAAAAAAATGAGTTTTTTTCTTACCAATATCCAATAATTATAATTGTACACGTGCCCTAAAATCTAACTATTTTACTCAAAAATCCATTTTACTCTAAAATCTCCCACATAAAACCTATAATAGGTTTATGTTTTAGTATCGATTGGAGCATCTCTCCTACTTCAAAATAGGTTTTTGGTATCGGTTGGAGATGCTCTAAATGGAGTGATTAACATTTAAATGAATTGTATGGTATTGATTAAATTAAATTTTAAATTGGTAGGAAAAATAATCGAATTTGATCTAATATTATTAAGCATTATAATTGAAATTTAAAATGGTGATCTAATATTATTAAGCATTATAATTGAAATTTAAAATGGTAGGAAATATAATCGAATTTGAAAAATATTACATGAAACATAATTACCGCTATTTGATGAAATAAAAAGGAAAGGAAAGCCACTCATATTAAGACAAGAACAAATTCCTTTTCCATCCAAAATTCCCCAAAAAAATATTTCTAATTAATTTTCAAAATTAAAATTCAAACAAAAAAACTATGATCATGTGACCTGTAAGCAAATTTCACAGATTGTATTTCCCTTTTCATCGGACCATCTCTGCACGCATTCTCTGTGTGCGAACTGAAAAAAAAAAAGCAAAAAAACAAAATATATAAATCAGAAAAATGAAATCTTTTTTTCTATTAAATTGAAAATTGAAATTTAAAAAAAAAAATGTTACCTTTACTATTTTGATATCCACGGCACTGGATGATAGTCGGATCTCATATGCAACTGAAATAAAAGTTATAGTTATTATCTGCAAAAAAATAAATTATAAATTATATAATAAAAAAATGAGTTTTTTTCTTACCAATATCCAATGATTATAATTGTACACGTGCCCTAAAATCTAACTATTTTACTCAAAAATCCATTTTACTCTAAAATCTAATCCATTTTACTTTAAAATCTAACTATTTTTTAGAATTTAAAATAAAATAATTTAAAATTTTCAATGAATTTTAATTATTGAATTTTTTGAATCTAACTATAGTCTTCAATGAATTCAATAATTTAAAATAAAAATAAAATAATTTAAATTTACTCTAAAATCTAACTATCATATTCATTATTGAATTTTTCAATAAAATTATTAGAATTTACATTTTTTATTGAAGAAAATAAGTTATTTTGTAAATGAATTCCAAGTTATTTACATTGTTTTGACAATTGGACGAAAACTAATGAATTAATTGATACTTAAAATTGATGTTTATATTATCTGCGACATTTTGTAATTTATTTTGTAAATGAATTCCAAGTTATTTACATTGTTTTGACAATTGAACGAATTTAATTGCGTGTACATTAAGTAGAAACTCATGAATTAATTGATACTTAAAATTAAAATTGATGTTTATATTATCTGCGACATTTTGTAGATTTCAAAAATGTAAAAATATTTACTTTTGGTAAAAATGAATTTTAATTAATATTTTCGAAAAACGTGTTTTTATTATAAAATTAATATATTTATATTAAATAATTAAAATATAAAAAATTAAAAAAAAAATAAAATGAAAACGTGTTACATTGATGATCGATCCGACCGGTCGCATGTGCAAAGAGTATCACTCAATAATAAGTGACCAAAGCACGGCAATTGCTAATAATAATTTGAGATAGCATTGTTTAATCTGACCAAAGCACGGCGGTTGCTAACTTGAAATCTCACATTTCTTAATGGCGCTCAACTGTAAAGGGTGGATTTTAAGGTTATCAAAGTCACTACGGTATTGTGGGATTTATACGGTAAGCTATTGCGTCTGTCACTATTTCTCGGCGTTTTTATTTGATTATCCCCCGACGATCTGTTCTCGCCAAATTCCTTGGCGTTTTTTTTCAACTGGCCACCATGTGTTTGTATTTATGCTTATTCATTATTTCAGACATTTTCAGTTCCAGTGCAAGCTCTTTTTTTTTCTCTCCGATAAAGAAAGATTGTCATTTTGTCTACACCTTAGGTTTGAAGACATGAATGAAAAAATTGAAGGGAAATTATGAACTCTGATTGTATGTAAAGATAATATAGATATGTGCACACGTTTACAATTGCGTTAAAATATGATCTTGAAACTCTGAGTATATATATCAAAGGGAAATGGAGTTACTTCATAAAAAGCTATATGGGAAAACATAAAATGTGACAGCTGAGGTGAATTTCAAACTCTAAAAGAAGATTGTCTTGTAGTTTTTGTTTGTGGTGTTTCTTATTGTTGATGTTAATGGGCATGGGAGGTGTACATCATTTTCTCTCATACTTTGGCTTTTTAAGCGTTTTCTTTTTGTTGAAACGGATACTGACACACTTCCACCTCTAAGATCCTAATTTTGTATGTCGCTCGTGAAAAAAAATTGTACCTCTGTCAATGCCCACAGCTTCTACATGCACCTCTTAGATATAATCTGGTTATTTCTGATGGTTGCAGACGAAAGAAGTTTCTATATCTGATCTCTATTTAAGGAGGGACAGAAATATTTCATGGTATGCGTTTCCCATCTGTTCCGTCATGTATCAGTCTCCACAACTTCAGTCATAAAATCAAAGAGGTGCTTTTGGATTACAAAGAGATCAGAAGAATGAAAGTTCAACTGGTAGATCATGCAGTTTTATCACATGCTCTGAAGGCTTGTTTAGCCCTGTCTTTTAGACTGGGAATGGCTGTCCACGCATCTTTGATTAAGCAGGGGTTTGAATCATATACGTCGGTGGGAAGTTCTGTAATGGATTTCTATGCTAAATCTGGAGCATTGATTTCTACGGTTGGCGTTTTTGATAGCATAAAGACAAAAGATTCAGTCACATGGAATATAGTTCTCCATGGGCATCTTGATCAAGGTGCCTTTGAGGAAGGGCTTAGTTTGTTTAATCATGCTAGAGCATCTGGATTTGAGCGCAATATCTCTACGTTTTTGCTCATAATTCAAGCATATCGCTCTCTTCGAGCTTTCACCGATGGACAGAAATTCCATGCTTACTTGATTCGATGCGGGTTATGGAGTCTAACATCCGTCCAAAACTCTCTTTTGGGTATGTATTCAGACATTAAGATAGACTATGCAGAAAATCTATTTAGTGAAATTAATGAGAAAGATGTCATTTCATGGAGTGTGATGATCAGAGGTTATGTACATAGTGGTGATAATAATACCGCTTTAGAATCATTTAAACATATGGTTTCGGAGTCTGGGATCGAAGTGGATGGACAAACCATGGTCAGTGTACTCAAAGGGTGTGTCAATTTTTAGGCAACATTCGAATGGGAAAACTTATACATGGATTTTTACTCTTAAGAGGTTTTAATCATGATGTGTTTGTAGCAAACAGTTTGGTTGATTTTTATTGCAAGTGTGGATACATTGATTCTGCCGTTACAGGATTCGATGAGATGCCTTATAGGAAGACAGTATCCTGGAATTCTCTGCTCTCTGGATTTGTTCATAACGAGAAGTATGCAGAGGCATTGGCATTATTTGCTTCAATGAGAGAATCAGGAGTTGTAGCGGATGAAGTTACTTTAGTGAACTTACTTGTAATAAGCAAAGTCTTGGGATATCTGAGTCAATGCAAGTTGATTCACGCTAGAGTTATTCGGAGATATTTCCAACCAAAATGATTTGGTCATGAATTCATTGATTGATGCATATGGGAAGTGCAATCAAATCAATCTTTCATGGAGACTATTCTGCCATATAAAACGACCGGATGTTGTTACGTGGAGTACAATGATGTCAGGTTTCACGCACTTTGGCATGCCTGATGAAACAATTTTCCTTTACCGGGAGATGCGACTTTTACAAGTGAACTAAAAGAATTAGAACCAAATAATAATAAAACCAGAAATTGATAAATTGGGAATTAGGGTTTAAAGAACCCTAACCCTAGAACACAATAATTTTGGGGCTTTTCATATATATTTCGTCTTAGAACTTAAGTCAGTTTATACAACTCATATATATAGACTACGAACTCAGAGAACTATCTAGAATCATCTAGCAAGCTCCAGCCAAGAGGGCACGATCGTCAATTCCATAACTGGGACCACATGCATGTGCATGGTACGATTAGGAGAGAGAAATGGGGATAATCTTCTGTGTGTGCATGTGCAGTGAGCTCAGGTATTAGGATCAGCTGCACCTGCTCCCTGCACCATTTTCCTACATGGAATGTTTCTTTTATCACCTTTTATTTCATGCATATTTATGCAGGTTCCGCTTTCATTCCCCCTCAATTCCAATGTGTCTTTAGAAGTGACATGAAGCTTATTTCTAAGACGCATGAAGAATTGCCCTGATAATGCTTTTGTGAAGCAATCCGCAACTTGATCAACACCAGGTACATGCTGAACTGAAATCTCCTTCCTCATGATTTTTTCCCTTACAAAATGCATATCCAATTCAATGTGTTTTGTTCTGGAGTGGAACACTGGATTAGCAGCTAGTGAAACAGCTCCTTGATTGTCAATCCAAAGCACAGGCACCTTTTTGGATTTCCTGTTCAATTCATCCAAAAGTGATTGAATCCATATGATTTAACAAACTGCATTGGCAAGACTTCTATACTCAGCCTCAGTGCTTGATCTTGAGATGGTTGGTTGCTTCTTAGAGCTCCAGGAGATCAGATTACCTCCTAGAAATACACAGTATCCACTCACAGATTTTCTGTCATCCAAATCAGTGGCCCATGCCGCATCAGCAAACCCCATGAGATTTAATTCCTTGCTTCTTCTGAAATGCAGACCATAGTTTTTTGTTAGAGCAAGGTACCTCAATATCCTTTTAACTGCCTTCCAATGAAGATCAGTTGGATTCTGCATGTATTGACTCAATTTCCCCACTGAATATGCAATTTCAGGTCTAGTTATGGTAGCATATTGCAATGCCCCAACTGTACTTCTATAAAGGGTACCATCCTGAAATGGTTGACCTTCATTTTTGGATAAATAATTCCCTGTTATCATAGGAGTACTTAGACCTTTGGCATCTGCCATTTTTACTCTTTTTAGGACATCTTCTATATATTTTTTTTGTCCAAGGAATAAGCCATCTGAGGTTTGAGTAATTTCTATCCGAAGGAAGTAGTTCAAGTCTCCTAATTCCTTTATGGAAAAGTGCCTTTTCAGCTGACCAGTGACAGTCTTTATTTCACAGAGGTCAGGCCCTGTGATGATGAAATCATCAACATATATAAGGACAAATATGGTGGATGTTTTAGTGTGTCTGTAGTAAAGAGAGGGATCAGCTTTAGATGTAATAAATCCTTGGGAGCATATGACTTTGGTGAACTTTGTGGTCCAAGTTCTGGAAGCCTGCTTTAGGCCATAAAGAGACTTGTGTAATTTGCAAACAAGTGAGTTTCCCCCTTGCTCAAAGCCAGGTGGCTGCTGCATATATATTTCAGTGTCAATATCTCCATGGAGGAAGGCATTGTCAACATCATATTGTTTGATGGACCAGTTATGACGCAAAGCTATAGTAAGGACAAGTCTGATGCTCACTGGTTTAACCACAGGGCTAAATGTGTCTGTGAAGTCAAAGCCTGGTTGTTGGGAATATCCTTTGGCAACAAGTCTAGCTTTGTACCTTGCTATTGAGCCATCTGCCTTTTTTTTTAGTTTAAAAATCCACTTGCAACCCACTGTGGTTTTATCTTTTGGTAGTTGAGTCAAAGACCAAGTTTCATTAGCTCCCAAAGCCTGAAGCTCCTGTTTCATAGCATGAAGCCAAGGTGGGGATAAAAGAGCCTCTTGATATGAAGATGGTTCAGTCTGCAAATTGGTGGAGTAAACCTTTTTTTTGAATATACCAGCTTTCCCCCTTGTTGTCATGGAGTGATGAGGAGTTACTGGTTGTACTTGTGGACCTGCAAAATCAGAATCTACAGGAGCAAAGGGTTGGTGAGCATCATTCTCAATTGGTAAATCAATATATAGCTGACCCTGTGAACCTATGGGGATAGGTGAGGATGAAGCAGAATGATGAGGTGAATGGGAGTCAGCAGTTGGAGATGATGAAGAAGCTGATGACTGAACAGGGGTATTATGGTTAAGAGGTGGACTTGAAGGAGGAGTTTGAATCGAATTTGTGGGGGATATGGGAACAGGAGGTGGGACAATGATACGTACCTCGTTAGGATAGAATTGATAGGAGATGAACGAAGGAAAACGATAAATAGGATACCTTGCGGAAGTCCCAAAACCCTTGATCCTAACCCACGAAATGATTTAGGTTCGAAAGCCCTAAACCCCAACGAGACGTTGAATCAATAATTCGGAGATGATGAAGACACACAAACGAGATTTGACTGGCTCGTTGATTCGTCGGTTGAATTCTTTTGGATAATCGGGGTAGAATTCGAACCCGAGAGAGATTTAATAAAACTCACAAAATATATCTTTATTCATCATCAAAGTCATCATTCTCAAATAATAAAAGCAAGGCC
This sequence comes from Euphrasia confusa, assembly GCA_954870475.1. Taxonomy (NCBI): domain Eukaryota; kingdom Viridiplantae; phylum Streptophyta; class Magnoliopsida; order Lamiales; family Orobanchaceae; genus Euphrasia; species Euphrasia confusa. The sequence continues at coordinate 18,616,910 of OX940961.1, forward strand.
TTTATATAGGCAACTAAAACATGAAAGAAAAGGAAATAAAGCAATAAATCTAGCGGAACCCTAAAATCCGCCTACTTTCGTAACCTGTCGTCCGACAGGATATGATGTCGTCCGACATCCTCTTGTCGTCCGACAGGAAATCCTGTCGTCCGACAAACCTCCGTCGATCGCAGGCTCGACCTGCGAATCCTCTCTGCCTCGTACCCAAATTTCCAGAGCCTGTCGTCCGACAGCTTGGGAGTGTCGTCCGACAGCTCGCCAGAAGCCTCCCCGAACTTCTCGGCACGTCCCGACTCCTATTTCGATGCTCTCTTCATCGTCCCGGATCTTGGGTTGCATCATTCCCCTCCTCTTCAAGAGGATTTGTCCTAAAATCCACGCCGATGCTGGGATCGAACACCACTCTCACGAACAAGCTCGGAACGACGTAATTCTGCCGCTCACACCCTCGATGAAAACTAGGAGATCCTTCTTCAGGGAAATCATCATGAAGTTCCTGAAAAGCACAATGAAATAAAGGGTGTAGAGACAATAAAACGTTACTGTAGCACTTCGCCTCCTCGCACAACACCACAGACTTCACTTGTCCCTCTTTCGTTGCTTGTTCCACCATGGGTAACTCCAATTGCGGAAGGTCCTCGGATTTCATCAATTCCTCCTCTTTGGACTCTACCGAAATCTCCTCCTCGGACTCTACTGACTTCTCTGCGACGTCAGAATCCACCGAAACCTCCTCGATGTCAGAAGCCACGGCAACCGATGGTGTCGGTTCGTCGCACTCTTCTACGGATTCCTCCGAAGCCGAATCTTCCTCGGAATACACCAAGACCGACTCTTCTTCGGACTCCACCACTGCCTTCGGTGCTGGTTCCTCGCCGTCGTCATCAGTCGCCACTTCCTCAGGCTTCATTGGCGATTGTACCCATGCCTCTAACTTACGCTCAATATTTCTCCAACACTCGTCCCAACGCTCAGCTCTGGCCCTCCTCTCATCACGACGCTCCTGACTAAGATCACGGGCTCGACGGAAGTCCCAACGCTCAGCTCTGGACCTCCTCTCATCACGACGCTCCCGACTAAGCTCACGGGCTCGATGATAGCCACTCTGAACTTCTCGGTTTCCGCCGCCACCTCTTCGATTCCATGCATCTTCACAATGAGCTTTCTCCTCTAAGGCGGTAAGTCGTGCATTCACCACCCTCATCTTCGATTTAAGCAACCCTTCGAACCGTGCCATCGCCTTCTCCATGATGAGCTCAGCTCGGGTATAATCCATGTCAGCCATCCTGCAAAAGTATTAGAAACACAATAGAAAATTCCTCACCACTCTCGTGTAGCACTCGATATAGTAAGTCACTCACGCTCGTATTTCTCTTACTTTTTCTCTCTCTCAAGAATCGAAATCTCTCAAATCACCGATCGAATTCAACTCCAACAAAATCCACGAAACGAAGAATAACTCTAAATTGTTGAACGAACGATGAACAACAATAAAAAGAATAATCGGGCTCAAAGTTCAAAATTTTTTTTTTTTTAAATAAAAATTACTGTTCATGAACAGTAATTTTCGAAAATAAAAATAAATAATAAAAAAATTTATTTATTTTTTAAAGGAAGAAGAAAAAGAAAATAAGAAGAAACGAAAAAAAAGAACGAGGCTACGTATTCAGAAAAATAAAGAACCCAAACCTGGGCTCTGATACCAAATGATACGTACCTCGTTAGGATAGAATTGATATGAGATGAACGAAGGAAAACGATAAATAGGATACCTTGCGGAAGTCCCAAAACCCTTGATCCTAACCCACGAAATGATTTAGGTTCGAAAGCCCTAAACCCCAACGAGACGTTGAATCAATAATTCGGAGATGATGAAGACACACAAACGAGATTTGACTGGCTCGTTGATTCGTCGGTTGAATTCTTTTGGATAATCGGGGTAGAATTCGAACCCGAGAGAGATTTAATAAAACTCACAAAATATATCTTTATTCATCATCAAAGTCATCATTCTCGAATAATAAAAGCAAGGCCTTTATATAGGCAACTAAAACATGAAAGAAAAGGAAATAAAGCAATAAATCTCGCGGAACCCTAAAATCCGCCTACTTTCGTAACCTGTCGTCCGACAGGATATGATGTCGTCCGACATCCTCTTGTCGTCCGACAGGAAATCCTGTCGTCCGACAAACCTCCGTCGATCGCAGGCTCGACCTGCGAATCCTCTCTGCCTCGTACCCAAATTTCCAGAGCCTGTCGTCCGACAGCTTGGGAGTGTCGTCCGACAGCTCGCCAGAAGCCTCCCCGAACTTCTCGGCACGTCCCGACTCCTATTTCGATGCTCTCTTCTTCGTCCCGGATCTTGGGTTGCATCAGACAAAAGGAGGTGATATGAAAGGAGGGATAGAGGGAAAGGCTGTGTCATTTGAATTACTGTTTTTCAGTTTAAAGGGGAAACTGTGTTCATCAAATATCACATGCCTTGAGATAATGAGTTTATGATGGGGTAATAAGACTTTATATCCTTTGTACTGAGAATGATGACCTAGAAAAACACCTGGACTTGACCTATATTCAAGTTTATTTTTGTTATATGGTCTGGTGTAGGGATAGCATAAGCAGCCAAAAATTCTCAGAGAATTGTAATCAGGTTTGAGGTGAGTAAGACTCTCATAAGGTGTGATGAAATTAAGAACTCTAGAGGGGGTTCTGTTAATCAGAAAAACACTATGCGCAAAGGCATCATCCCAAAATTTGTGAGGCAAAGAAGACATGGAAAGTAGAGATAAACCTGCCTCTACAATGTGCCTATGCTTTCTCTCAGCTAGGCCATTTTGTTCAGGGGTATAAGGGCAACTGAGTCTGTGGAGAATGCCACTGGCATGAAATAAAGGGATCAGTGGTTTATACTCAGTGCCATTGTCACTTTGGATCATCTTTATTTTGGCTTTATATTGGTTTTCAACAAGGGCTTTAAAGTGGGAGAAAATTTGAGGTACTTCAGTTTTGGATTTCAAGAAATATATCCAAGTAAATCTAGTGGCATGATCAATGAAAGAAATGTAATAGTTATGGCCATTAACAGATTTTATTGGGCTTGGTCCCCACAAATCAGTGTGGATGAGCTCAAGAGGATTGTGGTGTTCTGTGGTGGAATCTGGAAAAGGTAATTTGTGGAATTTAGATTTTAGACAAGCATCACAAATAGAATGATTAACAGCAGGTGAATAAGAAATTTTATTAATGGCAAGAGCCTTTTTAACAATGTCAATTGGTGCATGACCAAGTCTACAATGCCAAACATCTAAAACTAGTCTAGAGCTTGCAGCATTGACCAATTTTGGAGATGATTGAGAGGACTGGGAGCTAGAAGAAGCTGGAGATGGTGAATGTGGAGGTGGGCAATGAAGGTGAAAGTGATAAAGGCCATCCCTAACTGTCCCTTGAAGAAGTGCTGCCCCTGTGAGTTGATCCTTCACAATGCAACAGTGAGGGTGAAATTCAAAAAAGACTCTATTATCTTTGGCAAATTGGGAGACACTTAGAAGATTTTTTTTGATATGAGGGACATACAAAAGATTTTTAAGTTGAAAAGGGTTTCTGGGAGAGTTCACAGAATAAGCTATTGAATCACCAATATGAGAAATGCGCAAACCTGATCCATTACCCATGTGGACTCTGTCTTGGCCTCCATACTCTGAACTAAGGCTGAGATTGTTGAAGTCATGTGTCACATGAGCATTGACACCTGAGTCTGGGTACCATGAACTCTCAGAGTTGTAATCGGTGGAATTCTGATGTGATTCTGGTGAACCATTTTGCTGCTGAGTGAAATTGGTGTTGTATTGGGGCCTGGAATTCCGTTGCATACCATTTCCATAATTGCTGTTGTTGTTACTGTTACCACTTGAGTTGTAGTTGTTGTTCTGGTTGGGAACATAATCCAGTTGAGCCCTATAGAAGCACTTCTCAGCAGTGTGATTTGTCCTGTGACAAATCTGACATTTAACACCATTATTTGACCTGCCTCTACCACCATTTCTTCCACCTCTGTTGCTCCGGCCACCTCTATTGTTATAGCTATTGTCCCTTTTTTGACCAGTTTGCACAGCCATGTTCACAGATGGTGAAGAGGGATCCATACCAGAACTCAATCCTTCCACTCTTTCAAGCCTTGATTCAAAGGTCAATAGCAGTGAGTTGAGTTCCATAATTGACATGGGTCCAAGTCTAGCTGAAACAGATACAATAACAGGGTTGTACTCTGCACCTAAACCTCCCATAATATATAGAATTTGATCCTCTTCAGATACCTTGTAACCTGCAGCACCCAAGGCATCACAAATACCTTTCACCTTGTTTAAATAATCTCTCATACTCAGCTTTGCCTTTTTAACAAATTGTAATTGCTCCTTTAACTGCAATATTTTAGCTCTAGACTGACTAGAAAAACTACTTTCAATAGTGGACCAGATCTCATAAGCAGTGGTGCACCCAACAACACTAATCAACAGACTTTCAGATAATGAAGCAAGGAGCCAAGAAGCTATCATTTGATCTTGCCTTTCCCATGCTACATATTCAGTATTTAGAGTACCTTGTGGATCTGATGTATCTGAGGAGAAAATCAGAGGAGCTTTGCGGGTTCCATTGATGAAACCTTCAAGCCCATATCCTCTTGCAGCTGCCAGAATCTGTTGCTTCCATATCAAATAATTCCCCTCTGTCAGCTTGACTGTAACCAGCTGATGCATGGGTTGAAGCAACTGGGGTGTTGAATCTGACATGCTCATGGTGTTAAAACCTCCAAGATCTCCTCAGCAAAACAGCTCTGATACCATAAAAGAATTAGAACCAAATAATAATAAAACCAGAAATTGATAAATTGGGAATTAGGGTTTAAAGAACCCTAACCCTAGAACACAATAATTTTGGGGCTTTTCATATATATTTCGCCTTAGAACTTAAGTCAGTTTATACAACTCATATATATAGACTACGAACTCAGAGAACTATCTAGAATCATCTAGCAAGCTCCAGCCAAGAGGGCACGATCGTCAATTCCATAACTGGGACCACATGCATGTACATGGTACGATTAGGAGAGAGAAATGGGGATAATCTTCTGTGTGTGCATGTGCAGTGAGCTCAGGTATTAGGATCAGCTGCACCTGCTCCCTGCACCATTTTCCTACATGGAATGTTTCTTTTATCACCTTTTATTTCATGCATATTTATGCAGGTTCCGCTTTCATGAACCCAAACCCTGTAACCCTGTTAAGCCTTCTCGAGGCTTGTGCACTCTCTGCTGAAATCGGAAGATCAAAATGTGCCCACTGCATTGCTGTTCGGATGGGACTGGCATCGGATGCAGTTGTTGGCACTGCAGTACTTGATATGTACTCGAAATGCGGAGCTATAGACGCATCGAGAAAGGCATTCGACCAAATATCAGTGAAAACGTTGTTTCATGGAGTGCGATCATTGCTGCATATGGCTTGAATGGCTTCCCCCGTAATGCACTAGCTTTGCTTACCCTGTGATTGAGCAACTGCACTCGTGTATGAGGATAGAAATGGGAGCCTGAGTACACTTGATGTAAGAGAAGTTTCCTTTTCGTTATGGTGATTCAGGGTAAGTAAGATTCCTAGATACTCTTTCTCTCTCTCTTTTTTCTCTTCTTTTCATTTTTGGGGAAATTTATTGTACTAAAGGAATTTGAAAGTAGAATTACTGATACATTTGTAACAACTTTTTGATGGGAACCTCAAAAGAGGTAATTCTAGCAACCCAAGACAAAGGTCTTGAATTATCCTAGCAACCAGCGAAATAAGCTGTAGACAATATATTTCAAAAGAAATAACTTTTTTTTTCATCTCCCTCATCAAAACTAACCTCTTAATTTATAAGCTGGCTAACTTACTGACTAAGAAATGAAATAAATGCTTAATACTAATTTAAGGAATAAATAAAGGAAATGTTGACTAAATTTATTCTCCCCCCTTAGCTTGTGCTATTTTCCTTTATGTGATAACCCTTTCCAATTCTCTTATCACATATCATATTTGTTCCCATCATCACTCCCCCTTCAACTGGAACCTTGTCCTCAATGTTCAAAACTGGGAAACGATAAGTCGCCGGGATCAAACACCAACCGTCGAAAACCTTTATCAACGATGACCTTGTACGAGCGATTAACTGGCGAGAGATGTTAGAATATGACCTGTATGAACCGAACACCATACGAACGTAGTAGAATGTTCGTGATCAGGTGGTTCAGGTGCATCCCAAGGGAAATTGTCGGAGGACACGGCGCAAGGGCAGAGACATGTTGAAGTGGTGCCGGGGTAGCGACTAAAAGAAGCGGCACAGAGGGAACATGACGCAACGGCACAAGGGCTGCAACATGTTGATGTGGGGCTGAGGCAATGGCATCAGGATTCAATGCAAGGGCAACGACTTGAGGCAATGGCGCAAGAGCATCAACGACAGGAGGAAGAAGCGGCTCGTCGTCCCAAATCGTGGCTGGTTCGTCTTCCGAATCCGTATCCCAAATTACACATTCAATGGCGGCCGATTCATCGATGGGTTCAGTATCCCAAAGTATCAATTGGTACTCATCATCAAACCGAGGTGGACCAGCATATGGAGTGGGTTCTTCATCGTCCAAAGTCAGCTTATGAGGGCGTACGTCGATCCCAGGGGTTAGATCAGGACGTATGCCACTGTCGTATTGTCTCGCACGGTGGCTGTCCCTGAAGCTATCTTCATTGCACCGTCGATTTTGGTTACCACCCTTAGCAACACCGCCATTTTCTGGGCAGTACTGGTATCTCTCATCTTGTAGGGATCTATCTCTTGGGGATCTATTGTTGGTGTTTCCAAAGTGCATGAACATTGTTTCTATCCTCTCTTTCAATTTTGAAATTGATTCTTCTATATTTTCGAACCTCCTGCGGTTGGATACCATGGTTGTGTGGGTGTAGATCAGAACGTGGCTCTGATACCAATTGATGGGAACCTCAAAAGAGGTAATTCTAGCAACCCAAGACAAAGGTCTTGAATTATCCTAGCAACCAGCGAAATAAGCTGTAGACAATATATTTCAAAAGAAATAACTTTTTTTTTTCATCTCCCTCATCAAAACTAACCTCTTAATTTATAAGCTGGCTAACTTACTGACTAAGAAATGAAATAAATGCTTAATACTAATTTAAGGAATAAATAAAAGAAATGTTGACTAAATTTATTCTCCTCCCTTAGCTTGTGCTATTTTCTTTTATGTGATAACCCTTTCCAATTCTCTTATCACATATCATATTTGTTCCCATCACTTTTCTGAATACATAATCTTAAATAAACCAGAAAATTAAATTCTACTTTTTTTTCATCTGCCCTTTTACAGGAAAGGCGTCTTGACAATTCAATGGAATTAGAAGCACCAGAGATAAAGGATAATGAATGTTGGAGTAAGTGTCAAATTGAGAAGAAGTTGATGACCGGAACAATACAAATACGAAACCCACTATTTAGTCGTATAGCCCAACATCACTCCTCCACCTAGTGCCACGTGGCATCATTTGGAATTAAAACGATTAGACTCTCAACGGCTTAAAAATGCACTTATTAAAAAAAAGATCTTCCCTGCTTTACTTTAGGGTCAGTATTGTCCAATGTCGTTTGTTAATTAATATGTTCGTTTTCTTAGTTACATGATTGTACTCGTATGTTTACAGCTGAAGGAGCTGCTACCATCTGAAGCAAGAAGATCCCAGCTATTACAGGCAGGCTGGGTTGTCAAATTAATGGTCTCACCGATAAGTTAATTAACTGAGACAACAATGAGAAGTCTTGATGCTATCCCCATATTTTTGTCTGTATAATTGCAAAAAATTGGAATAGTTTTATCAAGTACACGGGTATTATTAATATATTACTACTGAATACCTCTAGCAACTCTCAACAATTTACATTTTAAAATTGTATTTGTAGATAATTATTCATGCCTTACTGTACTATATTAAATATGTGCATGGTTTACTTGAGATATTCTTCTCAGCAGATTCACGTCGTCTTTTCTTTTTAAAACAGTAGTTAACAAAATTCTGTGGCCTCTGTATCAGAATAGCTGCGATGCAAATATTGTTTCCTGGATTTCAAGAGTAATTTCTAACATTTAGTAAATATTTTTATGGATCGAATATCTATTACTTGATGGCATAATATTAGTCCTGACTTTGCAGGGGCCTGTTCTCTTAACTCGAGACCCACCGAAGAGAACCGTATATTTCTGCTGCCTGGTTTTAAACTCAGGCTGTCAAGTTGTAACAAACAAGGTAAGAAACATTTACAGTACATTGTTTCCTGTAAATTTGATCTCCTAGCTTGCTGACGATAAATACCTACATCAAAGTCACATTACATTGTTTTTTAGTTTCGTAAAAAATATGAAAAATAACGGATTTTGACGTAACATAAGTGGTCGGTGTGAAAAATAAAAACTCTCGTCAACTTCTTCTTTGACATCTCTTCCAGTCAAATAGCATGTATTCCTTATAATAAGTAAGCCATGATTATACATATCTTTGACCAATATGACACATTTCTCAAGACTCAAGGTAATTGTAATTATAAGTTGCCTTGAATTAACAAAGGGAAAGTATTTGACTACAGTATTTTTGTTAGGTAATGCAGTTGATATTTTTGACTTTTTATTGAATGAAAATCATCAGTTAATCCAATACTAACATCATAACATGACTCTACATACAAAGCGGAAAAAAAAAACCAAAAAGGTGAAGAAAAAACAACAAACACATGAACCCTTGAGAATGATTTGTTCCTCAAATTGTAATCCTCCCCTTCCTTCATCACTGATAGCAGGGCATCGATTGGATCCATAGATCATCTTCTTTTTTTCTTCCTTGCATACCGAATTCCTGATTCAATGATTGTCGATCTTTTTTTATATCCAAGTGATAAAAAATGAGGCAAAAATATGTCTGCAAGTCCTTCTGATGATAGCCACCCTTCAAATCCATCGCAAGATCTATATACACACTGACTGCAGCCTAATGAAAAATTAAGAAACAAACAGAAAAGGCAACACAGACGAAAACGAACGAAACTGGATCAGTTGCCCCTTCTCATCATCTCCTTGAACTGCGAGAAATCGACCCTGCCATCCCCGTCGTCGTCGACCCTCATGATCATCTCCCAGCAGTCCTCGGCCCCCCTCCCTTGCTTGATCTGATCGAAGATGTTGAAGGCCTCTCTCATGTCCTCATCCACGTCTCGCTCGTCCATGATATTCCTGTACAAGCCGCCGAACTCATCTATGTCGACGTCGATCTTCTTGATCATTTGTGACAGGGTTTATAAGTGATCTATTTAGAGGGAAATGTAGTGGGGAGAGGGAGCTGAGTATACAAAAAAAGTTTTTATTAATATTGGGAAACAACTTAGGACATGTTTGGTGGCCTGGATTGTTGGAAAAATTGGAATAAAATAATTGGTTTGACCAATATTTGACCGATTTTTTGTGGCTAAATATTAATTCACGTTGAAATTAATTTGTTGATAATTTTCTACGATGTTGCGTAGTTAATTATAGTATTTTATTTCGTCAAGATCCGATTTTTCGGTGAGTGAGAAATAAATAATAAATTAGCCAAGTGAAAAAGGTATTATTGAATGAGATAATTAAGTCTCATCCCACATCGGAATGTGGGAGATAATGGGTTTGTGAAAACCATTATAAAAGGTCATGTGTATTGATTGTTGAGAATGTGAAAAGTCACAATCCCACATTGAATGTGTTGAGAAAATCAATACTTGTGTGATATTATATGAGGAGTTAGAAAATGTTTCAACTTTGAGTAAGCCCACTGACTTGAATTATTATTCTTGGTCAATTGGGAAATGATGATTTGGACTTTGAGCCTCCGAGAATTTTCTTGGGCCTATAAGAGTCTAATAAGTACACATTTTATTTGTATTGGGCCTATTAATTAATAACACGTATGGTTATTATGGCTTGGGTTTATCAGCCTTTGGGCTGAGTAAAATTAGTTGAAATATTTTAGTTGGCTTAAGCTTTTGGGCTAGCCTAAATGGGTTGTACGGAATTTGAATAGTTTTCCGGCCCAAGACTTGAAAAGTCATCAGAATTTTATTTATATATTTAATAAAAATATATAAATTAATCCTCATTATGAGTGTGACCTTTGGGTTGCTAAAGACCTTTGAGTTACCTTTTGTCTTTTGATACTCCCCACTTGATGGGTATAAATAGGAGCATTGTAGTTGAGAGAGATCATCCAATTATACAATCAAAATCAGATTATATCCCACATCTCTTCTCTCTAAGTGCATTCTAATATAGTTAGAATATTGTGTAGACAATATTTAGTACCTTGCATTTGCATATGCTCGGTTCTCTCTCTTTTTCGTTCGCCGGAGCTTCTAGCTGGTGTGCCTCAGACTAGAAGACGATTGAAAGTCGTTGTATCTTTGGGGACTAACGTCGCAAAACCGTAGCATACACGGGGCGTTTTAGTCTTGCGGATAGCGAAAGCGCCTCGACTACCCGCAACAAGTTTCTGTTCGAAGCCCAATAAAGGTTAATTTATTTAATTATTTTATTTAAGTTTATTCTGGAATTGTAAAGATCAGTAGTACTGTTCTAGTCCAGATTTTATTTTATTTTATGTTTCGGATTTAGACATTTTGTACAAAAATAACCAACATCGCAAGACTAAAAACTATTCGTATAAAATGTCTACCTCCGGAACTGATGGGTCCAGTTTGGTATCTCAATGATGGACCTTTGGTCATCTACGAGAATGAGATAAATGTTGAGAAACGTGTAACGTTTGAAGCATAAGAGCAAGGTGTTACCTTTGCCGGAATATTGTCCTTAACGGATTGAATATTGAACTATACGATGTGTATAGAGTATGACTTCGTCCAAAGCACTTTGGGTGTCTAAGGAGAAGAAATACAAGATTGAGGACGTTGGAACTAAAATGTTTATCGTCGGTATGTTCTTGAATTATTAAATGGTCGTGACTAAGACCGTGATTTTTTTAATTCCAAGAGTACCAATTGATGTATACATAGCCGGAGAAGGCATGTCGATCAGTGAATATTTCCAAATGGGTGTTGCATTTGAGAAATTAATTTTGTTCTGAAAATGAGATAATTTTTTCAAACGACGGTTCGTATTCACCGCAATTGAATGGTGTGGTCGAAGGGAAAAAAAAAATTAATAATAATATTTATTATTATTATTATTATTATTATTATTATATTAAACTCTGAAAGAGTTGATGAACGTCGTGTTGATTAATTATGAGTTATTTCAGAACATGTGGGGGAAGTTGTTTTGACAAGCTAACCTCGTATTGAAAAAATACCCACTAAAAATAAAATGAGAGGTGTTACAGATTTTTGAAAAAATCGTAAACCGGCTTATAAATATTTTTAAAGTGTGGGGGTGCTTGACTAAGGTGTATATTCCTGAATCAAAGCAAATGAAAATGTTTACGTCTTCTGTGATAGCAAAGTTGCTATAGGAAGAGCACAAAGCATTATGTATAACGGTAATCTCGACATGTTCGTCGGAGAATTAACACCGTTAGACAATTGATCTCAAATGGAGTAATTTTCTTAGAATGTGTGAAATCTAAGAAAAATAAAATTGATTGATCCTTTGACGAAAGGAATTGATAGAGATCAATTGAGTATGTGCTAAAGGGATTGGGTTTGAAAAACCACAATTTAATGAACGATCATAACGGTAACCCTACCATGATGAATGGAGATCCCACGAACTTGGTTCAAAGGGAAAACTAAGTTATGAAAATTCAGTTGAGCACTTGAAAAATATATTTATATATTTTATATATTTATATATTTTGTGAACTCATCCCTAAGGGCAAATCAAGTGCTAAATCCTGATGTGTGGTAAAAGGTTAAGTTCTCGTGGAGACTTTTAATGAATCCCAACCGTTGAAAGGTGAAGTATGTCAGGATACTTTTGTGGGAGGTCACCTATATAAATGTGAAGTGAGGGCCGCTTCAAATGTAAACATTTATGAATCCAAAGTGAGTCCATGGCCAAAACGGACACAACAATAGAACGGGAAATTGATGGGGATTTATTGTGTAAATATCATTGACTCGTTGTACGTTGTGGGGGAATAGTTCAAGGCATCGCGTCCACTAGGCTTCCTGTACATCCGATGATAATTTACTACGGAAGGTTCAAAGCCGCAAACTACCTTTCCTGAAGCAATAAATTCTTTTGAGAATCGAGCACTAGGTCTGCATAGATTGCATGCATTCATTTCCACTCATGTGGGGGATTGTTGGAAAAATTGGAATAAAATAATTGGTTTGACCAATATTTGACCGATTTTTTGTGGCTAAATATTAATTCACGTTGAAATTAATTTGTTGATAATTTTCTACGATGTTGCGTAGTTAATTATAGTATTTTATTTCGTCAAGATCCGATTTTTCGGTGAGTGAGAAATAAATAATAAATTAGCCAAGTGAAAAAGGTATTATTGAATGAGATAATTAAGTCTCATCCCACATCGGAATGTGGGAGATAATGGGTTTGTGAAAACCATTATAAAAGGTCATGTGTATTGATTGTTGAGAATGTGAAAAGTCACAATCCCACATTGAATGTGTTGAGAAAATCAATACTTGTGTGATATTATATGAGGAGTTAGAAAATGTTTCAACTTTGAGTAAGCCCACTGACTTGAATTATTATTCTTGGTCAATTGGGAAATGATGATTTGGACTTTGAGCCTCCGAGAATTTTCTTGGGCCTATAAGAGTCTAATAAGTACACATTTTATTTGTATTGGGCCTATTAATTAATAACACGTATGGTTATTATGGCTTGGGTTTATCAGCCTTTGGGCTGAGTAAAATTAGTTGAAATATTTTAGTTGGCTTAAGCTTTTGGGCTAGCCTAAATGGGTTGTACGGAATTTGAATAGTTTTCCGGCCCAAGACTTGAAAAGTCATCAGAATTTTATTTATATATTTAATAAAAATATATAAATTAATCCTCATTATGAGTGTGACCTTTGGGTTGCTAAAGACCTTTGAGTTACCTTTTGTCTTTTGATACTCCCCACTTGATGGGTATAAATAGGAGCATTGTAGTTGAGAGAGATCATCCAATTATACAATCAAAATCAGATTATATCCCACATCTCTTCTCTCTAAGTGCATTCTAATATAGTTAGAATATTGTGTAGACAATATTTAGTACCTTGCATTTGCATATGCTCGGTTCTCTCTCTTTTTCGTTCGCCGGAGCTTCTAGCTGGTGTGCCTCAGACTAGAAGACGATTGAAAGTCGTTGTATCTTTGGGGACTAACGTCGCAAAACCGTAGCATACACGGGGCGTTTTAGTCTTGCGGATAGCGAAAGCGCCTCGACTACCCGCAACAAGTTTCTGTTCGAAGCCCAATAAAGGTTAATTTATTTAATTATTTTATTTAAGTTTATTCTGGAATTGTAAAGATCAGTAGTACTGTTCTAGTCCAGATTTTATTTTATTTTATGTTTCGGATTTAGACATTTTGTACAAAAATAACCAACATGGATATGGATAAATTGTCCATATATATCTGAGTTAACTATTTTTTTTACTGTTTAACCTATATAAGATAGGTTACCTGGTGTTTGGTTGAATTCTTTGAAATTCAAGTTTGCAGTAAGATTGAACTTTGTGGGTTTCTTAGACATTATTATCCTTTTCTGATAAATTAAATTTCATTTCATTGATAAATCATAATTTTTACACATCTTTTACAAGCATTAGAACCTGGAACAATAGATCTGAGATCTAGTTTCTTACTCTATCTTGAGTAAAAAAAATACAACAGAATGTCTAATAATCAAGAAAAAAAATATAAATTTTGAAAATAATACAAAAAAATAAAAAATATTGAGTGCCTTAAATTAATACTATATCTAATTATATAATTATTGAGTACTACAATAATAGATCCAAAAATAAAAATTAAGAACAAACCTCAACTTCGGCCGAGCTCATTGTATTAAATCCTAAATCACATTTGAGTTGATTTATAAAAAAAAACACAATATTGAGTTTGGACTTGAGACGAAAATAAAAAAAAATTATAAAAGAAAAAAAGATAAACTGATAAATAAATTAAAAGGAAAAGAGATTGAATCGTGCCGAAAAAATGGAAGAGATTTGGAAAAAGCAAATGATACCCCCACTTGTTATTTTATATTTAAACTAATTTTAGTAATTAAATTCAATCATTTTTGCTACTGTTCGAATATGATTGTATATCTCATCCATTTGAGCCGATATGTCTCCTGAAGAGCTACAGTGAATAGAAGCGGGCTCTTAATCTATCACAGGCCCAACTAAATGTTACCAAACAAGTTATAACTAAGTTAACTTGACTAACATGCTTTTATCTAGGCAACCAAACCAAACGTACCTTATGGGATAGAAGTATGTAGGGTGCAATATACTCCGTATAAATGAAAGAGACTGAATAATAATGTTGGTGACTGACCGTTGATTGGATGTAATAAGAACTAGCAGGGGAGATAGAAACCATCTATAAACTAAGTGCTCAATTTATAACTTTGGATTGTTTTTTTTAATGATGTGATCATATTTTTTCAAAATTGAAAAAGTTTATATTTTGTGTAAAATTATTTTTTTAAATACTGTAATCATTATAATACACTGAAAAAGTTTGTATTTTATAGGTTTATTCTTGTATGCCTTCCCTAAGGGCACTATACACTCACCACATTATGCGGTGTGGATTGATTGTTAGATTTTTTTATTATATAAATAAAAATATAAAATAATCCAACACTCAACCCACACCACACAATGTGGTGGGTGGGTAGTGCCTTTAGGGCATACAAGAATAAACCTATTTTACGTAAAAGAAAATCACGTAATCATTATAATAAAAAAGTTTGTATTTTACGTAAAAGAAAATCACAATCTCACCAAAACAATACAAAAGTTTTATAGAATCCAAAAAATAAAATTTAATACAACCATTTTATAGAATCCAAATAATAAAATTTAATACAACCATTTTATAGAATCCAAATAATAAAAAATTTTGACAGAAACGTAGAGATATACTTCAACTTGTAAGGATAAATATGTTTGGGCATTACAATGCCTTAAAGGATCTAGGCAGAAGTTGTTTTGCTAACATATTTATTTGTTTTCTTCTTTCTTCACAATTTAAACTGTTGTAATCACTTGTCATATTGGTGATTTGATTTAGCATAGTTCATTAGTTGGAACGTGCTTGAAAAACAATCAACATAGAAGATTTCTGTCGCAGCACAGCCAGGCAGTGTTATGCCGCAAGCAGTGCAAGGCTTGGACAAGAGGTTGAGTTCAGAGAATCAAGTGAAGCATGATATAAGGGCAAGGGAATGCTGAAGTCCAGATAGTATGGAAGGCAGTGCAGTGTGACAGTGAATTCCAGAAGAACTTCAGAAGGCATCCTGCGGCAGCAGTCAAAGCAGCCTGCCCTGGTTTCTCTCAACCGCTTGTTGACCTAGCTTTTCAAGGGAATTAGTTGAAGACTCTCACCTATAAATAGAGGACGTCTACAGCTGCATTCCTCAACAATCCAGATTACAATACAACACCTTATACACTTCATTTCTTCTCTAGATCGATCGATCAGCTTTTAGAGCCGAAGACTTCAAACGTGAAGTTCTTCGTGCCGTGTACCTCTCGACTCTGGGAGTGTCCTTTTGTTCAGCTGACGATCGAAGACTTAGTATAGGTGTATTACAGTAGCTGCTAGGTTTTATTGTTGATTGTTCATACTCTTCGGATACGATTAATACGAAGGCATACATGTGTATAGCCTTTGGTAATATCATTGTAAATCCAAGAGTATCATTTTGTAAAGACTCGTTCTTTAATAAAGTTTCTGGCCGTAAGGCCGTTTCGTATGTTATTAATTTAAATACACATACAAAGATTTAATTCCTTGTCATTTACTTTTCGTATGTGTGTGTGAGTTCGTTTTTACAAGTAATTTATTTTTAATTAATTCCGCTGCAACGATATACATATATAACATATATAAAGCTTAAAATGAAACATTAAGACACACGCTAAAATATATAAATTACGAAAAACGAACATTTTCTGTGCAAGGCATCGTGCTGCGGCATACGCTGTTCTGCCGCAGAACACTGTCTTGTCTAGGCAGCGCATTTCACTGCGTTTTATTTACTGCCTACGACTTACAAGTGGTATCAGAGCGGGCACTAGACTTACTTAGTGTTTAAGGTCCGTCTGATCACGCACACTTACAATGGCAGATCCATCTTACATCGTACGAACACCGGTTGTTCTTGACGGTAGTAATTATGGATTTTGGAAAACCCGCATTGAAGCAAGGATCAAATCAATTGATCGCAGTGCGTGGCTATCCGTACTTCGAGGATGGAAACCACCTCAGGAGGAAATCCCTGAAGGCGGCAAGCTTGAAAAAGCTCCGGAGAAGTGGTCTGTCGAAGAGACTGCCGCAGCTACTGCCAACGATAGGGCAATGTGTGCCATCCTTGAATCCATCGATTGCAATATGTACAGAATTGTCAAACAATGTACTACTGCCAAACAAGTGTGGGATTTGCTGGCTCTCCATTGTGAAGGTAACAACACAGTGAAGAAAACCAAGGTTCGTATGCTTATGTCTCGTTTCAAGAACTTGCGTATGAACGAGGATGAGACTTGCCTTCAGTACTTTGGAGAATTAATGTGCTGACCTTGGTTCACCCATTAGCAACCCGGCAGTGTGTAGTAAGATTATGCGATCGATGAGCAAAAAGTTCCTGCCGAAGGTCACTGCCATAGAAGACAGCGAAATGTCTGAAGAAGATTATGTTTCATTAATGGCGATCTTTAAGAACTATGAACTGAACCATGAGGATCGTGAAACTCACGGGAAATCATGTTCACGAAGCGACGAGAGAAATATTGCCTACACCGTGGCAGAGCCCGACGGCAGAGAACAAGGCAATAGCTCTCATGGCAGCAGCCCCACCTCTACCAATAACTTGACCGATGAAGAGATCTACGAGCTGCTTGGATCTGATGGTGGAGATGACCAGTTTGCATTACTCGCCCGGAAAATGGATGCTGTACTTGTTCGCTCGCTGAAGAAGCCCTACGATCCCCGACGAAGGAAGTTTCCGGCAAGGTCACCACAAACTCAAGATCGACGCCTTGTGATTCGTCAACCAAGCACGGTATCAACATCAAGTCCAAATTCAAAGGACTGGTCGAGAGTCAATTGCCACGTTTGTCAAGGGATTGGACACTACTCAACCGAATGCCCCTCAAAAGATCGAGGCATTGGAATTTTGAATTCCATGGTTGCACAAGAAGATAGGGAACAATACTGCCTTGAAGACTCAACCACTGCGCTTGCTGCTCAATTTGAAGGCACAACCCTATCTGACGTTGAAGATGACGGTCCATCCAATGTGAATGCACGACGACATGTTGCATTTCTTGCCTCTGCCGCAGAAATGACAGAAACTCCTGCCGCAGAGAACTGCCTGTGTCTCACTGCCTCAGTCAATGACTATGAATCTGAAGAGGAGACCATTCCCATTGATCATTTCATTGAGCTCAAAGAAAGTTTCGATGAGCTACGCATGAACTTTGCCCGGCAGACCAAGATGATGAAAATGCTCACTTCTACCAAAGCCGGATACGAAGAGAAATTGAAGAAGCAGGCCATGGCAATTGAACAAATGCTCGTAGAAAAGAACACCTTTGAAGAACGATTGAAGAAACTAGATGTCCAGCTCACTAGAAAAGATATAGAGGCCGAAAAACTAAAAATTGACTTTAATCGTGTAAATGAAAAACTCGAAGTTGCAAACAATACTTTTGTAAAACTGAACACGGCAACAACAAAATTAGATGCCATAATGAGTATCTCACATGTTGAACGGGAAGGCCTCGGACATCAAAAGGTTGTAGATGCCGTTTTTCCAAAGAAAAATCCAACGGACATGGCATTTGTAAAGGCATCAAATGACGATTCAACAACTGCCGCACAATCCTTAACTCCCAAAAGGGATGACCAAACCGAAAGCAAAGCCACTGCCTCAGCCAGAGACTGCCGCAGACGGCCAAAACAATGGCAGACATCATCAGGCAGGATGAAGACAAGGAAGCCCCTGCCTAAGCAACATTTTAAATCGAAGAGACGATATGTTTGCCACTACTGCTTTGTACCTGGTCACATTCGACCTTTCTGTTGGAGACGCGAAGAAGACCAAGCAAGAGGATTTTACTTTCACTCCAACACTGGACCACGGCATCCCAAATATTTTGCACACTCTATGTCTTCACGATATTCTATCAAAAAGAAGGCAACGACGATACGCAAATGGGTGCCCAAAACTAAACTCTCTACTAATGTTTGTTTTACGGATCCCTCCAATGACTCCTCTGCCGCATCAAATGCCATCCAAAGTGCTGAAACATGCAATGTTATCTTCACTGCCCTCAAAGCTACCAAAGATGATAAGTGGTACTTCGATAGCGGATGCTCGCGGCACATGACCGGAAATAGTGATCACCTCATCAACTACAAAGTTTTTCACGGAGGAGAGGTCACGTTTGGAGGAGGGTCCAGTGGTTCAATAATTGGCCGAGGCACATTAAATGTGAAAGGGCTGCCGAAGCTACAACAAGTGCTTCATGTTGAAGGCCTCATCACAAATCTCATAAGCATAAGTCAACTATGCGATGAAGGCATGAATGTAAAGTTCACTCACCAAATGTGTGAAGTATTTGATAATACAGGGAACCCACTCATTCAGGGGGAACGTTCCAAGGCAAACAACTGCTACTCCATTGGAGAAACATGCCTCTCTGCACAAGTCAAAGATGATATTGACCTATGGCATCAAAAACTTGGACACACAAGTCTTGGGAACTTAGAGCGTCTAATCAAGCTCAATGCTGTTCTTGGACTTCCAACTCTCCCAAAAATCCAGAAGACAACATGTGGACATTGCAAACAAGGAAAAATGACTCGTACAAGTCATCCAGCAATACCTGCCGCAGGACAGACTGATGCCTCTGCCGCAGGAACTGCCAACTCCAAGGCAGAACTGTATCAAAAGCAAACCAAATGCTTTGATTTCCTCCATATGGATTTAATGGGACCAATCGAGACAAGAAGCCACTCTGGAAAACGCTACGTACTCGTTGTAGTAGATGATTTCTCAAGATACACTTGGGTGCGTTTTCTCCAAGACAAAAGTGAGACGTGTGATGAGGTGTCCAAGCTAATTAGGTGGATAAAGACCAACCATGAAGCCTCAGTAAAGAGAATAAGAAGTGACCATGGCACCGAGTTTGAAAACCAACGGCTTTCTCGTTTTTGTGACGCGCATGGCATTGCCCAAGAATTTTCTGCCCCCATAACACCGCAACAAAACGGCGTGGCTGAAAGGAAAAACCGAACCCTCAAAGAAATGGCGTGTACAATGCTGATCGCCAAGAGCCTAAGCAAGCAATTTTGGGCAGAAGCATTCAATGCCGCATGCCACATCCTGAACCGCATAAGCATACGTGCTGGAACAACGAAAACGGCTTATAAAATTATGAACAATAGAAAGCCTAATTTAAAATATTTTCATGTTTTTGGCTCTGTTTGTTATGTTTTAAATGATAGGAAACCTAGATCGAAACTTGATCCAAAATCCCTTAAAGGATTATTCGTTGGATACTCTGGGAATAGTCATGCCTATCGTATTTTTATCATAAAAACTAGAACTATCATTGAATCTGTGAATGTTGATTTTGATGATCTTAGTCGACTCAGGAAACCTAAAGAAGAAGATGTGAAAGGTTTGCTCGAGCCTGCCGCAGTAGCAGAAGTTGAAGGCAGTATCACACCTGCGCAACCTACTGCCGCACCTACTGGCTCGAATGATGATACTCAACTTTCTACAGCATCTCCTGAGCAATCAAACGACGATAGCACCCCCACATCAATCAGATTCATCAGATGATGAAGAAGAATCAAACCAACGACGAAGGGATCCCCCAAGGCATGTTGTCCGAAACCACCCTTCGAGTCAAATGTTGGCCAGACGCATGAGAGTTCACCCATACATCAACTACCGCAACATGACCAAGAATATAAGCATGTCTGCCACATGCATTGAAATAGGCATTGCCTCGTATCTCTCAACGATCGAACCAAAGAATGCCAAAGAAGCATTGACCGATGAATTTTGGTTTATGGCAATGCAAGAAGAGATGAACGAGTTTGAAAGAAACAAAGTTTGGAAGCTCATTCCTCGTCCCAAAAACAAGAATATCATCGGGACAAAGTGGATTTTCAAGAATAAGTCGAATGAGCACGGGCAGGTTGTACGCAACAAGGCAAGGCTGGTGGCGCAAGGCTATACGCAAGTTGAAGGCATCGATTTCGATGAAACTTTTGCCCCCGTAGCACGTATGGAGTCCATTCGTCTACTCATTGCCATTGCATGCCACCTCAACATCACCTTACATCAAATGGATGTAAAGGCAGCATTCCTCAACGGCATACTTGAAGAGGAGGCATACGTTGCACAACCAAAGGGCTTCGAAGATCCGAAACATCCTGACCATGTGTATCAACTGCACAAGGCATTGTACGGCCTAAAACAAGCTCCTAGAGCTTGGTATGGCTGCCTAACTGATTTTCTACTCAGTTTTGGATTCACCCGAGGCACTGCCGACAAGACCCTGTTTGTTAAATTCAATTCTTCCAAAATTTTAATAGCTCAAATTTATGTAGATGATATTGTCTTTGGATCCACATGTGAGAACATGCTTAAGGCATTTACCTCTGCCATGACATCAAAATTTGAGATGAGCATGGTAGGAGAACTAACTCATTTTTTAGGGCTACATATCAAGCAATCATCAACTGGAACGTTCATCTCACAAGCTTCATATGCTAAGAATCTCATCAAAAGATTCCAACTTGAAGGATCCAAGCCCATGAAAATACCTATGGGCTCAACGGACAAAATCTCCCGAGGCACTGATACTGCCGCAGTGGATCAGACACTCTACCGATCCATGATAGGGAGTTTGCTTTATCTTACGGAAACTAGACCAGATATCATGTATAGCATTTGTTTATGTGCCAGGTTTCAAGCTGATCCAAGGGAAGAACACTTGAAGGCAGTCAAACGCATCATACGCTACGTTGCCGCATCAGTCGAGTTAGGCATATGGTATACAAAGATACCACCACCGATTTAGTCGGATTTTCAGATGCAGATTGGGCAGGAGACACGGATGAGCGCAAGAGTACAAGCGGAGGATGTTGCTTTCTTGGAAACAACATCATTTCATGGCAAAGCCGCAAGCAAAACTGCATTTCTCTATCCACTGCCGAATCAGAATATATTGCCGCAGGGAGTTGTTGTACTCAACTGATTTGGTTGAAGCACATGCTTGATGACTATCACCTGGATAGCAATGTTCTTACACTCTACTGCGACAATACGAGTGCCATAAATATCAGTCATAATCCAGTGCAGCACTCAAGAACCAAACACATCAGCATAAGGCATCATTTCATACGAGATTTGGTGGAAAAACGTCTTTTAAGGATTGATCACATCCCAACAGAGAAGCAAATAGCTGACATCTTCACCAAGCCATTGGACTCAGAACGCTTCACTGCCTTAAGAAATTCTTTGTGCATGTGCACCATGCCTTAGATGCTGATCTGCATCATGCTGCCGCATTGTCATGCCTACTGAACCTCTGCCACAGCATTCTGCCTTAGTCAATTTGTGAGTTTAAAATTTTCCGAAGGAAGAGAAAATACCCAAACCACTTTAGGCAACATGGTCAAACCCATATACATGTAATTAATACGAAATGGGTTGAGATACTATGTACTAGGTGACCTAAGTATTTAATAATCTCATTGTTGACATGGCATTATGCCCAAGTAGAGTTTAAGTACTTATGATGCAGCATGATGTTCCATTAGGATTAGATAGTTGTTAATCTTCTCCTAATTTTGCTTTGTAAGCCTTGATTTTTCACACCACAAAAATATTTTACTTATTTAAAAAAAAAATTGGAAAAATAAAAAATAGAAAAAGAATATATTCCAAAAACAGAAAAAGAGAATATTAAAAAAATAGAAAAAGAAAATATATTAAAAAAAAAAAAAAAGGAGTTTGATTTTGATTTTTGGCAACGACCTGCCGCAGAGCAATGCCCCACTTGACCGTTGGGCAACACTCGAGTGTGCGGCAGGCGACGGTTCAGGTCACAAAAAGTAACCGTTGCCTGATCTTTACGTCCCATCATACTACCACCCGTCTTTCTCTCCTATTTTCTTTATCCATTATTCAAACTCCTAATACAACTACACTTCTCATCCAAATCAGATTCAAAGAGTTTGAATTTTCTGAAATTCTTCAACCCTAGATTTTTTTTTTCTCTATCGAACGCACAATATAAAGCCCCATCTTCTTACGTTCGATTGTTTGTGCTCAGTTTTTTTTTAAACCCTAATTGATTATCGAGAATTTGAAATCAATGGCTGGCGCTTCTCCAATCCCAAATCCGTTCGCCCGCTACTTCGAGGACCCTCGATTCTTGGAGCTGGTCAGGGAGGTTCGCCCCAACGCAACGATGGACGACCTTAATGAAGGTGAATCGATGGATGCCATCAACCGCCTCAAGGCTCTCAACGCCGCTGCCGCCACATCGCAACAGCCATCTCTCTCTCCAGAATCGCCGCCGCACACCGACGCCGGTGAAGGTTCAGGTAAGGATTCTCCAATGAACATCTCTCCTGCAGGGGGAGACACTGCCGCAGAGGACATCCCTGCCACAGAGGATCCACTCCTTCAAGAACGAGTGTTCCCTGAACCTGACCCTCTGGCCATCATCCTTCCTGAAGAAGTTGACATCTCCGGTGACAATGAGCCTTCTCAAACTCCTCACCCGGCGGTGGTTATTTCAGGGATCGACAATGTGCTTGATTACGAGGCTGCCCAGAATGAAAGATCACTCAACACTTCGGACTTTAAGGGCCTTTACACCCCTGAGCCCTCTGTCACTGCCGCATCCTCTGCCTTTCCCCAGGCAGAAACTGAAGTGCAGCAGCAAGGCAAGAGCATGCCTTACAACAGGAGGGATGATGCTGATGACTTTGACTACAGCGAACTCTACGACAACTACCCTTCTACAAAGAAAACCAAGGATCGCAAACCGACTCCTTATCCTTCTGCAAATCCACCCTCTGATGCGGAAGACTCTGGTCACTCTAGTCAACAGCATCATGATGCCGCAGGATCTGAGACGGAGTCTGATCCACCTCTGAGTGAACTTATTTCGAGGAAGCGCAAGACTGAGCAATTACCCATTACTTCTCGCCGTCCATCAACTCGATCTACCACTGCCTATGCTAAAGGCAAAGGCCCTGAAGTGCCACCAACCTCAAGGGAAAATCCAATTGATTTGGAGACTGCCACTGCCAAGAAATCCCGAAAAGGGAAGGAGAGAGCTGCCGCATCCAAACCCGACAGCTCTCATAGTGGTGATGCCGCAGTCATACCTGCTACGAAGAAGGGCAAGGCACCGAAAGTTGATGCTCCAAAGGAGGACTCTGATTCTGATATGAAACCCGGAAAGGGTTACTCGAAGAGGTTCTGGTCAGAACGTCGCTCTGTGATTGGACCACAATTTTACTCCAACAAGTCTCTTCTCCCAGACCGCAGTGTCGATTTGTCAATTTGTGCCAAACACAAAGTTGACAAATTCTTGAAAAAGATGAAGTTGGTTAAGGCAGTCACCTACGCCGCACCCTACTGCGAGGATTTAGTGCGCGATTTCTATGCTAACTTGCGCCCATGTTTTGGAGATGATGGCTCCCGTGGCTATTGCAAGGCACAACTGGATTCCCACATCCAATGTGCATTTTGTGCATACCCAAATGGGGGAAGTCTTGTTTCACCTTGGTGCAGGTAGGCAAGTGAATTTGGGAGAGCTCATCTTTGAAAAAATCGAGTCCCAGGCAGAGAACATTTCTCAGACGCAGAGCCTTGCATTCCCTTCACTTATTTGGGAGATGCTGAAAATCCAAGGGCTCTCGTACAATACTGTTGATCTCCTGACCGCTGTCCCAAATGCTTACAAGCTGTATGTTCGTGAGAACAATGACTTGCCATGGACTGGTCTGCATGCCTCTGCCGCAGTGCCACCAACTCCACCCCCAAAGAAGGTTCACAAGAAGCAGGCTGATGCCCCCAGCTCCTCTGCACTGCCGAATATTCATGCTCGCGCCCAAGCATTTGCAGAGCTATGTGCTGAACATCATCTAGTAATCATGAAGGAATTCATGGCCGAAGCCATTGTGGATGGAATTTCTCATTTTCTTGAAGATGAGGGATTTCCTTCACAAAAAGGGGGAGTACCAGCAGCTGCGCGCAAAACGGCAAGGAGCACGAATCTGAGGAAGTTGAAGAAACGCATTGATGAGGATATTAAGGAAGCTGATGCTGAAGAAGCTGCTGCAGAGAAGGAAGCTGCCGCAGCAGAGAAGGCTGCCGCAGACACTGCAGCAGAGATTGATGGTGAAGAGCGTGGATCGTCACCCGAGCACGATGATTGAAGAACCTGAAGGATTGCAGTTCTCAAGACCCGAAGAAATATTATTTCTTCTTTTGATTTAGCTTTTATTTGCTCTGAACAATTTATTTAATTTCTGCTTATTTGTTTTTGAACAATTTGTTTAAGTTTTCATTTGGTTTGAACAATGTTTAATTTAAGTATTTATTTCCTTTAGAAAAAATTGGTGTGTTATTTAGAGGCTTACTTAGTTTAACTTGTTTTGTTCTATTAGTTAGTTTGTTATTAAATAAAATTTTGTTCTACTTAGGAAGTATCAACTAAGGGGGAGTTTCATTGCCTTAGTTGTTTGTCAAGATAAATGTCATATACTTCTAAGTCAGATGTATTTCATTGAGGGGGAGTGCTCCATTGCGCTGCTGCCTCATGGTTTTGTGAAGAAAGACAAAAAGGGGGAGTTTGTAAGGATAAATATGTTTGGGCATTACAATGCCTTAAAGGATCTAGGCAGAAGTTGTTTTGCTAACATATTTATTTGTTTTCTTCTTTCTTCACAATTTAAACTGTTGTAATCACTTGTCATATTGGTGATTTGATTTAGCATAGTTCATTAGTTGGAACGTGCTTGAAAAACAATCAACATAGAAGATTTCTGTCGCAGCACAGCCAGGCAGTGTTATGCCGAAAGCAGTGCTAGGCTTGGACAAGAGGTTGAGTTCAGAGAATCAAGTGAAGCATGATATAAGGGCAAGGGAATGCTGAAGTCCAGATAGTATGGAAGGCAGTGCAGTGTGGCAGTGAATTCCAGAAGAACTTCAGAAGGCATCCTGCGGCAGCAGTCAAAGCAGCCTGCCCTGGTTTCTCTCAACCGCTTGTTGACCTAGCTTTTCAAGGGAATTAGTTGAAGACTCTCACCTATAAATAGAGGACGTCTACAGCTGCATTCCTCAATAATCCAGATTACAATACAACACCTTATACACTTCATTTCTTCTCTAGATCGATCGATCAGCTTTTAGAGCCGAAGACTTCAAACGTGAAGTTCTTCGTGCCGTGTACCTCTCGACTCTGGGAGTGTCCTTTTGTTCAGCTGACGATCGAAGACTTAGTATAGGTGTATTACAGTAGCTGCTAGGTTTTATTGTTGATTGTTCATACTCTTCGAATACGATTAATACGAAGGCATACATGTGTATAGCCTTTGGTAATATCATTGTAAATCCAAGAGTATCATTTTGTAAAGACTCGTTCTTTAATAAAGTTTCTGGCCGTAAGGCCGTTTCGTATGTGTATAATTTAAATACACATACAAAGATTTAATTCCTTGTCATTTACTTTTCGTATGTGTGTGTGAGTTCGTTTTTACAAGTAATTTATTTTTAATTAATTCCGCTGCAACGATATACATATATAACATATATAAAGCTTAAACTGAAACATTAAGACACACGCTAAAATATATAAATTACGAAAAATGAACATTTTCTGTGCAAGGCATCGTGCTGCGGCATACGCTGTTCTGCCGCAGAACACTGTCTTGTTCTGTGCAGCGCATTTCACTGCGTTTTATTTACTGCCTACGACTTACACAACTATGTTTAAAGTTAAATGTATAAATTTATAACTTTTGATTGTTTTTTAGATGATATTTATGATTAGAGTTAAGTGTATAAACTTATAACTTTTGATTGTTTTTTAATTATATATTTTTAGAAATTGAAAAAAATTGTATTAAAAGTTTGTATTCTCTTAAGAGATTTTTTTAAGACTGTAATCATTATAAATATCCTCAGATATTAAATCCAAAAAATAATTTTTTTAGAGATATACTTCAAATAATGTAGGGATATAAATATTATAGTGGTAATACCGGGTTCAGGACCACTTCATAAAATAAATAAGTTCGGAGGCTCCGTCCATAAAAGTAGAAGTTTTATAGACAATTATAGGCAATTGACACGTGAAAAGTCTATAATACCCTTACTTTTAATAAATAAACTTTGTGCTTCACCATGTCACAGTGACATACCACCGTGCCACAGTGTACTCCACCGTGTGTCACCGTGACACAGTGTACTTCACCATGTCACAGTTTACTTTCACCGTGTGTCACCGTGACACAGTGAAATGTCACCGTGACACAGTGTACTTCACCGTGTCACAGTGTACTTTCACCGTGTGATACCGTGACACAATGAAATGTCACCGTGACATAGTGAAATGTCATCGTGACACAGTGTACTTTCACCGTGTGTCACCGCGACACAGTGAAATGTCACCGTGACACAGTGAAATGTCACCGTGACACAGTGAAATGTCACCGTGACAGTGGTCAGTGTACTTCACCGTGTCACAGTGACATATCACCGTGCCACATTGTACTCCACCGTGACATCGTGTACTTTCACCGTGTGTCACCGTGACACAGTGTAATTCACCGTGTCACAATGACCATACATAACGAAAACTCACCGTAATATTTAAATGGGTGTGCACGTGAATTTCAATTGACAAAAAGAGAGTAAAGTGTCTTTGTTTTTTAATATTCTTTTTCAATTAATAAATTGTACTATTGTGTCATAAAGGTATAAATGTCCATTGCCTATAAAACTTATATTCTTATGGACGAAGCTTTAGAACTTATATACTCTTATGTTTTGGTCTTAAATTGTCTTCACCCCAATATCATACATATTCTAAAAGCATTTTCATATATTTAAATTATCCAACATAATGTGTATTATGTCATTTATAAAATTTTAAGGATATATTATATAGAAAAACCGTACTATAAATTATAGTTGAAAATTGATAATAATAATAATAATTAAGAAGTTTCTTTTATACTAACTCACATTTTCTCAAAATACAAAGAAAAGAAAGTGTAAATATTAATTTGATTGAGAGGTGAGTAGATAAATACTACTATGACTCTAGGAGTCTATGACACTACATAATGTGCTTCTTTTTTATCATACTATGAGAATCACAGTACTTTAGGTAGCATTTATATTCTTTAACGGATATAATTTAAGTATGAAATAAAAAATAAAAAATAAAAATATATTTTAAAGTTATAAAATAAAGTAGTTGTGAGTAAATTTTTGAAAGTTGTTGAAAAAGGTAAATGTAAAATGGAAGAAATTTCAAAATACACATATAAAGATAAATTGATTATAGTCAATTTTTTTCTTTGTAAAATTATATCAATATTGGTCTCTATTTGTACAGTGTTAAAAATTATAAATTTTGATATTTTTTTATGTTTTTTAAATATAATTTAAAAAAGATATACTAATTTAATTAAAAAAAAAAAGAACTAATAGGGTTGTGACAAATATCACAACCTGGGTACAATTAATAAAATTGTGGAGACCGTGAGGGCGGATTTGAGCTACCCGCCCTTGGTGGATGAGAGAGAAAATGACTTTTGTCCATTTTTTTTCTGAGAGATAAAATGGCTTTTGGCCATTTTTTTTTTTTTTTTATCTACGTGGGGCCCCACCAGGGAGCATAACCTTAGTTTGATTCTGGACAACATTAAAACTCAATCTTTCTTGGATGAAGATCATGATTCTTCTACACATATGAATTAATTCACATCCCAAAAAATTAGTCTTGCATTTTCTCTGCAACCCTAAATTATCAAATTTGTAACCCACATCAAGGATGCAAATGAAATCTACAAAATCAAAATTCATAAACAACTTAAATGAATCAAAAATCAAAGATCTTGACTCTTCTACAGATCAATAGTGCCCTAATTGTCTACACATGCCGAATTCTCCCCGAATAATGGATCTCTCCCGTCGACGTCGGCCCTCCCGCCGCCGCTGGCCTGTTGAGTACGCCTGACCAGGCCCAACCACCACTCCTACCAATGGACCTGTTCACGCTTCAGAATCCATGGTCGATGACTCCACCACACCGCTGTACGTCAAATGGGTTCAGTATAGCCGGAATTGATTCCACGATTCCTTTTTTCTCAAGATAGACAGTATAGATTATTGAGATTGTAATTGAGATTGATTTTATATTTTTTAATGCGAGGATATTTCAGTCCTTTGAGGTAAAAAAATATGGTTTTTAATATAAAGGTGTATATAAGAATTTTGTTATCTTCTAATATGTATATGGACCTAATTTTCCATTCAAAATAGTATTTTTAAGTGGAAAAAATAAAATAATTATGTGAAATGTACAAAACAATTTTAAGATGTCTACAATTAGTTGAAACGTATAAAAAATGAAACGTGCATAAATAGTTAGGACGGGATGTAGTATAATTATTAAACTATCAATATAATATTTTGCAAATTAATTGTATGAATTATTTTATACGGATCAATTTTTAAAAACAATTATGAGTAAAATACTTTGCAAGCGGAGTAAGTGTTATCAGTGTTTTCTAATGCAATTAATTGGACAATTCAAATATAGAGCGCGGAGTGAAATTTGTAGCGGCTTCCGTTAAAATTCTTGGATCCTCGCATAGACTAAACAACCAATCTACACCGTATAATTTTCCAATCAACGGATATCATGAAATGTACAAAAACGACTCGGACCGCTATCCTAAACCGTCGATTAACGCACACAATCCAACGGCATTCCAGCACCCAATCTCCAGGATCCCTTTTTATAAATTCCCCCAAAGTTCTCCATCTCCTCATCACATCTCACAGAAATTAAATCCCAAACACAGAAGCAGAAAAAATGTCAGGTAGAGGAAAGGGAGGCAAGGGTTTGGGAAAGGGCGGAGCGAAGCGCCACAGGAAGGTTCTGAGAGACAACATCCAGGGCATCACCAAGCCGGCGATCCGCCGCCTCGCTCGCCGTGGCGGAGTCAAGCGCATCAGCGGCCTCATCTACGAGGAGACTCGCGGCGTCCTGAAGATCTTTTTGGAGAACGTCATCCGCGACGCCGTCACTTACACTGAGCACGCTCGCCGGAAAACCGTGACGGCGATGGACGTCGTCTACGCGCTCAAGAGGCAGGGCCGCACGCTTTACGGTTTCGGAGGTTAGGGTTTGGGGGTTGCGCTATTTGTATAGATCGGTTCGGATGTGGAACAATTGGTTTTTCGATCGTGCTGTTTTTAGTATTGTTAACTGTCCTTTGGAATTTTATGAATGAAATATCTTCATAGATTTGATTTGAGTACTCTCTCTAGTTACACAGTAAAATTTAAATTTAGTGATGAGGCTTTCAGTTGAAGATTCTGATTCGATTTTGAATTAATTTTAACTATAATACTGACGATATTTTAATGAATTAAAAACGAATTACAGTATAATTTTTTGAAATAATTATTGAAAATATTTTAATTTAAATTTAAGAAAGAGATAAATTTAAACATAAGAGAAAGATGTTTTGGAACTGTATGATTTACTTAGTTTAAAATTATAAAACTACTAATAACATAGTACAAAGTTTCTATAAATTATGCAATTAACAATTTTGTACAAACAACAATTGCATATACACTCCAAGCTCTGCTGAACGATTTTGCTCAAATCACATATCACATAAGTTTCATGCCACATTACCATAACTAAATAAATTGATCATATATATATATATATATATATATATAATTCTGATATTTGATGGTTTGGATTATAATGAAACTCTCAAATTCATTGTGAATACAGCAAACATAAATCATCTCAAAAATGAAGAATCTTCAGAACATATATATAGTTTTCTTTTCCATGTCGAGCGCCGGATAAAAAAAAGAGAAAAGTAATTTAAGCTTCAGAACAATTCAGCTGTTGAAGCTATATCCCTAGCTTCGGAGTTCACTCATCGTCAGTGCCGAAATACCGGTCACCGAATTCACCCATACCAGGGATAACACGGTAATCTTGATTCAAGCCGATTTCAATCTCAGATGTAACTACCTTTAGTCGAGGAAAGCATTTGCACACAACATGTATTCCCTGAGGAGCCTGAATAATAAAATACATAATTTAACAGAGAAACTCTCGGAAGTTAGTATAACAATAGGCTTCAGAGTCGTTCAAACTTACAGAAATCAGATTAAGGAATATGATATTGGGCTCGGGTACGCCCTTCTTGATAAGCAGGGATATAGCTTCAACAGCTGAATTGCCTGACGACAGTAATTCACAATGGAAAAAATAATTAAAAACAGCGTATAATACTATTATGTGATGACAAAAAAATAAGTAATCTTTATATTTAAGGCTAATTACAAAACCACTTGAGGCTTAGTTTAAAAAAAAACTGATCAAGCTTTCAAAATACATATAATTATATAAGCTAAAGATATTATTGTTTGTGCTGCAGAAGTGCACTGTGAAAAAGACGATAAAAAGAGAGTACAATGCTAATCTAAAAGGGTTATAAGTTTTTGTTTTGTTTTGTGTTGCTGATAGACTAAACTTCAGCAGTAGCTTTTGTTTATATTCCTTGAGGTTTGAATTTGCTTTACAATTTTACTTCAACAGGACCCAATTTGTAAAAGAAAAAATTAAGTCTACTGGTATACTTCTAATTTTGAAATAATTAGTTACTAAACCTCCAGGGTATTATTTGTAACGATCCCAAATAAGATCCTTGTCTATGCATGCATGCTAAACTCGACGAGTTTCTTTATGATATGTGAAGAGCTAACCTGTTCCAAGAATCGGATCCAGTAACAATACATGTCTATCTGAAATGTCTGTAGGCAGTTTTTCATAGATCAGCTGCACAAATTTTAAAGAATTATATAAAATAGGAACCAGAGTTATGAAAGAAGCATGGTAACACATGTAAGAGCAGTTCTCGCTATAGCTAACCTGCTGACCATTGTCACCTTCTCTATGAATAAGAATTTTGCCGATTTTTATTCCTTTACAACATGCTCGTAAGGCATTCTCCATGCTTTCACCGCTGAAATAAAATTTGAAGTTATTTCAAAAGCTAAACCAGCAAATAATTAAGAAAACACAGTTTTAGGTAAAATGAAAAAAGTAACATTTTTTTACCTTCTGATTATAGAGACACCACATAATCTCTTACAGAAGTCTACACCAGTGTATACGGATCCTGCATTAGCAGCGCAATATAATAAACATATTAAAACAATCTGAGGAAAAATATCAGATAATTGATGATAGGGGACTTACCAGTCGGAGTGATCACCTGCTTTTCTGTAAATGGAAGATGCCCGAGTCCATGTTCAACAACCTAATATACATGAAGTAGTTCAACAAAATAAGCAAATCAGGTTAAAAAAATCTCTTCAGAAAATAACAATAAAAATATCAAATTGTTACATACCAGACGGATCAATCGGTCAGCATAAAACACAAAATCATGTTTTGTTGTTTGAGAATCCCGTATAAGCGTGTGCATACCCCGTATCTGAATAACACAAAATAAAGACCAACTTTAGTGGGATATGAAAATAACAAGGCAAAAGTATCATCTTTAATGAAGTTTAATTGAAAATGTAGTAGGTTTATTTGGAAATAGTACCTGAAAAGTAGAATGGATAACATATAAATTAGGATAGATTTTACAAAGATCGTGTTGACCAAGTTTAGTCCATATATGTTGAACAATCAAGTCAATGGCAACAGCATTGTCTCCTCCACGGGGAATAATGATGTCAGCGTACTTTTTTGTCGGGAGTATAAAATCATCAAAAGCAGGCTTTACGAATTTTGAGTACTACACGGATAGAACTCAATATGATCAGATAGAAAAAGAATCAGGATCATAGAAACACAGGATATATCATCTTTATATTATTTTCTAAAATACGAAGGGGTGTCTTTTATACCTGATCAAGCACCATACCAATATCTCGACCCTTTTCAACAGTATCACGCCTTATTCTCCTTGCCAGCCGTACATCAGAATCTGCGCTGAAAGACTTCTGTTATCAAAATCAGACTAATAAGAAAAGGCATTATTAATTTACTCTTCAAACAAATTGCAGGAACAAGATTGAGGCATTGAGCCAAAGAAAAGAAGGAATTATGCATCAAGAAATGGAAATAATGGCAGGAAATAAAGAGAGCAAAGGAACCTGTATCTACGAATATCTTCATATTCATTGAATCCCGGACACGCGGATCATGGAAGATGAGTATACCTTCTAAAATAATTACGTCCGAGGGATTTACCTGCCAAAATATAGATAGAGAAATTTAGTTCACGGAAATACGGAATGCAAAGGAAAAATATAAAATATACAAAAGGGAAATCCAGAAAATTACTCTTCGAGCAGGGAAGACGTCACTTTTATAGCTCTTAAAATCATAATTTGGAATGTCTACTGCCTGGCCATTTTTTAATTTCTCCAAAATGGACAACAACAGCTCTGTGTCGAATGCGTCTGAACAGAAAATAATAATATACAAACATTAAGAAGCATGAAACTGTTTTGCAGAGCACGTTTTGGGACAAGGCCAAGGAGAATAAAACTGTTCAGATACTAAAAGGAAGCTCACCAGGATGGTCAAAGTTGTATTCATGAACTCTTTTAAGTTCCTCTGGTGTCAAATTTTGATAAAAAGAATCCTGTTAAAATGGTAACCAGTCATTTAAAAAGGGTTACAAGATAATACACTGAAAGTACTTTTTTCCTTTTTATTATTATTTGGCAGTGGGGGTTCTTGATGCGTTTGAGGTAATAAATTTTAATATTAATCAGAAACAGCCACCAATAATTAGATAATTTGTTGAAAACAGCAAAATGAACCATAAATAAAACAAAATAAATTAGCATCCCCTGCAATGATTAGATGAAATGATGTTTCAGAAGTCAAACATATAATTCTCTAATCCTAAGTAAAGGTAGTACATGAGTCCCATACACTAGTGAAAGGAACAAGATCATCAAACTTATGCTAACATGTATTGTAAGTACTCCATAATCCATCCCATATAAAATTTAAAGTTCATCCAATGTCGTATGAGTATTCATCAAGAAGAGAGTACTACAAATTGAAGTTAATAAATACTAGATTCTCATAGTGAAATTAACAGAAAGGATAGAAGCACATTAAGCACTGGCGTTCAATATCATAATGGAAGGTTTAGATCAACATGTTTTACCTTTTAAATAAGTTAACGGAAAGGGTATTGATTTACCTATCAAGAATGACTGTCAACATAGACAAAGTAAATAGACAATTGAATTGATTTATTAAATTTTATGGCTTTCCACCATATATTGTTACATTAATGTGTAACACATGAAGAAAATAAATAAATGCATGTTCGATGATGTACCTGGTTAACAAGAACAACACGCTGATCGCGAAGCTGTTCGATGATCAAATCACATACTGAGGTTTTCCCAGATGCCGCACCTCCAGCAACTCCTGAGATGAAAGATTTAAAAAAATATTTACATCTAATAACCTAATTAGCAATCTTGATTGCTGTGGTTTACCCATTACTGTAAGAAATATGCTTGCATTACCTATGACAAAGGGCTGCTTAGCATTCTCAGTTGCAGCAGAAGTAGTTGGCTGCTCGCCTGGTGAAGCACTTGCGCCCGAGTTCTCGAAATGAAATCCCGAGAAATGAGCCCCAGATGATGCCTCAATCAATTTTTCAACTCGTTCCTTACCCATCTGCCAAGTATTAAAAGGAAATAAACAATTATTTGTTTCAAAACCCGTTCGCCTCCTTCTATACATCATATCACAACAGTCCTCATGGATCATTTGAGTAATTAACATCAAACACTGTTAATTTATCTATTTTCCAGACAGTTTTTTAAGATCAAGCCCCCATGAAATATAAAAGAAAAAAACAACTGATTAGAAACACCAGCATTTCTACATCTGAGCTGAAGAAAACACACACACCGAAATTCTACAAATACAAGATCGAATCATGGATTTAAAGATCGGTAAGAACGTATGAAGCTGAAAACACAAAATCAATGTAGCTATATACGATTGAACGATTGAAAAACACGACGAGTGAAATGAAAACACGAATCAAAAAGAGTGCGGGTTTACCTGATGCGAAATGTCGGATTTAGAACAGCAATAGAGAAAGCAGCTACTGTGATTTCTTTGTGAGTGAGCTGAAGGAGCTCAGATTATCTTACGCGGGCTATATACAGAGTGGGTCCTGTTTACGAGCAAATCGAAGTTGAGAATTGGGCCCGGCCCATTCGATGTCCGATCCAAGTTTATCATCTCTCGTGTTTTTAGAGGCGGGCCTGGTTTATACCCGGACAAATTAATGGGTATCCCGGATCCTATCCGGATCCAATTATTTTTTTTTCATTTTTCTTATGAAAAATAATGTTAATTCATGTTTAAGAAATTGCAAATCTATGTTTGTACGGGTGACTGCTTACTTTTCATTGTAAAAGACAACTTTAACCTTACATTTGAAAATATTACTCACAAATATTTATTTTATTAATTTAATAAGATATTATTATTTTTTTCATTTTTAATCAAAAATTTAATAATACAATACTCTTTCCGGTAAATATAAAACTACTTTTTCGGATACAAAGTTAAAAACAGGACAATTTGGATAAAAAGTAATTATTATTGTTTATTTATAATTCAATAACCTAATTTATTCTAATTATAATTTAAAGAATTCATAAAGAAATTATCCTTTTTGTTTTAAAATTATCAAGTTATCAAATTAAAAAATAAAATTTATGCACAATTTTTTTTAAACTGAATATTAACTTATCAAATTAAAAAAAAATACACAAATTAAAAAAAATTACACGCATGTTACACCATAAAAATCCAACACCGACACGTGTCCAGACGACCGGAGCCACGTCATCAAGAAGGTGGTCGAACGACGGACAAAAGTCAGAATTGAAGTCATGTATGAAGTCAGTACCAGGCGAGCTCAACAGTAGCCCCAGGAAGACAGCCCCGTACCAGACTAGGGGATCAGCCAGATAAGGCTCCAGGCAAGAGGCGGTGCGCCTCTGGTGACATGCAGCAAGTGGAAGACAAGATTAGTGGATATTTAATGCAATGGCTTAAAAGTCTTCATTAGTGGGATTAGATGTGATAGAAGGCTAATAGGTGGCATTAGGAGAGCTTGCATGCTCATGCATACAACTAGTATAAAAGAGAGGGAAGATAGAGGAGAAAAGGACTTGACCTTTTTTAATTTCCAAATACTATAAGTAAGGAAATAAAAGATCAAGAACACATGATGTTCATCCCTATTTTCCAGATTTCCGGCATACATTTTCCGATCTATAATCTGTCCTAAACAAATAAATATCTGCTTGGAGCCCTATTCTATAACCCCCCGTTCCAGTAATATATGAATTGAGTGAAAAAGGGTCCGAACAGTGGCGCTAGAAGGAGATCAGGTTTTACGCATCGGAAAAAGAGGTTCAACCGGCGACAGATATGGCAGACGAGAGAGAAGGCGCGACGGCTTCCGACGACTCTGGAGTTTCCGGCAGGTGGCGCGACGTCATGGGCAAGGCGGTCATCGAGGATCCCAACGCTCTGGCGGTTGAGGCAGACCCAGAACCCGTCGACCGAGACACACCACCGCCGCCAATCCAGATTGTTGATGAGGAAAGCCCCGCCGACGGCCATGCAGAACCCGATCTGCATTCTGATTCTCAGGTTAGAGTTCCTATTCGCCGTCATCGTTCTCGCCGCCGTGCTCGTCGTTTGCACCCGTATGATTTGGGTGGGCCGTCGACGCCCGTAGTGGCTCCGCCCCCAATCAAATTCGGAAATCTGGATACTCCAGAAAAAATTGATGAAGCCGTGCATGCTCTTATGCACAGAAAATATGTTTTGACAACTCCATTGAAACATGCAACCGGTGCTTTTATGACACCTGGACATGCCACAACTGTGGCTCCAGAGAAGGTCAAACGCCTCCACAGGAGAGAGCGAAAAAAGCATCCGGTAATAGATCTAAACCGAAATGCTGAATCTGTGGCCACTTCGACGGATCGTCGAAGGAGAGGCAGCCAGAGTGACATGCATCGGTATCGGGAGGGTTCTCCTGTGCCAGTGACCCAAGGGGTCAGGGCGGAGGACCCGGAGATCGTAGATCTGAAGCAGAAATATGCTGAGTTGGAGAGACGAATGAATGAGGGACAGGGTGTGCATGTACCTTCAGGTTACAAAAATGAACCCCTGGCCCCAGAAGTTGAACATGCATCCATGCAAACTGAAATCCTTCCCATGCCATCCTTAGTCTATGACGGTAAAACTGATCCAGAGACTCATTTGAGTAGGTTCAGGTCTTACATGTCCGGCCGCGGCGCAACTGATGCGACGCGCTGTAGACTTTTTCCCCTTACGTTGGGTGATGTTCCTCACAAATGGTACGCGGGCCTCCCTGCCCACTCGATTAAATGTTTAGATGATTTGGTGCAAAGGTTCGTGACGCATTTTGCCTCTAAGGCTGTGAAACTGGAACAGAGCCAATGTCTACTCGGGATAAAACAGGATGATGAGGAGTCGGATGAAAGGTATGTGGAGCGAGTTGAGGAAATTCTCCTGGCTGGCGGAGAGGATATAAATGAGAATTTAAAACTCCATACCGCCATGACCGGTTTGAGAAGAAACTCGAAGTTGTTCAAATCTATGATGAAAAATTATCCAAAATCCTATGAGGAATTTCGTGTGAAAGCTGCCGCTGAGGTAGCATATCAAAGGTTGACCAGGACCCCACGGGGCCTGGGCGAAACCAAAAAGAAGGCCCCATTCTCTTCAGAGAAAAGGCCAAACTATATATATTGGAAAGAAATCCGGTGTGAAAACCGGTACTGATCCCAGAATGGATGAAATAAGGGAACTGGAAGCCAATATTCGGCGTGAAACTGGTAAGGCCCCAGAGGCCATTTTGCAGGTGTTCCTGACTCAGAGGGTAGATGTGTTAACCAGGCCCCCGCCTATTAACACTCCCCAAGAGAAGTTGAACCCGAACCTATGGTGTGATTTCCATGAGAAACACGACCATTCAACAAACCAGTGTCGTCAGTTACTGAGGCAACTGTGGAGGCTCTTCAATGAGGGAAAACTGTGGCAGTACCTCCCCCGTCCCGGGGCTGTAGGGAATGAGCCACGGGGTCAGAATCCCCAGGGCCCTCCACCAGCTGCACCGGGCCAGAATCAAAATATTCCGGGACCTCCGGGTGCACAGGAAGTTATGATGATTGGTGGTGTCAGGCCCTTAACTGAAGACAGCAAGCGGAAACGCAAAAGAGACTTCGCTATGTGGGAAGTTCTGATGGCTACTGCGCCTTCGCAGAGCGCAACAATCTGTGACTCTGTGGTGATATCTTTCACGCCACGGGATCGAGCTGAGGCCAAATTCCCGAGGGATGAACCCCTGGTAATCAGGGCGAGGATCCTGGGAATCGATGTGTCTCGCACTTTGGTTGACAACGGTGCTCACTGCAATGTTCTGTATAAGAATGCCCTGGATCAGATGGGTAAGCTGGCCCGTTATGTCTCACCGTGCGATCTGATACTCAAAGGCTTTGGCAACGACGTGGTACATCCATATGGCAAGATCGTACTGCCGGTGGAGCTGAAAGATGTCAATAATCCAGGTCTGATGTTGGTTAGGAACTTGGAATTTGTAATAATAGATAGGGAGAGCGGCTATAACGCACTCTTAGGTAGGCCCTTTTTGGACGCTTTCGAAGCGGTAGCCTCATCCTACTACTATTGTGTAAAATTCCCTACTCCCTCCGGTGCGGTTGGCACCGTTAGAGGCGACCTACTAATGGCAAAGAAGTGTATTTTGTATTTCTGTGATCTTAATAACTTAGCTATAAATGCAAATGATAATCCCCAGGAAAGACTGGAGGAAAATATCAAAGACTCACAGGATGAGCAAACCAAAGACTCACAGGATGAGCAAACCAAAGACTCACAGGATGAGCAAACCAAAGACTCACAGGATGAGCAAAACAAAAAGTCCCGAGGGGTTGAAGTTACTATTACAGGTGTGGAAACCCAGGTTCCTGATGACATAAATACCGTGGGGCCCGTATCGATCCAAGAGTTGGTTCCGTGGAAGGAAGCGAATTCCCCAGGACAAGATCCCTGTGCGGGAACAGCTTCCACCGACCAAACTCAGGACCGGCTGGGGCCAGAGCACGAGGATTATGATCCCAGGACGGGAACCAAACACTGAAAAGGAACTGCCATGGAAGTGGTCGAAAACTTAGACTCCATAGTGTTGGATCCCGAGCAAGCTCATAAGCAAATACTCGTGGGTACACATATGTTAGAGCACACTCGAAGTGGACTGATAAATTTCCTCAGGGAAAATCAGAGTACTTTCTCCTGGTCAAGTGCAGATTTGGGAAAGATAGATCCCAAACATGCATGCCATCGGTTAAAGATCGACCCCAAGAAAAAACCTATTGCCCAGAGGCGAAGGAAAATGGGGCCGGAGAAGTGCGAAGCACTGGCCGGGGAAGTGAACAAATTAATTGAGAATAAACTGGTGAGGCAAGCCTCGAGCGATGCCACCTGGTTATCCAATGCTGTGATGGTATCAAAGACAGTAGGCGCCTGGAGACTGTGCATAGATTTTATAGATCTGAATAATGCATGTCCCAAGGACCACTTTCCGATGCCACACATTGATCACCTTGTCGATAATTTGACAGATCATGCTATATTTTCAACAATTGATGCTAAAGCAGGTTATCATCAAATTCCGATGCACCCAGACGATATAGAGCACACGGCGTTCTACACGGAGAAAGGGGTGTTTTGCTGGGAAAGAATGTCCTTCGGTTTAAAGAACGCCGGGGCCACATATCAAAGGTTAGTAAACATGATGTTTACAGATTTAATCGGTAAAACTGTTGAAGTGTATATCGATGATATCATTGTGAAAAGCAAGAATGAAGCGGATCACATGAAAGACCTTGCAGAAGTCTTTAAGATTATGGGGCACTACAATATGAAACTGAATCCCAAAAAATGCAACTTCGGTATAAGGAAAGGTATGATCCTAGGGCATGTAGTCGGGGAACATGGGATTGAACCTAACCCGGCCAAGATCAAAGCCATACTGGATATGCGGGAACCCCGGGATATTAAAGGCGTGCAGCGCCTTACAGGTTGCTTGGCCGCCCTGAGCCGGTATGTCTCCTGTCTGGGGGATAAAACCCGTCCTTTCTTTGCCTCCATCAAAGGAAATAAATTCCACTGGAAAAAAGATGCTCAAGAAGCTTTCAAGCAAATCAAAGAGTATCTATCCAGTCCCAAAGTGGTTGTAGCTCCGAAGCCCGGGGAAAAGTTGTTTCTGTACCTAGCCGCGTCGGAACATGCCATCAGTGCAGTTCTGACGAGAGCAGACGGAATAAAACACCTCCCCGTGTACTTCGTGAGCCAAGTCCTGCATGAAGCAGAAGTACGGTACACACCGTTAGAAAAACTCACTTATGCCCTGATTGCGGCTGTGAGAAAACTCCGGGCGTATCTTTTTGAGCACCCCGTAGAGGTTTTAACAACCATGCCGCTAAGGCAAGTATTGCACCGGTCCGATGTCACCAGGAGACTCCTGAAGTGGGCTCTGGAGATAAGTCAATATGACATAACCTTCAGCCCCAGGACAACAATCAAGGCCCAAGTGTTGGCCGATTTTATTGTGGAACTGACGTTCCCGGAAAAGTCCAATAATCAATCACGCGCGTGGAGACTGTACGTGGACGGTTCAGCAACCACAGCGTGCTCGGGGGCCGGTATAGTACTACTTGGACCCGAGGGAGATTCTATCACCCAGGCGGTTAAATTCGAGTTCCCTGCGTCGAATAATGAGGCTGAATATGAAGCTCTCGTCGCGGGACTAGAATTAGCCATAGCCGTAGGTGTGAAAAAATTAATTATATTCATGGACTCCCAACTGGTTGTAAACCATGTAACTGGTGAGTATGAAGCCAAGGGAGAACAAATGATCAAATACCTAGAGTTGGTAGGATCACTTTGTAAAAAGATCCCAGAGATAGTAATTGAACAGATCCTAAGGGAACATAACTCACAGGCAGACGGCTTGTCAAAGCTAGCCTCTTCGGAAGGCTCGGCAGATTTTTCAAAAATCATGTTGACTAAGTTATTGAATCCCTCGGTAGATCGAAGAGCAGAGCAACTGCCAATTTTGCCCGTGACCGGTGAGGACTGGCGAGCACCAATCCTAAGGTACATAGATACTGGGGAATTGCCGCCAGACAAAACCGAAGGCAAGCAATTGCGAATCCGGGCAGCAAAATACACAATCTTAAATTCGGATCTCTACCGGAAGAGTTATTCCCTTCCACTGCTGAAATGCGTGTCGAAGGAGGAAGGACTGAGACTCCTGGAAGAGATCCACGACGGCGTCTGTGGGAACCATGCCGGTGTTGGAGTTGTGTACTTAATGTCTAGATTTAAGTATCGGTAAACTCCCGGTCATAGCATTTAACCTATTTAATTAATAAACAATTATTTGCATTTAATTATTATTAATTAATTATGCAAAAATATAGTCTGGATTTTATACGTTGTAGTTAGTATGGTGTGCATGGGCACACAGAAGATCATACTATCGGTTACTCGTATTTAATCAAACAGTTGCTCACGACCTAGATGGACCCGGACCAATCCATCGGTATAGTCGTTGTGTGAGAGAGAAAATAATTTATCTTAATTATTTTATCACACTTGTACACTTGTTGTATTGGGCGGATCGCTTGAGATTTATTGATTAGGATTGCCTTGGATAATTAATTTAAATCTCAGAGTATTTTATTCTTAATCCCCGATATTATTGCGGGTGTGTATATTTAATATTAGAGACTTTGATTTTCCAAAGGAATTAACCGATTTAATTATTGGGTTAATTACCGGTAAAATTGGGTCGCTATATTTTGTATATGACATGCCGTGAATACTTGACGGGAAAGTGTATCCCGGAAGGGTTGATAATATCCCCGAGATGAGTTCATAAGGAATTATTGTGTAAACCTCATGAGTGGATTCGTTCCGCACAATAATAAAGGTTGAACGGTACTAGTCTCGGATATAAGAGATGAATATAATTTATTGAGCAATAAATAAATTTATTCATGGATATTTAAATCTTAAATACACGGAATAAATAATACTACCGGAGAAATATTATTTGATATAATATGGTTTAATATTGGGAGTGCAATTAATTTATATAGTGGAAAATAAATTAATTAATATTGATAAGGATTAATGGACTTGAGCATTGGGCTCAATTTAATCTTCAATATTGGGAGCCCAATATTCCACCTCCTTATGATCCCCTACGTAGCCTATAAAAGCACTACATGGTCTTCACTTTTCACAACTTAATTAACCTACGCCAATCATAAAGTCATGGAGAGTGAAGGAGATCCATAGGAGTTCGATAGATCGTCGCCCACACGACGTTCGAACGAGGTGCGAGGAATACGTAGGAAGATCGCAAGGTCATCGTTTGATTTCGTTTCTCCGTACAACGAATCGAGGTAATATAATCGAGAACCCCCTCTATGATTATATGCTTGTTAATTGTGATATATACATGAACGCACGATCCGGGAAAACGACGAGCCTCGGGGACGGGGATTCGAGATCCCCGGCGAGGATCGAAGGAGGCGGTCGAACCCTAGGGTTCGGACCGCCGCGACGCGCGACAAGGGGAAGCCCCGGCTGGACGCCGGGGCATGCGATCGACTTCGGTCGATCGCCGAGGATGCCGTGGGCTGGTGCCACGGCGGATCCCCCCGCCCTCATCGCCGCCGGCGCGGGTACGGGAAACCCTCGGCCGAAGCCGAGGGATGCGATCGATCCTCGGATCGATCGCGGGTCAGCTGCGAGGCGACTCGTAGCGACCCCGTGCGTGCTACGGGTTCGCCCGTAGCGGCTCGCACGGGGTGACCCCGTGCGCTGGGGCAGCGAGTCATCGACTCGCTGCGGGGCTGCCGCGAGCAGCCCGGGGATCGCTCGTAGCGATCCCAGCGATCGTCCGTAGACGATCGCGAGCCCCTCGCGGGGGCTCGGCTGGGTGCACGCGGCCTTCGGGCCTCGCTGGGCATTCGGTCGGGCCCCGGCTCGTGAGGTGGTTCGCGTTCGGGTCTTCCGGCGATCTAGGGTTTTCGGTCGGGTTATCGGTTCCGCAATTTTTGATAGCCCGGGACATCGAATCCCAGCAATTGGTATCAGAGCGTTTGGTTTCGTGTTCATGTATATGTTCGATTATTGTTCTACCTTGCAGGGATTTCCGGCTATCATGGTTGGATTTAATTATTGCTTAATTAATTATCATGATTATTCGTTTATTAAACTCTCGGACATGTCGAGATTCGTTTTATGTGGTTGAATGTTTGTAATAGTAAAAATTCGGGGGTTGACCGAATTTAGGATTTATTATTACGTTCTTTATTTTCCGGAAAATGTATAGGGTCGATTTCATGTATAGAATCGATACCGGATAGTGTAATTTAAATTCTTGTAATTTATTTACGTTGGTTCGATGATGAGACGATCACCGGAAGACGAAGACGTGTGACAAAGACGAAGGGGACGAAAAACCGGGGGGGGGGGGGGGGGGGGGGGTCGATCATCCCCATGAGGATCGATCGACCCCATCGAGGGGCTGCCCGCTAGGGCTTCCGGCCACGCCGGCCACCGGTGGTGGTGGCGCGTGGGCTGGGGGCGGCGGCGGTGGTGGTCCCGGGCGATGGAGGTCGACGGTGGGGATGGCGTGGGGTCTCCCAATCCCATGCTATTCCTACCAAGATTCACTTTCCTAAAAAGTTGATTCATTTTTCCTATTTGGGTGTTCTCCTTTTGGAAACTCTCATGGATTAGGAAAAGAATTAATTGGAATTAATTTTATTCCTATTGATTTATTTCCTTTATGGAGATATTCATGGATTAGGAATCTAATTGTTTTGGTATTAATTTATTTCCTATTTGATTATTTCTATTCTTGGGAATTTTCATTAGATGGAAATTAATTAATAATGGAAAGTAGAAGAGTCCTAATTTATTTTATTTCCTTATTCTATTATAGAAGTCTTCTAGAATATTCCAAGTTTTACTTGGATAAATTATTCTAGAGATTTAATGGAATGGAAAAGGAAAATAAAAATAAATAAAAATATTAATAGTATTTAATTTTATTTTTAATATATTCGATTGACTTAATTTTCGAATTAAGTAACTTTTGGATTAATTAAAAATAAATAGATTTAAATATTGGAGATTAATATTCTCGTCACATGGAGCATTCAAGAAACGAAGACTGAAGACTAGAAGATGCATATGAAGATGGAATAAAGCCATGATAGTCGGGAAAATAATTTTTCTAGCATTATTTTGACTATGTGATCTATGTGCTTTATTGCTTATATGCATGCTATATGTGTTTATTTTTATGCACTAGATAGCGTATCCCTTTATTGTAAAAAGCTAAGTGGGAGAGGGGATGGAAACATTCTCATGGTCTCCATTGCTGTTCTCTTGGTGACTCTTATGGACTTTCGAAGTTCGTATAGACGAGTCATTGAAGGAGAATTCTTGTAATTCCTTTTACGAGAAACATTGATCAAGTTTATCAAACAATGCCTAATTTGTCTTTCTGAAACTGACTTCAAGTCGACTCATTTTCACCCCGGGGAGTGGAATGGAGCCAAAGCCACTTGGCCATGTGGATGACACAAATTAGAGACCTTCGTACCATTCTTTGATAGATGGATCGATTGTCTGCTC
Organism: Euphrasia confusa; assembly: GCA_954870475.1. Taxonomy (NCBI): domain Eukaryota; kingdom Viridiplantae; phylum Streptophyta; class Magnoliopsida; order Lamiales; family Orobanchaceae; genus Euphrasia; species Euphrasia confusa. The sequence continues at coordinate 18,661,327 of OX940961.1, forward strand.
GGCTCCCTCATTTATGAGAGATAGGGCTGTTCGCATGGTGAATCACTGGTTAGAAACTTCGAGTTTCACTTATGATTCTCCGAGTCTTGATTTACAAAATCGAATGGATCTTGTAATTGGGAGTCAATTATAAAAGTCTCTTGGTATAGTAAACGTTCACACCACGTGGCTTGCTACACTAACGGATTTTGGATTAATTGATGTAGACAGTTATAAGTAATTGTGAAGAGTTGTGAAGTTGTCGTAAACGTCCACACCACGTGGCTTGCGGTGACGTAGCAGTTCCAAACGATGTACTTTAGTGCTGAGTGATGGTTTACACTTAGATACGCGTTATAGTATTCTCCCCCACGAAGTTACGCTATAATCGATGTATGACCAAAGAAAATCTAATTGCTAAATCATTTGGGTGGGTAAACGTCCACACCACGTGGCTTGCCTTACCTGATGGGATTTTAGATGCAATTAGTAATTTAATGATATTATTTGAGGGAGATAATATCGGACATTAAATTGATTGTTTGTTTACATGTGCTTATAGGTTTAGAGAATAGCTATGAATCCACTTTCTGTGATACTCAAGGAACATAAACTCACTGGTCCCAATTACATTGATTGGAAGAGAAATTTAGACATTGTCCTGACTGCTGAGGAGTACAAGTTTGTACTCTCTGATAAATGCCCTGCTGAGCCCACGGCTGCCTCAATTGATGAGGAAAAGGCAGCATATCGGAAGTGGAAAAAGGCTGATGAAATGGCTAGGTGCTATATTTTGGCTTCCATGTCAAATGTACTCCAAACCCAACATGAGCCGATGGACACTGCCCGTGATATGATGTCTAACCTCAAGGAGATGTTTGGGGAGCAGGATCGTGCGGCAAGGCAAGAAGCCATGAGAGTCCTCATGTCGACTACTCAGTCTGAAGGAACGCCCGTTGGGGAGCACGTTCTCAAGATGATGAGTTTGTTGAATGAACTTGAGGTCCTAGGAGCTTCTATTGATGATGAGACGCAAGTCGACATCATACTCCAGTCTCTGACCCCTAAGTTTGAGCAGTTTCGTATGAGCTATAATATGGGTAAACTATCTTATACTCTTGCGCAACTCCTGACTGAACTGAAGGCGGCAGAGGGGATCTACAAGAAGGGCAAGTCTCAAGCGCTTGTAGCTACCAAGTCCAAAAGCTTGAAAGCTGTTGGAGGTAGGGGCAAGAAAAGGAAGCAAGCCTTGAAACCCAGTGGTGCCAAGAGGAATGGGCCACGAGTGGGGGCTAGTAAGCCAAGGGGCAAGTGCTTCCGATGCAACAAGTCTGGACACTGGAAGTCTGAATGTCCTCTCAGAGGTACGAATTTTTCTTTAGTCGTAAAACATAGTCAGCGGTATTATCTACCAGAATTCTGGTGTGTAGATATGGAACCAATGACGGTATGTGCATTGTTTTAAATGCAGGGGTTCCAGAAAACCCGGCGACTTAGAGAAGAAGAGTTCGAGTCTACATGGGCGAAGCTGTTGGGGTAGCAGCGGTTGCAGTGGAAGACATTTATCTGTTTTAGGATTTCATTTCAAAGTTATTGCTTTATGTACCCCTTTATTTTAAAAAAGAACTTTTGTTCTGGTTTTCTTTATTAATGAATGGATATTTATTTCTTTAATCATTAAAGTGATTTAGATAAGAAATAATGGTGTTATCTATTCTGGTACATTAGATAGCAATATATGAATGATGAATCCTTAGTCTACCACGATGCAACAAACCGTTATGTATAACTTGTTTTACTTATTAGATGTATTTTCTTATCAATCATTATACTTGTGAATTCTCGAACTTAGTAGTATCTATTCAAAAGAGATTCAAAAGGTCGAAATTGATTTGATCAATTATAGTTGGAGGAATGGACCTCCCGACCTAAGAATCGAATTTTGGGAGTTGATACAACTGAGTTAACCTTTCTGGATAAAGGATGGAATTCGGACAAGTATTGAGAATGATTTATGATTAATGCGGTAACATGTGTAATTAGAAAGGTACGAGTCGTTCTTTCAAGAATACTCGAAGATGGATTAGAATACTTGATGTGCCATAAAAGCAAAGTGTTTCAACACAAAGCTATTATGGGGAACCTTCAAAGTATATCCATTGGAAGCCTGCGACTTGTTCGCGGAGGCCATCACCTATCTAAACAACACATGGCATATATCAAGGATTGAGATTAAGTCTCAAAGGACTACACCATACACTGTAGTGTAGACATGGTGTGTCAGAAATAAGAAATGGGATTCTAATAGTAAAAGGACAAGTTCGTTCGGAACCACCTATGTTCTATGGATATTTCTGGATACAACGGCACATTCAATGTGGTTGTAGAATATCCTAGAAGAACAAGTATTTGTATGTTCAATAGTACTACGAACCAGAGGGGTGTCCTCGCCCGGTTCTTAGAGGAAGACTATTAGATGAACTACAATGCCCTAACTGACTAGGTACTTTAAAAGAAGGAAAGGAAAGACTAAGAACCAGCCTAACCGAGTAGTAGTACACCACTAACTGCACCTAATGTTATTACTGTTATACACCGGTACGCCATTGCAGTGGGAGGTTGTTAAGCGAACAGACACTACTAGAATCTGGCAAATAGACATCACCTCTTTAACGTCATTCTGTTATGCAACTGATGTGTTTCGTATTAATAACATCAGTCAAGGAAATATTGATATGTCAGGACTTATTAACATTGTTTATTGGTGCAGCTGATGTTGAAAGTGTTGTTTTTAAATTGATAATTTTTTCAAACATCAGTCTTTAAAATAGAACTGATGATAAAGTTTTTTATAAAAAAAATTCTAAAAATCTTAAGTATTCCAGTCACGTTTTCAACGCACTTCCATTCTAAAAAATCTAAAAATTTCTAATTAGCTCTCGTTTTTCCCTCTCTCTCAAAACAAGAAATCCCGTTCTTCAATCTCCTTCACCCTAACTCTCTCAAAACCAGTTCCCCGTTCTTCAATCTCCTTCACCCTAAGTAAAATTCTTAAACGTTTCATAACCTAAATATTCAAGTTCTTGTTCTTCATCTCTCGGTTGGCGTTCGTAAACCCTAAAGCAAACCCTAATCGGCCGGCGTTCGTGAAGTCGAGATTGGGTCTACTACTGAAGAATTGTGATAAACCAACAGATTGGGTCGCAGACTACAAAAACTCCTTTCCGGTTGCACCTCCAATTCGACAGATTCTGGCTCTGCGCCATCGTGATTCTCCGGGACTATCAGCACGGTGAAAAAGGTAGTCATGAGGTACTATTCTCTGTTAACGACCAATTATATCAAACCCTCGCCGTTTATTAGGGTAATCTCAATTGGGATTTTCTCTAATTCTGAATGTGTAGTGGAAGGAGAATACCTGATTTATACCGATTGGATTTGCTTTATCTATAATAAATTTGGGGGAAAAATAATAATGTAAAATACAGTGAAACTGTGAAGAATAACCTGGTTCGATATTGTTAAAAAAATTATCTCAGACGATGGCTGAGACATTGTTGAATGCTCTCGGCCAACTCGATGAATTCGAGGACTGGTAGTGCTCATTAGTTTTCGAAAAAATGCTTCAATAAAATTTTCATTGGAAATCGATACTCTTGTTTGTCCTTGCTCGTTTTTCTATTAGGCTACTTTGTTCACGTTTCGCTTGGAATAATCTAGCTAGCTATTTTTTACAACGCAAAATACTAAAGTATTTATGTGTTATGGGATGACACATCTCTCCCCGTTTCATTCAGTGGGCACATATTCGGTTACGGTTCATATGGAATAATATTCTGATTGAAACCTCTCATCTTGTGTTAGTTGATGGTAATGGAGTAGATGTTTTCGCATGTTGTCGCACTAATATAATACGACAGCCACTCGTATTTTGTCCTATTATATAGTAAATGCCAGACCCACCACGGCCTATCTATGGTGTGCTTCCTATTTTGTCCTATTATATAGTATATGCGAGTCATAGAACCTTGATTCCACATTAGTCCCACCAAAATGAATAATGCAGTAATGCACAAGACCCGGATGGACCAATTGGAGAAAGAAAAATACAAAAAACAGTTGACAAGCTTTTCGTGTTGTGTATTTTGAGTACAACTTCTTGTATTTAAGGTCTAATCTTGCTGTTGTCCGAATAAAAAATCGCAATTGGTTCTTAGATCAGCACCTCCCCTTGTCTCTTCTTCCTATTCTAGATTACTTTAGGTTCTTAGTTTCTACATAATACCGACCTGTGTCAAAATTAATAGTATACCTGAGTCGTGTATCACTTTTTATTTTCATTTTTTTTGGGTTGCTCTTATAACTAAGCAGAGTTTTGGATGCTTGTAAGCAACATGTGGATAACTGTTTTGTATTGATAATTAAAGTTTGTTTATTCAACATTTGAAAGCAACAAGAAAAGTTGTTGAAGTTTGGGACTGGAATCGTGCAAGTGGAAGCCAGTTGCAGGAATTGTGTTTTAACGCATAAAGTAAGTGAATACTTTCGTTCTATACCTTTAATTATATAATTTATATAAATGTTTCGTGTTCATATGAAATATTTAGATGTTTCAGTCCCACAAAATAATTCAATGGCGAGACGGGAAGATTTAACAAATCACCAAAGATAACATATCTTATGGTATATCTTTTGAATTAATTTATGTCTTCTGTGTTCAAATATTAGGTTTAGTATTCTAATCTCTTTCGAATACAATGATTTGTAGGGTGTTCCAAAACAACCAGGAGACTTTGAATGTGTGTATTATGTGATGTGTTATATGAAAGATATAATAAGTGACGAATCGCTTTCATTTTCTGAGAAGGTATAAAGTTACAGTTTTTTTACTTGGATGTTCTAATGATTTAATGTTTTTTTTTCATTTGTGTTTTATTGAAGTGGGCTGCAAAGTCAAGAAAAGTTGAGTATACTCAGATGGAACTCGATGAAGTGCGATTTGGATTGGCCGAGTACCTACAGTTGCTGGCATAAGTAGGTAATTTCCCGACACAATCCAACCACAGTAGATTGATTTGTCCCTTTGTGACTTGTATCGAATATGTGATTTTTATGTGTTGCTGTGGTGTTTGTATTTTCAAGGAATATATATGTGCTTTTAGATTAAATTGATGTAATATATTTGGAATTTATATATCTCGATCTTCAGGTACTTGTTGAGTTAGATGTGGAATGAAATGTTAAGTCGATTATTTTTTTCAGGTGGTGCTGTGGTTTGTTGGAGCATGGTGTACGTCCCTGGATCATTTTGACGGGATGGAACAAAATGAAGAAAAATGAAATTTCATGTTAGAACATTTAATTTATTTTGGACGTATTGTCGTAGATGTTTGACTTATATTGAAAAGGTAATTGTGACGAGTTTTGGATTTGTTTATTTCGACGTTTTGGATATTTAATATACGAGATATTTAATGTTTTTAACATTACGTTTGGTGCAATTTTTGTGTTTTAGATATCGAACAAAACAAATGTATTAATATATATAATATTATGATGATTTATGTATATACTAGAAATCGGTTTTAATACTTTAAGTGATACTAAAAAGTATATGGGAAATCAATTTTAAAACTATAAGTGATATTAAAGAGTTTTTGGAAATCAGTTTTTGAACAAACAACTGATGTTAAAGCGGTACTTTAGATATCGGCTATTTTCGCTGGATTCTATATCGAGTATTGACTGATGTGCTAAAGTTAAACAACATCAGTCGGATTTCTACTAACTGATATCTAATACGGATACAGACATCGGGTATAAACTGATGTCTATAGTAGGCTTACTATAGACATCTCCTACCTAGACATCAGTCGGGAAAAATTTAGACATCGGTCAATAACTGATGTCTATTAAGCAGATTCTAGTAGTGAGAGATGTTCATAAGACTGGAGGAGTTTTGAACTCTGGATCTAGTAGACATGAAATCGATCCCTAGCTCTGCATAAGGGTCAGTACTAGTCTAAATGTGCCTACTTGGATAACAATAAGTATTATTGTTAAGAGGCAAGATCGTTTAGAAGTACAAGCTTAGTAAATCTATTTATGGATCATTACAAAGCTGCAAATTGTGGAACTTGCGAATTGATGAGATAGTCCATTATATGGATTCATCAAAAGGCATAGACAAGATAGGTGTATTGGAGACGTAATAGAAACAAGGTGGTGTTTCTCGGAATTTTTATGTAGATAACACTTCATCGTTGGAAACAATGTAAAAGTATTGTCAGACATAAAATGGAGGTTGTCTAAATAAATCGAGATATAAGATTAAGATGAAGTTGGATCATGTTCTTAGAAATCTTTCGATCTCTAGATAAGAACATTTGTGCTTCTCTTAAGATATCTTATACGATTATGGTTTGTTTTAAACATGCATGATTCTGAGAAAGGTTATTACCTTTCGAGAACAGAATGCATCTATCTAAAGGTATGTGTCTTGAACACATGAAGGAGATAGATATAGACAAAGCGGTTTCCTACACTTCGAGTGTGGAGAGCTTTGTAGATGCGGTGTTGTAAAACAAGAACCTGATATCAACTATGCGGTTAGCGTAGTGGGAGGATATCAAAGTAATCTAGATAAGAGATATTCGAATGCTGTAAGAGTACTTGGAAGTACTAATTACTAAGCAAGACGAAATCTTCTTGGATTACAGTTTCTCAGATCCAAATCAGAGAAAGACCAGTGTAAGTCGATATCAGGCTATGTGTTCATTTTAAAAGAGGTGGAACCTAAGGATGAAAGTGTGATAAGCACGACGCTTCTCGGACTCTATCATAAACCGAATAGCAGCCTCAGAGGCAGCGGAAGTTTTGGTTAGGTTCCAGAATGACCTCTGAACTTGGATATGATTCTTGGTTCACCAAAGGCTATGTATATAGCTGTGCATGGAAACTGGAAGAAGTCATAAGTTCAAAAGATGATGATAACACATAGAGCAAGTATCACCTGATTCGAGTCATCGTCTAGGGAGACGACGCAGTAGTCACCAAGATAACTTCAGAGCGGCAACCTAGATTGCTCATTCACATAATACTTCTGGGAAGTATAACTTAAGCACGTGATGAGTATGGGAGTCGGGAGTTTGGAGGAAATGACTAGACCTTAGTACAAGTGGGAGATTGTTGGAGTTGTGTACTTAATGTCTAGATTTAAGTATCGGTAAACTCCCGGTCATAGCATTTAACCTATTTAATTAATAAACAATTATTTGCATTTAATTATTATTAATTAATTATGCAAAAATATAGTCCTGGATTTTATACGTTGTAGTTAGTATGGTGTGCATGGGCACACAGAAGATCATACTATCGGTTACTCGTATTTAATCAAACAGTTGCTCACGACCTAGATGGACCCGGACCAATCCATCGGTATAGTCGTTGTGTGAGAGAGAAAATAATTTATCTTAATTATTTTATCACACTTGTACACTTGTTGTATTGGGCGGATCGCTTGAAATTTATTGATTAGGATTGCCTTGGATAATCAATTTAAATCTCAGAGTATTTTATTCTTAATCCCCGATATTATTGCGGGTGTGTATATTTAATATTAGAGACTTTGATTTTCCAAAGGAATTAACCGATTTAATTATTGGGTTAATTACCGGTAAAATTGGGTCGCTATATTTTGTATATGACATGCCGTGAATACTTGACGGGAAAGTGTATCCCGGAAGGGTTGATAATATCCCCGAGATGAGTTCATAAGGAATTATTGTGTAAACCTCATGAGTGGATTCGTTCCGCACAATAATAAAGGTTGAACGGTACTAGTCTCGGATATAAGAGATGAATATAATTTATTGAGCAATAAATAAATTTATTCATGGATATTTAAATCTTAAATACACGGAATAAATAATACTACCGGAGAAATATTATTTGATATAATATGGTTTAATATTGGGAGTGCAATTAATTTATATAGTGGAAAATAAATTAATTAATATTGATAAGGATTAATGGACTTGAGCATTGGGCCCAATTTAATCTTCAATATTGGGAGCCCAATATTCCACCTCCTTATGATCCCCTACGTAGCCTATAAAAGCACTACATGGTCTTCACTTTTCACAACTTAATTAACCTACGCCAATCATAAAGTCTTGGAGAGTGAAGGAGATCCATAGGAGTTCGATAGATCGTCGCCCACACGACGTTCGAACGAGGTGCGAGGAATACGTAGGAAGATCGCAAGGTCATCGTTTGATTTCGTTTCTCCGTACAACGAATCGAGGTAATATAATCGAGAACCCCCTCTATGATTATATGCTTGTTAATTGTGATATATACATGAACGCACGATCCGGGAAAACGACGAGCCTCGGGGACGGGGATTCGAGATCCCCGGCGAGGATCGAAGGAGGCGGTCGAACCCTAGGGTTCGGACCGCCGCGACGCGCGACAAGGGGAAGCCCCGGCTGGACGCCGGGGCATGCGATCGACTTCGGTCGATCACCGGGGATGCCGTGGGCTGGTGCCACGACGGATCCCCCCGCCCTCATCGCCGCCGGCGCGGGTACGGGAAACCCTCGGCCGAAGCCGAGGGATGCGATCGATCCTCGGATCGATCGCGGGTCAGCTGCGAGGCGACTCGCAGCGACCCCGTGCGTGCTACGGGTTCGCCCGTAGCGGCTCGCACGGGGTGACCCCGTGCGCTGGGGCAGCGAGTCATCGACTCGCTGCGGGGCTGCCGCGAGCAGCTCGGGGATCGCTCGTAGCGATCCCAGCGATCGTCCGTAGACGATCGCGAGCCCCTCGCGGGGGCTCGGCTGGGTGCACGCGGCCTTCGGGCCTTGCTGGGCATTCGGTCAGGCCCCGGCTCGTGAGGTGGTTCGCGTTCGGGTCTTCCGGCGATCTAGGGTTTTCGGTCGGGTTATCGGTTCCGCAATTTTTGATAGCCCGGGACATCGAATCCCAGCAGCCGGGGTAGATCCCTGGCACATAAAATAATGGGTCAAGGCTATTACTGGCCAAGCCTACGAAAGGATGCTATTGGCTATGCCCGTAAGTGCGTAAAATGCCAAGTAATAGGACCTACCATTAGAACTTCCCCGGAGATGCTGAGATCCCTGTACAGTCCCTGGCCGTTTGCTCGTTGGGGAATCGATCTGATAGGACCACTGGCAACGGCCCGGGGAGGGGTAAAATTCGCCATAGTGGCAGTTGATTATTTCACCAAATGGGTGGAAGCTGAATCACTGAACAAGATAGACCAAACACAGGTCATCAAATTCCTATGGAAGAATATTATATGTCGCTTCGGTTTACCAGAGAAGATAATTTCCGATAATGGAAAACAATTCGACGGGGTCGAGGTGGCGGAGTTTTGTGAGAGATGGAAAATCAGAAGATTATTCTCCACTCCGTACCACCCCCAAACGAATGGACAGGTTGAAGCTGTCAACAAGATTCTGAAACACACCATTAAAGCCAAGCTCGAAGAGCGAAAAGGCAAATGGGCAGATGAACTCCCAGAAGTTCTATGGTCCTACAGGACAACAGCCAGATCGGCTACAGGAGAAACCCCATATTCATTAGCGTTCGGCACCGAAGCCGTGATCCCGGCGGAAATTACGGTGTTGTCACATCGAACCTCCCAGGGAGCCGGCGGTGAAAACGAGGAAGCGCTCCGGAGAGAGCTAGACCTTTTGGAAGAAAAGAGGTTAGCTTCTGACTCGTTGAACGAAATGAACAAGCAAAGAATTGCAAGGTGGTATAACTCCAAAGTAAGAGCCAGAGATTTCCAAGTGGGAGACCTGGTACTGAAAAAGATACTGGGAGCACATCCTGGGGCCCTGGGTCAATCCTGGGAAGGACCGTTTAGAGTAAGCCAGTGCCTCCAGAACGGAGTGTATGAACTAGAGCTACTCGACGGCACAAAAGATCAGTATCGCTGGAACGCGTTACATTTGAAAAAATTCTATCATTAGCCTGGGAGCTAAAAATGTTGTAAAACCTTTTGGCGGAGATACAATGTAATGCTTGTTAGCAAACTCTATCTATAACGAAGGTTTTGAAGTTTGAGGTAAGGTACCACTATCAATTTTCTTCTTACCTTCATTATTTTCATTTTCATTATAAATATATAATCACTTCGGGAAAAGGCTAAAAGCCGTGTTCATGTGATAAATAAAAATGAGCCTACAAGAAGTTAAAACTTCACTAAGGCAAGACCTCTATAAGGGGCAAGTACGAATATTATGAATTATATATTTTCCCAGGGAAAGGCTTAGAGCCGTACCCAGGTGATAAATATATCTTGGCCGGGAAGAACTTTAAGCTTCACCCAGGCAACCCCTGAATGAGGGATGATTCCTGTACCAGGAAATAAACTTCCGGCATCCCTGTGAAAGTCTATAAGACTTGAGGGCCGACGAATTCTCTTCTCGGGGATTAGAATTCAGAAGACTCTGAGTCCCTCGGGGAGAGAATAAGAGATTATCTGGCGAACCCAAGAGGCTTAGATAAAGTCCACTGGAACCAGATTGGGCTTCGTAGGCATGCGATCGGGGTAAGCAAATGGGACCAGGGCCGAAAGCGAGCACCAAATGGAAAAGTACATTTACCTTTGAATCGCCCTACGAAGTTAAGAGCTCAAAGTACCTAGAACGAAGAGTAGAGCCACATTATTCGGACTTTGAAAGGCTGACACATTGTGAAAAGAGCCATGCCGAATAATAAAGAGGTGTAAACGCATCCAAATTGTTCAGAGATCCCTATAAGAGGATCCTAACAAAAATATGCATATCAAAAGAGGTGCGAATGCATCCAAATTGTTCAGAGGTCCCCAGGAGAGGATCCTAACAAAAAACTAGCAAAAACTTAAAGTTTTAAGCTATTACAAACCAGAATAGTAATAAGGAATTGTCTGGGGCCGAAGGCCAAAAGATAATACTTATAAATACTGAAATGGTTAAAACCCTGGGTTTTTCACACCCAGGGGAGGCTTCATAAACTTTGCAGACTCTTGAGTTTTGACACTCAAGAGGTGGAATTACCATCACGGTGAGGAGTCACGGTAGAATCTTTTGGCATGCCCCGGGGCCCGTCACCAACCAGATCCTGTGCCTCCCCATCCTTCATCTCTTCATCATCTTTATCAGCTTCTTTTGTTGTAGCAGTGGGAAGTTCACCAGGCATGCAGAGTTTGTCATAAGTGGGCCACCACTTCATGTCTATGCCGAACTCGACCTCAAGATCCTTGAATGGCTGCGGCACCCGATCATCGAGTGTGTCCTCCTTCATATAGTCTTTGAGCGTCTTGAGGGCAAAGTCTTTGACAATTTCATTCTGCTCCTTAGCCGCTGACCTGACCATTCCAACATAAGCAGTCACATAAATAAGGTTAGATAAGATTCGATGGTTATGCGCCGGAGAATCTAGCATCTCGCAGGCATTATCGAAGTTATCCGTGGTCTCCTTTAGATCAGCTTCGGTCTGGGCCAGTTTGGCCTTCAAATCTTTGATTTCCCGGGACGTCTCGTCCAGGGCCTGCTCCATCATTTTCTCATTCTCCTTGACAGTCTTCAGGGCCTCCTCCAACTCAGATTTTATTTTCGCCTTTTCAGTCCGCTCAGTGTCAATGACTTTCCGGCAAGTGTCCCGATCCCCGGCTGCAGATTTATAGGCCTCATTGAGCTCCTTGATGTGTTGCTCGAGCTTTTTTGCATTGGCTTCGTGTGCTATGATTACTTCGAGCATTTTCTCTGTACGAGTATGCGCACCGGCGATGGCCACTGTAGCTTGACTGGTTAGCTTGAGCGCCAGGGAAAGCGCATGGTTATCGTGGGCCATCAAGTCATTGAACTCAGTAGTCCAGCACCGACCAACTGCATTAATAGCCTCACCAACAGGGCTGTTCTGAGTAGCTACCGGAGGGATGGGACCTAGCCCGGAATAGAATGACACGAGCACTGGAGGAATTGGAGGATCTTGCAGGGACAGTCTTAAATAGGTTACGGAGAAAGAAAATTAATGTAGAGCAGAAGACTCAAAATAAATTATATTTATTTTTAGAGTATAAACATAACAAGTAATATACTTACTTGGAAAACAGCTCAGCATGTAACCCATACATAGCGTTTTCGCGAGTCTGTAACATCAATTATAGGTCCCTGGGACCCCTTGCGTTTTTTCCCTTCTTCCTGTTTAACCTTGAGCAGTGATGTGGCTCCAGAAGGTGGCAATCCAGTGCTCGGGGCAGCTTCAGACATCACAGTGTCAGAGGTCAGAGGAGTTTCCTGATAAGAATCCACCACATTCATCAGCCCGTGAGGATCGGATTCCGTTCCCGGGTTAGACAGGGTGTGGGATCGGGTTCGGCTTGCGAGAGTGTTTTGTTGGAGTTGTGTACTTAATGTCTAGATTTAAGTATCGGTAAACTCCCGGTCATAGCATTTAACCTATTTAATTAACAAATAATTATTTGCAATTAATTATTATTAATTAATTATGCAAAATATAGTCCTGGATTTTATACGTTGTAGTTAGTATGGTGTGTCGGGCCCACACAGAAGATCATACTATCGGTTACTCGTATTTAATCGAACAGTTGCTCACGACCTAGATGGACACGGACTAATCCATCGGTATAGTCGTTGTGTGAGAGAGAAAATAATTTATCTTAATTATTTTATCACACTTGTACACTTGGTGTATTGGGCGGATCGCTTGAGATTTATTGATTAGGATTGCCTTGGATAATCAATTTAAATCTCAGAGTATTTTATTCTTAATCCCCGATATTATTGCGGGTGTGTATATTTAATATAAGTGACTTTGATTTTCCATAGGAATTAACCGATTTAATTATTGGGTTAATTACCGGTTAAGTTGGGTCACTATATTTTATATACGACATGCCGTGAATACTTGACGGGAAAGTGTATCCCGTAAGGGTTGATAATATCCCCGAGATGAGTTCGTAAGGAATTATTATGTAAACCCTGCAGGTGGATTTAATCCGCATAATAATTAAGGTTGAACGGTACTATTCTCGGATATAAGAAATGAATATTATTTATTGAGCAATAAATAAATTTATTCATGGATATTTAAATCTTAAATACACGGAATAAATAATACTACCGGAGAAATATTATTTGATATAATATGATTTAATATTGGGAGTGCAATTTTATTTATATAGTGGAAAATAAATAAAATTAATATTGATAAGGATTAATGGATTTGGGTTGGACCCAATTTAATCTTCAATATTAGAAGCCCAATATTTAATCTCCTTTTGATCCCCTACGTAGCCTATAAAAGCACTACATGGTCTTCACAATTCATTAACCTAAGATACGCCAATCTTAAAGTCTTGAAGAGTGAAGGAGATCCATAGGAGTTCGATAGATCGTCGCCCACACGACGTTCGAACGAAGTGCAAGGAATACGTGGGAAGATCCGAAGGTCATCAAAGGTGTTTGATTTCGTTTCTCCGCACAACGAATCAAAGGTAAAATCATAAATCCTTTCTATGATTTTATGTGAATTAATTGTAGCGTATACATGAACACACGATCCGGGTAAACGTACGAACTTCGGGGACGGGGATTCGAGATCCCCGGCGAAGATCGGGAAACCCTCGAACCGAATCGAGGGTGGCGGTCGAGCCCTAGGGCTTAGACCGCCGGCGCGCGGGTAAGGGGAAGCCCCGGCTGGACGCCGGGGCACGCGATCGACGTGAAGTCGATCGCTGGGGGTTCGGCCGTGGGCTGGTGCCACGGCGGAGTGAACCCCCTGGCCACCTCTCGCCCGGCGGCGCGCGCACGGGAGGAACCCCGGCTTCGGCCGGGGCTAGCGATCGCGGCTGGTGCGCGATCGCAAGGGAAGCCGCGGCTGGGCCGCGGCGGGTCAGCTGGAGGCTGACCGCCCTCCTCCGGCGGCGGTGGTGAGTCGCCGGACTCACCACCGGGGGCTGCTGGGCAGCCCCAGCGATCGCGAAGTGCGATCGCGAGCCTCCTCGCGGCGGGGGCTCGGCTAGGGTTTCGGCCGCGGGTTTATCCCGCGGCGATGCTCGTGTCGAGCTCCGGCGTCGTACGGTGGTTCGCGAGATTTCCGGCGATAGGATTTCGGTCGGGTTGTCGGTTCCGCTTATTTCGATAACCCGGGATATCGATTTCCAACAACTGGTATCAGAGCGTTTGGTTTCGTGTTCATGTATATGTTCGATTATTGTTCTACCTTGCAGGGATTTCCGGCTATCATGGTTGATTTAATTATTGCTTGATTAATTATCATGATTATTGGTTTATTAAACTCTCGGACATGTCGAGATTCGTTTTGTGTGGTTGAATGTTTGTAATAGTAAAAATTCGGGGGTTGACCGAATTTAGGATTTATTATTACGTTATTTTTTCCGGAAAATGTATAGGGTCGATTTCATGTATAGAATCGATACCGGATAGTGTAATTTAAATTCTTGTAATTTATTTACGTTGGTTCGATGCCGAAACGATCGCCGGAAGACGAAGAAGATGTGACGTAGAAGACGAAGGACCGAAGGGCCGATCATCCCCATGATCGACCCTTGCATCGATCAAGGTGGAGGGGGCGACGCCTCCCTTGGCCGTGGGCTGCCGCCGGTGGGTGGTGGCTGGCCGGCTGGGGTGTGGCGGCGGCGGCCCTCCTCTTAGGTGATCGACCAATGGTGGTGGGGTGGTGCGGGGACTCCCAACCCGCGCTACTCCTACCACAATCCGACTTTCCTAAATTAATTCGGCTTTCCTATTTGAGTATCTTCCTTTTAGGAAACTCTCATGGATTATGAAAAGAATTAATTGAATTAATTTTATTCCTATTTGTTTTATTATAATTATGGAGATATTCATGGATTAGGAATTTAATTAATTTGGTATTAATTTATTTCCTATTTGATTATTCCTATTCTTGGGAATTTTCATTAGATGGAAATTAATTAATTATGGAAAGTAGAAGAGTCCTAAATTTATTTTATTTCTTTATTCTATTAAAGAAGTCTTCTAGAATATTCCGAGTTTGACTTGGATAGATTATTCTAGAGATTTAATAGAATTAGATGGGAAATTAAATAAATAAAAATATTAATAATATTTAATTTTATTTTTGATATATTCAATTGACTTAATTTTCGAATTAAGTAACTTTTGGATTAATTGAAAATAAATAGATTTAAATATTAGAGATTGATATTCTCGTCACATGAAGCATTCAAGAAACGAAGACTGAAGACTAGAAGATGCATACGGAGATGGGATAAAGCCATGATAGTCGGAAAATAATTTTCTAGTATTATTTTGACTATGTGATACTATGTGCTTTATTGCTTATATGCATGCTATATGTGTTTACTTTATGCACTAGATAGCGTATCCCTTTTGTTATAAAAAGCTAAGTGGGAGAGGGGATGGAAACATTCCCATGGTCTCCATTACTGTTCTCTTGGTGACTCTTATGGACTTTCAAAGTTCGTATAGACGAGTCATTGGAGGAGAATTCTTGTAATTCCTTTTACGAGAAACATTGATCAAGTTTATCAAACAATGCCTAATTTGTCTTTCTGAAACTGACTTCAAGTCGACTCATTCTCACCCCGGGGAGTGGAATGGAGCCAAAGCCACTTGGTCATGTGGATGACACAAATTAGAGACCTTCGTACCATTCTTTGATAGATGGATCGATTGTCTGCTGGGCTCCCTCATTTATGAGAGATAGGGTCGTTCGCATGGTGAATCACTGGTTAGAAACTTCGAGTTTCACTTATGATTCTCCGCGTCTTGATTTACAAGATCAAATGGATCAAGTAATTGGATTTCAATTATATAAATCTTTTGGTATGGTAAACGTCCACACGAACGTGGCTTGCTATACTAAATGGGATTTTAGAATAATTGATGTAGACAGTTATAGGAAATTGTGAGGGATTGCGAGTTATCGTAAACGTCCACACGAACGTGGCTTGCGGTGACATAACAATTCTAAACGATTCGCCTTAGTACTGAGAAATGGTTTACACTTAGGTACGCTTTATAGTATTCTTCCCAACGAAGTAACGCTATAATGATGTACGACCAAAGCAAACCTAATTGCTAAATCATTTGGGTGGGTAAACGTCCACACTAACGTGGCTTGCCTTACCTGATGGGATTTTAGATGTGATTAGTGATTTAATGATATTATTCCAGGGAAATAATGTCGGATATTAAATTAATTGTTTGTTTATATGTGCTTATAGGTTTAGAGAATTGCTATGAATCCACTTTCGTTGATACTTGAGGAATTTAACGCACTGGTTCCATACTGTGTTGAATGGAAAGAGGAGTTAGACATTGCTCAGACTGTAAAGGAGTACAAAGACGTACTCAGTGAAACTTGTCCTCCTAGACCCACCATTAACTCAACTGATGAGGAAATAGTTGACTTTGAAAAGTGGGATAGTGCTCATGCATTAGCCGCTAATCATGATGTCATGCTTAAACTCAAGTTGATGTTTGGACATGATGGGGAGGCTAGAAAAGAGGCGATGAGGATACTCATAAAGATCAGTTGATTCGAGGAAACGCTTGAACACGTTTTTGAGCTGATGGATCTTTTAGACGAGTTGAAACAATCGCAAGCTCTTATAGCCAAGGCCAAAGGTTTCGGACCTAAGGGCAAGGGAAAGGAGAAGAAGACAAGGGGGTCCAGTGGTCCTAAGGGACTTGGACCAAAGGGTGGGATAAAGAAGCCTTCTGGCAAATATCCCCAAAGGAAGCAGTCTGAGTACTGGGGGTCTACATCTTGTCCTCTCAAAGGTACGAATTTTTTCTTTAGTCGTAAAACATAGTCAGCGGTATTATCTACCAGAATTATGGTGTGTAGATATGGAACCACTGACGGTATGTGCATTCTAAATGCAGGGGTTCCAGAAAACCCGGCGACTTAGATAAGAAGAGTTCGAGTCCACATGGGCGAAGCTGTTGAGGAAGCAGCGGTTGCAGTGGAAGACATTTATCTATCTGTTTGATAGTTACAGGATTTCATTTCAAGTTTATTGCTTTGTACCTTTTATTTTAGAAAGAACTTTTGTTCTGTTTTCTATTATTAATGGATATTTTATTTCTTTAATCATTTGATGATTTAGATAAGAAATAATGATGATATCTATTCTGGTACATTAGGTAGCAATATATGAATGATGAATCCTTAGTCTACCACGATGCAACGAACCGATATGTATAACTTGTATTACTTATTAGATATATTCCTTTATCAATCATTATACTTGTGAATTCTTGAACTTAGTAGTATTTATTCAAAAGGGATTCAAAAGGTCGAAATTGATTTGATCAATTATAGTTGGAGGAATGGACCTCCCGACCTAAGAATCAATCTTGGAAGATAATACAACTATGTTAACCTTTCTGGATAAAGGATGGAATTCGGACAAGTATTGAGAATGATCAAAGATGATATATGCAGACATATGTGTAAATAGAAAGGTATGAGTAGTTTCCTTTTAAGGAATACTTAAAGATGGATTAGAATACTTGATGTGCCATAAAAGCGAAGTGTTTGACACAAAGCTATTATGGGGAACCTTCAAAGTATATCCGTTGGAAGCCTGCGACTTGTTCGCGGAGGCCACTACCTATCTAAAGAGCACATAGCATAAATCAAGGATTGAGATTAAATCTCAAACGACTGCACCATACACTGATGTGTAGACATGGTGTGTCAGGAATAAGAAATGGAATTCTAATAGTAAAAGGACAAGTTTATTCGGAACTACCTATGTTCTATGGATATTTCTGGATACAACGGCACATTCAATATGGTTGTAGAATATCCTAGAAGAACAAGTAATTGTATGTTCAATAGTACTACGAACCAGAAGGGTGTCCTCGCCTGGTTCTTAGAAGAAGACTATTAGATGGACTACAATGCCCTAACTGACAAGGTACTTTAGAAAGAGGAATGAGAAGACTGAGAACCAGCCTAACCGAGTGGTAGTACACCACTAACTGCACCTAATGTTATTACTGTTATACACCGGAACGCCATTGCAGTGGGAGGTTGTTAAGCAACCAGAGATGTTCATAAGACTGGAGGGTTTTTAAACTCTGTATCTAGTAGACATGAAATCGATCCCTAGTTCTGCATAGGGGGCAGTACTAATCTAAATGTGCCCACTTGGATAGCAATAATTTATTATTGTTAAAGAGGCAAGATCATTTAGAAGTACAAGCTTAGTAAATCCATTTATGGATTATCACAAAGCTGAAAATTGTAAAAATTGCGAATTGATGAGATAGTCCATTTCTATGGATTCATCAAAGGGCATATATGAGAAAGGTGTATTGGAGACGTAATGGAAACAAGGTGGTGTTTCTCGGAATTTTGTGTAGATAACACTTTATCGTTGGCAACAATGTAAAAGTGTTGTCAGACATAAAATAGAGGTTGTCTGAATAAATCGAGATATGAGATTAAGAAGAAGTTGGATCATGTTCTTAGAAATCTTTCGATCTCTAGATAAGAACATTTGTACTTCTCTTAAGATATCTTATACGATTATGGTTTGTTTTAAACATGCACAATTCTGAGAAAGGTTATTGCCTTTCAGGAACAGAATGCATCTATCTAAAGGTATGTGTTTCGAACACATAAAGGAGATGGATATAGACAAAGCAGTTTCCTACACTTCGGGTGAAAAGAGCTTTGTAGATGCGATGTTATAAAACAGAAACCTGATATCAACTATGCGGTTAGCGTAGTGGGAGGATATCAAAGTAATCTGGATAAGAAATATTCGAATGCTGTAAAAGTATTTGGAAGTACTGGATTACTAGCAAAACGAAATCGTCTTAGATTACAGTTTCTCAGATCCAAAATTAGAGAAAGACCAGTGTAAGTCGATATCAGACTATGTGTTCACTTTTAGAAGAGGTGGAACCTAAGGATGAAAGAGTGATAAGCGTGATGCTTCTCGGACTCTATCATAAACCGAAAAGCAGCCTCAGAGGCAGCGGAAGTTTTGGTTGGGTTCCGGAATGACCTCTGAACTTGGATATGATTCTTGGCTCACCAAAGGCTATGTATATAGCGGTGCATGGAGAACTGGAAGAAGTCATAAGTTCAAAAGGTGATGATAACACATAGAGCAAGTACCACCTGATACGGATCATCGTCAGAGAGACGACGCAGTAGTCACCAAGATAACTTCAGATCGGCGACCTAGATTGCTCATTCACATAATACTTCTGGGAAGTATAACTTAAGCACGTGATTGCTGGAAATCGATATCCCGGGGTATCAAAAATTGCGGAACCGATAACCCCGACCGAAATCCCGTCGCCGGAAATACGCGAACAACCAAACGGAGCCGGGCTCGACCCGAGCATCGCCGCGGGATGAACCCGCGGCCGAAACCCTAGCCGAGCCCCCGTCGGGGCTCGCGATCGTTGATGATCGCGTGGGGCTGCCCAGCAGCCCCCGGCGGTGAGTCCGGCGACTCACCGCCACCACCGACCGGGGAGGGAGCGCCCAGCCGCGGCGCGAAGCCGCGGCAGCCCCCAGCGATCGACCTAGGGTCGATCGCTCGCCCCGGCGTCCAGCCGGGGCTCCCCTCGTGCGGTCGCTGCCGGCGGTCGAAGCCCTAGGCTCGACCGCCACCCCCTCGGCTCCCAGCCGAGGGCTTCTCTCGATCCCGGCGGGGATCTCTAGACCGTCGGCGGTCCGGTGGTTTTCAACCACCACCGCGCGGTCTATCCTCGTCCCCGGGTTCGTGGTTTTTCCCGGATCTTGTGTTCATGCATGTATCACAATTAAATCACATAAATTCACACGAAGGAGTTTATGATTGTACCTTTGATTCGTTGTGCGGAGAAACGAAATCAAGTTGAAGACCTTTTGGATCTTCCCACGTATTCCTTGCACTTCGTTCGAACGTCGGGTGGGCGACGATCTATCGAACTCCTATGGATCTCCTTCAACTCTCTAGAATATCAAGTATGATAATCTTGTCTTATTATTTATGAAGGCCATGTAGTGCTTTTATAGGCTACGTAGGGGATCTAAAGGAGGTGGAATATTGGGCTTCCAATATTGAAGATTAAATTGAGCCCACTGCCCAAGTCCATTAATCCTTATCAATATTAATTAATTTATTTTCCACTATATAAATTAATTGCACTCCCAATATTAAACCATATTATATCAAATAATATTTCTCCGGTAGTATTATTTATTCCGTGTATTTAAGATTTAAATATCCATGAATAAAATTAATTTATTGCTAATTAATTTATTCATCTCTTTAATCCGAGACTAGTACCATTCAACCTTAATTATTGTGCGGAACGAATCCACTCATGAGGTTTACACAATAATTCCTTATGAACTCATCTCGGGGATATTATCAACCCTTACGGGATACACTGTCCGGTCAATTATTCACGGCATGTCATATATAAAATATAGTGACCCAACTTAACCGGAAATTAACCCAATAATTAAATCGGTCAATTCCTTTGGTAAATCAAAGTTACTTATATTAAATATACACACCCGCAATAATATCGGGGATTAAGAATAAAATACACTGAGACTCGAATCGATTATCGCCGGCAATCCTAATCGATGAATCTCAACGATCCGCTCAATACACCAAGTGTACAAGTGTGATAAAATAATTAAGATAAATTATTTTCTCTCTCACACAACGACTATACCGATGGATTGGTCCGTGTCCATCTAGGTCGTGAGCAACTGTTCGATTAAATACGAGTAACCGATAGTATGATCTTCTGTGCGCCCATGCTTGCACCATACTAACTACAACGTATAAAATCCAGGACTATAATTTGCATATATTTAATTAATAATAATTAAACGCAAAACAATTGCTCGTTAATTTAATAGATTAAATGCTATGATCGGGAGTTTACCGTTACTTAAATCTAGACATTAAGTACACCACTTGTACTAAGGTCTAGTCATTTCCTCCAAACTCCCGGTTCCCATACTCATCACGTGCTTAAAGTGTACTTCCGAGAAGTACTATGTGAATGAGCACTCTAGGTTGCCGCTCTGAAGTTATCTTGGTGACTACTACGTCGTCTCCCTCGACGATGACTCGTATCAGGTGGTACTTGCACTATGTGTTATCATCACTTTTAGACTTATGACTTCTTCCAGTTTATCACGCACCGCTATAAAAATAGCCTTTGATAAACTAAGAGTCATTTCCAAGTCTTAGAGGTTATCCCGGAACCTAACCAAAACTTCCGCTGCCTCTGAGGCTGCTATTCGGTTATGAGAGAGCCTGAGAAGCATCCTGCTTATCACTCTTTACATATTAAAGGTTCCACCTTTTCCAAAAGTGAACACATAGCCTGATATCGACTTACACTGGTCCTTCTCTGATCTGAAATCTGAGAAACTGTAATCTAAGAAGATTTCGTCTTGCTTAGTAATCCAGTACATCCAAGTACTCTTACAGCATTCGAATATCTCTTGTCCAGATTACTTTGATATCCTCCCACTACGCTAACCGCATAGTTGATATCAGGTTCTTGTTTTCTAACATTGCATTTAAGCTTTCCACACGAGGTGTAGGAAACTGCTTAGTATCATCTATCTCCTTAATGTGTTCAAGACACATAACCTTAGATAGATATATATATTCTGTCTCTGAAGGGCAACGACCTTTCTCAGAATTATGCATGTTAAAACAAACCATAATCGTATAAGATATCCAGGAGAAGTACAATGTTCTTATCCCTATATCATAAGATCTCAAGAACATGCTCTAACTTCTACTTAATCTTATATTTCGTTTTATTTAGACAACCATTATTCTATGTCTGACAACATCTTTATATTGTTACCAATGATAAAATGTTATCTACATAAAATTCCGAGAAACACCACCTTGTTTCCATTACGTCTCCAATACACCTATCGTCTCTGCCTTTTGATGAATCCATTGAATGGATTATCTCATCAATTCGCAAGTTCCATGATTCATAGCTTTGTAACCATCCATAAATGGATTTACCAAGCTTGTACTCTAAATGATCTAGCCTCTTAACAATAATCCTTATTGTTTTCCAAGCAGGCTCATTTAGATCTAGCACTGCCCTTATGCAGAGCTAGGGATCGATTTCATGTTTACTAGATCCAGAGTCCGAACTCCTCTAGCCTTATGAATATCTCCGGTTGTTCAACAACCTCCCACTGCAATGGCGTCCCGGTGTATAACAGTAATAACAATAGGTGCAGTGTGTGGTGTATTTCTACTCGGTTTGGCTGGTTCCCAGTCTTTTGTTCTTTTCCTCATTCCAAGGTATTAATTCAGTTCAAACTTTGTGGTTCATCTAATAGTCTTCCTTTATGAACCGAATGAAAGTTCTTCTGGCTCATAGTACTATAGAACACACAATACTTCGTTCATCTAGGATATCCTACAATCACACAGAATGTGTTATTGTCTCCAGAAATATTCATAGAACATAGGTAGTTCCGAACAACTCGTTCTCTCTTACTTTTAGATTTCCATTTCTTATCTTCAACGCACCATCTTTACACGTAAGTGTATGGTGCAGCCCTTTGGGATTGAATCCCAATCTTTGATTATGCTATGTGTTATTTAGATAGGCGATGGCCTCCGCGACCGAGTCGCAGGCTTCTAATGGATATACTTTAATGGTTCCCCATAATTAGCTTTGCGTCCATTGACTAGTCAAAACACTTTGCTTTTATGGCACATTTAAGTACTCTAATCCATCATTGAGTATTCTTGAAAGAACTACTCGTGCCTTTCTAATTCACACATGTGTCTGCATATCTAATCATTTCCAATACTAGGTCCGAATTCTATCCTTTATGAAGAAAGGTTTGCTTAGATGTATTATCCTCCAAATTCAATTCTCAGGTCGGAAGGTCCATTCCTTCAACTATAATTGATCAAATCAATTTCGACCTTTTGAATCTTATTTGAAAATACTACTAAGTACAAGAATTCACAAGTATAATGATTTAATAAAGAAACATATCTAATCAAGTAAAACAAGTTATAGAACGGTTTGTTGCATCGTGGTAGACTTAGGATCTATCATTCATATATTGCTATCTAATGTACCAGAATAGATAATGCCATCATTTCTTATCAAAATCATCCAATGATTAAAGAAATAAAATATCCATTCATAAATAATAGAAATCCAGAACAAAATGTTCTTTCTAAAATAAAGGGTACATAATGCAATAATCTTGAAATGAAATCCTATTTAAATACTAAAGCAGATAAATGTCTTCCACCGCAACAGCTGCCTCCTCTACAGCTTTTGCCCGTGTAGACTCGAACTCTCCTTCTCTAAGTCGCCGGGTTTTCTGGAACCCCTGCATTCAAAATGCACATACCGTCAGTGGTTCCATATCTACACACCAGATTTCTGGTAGATAATACCGCTGACTATGTTTTTACGACTAAAGAAAAATTCGTACCTCTGAGAGGACATTCAGACTTCCAGTGTCCCGACTTGTTGCATCGGAAGCACTTGCCCCTTGGCTTTGCAGCCCCCACTCGTGGCACAGACTTCTTGACACCACTGGGTTTCCCGGCTTGCTTCCTTTTCTTGCCCCTACCTCCACCAGGCTTAAAGCCTTTGGACTTGGTAGCTACAAGCGCTTGAGACTTGCCCTTCTTGTAGATCCCCTCTGCCGCCTTCAGTTCAGTCAGGAGTTGCGCAAGAGTATAAGATAGTTTACCCATATTATAGCTCATACGAAACTGCTCAAAACTAGGGGTCAGAGACTGGAGTATGATGTCGACTTGCGTCTCCCCATCAATTGAAGCTCCTAGGATCTCAAGCTCATTCAACAGACTCATCATCTTAAGAACGTGCTCCCCTACGGGCGTTCCTTCAGACTGAGTAGTTGTCATGAGGACTCTCATGGCTTCTTGCCTTGCCGCACGATCTTGCTCCCCAAACATCTCCTTGAGGTTAAACATCATATCATAGGCAGTGTCCATTGACTCATGTTGGGTTTGGAGTACATTTGACATGGAAGCCAAAATATAACACCTAGCCATTTCATCAGCCTTTTTCCACTTCCGATATTCCAGTTTTTCCTCATCAGTTGAGGCAGCCGTGGGCTCAGCAGGGCATACTTCATGGAGTACAAACTTGTACTCTTCCGAAGTCAGGACAATGTCTAAATTTCTCTTCCAATCAATATAGTTGGGGCCAGTGAGCTTATGCTCCTTGAGTATCATAGAAAGTGGGTTCATAGCTATTCTCTAAACCTATAAGCACATTTAAACAAACAATTAATTTAATATCCGATATTATCTCCCTCAAATAATATCATTAAATTACTAATCACATCTAAAATCCCATCAGATAAGGCAAGCCACGATAGTGTGGACGTTTACCCATCCAAATGATTTAGCAATTAGATTTGCTTTGGTCGTACATCACTATAGCGTTACTTCGATGGGAAGAATACTATAGAGCGTACCTAAGTGTAAACCATTACTCAGTATCTAAGAAGATTGTTTGGGACTCGCATATCACCGCAAGCCACGATAGTGTGGACGTTTACGCTAACACACGATCCTTCACTTTCTTCTATAACTGTCTACATCAATCGTTCCAAAATCCCATTCAATGCAGCAAGCCACGATAGTGTGGACGTTTACTACACCAAAAGATTTTTACAATTGACATCCAATTACTTGAAGCATTCGATTTCGTAAATCAAGACGCGGGGAATCATAAGTGAAACTCGAAGTTTCTAACCAGTGATTCACCATGCGAACAACCCTATCTCTCATTAGATGAGGGAGCCGAGCAGACAATCGATCCACCTTAAAAGGATGGTACGAATGTCTCTAATTTGTGTCATCCACATGACCAAGTGGCTCTGGCTCCATTCCACTCCCCGGGGTGAGAATGAGTCGACTTGAAGTCAGTTTCAGAAAGACAAATTAGGCATTGTTTGATAAACTTAATCAATGTTTCTTGTAAGAGGAATTACAAGAATTCTCCTACAATGACACATCTATACGAACTTCAAAAGTCCATAAGAGTCACCAAGAGAACAGTAATGGAGACCATGGGAATGTTTCCATCCCCTCTCCCACTTAGCTTTTTATAACAAAGGGATACGCTATCTAATGCATAATTAAACACATAAGCATGCATACAAGTAATAAAGCACATAGCACATAGTCAAAATAATGCTAGAAAAATTATTTTCCGACTATCATGGCTTTATTCCATCTCCGTATGCTTCTTCTAGTCTTCAGTCTTCTTTCTTGAATGCTCCATGTGACGAGAATATTAATTCCAATATTTAAATCTATTTATTTTTAATAAATCCAAAAGATACTCAATTCGAAAATTAAGTCAATCGAATAAATCAAAAATAAAATTAAATATTATTAATATTTTTATTTATTTATTTTCCTATCTAATTCTATTAAATCTCTAGAATAATCTATCCAAGTCAAACTTGAAATATTCTAGAAGACTTCTATAATAGAATAAGGAAATAAAATAAATTAGGACTCTTCTACTTTCCAAGATTAATTAATTTCCATTACTATGAAAATTCCCATAAAATAGAAATAATCAATTAGGAAATAAATTAATCCTAAATTAACTATTATTCCTTTCCAATTCTATTAAATCTCTAGGATCCTATTCCAAGTAGAACTCGGAATACTCTAGAAGACTTCCATAATAGAATAAGGAATAAAATTAATTCCAATTAATTCTTTTCCTAATCCATGAGAATTCCCAAAAATAGGAAAAACTCAAATAGGAAAACCGAATCAATTAGGAAAGTGAATCTAGGTAGGAGTAGCACGAGATCACGAGGACCCCGCGCCCCCCCACCTTGATCGCCGGCCGGGAGCACCACCGCCGCCACCTCAGCCCACGCGCCACCTCCTCCGGTGGCCGGCGTGGCCAAGGAGCATCGCGGACAGCCCCCGCGATCGATCTCCATGGGATCGATCTCATGATCGATCCCGAGCCCTCCCTCTCATCATCTCCTTCGTCACACGCGTTCTCCGGCGGTCGTCTCGGCATCGATCCAACGTAAATAAATTACAAGAAATAAATTTACAATTCCGGTATCGATTCTATACATGAAATCGACCCTATACACTTTCCGGAAAACATAGAACAATAATAATAAATCTAAATTCGGTCAACCCCCGAATTTTTACTATTACAAGCATTCATCCACACAAAACGAATCTCGACATGTCCGAGAGTTTAATAAACGAACAATCATGGTAAATTAAATAGCAATTAATTAAACCAATAATTAATAATCAATTAAACCATGATAGTCGGAATCCCTGCAAGGTAGAACACAATTGAATACATACATGAACACGAAACCAAATGCTCTGATACCAATTGCTGGAAATCGATATCCCGGGGTATCAAAAATTGCGGAACCGATAACCCCGACCGAAATCCCGTCGCCGGAAATACGCGAACAACCAAACGGAGCCGGGCTCGACCCGAGCATCGCCGCGGGATGAACCCGCGGCCGAAACCCTAGCCGAGCCCCCGTCGGGGCTCGCGATCGTTGATGATCGCGTGGGGCTGCCCAGCAGCCCCCGGCGGTGAGTCCGGCGACTCACCGCCACCACCGACCGGGGAGGGAGCGCCCAGCCGCGGCGCGAAGCCGCGGCAGCCCCCAGCGATCGACCTAGGGTCGATCGCTCGCCCCGGCGTCCAGCCGGGGCTCCCCTCGTGCGGTCGCTGCCGGCGGTCGAAGCCCTAGGCTCGACCGCCACCCCCTCGGCTCCCAGCCGAGGGCTTCTCTCGATCCCGGCGGGGATCTCTAGACCGTCGGCGGTCCGGTGGTTTTCAACCACCACCGCGCGGTCTATCCCCGTCCCCGGGTTCGTGGTTTTTCCCGGATCTTGTGTTCATGCATGTATCACAATTAAATCACATAAATTCACACGAAGGAGTTTATGATTGTACCTTTGATTCGTTGTGCGGAGAAACGAAATCAAGTTGAAGACCTTTTGGATCTTCCCACGTATTCCTTACACTTCGTTCGAACGTCGGGTGGGCGACGATCTATCGAACTCCTATGGATCTCCTTCAACTCTCTAGAATATCAAGTATGATAATCTTGTCTTATTATTTATGAAGGCCATGTAGTGCTTTTATAGGCTACGTAGGGGATCTAAAGGAGGTGGAATATTGGGCTTCCAATATTGAAGATTAAATTGAGCCCACTGCCCAAGTCCATTAATCCTTATCAATATTAATTAATTTATTTTCCACTATATAAATTAATTGCACTCCCAATATTAAACCATATTATATCAAATAATATTTCTCCGGTAGTATTATTTATTCCGTGTATTTAAGATTTAAATATCCATGAATAAAATTAATTTATTGCTAATTAATTTATTCATCTCTTTAATCCGAGACTAGTACCATTCAACCTTAATTATTGTGCGGAACAAATCCACTCATGAGGTTTACACAATAATTCCTTATGAACTCATCTCGGGGATATTATCAACCCTTACGGGATACACTGTCCGGTCAATTATTCACGGCATGTCATATATAAAATATAGTGACCCAACTTAACCGGAAATTAACCCAATAATTAAATCGGTCAATTCCTTTGGTAAATCAAAGTTACTTATATTAAATATACACACCCGCAATAATATCGGGGATTAAGAATAAAATACACTGAGACTCGAATCGATTATCGCCGGCAATCCTAATCGATGAATCTCAACGATCCGCTCAATACACCAAGTGTACAAGTGTGATAAAATAATTAAGATAAATTATTTTCTCTCTCACACAACGACTATACCGATGGATTGGTCCGTGTCCATCTAGGTCGTGAGGAACTGTTCGATTAAATACGAGTAACCGATAGTATGATCTTCTGTGCGCCCATGCTTGCACCATACTAACTACAACGTATAAAATCCAGGACTATAATTTGCATATATTTAATTAATAATAATTAAACGCAAAACAATTGCTCGTTAATTTAATAGATTAAATGCTATGATCGGGAGTTTACCGTTACTTAAATCTAGACATTAAGTACACAACTCCAACAGTGATGAGTATGGGAGTCGGGAGTTTGGAGGAAATGACTAGACCTTAGTACAAGTGGGAGATTGTTGGAGTTGTGTACTTAATGTCTAGATTTAAGTATCGGTAAACTCCCGGTCATAGCATTTAACCTATTTAATTAATAAACAATTATTTGCAATTAATTATTATTAATTAATGACCTGTTCTTTTGGACTGAAACCGGCTGAACTGAACTGAACTGAACTGAAGCGATCTGAACTGAACTGAACTGAACTGAAGCGATCTGAACTGAACTGAACTGATTTTTTAATAAAAATAATAATAATATTTATAAATTATTAAATGTTATTTTAAAAATATTAAAAATATTGTGACATTAACTATATTGTATATTTAAAATTATTGGTTCAAATTATTTTTTGTTTATTTTATTTTAATTTATTTTGAAACGAACTGAACTGAACTGAAGCGATCTGAACTGAACTGAACTGAACTGAAGCGATCTGAACTGAACTGAACTGGACTGAAATTAAGTCCAAAAGAACAGGTCCTAATTATGCAAAATATAGTCCTGGATTTTATACGTTGTAGTTAGTATGGTGTGTCGGGCCCACACAGAAGATCATACTATCGGTTACTCGTATTTAATCGAACAGTTGCTCACGACCTAGATGGACACGGACTAATCCATCGGTATAGTCGTTGTGTGAGAGAGAAAATAATTTATCTTAATTATTTTATCACACTTGTACACTTGGTGTATTGGGCGGATCGCTTGAGATTTATTGATTAGGATTGCCTTGGATAATCAATTTAAATCTCAGAGTATTTTATTCTTAATCCCCGATATTATTGCGGGTGTGTATATTTAATATAAGTGACTTTGATTTTCCATAGGAATTAACCGATTTAATTATTGGGTTAATTACCGGTTAAGTTGGGTCACTATATTTTATATACGACATGCCGTGAATACTTGACGGGAAAGTGTATCCCGTAAGGGTTGATAATATCCCCGAGATGAGTTCATAAAGAATTATTATGTAAACCCTGCAGGTGGATTTAATCCGCATAATAATTAAGGTTGAACGGTACTATTCTCGGATATTAGAAATGAATATTATTTATTGAGCAATAAATAAATTTATTCATGGATATTTAAATCTTAAATACACGGAATAAATAATAATACCGGAGAAATATTATTTGATATAATATGATTTAATATTGGGAGTGCAATTTTATTTATATAGTGGAAAATAAATAAAATTAATATTGATAAGGATTAATGGATTTGGGTTGGAACCAATTTAATCTTCAATATTAGAAGCCCAATATTTAATCTCCTTTTGATCCCCTACGTAGCCTATAAAAGCACTACATGGTCTTCACAATTCATTAACCTAAAATACGCCAATCTTAAAGTCTTGAAGAGTGAAGGAGATCCATAGGAGTTCGATAGATCGTCGCCCACACGACGTTCGAACGAAGTGCAAGGAATACGTGGGAAGATCCGAAGGTCATCAAAGGTGTTTGATTTCGTTTCTCCGCACAACGAATCAAAGGTAAAATCATAAATCCTTTCTATGATTTTATGTGAATTAATTGTAGCGTATACATGAACACACGATCCGGGTAAACGTACGAACTTCGGGGACGGGGATTCGAGATCCCCGGCGAAGATCGGGAAACCCTCGAACCGAATCGAGGGTGGCGGTCGAGCCCTAGGGCTTAGACCGCCGGCGCGCGGGTAAGGGGAAGCCCCGGCTGGACGCCGGGGCACGCGATCGACGTGAAGTCGATCGCTGGGGGTTCGGCCGTGGGCTGGTGCCACGGCGGAGTGAACCCCCTGGCCACCTCTCGCCCGGCGGCGCGCGCACGGGAGGAACCCCGGCTTCGGCCGGGGCTAGCGATCGCGGCTGGTGCGCGATCGCAAGGGAAGCCGCGGCTGGGCCGCGGCGGGTCAGCTGGAGGCTGACCGCCCTCCTCCGGCGGCGGTGGTGAGTCGCCGGACTCACCACCGGGGGCTGCTGGGCAGCCCCAGCGATCGCGAGCCTCCTCGCGGCGGGGGCTCGGCTAGGGTTTCGGCCGCGGGTTTATCCCGCGGCGATGCTCGTGTCGAGCTCCGGCGTCGTACGGTGGTTCGCGAGATTTCCGGCGATAGGATTTCGGTCGGGTTGTCGGTTCCGCTTATTTCGATAACCCGGGATATCGATTTCCAACATGTTTAACGAACCACCCCGGGTTTTCACGGCACTCTTTCCTCGACCAGCCGATGTGCCAGCTTTGGCTTTTCGCCCCTTGGTGAAAACTGCAGCGTCCACGAGGCCAAGTGTCCCAAAAATATCACTGTTGTCAGCCATCCCTTCAGGTTTCTCAGGAAAGACAGTGTTGAAATACTCTGCACAGGAAACACCGAAATCATTACACCGGGAGGTCTGAAAAGATATCCCAGGGTAGTTTTGGTTTATAACACAATGGAGTACCGGGAAGTCTTTTTAGATATCCCAGGGAAGACCATTTAAAAAACAAAAATATAACTAAGTACCAGGGAGTTGAAAAATTCCCAGGGAAACTTGATACTCGGTTTTTAAGCAAAATACCATGGGGTTTGAAAAAATCTCACAGGGAAAACTTAAATACTTTGAGAGAAGGTACCTGGATAATCTCGACCTTCGATGTATGGTGGGTAGTATAAACCGGCTTCGTCACGAACGTCGTCGTTGTACAAATTGCAATCTCTTTTTTCTGATGGTATACACAGTGCTAGGAGATTTGCCGTCTCTAAATCCCACGGGAGATTTATTGTTTTCGGCAATCGACCACCTGCATCATTGAAAAAAGTTTAGATCAGTCAAAATTGTACAAGGATAAGTTTGAGGGGCTTACAGTCAGGTTTTTCAAAATAAGTGACAGGAATGTCAATTTCCCCATCACGGGTTTGAGTTTTCCAGCGGCCCGAAACTAACAACCATCGATCCCACCAGCGAATGTCTTTGAGTTTGGGCTCCTTGATCTTCACTTTATTCGGCCTGAGGCGAACCGTGTAGTCCCCGCGGGAAGAGGAGTTGGAGACGACTGGGCTGAAGAATTGATGGAACTCCTCACCGGTAATGGGTCGAGAAAGCCCCACCTGGCCCAATACGGTGAGTACACCGTACAGTTGGCCCCATCCGTTAGGATGAAGTTGGTGAGGGGCTAATCCCCAAAGGTTAAGGAGTCCAGAGATGGAAGGGTGTAGCAGAAACCGCAACCCCACGTTCAGTGCGTCCTCTCCAACGGCCACCATTCCCGCCGGCGGGCAACACGCCGATTCTCCAGGTAACGGCACATAAAGGTGAACATTATTTGGGATCCTCCATTTCTTTCGCTTCTCTAGTAGTGTTGAAGAGTCTACTGTACTTTTCCGGCTGTGAGCGCCCCAATCTTGGTGATCCGGATCGGGCCCCACCGGAATCGATTTTCTCGTAACCGGTTGGTAAGGCCCTTCGGTAGCCGGATCTGGCGCTTCCGGCGACGGAAGATCGGGTACGGCTCCTTCCATGAACGATTTATACTCTCTGCCAAAGACGACGTGAGGAGCTTCGGGTGGTTGATACCTCCCTCGAGGACCTCGTCTCAGTCGCGGCATAATTCGATTTACAGTCGAAGAAAACAAGAAAAACAAAACAAGAACAAAAGATTTCGTAAGGGAAAAAAGAGAAATCGAGAGCGAATTTTTCTTACCCGAAAATACGAATTCTGAATTGTGAAAAGTGATTTCAAATGTTTGAAATCCAAAAATATGGTGAAAGAAGCCGATAAGACGCAGCAGTTGCGTATGGGGAGAGAAAAGGGGCGGTTACCGAGGAAATCACTCAATTATCGCCCCACTAACTCAAAACCCTAATTAATTCAGCCTTTAACCGTCAGGCTGTTGGGAATCGTGCATGTATACGCAGCGGAAAATAAAAGTTTTATGAAAAACCGTTTTTCATTAATGTAAACATTTTACATTATATTTATTTTATTTTATTGAAAATCATATTTTCAATATTACATGCATTAATTGACTTAATTCAAATCTAATTAGAATAAATAATCCACCATTTAATTTAATTATCAAATAATTAAATATTTAATTCATGCATCCCATACTACATAAATTAAATCTAGCGCAATTATATTATCATATAAAATAATTACTTCTAGCGCAATTATATTATCATATAAAATAATTACTTCTAGCGCAATTATATTAATCATATTAATATATTACTTATAGCGCAATCATATTAATCATATTAACATATTACAATTAATTACATAAACATACAGACATAATTAATTTGCGTCAAATTGACAATTAACATAATCTTATTATTTAATTCTAATCAACTTAGAGTTTATGTAAACATCCGTACATAATTAATTTCCATCAAATTGATAATTAACATAATCATATTATTTAATTCTAATCAACTTGAATTGTGCAATTAATTTAATCAAATTAATTAATTACACATTTATAATTAATTACGTAAACATGTGCACATAATCAGTTTGCGTGAAATTGACAATTAAGATAA
Organism: Euphrasia confusa; assembly: GCA_954870475.1. Taxonomy (NCBI): domain Eukaryota; kingdom Viridiplantae; phylum Streptophyta; class Magnoliopsida; order Lamiales; family Orobanchaceae; genus Euphrasia; species Euphrasia confusa. Next base: position 18,694,022 of record OX940961.1, read on the forward strand.
TCATATTATTTAATTCGAATCAATTTGAATTTAATTGACATTTAAATTAATCACAATTAATTTTTCTATATCAATTAAAAGCGCAAACATTTAACGCAAACAATTAAATCTAAATTTAATCGTAAGTACCTCAGGGATTCATCGGACGAAACGAGGTTCGTCGGAAGTCGCGCGGATGCGACGCGGGGAAGGCACGGGTCGTGTGCGAGGAGAGCCGGGCGAGTGGCGGGGCTCTCGGCTGGACTCGTGTGTCACGGCTGGAGCGCACGGGCGCGACTCGGGCTGTGCTCGGGCGTTCCTTCGGCGTCTCTCGTCTAATCAGGTTTCACCTCGTATAGGTAATCCAACTTACGTATTGCACTAGAAACACGTAAGGGAGAATACGACGGGAAAAACGGGCCGGAAAAACGGTGCCGGAATCGGATTCCGGCGAGGGGAGGCGGCTGCCGGCGGCGGCACTAGGCGGCGGCGGGCGGCGGCTCCGGTTGTCGGCGGTCCTCCGAGGGAGGAGCCGAGGGGGCGGACGAGAGGGAGAAGGAGAGGAGAGAAAGTGAGGCTAGGGTTTTGAGCTCTTCACTTTGGTGTGTTAATTCTCATGCCTATGGAGCTCCTTTTATAGGTGAAGAAAGGAGCTTGTTGGGCTCAAACCCTAATGGATCGGATCCATTAACCCTAGCCGGCCCAATACATTAGCCGTCATTACGTTTCTCCAAAATTGACAATCAATTTGATCTCCGAAAAATATAACAATTATATTTTCGTTCTCGTTTTAATTTTCTCATCAATATGAGATAAAAATAAAAATTTCCAATTTCACAAAATCGGAAAGCCCATTTCAGGGGTACTGCTAAATAGGGAAATTTCCCAAAATAGAAAGTGTACACCATTGTGTCCGTTTTCTTTAGCTCATTATTATTTCCAACTCATAATCACAATTATGAATCTCGGATTCAATCATATTGACCTCCGACTATATGTACTTAATTAACAGTTAATTAATACATGATCGTATTCAAGGATCGGTTTACACGAGAATGTGACCCTCAATGGTTCAGGTGTATAACTAGCCGTGGGCTCACAACATATTGTGATTCGAACAACATATTGTTCTTATTTCAACTACTCCCATGAGTTTTAGATTAATAATCATATTATTTAATCTCCGAACAAGTCGGTGCCCAACAAATCAGTGACGAGCGTCTAGCAGCCACGCTTCACTAATTCTCTAGATACAAATGAAGTGCCTGCAAGAACCTTGTAATATAGTTAACGTACAGTACGATCCCTCCGATACATATGTCCCGATCAAACTAGAGATATTGGTTAATCGAGATCTCTTGTTGAGTTTGATAACTGTGCGTACGTTCTAGGTTTCGTAAAATCCATTCGTGATTGATTCAGAGAAACACATTTCTCTAATCATCTCACTATTCAACTCTGGCCAGAGATTCCGGGACTACGAACCATCAGAACACACAGGACATCCATGATCTATATCAAGCGATCAGATCCCCTACTACCATGCACAGACTTCACATCAGATTTCGAACTGCACGAACATTGTCTCCTTTTTCGACTTACTCCCTTTCCAGGGAATCAGAGACACGTCACGATACAGCTAGTCCTCTGATGAAGTCACGGTGATGTCTGGGTCTTAAGGATTAATTGTGTACAACTATATTATGGAATTCTCTACTCGATCAGTGATAACCACTTAGAGATTCCAGGGAGAGGGGGTTCAGTGAACTCATCAACAGTGAGCACCCACTCAAGTATGTCGATGTCCCAACACCGAGGCTCGAGATTAGCCCACATACACTAAGTGCTAGTCTCAAGGGGGAAAGGCCGGGTATCCTTGTTATTGGCGTAACCCATCGACTAGGAACTGAGTTTGACCAGTTACGTTGTGTTAACAGAATTATCTCTCGGTTTCCACAGAACCGAATTCATACAACATGTGTAACTGTACAGGACTATATCTATGATTCAACATTGGGAGCAGATTTAGTATATGCCATTAATATAGGTTTCATTAATTAACGAAATAAACCGTTATATAACGGAATACGGTTAACCGCTCGGCCAACCGTTGGCTCGCCGGTCACCTATTCCAACAATCTCCCACTTGACCTAGAGCCAACTATCCATGAATCTTAGTCCCATCGACTCTCGATGTTTCTCGCGGACATATTCAGATAAAGGCCTGGTACAGGGATCTACAAAGTTATCTTCCGAAGTGACACTCTCGACTCAGTCGTCACCTCTGTCATTGATCTCTTAGATCACATGATATTCTCTCAAGTACATGTTTGGACTTTTGATGAGATCTCGGTTCCTTAGCATTCGCTACAGGACACCGTATAATCACAGTAAAAGTTACTTGATTATTTGCGTCCGGAACTATAACCAACATTTGGATAAAGTTCCGTGTCCAAAACAGTCTCTTTTACAGCTTTAGATGCTGCAACATATTCAGGTTCTCGTGGTAGAATCATTAGTCGTTGCAGGAACCATTCCAGCATACGACACCACCTCTAAGCTCGAATATGAATCCCGATATCGACTTTTAGTCATCCACATCCGGTTGAAAACTAGAGTTCGTAAGTACCTCTAAATTCAACTCGGACCTCCCATAGACTAAGAACAATTCCTTAATGCTTTTGATTGCTAGTGCTCAAGGATTTCGTCCTTCACGACTTCAAATAAGCCGGTCTTGGGTTCGACTGATATTCACTTGTGACACTCACAACATTTATAATATCACGTCTAGTACACAGCATGCCATACATAATGCTCCCTAGTGCGGACATATATGTGTTGTCCATTTCATCTCCTCGAATTCCATCAACATTACAGTCACACGAATTACAAGAGATGAACCCCATGGGACATTGGCAAGAATCTCTTCAGGATTCTTCCATGCTAAACCATTTCAGAAACAGTTTCTATGTACAAGGATTGAGAAGATTTTGCATCCTTCTAGATCTATATCTATAGTGACGTATCACAATACGTAGGATGCCTCTGCTCAAATCCTTTATTCGAGAAACGTGTGGATAACCGTGCTTTCGTTGACTGCAACATCACTCAATCATCCCTATGATTAGTATGTCATCAACGTACAACACTTAAATTTCACTGCGCTCCCACTAACCTTCTTGAATACAAGGTACCTTTAAGTTTTATACCAAGTCAACGTTTTGACAATTGTATTTAAAACACATGTTCCATTTTAGGGATGCTCGTTTCAATCCATAAATGGATCGCTGGAGTATGCAAACCTTTTGCTCCTTTCCAGAAAATATGAAGCCTTCCGGCTGCGCTACAACTCTTCCATAATATCACATTCAAGGAAAGTAGACCTCATATCTATTTTCCATATCTCATAGTCGTACTATGCAGAAATGGCCAGCAAAATTGTAATGGACTTAAGCATAGCGACTGATGGAAAGATTGCCTCATAAACAACACATTGTCTTTGAGTAACTTCTTTCGCCATCATCCTTGCTTTAAAGGTCACACCTTTCTATATATATACTCTCACGTCATAATTAATAGATCAATATGCAGCCTTTGGGAACAATTCCCTTTGGTGGATCTACCAAGGTCAAACCTTGTTGGAGTACATACAGTCCATTATGAATTTCATGGCAATAAGCCAATGTCCCATATTCATATCTAATACGAACCAGTTGAAGTTTATTGGATCATATCCATCGTCAACTTTATCTTGATCATTATCAAGTTGGAACCGTCTACCAGGTACCTTCCGAACACTTTCGGATTTACGAACCGATAGATGAAGAGGTATATTAGTGGTTTGTTGAATTGGTTCATCTCCAAGTACTTGTGTTTGAACTTCATAGTGTGGTTCATATTCTCGAACTATTTCGAGATTTACTATATTGCCTTTTCTATCGAATAGAAACTTCTTCGCTAAGAAGGCAACATTCCTTTAGACAAACATTTTGTTTTAGAAATATAGTAGAATAGGTATCCTTGTGAATGTTCAGGATACCCCACAAAATGGCATAAGCCGGATCTACTATCCAACTTATCTCCCACTAGCCACTGCTTCACGCAAGCAGGATACGGGAGTGCCCAAGTTCATATGGTGTGGTTTTAACTGCTTTGGTGGTAACACTATTCAGCAAATGGACGACTGTCAAAAGTGCAGGACTTTTACAGTTTCGTCGACAATTTGGTGAACCCCTTTGTGGATCGAACCATGTCCAACAAGGTTTGATTCCATCATTCGGACACTCAATACAATTAAGGAGTTCCAGACGGAGTCCATTGCCAGAGAATCGTATTCTCTTTTAGATAGTCAATAAGCTTGGTGCTTAAATATTTATTACCACGATCATATCGCAATATAGCAACCAAGTTGGTTTCCTACTTTGATGTCTAAAATTATTGAACACTTCAAAATTAGAGACGTGTACTTCATAAGTACATTTGGTAGTTGAAAACCACCCCCACCAGTAACACATTAGTGGATCACACATCTCCGTTTGGATCAAATCCAATAGATCTTCAACACACTCAACTAGCGTGCTAAAGTTGTGCGGGGTTTTGACTTCTATCCATTGCTGATATTTGGGTTTAGTTCATTCTTGTTTATTTGTTTATCGTCTTTAGCAAATCATATTTGCTTTCTTTTGTATAAAGGAAATCGGATTTCCAAAACAAAATTAAAACCTTTATCTTCTATATCAAATATAGAAGTAAGATCTAATAATAGAACATTTCTATTAATAGCAGGTTTCTAAATTTAGACGAAACAAATAATCAATTGTTCAAAACAATAGAATAACTACAACCCAATACGAACCTTTGTCAGAACGTTTCTGCCCAAGGTATTTTAGCAGTTATGGCCCTATGGCCTTTATTCACACAACGATGGCAAGCGTCATCAACTCATTTGTTGACCTTGTTCTTAGTCGCCCTTCTAGTATCACCTTTATCCATCTTTACACTTAGACCGGAAACCATTTCCGTCATTTTCTTCAAGAAGAACACTTCTTTCATGAAGAAGCAATAATGAGAACAAATTTCTCGTATTGATGGTTGACTCTTTGATCAACATCTTGAACAACTTATCCATTGAAGGATCGAGCTTTGTTCATGTTGTAGTTCATAATGAACGATTCATAAGAAATAGAAATCCACTTCTCATAAGTGGCATTCCTCAGCAGTCAAAGGTTGAGTGAGATTATCAAATAATCTATTCTCAAGTACATAGAGGCACTCATCATTTTAAATCACAAGATTGAGATTCCAATTCAAATGGTTTGGGCCAGTGAGTTTGGATTGGTCGAGTATCGATGTTACGGGATATCTTAGAGAATATTACTGAGAAATATTAAGAAGATTAACATTGAGATAATTCGTTATTAATGATTACAATTAAATGTTTGGTCTTTATCATTTAATTGCCTCCCACTAAATTTTTCGAATTCCGCTATCCTCTGGCAGACAGACGGGAAAACTTATTTTTCCTTAGTTGGGCTTTAGGTCCAATAGCGTGAATATAACTCGTAGTTAATCTAGCCCGATTACATTCACCTAAAGGTAGAAACATTTTCAATCACATCTCTATGTGACCCTAAAGATTACTTTTCCTCACCATGACAATGAACTACGTTAATCGTACCCTTCAAAGTCAACCATGTGTCAAGACCGACCTACCGATCTGAGAAGTGAAAGTTGGACTCTAGTAAACATGTGTAAGCCCATAGTTAATCTATCCGACCACACACATTTAAAAGAATCGTAGCTAACACCTCTCCATCTTATGTCAATAAATTACAGCTTAACTCACAAGCAGTACTCCCCGCTAACACGGCATACCATACTACTTGTAAGTGGCTTTCACATAATTTATTGTCGGTAGAAGGAAAGGAGAAAGAACGACACATCGGTTCTCCTTTAAGGCTTGATATACATTCTCGGGAGAGAATGGAGGAGTATAGGATTGGTTATCTCATCAGAATAATCGTTGTACATTCTCAGGAGAGAATGAAGTGAGTGATCGATTGTTGATTCTTAACAACTATGTCCTCTATAGGTCATCCTAACGAGCACATACGATCATAACATATATCACAATATATATATCTCACATAATTCACATAGCATTTAATCACAATTAAAACGAGGTATGCAAATTAAATGGTGCTCTATTAATTAACTTGATTTAACAATTAAATCAAATAATTAATCTATCACCTTGTTGATCGAATATTTAAATCAATTATTTAATTGGTCAATAAATAATTTCACTAAATTAAATATTGATACTTCCTTTCTATTTCAATTTATTAATATCTTAATAATCAAAACGTGATGTCTCGTAAGTGAAACTCGAGGTTTCTAACCAGCGATTCATCATGCGAGCGACCCTATCTCCCATAAATGGGGGAGCCGAGCAGACCATCGAATCATGCCATCAAATGGCTCGATGTCTCTAATTTGTTTTAACAAAAACAAGTCTAGATAAATCACTCCCCGAGGTGCATTCATGTTCGACATTGAATTGTTACTTGATAACAAATTAGGCATTGTTTCAATCTATTAGATAAAAATAAATATCTTAATAGAAACAACTAAGTCCCAATTAAACAACATTAAATCAATCAATTCAACAAACAGCATGCTTAAGGCGATTATATTCATAGACAATTAATCAATTTCAGAACCTACGCTCTGATACCACTGTTGGGGATCGTGCATGTATACGCAGCGGAAAACAAAAGTTTTATGAAAAACCGTTTTTCATTAATGTAAACATTTTACATTATATTTATTTTATTTTATTAAAAATCATATTTTCAATATTACATGCATTAATTGACTTAATTCAAATCTAATTAGAATAAATAATCCACCATTTAATTTAATTATCAAATAATTAAATATTTAATTCATGCATCCCATACTACATAAATTAAATCTAGCGCAATTATATTATCATATAAAATAATTACTTCTAGCGCAATTATATTATCATATAAAATAATTACTTCTAGCGCAATTATATTAATCATATTAATATATTACTTATAGCGCAATCATATTAATCATATTAATATATTACAATTAATTACGTACATAATTAATTTGCGTCAAATTGACAATTAACATAATCTTATTATTTAATTCTAATCAACTTGAGTTTATGTAAACATCCGTACATAATTAATTTCCATCAGATTGACAATTAACATAATCATATTATTTAATTCTAATCAACTTGAATTGTGCAATTAATTTAATCAAATTAATTAATTACACATATATAATTAATTACGTAAACATGTGCACATAATCAGTTTGCGTCAAATTGACAATTAAGATAATCATATTATTTAATTCGAATAATTTGAATTTAATTGACATTTAAATTAATCACAATTAATTTTTCTATATCAATTAAAAGCGCAAACATTTAACGCAAACAATTAAATATAAATTTAATCGTAAGTACCTCAGGGATTCATCGGACGAAACGAGGTTCGTCGGAAGTCGCGCAGATGCGACGCGGGGACGGCACGGGTCGTGTGCGAGGAGAGCCGAGCGAGTGGCGGGGCTCTCGGCTGGACTCGTGTGTCACGGCTGGAGCGCACGGGCGCGACTCGGGCTGTGCTCGGGCGTTCCTTCGGCGTCTCTCGTCTAATCAGGTTTCACCTCGTATAGGTAATCCAACTTACGTATTGCACTAGAAACACGTAAGGGAGAATACGACGGGAAAAACGGGCCGGAAAAACGGTGCCGGAATCGGATTCCGGCGAGGGGAGGCGGCTGCCGGCGGCGGCACTAGGCGGCGGCGGGCGGCGGCTCCGGTTGTCGGCGGTCCTCCGAGGGAGGAGCCGAGGGGGCGGACGAGAGGGAGAAGGAGAGGAGAGAAAGTGAGGCTAGGGTTTTGAGCTCTTCACTTTGGTGTGTTAATTCTCATGCCTATGGAGCTCCTTTTATAGGTGAAGAAAGGAGCTTGTTGGGCTCAAACCCTAATGGATCGGATCCATTAACCCTAGCCGGCCCAATACATTAGCCGTCATTACGTTTCTCCAAAATTGACAATCAATTTGATCTCCGAAAAATATAACAATTATATTTTCGTTCTCGTTTTAATTTTCTCATCAATATGAGATAAAAATAAAAATTTCCAATTTCACAAAATCGGAAAGCCCATTTCAGGGGTACTGCTAAATAGGGAAATTTCCCAAAATAGAAAGTGTACACCATTGTGTCCGTTTTCTTTAGCTCATTATTATTTCCAACTCATAATCACAATTATGAATCTCGGATTCAATCATATTGACCTCCGACTATATGTACTTAATTAACTGTTAATTAATACATGATCGTATTCAAGGATCGGTTTACACGAGAATGTGACCCTCAATGGTTCAGGTGTATAACTAGCCGTGGGCTCACAACATATTGTGATTCGAACAACATATTGTTCTTATTTCAACTACTCCCATGAGTTTTAGATTAATAATCATATTATTTAATCTCCGAACAAGTCGGTGCCCAACGAATCAGTGACGAGCGTCTAGCAGCCACGCTTCACTAATTCCCTAGATACAAATGAAGTGCCTGCAAGAACCTTGTAATATAGTTAGCGTACAGTACGATCCCTCCGATACATATGTCCCGATCAAACTAGAGATATTGGTTAATCGAGATCTCTTGTTGAGTTTGATAACTGTGCGTACGTTCTAGGTTTCGTAAAATCCATTCGTGATTGATTCAGAGAAACACATTTCTCTAATCATCTCACTATTCAACTCTGGCCAGAGATTCCGGGACTACGAACCATCAGAACACACAGGACATCCATGATCTATATCAAGCGATCAGATCCCCTACTACCATGCACAGACTTCACATCAGATTTCGAACTGCACGAACATTGTCTCCTTTTTCGACTTACTCCCTTTCCAGGGAATCAGAGACACGTCACGATACAGCTAGTCCTCTGATGAAGTCACGGTGATGTCTGGGTCTTAAGGATTAATTGTGTACAACTATATTATGGAATTCTCTACTCGATCAGTGATAACCACTTAGAGATTCCAGGGAGAGGGGGTTCAGTGAACTCATCAACAGTGAGCACCCACTCAAGTATGTCGATGTCCCAACACCGAGGCTCGAGATTAGCCCACATACACTAAGTGCTAGTCTCAAGGGGGAAAGGCCGGGTATCCTTGTTATTGGCGTAACCCATCGACTAGGAACTGAGTTTGACCATTTACGTTGTGTTAACAGAATTATCTCTCGGTTTCCACAGAACCGAATTCATACAACATGTGTAACTGTACAGGACTATATCTATGATTCAACATTGGGAGCAGATATAGTATATGCCATTAATATAGGTTTCATTAATTAACGAAATAAACCGTTATATAACGGAATACGGTTAACCGCTCGGCCAACCGTTGGCTCGCCGGTCACCTATTCCAACACAGGCCACGTGGCCAGAAAAGCCTGCAAAAAGGTGATTTCTGAATTTCGAATCTTTTCAGATCTTTTCATATTATCTCTTGATTTATTGATTTATTTTAATCAATTAAAGACCGAAATTAAATCGGCATGCAAAAAGTCTTCCCATCTATACAGGGAAAGAAATTACATGGTCTCAGTACCATGATAAATATTGTTACAGGGGAGTCTTAAGACACAACCCCGTGAGAAAAATACTTAATTTTCTTATCCAAGGACTATATGTGTCCATTACAAAAATACTAATCGGGAAGAATCCCGAAAGAAATTTCTGATCAATGCAGGTACAAAAGTCCAGAACGATAAGAATCGCAATCTCCTCTCCGTCCCTCTCAGAATTATCTTTCAAGACCACACTAGAGCCACCTAAAATCAAAGATATCCCAAGAAGATCCCACGTCAAAATCCACTGCTGACAAGATCCACAAGCCAAATACCAACTCCGAAGAGTATCAAGAGTCGATTACCAGGAGATCCAAGACCAAGCTTCAGGAAAAAAGATGTTATAATCCATCGATTTTCCTGGGGGCCAATGTTACACCATAAAAATCCAACACCGACACGTGTCCAGACGACCGGAGCCACGTCATCAAGAAGGTGGTCGAACGGCGGACAAAAGTCAGAATTGAAGTCATGTATGAAGTCAGTACCAGGCGAGCTCAACAGTAGCCCCAGGAAGACAGCCCCGTACCAGACTAGGGGATCATCCAGATAAGGCTCCAGGCAAGAGGCGGTGCGCCTCTGGTGACATGCAGCAAGTGGAAGACAAGATTAGTGGATATTTAATGCAATGGCTTAAAAGTCTTCATTAGTGGGATTAGATGTGATAGGAGGCTAATAGGTGGCATTAGGAGAGCTTGCATGCTCATACATACAACTAGTATAAAAGAGAGGGAAGAGAGAGGAGAAAAGGACTTCACCTTTTTTAATTTCCAAATACTATAAGTAAGGAAATAAAAGATCAAGAACATATGATGTTCATCCCTATTTTCCAGATTTCCGGCATACATTTTCCGATCTATAATCTGTCCTAAACAAATAAATATCTGCTTAGAGCCCTATTCTATAACCCCCGTTCCAGTAATAAATGAATGGAGTGAAAAAGGGTCCGAACAACGCAATTCTTCATATTTTTTTAAACTGAATATTAAATTATCAAATTAAAAAAAATACACAAATTAAAAACATAATTACACGCAATTCTCAATATTTTTTAAAACTGAATATTAACTTATCAAATTAATAAACAAAATTACACAAATTAAAACAAAATTACACGCAATTCTCATTATTTTTTTTAACTTAACTTTTTTTTAAACTTAATATTAACTTATTAAATTAAAAAACAAAATTACACAAATTAAAAAAAAATTACACGCAATTCTTCATATTTTTTTAAACTGAATATTAAATTATCAAATAAAAAAAAATTACACAAATTAAAAACAAAATTACACGCAATTTTCAATATTTTTTTAAACTGAATATGAACTTATCAAATTAATAAACAAAATTACAAAAATTAAAACAAAACAAAATTACAAGCAATTCTCAATATTTTTTTTAAACTGAACATTAAATTATCAAATTAAAAACAAAATTATACAAATTAAAAACAAAATTATACGCAATTCTCAACATTAGTAACAATGTTAAAAAAACTGAATATTAAAATTTTAAATTAAAAAAAATACAAAAATTATCCAACTTTTTTTTAATTGAATATTGAATTCTTACATTAAAAAAAATAAAATTATATAAATTAAAAAACAAAAATTTAACCAGTGAAATAATTTGAGAAAAAAAAAACCACGATTTGAGAAAAAAACCACGAATGATCATTTTATGATTTGAGAAATAATCCGTGAGAAAGAAAGAGCACTCTACCAAATAAAATAATCTATTTTAATAATAAAATTATTTTATTTTTTTAAGGATAATATAGTAATTAACCTTTTAAAAGTATATCTTTTATTTTAATTATTTAAGTTATACTACCCTAATAAATAAATAATTAAAAAAAACATTTTCCCTTAAATTTAAAATGAATTTTACGTGGTTTATCTTTTAAATTAAAAAACCAAAATATCTCTTTTTCTAAATATACCTTAAAAAATAGTATTATTTTTTGACTAAAAAATGAAAAATATAAATATATTTTTAAATTAAAAATAAAATATTGTAAATAAAGTTGAAAAAAATTGTGAATAATTAAACAGAGAAAAAATTGTATTTAAAATTGAAAAAATAAAAGTTTTTTTTTAATTCTTATTATTTTGAAACATTTGTTGTTATGAAATGAAAGTATAGGAGTAGTATTTTTTAGTTTTCAGTGTCTGAAAAGAATGTTTATCTCTTATAAAACAAATGTAGTACTAAAATCAGAATGTTTTTTTTTTCCACAAAATACAAATGATAAGAGTATTAAATGATTATTAAATAGCAGTCATCCCATTCAAGAAAATAGAATTTCTACCGTTTAGTCTAAATTCCACTCTGCATAAGGTAAATTTACTTTCTCAAATGAAATTATTTTTTAATTTAACTATTTCAAGAGTTTATTACCGTTTACATATATTTGAGGTTTTTTTTTACATTTTTTAACCAAATTGAAATTTTATTGTGGTTTAGTACCTCATGTATGGGTTTTACACTTTGAAACTTGGGTCTTGGAACTTGTCGGACCGAAATATTAATATTTCGTATATTGGTAATTAACAAATTTAAAAAATGGCTGATTACGAATTTACCATTAATCAATATATTTTGTGGGATTGGACACAACAAACTAGAATGGTTTAACATTTCAGCACTATTCAACCTAACTCTCTTCATAGTATAAGAGCATCTCTAATATGTACCCAAACATAGGTACAATTTAAACAAATTTCACATGACACATCAACAAAATTTTATACCTATCAAATTGTACCTCAATATACCAATGGGTTGAGGTACAATATTTTTGCTTTATACTTGTGGGACCCACAAAATGAGAAACAAAGCAATTTGTACCTGATATCTAAACTTTGATACTGTTTTGACCGTTTTTTGTCGGGGATTATTATATATTAAATGCGCTTGGTAGGGTTTGGAGACGGTGCAAAAACACGTATATTTGTATGTGGAAAGAGAGCTGAAATGAAATCACACCGAGACTAGGCTTGAATGCCCGAGATGATATCTCTGTTTATTCTCTGGTATTTCCAGGTAATATTATATATGTGGGTGGGTATCAGATCACTCGTCCGGGATCCTCTTCCCCGGGCGTCCGTCAGTCTTACGACCTCTCCCCTCCCTCCTTCTCTCGTCCGGATCTAGTCTATTTATAGATGGATTACGCAGAATCAATCTGTCCATTATTGACACGTGTATCTACATGCAAAGATAGAGACGTCTTTGGCTCGTGCACTTCTGCCTGGTGCAGGTCGCATCTGTGTGGCGTCAGCGGTCCGGGGTACGATCCCGGGACACGATGACCGGGATTAAGTATGGCCTTTCTTCGTCTTCGGGCGCTCCTTCCGTCGCGTGTTTATTCATGTGGTGGTCTCCCGTGATTTTGGGGCTCGGGGTTAGTTCGCCCATCGTCCACGTCATTGCGTGCGCCGGGTTGTTAATGTCCGTGTCCCGTGCCAGGGCGTGATCCCGGGTGGTCTGTCCTCCCGCAAGACGGGTCGTTGGCGCCCGTGTCGGGTCTCGGAACCCCGTCGTCCCTCTGCATACGGGTCGTTGGCGCCCGATCGTGATGCTCGGGGCCGGGGTATTGCATGCGGAGCATGTCCTGATCCTCTCGATGGTGGGTTGGCACGTGGGCCCACGCCACCAGTTGGTGGGGGAACTGATCTTCGGCGTCCGTGCGGGATGCGCTGGTGCGATTCGGGGGCTCGGCAATCGTCCCACTGCATGCGGGTCGTTGGTCGCCTCGGCTTCGTGTTGGGCCGCGTTCCGGGACCATTTGACCCGTCGTCCCGTATGTCGGGTTATTGTCGCCCGTTGCAGTTGGCCGGGGTCCGGGCATGGTATACGTGGGCATTATCTGATTCTTGTGATGGCGAGTTGGCGTGGGGGCCCACGGTACCAGTAGGAGGCTTATCCGGGCCTTTTTATCCGGTGTCGGGTGTCGGCCCATTCCACGTGTCGGTGGGAGATTTTTGTGGCTCAACACTGGCCACCAGAGAAGTCCGTGGATGGAATTCGCTGATTTCTCTGTATGTTGAGTTTGGTCTGGTCCGTTGCTCATTAATTCGTTTCCTTATCTTGATTGAGGCTTTGAAAGGGCCTTAGTCTGTGACGGGTGGTAGGCGGTCGTTGCTTTGAGGCAGGCTCTGTCGCCGTTGTCTGGTGTCTGTGCTTGTGCTATCGTTGATCTTTCGCTTGGGGGTTTTGTATTTCCCGCGGTGGTGAACCAAAGCGGAGACCGGGGCCCGGGGCGAAACCTTCGCCTGACGGGTCATCGACGCCGAGTCGTGATGGTCGAGGTCTGCGCATTTTGTCTGTGTCTTTTGTATTGGTGATATGGCACGTGGGCCCGTGTCCGAGTTGGCGGGGGCTGATCATTGGCGTCCGTGCGTGGATGCGGTCCTGGTGTCCAGAACTCGTCCCTTTGCATGTGGATCATAGGCGTCCGGTCGAGATAACCGAGATTGGTACATCGTATGTGGGGTCTAGCTCCGATCCCCGGGTGGATGAATTGGTATGTGGCCCTTTGCTGAGATGGCGGGGGCTGATCATCGGTGTGTGCGGAGTCCACTCGGGACATTGCTTCATGAACTTCCTCTGCCGCCGGGGTCCGGCCCCGTCGCCCGGTTACTCGGCCCCGTGGACGTAGCCCTCTTCCCTTTATCATCAACCATCTTCCCTTGCTCTGGGCTCTGCGTCCTAGCGTGTGACTACTTTGTTTCCATCCCAAATGGCCTGCGTTTGGGCGACCAGTCGCGTTGTATTTTTCTTGGGTTTTCTTTCTTCGCTCGGCGCCGCGAGGGGGAGTTGGCTCACAGAGACCTGCGATTATATTCTCAATGGAGAGCAATAATATAGAAAAACATCGATTTGTTTTACTTATTTGTTTTGTGCACCCGCACCTCATCGTACCGAGACTCGTTGAGGTCGTACGGTTTAGGGATTCGTGGTTTTGGGGTTTTATTGTTAGCGGCTTCGGGGTTTGGTCGTTTTGACGTTCTCCGGGATGCCGATTGTATTGTTTAATGTTCACGGCCCCGGGGTTCGGTCGTTTTGACGTTCCCCGGGATGCCGATTTTAATGTTCACGGCCCCGGGATTCAGTCGTTACGACGTTCTCCGGGATGCCGAATTTAATGTTTACGGCCCCGGGGTTCGGTCGTTACGACGTTCTACGGGATGCCGAATTTAATGTTTACGGCCCCGGGGTTCGGTCGTTACGACGTTCTCCGGGATGCCGAATTTAATGTTTACGGCTCCAGAGTTCGGTCGTTACGACGTTCTCCGGGATGCCGAATTTAATGTTTACGGCCCCAGAGTTCGGTCGTTACGACGTTCTCCGGGATGCCGAATTTAATGTTTACGACCCCGGAGTTCGGTCGTTACGACGTTCTCCGGGATGCCGAATTTAATGTTTACGGCCCCAGAGTTCGGTCGTTACGACGTTCTCCGGGATGCCGAATTTAAAGTTTACGGCCCCGGAGTTCGGTCGTTACGACGTTCTCCGGGATGCCGAATTTAATGTTCTAAGTGTCGATTCTGGACCGGGGTTTTCTTCCGGGACCCGTTTTGACTCTGGTTCTTTGCTAGTTGATATCGACCTAGGGGTTCGTATAGGATGGCGTTACCCCGGGGCGCTGTGTGTATGATTTTTGGTGTCTTTTCGGGACCGGGGTTCTATTCCGAGACCCCGTTTGGACACTGGGTTTTTTATTTAACTTTGGTTCCCTTACCTTCGTGACCCTAGACCTATTGAGGTCGTGTGGGTTTATGAATTGTGGTTTTGGGGATTTACTTTTTCTACCCTTACTTCCGGTACCCCTTAAGGGTTTTGAGGACTAGTTGACATTTGGGGTTTTACGAGGCTCTTGAGCTTTTGCCCTGTATCCCGGGATTGCGTTTATTTCAATCTTCGGGATTTTGGGTCTTTTTGGTTTAGGTCACATCGACTTTCGCGACGATGTGTAACCCAGTAGGAATTGCTTTGAATTCCCGGGGCCCTCGTGGGGTGCTTTTTTATTTGCTACTCTGTAGCAAATACTTATTACCTTTATTTGGACGGTTCTGTCGGGGCTTCTCTTCGCTTTTCTGGCTTGACCACTGGTAGAGTTTCTTCTGGTGGCTTGGCCTTCATGGTATCGGTCTGGGTCCCGCCTGGTTGCTTCACCTCATATGCTCCGTTTGTCACACAACCTTCGCATCAAAACCGTTTTTCCATCACCCGCTTTATTCACCGCAATTGAGGGAGTCGGGACTCAACCTCCGCTCCTCAAGGAGGTTCGGGTGCGGTGAATCATGCCGGGCCTAGTAGGGAGTCAGAACTCAACCTCCGCTCCTCAAGGAGGTCCCGGTGCGGTGATGAAAGTCGGGTCTCGCAGGGAGTCAGAACTCCACCTCCGCTCCTCAAGGAGGTCCCGGAAGGTTTTGCCATTGGGTCATTGGCCCGTCGTTTCTGGACATTCATTTTAACAAAGGCAATGACAAGTTCTTGCGATAAAGTTTGAGAAATCGAAACAGAGTACCTTGCAGCTCGCATTCAGAGCTGTTTTGTCTCGACCATGTCCGGGGGCAGGGCCCCGGACCTCATGAAATTTTTGGTTTGGTCCCGTCATTGTCCCCGGAGTCCGAGGCTGTTGGGATGGCGTCTTCCTTGGAGTCCCATTCGCCGCGAATGGAATGTGCTTTGGGTTGGGTCCCGCGATTCGTGATGCGGCGGGACCGGGTCTGGCCACCTCTTTACGATACGAGTGCCCGTCGGTTGTGCCATCTCATGCAACAATCTTGTACGAGTTTGTGCCGAGAATCTGTAATAATACTTATAACACTGACATATAAACATAGCAAATTATTAAGTGACTTTTCTTATCTGATCCTCCTGGACCGTGCGAACTGCACGCCGGCCCACGAGAGAGGGGGCTCGGGACCCCGTATCCGCGTTGTTGCCCGAACATCGGTATGCAAAGGTTAGAACTGGGTCATCCCTAGTCTCTGCTCCAACTCCATGATTCTATTGAATAAGTCTGAGAGATCGGGATCGTGCCCCGGGACCGGTAGGTCTGGGAGACGGGGCTCGGGCCCCGGCACCGGTTGGTCCGAGAGGCGGGGCTCGGGCCCCGGGACCGGTGGGTCTGCATCCGGTGTTCGTTGTTGCGCTATCGGTCGCGTAGATCTCGCCTCACTCGTGTTAGACGCTGTCGTTGGTCCGGTCATGCTCGGCGAGTCAGTCGCGTATGACGTATTCATATTTGTGTCGTTTTTCTTTGTTTATTTGTGTGTGAGTTGTTATGTATTGAGTCGTTTCTTTATGTATTCCTCGTGGTTGTGGTACGTTTGATGTTTTTGTTGAGTTTGCAGGTCCTCGGTAGTCATAATGTGGAAAATAACGAAGAATCGAGCTCGTTCGAGTGGTGTCGAGGAGAGCAAGCTGCCCAGGTGACCAAGCGCTCGCTGAGGCCTCCAGCGACCGCTCGCAAAGACCCCAGGCGATCGGCCACGCCCCCAGCGATCGCTTCCTCTTGACTTACAGGTGGAGAAGAAATCTTGCAGGCGATCGCCCATGCCTTGAGCGGTCGCTCGCGACCTTGCTCAGGCGATCGCCTGCCTACTCGGCGGTCGCCTCCTCCTGGAATCAGCTTTGACCTCGGTTTGACCGCGGATTTTCGATGATGTATAATTAGGGCTTCGCCCCGTAAAACAGCTACGCACTTTTTGAATTACTTTTCTGGGATTAGGGAGACCTCTTGGGAACTCTTCGTTGACGTTTTTCGATTTAGCTTTTCTTGATCTTGGTTTGTAAGCGACTCGGTAAAAGTCGGGGATTCCGCCGACGGGTACCTTTGTTTGTGATTCGAATATTGATCTAGTAAGTTTTTATTTCTCTTTCGATTGGTTTGCTTTTCAATCTCGCTTTCGATCTCTTGCTTCGATTTTTAGTTTACAAATTGTTTTTCATGAATTCATTGTTTTTAAATTCAATTGTCCATCGTTTAGAATCATGAATTTTGAAACCCTAGTTCAAGCTAGATAATTTATCACAGCTTTCTTGTCGTTTCAATTCCTAGATAATTTTTAGATTAAAAAAACAAAAACCCCAAATCAAAGTACGCATTATGCTATTTCTTTTCGTTTCCTCCGTTGCAAACAAATAAGCACGTGTACGCGCCGATAGTAGTGTTCCTCGAGACCGACTCGGGCGAGTTACTTAGATAACTAGTTTGATACAAATTTAATTGATTTAAACCGTACGAAAACGACTTGTCAATTTGGCGCCGTTGCCGGGGAGCACTTTAGGCACTAGTATTAGTGTTTAGGTGTTTGCAACAATTTCATTTTTATTTCTATTTTTCTTTTTATGTGTCTACGTTGTTCAGGTGCGTTTGATCTCTTTTTGGTTTTTGTTGGTGCATGGTAGGTACTCGAAGTCGAACTACCGAACTTGCACCCGTGATCGAAAACATCAATAGACGAAGGAGCATCGGTCGGTTTACGAACAAAGGCGACGACTCCTCATCTGACTCTACCACCACCGATTCCGAACCCGAGACCGAAACCTTAACCATGAATGAAGCAGAAATTCGTGACGCCGCAAACCGTAATGGGAACAACGGAAACAACGGCAACAATGGGAATAATGGCAACAATGGGAATAACGGCAACAAAGGAAATAATGGAAACAACGGAAACCGTGCCCCGCCACTCCTCTTTGGAGATTTGACGCATCCGCAAATCGACGGAGCTAGTTCATGCATCGTCCTAAGTGATGCCGCTCGGAGATACGACCTCAAGGCACACCATCTTGCTCAGCTTCCTCAGTTCTCCGGAACCACTAACGAGGATGCCCTCAACTTCATCAGGGAGTTCTACACAGCCTTGCAAGCCTTCCCCATCGGGGCACTTGATGACGATCAACTCCGGTTGAAGTGTGTCCCGTACGCTTTGAGAGATAGGGCGAAGAACTGGCTGCTGTCCTTGGAGCCGGACTCGATCACTACCTGGACGGACATGTACCGGGAGTTTATTACTCGGTTCTATCCTCAGCAAAAGACCTTCGACTTGAAGGGCCAGATATGTGCGTTCGAGCAAGAACCGGGAGAGTTTTTCCATGAGGCTTGGGAGCGTTTCCGGAGCCTATTGAGGCAATGCCCACACCACGACCTCACTCCCAACTCGATCATCCAGTTCTTCTACAAGGGCTTGAATAGAGAAGATCAGCGAGAGGTGAAAACCGCAGCCGGCGGAAATATCAGTGGCCGGACCAGCGACGAGATGACGGAGATCTTCAAGTCCTTATCAGCTGAGTCTAGGCAGACGAGTTCAAGGGGAAGTAGCAACTATGCCAGGTCTGATGGGGGTGTTAATGCTCAGTTGGCGAAGCAAGTCGCCGACCTTACTAAGAAGGTACAGATGTTACAGACCACCGAGGAGCAGCCCAAGAGGCAAGTTTACCATGTAGAGCCGTGTAGCCTATGTGGGGAGATTGGCCATTTCTCCAGCACCTGTGGCCAGAGCATTCCATCTCCACCTCAGATGATGGATCAGAATTTCGGTCCCGAGATACAGGTGAATGCGATGCAGGGGTACAATCAACAGGGCAACCAGAGGAATGACCCATACTCGAACACGTATAATCCTGGGTGGAAAAATCACCCCAACTTCTCGTGGAAACAGGACCAGCAGCAGATGCAAGGGCAAGTTCTCAGTCGAACTACAACAACCAAGGCCGGTTCCAGAACCAGAACTACCAGAACCAAGGCAACCAAAACTGGCAGAATAATCAGAACTACCAGAGGCCTCAGTATCATCAGCCACAGCAGCCCGTTTATCAGCCTCCACCCCCACCTCAGCAGACGACTCAGAAGAGTTCCGACTTGGATGAGAAATTTGCGGCCTTTATGTCCTCGACCCAGGGGTACATGCAACATAACCAGCAGAGGATGGATGGGTTGGAGTCCTCATTGACCAATCAGAATTCGACGATTAAGAGAATCGAGAACCAGGTCGGGCAAATGGCTGGAAAAATTAATGAGTTGACACAACCGAATCAGAAGGACAAGCTTCCTAGCCAGTCACATCAGGCTAAGGCCGTCACCGTCCTCCGCAGTGGTCGAGTGATCGACAATAAGGTTGACATTCCTATTCGAGAGCAGATACATGAGCCAGAGGAAGAGGAAGAGACGGAGGAAGTCTTAGTAGAGGAGGAACCGACTGAGCCGATTCAGACGGATGTCCCAGCAAAAGAGCCCGAAGTGGGCACTCACACCCTACATAAGACGAAGAACCTATACCGACCACCGCTCCCTTATCCGAGCCGAATGAAGAATGAAAAGCAAGACAGACAATTCTCCGAGATTTACAAGTTGCTTTCGAGGGTGAACGTGAACTTACCACTCCTCGACATCATCCGGAATGTGCCCGCTTATGTGAAATTCTTCAAGGAGCTCGCCTCGAATAAGAGGAAATTTGTAGATGACGAGAAGGTGGTTGTCACCGGGGTAGCTAGTGCGATACTTCAGCACCCTCTCCCCCCGAAGCAGAGTGATCCGGGGAGTTTTAATGTGACGATTGTTGTTGGGAATGGCCGTGAAGTCTCAGGCATGCTCGATCTTGGAGCCGAGATTAATTTGATGCCCTATGCCGTTTACGAGAAGTTGGACTTGGGTGAGCTCAAACCCACCCGTATGTGTTTGCAGCTAGCCGACCGATCCATTCGGTACCCGAAGGGGATCCTAGAGGACATCCTCGTGAAAGTTGGGGGACTCATTGTCCCCGTTGATTTTGTTGTCCTCGATGTCGGACACGTCCCGGAAAATGGTCGGGACCATTCACTTCTTTTGGGTAGACCGTTCATGGCCACGACGAAGACCGTGATTGATGTCGAGAAGGGAACTTTGAAAATGACCGTGCTAGGTGAAGAAGTGCGTTTCTCGGTACGAACCGAAAAGGCCGAGCCCGCCGCTCATTCTATAGAGACTTGCTCGTTTGTTGATTCTGTGGATGACGAAGTGACCCTAAACTTCGTCACGGAGGAGAACCCCGTGGAAGAGAGTGAGGTCGAGACACGAGTCGACGACCTCAAAGAAGAGGATATTAGCTCGCGGACAGCCGAGATCGAGGCCCCCGCTAGCAAAGTTGAACTTAAGGAGCTACCGAAGCACCTTAAGTACGTGTTCTTGGACGACGGGGAACAAAAACCCGTGATTATCTTTGCCGAGCTATCCACCGAGGAAGAAGAAGCTCTAGTGAAGGTCTTGAAAAAGAACAAGAAGGCCTTCGGGTGGAGTTTGGGTGATATACGAGGGATCGACCCGTCCACTTGCATGCACCGTATTGTTTTGGAGCCGAATGCTACTCCGAAGAGAGACGGGCAACGACGTCTAAATCCCGTTCTCATGGAAGTTGTCAAGAAGGAAGTGTACAAGCTCCTTGATGAGGGGTTGATTTATGCCGTGGCGGATAGCCGTTGGGTAAGCCCGGTCCATGTAGTACCGAAGAAGGGAGGAATCACGGTCGTGGAAAATGCCAAGGGCGAGTTAATACCGACGAGAGTCACCACCGGGTGGCGCATGTGCATTGATTACCGGAAGCTCAATGCCGCGACTCGCAAAGACCATTTTCCCCTTCCGTTCATTGATCAAATGTTAGATAAGCTCGCTGGACATAAATTTTATTGCTTTCTTGACGGTTTATCTGGTTATTATCAGGTTGCTATTGCACCGGAGGATCAGGAGAAGACGACGTTCACCACGCCTTTCGGCACTTTTGCTTGGAGGAGGATGCCGTTCGGGTTATGCAATGCACCCGGCACATTCCAGAGGTGCATGATGTCTATTTTCTCCGAGATGATCGGCGACTACCTCGAGGTATTCATGGATGATTTTTCCGTTTTCGGTAACTCATTTTATGATTGTTTGGACAAGATTGACAATGTGTTGAATAGGTGCATTGACTCCGACTTGACGTTGAGTTGGGAGAAGAGTCACTTTATGGTGCCGAGTGGGATTGTCCTAGGGCATGTCGTGTCAGAGAAGGGTATCGAGGTCGATAGGGCTAAGATAGAAGCCATAGAAAAACTACCTCCACCTATCAATGTTAAGGGGATTCGTAGTTTTCTAGGGCACGCCGGTTTTTACCGGAGATTCATCAAAGATTTTTCAAAAATTAGCCAACCCTTGTGTCGCCTTTTGAGTCAGGACGTAGAATTCCAATTTGACGAGAAATGTCTAGATGCGTTCAACACCCTTAAGGAGAAACTTGTCACCGCCCCTATAGTGGTAGCACCGAATTGGGAAGAGCCTTTCGAGATAATGTGTGATGCCTCTAACTTCGCCGT
The DNA here is from genome assembly GCA_954870475.1 of Euphrasia confusa. Classification (NCBI taxonomy): domain Eukaryota; kingdom Viridiplantae; phylum Streptophyta; class Magnoliopsida; order Lamiales; family Orobanchaceae; genus Euphrasia; species Euphrasia confusa. The sequence goes on from OX940961.1 coordinate 18,716,042, forward strand.
AGGAGCCGTGCTAGGACAAAGGGTCGATAAGTTGCTTAGGGTCATCTACTATGCTAGCCACACCTTGAATAGTGCCCAAGCTAACTATACGACCACCGAAAAGGAGTTACTAGCCGTAGTGTTCTCCTTGGATAAGTTTAGGCCCTACATCATAGGTTCCAAGGTCATTGTCCACTCCGACCACCAAGCCCTTAGACACCTTTTGGCTAAGTCCGAAGCTAAGCCTAGATTGATTAGGTGGATCTTACTCCTTCAGGAGTTTGATGTGGAAATTCGGGATAGAAAGGGATGTGAGAATGCCGTAGCGGATCATTTGTCTAGGATGGAGCATCATTTTGAGTTCTCTAACGATCATGCTTTAGATGCTATTCCTGATGTGTTTCCGTATGAAACGGCCGTGGCTATCACCCCCGTACCTTGGTATGCGGATATTGTTAACTTTTTGGCTGCAGGAGCACTTAGGACGGATATGACGTCACAAGAAAGGAAGAGGTTCGAGCATCTCTCTCACAACTATTTTTGGGCTGATCCTTACCTTTATAAGGTCGGGAAAGATGAAGTGATACGACGATGCCTACCGGAGGACGAGCAACCACATGTGCTTAAGTGTTGCCATCACGACGAGAGTGGGGGACACTATGGAGGTCAGAAAACCGCCTTCAAGGTCCTCCAATCAGGTTTGTATTGGCCATCCCTTTTTCGTGATGCACAAGAATATTGCAAATCATGTGATAGGTGTCAAAGAATGGGAAATATTAGTAAAAAGGATGAGATGCCCATGAATATTAATCTCGCTGTTGATATTTTTGATGTTTGGGGCATAGACTTCATGGGACCGTTCCCTAAGTCTAATGGCTTCGAATATATCTTGCTTGGCGTTGATTATTTGTCGAAGTGGGTTGAAGCAATCCCCACTAAGACTTGTGATACTAAGGTTGTTCTCAAGTTTGTGCAGGAGAATATTTTGTGTAGGTTTGGATTTCCCAAGGCAATTATTAGCGATGGTGGGAAGCATTTTTGCAACAAAATCTTCGAGAAACTCATGGTCAAGAATGTGATCAATCACAAGATATCGACTCCTTATCACCCTCAGACATCGGGACAAGCCGAGACTAGTAACCGCCAAATCAAAGCCATTCTCGAGAAGACCGTCCGACCCTCACGGAAAGATTGGTCCGATAAACTCAACTCGGCACTATGGGCGTACCGAACCGCGTACAAGACGGTGATTGGGATGAGTCCGTATAGAATCGTATTCGGGAAATATTGCCACTTGCCGGTTGAGGTTGAGCATCGGGCTTATTGGGCGATTAAGGCCACAAATATGGATCTCATGCAAGGCGGGGAAGCCCGAGCTCTAACCTTGTCCGAGTTGGATGAGTTGAGAAATGAGGCATACGAGAACTCCCGAATATACAAAGATAAAGTGAAGGAGTTCCATGACAAGCGTATTAAGAACAAGGAACTTAACGCCGGGATGCAAGTGCTTTTGTACAATTCAAGACTCAAACTCTTTCTCGGAAAACTCAAGTCTCGATGGAGTGGACCCTATGAAGTGGTCGAAGTTTTCCCTTATGGTGTAGTCAAGCTCTACAACGAGCATACGAGGGAAACGGTACAAGTCAACGGGCACCGAGTGAAGCCATACTTTGAGAGCGAAACCCCATACATCGGAGTAGAGTCTATTCTACTCGGGGAGGCCTCCTATGAGTAAAGAGATTATTGGTCGAGCTCGAGACGATAAACGAGCGTCGCGTGGAGACTAGTCCACGGACCGTAATGCTCTTTCGGTTCCCAAAATGAGCGCCGCGTGGGGGCCTACCCACGAATTGTCAAGCTCACGACGTAAAATGAGTATGTGCCTTTTCATTTTCAGGAGATACGATAGTCCGAAGGGTGCGGAAACGGGAGAAAAGGTGAAGGTCGAACTGAAAAGCCAAGATTCTGCAAACACGGACCAGGCGATCGCCAGCTTCACGGGCGATCGCTTGCCAGCCGCGGGTTCAGCCTCCCATTCCTCAGATTTTTGCAGGCGATCGCCAGGCCTGTGAGCGATCGCTTGCCCCTTGTCGCGGGCAACCGCAGGCTCCATGAGCGGTCGCTTCCTCTGGACTTACAGGTGAAGTAAAAATTGTGCAGGCGATCGCCTGGATCATCAGCGATCGCTGAGTCCCCATCGCGGGCGATCGCCACAACCGTCAGCGGTCGCTCGCCCTCTCTTTATTTTGGCAATTCCAAAAGGGGGCGGATACTTAAATTAGACAACCCTAAAATTCGTCCCGCCTCCACCCTCATTACACTTCAATTTGGCAGATCGAAACTCCAATTCCCCCATCTCCGTTCATCATCTTCATCATCATCATCTGCCGTCGCCGACCCGAGCTCCGCCACCTGCCCTCCGTCAGCCCAATCCTGCCGCCGTCAACACCACCGGACACGAGCCCCAACCACCGTGCTCAGCCACCGCCATCGCCGGACTCCGTCCCCTCTGCCCCCTCCGCGGACCACCCTCGCTCCAGGAACCCTAGGCCTCGCAGCTCAAGGCACTTCAACCCTAGCCTCGACTTCACGTCCGTCGGCCCCGACTCTCGATTCTCGACTCACGGCAATCCCGTGAACTCCGGTAATTTCGACATCCCTTTTGCTCAATTATTATGGTGAACACTCGAGGAGGGAAGAAAAAGGCTCCTTCGTCCAAGTGGGCCCGAACCGAAGCCGGGCCATCGACCGAAGTCGCACCACCACCCCCGCCTCCGAAGGTTGATCTCGCCGACGAGTATGAGTCGGATTTCCCGATTTATGACCACGATGAAGGTAAAAGACTTCTCACCTTCCGTAAGCACACATTTGAGTTCCCTCGCCCTTTCGATTGGGACCTTCTCGAGACTATGGACTTAAAGGATGACGTCGAGATGTATTTGAGGTTGTTGGGACTCGACACAATTGCCCACCAAGACCATCGTTATTCCGAGCAATTGGGCCTCGAGATGCTTTGTACGTTGGAAAAGCATTCGAATGGGAGGTTCTACACATGCCGGTTCATGGGGCAAGATGCCCGTTTCGACGTCGACACGCTCCGAGTGGCCTTCGGATTTCCGACTTCCGGCGTTCAAAGGCATGTTCCCCAGACCATCGACAAGGACGAGGCGTGGAGGAATGTTGCATCACTCCCTTCTCACACCGGGAAGAGCGCGCACATTGCCGACCAGGCCCTCCTCCTCGTACATAGGTACATTGCGTACAACATCTCGGGGAAGGACGAGGGCAACAAAGTCAACAAGTGCGAGCTCTTCTTCCTCAACCGGGCACAGCAGGGCCTCACATCGTCTTTGGTCGACTACATGCTCTCCCAGATGAAGACGACAGTCGACCGGAAGGCCCATCATGCATCGTTCTTCTACATAGCTACTCGCCTTGCCCACCAGCTGGACTTCATCGACCTCAACGGTGACCTTCCGGACGACCTCGCTCCCTTGGAGACTCCACGGCCGATCGATATCCAGGAGCTCTGGCAGTCTCACCTTACTGACGAGGACAATGTGTTCCGTCCTCATGCCGAGCGTGTTGGGAACGACGCTCCTATTCCACCTCCTCCACCAGCTGCCACTCCGGCCATGGGAGCCCCGACTATGTACCCGACTTATCCTTCGTATACGGCCGGCTTCCATGGGATGATTGATCAGTTCGCTTCTCTACGGACTGACTTCCAGAGTACCTCTACGGCTGATCGCGCTTACTTCGACGATCGTCTCGACAGGCTAGAGACACGGGTCACTACCGAGGTCAGCCGGATTGATTCTCGCTTGGACACGGAGCACGCCTTCCATGTCCAGTATCAGACCGATAACCGCGCATATCACGCTGCCCAGTACGCCGCCGATAGGGAGTACCACGCAGCTCAGTATGCATCGATGATGGCCATGTTCCGAGGGCCACAGTATCCGCCACCCGAGGCATGAGGATCGACCGTACCTTCGTACGGTCGTGGTATGTACATAGTGTCTTTTCTTCTCTCCCTTGTCGTGTTCTTCTCTTTTTGTTTCTACTTCTTCGTTGGTGTGGTGTGGTTTGTTTTTGTTCTTGTGTGCAGGTCGACACTCCTCGTCACTCTTGGACTACTCAGTGGAGTTCGCACTTTCGGAGCTCGTTATCCATGAGGACACGGATTAGCCCAAGTGTGGGGGGGGGGGGGGTTTGCCTTCTTATCTCTTGCTTTATTTTTCCCTTTGTGTGTTTCTTGTGTGTTTGTTTCTTCTTGGTTAATGTCGTTTTCACTCCCCCCATTTTATGTGTGATGATTATCATGAGAGTATGCGATAGATGATTCATATGCCAATTATTGTGTTTCGTTTCTTTGAGTTATTGGTGGATTTTTGGTGCTAGAGGTCGGTGCTTGAATAATGTTTGACCCCGTGACTAGTCGTTGTGAAGTAAATTGAGATAATTGCTTGTTGCTATGTCACTTTCCGAATACCTTGTGAGATTTTGAGCCATATTAGCTTTATTCTTCGTGTGACATCTTTCGTTGTGTTTCTCGAGCTTCTTACTTCTTTGTTCTATGTCATGTGTGCCCGTATGGACTAGAGATAACTAAACCGTACTTAGATCGCTATTTGAGGCTTTATGTCATAACTTGCTTGATCTTGAAAGTGATTGGGATAGGATCGATTAGGATAACCTTTTTAGCCTCTCTTTGTTGACCCGGAGCCCGTCGTGGGACACCCTAGTAGCCCCGTTGAGCCTACGTTAAGCCTTTTTCTTCTTGTCCTATTTACCGTGAAGGAGGGAGACGAAGGTTTCATTTGGTTGGGGTGTGATTTGGAGGGTGTCGAGTTTTGCTTGTGATTTTTTGTATTTGTAATAAAGTCGAGACATGCTATAAGTCTCCAAAAAAAAAAAAAAAATAGAAAAAGAAAAATGAGACAAGTTATAAGTCTCCAAAAAAAAAATAGAAAATTGAGACATGTTTAGTCTCCAAAAAAAAAAAAAAAAAAGAGTTTGATTAGTAGAAGCAAATAATATGTATAGTCGTTTGCTCGGGTTGACTTGTAGAGTGTTGGTGCACGTTTCATTGTTGGAGGTGTAGGGGATGTTGTGTAGATTGACGGATGTTTGGTGTGGAGGAGACGCGTGATTGTTCGAGATTAGTCCACTTTATCCCAAATATTCCCGAATACCCTTAGCCGAGCCCCATTACACCCGATTTATCGATCCCCCTTGATTCTTGAGATGGCATACTTTGATTAGTGGAGAATACGATTTGAGTACGTGTTTAGTTGATGTTCTTAGGCGCGCATGACATTATTTGAAGCTCATCCTTCGTTCCATTTATGCTTATTTCCTTTCTTGAGTGCACAAGTTGTTCATTGCTTGTATCTTTCACTTGTGTACGATGTTGAGTGGAGCCCTCTCGAGAGTAAAAAGAATAGAGTGAATCCTAGCGAGGGAAAGTGGAATGGTGACTTGTGAGGACTCTCTTTTGATCTTTGTGGTTGCTAGTTATGTTGGGTCAAGTTTTTATTCATGTTCACTTTTTCCGTACGCACCGGGGGTTTACTAGTAGCTTTTGAGGAATTGATTGCTTGATTGGCATTTTGTTTGATTCGTGTTATGCTCTTGTGTTGTTTGCTTGAGGACAAGCAAAGAAGTAAGTGTGGGGGAGTTGACGTATTCATATTTGTGTCGTTTTTCTTTGTTTATTTGTGTGTGAGTTGTTATGTATTGAGTCGTTTCTTTATGTATTCCTCGTGGTTGTGGTACGTTTGATGTTTTTGTTGAGTTTGCAGGTCCTCGGTAGTCATAATGTGGAAAATAACGAAGAATCGAGCTCGTTCGAGTGGTGTCGAGGAGAGCAAGCTGCCCAGGTGACCAAGCGCTCGCTGAGGCCTCCAGCGACCGCTCGCAAAGACCCCAGGCGACCGGCCACGCCCCCAGCGATCGCTTCCTCTTGACTTACAGGTGGAGAAGAAATCTTGCAGGCGATCGCCCATGCCTTGAGCGGTCGCTCGCGACCTTGCTCAGGCGATCGCCTGCCTACTCGGCGGTCGCCTCCTCCTGGAATCAGCTTTGACCTCGGTTTGACCGCGGATTTTCGATGATGTATAATTAGGGCTTCGCCCCGTAAAACAGCTACGCACTTTTTGAATTACTTTTCTGGGATTAGGGAGACCTCTTGGGAACTCTTCGTTGACGTTTTTCGATTTAGCTTTTCTTGATCTTGGTTTGTAAGCGACTCGGTAAAAGTCGGGGATTCCGCCGACGGGTACCTTTGTTTGTGATTCGAATATTGATCTAGTAAGTTTTTATTTCTCTTTCGATTGGTTTGCTTTTCAATCTCGCTTTCGATCTCTTGCTTCGATTTTTAGTTTACAAATTGTTTTTCATGAATTCATTGTTTTTAAATTCAATTGTCCATCGTTTAGAATCATGAATTTTGAAACCCTAGTTCAAGCTAGATAATTTATCACAGCTTTCTTGTCGTTTCAATTCCTAGATAATTTTTAGATTAAAAAAACAAAAACCCCAAATCAAAGTACGCATTATGCTATTTCTTTTCGTTTCCTCCGTTGCAAACAAATAAGCACGTGTACGCACCGATAGTAGTGTTCCTCGAGACCGACTCGGGCGAGTTACTTAGATAACTAGTTCGATACAAATTTAATTGATTTAAACCGTACGAAAACGACTTGTCAGCGTAGTCCGTCTCTTTGGATCTGGGTTGTCCGGGACCCCGCTGGGTCTGTCTCCATGTCCCGTCCTTCTTCGTGCGGGATGCGGTCGACGGTGTCGACGGTCTGACCGCGGTCGGCGTAAAGCTCGCGTGACCGAGTCCTCGTCCTTCGCTCTATTTTCTTCTTGAGCATCTTCCTCCATCTCCGGTTGACCATGACTTCTTCCACCGGCGCCCTCGTTCCTCGGGGAACGGTGCGGGTTCTGACGCCGTGGCCAAGCTTCGTCATTGCTTGGCCTCTCGTTGCCGGATCTTCGGATGGTTAGATTTCTCAGCTCCCTACCTGGCGCGCCAAATGTTTTGACCGTTTTTTGTCGGGGATTATTATATATTAAATACGCTTGGTAGGGTTTGGAGACGGTGCAAAAACACGTATATTTGTATGTGGAAAGAGAGCTGAAATGAAATCACACCGAGACTAGGATTGAATGCCCGAGATGATATCTCTGTTTATTCTCTGGTATTTCCAGGTAATATTATATATGTGGGTGGGTATCAGATCACTCGTCCGGGATCCTCTTCCCCGGGCGTCCGTCAGTCTTACGACCTCTCCCCTCCCTCCTTCTCTCGTCCGGATCTAGTCTATTTATAGATGGATTACGCAGAATCCATCTGTCAATTATTGACACGTGTATCTACATGCAAAGATAGAGACGTCTTTGGCTCGTGCACTTCTGCCTGGTGCAGGTCGCATCTGTGTGGCGTCAGCGGTCCGGGGTACGATCCCGGGACACGATGCCCGGGATTAAGTATGGCCTTTCTTCGTCTTCGGGCGCTCCTTCCGTCGCGTGTTTATTCATGTGGTGGTCTCCCGTGATTTTGGGGCTCGGGGTTGGTTCGCCCATCGTCCACGTCTTTGCGTGCGCCGGGTTGTTAATGTCCGTGTCCCGTGCCGGGGCGTGATCCCGGGTGGTCTGTCCTCTCGCAAGCCGGGTCGTTGGCGCCCGTGTCGGGTCTCGGAACCCCGTCGTCCCTCTGCATACGAGTCGTTGGCGCCCGATCGTGATGCTTGTTGGAAATCGACTACCCGGGATACGTTCGTTCGATCGCTCGAACATCCGAACGATCCCAGTCGACCTCCACGTCTGTTACTTCGTTCACACGACAGCCCATGACCCGAGTCACGCCAAGCCATTGCCCCGGAGGACAACCGCGCGAAACGGAGCTGGACTGCACCCAATCAGCGCCCGCCGATTGCAATCCAGCGGTCGCTGGTGGAGCTGCAAACGGCGACCGCCGTTTGCCCACCAGCGGGCGTTGTTCGTCCGCGAACAGCAACGCGACGTTGCTGTTCCGGGCTCGTTTCCGGGTCGTTTTTCCTCTTCCGACTACCGATCCGGAGGTCCTTGAACCCCCAGTAGTCGAGGAATGAAACCCACAGCCCCGGAACCCGATCTACGTTCATGTATGATCAACGAGAAAAATAGATCGAATTAAATAGCGGAATAGAGAATTCGATCTCATACCTCTCGGTCGATTGTTGAGACCTTAGCGATTGCTAGTGTATGGCTCTTCCCTTGATCCAACCGTTGTGTGGGCAACGATCCGTTGGGTCTCCCTTTTTCTGCTTCTCAGAAAACCACCGCAATAATCTTTTTTACTTTGTGTAAAATAATTGCGCAAAGGCTTTATTAATTTTTACAGAAGAAATTATTTTTGCGTTAACGCAATTAATTTTTGCTGCAAAAAAGAATGCGGCGAATGATAGGTTTAGGAGAGGCAAAGGGGGGGTTTAAATAGAGTTACACTAGGGACCTCTTAGGTAAATTAATTAGGGGCTAAAATGAAATATTAATTAACTTGGAATACTAAAAAGCAATTCCTTAATTAATCGATTTCAAATTTAATTATTATTAACTCCACTATAAAATAATAATTGAATTCCCGAAATTAATTTAATATTATATCAACAATAATATTTCCGCCGAAATTACATATACGACTTTCCCCGTGTTTAAGATATCGAACGTCCACGAATTTATTTAATTACTAATAATTAAATTAATTCGTTTCTTATTATCCGAGACTAGTACCACTCATCCTTATTATCATGTGGAACAAATCCACCTGCAGGGTTTACATGATAAACTTTATGAGCTCATCTCGGGGACGTAATCAACCCAATAAACGGGACACGGTTTCCTGTCTATAATCTACAGCATGTCGTGCGTACAATTACGATTCCCAATTTACCGAGGATTTCGACTAATCAATTAGTCTCACTCGTTGGCAAGTTAAAGAACCGAGAATTGGAAACACGCACCTATAATTATATAGGGATTAGGAATTCGTATATCCGTAATATCTGAGGTCTAGTTCGATTACTGCGATTAGTATAAATCGAACGCCCTCCCGTGGTCCTGCTCAATACACCAAGTGTACGAGTGTGACATGATAGTCAAGACCGACTATCTACCAGTCACACAACGACGTACCGATGGATTGTCCCTGTCCATCTAAGTCGTGAGCTACTGTTCGATAATATACGAGTAACCGACAGTATGATCTTCCGCGTGTCTCCTCACGCCATACTGTCTACAACGTATATATCTAGGACTATTGCATAAAGTACATGAAAGACAAAATGCCGACAATTTGATTAATAGATAATAAAACACAGATAAGGAGTTCCATATTGTCACTAAACTAGACATTTAGAATATAACTCCATCAATGCTCGGGGCCGGGGTATTGCATGCGGAGCATGTCCTAATCCTCTCGATGGTTGGTTGGCACGTGGGCCCACGCCACCAGTTGGTGGGGGAACTGATCTTCGGCGTCCTTGCGGGATGCGCTGGTGCGATCCGGGGGCTCGGCAATCGTCCCACTGCATGCGGGTCGTTGGTCGCCTCGGCTTCGTGTTGGGCCACGTTCCGGGACCATTTGACCCGTCGTCCCGTATGTCGGGTTATTGTCGCCCGTTGCAGTTGGTCGGGGTCCGGGCACGATATACGTGGGCATTATCTGATTCTTGTGATGGCGAGTTGGCGTGTGGGCCCACGGTACCAATAGGAGCCTTATCCGGGCCTTTTTATCCGGTGTCGGGTGTCGGCCCATTCCACGTGTCGGTGGGAGATTTTTGTGGCTCAACAGATACTATTATTTTTCTCTCCTAAATTGTACCTCTACCCTCAATGGTATACCTGGGTACAATTCCATGCCACATAGGAATTGTACCTACCATTGAAAATGCTCTAAGGGTAAATTCGTAATTAGCTAGTATTTTTTTTGTGTTGTTAATTCTTTCGATTATTTTGGTTCAACAAGTCTTATGTTGCAAAGTGTAAAACTCAGCTAGTATTTTTTTGTGTTGTTAATTCTTTCGATTATTTTGGTTCAACAAGTCTTATGTTGCAAAGTGGAAAACGCTCAAATATGGAGTACTAAACGACAATAAAATTTCGATCAAATTGCAAAATAATAAAAAAAAACTCAAAACATGAAGTTGCAAACTATTTCAACAAATATAAAAGGCAAAGTTTCTTAATCTTTTTGCTGAGATAGAGAAATTGAGAAAGGTTTTATATTTGGCGGTAATTTCTGCATATCTTTTAGGTGATAAAGAGTAAAGAGGATGTAATGAGAAAATTCAAATCGCCAGTTATAAATAAAAAAAAAAAAAAAACAATCTGGAATTTCTAATTATCAATGAAATTGAAAATCAAAAGAGATGAAAAGAATTTACACAATCATTCACTCCAAAAATTACTAATTAATTAATAGTCCATATATAATCACCAGCATTGATCCGTTTCCCACCTCTGGGTCGGGTAATACCCACTTCGCACAACGGGAGTACTCCGCGGGCGTTGCGAATTAAAATCGTAAGCGGCTCTGGCGTCAGGATCGGACAGAGTAGTGTAGGCGTCTCGGATTTCGATGAAATCTCGGCCGTCCGTCGCCGCCGCCGCGTCTGGGTGGTACAACTTAGCCAGCGTGCGGTACGCCGCCTTGATCTCCGTCTGAGACGCGCCGCACCCGACTCGGAGCACCTCGTAGAGGCTCCGGTTCTCCACCACGGCGACGGCGGCGGCGCGAGCTGTCGTAGTGCGGGGGCGGGATTTGAAAGCGAAGGGGGGGACTTGGGAAGGGAAGGTTGGGGCTCCTCCTAGCATTTCGAATCGGAGATTGATTGTTTTTTGAATGATGGAGAGACTGAAAAATGTGCGAGGATTATATGGAAAATCAGGCACCGGTGCGTGGGGTGGGGCCCACTGAAATGAGGGGACAGCTATAGCTATTTTCTGCGTCAAAACTGTGTGGGGTGGGATTTGTGTGTAATTTACGGTGGGCTGACATGGCACGTTGCTTTTTAAATTAGCTTCTAGAAGCTGAGGGACTAAGAACATCTCCGTCATATTTCACATCAAAAAAAATTATACCTATCAATTTATACTTAAATAGTTCCATCATATTTCACATCAAAAAAAATTATACTGATCAATTTATTCTTACATAGTTACATAAAGTACAATTTATATGTTTGTAAGTTCCACTATTATACACATTTTTTTTGTATAGGTCAATTACAATATCTTGGAGTTCGAACCTTGAACCTTTAATCTTGAATTTAAGTGCTCTTCAACCAAGCTAACAACCTTTGCCCATTTTTATTTTATTTATATACATATTTTACAAAAGAAATAATAAAAAAAAATGAACTTGATCAATTGGGCTCACCGCCCACAATTGAAATTGAACCTGCTATCTAAAATTAGATATTCAAAATTCTCTCACATACTCATCTCCCAAAAGTATACTTAAATACTTTCATGTCATGTAGGAATTGTACTTACTATTGAGATGCTCAAATGGCAAAAGAAAGACTAAAAAAAGATAAAAGTACAAAAGTACTACTAGTACACTAATATTTACCTCCAATCCAAATTAAGATTTTGAAATATATATGTTGAGTGGAAAAGAGTGTGTGGGATATATCAAGCTTGATATGTAAAAACTCAATGTATCTAAGTAGATTATGCCCGGGTATATTTATTAAATATAATTGCAATATCAATTTTTTTGTTATATAATTTGATACTTTTCCAGACTGACATACCATTTTCTTGAAATATTCTACAATAATAGTTACACATAAAAAAAAATTAATTTTTTAATTTTAAAATAAAATTTTACTCTACTTTTTTCACCTAATTTTCAAACTTACTCACAATTATTTTACTTTTCACTTTAAAATATATTTTTACCCTTTATTTTTTTTGTCAAAAATTCAAAAATTAATATACTTTAAAATATATTTTTACCATTTATTGTTTTGTCAAAAAATCAAAAATTAACATTTTTCTTAAACTATTTGCCCAAAATAACATTTATTTTGGGACTTAGGAAGTATATAAGTAACATAAAAATAAGTGATAATTGATCTATATACACTTATTGATACATATTTTATCTTTTCTACACACTTATTTAATAAAAAAAACTTTTATACACACATAATTCATAAAATGCTTCAATTATCTTTTCAGTTGATTAAAATTTTATTTATTAATAAAAGAGCTCTGGGGACTGAATAATGAATATGTATCCGGGCATCGAATGTGATGGTTGGAGAACTGAATATGTTACTCTCCGGACAATATTTTCAATTCTCATTCTATATTTTTTGTCTCTAGACAATATATTGGGTTCTCGGATATCATATTCGGTCCCCGATTTACATATTCAATTCCCGATCGGACAATATTTGCCACCCCAGGATATGGTATTTTTACACTCTGCAACCTAATCGGAAAAGTTTTACCGATCAGTACAACATGATAAGGCATATTACAATTTGCCATTTGTGGGTAGTCGGATCGGAATATTCCATTTTGAAAGGTTTTTTTGGTCAATTTCAACCCAAATAAAAAGCTGATTGCGTTTTTACCCTCAAATAAATATTTTGTATTTATTTTTATTTAAAAAAAAGTAAAATACATCTTTAAATACACAAATTACGCAGCCCCTCCTTTCTTCTTCCCTTTCTCTAACACTTAAACCTACATTCACCATAACCCACCTTCGAGTTTGACCACTAAACCCAATTTCAATCGTGAAACTTGGAATTAAACAACATAATCGTGTTCTCCACCCTCCTAAACCTCAGTTTTATCCTCAAAATCCCCTAAATCTAAAACTTAAATCAAACACCCAAATCCCACCCAACACGGCCCGGGCCCGCTTCAAGCTTCAAACTCCGACCGACCTTCAGTCCGGCAACGATGTCGCCTCGAACCCACCCGTGTACATCGTATCCAAGAATTGAAGCCTCAAATCCCACCCAACTCAGTTTCTCCATATATATATATATGTTTATTTTATTTTTTAAAATTTGTGTATTGTTTGAGACGATTAGTTAAGTTCACGGTTTTCGATTTGTGCGTTTTTGGATGTTTATTTCCATGTCGATTTGTAAGAATTGTAAGAATTTCACTTGTGCGAATTTTAGGGTTCTAAAGTTCTTGCCGTAAGTGTTTTGGGAATATTTTTTTTTGTTTCTTTATTAGTTTTTTTAAATAAATAAATATATTAAAATGTTGTTAATTCTTTTCTTAATTTTTTGTTTTTAAATTAAATTTAATAATATATTGTGTAATTACAATATTATCCTTCAAATTTTCAAAATTGTGAAAGCACAAGCAAAAAAAAAAAAAAGGCGTGCAAAACACTCTCTCGGAATATTCTTTGGAATATTCTGATTCGGCTACTCGCAGGTGGCACATTGTAATATGTTTTATCTTGTGGTACTGATCGGTAAAACTTTTTCGATTAAGTTGCAAAGTGTAAAAACACCATATTTGGGGTGGCAAAGTGTATTTAACTATTTTATAAATTATATGTATAAAAAAACATTTTTATTAAGTGTGTATACAAAAATGAAACATTATCTTAATAAGTATTTGTAAATTTCTCTCTAAAAAATTTTAAATAGGGTCACAACAAAAATATATTTAAATATCAATCGTCAATTCCATATGTATTTTTTAGCACGAGGGATATCGACAAAATTACTCACTAAATGAAATGGTGAAAAAAAACCTATCCCGTTAATCTATTATAGATCATATTTGATATTTCCCTTTGTTGGCGTTTTCACTCACCCATTCTCCATAACTTACTACTCGCGCGATGATTCAAGTGTCAAAATCCGTGGGTAATCAATGACGACTACAACAATGTTTGGTGTTTATCGATTAAAGAATTCGGTCACTGATTTACACCGACCAAATTTGTAGTGGATGAACATTAATTATTTCGTTTTAACGGGTAAATTCCAGTTTAAAATTGAAATCATCCAAAAATTGAATTCTTAAAATGGTAAGTTATTTAAAAAAGAAATTAGAACACTCTTAATTTAATAAAAATAAAATAATCAAAGTATTGAGTAAAAAAACCATCAATTACTAAGTGAATACTCGTTCTATAATTATTTTCCTCTGGCGATGATACAAATTATTGATGAAAGGAAAATAAGGTGTGTTGTATATTTTATATATTTATTTTATGTTACTATTGCAGTCTCTCAAAAGTTTGTTTATTTATTTTGTATCTTATTTAAAAGTTTGCACATTTATAAAAAAAAGGGAAAAAATGGCAATAAGGCTATTTTTAAACATTTTTTGACCAATAAGGTCAATCTTTAATTTTCGTGTCAATTAAGCATTTTTGTTTCAATTAAGCCACAAAAATGTGTCGCGGGCTGTTAGCTCAGTTGGTTGAGCACTTGAATTGGGGACTTGAGGTCTTTGGTTCGAATCCCAAGACATTCGCAATTGACATAGACCAAAAAAAAAAAAAAGCCACAAAAATGTATCTGGAAAGACGAAACTACCCCTCGATCTATTCTACTCACCTACCCACCCAAACCTCTAATCTACGCCCCCAAACCCAGACACGATCGAGAAATCGCGATCGGAAATCGGCCAGCAGCCTCCGCCGCCTCCAACCCCGCTGACCCCACCGCCGCGACGCCGACGACCCGCCCCCACCCCCACGGCCAGATCCTCCTCTTCGCTCCTCCTCCGTCGGGGCAGACCCTCGAGTATTCGACACTGGCAAGGTAATTCCTCTGTCCCTCCCGGCGATTGCTCGAGCTCGCGGATGAAATCCATGGCGAACTCTGTTTTCTCCTCTTCCGCCGGGATAGGGTTTCCGAACTCCGCGATAAATTGGGGAAAAACCCCGGGCGTGGCGGCGAACACTGTCCAGCCGCGCGACAGTATCATGAGGCGGTCGAGGAGGCCGAGGATCCGGTAGCTCGGCTGGTGAATCGACATCACAACAATACTCCCGCTCCGCGCGATCCTCTAGAGCACCCGCACCACCATGTGCGCGCTCTTCGAGTCGAGCCCCGAGGTCGGCTCTGTTGAGCCACAAAAATCTCCCACAGACAGGTGTCATGGGCCCACCTACCAGCTCACTTCTACGAGAAGTCGGGTCGAGCGAAATGACCACCCTTAACGGAGCACAGGTGCAGCCCGCGTCGGAAAGAGATTATCCTTAGAAGACTTCTACCATACCCGGGGCCAAGCACATGAAATAACGGGACCCGGGACCATATCCCGAGACTATACCCCGGACCTCACCACGGGCTTCGAGCACGGACGAAGAAGACCATGCATGCGGGTCCCGGGAACGTACCCCGGATCGCGCCCCAGCACCCGGCACGAGCAACCCTGACCATACATGCGGGACGACGGGGCTCCGAGACCCAGGACCGCGTTCGAGCACCAAGCACGGACGACGCCAAGCTTACATGCGGGACGACGGAGCTCCGAGACCCAAGACCGCGCCCGAGCACTCGGCACGGGCAACCACGACCATACATGCGGGACGATGGGGCTCCGAGACCCAGGACCGCGACCGAGCACCCGCCACGGGCGACGACGACCGAGCACGTGCGGAACGACGAAGCTTTGAGAACCAGGACCACAACCGAGCACCAAGCACCGGTACCGAACACCATCGCATGAGTGGTACGCGTTGCGGAGAGAGCTAAGTTATAAAAGGGGATAAGACGATATACTCGAGCTCCGGGTTCCGAGACTCGGCTCGGTGACCATCATTACCTCCGGGCTCCGAGACCCAACTTGGTGAGAATGTAGATAAAGCCTACACCGGATAGAAGTGCACAAACGGAAGACGTTTCTACTTTATGCATGCGAAACCACGCGTCGATAATGGACAGGTGGTTTCTACTTCATTCCCCTATAAATAAGATGTATCCGGGACAATGAAGGGAGGAGGAACCCACCTACTAAGAAACCCACTGTAATAGTTCTCGAGGAAGAATAAGATAAAATACCAGTAAATAAATAGAGATATTAATCTCGGGCATTCAAGCCTAGTCTCGGTGTGATTTCATTTCAGTTCCCTTCTACATATAAATATCCCTGTTTTTTGTGTCGTCTCCAAACCCTACCAAGCGCGTATAATATATAATAATCCCCGACAAAAACGACCCAAAACAGGCTCGTCGAGGAACAGCACGATCGGGTCGTGGATTATGTCTGTCCGGATCGACACGCGCATCTGATAGAGTAGGTGACCAACAAGCCAACCTGTGGCTGTGGTCGAACCTAATTTATTATTTAATTAATAAATATTATCAATTTATTTCGAAATTATGAAAGATTATTAATTATGATTAATTAAGGCATATGCTATATCTACTCCCCATGTTGAATCATAGATATAGTCCTGTACAGTTACACATGTTGTATGAATTCGGTTTTGTGGAAACCGAGAGATAATTCTGTTAACGCAACGTAACTGGTCAAACTCAGTTCCTAGTCGATGGGTTACGCCAATAACAAGGATACCGGGCCTTTCCCCCTTGAGACTAGCACTTAGTGTATGTGGACTAATCTCGAGCCTCGGTGTTGGGACATCGAAATACATGAGTGGGTGCTCACTGTTGATGAGTTCACTGAACCCCCTCTCCCTGGAATCTCTAAGTGGTTATCACTGATCGAGTAGAGAATTCCATAATATAGTTGTACACAATTAATCCTTAAGACCCAGACATCACCGTGACTTCATCAGAGGACTAGCTGTATCGTAACGTGTTTCTGATTCCCTGGAAAGGGAGTAAGTCGAAAAAGGAGGCAATGTTCGTGCAGTTCGAAATCTGATGTGAAGTCTGTGCATGGTAGTAGGGGATCTGATCGCTTGATATAGATCATGGATGTCCTATGTGGTTCGTAGTCCCGGAATCTCTGGCCAGAGTTGAACAGTGAGGTGATTAGAGAAATGTGTTTCTCTAGATCAATCACGACTGGATTATACGAAGCCTAGAACGTTCGCAATGATATCAAACACAACAAGAGATCTCGATTGACCAATATCTCTAGTTTGATAAGGACATATGAATTGGAGGGATCGTACTGTACGCTAACTATATTACAAGGTTCTTGCAGGCACTTCATTTGTATCTAGGGAATTAGTGAAGCGTGGTTGCTAGACGCTCGTCACTGATTCGTTGGGCACCGAATTGTTCGGAGATTAAATAATATGATTATTAATCTGAAACTCTCGGGAGTAGTTGATATAAGAACAATATGTTGTTCGAATCACAATGTGTTGTGAGCCCACGGCTAGTTATACACCTGAACCATTGAGGGTCACATTCTCGTGTAAACCAATCCTTGAATACGATCATGTATTAATTAACTGTTAATTAAGTACATATAGTCGGAGGTCAATATGATTGAATCCGAGATTCATAATTGTGATTATGAGTTGGAAATATTAATGAGCTAAAGAAAACGGACACAATGGTATACACTTTCTATTTTGGGAAATTTCCCGATTTAGCAGTAACCCTAAAATGGGCTTTCCGATTTTGTGAAATTGGAAATTTTTATTATTATCTCATATCGATGAGAAAATTAAAACGAGAAAGAAAATATAATCGTTATATTTTTCGGAGATCGAATTGATTGTCAATTTGGGAGAAACGTAATGACGGCTAATGAATTGGGCCGGCTAGGGTTAATGGATCCGATCCATTAGGGTTTAAGCCCAAGAAGCTCTTTTCTTCACCTATAAAAGGAGCTCCATAGGCATAAACTCAAACACACCAAAACCTAGAGAGCTCTAGCCCTAGTCTCTCCCTCTCCTCTCCCCTCTCTGGTCCGCCGCCCCAGCGCCGCCTCCCTCGGAGGATTGCCGCCCGCCGCCGCCGCCCGCCGCCGCCCAGCGCCGTCGCCGGCAACCGCCCGCCTCGCCGGAATCCGATTCCGGCGCCGTTTTTCTGGCCCGTTTTTCCCGTCGTATTCTCCCTCTCGTATTTCTAGTGCAATACGCGAGTGGGATTACCTATACGAGGTGAAACCTGATTTGACGAGAGACGCCGGAGGTTTGAACGAGCAACGCCCGAGCACGACGAGCCAAGCCCGCCCGCGCCCGAGCGCCGCCGCCGCGACCAGCCGAGAGCCGCCCCGGCTCTCCCCGTGATCAGCCCGCACGCCCCGCGTGCATCCGACGAATCCCTAAGGTACTCACGATTAAATCTGGATTTAATTGTTTTTGCGTTAACTGTTTGCGCTATAGTACTGGGATTATAATTGACAAATAAAATTAATAGAGATTAATTTAATTGTTAATTAAAAATCAATTTGATTTGAATTATATAATTGTGATTATGTTAATTGTCAAATTGACGCAATTAATTATGTCTGCATGTTTGCGTAGCGTAATTAATTAAGTAGTGTAATTATTTTATATGATAAATATAATTGCGCTTAAAGTAATTAATTTATTTGATAAATTTAATTGCGCTAGATTTAATTTATGTAGTATGGGATGCATGAATTAAATGTTTAATTATTTGATAATTAAATTAAATGGTGGATTATTTATTTAATAGATTTGAATTAAATCAATTAATGCATGTAATATTGAAAATAGGATTTTCAATAAAATAAAATAAAATAAAATTTTTGTATCAGAGCAAGGTTCTGAAATTGATTAATTGTCTATGAATGTAATCACCTTTAAGCATGCTGTTTGTTGAATTGATTGATTTAATGTTATTTGATTGAGACTTAGTTGTTTCTATTAAGATATTTATTTTTATCTAATAGTTCAAACAATGCCTAATTTGTTGCTAAGTAACAATTCAACGTCAAACGTGAATTCAACTCGGGGAGTGATTCATCTAGACTTGTTTTTGTTAAAACAAATTAGAGATCTTCTCATATGATGACATAAAATCGATGATCTGCTCGGCTCCCCCATTTATGGGAGATAGGGTCGTTTGAATGATGAATCGCTGGTTAGAAGCTTCGAGTCTTCACTTACGAGACATCACGTTTGAGTATTGGGATATTAATAAATTGAAATAGAAAAGAAGTATTAATAGAGCACCAATTTAATTTACATACCTCGTTTTAATTGTGATTAAATGCTATGTGAATTATATGACTTTTGTGAGATATATATATTGTGATATATATTATGATCGTATGTGCTCCATTAGGATGGCCTATAGAGAACATAGTTGTTAGGAATCAACAATCGATCGCTCACTCAATCTGATGAGATAAATAATCCTGTAGTCCTCCATTCTCTCCCGAGAATGTATATCAAGCCATAAAGAAGAACCTGTTGGAAATCGATATCCCGGAATTAATAAATTTAAATAAATAAATTATCTAATTAATTCCGACCGAAATCCTTCGAATATCCGGATTGTCAAAATTGCGGAACCGACAACCCAATCGAATAAACCCTTCGCCGGAAATCACCGCGAACCACCATACGCGAACTGAGGCTCGACCGAACACCCGCCGCGGGATAAACCCGCGGCTGTCCAGCCGAACCCCCGCGAGGAGGGGGTTCGCGATCGCGTTTGCGATCGCCGGGATGCTTCGCGCATCCCCGGGGCTGCTCGTAGCAGCCCCCGGCGGTGAGTCCGGCGACTCACCGCCATCGCCGGGAGGAGGGGGCGACTGCCGCGGCACCAGCCCGCGGCTGCCCCCAGCGATCGACCACCATGGTCGATCGCACGCCCCGGCTCCAGCCGGGGTCCCTACGCGCACGACGATCGTGCCCTAGGGCCGATCGCCACCCTCGACGTCCAGCCGAGGGTTGGTTGCTCTCGATCCCGGCGGGGCTCGCTTGACCGCCCGCGGTCCGGTGATCTCCGATCACCACCGCGCGTGCAAACCCCATCCCCGGGATCGTCCCTCGGATCTTCGTTCATGATATTTTCACGATAATTAAACGATAAAATCATAAAGAGGGTTTTACGATTTACCTCGTTCTCGTTGTTCGGAAAAACGAAGAACTCAATTTGATGACCTTGAGATCTTCCCACGTATTCCTTGCACTAACTCGAACGTCGGGTGGGAGACGATCTTCCGAACTCCATGGATCTCCCTCTCTACTTTCTCTCTCTAGAATTGTGATCTTCAAGTTATGAGAATAGAGAAGACCATGTAGTGCTTTTATAGGCTACGTAGGGGATTTTAAGGAGGTGGAATATTGGGCTCCCAATATTAATGATTAAATTGAGCCCAAGCCCAAATCTATTAATCCATTAATATTAATTAATTCTATTTTCCACTATATAAAATTAATTGCACTCCCAATATTAAACCATATTATATCAAATAATATTTCTCCGGTAGTATTATTTATTCCGTGTATTTAAGATATAAATATCCATGAATAAAATTAATTTATTGCTAATTAATTTATTCATCTCTTATATCCGAGACTAGTACCATTCAACCTTAATTATTATGCGGAACAAATCCACCTGCAGGGTTTACATAATAATTCCTTATGAACTCATCTCGGGGATATTATCAACCCTTCCGGGATACACTTTCCCGTCAAGTATTCACGTCATGTCATATATAAAATATAGTGACCCAACTTAACCGGTAATTGACCCAGTAATTAAACCGGTCAATTCCTTTGAAAAATCAAAGTCACTTATATTAAATATACACACCCGCAATAGTATCGGGGATTAAGAATAAAATACTCTGAGATTTAAATCGATTATCCAAGGCAATCCTAATCGATAAATCTCAAGCGATCCGCCCAATACACCAAGTGCACAAGTATGATAAAATAATCAAGACAAATTATTTTCTCCCTCATACAACGAATATACCGATGGATTGGTCCGTGTCCATCTAGGTCGTGAGCAACTGTTCGATTAAATACGAGTAACCGATAGTATGATCTTCTGTGTGGGCCCGACACACCATACTAACTACAACGTATAGAATTCAGGACTATAATTTGCATATATTTAATTATAAATAATTAAACGCAAATAATTGTTTATTTAATTAAATAGATTAATGGCAATGGATCGGGAGTTTCCGTTACTTAAATCTAGACATTAAGTACACAACTCCATCAATCTCCCACTTGTACTAAGGTCTAGTCATTTCCTCCAAACTCCCGACTCCCATACTCATCACGTGCTTAAACTGTACTTCCAAGAAATACCATGTGAATGAGTAATCTAGGTTGTCGCTCTGAAGTTATCTTGGTGACTACAGCGTCGTCTTCCCTGACGATGATTCGTATCAGGTGGTACTTGCTCTATGTGTTATCTTACACTTATGGACTTGTGATTTCTTACCATTTGCCATCGCACCGCTATTCACATAGCCTTTGGCAAATTAATAATCACCTCTAAGTCACAGAGATTATCCCGGAGCTATACCAAAACTTCCGCTGCCTCTGAAGCCGCTATTTGGTTACCCATGGCAGAGTCCGAAAAAGCATCGTGCTTATCACTCTTCCATGTTAAAAACTCCTTCTCCTTCAATAGTGAAACACATAGCCTGATATCGACTTACACCGGTCCTCATTCGATTAGAAATCTAAGAGAATGTAATCCAAAGGAAAAGCTTGTCTGCTCCGTAACCCAGAACATAGTTTCCAGTACTTCGAAAGTACTTAAAATGTTCATTACAGCACTCGAGTATTCCTTTCCAGGATTGCCTTGATATCCTCCCACTATACTAGCCGCATAGCAGATATCAGGTTCTCGTTTTCAACATCGCATTTATCAAGCTTTCCACACTCGAAGTGTAGGAAACCGCTTTCATTGCTTCTATCTCCTTTTGTGTTCCAAAACACATATCCTTAGATAGATGCATTCCGTATCTGAAAGGTAACATACCTTTCTCGGAATCTTGCATGTTAAAACGAACCATAATCATTTATATGTAAGATGTCCAGGAGAAGTACAATGTTCTTTTCTAGAGATCCTAGATCTCAAGACCATGTCCAACTTCTTCCTATATCTTTCATATTGATTCATCTAGACAACCACCATTTTATGTCTGACAACATCTTTACATTGTTACCAATGATAAAATGTTATCTACATAAAACCTCCGAGAAACACCACTTTGTTTCCATCACGTTTCCCATACACATGATTCGTCAATGCCTTTTGATGAATCCATCAAATGGACTATCTCATCAATGCGCAAGCTCCACGAATTCTAGCTTCGTTTCAATCCATAAATGGATCAACTAAGCTTGTACTCTAAATGATCTCGCCTCTTAGCAATAATCCTTATTGCTTTCCAAGAAGGCACATTTAGATCTAGTACTGCCTTCATGTAGATCCAGGGATCGATTTCATGTATACCAGGTCCAGAGTCTGAGAACTCTCCTAGCCTTATGAACATCTCCGGTTGTCATACAACCTCCCACTACAACGGCATTCCGGTGTATAAACAGTAATAACAGTAGGTGCAGTTAGTGGTGTACCGCTACTCGGTTCGGCTGGTTCTAAGTCTTAATCTTTCTCTCTCATTTCAAAGTACTACGTCACTTTGGGCTTGTGGTTCATCTAATAGTCTTCTTCTAAGAACCGGGCGTTAGAACTTGTAACGTCCTTCTGGTTCATAGTACTATTGAACACACAACTTTTGTTCTTCCAGGATATTCTACAACCGCATTGAATGCGCCGTTGTTTTCAAGACATATCCATAGAACATAGGTAGTTCCGTATATCTCATGCTTTTACTATTTCTATAAGAGTTCCATTTCTTGTTCACCACACACCATTTCTACACAACAGTGTATGGTGTAGTCATTTGGGATCAAATCCCAATCTCTGATCAGTATGCCATGCATTCCTCAGACAGGCACTTGCCTCCGCGATTAGATCGCAGGCTTTCAATGGATATACCATGATGGTTCCCCACAATAGCTTTGTGTCCATTGACTTGTCAAAACACTTTGCTTTTGTGGCACATCAGGTATGCTAATCCATTTTCGAGTAATCATAAAAATGAAGTACTCGTATCTTATTGTCTGAGTGGACAAAGGTCTGCATACATCAGAGTTAATCAATTCTAATACTTGTCCGGATCTTATACCTTATATCCATAAAGGATTGCTTAGTTATGTTATCTTCCAAATTAGATTCTTGGGTCGGAAGGTCCACTCCTTCAACTTAATTGATCAAAATATCAATTTTCGACCTTTGAACTTCTTATTTGAATAAACATGACTTAGCATAAGAATCCACAAGTATAATGATTCATTACAGAAATATCTCTTAAAAGTAAAACGAGTTTTATGCTACGGTTCGTTGCATCGTGGTGGACTTAGGATTCATCATTTATATATTGCTAGCTAATGTACCAGAATAGATAATATCCTTATTTCTTCTTATAACCATCAAATGATTAAAAGAAATAAAATACCCATTCATTAGAAATCCAGAACAAAGTTCTTTCTAAAAGGTACATAAAAGCAATAACTCAAAATGAAATCCTATATAATTGTCCTCCACTGCAACATCTGCCTCCTCAACAGCATTGCCCATGTAGACTACGATTTCTTCTTTTCGAAGTCGTCGGGTTTCCTGGAACCCTTGCATTTAGAATGTGTTGGAGTTGTGTACTTAATGTCTAGATTTAAGTACCGGTAAACTCCCGGTCATGGCATTTAACCTATTTAATTAATAAACAATTATTTGCAATTAATTAATTATGCAAAATATAGTCCTGGATTTTATACGTTGTAGTTAGTATGGTGCTGCATGGGCGCACAGAAGATCATACTATCGGTTACTCGTATTTAATCGAACAGTTTCTCACGACCTAGATGGACACGGACCAATCCATCGGTATAGTCGTTGTGTGAGAGAGAAAATAATTTATCTTAATTATTTTATCACACTTGTACACTTGGTGTATTGGGCGGATCAGCTTGAGATTTATTGATTAGGATTGCCTTGGATAATCAATTTAAATCTCGGAGTATTTTATTCTTAATCCCCGATATTATTGCGGGTGTGTATATTTAATACTAGAGGCTTTGATTTTCCAAAGGAATTAACCGATTTAATTATTGGGTTAATTACCGGTAAAGTTGGGTCGCTATATTTAATATATGACATGCCGTGAATACTAGAAGGGAAAGTGTATCCCGGAAGGGTTGATAATATCCCCGAGATGAGTTCATAAGGAATTATTGTGTAAACCTCATGAGTGGATTCGTTCCGCACAATAATAAAGGTTGAACGGTACTAGTCTCGGATACAAGATATGAATATTATTTATTGAGCAATAAATAAATTTATTCATGGATATTTAAATCTTAAATACACGGAATAAATAATACTAAGATGGAGAAATATTATTTGATATAATATGGAATAATATTGGGAGTGCAATTTTATTTATATAGTGGAAAATAAATAAAATTTAATATTGATAAGAATTAATGGATTTGGGTTGGACCCAATTTAATTTTCAATATTAAGAAGCCCAATATTTATTCTCCTTATGATCCCCTACGTAGCCTATATAAGCACTACATGGTCTTCACTTTTCACAACCTAAGTTACGCCAACAATAAAGTTCGGAGAATGAGGAAGATCCATAAGAGTTCGATAGCTCGTCGCCCACCCGACGTTCGAACGGAAGTGCAAGGAATACGCGGGAAGATCACGAGGTCATCAACGATTCGTTTCTCCGTACAACGAATCAAGGTAATAATCGAGAAACCCCCTTCTATGATTATGTGCGTTAAATAATTGTGATATATACATGAACGTGCGATCCGGGAAAACGACGAACCTCGGGGTTGGGGATTCGAGATCCCCGGCGAGGATCGAAGGGGCGGCCGAACCCTAGGGTTCGGACCGCCGCGACGCGCGACAAGGGGACGAGCCCCGGCTGGACGCCGGGGCATGGGATCGATTTCGGTCGATCCCCGGGGTGCCACGGGCTGGTGCCGTGGCGGACCCCAGCCTCCTCGTCGGAGGCGCGTGACGCGAAGCCCTCGGCTGGAGCCGAGGGGCGATCGAGCCCGTGAGCTCGATCGCGGGTCGCTGCGGGGATAACCCGCAGCCGCCTCGTGCGCGCTACGGGGATTCCCGTAGCGGATGCGCACGGGGCTGACCCCGTGCGAGCAGCGAGTCATCGCGACTCGCTGCGGGCTGCTACGAGCAGCCCCGGGGATCGCTACGAGCGATCCCAGCGATCGTCGAGGACGATCGCGAGCCCCTCGCGGGGGCTCGGCTGGGTGCACGCGGTCTTCGGACCTCGCTGGGCATTCGGTCGGGCCCCGGCTCGTGAGGTAGTTCGCGTTCGTGGATCCGACTCGCGGGAGAAAATCGGCTGGGGGCGGGCTGCGTGTCTTCGGGCGCGTAGTCTCCAAAGGTCGGACTCCTGCGGATGAGTCGGGGATCCAGTCTTCGGTGATCGAGGGTTTTTGATCGGGTTATCGGTTCCGCAATTTTGATAGCCCGGGACATCGAATCCCAGCAAATGGTATCAGAGCGTTTGGTTTCGTGTTCATGTATATGTTCGATTATTATTCTACCTTGCAGGATTTCCGGCTATCATGGTTGGATTTAATTAATTGTTTTATTAATTAATTATCATGATTATTAAACTCTCGGACATGTCGAGATTCGTTTTTGTGTGGTTGAATGTTTGTAATAGTAAAAATTCGGGGGTTGACCGAATTTAGGATTTATTATTACGCACTTTATTTTCCGGAAAATGTATAGGGTCGATTTCATGTATAGAATCGATACCGGAATTGTAATTTAATTTTTGTAAATTATTTACGTTGGTTCGATGATGAGACGATCGCCGGAAGACGAAGACGTGTGACGAAGACGAAGAGGACGAAAAACCGGGGGGGTCGATCATCCCCATGATCGATCCCCATGAGGATCGATCGACCCCATCCCGGGGGCTGCCCGCTAGGGCTTCCGGCCACGCCGGCCACCGGTGGTGGTGGCGCGTGGGCTGGGGGCGGCGGCGGCGGTGGTCCCGGGCTGTGGAGGTCGATGGTGGGGATAGCGTGGGATCTCCCAATCCCATGCTATTCCTACCAAGATCTACTTTCCCAATTAATTCGGGTTTCCTATTTGAGTACTTTCCTTTTAGGAAACTCTCATGGATTAGGAAAAGAATTAATTTAAATTAATTTTATTTCTATTGATTTATTTTCTTTATGGAAATATTCATAGATTAGAAATTTAATTAATTTAGTACTAAATTTATTTTTCCTATTTGATTATTCCTACTCATGGGAATATTCATGGATTAGGAATAAAAATAAATTTGGAAAGTAGTGAGTCCTAATTTATTTTATTTCCTTGTTCTATTATAGATATCTTCTAGAATATTCAAAGTTTTACTTGGATAGATTATTCTAAAGATTTAATAAGAACTAGATAGGAAAATAAATAAATAAAAATATTAATAATATTTAATTTTATTTTTGATATATTCAATTGACTTAATTTTCGAATTAAGTAACTTTTGGATTAATTGAAAATAAATAGATTTAAATATTGGAAATAAATATTCTCGTCACATGGAGCATTCAAGAAACGAAGACTGAAGACTAGAGGATGCATATGAAGATAAAGCCATGATAGTCGGAAAAAATAACTCTCTAGCATTATTTTGACTATGTGACCTATGTGCTTTATTGCTTTCATGCATGCTATATGTGTTTATTTTATGCACTAGATAGCGTATCCATTTATCGTAAAAAGCTAAGTGGGAGAGGGAATGGAAACATTCCCATGGTCTCCATCACTGTTCTCTTGGTGACTTTTATGAACTTTTGAAGTTCATATAGACAAGTCATTGGAGGAGAATTCTTGTAATTTCTCTTACAAGAAACATTGATCGAGTTTATCAAACAATGCCTAATTTGTCTTTCTGAAACTGACTTCAAGTCGACTCATTCTCACCCCGGGGAGTGGAATGGAGCCAGAGCCACTTGGTCATGTGGATGACACAAATTAGAGACTTTCGTGCCATTCTTTGATAGGTGGGTCGTTTGTCTGCTCGGCTCCCTCATTTATGAGAGATAGGGTCGCTCGCATGGTGAATCACTGGTTAGAAACTTCGAGTTTCACTTATGATTCTCCGAGTCTTGATTTACGAAATCGAATGGATCTTGTAATTGGGAGTCAATTATAAAAATCTCTTAGTGTAGTAAACGTCCACACCACGTGGCTTGCTATGCTGACGGATTTTGGATTAATTGATGTAGACAGTTATAAGTGATTGTGAAGAGTTGTGAAATTGTCGTAAACGTCCACACCACGTGGCTTGCGGTGACGTAGCAATTCCAAGCGATTTACTTTAGTACTGAGTGATGGTTTACACTTAGATACGCGTCATAGTATTCTTCCCCACGAAGTTACGCTATGATTGATGTATGACCGAAGAAAAACTAATTGCTAAATAATTTGGGTGGGTAAACGTCCACACCACGTGGCTTGCTTTACCTGATGGGATTTTAGACGCAATTAGTAATTTAATGATATTATTTGAGGGAGATAATATCGGATATTAAATTGATTGTTTGTTTACATGTGCTTATAGGTTTAGAGAATAGCTATGAATCCACTTTCTGTGATACTCAAGGAACATAAACTCACTGGTCCCAATTACATTGATTGGAAGAGAAATTTGGACATTGTCCTGACTGCTGAAGAGTACAAGTTTGTACTCTATGAGCAATGCCCTGCTGAACCCACGGCCGCCTCAACTGATGAGGAAAAAGAAGCATATCGGAAGTGGAAAAAGGCTGATGAAATGGCTAGGTGCTATATTTTGGCTTCTATGTCAAATGTACTCCAAACCCAACATGAGCCGATGAACACTGTCGAGGATATGTTATTTAACCTCAAGGAGATGTTTGGGCATCATGACCGTGCGGGGAGGCAAGAAGCCATGAGAGTCCTCATGTCAACTACTCAGTCTGAAGGAACGCCTGTCGAGGAGCACGTTCTCAAGATGATGAGTCTGTTGAATGAATTGGAGGTCCTAGGAGCTATGATTGATGGTGAAACACAAGTCGACATCATACTCCAGTCTCTGACCCCTAGTTTTGAGCAGTTTCGTATGAGCTATAATATGGGTAAACTATCTTATACTCTTGCGCAACTCCTGACTGAACTGAAGGCGGCAGAGGGGATCTACAAGAAGGGCAAGTCTCAAGCGCTTGTGGCTACCAAGTCCAAAAGCTTGAAAGCTATTGGAGGTAGGGGCAAGAAAAGGAAGCAAGCCATAAAACCCAGTGGTGCCAAGAGGAATGGACCACGAGTGGGGGCTAGTAAGCCAAAGGGCTTATGCTTCCGATGCAAGAAGTCTGGACACTGGAAGTCTGAATGTCCTCTCAGAGGTACGAATTTTTCTTTAGTCGTAAAAACATAGTCAGCGGTATTATCTACCAGAATTCTGGTGTGTAGATATGGAACCACTGACGGTATGTGCATTTCTTTAAATGCAGGGGTTCCAGAAAACCCGGCGACTTAGAGAAGAAGAATTCGAGTCCACATGGGCGAAGCTGTTGGGGTAGCAGCGGTTGCAGTGGAAGACATTTATCTGTTTTAAGTTTTCATTTCAGTAATTGCTTATGTACCCCTTTATTTTGAAAAAGAACTTCGTTCTGGTTTTCTTTATTATTAATGGATATTTTATTTCTTTAATCATTTGATGGTTTGGATAAGAAATAATGGTGATATCTATTGTGGTACATTAGATAGCAATATATGAATGATGAATCCTTAGTCTACCACGATGCAACAAACCGTTATGTATAACTTGTTTTACTTATTAGATGTATTTCTCTTATTAATCATTATACTTGTGAATTCTTGTACTTGGTAGTATCTATTCAAAAGGGATTCAAAAGGTCGAAATTGATTTGATCAATTATAGTTGGAGGAATGGACCTCCCGACCTAAGAATCGATCTTGATAGATGATACAACTAAGTTAACCTTTCTGGATAAAGGATGGAATTCAGACAAGTATAGAAAATGATTTATGATTAATGCGGTATGTGTAATTAGAGAAGTACGAGTCATTCTTTCAAGAATACTCGAAGATGGATTAGATTACTTGATGTGCTATAAAAGCGGAGTGTTTTCAACACAAAGCCATTATGGGGATCCTTCAAAGTATATCCATTGGAAGCCTGCGACTTGTTCGCGGAGGCTATCACCTATCTAAATAACACATAGCATAAATCAGAGATTGATTAAATCTCAAACGACTACACCATACACTGGAGTGTAGACATGGTGTGTCAGAAATAAGAGATAAGATTCTAATAGTAAAAAGGACAAGTTTGTTCGGAACTACCTATGTTCTATGGATATTTCTGGATACAACGGCACATTCAATGTGGTTGTAGAATATCCTGGAAGAACAAGTAATTGTATGTTCAATAGTACTACGAACCAGATGGGTTTCCTCACCCGGTTCTTAGAGGAAGACTATTAGATGAACTACAATGCCCTAACTGACATAGTACTTTAAAATGAGGAAAGGAAAGACTGAGAACCAGCCTAACCGAGTAGCGGTACACCACTAACTGCACCTAATGTTATTA
Organism: Euphrasia confusa; assembly: GCA_954870475.1. Taxonomy (NCBI): domain Eukaryota; kingdom Viridiplantae; phylum Streptophyta; class Magnoliopsida; order Lamiales; family Orobanchaceae; genus Euphrasia; species Euphrasia confusa. The sequence goes on from OX940961.1 coordinate 18,745,649, forward strand.
CTGTTATGCACCGGAACGCCATTGCAGTGGGAGGTTGTTAAGCAACCAGAGATGTTCATAAGACTGGAGGAGTTTGAACTCTGGATCCAGTATACATGAAATCGATCCCTAGTTCTGCATAGGAAAGGTGTGTTAGAGACGTAATGGAAACAAAGGTGGTGTTTCTCGGAATTTTGTGTAGATAACACTTTATCATTGGCAACGATGTAAAAGTGTTGTCAGACATGAAATAGAGGTTGTCTAAATAAATCGAGATATAAGATTAAGATGAAGTTGGATCATGTTCTTAGAAATCTTTCGATCTCTAGATAAGAACATTTGTACTTCTCTTTAGATATCTTATACGATTATGGTTTGTTTTAAACATACACAATTCTGAGAAAGGTTATTGCCTTTCGGGAACAGAATGCATCTATCTAAGGTATGTGTCTTGAACACATGAAGAAGATAGATATAAACAAAGCAGTTATCTACACTTCGAGTGTAAAGAGCTTTGTAGATGCGGTGTTATAAAACAAGAACCTGATATCAACTATGCGGTTAGCGTAGTGGGAGGATATCAAAGTAATCTGGATAAGAGATATTCAAATGCTGTAAAAGTACTTGGAAGTACTGGATTACCGGCAAAACGAAATCCTCTTAGATTACAGTTTCTCAGATCAAAAAATCGGAGAAAGACCAGTGTAAGTCGATATCAGGCTATGTGTTCACTTTTAGAAGAGGTGGAACCTAAGGATGAAAGAGTGATAAGCGTTATGCTTCTCGGACTCTATCATAAACCGAATAGCAGCCTCAGAGGCAGCGGAAGTTTTGGTTAGGTTCCGGAATGACCTCTGAACTTGGATATGACTCTTGGTTCACCAAAGGCTATGTACATAGCGGTGCGTGGAGAACTGGAAGAAGTCATTAGTTCGAAAAGTGATGATAACACATAGAGCCAGTACCACCTGATACGAGTCATCGTCAGAGGGACGACGCGGTAGTCACCAAGATAACTTCAGAGCGGCAACCTAGATTGCTCATTCACATAATACTTCTGAGAAGTATAACTTAAGCACGTGATGAGTATGGGAGTCGGGAGTTTGGAGGAAATGACTAGACCTTAGTACAAGTGGGAGATTGTTGGAGTTGTGTACTTAATGTCTAGATTTAAGTACCGGTAAACTCCCGGTCATGGCATTTAACCTATTTAATTAATAAACAATTATTTGCAATTAATTAATTATGCAAAATATAGTCCTGGATTTTATACGTTGTAGTTAGTATGGTGCTGCATGGGCGCACAGAAGATCATACTATCGGTTACTCGTATTTAATCGAACAGTTGCTCACGACCTAGATGGACACGGACCAATCCATCGGTATAGTCGTTGTGTGAGAGAGAAAATAATTTATCTTAATTATTTTATCACACTTGTACACTTGGTGTATTGGGCGGATCAGCTTGAGATTTATTGATTAGGATTGCCTTGGATAATCAATTTAAATCTCGGAGTATTTTATTCTTAATCCCCGATATTATTGCGGGTGTGTATATTTAATACTAGAGGCTTTGATTTTCCAAAGGAATTAACCGATTTAATTATTGGGTTAATTACCGGTAAAGTTGGGTCGATATATTTAATATATGACATGCCGTGAATACTAGAAGGGAAAGTGTATCCCGGAAGGGTTGATAATATCCCCGAGATGAGTTCATAAGGAATTATTGTGTAAACCTCATGAGTGGATTCGTTCCGCACAATAATAAAGGTTGAACGGTACTAGTCTCGGATACAAGATATGAATATTATTTATTGAGCAATAAATAAATTTATTCATGGATATTTAAATCTTAAATACACGGAATAAATAATACTAAGATGGAGAAATATTATTTGATATAATATGGAATAATATTGGGAGTGCAATTTTATTTATATAGTGGAAAATAAATAAAATTTAATATTGATATGAATTAATGGATTTGGGTTGGACCCAATTTAATTTTCAATATTAAGAAGCCCAATATTTATTCTCCTTATGATCCCCTACGTAGCCTATATAAGCACTACATGGTCTTCACTTTTCACAACCTAAGTTACGCCAACAATAAAGTTCGGAGAGTGAGGAAGATCCATAAGAGTTCGATAGCTCGTCGCCCACCCGACGTTCGAACGGAAGTGCAAGGAATACGCGGGAAGATCACGAGGTCATCAACGATTCGTTTCTCCGTACAACGAATCAAGGTAATAATCGAGAAACCCCCTTCTATGATTATGTGCGTTAAATAATTGTGATATATACATGAACGTGCGATCCGGGAAAACGACGAACCTCGGGGACGGGGATTCGAGATCCCCGGCGAGGATCGAAGGGGCGGCCGAACCCTAGGGTTCGGACCGCCGCGACGCGCGACAAGGGGACGAGCCCCGGCTGGACGCCGGGGCATGGGATCGATTTCGGTCGATCCCCGGGGTGCCACGGGCTGGTTCCGTGGCGGACCCCAGCCTCCTCGTCGGAGGCGCGTGACGCGAAGCCCTCGGCTGGAGCCGAGGGGCGATCGAGCCCGTGAGCTCGATCGCGGGTCGCTGCGGGGATAACCCGCAGCCGCCTCGTGCGCGCTACGGGGATTCCCGTAGCGGATGCGCACGGGGCTGACCCCGTGCGAGCAGCGAGTCATCGCGACTCGCTACAGGCTGCTACGAGCAGCCCCGGGGATCGCTACGAGCGATCCCAGCGATCGTCGAGGACGATCGCGAGCCCCTCGCGGGAGCTCGACTGGGTGCACGCGGTCTTCGGACCTCGCTGGGCATTCGGTCGGGCCCCGGCTCGTGAGGTAGTTCGCGTTCGTGGATCCGACTCGCGGGAGAAAATCGGCTGGGGGCGGGCTGCGTGTCTTCGGGCGCGTAGTCTCCAAAGGTCGGACTCCTGCGGATGAGTCGGGGATCCAGTCTTCGGTGATCGAGGGTTTTTGATCGGGTTATCGGTTCCGCAATTTTGATAGCCCGGGACATCGAATCCCAGCAGAATGCGCATACCGTCAATGGTTCCATATCTACACACCAGGTTCCGGTAGATAATACCACTGACTATGTTTTACGACTAAAGAAAATTTCGTACTTTCTTTGAGAGGATAATCAGACTTCCAGTACCCAGACTGTTTGCATCGAGAACATGCTTTCTCGTCCCTTCTCGTGGTCCAGGTAATCTTAGAACCACTGGGTTTGTTTGCTTGCTTTTTCTATCACTACAAAAAAACCGCGGATCCCCTACGGGGATTCCCTACGGCCTTTTTCCCGTAGGGATTTCCCTACAGCATCCTCTACGGGAGCATATTTTGAGATCCCCTACGGCATTCCCTACGGCTGGAGCCGTAGGGGTGACTCCCGTAGGGGATTCCCGTAGGGGACTGCGCGCGAATTCGCGCGCATACCTTCCCTCCAAAAGGCCCTACGGGGTCCCCCGTAGGGAATAATAAATCCCCTACGGGAATTATTCCCGTAGGGATCCCCTACAGCAAATGCCGTAGGGGAGTATTTTTTTTTTAAAATTATATTCAATTAAAGAAATACCCTACGGGTATTTTTCCCGTAGGGGTCCCCTACGGCATTTGCCGTAGGGAGTTTTTTTTTTAATAATAAAATTAATTTATATAATAATAAATTAATTAAATGTTATTATAAAATTACGTTAAATTGTTTTAAATGTTTTTTTTAAATCAATATTTTACTAGATAATAAAATTACAATTAAAGTTTTTTTAACTATTTACGCACTACGCAATTACAATTATGCAACTACGCAATTACACAATTTTATAAAAATAGTTAATTATAAAAAATATCGCAATTACGCAAAAATTACGGAAAAATAATAAAAAGGTATTATAGTCTAAACAAATTTCAAAAACTACTACTAAATAATATTTAATTCTACGTAAAACTTGTAAACGCAAAAAAGTTAAAAAATAAAAGACCTTAAATATTAATAAAAAAAATATTGAAAGTTCTATTTAATTTAATATATTTAAATTCCCTTTTATTTAAAATTACATTTTTTTTAAACCAATATATATATATATATATATATATATATATATATATATATATATATAAGTTAATGGTACATATATTTTATCTTTTAAGAATTGGACATATAACTCAGATAGCCTAGCGGTTATCATCCTCTTCTTCATTCATAAGGTCAAGGGTTCAAACCCTGGACTATGCAATATACATGAATAATTATTACAAAGCCCTCAATTGAGGGCTGGGCTTGTCTCGGGCCTTGTAATGGTGAGATGTTGTCGGGCCTCGGATCGTGGGTTGGGCTGGTGGCCCGAGCCGCTTGAAGCTCCCGTTTTTAATTAAAACTTATTCCCTACGGGCAATAAGCCGTAGGGATCCCCTACGGGCGAACCTACGACAGCCCCGTAGGGATCCCCTACGGGAAAGAACGGGCGCGGAAAGCAGTCCCCTACGGCCAGCCCGTAGGGATCTCCCCTACGGCTCCAAAAATCCCGTAGTGGATTTGTTCCCTACGAGGCAAACCCCTACGGCGTGATTCCCGTAGGGGATGCCGTAGGGAACCCTGTTCCCTACGGTTTTTTGCGGATTTCCCTACGGGAATTGCCGTAGGGAATCTGCGAATTTTTTGTAGTGTATCCCCCGGTTTTTGCCCTTGGGTTCGAAGCCTTTGGCATTGGCTACAAGAGCTTGCGATTTCCGTCTCAACTCGTCCAAAAGGTCAATCATCTCAAAAACGTGTTTAAGAGTTTCCTTGAATCGACTGGCCTTTATGAGTATCCTCATCGCCTCTTGTCTAGCCTCTACATCATGTCTAAACATCTTCTTGAGTTTGAACATGATAAAATCAGTTCCTTCCTCATCAGTTAAGACATTGGTAGGCTCGGGAGGACAAAGCTTACTGAGTACAAACTTGTACTCTTTAACAGTCTGGGCAATGTCCAGATCTCTATTCCAATCAATACAATCAGAGACCAGTGAGTTAAAATCCTTAAGTATCACATAAAGTGGGTTCAAAGCCATCCATAATCTATGAGCACATATAATAACAAACAATCGATTTAATATCCGATATTATCTCCCTCTAATAATATCATTAAACCACTAATCACATCTAAAATCCCATCGGGTAAGGCAAGCCACGTGGTGTGGACGTTTACCTACCCAAATGATTTAGCAATTAGATTTGCTTCGGTCATACATCACTTATAGCGTAACTTCGTGGGGAAGAATACTATAACGCGTATCTAAGTGTAAACCATTACTCAGTACTAAAGTAAATCGTTTGGAACCGCTACATCACCGCAAGCCACGTGGTGTGGACGTTTACGATAACTTCACAATTCTTCACAATTCCTTATAACTGTCTACATCAATTAATCCAAAATCCGTTAGTATAGCAAGCCACGTGGTGTGGACGTTTACTACACCAAGAGACTTTTATAATTGACTCCCAATTACTTGATCCATTCGATTTTTGTAAATCAGGACGCGGAGAATCATAAGTGAAACTCGAAGTTTCTAACCAGTGATTCACCATGCGAACAACCCTATCTCTCATTAGATGAGGGAGCCGAGCAGACAATCGATCCATCTATAAAAGAATGGTACGAAGGTCTCTAATTTGTGTCCTCTACATGACCAAGTGGCTTTGGCTCCATTCCACTCCCCGGGGTGAGAATGAGTCGACTTGAAATCAGCTTTGGAAAGACAAATTAGGCATTGTTTGATAAACTTAATCAATGTTTCTTGTAAGAGGAATTACAAGAACTCTCCTCCAATAACTTATCTATATAAACTTCAAAAGTTTATAAAAGTCACCAAGAGAGCAGCAATGGAGACCATGAGTATGTTTCCATACCCTCTCCCACTTAGCTTTTTACAATAAAGGGATACGCTATCTAATGCATAATTAAATACACATAAGCATGCATACATGAAATAAAGCACATAGAATATTATCACATAGTCAAAATAATACTAGAATATTATTTTCCGACTATCATGGCTTTATTGCATCTCCGTACGCATCTTCTAGTCTTCAGTCTTCGTTCTTGAATGCTCCATGTGACGAGAATATTAATCCAAATATTTAAATCTATTTATTTTTAATTAATCCAAAAGTTACTTAATTCGAAAATTAAGTCAATCGAATATATCAAAAATAAAATTAAATATTATTAATATTTATTATTTTTATTTTCCTTTTCTACTCCATTAAATCTCTAGAATCCTATCCAAGACCCACTTGGAATATTCTAGAAGATTTCTATAATGGAATAAGGAAATAAAATAATTTAGGACTCCTAATCCTTTCAAATTAATTCATTTCCTAATCTATTAAAAATTCCATAAAGGAATAATTAAATAGGAAAAATTAATTAAGGACTTTCAAAACTTTCCAAATTAATTATTTTCCTAATCCATTAAAAATTCCATAAAGGAATAATTAAATAGGAAAAACAAATTAATTCTAAATTTATTCTTTTCCTAATCCATGAAAATTCCCAAAAATAGGAATACTCAAAATAGGAAAACCGAATAATTTAGGAAAGTTGGATCTCGGCGGGAGAGCACGGGTTGGGAGTCCCCGCGCCCTACCACCACCATCGATCACCCTTCGGAGAAGCATGCCGCCGCCACCCCAGCCCACGCGCCACCACCATTGGTGGCCGGCGTGGCCGAGGAGTCCCGCGGGCAGCCCCCTCGCCTAGGGCTCGATCCTTCATGGGGTCGATCATGATGATCGATCCCTCGTCCCATCGTCTCCCTCGTCACATCGTCTTCTTCCGGCGGTCGTTTTGGCATCGATCCAACGTTGTTTTGGGTCGTTTTTGTCGGGGATTATTATATATTATACGCGCTTGGTAGGGTTTGGAGACGACACAAAAAACAGGGATATTTATATGTAGAAGGGAACTGAAATGAAATCACACCGAGACTAGGCTTGAATGCCCGAGATTAATATCTCTATTTATTTACTGGTATTTTATCTTGTTCTTCCTCGAGAACTATTACAGTGGGTTTCTTAGTAGGTGGGTCTTCCCGTCGTTCGGTCCTCTCCCATCATTCTCCCGGATACATCTTATCTATAGGGGAATGGAGTAGAAACCACCTGTCCATTATTGACGCGTGGCTTCGCATGCATAAAGTAGAAACGTCTTCCATTTGTGCACTTCTATCCGGTGTAGGCTTCATCTACATTCTCACCAAGTTGGGTCTCGGAGCCCGGAGGTAATGATGGTCACTGAGCCGGGTCTCGGAACCCGGAGCTCGAGTATATCGTCTTATCCCCTTCTATAACTTAGCTCTCTCCGCAACGCGTACCACTCATGCGATGGTGTTCGGTACCGGTGTTTGGTGCTCGGTCGTGGTCCTGGGTCTCAAAGCTTCGTCGTCCCGCACGTATTCGGTCGTCGTCGCCCATGCCGAGCACTCAGTCGAGGTCTTGGGTCTCGGATCCCCGTCGTCCCGCATGTATGGTCGGGGTTGGCCGTGCTGGGTGCTCGGGCGCGGTAATGGGTCTCGGTGCCCCGTCGTCCCGCATGTAACTCGGGCGCGGTCCTGGGTCTCAAAGCTTCGTCGTCCCGCACGTATTCGGTCGTCGTCGCCCATGCCGAGCACTCAGTCGAGGTCTTGGGTCTCGGATCCCCGTCGTCCCGCATGTATGGTCGGGGTTGGCCGTGCTGGGTGCTCGGGCGCGGTAATGGGTCTCGGTGCCCCGTCGTCCCGCATGTAACTCGGGCGCGGTCCTGGGTCTCCCGTGCCGGGAGCTGGGGTGTGATCCGGGGTACGTTCCCGGGACCCGCATGTATGGTCCTCTTCGCCCGTGCTCGATGCTCGTGGTGAGGTCCGGGGTACGGTCCAAGGATATGGTCCTGGGTCCCGTTATTTCATGTGCTTGGCCCCGGGTGTGGTAGTAGTCTTCTAAGGATAATCTCTTCCGGTGCGGGCTGCACTTGTGCTCCGTGAAGAATGGTCGTTTCGCTCAACCCTACTTCTCGTACAAGTGAGATGGTAGGTGGGCCCATGACACCTGTCTGTGGGAGATTTTTGTGGCTCAACATTGGCCCCCAGAGAAGTCCGTGGAGGAACTCCGCTGATTTCTCTGTAGGTTGAGTTGGCTCTGGTATTCGGTTTATGGATTTGTCGCTTGTCTTCTTTAATGGAATGGTTGGGCGTGACTAAGTGTTGCCTTTTGTTGACGATCGTGGCAGCAGCTCGGGGGTGCGTGTCTCGCGGACGATTGTTTGTCGGCTCGCCACGGCTCATATAGACAACAGTTTGTTTGCTCCGGCTAGGTACAACTCCTCGTCCTCTCGGCAGCGGGCTGCAACTCGTCCACACGTCTGAGGTATCAATGGCTTGGCAGCGGTGGTACCGACGTTGCACCGGAGGTGGTAAGGGCTAGTACGGGCAGCAGCGCTGCACGTCGGTCGTCGCGGTGGATGGACATTCATGGCTCGATCGAGCTTCGTCTCGTTCCGCTCTTCGTTTGCCGTATACCTGGCTATAATATATATACTGTATATATATACATTGATGAAAATAATTTATTTATTTTGTTTTTCTCTCATCGACTCCCGGCACCCGGCTCTCGGCTCTGAGTATAATTCTCACGGACCATTTTGTTTTTCTTCTTCCCGAGTCCCGGGCTCAAATATAAATATATATACTATAACACATGCACTCTATTTCTCCCGGGACCGTGTTACACTCTTACAGCAAGTTCCAAATTTTATGCACACAATAATTAGCTTTATGGCATGCACATGCACAAGTATATTCATTTTAATTTTGAGAGTGTGATGCACACGACCCCAATGACACTTTTAATTACTTCCTCCTTCCCGGGCCTCTCTTTTTCACTTTGACGGGTTATGTATATATAAACATACATAAACACCCATTTTATACTTTGTTACGTAGTAGCGGGTAGACTACTCCGGGCCCCGGGTATTATAATTATTTTTTCTTTTGTCGGCTACCATATGTATATATGCATTTTATACACACACACACACACACACATATATATATATATATATATTATAAAAATATATACGTAAATATTGTTGTTACCGGTGTACGTGGTCCGGGACTCGGGTTTGCCGAGCTCCGAGTACGTTTCACATGGGGAATCGCACGTCATCGCTGTTTGTCTCGAGGTGCTTACGCTGGCCCGAGGAGACTATCATTAGCGTGGCTTGCTTGTTTTGGTCGCACGTCACCTACATCAAGCCGGGTGAATATCTGCGAGACGGGGCTCGGGCCCCCGTTGGGAGCCGCGGAAACCTACAGGTCATTCCTTATTGCGAGACCGGGCCCGTGATCCTTTGGGAGCCGCGAAAGCCTACGGGTCTTTTCTTACGACGAGACCGGGCCCGGGATCCTTTCGGAGCCGCGAAAGCCTACGGGTCTTTCCTTACGACGAGACCGGGCCCGGGATCCTTTCGGAGCCGCGAAAGCCTACGGGTCTTTCCTTACGACGAGACCGGGCCCGGGATCCTTTCGGAGCCACGAAAGCCTACGGGTCTTTCCTTACGACGAGACCGGGCCCGGGATCCTTTCGGAGCCGCGAAAGCCTACAGGTCTTTTCTTACGACGAGACCGGGCCCGGGATCCTTTCGGAGCCGCGAAAGCCTACGGGTCTTTTCTTACGACGAGACCGGGCCCGGGATCCTTTCGGAGCCGCGAAAGCCTATGGGTCTTTTCTTACGACGAGACCGGGCCCGGGATCCTTTCGGAGCCGCGAAAGCCTACGGGTCTTTTCTTATGACGAGACCGGGCCCGGGATCCTTTCGGAGCCGCGAAAGCCTACGGGTCTTTTCTTACGACGAGACCGGGCCCGGGATCCTTTCGGAGCCGCGAAAGCCTAGGGTCTTTTCTTACGACGAGACCGGGCCCGGGATCCTTTCGGAGCCGCGAAAGCCTACGACTCGTTTCCTTGTGCTTCCCCAGTTTAGTCGATATTGAGCTTACGGGGTCTGCAAAAACATTTTCAACATAGGAGTACAAGTATGACAAAATACTGATTAGTCTCTTATTGGTTTCCCCTAACCGTGCACCGTGCGCCGGTAAGGGTTAGAGATTTTAATACAGTGGCCCGGGGTGGCCGAAGCTAACTGTCCCGGTCCCCGGGATGGGTTACTAGGCCCCGTAGCTCTCCTTCTTCGAGGCATGCGAGGAGGGCTCATCACTTCTCATAAGGCGTTGGTAACGACATTGAGCCCCGGCTTTGACTTCGAAATCTTCGTAGCTTTGGGGACAACTCAGCATAAGGTGTTTGAACAGTTCCGAGTTTCTCCTGAGGCCGGACATCGCGACGTGCAATTTTAATGAGTCGTTGACCTCTTCACCCTCGAGCAAAATATCCCTTACCCGGTCCACGTAAACCTCATCTGTTTCTCCGATCTTTTGTTGGATGCCGATCAACCTCTGGCTCTGCTTCAGCTGGTTGATCTTGGACGCAAAGTGTGCAAGGAAACGGTGTACAAGTTCATCAAAATTATGTATGGAATTTGACGATAAGCATGTGTACCATTTAAAGGCCATGTCCCCTAGGGTGAGCGGGAAAAGACGGCAACGGGTGGCATCGGTGGCTCCTCTAGCGGACATGCGCGTTCGGAACCGACTCAGGTGAGTCTCCGGGTCCGTCTTCCCATCGTAGAGAGGGGTCTGGAGTGGGTGGACCTCATCCTGGAAGTATGCCTCTACTATCTCCGGAGCCAAAGGCTCTTTATGGAAATTTGTAAGTGTGGGCTGGACCTGGGTCTCGGCTAGCCTTTGCTCCATCCCCGCTATTCTATCGCATAAGTCTGAGAGACCAGGATCGGGACCCGGGGTTGGTCGGTGGGGCTCGGGCCCCGGGACCAGTATGTCTGAGAGACCGGGACCGGGCCCCGGGGATTTTGGGTTTGCCTCCGAGGTCCGGCGTTGCGCACCCGGACGTGCTTGAATGTTGTATGAGTCCGCGAGACCGGGACCGGGCTCCGGGACAAGTGGGTCGACATCCGGGGTCCGGTATTGCGCCTTCGGTCGCGCGGACCTGCTACCTGCGTGATTAAGCGGTGTAGTGAACACGTACCTGCGACGTTGAAGTTCATCCGCGCCTTCGGTACCCGGGTCCGAAGTCAACGGTGGTGGCGGACCTTGCCCAGCACGCGCCAAGCGTTGTCGACGATTGGGCCGTGGGCGGCGCATAACTCGCGCAACCAAGGCATCGTCCCTTCGGTTCTCGGTTGTAAGGTACCCCGTTCGGCCTTCTTCTCGAACATCTTCCTCCATCTCCGTTGGATCTTGCTCTAGATCTGAGATCGGGACGGCGTCTTCATCTTCTCCGGCCAGCATCCTTCCCTGTTCCAGCTTCCGTCCCTCGAGAAACGGTGAGGGTTCTGACACCGTGGCTCGTCCTTCTTCACTGCTCCACATCTCGTAGCCGGATCTCGGATGGTTAGATTTCTCAGTTCCCTACCTGGCGCGCCAACTGTTTTGGGTCGTTTTTGTCGGGGATTATTATATATTATACGCGCTTGGTAGGGTTTGGAGACGACACAAAAAACAGGGATATTTATATGTAGAAGGGAACTGAAATGAAATCACACCGAGACTAGGCTTGAATGCCCGAGATTAATATCTCTATTTATTTACTGGTATTTTATCTTGTTCTTCCTCGAGAACTATTACAGTGGGTTTCTTAGTAGGTGGGTCTTCCCGTCGTTCGGTCCTCTCCCATCATTCTCCCGGATACATCTTATCTATAGGGGAATGGAGTAGAAACCACCTGTCCATTATTGACGCGTGGCTTCGCATGCATAAAGTAGAAACGTCTTCCATTTGTGCACTTCTATCCGGTGTAGGCTTCATCTACATTCTCACCAAGTTGGGTCTCGGAGCCCGGAGGTAATGATGGTCACTGAGCCGGGTCTCGGAACCCGGAGCTCGAGTATATCGTCTTATCCCCTTCTATAACTTAGCTCTCTCCGCAACGCGTACCACTCATGCGATGGTGTTCGGTACCGGTGTTTGGTGCTCGGTCGTGGTCCTGGGTCTCAAAGTTTCGTCGTCCCGCACGTATTCGGTCGTCGTCGCCCATGCCGAGCACTCAGTCGAGGTCTTGGGTCTCGGATCCCCGTCGTCCCGCATGTATGGTCGGGGTTGGCCGTGCTGGGTGCTCGGGCGCGGTAATGGGTCTCGGTGCCCCGTCGTCCCGCATGTAACTCGGGCGCGGTCCTGGGTCTCAAAGCTTCGTCGTCCCGCACGTATTCGGTCGTCGTCGCCCATGCCGAGCACTCAGTCGAGGTCTTGGGTCTCGGATCCCCGTCGTCCCGCATGTATGGTCGGGGTTGGCCGTGCTGGGTGCTCGGGCGCGGTAATGGGTCTCGGTGCCCCGTCGTCCCGCATGTAACTCGGGCGCGGTCCTGGGTCTCCCGTGCCGGGAGCTGGGGTGTGATCCGGGGTACGTTCCCGGGACCCGCATGTATGGTCCTCTTCGCCCGTGCTCGATGCTCGTGGTGAGGTCCGGGGTACGGTCCAAGGATATGGTCCTGGGTCCCGTTATTTCATGTGCTTGGCCCCGGGTGTGGTAGAAGTCTTCTAAGGATAATCTCTTCCGGTGCGGGCTGCACTTGTGCTCCGTGAAGAATGGTCGTTTCGCTCAACCCTACTTCTCGTACAAGTGAGCTGGTAGGTGGGCCCATGACACCTGTCTGTGAGAGATTTTTGTGGCTCAACAAACGTAAAATAAATTACAAGAATTAAATTACATTTATCCGGTATCGATTCTATACATGAAATCGACCCTATACATTTTCCGGAAAAAGTAGAACGTAATAATAAACCTAAATTCGGTCAACCCCCGAATTTTTACTATTACAAGCATTCACCACACATAAAATGAATCTCGACATGTCCGAGAGTTTAATAATCAAGAACAATATTATGACATTAATTAAAACAATTAAATCTAGCCATAATAGTCGGAAACCCTGCAAGGTAGAACAATTTATCGAAAAATACCGTGAACGAAAACCTCGCTCTGATACCAATTGTTGGAAATCGATATCCCGGAATTAATAAATTTAAATAAATAAATTATCTAATTAATTCCGACCGAAATCCTTCGAATATCCGGATTGTCAAAATTGCGGAACCGACAACCCAATCGAATAAACCCTTCGCCGGAAATCACCGCGGACCACCATACGCGAACCGAGGCTCGACCGAACACCCGCCGCGGGATAAACTCGCGGCTGTCCAGCCGAACCCCCGCGAGGAGGGGGTTCGCGATCGCGTTTGCGATCGCCGGGATGCTTCGCGCATCCCCGGGGCTGCTCGTAGCAGCCCCCGGCGGTGAGTCCGGCGACTCACCGCCATCGCCGGGAGGAGGGGGCGACTGCCGCGGCACCAGCCCGCGGCTGCCCCCAGCGATCGACCACCATGGTCGATCGCACGCCCCGGCTCCAGCCGGGGTCCCTACGCGCACGGCGATCGTGCCCTAGGGCCGATCGCCACCCTCGGCGTCCAGCCGAGGGTTGGTTGTTCTCGATCCCGGCGGGGCTCGCTTGACCGCCCGTGGTCCGGTGATCTCCGATCACCACCGCGCGGTCAAACCCCATCCCCGGGTTCGTCCCTCGGATCTTCGTTCATGATATTTTCACGATAATTAAACGATAAAATCATAAAGAGGGTTTTACGATTTACCTCGTTCTCGTTGTTCGGAAAAACGAAGAACTCAATTTGATGACCTTGAGATCTTCCCACGTATTCCTTGCACTAGCTCGAACGTCGGGTGGGAGACGATCTTCCGAACTCCATGGATCTCCCTCTCTACTTTCTCTCTCTAGAATTGTGATCTTCAAGTTATGAGAATAGAGAAGACCATGTAGTGCTTTTATAGGCTACGTAGGGGATCTTAAGGAGGTGGAATATTGGGCTCCCAATATTAATGATTAAATTGAGCCCAAGCCCAAATCTATTAATCCATTAATATTAATTAATTCTATTTTCCACTATATAAAATTAATTGCACTCCCAATATTAAACCATATTATATCAAATAATATTTCTCCGGTAGTATTATTTATTCCGTGTATTTAAGATATAAATATCCATGAATAAAATTAATTTATTGCTAATTAATTTATTCATCTCTTATATCCGAGACTAGTACCATTCAACCTTAATTATTATGCGGAACGAATCCACCTGCAGGGTTTACATAATAATTCCTTATGAACTCATCTCGGGGATATTATCAACCCTTCCGGGATACACTTTCCCGTCAAGTATTCACGGCATGTCATATATAAAATATAGTGACCCAACTTAACCGGTAATTGACCCAGTAATTAAACCGGTCAATTCCTTTGGAAAATCAAAGTCACTTATATTAAATATATACACCCGCAATAGTATCGGGGATTAAGAATAAAATACTCTGAGATTTAAATCGATTATCCAAGGCAATCCTAATCGATAAATCTCAAGCGATCCGCCCAATACACCAAGTGCACAAGTATGATAAAATAATCAAGACAAATTATTTTGTCCCTCATACAACGACTATACCGATGGATTGGTCCGTGTCCATCTAGGTCGTGAGCAACTGTTCGATTAAATACGAGTAACCGATAGTATGATCTTCTGTGTGGGCCCGACACACCATACTAACTACAACGTATAGAATCCAGGACTATAATTTGCATATATTTAATTATAAATAATTAAACGCAAATAATTGTTTATTTAATTAAATAGATTAATGGCAATGGATCGGGAGTTTCCGTTACTTAAATCTAGACATTAAGTACACAACTCTATCAGAACCGATGTGTCGTTCTTTCTTCTTTCCTTCTGCCGACGGTAAATCATGAGAAAGCCACTTGCAAGTAGTATGGTATGCCGTGTTAGCGGGGAGTACTGCTTGTGAGTCAAGCTGTGATTTACCGACATATGATGGAGACGTGTTGGCCACGATCCCTTTAGACTTGTGCAGTCGGATAGATTAACTATGGGCTGTACACGTTTATTGAAATCCAACTTTCACTTCTCATATCGGTGGGTCGGTCTTGACACATGGTTGACTTTGAAGGGTACGATTAACGTAGTTCATTGTCATGGTGAGGAAAAGCTAACTTTGGGATCACATAGAGATGTGATTGAAAAATAGTTTTCTACCATTGGGTAAACATAACTGGGCTAGATTAACTACGAGTTATGGTTTACGCCTTTGGACCTAAAGCCCATCTAAGGAAAATTGGATTTTCCCGTCTGTTCACTAGAGGATAGTGGAATTCGAAAAATTTAGTGGGAGGCAATTAAAAAATTCATAAAAGTCCTTACAATTTTAATTGCAATCATAATTCGAACTATCACTAATTAATCTTCTTAAAATTTTCTCAGTAATCATGTCTAAGAATCCCCTAGCGTCGATCCTCGACCAAAACAAACTCACTGGCCCAAACTATCTTGATTGGCTACGCAATCTCAAACTTGTGCTGCAACTTGATCACCTTACTTATGTCTTGGATAATAAGTTTGACTTTGACCCGGACCTCGATCATACTGACGAGGAGAAGAAAGACATGGAGATATGGAAAGAGGACAATAATACTGTCCGGTGCTATATGATAGCCGCCATGTCTCCTGAGCTTGCTAGGAAATATGAAACGTATGAGTGGGCTCATGATATCAAGATTCATCTTGATGGCCTGTACAGTGAGAATATTAGGACCGTGAGATTCACTGCTACGAAGGAGCTGACCACTATGAAACTGCGCGAAGGGGCTTCGGTCCACGAGCATGGTATCAAAATGATCGGTCTCATTGAGAAGTTAGTGAATTTCAAGGTCGTCCTACCTGAAGAACTCTCGGTGGATTTGATCCTCCTGTCTCTCCCAAGTTCGTATGAACCGTTCATAGTGAACTTCAACATGAACAAACTAGCACCACCTCTCGAGGAGCTGCTTAACATGTTGGTCAGTTTTGAAACGACTATCAAAAAGGAGAAATCTGTTCTCATTGCTTCGACTTCTGAAAGGAAGCGTTCCTATCCGAAGAAGAGGAAAGAAAATGTTTCTTCCTCGAGCAAGATGGTCTATAAAAGGAAGAAAGGTGGATCTAAGGACAAAGTCGTCAAATCTGTTGATGACGTTTGTCACCATTGTGGAAAGAAAGGCCATTGGCGCCGTAACTGCAAGGAGTACCTTGACCAGAAACGTTCTGGGAATGGTACGTTTTACATAGAAGTAAATTTATCCTTAAATTCTTCTTCATGGGTATTAGATACCGGTTGTGGCTCACATCTCTGTAATGATTTGCAGCTCATGACAAGAAGTAAGAAGCTCAAGGAAGGTGAGACCTTCTTGAGGATGGGAAACGGAGCAAGAGTTGCTGCTGAAGCCATCGGGACTATTTACTTAGATGTTTCTAATTCTCGTTTTAAATTAGTTTTGAACAATTGTCTTTACGTTCCATCACTTATTCGGAACCTTATTTCTATTCCTGTTTTGGATATTGAAGGTTATTCTTTTGTTTTTGGAAATTCGATTTGCCTTATACAAAAGGACGATAAAATGATATGTAAGGGACGTCTGTCGAACAATTTATATGAACTTAACTTAAACGAGATCCCTGTTAATGTGCTAACAGCAAAACGAAAAGAAATTAGTCTTAACCCCGCACAACTTTGGCATGCCCGACTAGGACACGTTTCCCTGAGACGATTGAATGAGTTCCTAAAGGAAGGGCTGTTCACACTTGATGATGTGAAATCGCTCCAAGCTTCTGAAGCTTGCCTAAAAGGGAAAATGACCAAGTCTCCCTACAAAGGGACAATGGCACGTGCTGAAGGTCTACTGGATCTGATCCATACTGACGTGTGTGGTCCACTAAGTGTTAGTGCGAGGGGTGGATTCAACTACTTCGTAACCTTTACCGATGATTATTCAAGGTATGGTTACGTGTACTTAATGAAGCACAAATCGGAGACTTTTGAAAGGTTCAAAGACTTCCGACATGAAGTAGAGAATCAACTTGGGCTTCGTATTAAGCAACTACGATCCGATCGTGGTGGCGAATACTTAAGCGCTGAGTTTATAGACTATCTAAAAGAGAATGGGATTCTCTCTCAGTGGACTCCTCCTGGAACACCCCAGTTGAACGGAGTGTCCGAGCGTCGTAACCGAACCCTGTTGGACATGGTTCGATCTATGATGAGTGTCACTGAGTTACCGGCGTACTTGTGGGGTCACGCACTCTTGACAGCCGCCTATTTGCTGAATAGACTTAACACTAAAGCAGTTAAATCCACACCTTATGAACTTTGGCATTCCCGACAGCCCACGTTCAAACATATAAAGATATGGGGTTGTCCCGCTTACGTGAAGCGGCTAGTGGGAGATAAGTTGGATAGTAAATCCGACTTATGCTACTTTGTGGGATATCCCGTGGATTCCATGGGATATGAATTCTACTATGTTTCTGAGGCAAAAGTGTTTGTCTCGAGAAATGCTGTGTTCCTTGAGAAGGAATTCCTAGCGGATGGAAAAGGCAGCATAGTAGATCTCGAAGAGGTTCGAGATGACGACCCACAAACTGAAGTTCATGCACCAGTCCCTGAACCAGAGCCAATTCAACAAACCACTGATACACCTCCACGACCGACAGTCCGTAAATCCGAAAGAGTTCGGAGGATGCCTGATCGGTTGTTCCTCGTTGATAGTGATCACGAAATCATTGATGATGGATCCGATCCTAGAACCTTCAATGAAGCCGTATTGGATACGGACAAGGGACATTGGCTTACTGCCATGAAATCCGAAATGGACTCCATGTATTCCAACAACGTATGGACGTTGGTAGACCCACCTAAAGGAATTGTTCTCATAGGCTGCAAGTGGATCTATAAAAGGAAAGTTGGAGCTGATGGAAAGGTTGCGACCTTTAAAGCTAGGTTGGTGGCAAAAGGATATACTCAAAAGCAAGGTGTTGACTATGAGGAAACCTTTTCACCAGTCGCTATGCTTAAATCCATTAGGATTTTGCTGGCCATCTCTGCGTGGTACGACTACGAGATATGGCAAATGGATGTGAAGACCGCGTTTCTCAATGGGGACATTGAGGAGGAAATTTATATGGCGCAGCCGGAAGGCTTCATATCTCCTGGAGAAGAGCAAAAAGTTTGCCGACTCCAGCGATCCATTTATGGATTGAAACAAGCATCCCGAAGTTGGAACAAACGTTTTGACAACACAATCAAAGAGTTTGATTTTGTCAAGAACCCGGAGAAACCTTGTGTATACAAGAAGGTTAGTGGGAGCGCCGTGACGTTTTTAGTGCTATACGTTGATGACATACTACTCATTGGGAATGATGTAGGTATGCTGCAGGCAAAGACAGCATGGTTGTCCACACGTTTCTCGATGAAGGATTTGGGCGAGGCATCTTACGTATTGGGAATACGAATCTATAGAGATAGATCTAGAAAGATGATCGTCCTATCACAATCCTTGTACATAGAAACCATTTTAAAACGGTTTAACATGGAAAACTCCAAGAGAGGGTATTTGCCAATGTGTCATGGAATTCGTCTCTCAAAAACCATGTGTCCAGCAACGGAACTGGAAATCGAGAGGATGAATCGCACACCATACGCATCCGGTATTGGAAGCGTGATGTATGGCATGCTATGTACTAGACCTGATATTGCTCATGCTGTGAGTGTCACGAGCAAGTATCAGTCTAATACTGGACCGGCTCATTGGAAAGCCGTGAAGGACATTCTTAGGTATTTGCGAAATACCAAAGAGATGTTCTTAGTCTATGGAGGTCACGATTTGAAGATAGAGGCGTTTACGGACTCTAGTTTTCAATCTGACGTGGACGACTCTAAGTCGATATCGGGATACATATTCAAGCTGAACGGAGGTGCCGTCTGTTGGAAAAGTTCCAAGCAGAAAACCACGGCTGATTCCACCACCGAAGCTGAATATGTTGCGGCAAGTGAAGCTGCAAAAGAGGCTGTTTGGATACGAAACTTCATCCAAGAGTTGGGAGTTGTTCCGAGCGCAAGTGATCCAGTAACGTTGTACTGTGATAACACGGGGGTCGTAGCACAAGCTAAGGAACCGAGATCTCATCAGAAATCCAAACATGTACTGAGGAAATATCATCTGATCCGCGAGATCGTTGAGAGAGGTGACGTCTTGGTCGAAAGAGTCACTTCGGGAGATAATATAGCTGATCCCTTTACCAAGCCTTTGTCTAAATCAGTCCACGAGAAACATCGAGAGTCGATGGGACTTAGATACGAGAGCAGTTGGCTTTAGGTCAAGTGGGAGATTGATAGAGTAGGTGACCAACAAGCCAACCTGTGGCTGTGGTCGAACCTAATTTATTATTTAATTAATAAATATTATCAATTTATTTCGAAATTATGAAAGATTATTAATTATGATTAATTAAGGCATATGCTATATCTACTCCCCATGTTGAATCATAGATATAGTCCTGTACAGTTACACATGTTGTATGAATTCGGTTTTGTGGAAACCGAGAGATAATTCTGTTAACGCAACGTAACTGGTCAAACTCAGTTCCTAGTCGATGGGTTACGCCAATAACAAGGATACCCGGCCTTTCCCCCTTGAGACTAGCACTTAGTGTATGTGGACTAATCTCGAGCCTCGGTGTTGGGACATCGACATACATGAGTGGGTGCTCACTGTTGATGAGTTCACTGAACCCCTTCTCCCTGGAATCTCTAAGTGGTTATCACTGATCGAGTAGAGAATTCCATAATATAGTTGTACACAATTAATCCTTAAGACCCAAACATCACCGTGACTTCATCAGAGGACTAGCTGTATCGTAACGTGTTTCTGATTCCCTGGAAAGGGAGTAAGTCAAAAAAGGAGGCAATGTTCGTGCAGTTCGAAATCTGATGTGAAGTCTGTGCATGGTAGTAGGGGATCTGATCGCTTGATATAGATCATGGATGTCCTATGTGGTTCGTAGTCCCGGAATCTCTGGCCAGAGTTGAACAGTGAGGTGATTAGAGAAATGTGTTTCTCTAGATCAATCACGACTGGATTATACGAAGCCTAGAACGTTCGCAATGATATCAAACACAACAAGAGATCTCGATTGACCAATATCTCTAGTTTGATAAGGACATATGAATTGGAGGGATCATACTGTACGCTAACTATATTACAAGGTTCTTGCAGGCACTTCATTTGTATCTAGGGAATTAGTGAAGCGTGGTTTCTAGACGCTCGTCACTGATTCGTTGGGCACCGAATTGTTCGGAGATTAAATAATATGATTATTAATCTGAAACTCTCGGGAGTAGTTGATATAAGAACAATATGTTGTTCGAATCAAAATGTGTTGTGAGCCCACGGCTAGTTATACACCTGAACCATTGAGGGTCACATTCTCGTGTAAACCAATCCTTGAATACGATCATGTATTAATTAACTGTTAATTAAGTACATATAGTCGGAGGTCAATATGATTGAATCCGAGATTCATAATTGTGATTATGAGTTGGAAATATTAATGAGCTAAAGAAAACGGACACAATGGTGTACACTTTCTATTTTGGGAAATTTCCCGATTTAGCAGTACCCCTGAAATAGGCTTTCCGATTTTGTGAAATTGGAAATTTTTATTATTATCTCATATCGATGAGAAAATTAAAACGAGAAAGAAAATATAATCGTTATATTTTTCGGAGATCGAATTGATTGTCAATTTGGGAGAAACGTAATGACGGCTAATGAATTGGGCCGGCTAGGGTTAATGGATCCGATCCATTAGGGTTTAAGCCCAAGAAGCTCTTTTCTTCACCTATAAAAGGAGCTCCATAGGCATAAACTCAAACACACCAAAACCTAGAGAGCTCTAGCCCTAGTCTCTCCCTCTCCTCTCCCCTCTCTCGTCCGCCGCCCCAGCGCCGCCTCCCTCGGAGGACCGCCGCCCGGAGCCGCCGCCCGCCGCCGTCGCCGGCAGCCGCCCGCCTCGCCGGAATCCGATTCCGGCGCCATTTTTCTGGCCCGTTTTTCCCGTCGTATTCTCCCTCTCGTATTTCTAGTGCAATACGCGAGTGGGATTACCTATACGAGGTGAAACCTGATTTGACAAGAGACGCCGGAGGTTTGAACGAGCAACGCCCGAGCACGACGAGCCAAGCCCGCCCGCGCCCGAGCGCCGCCGCCGCGACCAGCCGAGAGCCGCCCCGGCTCTCCCCGTGATCAGCCCGCACGCCCCGCGTGCATCCGACGAATCCCTAAGGTACTCACGATTAAATCTGGATTTAATTGTTTTTGCGTTAACTGTTTGCGCTATAGTACTGGGATTATAATTGACAAATAAAATTAATAGAGATTAATTTAATTGTTAATTAAAAATCAATTTGATTTGAATTATATAATTGTGATTATGTTAATTGTCAAATTGACGCAATTAATTATGTCTGCATGTTTGCGTAATTAATTAAGTAGTGTAATTATTTTATATGATAAATATAATTGCGATTAAAGTAATTAATTTATTTGATAAATTTAATTGCGCTAGATTTAATTTATGTAGTATGGGATACATGAATTAAATGTTTAATTATTTGATAATTAAATTAAATGGTGGATTATTTATTTAATAGATTTGAATTAAATCAATTAATGCATGTAATATTGAAAATAGGATTTTCAATAAAATAAAATAAAATAAAATAAAATTTTTGTTTTCCGCTGCGTATACATGCACGATCCCCAACAGCATCCTCTCCATCGCCACCAAACCAAGGCTGACGAACCCCGCCCCTGACCTCTCGACGCCGCTGCTGGGAACCCGGACCACTACCTGTTAAGGAACTCACGGTCGAAGCCGCAGCCGTCGTAAATCAGAAATAAAGTTTGTATGAATTTTTTTTAGCTCAATCAGCTGCTGTTTAGGTTCAAATTCAAACTCACTTCTCGAGAGATTGCGATGGCGGTCCGATTGGTGCTTCCCGGCGAGCTGGCGAAGCACGCCGTTTCTGAAATGATTGATTTGGTGAAATTGTAATGGAATGTTGAATCGATGTTTTTATCACGAGTTTTGTGTATTTTTTTCATTCGAGTTTTATGTATTTTTATTTTACATTCAGTGATTTTATACGACATTCAGTGTTTTTAATTCCTATTCAGTGTCTTTCGGTCGCACTTAGCGTATTTTTGAATCAAACAGTGTATTAATGTGACATTCAGTGTTTTTCATTCCTATTCAGTGTCTTTCAGTGGCACTCAGTGCATTTCAGTCATATTCAGTGTGTTTAAGTCATATTCAGTGCGTTTAAGTCTTATTCAGTGTGTTGACTCTCATTAACTTGTTTCATGTTGAATGACCAAAACACTGAATGTCATAAAAAAAACACTGAACGTCATAAAAATACATTTAAAATAAAATAAATATTATTTCAAAAAAAATCAATATTTCGACCCTTTCAAACATATTTAACAAAATGTATCACATGACAATTTCGATTATAAAACATTGCAGCAAATAAAACTTTCATACATGAAATATAATACATACAAATGCACTTATTTGGCTATTCGAGATTCAAACTAAATACAGTAGAAACTCTATACAGTAATACTCTATATAAGAATAAACTTCCTATAGTAATAAAAAAATCCAGTCCCAACTTGGAATCAGTTATAAATAGGAATAAACTCCACATTGTCATAAGTCATACATTTTGAAAGTCCCGTCTTAAGGATTTACGACTCTATATAGGAATAAATGATTAATATATAATAAAAATATTTATAAATAATATTTTTATTTATTAAAATCAATAACATGTTTAAGTTAACTTAAAATATTTATCAAAATCAATAACATATAGTATATGGTCAAAGTTTATAGTTCTTAGATACATTAATATTTTATTCAATTTGTATGTTAAACAAAGTTTTTATCCATATATGTTGAAATTTTATTATTCAAAACTATTAAATTTATTTTGTGAATTTAAAGATATATAATATTGTTTGTATATTATTTTTATATTTATATTATTTTTTATACGAAAAAATTATTTTTATTTTGTAAAACTCTGTATAAGAATAACTCTTTATAGTAATATTTTTTCTCGGTCCCAACGATATGACTGTACAGAGTTTCTACTGTAAATAAATAAATGATATCATCATCTTCCGGTTCCACGTGTCGGATTGCCTCGACTTTCTTTTCCTCCCTCTCTGCTGATTCCTCATGTTCATGTGACAATCAGTGTTATTAATTTCTATTCAGTTTATTTCAGCCCTGTTCAGTGTATTTTTAACCAAACAGTGTATTCGTGTGACATTCAGTGTTTTTCATTCCTATTCAGTGTCTTTCAGTCGCACTCAGTGTATTTTTTAATCAAATAGTGTATTCACGTGACATTCAGTGTTTTTCATTCCTATTCAGTGTGTTTCAGTCTTATTCAGTGTATTTTTTAATCAAACAGTGTATTCATAAGACATTCATTCTTATTCAGTGTGTTTCATTCCTATTCAGTGTATTTCAGTCATGTTCAGTGTTTTTTTTTAATCAATCAGTGTATTCATGTGACATTCAGTGTTTTTTCATTCATATTCTGTGTCTTTCAGTCATGTTCAGTGTGTTTCAGTCCTATTCAGTGTTCGGTCCCGGAAACCACGACCGAACAGCCCGTAGCATCGCGGAGGAGCAGCCCGATCGAGCCCTAGCCACGGCCGAAGCCGCAGCCGCTCGATCGCTCCAACCGCGAGCGATCGCCCGCCGCTTAGGCGGGCTGTGGGCTACCCGGCCGAGCTCCACGCGGTGATTCATCCGCCGGGAACCACCAGCCGGCCGGCGGTCCGGCGATCCTCGATCGCCACCGCCCCGGTTGGTCCCGGTCCGAATCTCCGACTCTCGGATCTTGTTTTTTCGATAATTATTTCTATGAATTAAATAGCAGAAATATTTATTTCACCTTTAGATTCGTTGTGCGGAGAAACGAGATCTTAATGAAGACCTTCACACCGATATGTGTGACTATTTGACTCTCATTAACTTGTTTAATGTTGGATACCAAAACACTGAATGTCATAAAAAAATACTGAACGTCATAAAAACACACTGAAAATAAAATAAATATTATTCCAAAAAAATCTATACTTCGACCATTTCGAACATATTTAAAAAAATGTATCACATGACAATTTCAATTACAAATCAAATATAATTCAGAAAATGATTCATTCGAAACAAATAATTAAGATCATAATTAATATTATGTGTACAATAAAACTTCATTTTCGTCTCCATCCTTGTGCTCGTCATCAGCTTCTTTGTGCTCTTCATCATCATCATTGTCCTCTTTATCATCATACTTGTGCTCGTCATCATCCGATCCATAGCCTTTTCAATCAGCTCCTTGCGCTCTTGATGAAAATAGAGCAGACAATGACAAACAATTTGATGAGCAACTGGCAGCATAAAGCTCTCATAACAAACAGTGAACTCATGAAAATACATTGACCAGAATATAGGATAAGAGCCTAAGCCCTTCAGTGTTCAATTGATCTCCATACACACTTAAACAGCTGGGAAATACACATACACACAAAAAAGAAAAAAAAAACTATACAAGAAAACCGTGATAATGGCATGCATAACCTAAACACCCTTCAAATTCCAGGTTTTGGACTCTTGATTATCATGTTCATAGAAAATATCAAGGAGTCTTCATGTATCTCTACTCACTATTAACTTTACATCAACATCTAATATCAACTACGAATGAATTATCTAGGTTGGAATTGACATCAGAATATCTTCAAAGGTGCTTTCATGTATTTGTTAATTTTGGTTTCATGAGAGAAAACAACTAGTCAAGATTTCTAATCAAACCGAACATTTATCGAGTTATCGAGAGTTTCGATTTTACCCAACCAAGCAAACTACATATTAGATTGATTTAAGCTACAACCCGAAAGAAAACACAACACACACAAACATAGAGCAAAACGATGTCGTTTAATACCAGTGAGATCAGCTAGAAGAGCGCGGCAGGTCCCCGGGGTCATGTTAGTGGCAACGTCGAGAAGCCAAAACCCGACCACAAACACCACAACCTTTCTTCTGCCCTTGATCTACGAGGAGCCACCCAATCCAAATTTTCAGACCATCTACACCCCCAAATCGACCGTGGCAATCTCCTGGAATACGATTCGCAGTCGAAATCGACGTGTTAAGTTCATCATTCCTTTTCACCATACTCAAAACACAACAATAAAAGTTGGAATGAATCTATATACAGTAAAAGAATTCGGAGCGTAACCTTCAAGTCGACATATCTGAAAAGAGTAACCCGAAATGATGGCATTCCACGTCACGACATTTCTCACGGGCATTTCATCGAACACCATGGACGTGAATGTTTTCTCGGGCCTCCGCCCGAAGGAGCGGTGGTACCCCACCAGCACGACGGTGAATTTCCGGCTGGACACGTCGGAAGCTAATCCGACGAGAGTGGCTTCGCCGTCGGGGTAAAATCGGGAGACGGGCCGATCTCGGGTTGCTGACGTAATAGACGCCCTTGTTGGGGACGCTTGAGCAGCACATCAACCCGTTGCTGGAGGCTCGGATTTTGACCCTGTCGGTCCTTGATGAAATCGGGCGAGAATTCGGAGACGCCGTCAAACCCTAGGTAAATCGCAGAGAGATAATCGCGGCGATTTGCCTTCCCTTATTTGAGTTTGTACATCGTCGATCGAACGTTCATCGAGACCTTGAGCTGCGGGAGGCAGTTGGCGAAGACGAGGGTTCGATCGCAGTCGGGAATCGGGGGCTCGACCTCTGCGTGCGTAAGGGAGAGGGGAAAGAAAGAGGGGAAGGGTAACGATGTCTTTACACATTTTAGGCGGCCTAATTGATACGAGTAATTTCTCAAAAGCCTTATTGGTCAAAAAATGTTGAAAAATGGTCTTATTCTCATTTTCCCAAAAAAAATAACAATTATAATTTTCAATACTAATTTATTTATATTAATATTATTATTTTTTCACCTAAATCATTAATTATTTATTTAATCAATAATATTTATCTTTACTTTATTATTTAACTAATAAAAACAATTTTTTTAATTTAGGATAAAAAATTAGCTTGTACGAAAGCATCTCGTCAATTTTTTATAAGGGTAAAATACACTTTCCTACCTGAGGTTTAACAAATTTTACACTTTCCTACCTCACCGGAAAAACGTTGCATGCGCCTACCTGAGGTTTAACATAGTTACACATTCCTACCTGCGACTTGCCTGAAGCGAATATTCGGTGGAATATTCCGATTTCAAGGGTAAATACGTAACTTCCTACTCAATTTTTTGGCAGATTACCTATATACCCTCAGTCAACAAGGTCAACAATAATTAAATTAAAAAAAATAAACCAAAACAAAAAACATAAATAGAAGAACGAGCAATGAAATCCCTACCTGATCGACGCGAAGGAAATGCGATAAAATTTACAGAAACTACAAATTATTAATGGCAAATTTCATTACTTTAAAGGCCCAATTCGTTTCCACACCCACAATTCACATAAAGATAACAACTTTTTTTCATTTACCGGAACTATCGAAGCAGCAAAAGGGGAAATCGAGTAAAAAATTAGGGTTTTTTACCGTCGGATTCGAGGCAAATACGGCATTGAATTTGCTCGTCGGGACCCGCCTCTAGGTCAATCTCGGAGAGGTCTTTCATCGGCGTCGGCGCCACCAGCGGCGAAGAATCAAAGGGCTCGTCGGCCATCGTTGAAAACGATACTGACAATAATCAACGGCGGTGATCGAATTCAGCAACAATTCGAATCGAAATTCATGCGCGGAGGAATAATCCGAAAACCCCCTTTTCAAAAAATCCCCAAAAAAATTATACAAATTCAGGCTTGTTGAATATTGAAGGGGGCTCAGCTCAGAATTCAGACTTTCAGTTTTAAAAGTCTGAGCATTTTTTTTTTCTTCTTTAATTTTTTATTTATTTTGAATTTGAGAGAAAATGGATTTGGTAAATTAGGGATTTGATGATGAAGGAGTTCGGACGAGAATTGAAACCCGTAAATGTTTTTTTCATTTCTTGTTTTCTTTAAATAAATTAATTAATTAAATGTGTAATTACATAAATGTCCTCCCACCTACGTACCATTACAATACTCAATCTCACTTAGGGAGCGTGATATCCACTTGCTCGGAATATTCCACCGAATATTCGCTTCAGGCAAGTCGCAGGTAGGAATGTGTAACTATGTTAAACTTCAGGTAGGAATATGTTTTTCCGATGAGGTAGAAAAGTGTAAAATTTGTTAAACCTAAGGTAGGAAAGTGTATTTTACCCTTTTTATACCTTTTTATAACGAAAACATATCATCAGACAACAGCATAAGAATAACGCGCGAACTAGTTTGAGTCCAAATGTCCAATCCAAAGTGTCCACTACTCCACTTGCCACTCAAGTGAACTATAATTAAAGGCTTCTAGAAGAAATTGATTGATTGGAGTGGGTTAGTTCCATTTTATTTTATCTACTAATCTAAGCCTGACTAATAATTCATACTCCATGCATAATTTGATTAGCTTTTTTCTTTTTTATATGATTTTTATTAAATTCAAAGGTTTTTAGAATACATTTTTTTTATCGATTAACACGATTTTTCAAAAACTCGACAGAAGGTATTCAAAATACGTATGAGTGTATAAATTTCAGATTGATTTTTAGTACAATAAAAATTAATTTGGGTTCGAGATGAATTTTACCGTATATATAAAATATTATTTTTAATTATACATTTCAAATACAATTAGTTTTATTAATAATATTTTATTTACTAAAAAATGTTTTTTCAAGTGCATGGAATAATTTAAAAAAATATATAAATATTAAAAATAATTTTACTTATTATTTTATACTATAAATTACTTAAAATTTAAATTATTTATATTCAATTTGGTTCAAAATTATATTATTTTAAACAAAGAGTAGCAAAATTAATAATTTTTGTCAGTACATTTGTTCGAAGAATAAGGATTTTTTTACATCCAGAATTTTATATACTTTTACAAATCGTAATTGAATAAACTCAAAATTTAAAAGTTTTAAAAAATTTTATAAACTACACAATCAATACAATCCTTAATAAGGAATACAACATGTCGTCCGTGTGATGTTTGATGGACATGAAGTATTGTCACACTTTCTTTTTTGAATCGTCCAATAATAGTTGTCATATACGGAAAAAGAAAATCATCATTACCCTCTTTAAAATTACACAATATTTCTAAATGTCCTCAGTTTTACTTTACAAAAATTAATATCTCACTAATGTGACAACATAAATTAAAATAAGAATTAAAATTAATACTTTTTGTTCCAGAGCAATAGATAGTTAATGTTGATTTTTTTGTCCTTTCAATAAATATGATAAATAGTATACAAAAATTATAAAAAAATAACTAAAATAAAATGTAATAGTTAAATTTTATTTTAATTATTTTTTCATAATTTTGTATATTATTTATCATATATATTGGACGTACAAAAAAAATCAACTTTGACCACATGTGTAAGAGTAGAAAAATAATTGAAAAAAACCAAAACTAAATAAAGCATAAATATCTTGGAAGCCAATCAAATGCACACCGTTTCTAGAAGCTTTATCTTTCAGTACCTAGAGGTGGGTCAGTATTTGGTTGTCTCGCACGATGTCACCTCACACTAGTCTTATTACCTTTTTTTTTGTGTGCGTATGTTCACTAATATTATAGGAGTAGATGATATATATTGATAAATTTAAAAGCTAACATAGTTAAATATAAAAATATTTCAACAAGAATAGAATAAGCTAAGATTTTTGTAGGAAGACTTCGAGATCTTTAAATTATGATTACTTGAATCCGTAAAGTTACAATCGCACTTCTATTCATTCTGCGAGTCATTTTTTTTCAATCGACTAGTCTAATATTTAAGGATCAAGTTTTCTTTCTCATGTTGTCATGTGTAAGGGCTCACCATTATTACGTATTTGATTCATTGATTATAATCAATAGCTTATTCGACTCACTCGTGTACACCAAATATCACTTCACACGCACCGCTTCGATCATCAATTGTTGGAATTATTTTAATAATTCATGTATTTTGACAAAAGTTGTGTAATTTTTATGGTAATAAAAATGTATTCGATTTCGAGTTTAATCGTTACAATTATTATCTCCGTGTTACGAGGTAATCGTGGTATTTTATTTCTTCAAAATCCGTTAATCGGTGAGTGAGAAATAAATGTTTGAAGATTGCTATAAATACTACTTTGGTGAATGAAGCAATTATTATTTTGTTGGGATAAATGTTATCCCACATTGGAATAATACCAAAAGTCATATCTCTTTAAATGTGATAAGAGAGTATAGTGTTCAACAAGTTGACTAAGTCCATGCACCCCTAGCGGTACATGGCAAGGGCCACACGCGCCCGACCCGGGCTCGGG
Source organism: Euphrasia confusa (assembly GCA_954870475.1). NCBI lineage: Eukaryota > Viridiplantae > Streptophyta > Magnoliopsida > Lamiales > Orobanchaceae > Euphrasia > Euphrasia confusa. The sequence goes on from OX940961.1 coordinate 18,775,193, forward strand.
CTTGGTCTAGGCTCCTTGGTCAATTGGACTCTGGGCTGGACCTGGGCTTCCTGGGGCCCACTGGGCCAATTGGGTTGGCTGTCTATATCTTTTTGGACACGCTCCGATTGAAGTATTTGGGCTCGTCTTGATCGACCCAAGAGTTGAACACGTTGGTTAAGCCTTTGGGCTCGGCCCAACTTAAAGGTTATGAATATTAATTAATTTCGTAATTAATTGGGCTTGGTCTTGGCTCCTTGGTCAATTGGACTCTGGGCTTCCCGGGGCCCACTGGGCCAATTGGGCTGGCTGTCTATATCTTTTTGGACACGGTCCGATTGAAGTATTTGGGCTCGTCTTGATCGACCCAATAGTTGAACACGTTGATTAAGCATTTGGGCTCGGCCCAACTTAAAGGTTATGAATATTAATTAATTTCGTAATTAATTAATTGGGTTAATTGCTGAAGTGGGCGGTTAGAGATGGAGTGGTCAAACTCCACTTGCTGGAACTGCCGAACTGCCCTGAATCGCCAACTGCTGTGAGTGGTGTGTAACTCCCCGAGTGATGTCTATATATAGACCTGTACATGCATCATTTCACGCACGAGAAATCAGACGAGAAAAGACGAATATTCATATCATCATATCATACGCATCGAGTGCTCAGTAATCACAGTTTCCGTTCAACCGAGGGTTCGATTCAGTGTGCAAATCGTTCGAGCCCCGCTGCCGTTGTATCTTTGGGATCAGAGAGCCTGTAACCGTAGCATACACGGGGCTTTACTGATTTGCGAAAAGTGCAAACGCCTCGGCCAGCAACCTGCCGTTTTACTTTCCGTTCTTATCTTTGTTTTATTCCGGTTTGACTAACCCGTTTGTTACATTTTTCCCAACATCAATTAGTTTTGAGTATGTTAGGTTGGCATGGCAACAAGTTAACTACTGTAATAAGGGGCTCATAGAGTCATACTCATATTGTATGAATAGATAATTAGGTTGCTGATTTAAGCACAACTCATGATATTGAAGACCTACCAACCGTATGATTCGTTATTTATTCATGGAAACTCACCTATCAGCTATGAAAATGACTTGCACAATATTTAATTTCTTATTACGAGCTAGGTTTATTTCTTACTCCATATATATATATATATATATATATATATATATATATATATATATATATATATATATATATGTTTTTTTAGTAATATAAAATTTTACATTTTGAAATATATATGAACTTTTTTATTATCTATCTATGTAAATATATAAAAATTGGAGTACATTATTTGTTAAAATTGACACTTGATTTTTAGCTGAACTCGTATGTCAACGTGTTGCTTGCGATTATGAGTAAGTCAGATCGAGGCCGAGACAACACAACTAAGGACGAGTTCGACATTTAATAATTTGTGCTGGGAGGCCGGCCAAGAAATTAAATCTTTTAAATGGAAATCGAGAGAGAGAATGACAATTAAGTTGTATTTTGGCCAAATGAGTTATATTGACAATCAAAGACAAGATGCTTCATTTCCTTCAACTTAAATAAATTAATCAAACAAGTACTTCTCTTTGAGCTCGATCAAATTAGATTTACATCTTTTTCTCCAGTGGCGATCGAGATGATCATATCCTTAAAAATGTCTCGAGTCTCTTAATTAAACTCTCTTATTTCAAAGCGGTTGAATTTTTGATGTATGCATTTTATGGTATGCACGCATCTTAACATGGCGCATTTCATTAGTGAGTGATGTTGTGCCCCATTTTCATTTATGATTATTATTATTTATTTATTGCCGTTATTTATTGAAGCAATGGGCTCCACTCTCTCGGCCCCACGCCGGAAGCCGCCCACGATGATCGGGAGAAGGCCGACCAGAGGATGTGCCGAGCAAGCAAGAGTCAGCCGAGCAGACGACAAGATGACGGTCAGGGATATGCATTCCCGAGGACAAAGCCTGCTCGCCCGGATGCCGACAGATTAAAGCGCCACAAAAGGAAGACTCGAGGTCGGTCCCCCCGGCTCAGCAAAGGCGGCGCATTAAAGGGTTCAACAGTCTTTTTACCATTTTAGGGTTATGAGTTGTCACATGTCAAGGCCCAATAAGGAAAGGCACAATTCCTTTTTGTAAACCCTAATGGTAGCCCTATAAATAGAGGGAACTGTAATAGGAAATTCAGACACATTCCTCAAGAAAGATTCCAGCCCAAAAATATTCTCTCTCATTTTTTCTATTTTCAGCTAAGAACACATTTAATCTTCACCAAAACTAGTCCTCAAAATCCCAGAAAATAGTTAACGATTTTTCACCCGTTAACAATTGGCGCTAGAAGGAGGGGGCTACCTCGAGCGCTAGTTTCGGTGTCGAGCTTTTTTTTTCTTCTTGTTTTCTTCTTGCGATGAAATCTGCAGGTACCTCAAGCAGCGCCGCCGTCGCCTCCGCCGGCGAAGTCGACGAACAAAGAGACGGCGCGGAGAGAACGCCTCTGCTGAAAGACGGCGTCGGGACGGCCCCTCCAGAACTCCCAGACGAAATCGCTCGTCAAATAGCGATGATAGAGAGACTACGCGCCGAGGAGGCCGAGATGAGGGAGAGACAGAGGGCCCTCCGCGAAGAGCTGGCGGAGGCCGAGAAGCTTGTTTTGGGTCGTTTTTGTTGGAAAGAATGAAGTACGGGTGGATACGAGGGTTTCGCAACGACTACCAAACCAAGTAAATTTTTATGTAGAAAGGGCTGAAATTTCTAGGCCCGGGGGGAAAAGGATAAGAATCCGAGCTCAAGAAGATAATGTCTTTTATTTAGATAATACTTTTAATTGTATTTTTCGCCGCCCTTACAATGAGACGGGGAGGCCGGCTTTTATAGGCGAGAGCACATGCTCATGCATAGCCACGACATCACGACACGTTAAGTCTACTCTAGGATCATTAAATGCCGGGGCACGATTCCGAGCTGGGTTTAAGCGAGTCCCGGGACATGAGTTCGACTGGATTTGTGCGACTTCCGTTCGGAGACTTTGGCGGAGGTGCTTCCCGATTTGTCCTTTTGGATTAGCCATGATAGGGCGGTGCTATTTCCTCGGCCCGGGGTGGCGCTTCGAGCGCGTTGCATGAGCCCGGGCCCGGGGTCCGGTCGGGTTTCGTTGCGGGGCATGCCCTGCCTGATGCTTCGGGACGTCGTTCCCTAGTCGTTGGGTCGTGGGGATCAGCGCAGCTCCCTCCCCTCCGTCGGTTTCCCGGGGTTGTGTTCATGCATGGTTTGCATGGGCTCGGACCCGGTGTTCGGCCTAAGTTTCCTTCGTCGGTTTCGAGCACCGCGGGCGGGCCTGCCTTTCCACGTGTACAAATTGATTTTTTATCCCCCAACATTGGCCCCCGGAAACATCGTCGGAAAGCACGAGATCCGGGGAGGTTTCCGCTCGTTGGGCCGGCGACGCGCCACCTCTATTGTTGATTGGGCTGATTTCCCGCCGGTCGGTCCTTCCTTAAATGAGGTAGTTGGTGGCTGGATGACCTGTTTGCCTCACCTCTCTCCTCGAGAGGCTCGTCTTGGTCTGGGTGCCTTTCGTCCTGCGGCTCTCTGAAAGGCTGAATTAGCCACTAAATGCTGTGCTCTCGGAGTGGTGCTCCCAGGAGGTGGTGTTGGAGAATGGGATTGACCGTCTGGTTCTTCTGGGCTATAAATCGGGTCCAAGGCCGTTGCTCGCCTTATCTCGTTTTCTTTATGTCTAACCATCCCCATCGATCCGCTCACTCCGCAGTGGGACCTATCACCCAAGTTCGCGAGCACGAGCCGGGTGACGAGTCGCGGGTGGAGACGGCGGATTCCGGGGAGCGACGCTACGTGGTGTCCCGTAAGTTCAATCCACGTTACCACCGCGAGGTTCTCCTGATGTCGTCGCCCTTCGCGCAGATGTACAAACATGTGTGGCCCGCCCTGCTCGCTGTCAGCGACTCCTCCGGCTGCCTCTGGGTTTTTGACTTGATCCCCGGTGGCAATCGCCTGGGTATCGGAGGCATTGGCTGGGCCGTGTTTGTGAAGCATATGCAGCTTCAAGATGGATGGCGGGTGGAGCTTCGGTGGTCGGAGATGGAGGATATCAACGTCGCCGTTACTCGAGAGGACGGGTCTTTGGTTCCTGTCCCGCCGACCTTGTTTTGACTCGGTGGTCGGGGAAGCTCTCTCTCTCCCGCGTCGTGCTTCGGCGGCTTTTGAAAAGGGTTTTGTAATATCTGAAGTGGGCGGTTAGAGATGGAGTGGTCAAACTCCACTTGCTGGAACTGCCGAACTGCCCTGAATCGCCAACTGCTGTGAGTGGTGTGTAACTCCCCGAGTGATGTCTATATATAGACCTGTACATGCATCATTTCACGCACGAGAAATCAGACGAGAAAAGACGAATATTCATATCATCATATCATACGCATCGAGTGCTCAGTAATCACAGTTTCCGTTCAACCGAGGGTTCGATTCAGTGTGCAAATCGTTCGAGCCCCGCTGCCGTTGTATCTTTGGGATCAGAGAGCCTGTAACCGTAGCATACACGGGGCTTTACTGATTTGCGAAAAGTGCAAACGCCTCGGCCAGCAACCTGCCGTTTTACTTTCCGTTCTTATCTTTGTTTTATTCCGGTTTGACTAACCCGTTTGTTACATTTTTCCCAACATCAATTAGTTTTGAGTATGTTAGGTTGGCATGGCAACAAGTTAACTACTGTAATAAGGGGCTCATAGAGTCATACTCATATTGTATGAATAGATAATTAGGTTGCTGATTTAAGCACAACTCATGATATTGAAGACCTACCAACCGTATGATTCGTTATTTATTCATGGAAACTCACCTATCAGCTATGAAAATGACTTGCACAATATTTAATTTCTTATTACGAGCTAGGTTTATTTCTTACTCCATATATATATATATATATATATATATATATATATATATATATATATATATATATATATATATATATATATATATATATATATATATATATATATATATATATGTTTTTTTAGTAATATAAAATTTTACATTTTGAAATATATATGAACTTTTTTATTATCTATCTATGTAAATATATAAAAATTGGAGTACATTATTTGTTAAAATTGACACTTGATTTTTAGCTGAACTCGTATGTCAACGTGTTGCTTGCGATTATGAGTAAGTCAGATCGAGGCCGAGACAACACAACTAAGGACGAGTTCGACATTTAATAATTTGTGCTGGGAGGCCGGCCAAGAAATTAAATCTTTTAAATGGAAATCGAGAGAGAGAATGACAATTAAGTTGTATTTTGGCCAAATGAGTTATATTGACAATCAAAGACAAGATGCTTCATTTCCTTCAACTTAAATAAATTAATCAAACAAGTACTTCTCTTTGAGCTCGATCAAATTAGATTTACATCTTTTTCTCCAGTGGCGATCGAGATGATCATATCCTTAAAAATGTCTCGAGTCTCTTAATTAAACTCTCTTATTTCAAAGCGGTTGAATTTTTGATGTATGCATTTTATGGTATGCACGCATCTTAACATGGCGCATTTCATTAGTGAGTGATGTTGTGCCCCATTTTCATTTATGATTATTATTATTTATTTATTGCCGTTATTTATTGAAGCAATGGGCTCCACTCTCTCGGCCCCACGCCGGAAGCCGCCCACGATGATCGGGAGAAGGCCGACCAGAGGATGTGCCGAGCAAGCAAGAGTCAGCCGAGCAGACGACAAGATGACGGTCAGGGATATGCATTCCCGAGGACAAAGCCTGCTCGCCCGGATGCCGACAGATTAAAGCGCCACAAAAGGAAGACTCAAGGTCGGTCCCCCCGGCTCAGCAAAGGCGGCGCATTAAAGGGTTCAACAGTCTTTTTATCATTTTAGGGTTATGAGTTGTCACATGTCAAGGCCCAATAAGGAAAGGCCCAATTCCTTTTTGTAAACCCTAATGGTAGCCCTATAAATAGAGGGAACTGTAATAGGAAATTCAGACACATTCCTCAAGAAAGATTCCAGCCCAAAAATATTCTCTCTCATTTTTTCTATTTTCAGCTAAGAACACATTTAATCTTCACCAAAACTAGTCCTCAAAATCCCAGAAAATAGTTAACGATTTTTCACCCGTTAACAATTGGCGCTAGAAGGAGGGGGCTACCTCGAGCGCTAGTTTCGGTGTCGAGCTTTTTTTTTCTTCTTGTTTTCTTCTTGCGATGAAATCTGCAGGTACCTCAAGCAGCGCCGCCGTCGCCTCCGCCGGCGAAGTCGACGAACAAAGAGACGGCGCGGAGAGAACGCCTCTGCTGAAAGACGGCGTCGGGACGGCCCCTCCAGAACTCCCAGACGAAATCGCTCGTCAAATAGCGATGATAGAGAGACTACGCGCCGAGGAGGCCGAGATGAGGGAGAGACAGAGGGCCCTCCGCGAAGAGCTGGCGGAGGCCGAGAAGCTTGTTTTGGGTCGTTTTTGTTGGAAAGAATGAAGTACGGGTGGATACGAGGGTTTCGCAACGACTACCAAACCAAGTAAATTTTTATGTAGAAAGGGCTGAAATTTCTAGGCCCGGGGGGAAAAGGATAAGAATCCGAGCTCAAGAAGATAATGTCTTTTATTTAGATAATACTTTTAATTGTATTTTTCGCCGCCCTTACAATGAGACGGGGAGGCCGGCTTTTATAGGCGAGAGCACATGCTCATGCATAGCCACGACATCACGACACGTTAAGTCTACTCTAGGATCATTAAATGCCGGGGCACGATTCCGAGCTGGGTTTAAGCGAGTCCCGGGACATGAGTTCGACTGGATTTGTGCGACTTCCGTTCGGAGACTTTGGCGGAGGTGCTTCCCGATTTGTCCTTTTGGATTAGCCATGATAGGGCGGTGCTATTTCCTCGGCCCGGGGTGGCGCTTCGAGCGCGTTGCATGAGCCCGGGCCCGGGGTCCGGTCGGGTTTCGTTGCGGGGCATGCCCTGCCTGATGCTTCGGGACGTCGTTCCCTAGTCGTTGGGTCATGGGGATCAGCGCAGCTCCCTCCCCTCCGTCGGTTTCCCGGGGTTGTGTTCATGCATGGTTTGCATGGGCTCGGACCCGGTGTTCGGCCTAAGTTTCCTTCGTCGGTTTCGAGCACCGCGGGCGGGCCTGCCTTTCCACGTGTACAAATTGATTTTTTATCCCCCAACATTGGCCCCCGGAAACATCGTCGGAAAGCACGAGATCCGGGGAGGTTTCCGCTCGTTGGGCCGGCGACGCGCCACCTCTATTGTTGATTGGGCTGATTTCCCGCCGGTCGGTCCTTCCTTAAATGAGGTAGTTGGTGGCTGGATGACCTGTTTGCCTCACCTCTCTCCTCGAGAGGCTCGTCTTGGTCTGGGTGCCTTTCGTCCTGCGGCTCTCTGAAAGGCTGAATTAGCCACTAAATGCTGTGCTCTCGGAGTGGTGCTCCCAGGAGGTGGTGTTGGAGAATGGGATTGACCGTCTGGTTCTTCTGGGCTATAAATCGGGTCCAAGGCCGTTGCTCGCCTTATCTCGTTTTCTTTATGTCTAACCATCCCCATCGATCCGCTCACTCCGCAGTGGGACCTATCACCCAAGTTCGCGAGCACGAGCCGGGTGACGAGTCGCGGGTGGAGACGGCGGATTCCGGGGAGCGACGCTACGTGGTGTCCCGTAAGTTCAATCCACGTTACCACCGCGAGGTTCTCCTGATGTCGTCGCCCTTCACGCAGATGTACAAATATGTGTGGCCCGCCCTGCTCGCTGTCAGCGACTCCTCCGGCTGCCTCTGGGTTTTTGACTTGATCCCCGGTGGCAATCGCCTGGGTATCGGAGGCATTGGCTGGGCCGTGTTTGTGAAGCATATGCAGCTTCAAGATGGATGGCGGGTGGAGCTTCGGTGGTCGGAGATGGAGGATATCAACGTCGCCGTTACTCGAGAGGACGGGTCTTTGGTTCCTGTCCCGCCGACCTTGTTTTGACTCGGTGGTCGGGGAAGCTCTCTCTCTCCCGCGTCGTGCTTCGGCGGCTTTTGAAAAGGGTTTTGTAATTTCTGTGTGTTTGTATCTCGGGCCCCGGGACCCGGACATCGCGTCGCGGTGCGAATTCCCTGAAATAATTTTTAATAAAAGGAAGAAAATTGATAATAGAAAAATAGGTTCCCGGGCGTCGGTTCGGAATCCGGTCCAAACCCATTCGGGGCCTTCACCCGGTGCGGTTTGGTTCCTTGGGATTCGGACGGTCGCGGCGGTTCCCCAGGCTAATGATGACGCCTTTTTGGTGTGTCACGTCTGCTGGGCACCTCTTTAAAATCCGATCCTAACCCAATCATTCCTCCGACTCCGAAATCCCTTACGCCCTTTTCCGGTCATCTTCTCCGGCGAAGAAAAAAGAAAAAACCTTTTCTCCAAAAAACTCGAAACCATGGTGAGCTCCTCCGTGGGAAGCAACGACTTCAACCCGCCGGAGATAATCTACATCTCCTCCGACGAGGAGCCCGCGGCGGCACCGGAGCCACCTCAAGAGGCGCCGGAAATATTCGACGTTTCCTCCGACTCGGATCCGGATGCCGGGGACAGCCACCTGTCCGTCCCCCCTTCTTTCGAGGTCGCGCGCTTTTGGCACGCCCGGACCTTCACCGGGTCCCTGCGCCGGCCGGGGGCGAGGCTGCCGCCGCCTCTGACCGTCCCCTTTCGGGGCTTGGAGAAACGGAGCATAGTTCTCCGGGATGAGCTGGGTCAGGACTGGCCAATGCACATGGTGCGCTGCGGAGATCGCCTCCGTATCTCAGGAAAAGGGTGGAGGACCTTTTGCCGCCATGTAGGCATAGGCCAAGGGTGGCGCGTGCGAGTCCAGTGGGACTGGGAGATGTGGTCGAAGGTCTTCGTGATCGACGGAGAGGGCGTGGCCCGGTAGCGGCTTAGATAACTCCTCCACCGGGGGATAGGTTAGCTAGGGTTTTTTCTGGTGTTTCATACGTATTTTTGCGATGATGTAGTGTAGACCCCATGAGGTCCCTCCGTTCCTTGTAAAAAATTATCATATGTAATTCCATCATTTTGTCCAATCGGCAGCCCTCCTTGTTTCGATCGCCTTTTGCTTGTATTCTTCTTTTTGCGGAATCGAGACTCAATTCTTCGCGAACGAATTTTCCCGGGTGTCACGACCCAATCAGGCTTGCCCCGGGGTTGATAACCATCGCCTCATGCCCCGGGTCCCGGGCGTTGATTCGTGTTAGCGCCTCGGGCGGTCCTTTGTTGCGAGTCCGGGCCTCGGGCCTACTTCGTAGGGTTGCAGGGGCGAGCAATCCAGTAGGCTATCATTGGTATCTTGTTGGGCCCACTCGTGCCCAATGGGCCTTGTTGGGCCGCGTGGGAAAGACAAGTACTTGAGTGCGTTTACGGATAACTGCTCCCGCCCTTTCAAATCTTGCGTGCGTATCTTGTCTAAAAAATCGTCGTGTTTGTTGCCCACTTCCTTACGTGCTTTAGCGATTCGCAAACCCTAAATCGACCGGCGCATAGGTAATTGATCTCCTCTAATTTTACTTTCTTTCTCGCCCAATTTTTGTTGCTTCCGTTCTGAGACGATGTCGAGCCCGCGGGATGAAGTCATGGCCGAGGCGGAAGGATCCTTCGCGAGTTCGGGCGGTGGTGCCGCTCTGAGTGGTTCCTCGTCCGGTTCTGGCGAAGACAGCGATATTCATTTGCTTCATGCCCAATTTCTCTGTCTGATGGATGAGAAGTTTCCGCCGTCCGCCGCCCTGGATTTTCCGAGCTACTATCGGACCCACCGCTACGCGGCCGTCGTTCGCGACCCCTACTCCCCGCCCGCCGAGTGCCATACCCCCAAATGGGGCGATCATGGCAAACCCAGCGTGATCACCGCGGAGATGATTGAGCGGAAAAGAACCGTGTGGCGGGTGCCGGTGGACGTGCACCTTCACGCTCCGGCCCCCGGGGAGTCTCCGTGCTGCCCGCCTCCCGGGATGGTAGCCGTGGGGACGGATGCCCTGGATCTTGGGTTACGCTTCCCTCTTCACCCTTCGGTGAGTGCGGCGTTGCGATTTTGGCGGGTGGCCCCGCACCAGCTCCACCCCAATGGATGGGCTCAGATCATAGCCTTCCTATCCCTGCTGGGTAGCTCCGGACTGATCCGGGTCTTGACTGATGCCGAGATCCGTCGTTCGTTCGGGATTTCGAGCACTGGAGGGCTGAAAGGGCGTTTTACGGTGAAGGGTCGCGATGGCATCCCTACCGTCGGGGTGAAGTCCTCGAAGGTTGACATTCCCTGGCCGAGGTGGCTTTATGTCTCGGGGGCTTGGCGGACTCTGACGCCGGCGGGGGAGATCGATATCCCCACGAAATATTCAGAGAAAATTCTGAGTGAGTCGAATTTGTTTTTAAATATCGTCCCCCCTTGCTGATTCTTGACCTCTACTTCTATGTGCTCAGGTGTCAATACTCGGAGAGAAGGCCCCCTGAACTGGGACTATCAGGTCGCCTTGAAGATCGCCGAAGCTTACACCTCGTCTGAGCGCTAAGCCACCGTTCTTTGCCGAGAGGACTTACTGCTGAACGCCCGCCTTATCTGCCCGCCAAGACACCTCCACGATCCGTATCCAGGTAATGAGGAGAGACCTTAGCCTAACCTCTCTTTTAGACGTCCTCCTAGATTTCGTGATTCCTAAATACGTTCTGATTGCATCTCCTCGAACCTTCATTTTTGAGGACCGCCCCTGCTCGAAGATGTCTGAGTTCCCCGGGATCACCGATCACAAAGGGTCGGACTTTCCGATCCCCGCGTCGCGGAGTCGATCGGTCGGGTCAGCTGGTCCTTCGACCTCCGCGGCTCCGCCGCGCTCGAAGTCCATCCCGATCGATACGCCCCGGGCCCCGCTGGACGTCTCTACTGATGCGGTCGATCCGGACGCGTCCAGGCAGGCGGCGGATGGCCCCCCGTCGCCCCGTGCTAGTGGCGAGGATGTGATCGATCTGACCTCCGACTCCGCACCCCGGACCTCGGAGCATTTAGTGGTTCCCCCGGTCTCCTCTCCTTCGCGGGTGAGGGTGGAGGCAGTGGAATGCCCTCCCTTGTTTGCCGCGGTCCAGGCGACCCCTCTCTGTATGGTGGAGGGCTCGGTCGCAGGTGAGTCGCGGAAACGCAAGGCTGTTGAGGGCCTGGTGGCCCCGGACCTTGGCTCCGGACGACCGCCGGTGACTGCGCACGAGGGTTCTGGACTCCCGCCAGCTGTGATGGGATGCACGCCGTACTACGGTGTCGACCCGAGCCGCCAACAGAGGTATGATCAGAATTGAAAACCCTTTTTTGGTGGTCTTGTAAAATTCGGTTCTTAGACCGCGATTTGGGACATCTCTCCGGGCTACGCCTGTTTTCTTTAAACTCTTCCCCACAACCTTGTCCTTTCCTTGAATGCAGAGTCTTGGACGCCGCTCCGGACATGCCCCCCGTGATCCGGGATTATCTGGCCGGTTACGGTCCCGCGCTCCCGATGGTTACTCCCGGGACTCCGGTCGGCGCGGCTCTGAGCGCCCTTGGCCGGTCCTGGACCCACGAACTGCAGGGCCTGGTTGGTCGTCGGGATCAGACGTTTATGTTGGCCACGATGCTGATTAGCCAGGCCGCCATCGTCAGTGCCGCGGGGTGCGAGTGGTCGGAGAATCAGGCCCGTCAGATCGAGGAACTCTCCGCGTCGGTGGAACAGTGGAAAACGTCCGCCCAGGCGAAGGACAGACAGGTCGGAGACATGGCTAGGCTGAACGAGGAGGTGATCGCCCAGAGCGACTTCCTCTTATCAGAGGTTAAAGATCATACGGCCGCCCTTGCCGCGGCCTCGAAAGACAGGGATATGTGGCGCGAGTTGGCCGAGTACCGGAACGACAAGTTGGAGATAGCGGGCGCAGAGGCCACTGCCCTCAAGTCACGAGCCACGGTTCTGTCGCAGCAGATCATTGAGGCGAACGGGGAGGTGGCGAGACTCACCGAATCCTCTGAGGCCCGGGTTGCGGAGGCCGCTGCTCTAAAGGTCCAGCTAGAGGACGCTCGGGCTCGGATCGCCGCCCTTGAAGATGAGCTGGCGAGCCCGTGGACCGACCACCGTGTGCTCAACGATCATTTCTACTCCAGTGGCCTGGCCGATGCCGTCCGGTATGCTCACTCGAAAAACGATGTGGCGGCTCGGGACCGCGTGCTGGAGTACTGGAAAAAGTATATGAGCACCAGGGTCCTCGATCCTCGGCTTCACCAGGAGTATCTCGACCTCGAGGAAGATTTTCATATCGACATGAAATGGTGGCCGAGTTACGACCTCCTGGTCCGTCCCAAGGAACCGCTGATCAGACCTCCCGCGCCGGCACCCGGAGAGAGGGTGGAGATCGAGCCCGAGGCGGGAGACGCTGCTTCTTCCGTTGGTGCGGCGGGTGGCTCCCCGAGGCCCGAGGATGGGCTGTCTCCTCGTCAAGTGGCGGTCATGGAGGGCGTTGTCGCCGGTTTCCCTGAGCAGAACATAGATGCCTTCTACGAAGGTCTCGAAGCCGATCAGCCCGCGCCGCCTGCTGAAGAAAGTGTCGAAACCGACGCCGATGCCCAGATGGAGGAAACCCCTGACGCTGACCCGGAGTTAGCGGCGAAGTCCCCGAGGTCGTAGGTTGTGGTGGCTCTTGGAGTTCGTCCCTGGTTGCCTTATGAATTCTGATTCTCTGCTTTTGTTTTATTCTGAGGAGGGCCTCGGCCTGAAAACAATGTTTTGTTGTGATTTGGTTTTTTCTTGTTTGGGGCAGTAGCCCGGATATTTTTTGATTTTGTGGGGGTGACCCCTGGTACGTTTAATCATGTTTTTATTTCTTTATGACTAACATTTTATTTGCGTGTTCCGCGTGGTGCCTTAGGGCTTTGCTTTAGTCCTGGATTTGCAGGGCTTTTAGCTTGGTTTTCTCCGAGCCGCGGGTCCCGGGTATTGGTTGTCCCGGGCACCGGGGCCCTATTTGCGGCGTTCATTTTGAACCTTGCCTGTTAATGCGATTTTTTATTCTTTCCGAAGTTCGGTTTTGGCCAAAGATTTTTGGTTCTTTTTGTACCCGTACCTCCGCGACCCGGGGCTCGGTAGAGTCCTTATGGGTTTGGGGATTTAATGGTTTAAATGGGGTTTTTGTGGCTTTTTCTAGCTTTTATTTTCTCCCCCCGTGCTCGCAACTTGGGACATGGTAAATGACTTTCTTACTCTAGAGTCGCCTAAGTTGGAGACTGAATGGGTTCGTGGCCTTTTGGGCTTTTGCGGATGAGTCCACAAATTATTCTCGTATCGTCCCCGCAGCCCGCGTCCCGGGATTATGTTATTTCAATCTCCGCTCTTCGGGTCTTAAGCAGGTTAGGCCTTATTCTCGACTAAACGACAATACTCAAATCATAGGGAATTGTTTCAAATTCGCCGACACTCGTGGGTGCTCTTTTTATTTTTGCTATCTTAGAGCATATACATATAGCCTTCGTTCATCGGCTTCGTGGGGGCTCGGGCCTGCTCCGGTCTCTGTCCCTCTAGTGGTAGAATTTCTTTAGGTGTAATGCGTTCCATCGGTATTGGTCTGGGGTCCCGTCCATCAGTTCAAGCGCGTACGCCCCGTTCTCCAGGCAGGTTGTCACTCGGAAAGGTCCTTCCCATGTCGGCCCGAGGGCCCCGGGGTGGGTTCCTAGTAATTTTTTCAACACCAACTCCCCGGGGCTGAATTCTCGGGTCCTCACCTTGGTATTGTACATCTTGGCAATTCGTCGTTTGTTCATCGCGTTGAGGGAGTCAGAACTCAACCTCCGCTCCTCAAGGAGGTCTAACTCAAGGCGCAGCACCGCCTCATTCTCCGGGGTGACGTCCTGGGTGGTACGGTGCGAGCGGACTATCACCTCGGCCGGGATCACGGCCTCCGTGCCAAACGCGAGAGCATATGGCGTCTCTCCGGTGGCGTTCTTCATCGTGGTGCGGTATGACCACAGCACCTCGGGTAGCTCCTCGGCCCACCTTCCTTTCCGCAACTCCAGTTTCGCCTTGATGGTGTGCTTCAATATTTTATTCACCGCCTCGACCTGCCCATTGGATTGCGGGTGGTATGGAGTCGAGAATGCCCTCCTTATGCCCCATAGCGCGCAAAAATCCGAGACCCGCTCGCCGTCGAATTGTCTACCGTTGTCCGAGATGATGGACTCGGGTAATCCGAACCGGCATATGATGTTCTTCCAGATGAACTTGATCACTTGTGGTTGGTCGATCTTCTGGACTGCTTCCGCCTCGGCCCACTTGGTGAAGTAATCGACCGCGACAAACGCGAACTTGACTCCGCCCGGGGCGGGGGCCAACGGGCCGATGATGTCTATGCCCCACCGGGCAAAGGGCCATGGGGAGTACAACGCCTTGAGGGATCCGGGTGCGGTGAGGATGTTGGGTCCCATGAGCTGGCACTGGACGCATCTCTTCGCGAACTCGGCGGCGTCGTGGCGTAGGTTTGGCCAATAGAAACCTTGACCCATGGTTTTGTGGGCTAGCGACCGACCTCCGGCGTGGTTACCGCAAATGCCCTCATGGATTTCGGACAGGACTTTTGCTCCCTCGTCCCTAGATATACATTTTAACAAAGGCATGGAAAAACTCCTGCGATAAAGTTGGGAGCCCAGAACGGAGTACCTTGCAGCTCGCGTTTGGAGCTGTTTTGCCTCGACCTTGTCCGAGGGCAGGGCCCTGGACTCGATGAAACCTTTGATCACGTCCCGCCAGTCGGCCCCGGGCTCGAGGGCTACGGGGAGGATCTCCTCTCGGGCGTCGACTGAGGGAGTCTTCAGCTGCGTCAACACGACTCGGGATAGATCCGCAACCCCTTCGGAAGAGGCTAGTTTGGATAGCGCGTCGGCCTGCGAGTTCTGCTCCCTGGGGATCTGCTCGATCCGGACGTCGGGAATCTTGCCGCATAGCCTCCATACCAGCTCGAGGTACTTGATCATCTGCTCTCCTTTGGCTTCGTAGTCACCTGTGACTTGGTTCACCACCAGCTGCGAGTCCATGTACACGTGGAGTTGCGGGACGTCCACCGCGATGGACATTTCGAGGCCGGCCACAAGCGCCTCGTACTCTGCTTCATTATTTGTTGCGGAAAATTCAAATTTTACCGCGTGGGCAAACGAGTCACCATCTGGTCCGAGGAGCACTACTCCGGCCCCCGAGCACGCACTGGTAGACGATCCGTCCACGTAGAGTCTCCAGGGGCGTGCTTGACCCGTGCTCCGCTGGGGAAATGTTAGCTCGACCACAAAATCCGCGAGTGCCTGAGCTTTTATCGCGGTGCGAGGCGAAAAAGTTAAATCGTACTGGCTCAGCTCCAGGCTCCACCGGAGCAATCTTCCTGATACGTCGGATCGGTGCATGACTTGTCGTAACGGCATGGTGGTGAGTACTTCTACGGGGTGCTCGAACAAATACGCCCTGAGTTTGCGGACCGAAATTATTAGGGCGTAGGCTAATTTCTCTAGCGGCGTGTAGCGGGCTTCCGCCTCGTGGAGAACGTGGCTCACAAAATAGATAGGTAAATGGAGGGTCCCTTCGGCCCGGACGAGCACTGCGCTCAGCGCGCACTCTGACGCGGCGAGGTAAAGGAAAAGTTTCTCCCCTGCCTTGGGGACCGTCAAGATATGGGGTCCTGCGAGGTATTCCTTGATCCGACGAAAAGCGTCCTGACTATCCTTCTTCCAGTGGAACTCTTGGTTTTTGATCGATCCGAAGAACGGGCGAGTTTTGTCCCCGAGCCGCGACATGTACCGACTGAGCGCCGCGAGGCAGCCGGTGAGCCGCTGGACCCCCTTCACATCCCGGGGCTCGGCCATATCGAGCACGGCTTTGATCTTCGCGGGGTTGGGCTCGAGTCCGTACTCTCCGAACACGTGTCCTAGAAACATTCCTTTCTTGATCCCGAAGTGGCACTTCTTGGGGTTTAGCCTCATGTTGTAGGCCCCGAGGATCTCGAAAACCCGAGCGAGGTCCACCACGTGGTCCGCCTCGCTCGCACTCTTCACAATGATGTCGTCGACGTATACTTCCACTGTCTTGCCGATTTCTCCGGCGAACATGGTATTGACCAACCTTTGGTAGGTGGCCCCGGCGTTCTTCAGGCCGAAAGGCATCTGCTCCCAGCAGTAGATGTTACTCCCCGTGTAGAAGGCGGTGTGACGGGTATCCTCGGGATTCATCGGAATCTGGTGGTATCCAGAGCTCGCATCCATGATGGAGAACATTGCGTGGCCCGCGGTGCTGTCGACTAGCTGGTCGATGTGGGGCATTGGGAAATGGTCTTTGGGGCACGCCTCGTTGAGGTCCGAGTAGTCGATGCAGAGTCTCCACTTGCCTCCTGTTTTCCGCACCATCACCGCGTTGGACACCCACGTCGCGTCGTGCGGGGCGAGGCGTATCAATCCGTCCTTCAAGAGTTTGTTGGCTTCCGCGGTCAATGCCTCGCTCTTCTCGGGCCCCATCTTCCTTCGTCTCTGGGCTATGGGGCGGTGCTTCGGGTCCAGGCGGAGGCGATGGCTAGCGTGCTCCGGGTCGACTCTCCCGAGCTCCCCGCTGCTCCACGCGAACGTGGCCAAACTGGTCTGCAAGAATGACTCGAGGTTGGCCCGGGTCCCGGGATCCATGAGGGAACCTAGCAAAACCTGTCGGGGCAACTCCGGGGTTCCGATCTCACACCGGATGGGTTCTTCGAGGGTCTCGACGCCGCGGTCATGTTTGAGGCGAGTCTCGGGGAAGGGGTCGGGATTTGACTCGCAGAGATCCGGGAGCGCGAGGTCCTGTCCCGCCCCGAGGCTCACGACTCGCTCGCCTGTACCCGGGCTCGGGGCATCCTGGGGAACTCCGCGATGCGTCCCGAGCGCTGGGCTAGTCTCCAGAACGGGGACGACTCCGGTTGTGGGAACCGTACTTTCTTCAGGACCTCGGACGGTGGGTGGGTCTAGATCGAACACGCTCGTCCGAGGGTCCGGGGTGCTGAGCCTGGCCACCAGTTGGCTGACTCGGGAGGTGTCCGTCGCGGCTTCCGCCGATGGATCCGTCAATTCGTACGAGGTTGAATAGAGCAAACACTTCTTCGCCATTAACTGGTCCCCTCGAATGGTGCCAATGGCCCCGGAAGGGACCGGGAACTTGATACAATAGTAGTAGGTGGAGGCCACCGCTTCGAAAGCTTCCAAGAAAGGCCTCCCAAGGAGCGCGTTGTACCCACTGGCCCTATTTATGATTACGAACTCCAGGTTCCTCAACACCTTGATCTCGGGTCTGGCCGAGTCCGCGAGTTCCAAGGGCAGGGTGATTGTTCCGAAAGGGGTCACCACGTCGCTGCCGAATCCTTTGAGCTTGAGGTCGCAGGGGAGGATATACTGCGCGAGCTGACCCATTTGATCCAAGGCCTGCTTGTATAAGATGTTGCAATGGGCCCCGCTGTCGATTAGCAACCTTGAAACCTCCATTCCCAAGATGGGGGTCTTAATCACCAGGGCGTCCCTTTTGGGGAAGGTGACGCCGTCCTTGTCCGCTGGGGAGAACGAGATCTCCGCCCTTTCCGTGATTCCGGGGGGTGGGGCTGGTCGCGTCGCGTGGTAAACCTGCCATACCTCGAGTTCGCGCCTCCTCTTGCGCTTACTTATGCTGGCGATCGGCCGTAGCCCGCCAATCATCAGGATCTGGCCTCCCTGGCCCCGCTGCTGGTCGCGATACTGCGGGTCGCGACCCGCTCCTGCCTGCTCGGGGTTGCCTCGAACCGCGGCCCCGTCGCCTCGGGGACCGGGACGCGAGAGCAGGTCCCAAAGCTTCCCGTCTTCGAAGAGCTTCCATAGCTGTCTGAGTAGCTGTCTGGACTGGCCGGTGGCGTGCCCGTGTTGGTCGTGGAACGAGCACCACAGCCTCTTGTCTAATTTTCCTTCGGGGGCTCGCATGGGCCCCGGCTTTACTAGGACGTCTCCTCCTGTAGCTAACAGAACCTCCATCATCGTCATGGTGTCTTGACCCGTTAGTGCGACGAGCTTCACCTCCATCTCTTTGTAGCCCGGGAGCGGCCGACCCTGCTCATATGGTTTGTAAGGGGCCTTTCGCGGTGCGGGTGCGACCCTCTGGTCCACGGGCTCCGCGTCCCGTCTCTTTTGCTCCGGGGCACTTTCGTTTCCCCGCATAAGACGCTGGAACCAGCATTGGGCCCCAGCTTTGATGCGGAAATCTTCGTAGCTCCTCGGGTAGCAAAGCATCAGGTGCTTGAATAGCTCCGAGTTCTTCCGGAGTCCGCTCATGGCGGTTTGTAATTTCAAATCGTCGCCGACCTCCTCGCCGCCGAGCAGGATGTCCCCTACCCGGTCCACATATGACTCGTCGCTCTCGTCCGCCGCTTGCCGGACCCCGATCAACCTCTGGCTTTGCTCGAGTCGATTGACCTTTGAGGCGAAATGGGCGACGAAACGTTGGACCAAGTCGTCAAAGCAGTGGATGGATCGGGAGGGTAGCCCCGCGAACCATTTGTGGGCCGTGTCCCCCAGAGTGAGTGGGAACAGCCGGCACCTCGTGGCGTCGCTAGCACCTCGTCCCGACATGTAGGTGCGGAAGCGGCTGAGGTGGACCTCGGGGTCCGTCTTCCCGTCATAGAGGGCGGTCTGTAGGGGCTGGATCTCGTATTGCATGACGTCGTGCTCGACCTCCAACGCCAATGGCTCCTTGCAGAAGTCGACGCGTTCGGGTTTGACTTGGGCCTCGGCGAGCCTTCTCTCCACTTCGGTCACTTTCTCGTACAGGTCGCGGAGTCCTGCCTCGGGTCCCGACGCTGCTGGACACGGGACGACGGGATGCGACCTGCGTCCGCCGTGCGACTCCCGCTCGTTAATTGTTCCGAGCTCCGGGGCCTCGTGCGCCGTTGATTCGGACAGGTACTCGGCTGGATCGTTTAGATCGAACATCAGCCTCCGGGCCAGGGGAAGGCGCTGGTCTTGACTCGCCTGCCCCGGTCCGAGGCGGTCGAACGCGCTGGTTTTAACCTGTTTTCTCGACGATAGAGAAATAGGAGTGGTAAGGGTGTGCTTACGCTGGGCCAATCTGGCTATTACTTCGTCGATCTTCTCGGGGGTATCGAGCATACTGCCCGAGAAGAGAGCCGGGGTAGCGGGAACTGGTGGGTCTCGGCGTGGGCCGGGGCGCGCGCGCCGGTTGTGTCGCTCGGTGAGCAGGTGACGCTTCAGACGTCGCGCTTCGGAGCTGCTTCGCACCTGGCGACGAGCGATTCGTCGAGAACCTGGTTCCCTCAAGTGGATCTCGGCCTCCGACGCGGGATAGCCTCCGTGGGTGGTCGGTGCCGGGACCGCGGGTTCATCTTCCACGGGCATCTTTCCTCTCCGGGTGGCGGATCTCGAAGAGTCCGACGCCGTGGCTCCGTCTTGCTCCTGGCTAGACATTTCTTCACAAAAACTCTTTTCCTGGGTCTAGAAATACAACCCCCTCCTTCTAGCGCCAACTGTTTTGGGTCGTTTTTGTTGGAAAGAATGAAGTACGGGTGGATACGAGGGTTTCGCAACGACTACCAAACCAAGTAAATTTTTATGTAGAAAGGGCTGAAATTTCTAGGCCCGGGGGGAAAAGGATAAGAATCCGAGCTCAAGAAGATAATGTCTTTTATTTAGATAATACTTTTAATTGTATTTTTCGCCGCCCTTACAATGAGACGGGGAGGCCGGCTTTTATAGGCGAGAGCACATGCTCATGCATAGCCACGACATCACGACACGTTAAGTCTACTCTAGGATCATTAAATGCCGGGGCACGATTCCGAGCTGGGTTTAAGCGAGTCCCGGGACATGAGTTCGACTGGATTTGTGCGACTTCCGTTCGGAGACTTTGGCGGAGGTGCTTCCCGATTTGTCCTTTTGGATTAGCCATGATAGGGCGGTGCTATTTCCTCGGCTCGGGGTGGCGCTTCGAGCGCGTTGCATGAGCCCGGGCCCGGGGTCCGGTCGGGTTTCGTTGCGGGGCATGCCCTGCCTGATGCTTCGGGACGTCGTTCCCTAGTCGTTGGGTCGTGGTTGTGTTCATGCATGGTTTGCATGGGCTCGGACCCGGTGTTCGGCCTAAGTTTCCTTCGTCGGTTTCGAGCACCGCGGGCGGGCCTGCCTTTCCACGTGTACAAATTGATTTTTTATCCCCCAACAAAGCTGTTATCCCCGGTCCTGGAAGAGGAGCCAGATCTAGATCTGGGGCAGGTCAACACCCCTGAGGAGATTAAGCGCACTATACGGAAGTTGGAAGCTCGGTCTCGTTTTTTGGAGAAGGGACCCGTTGCCGAGAATCCGAATCCTAACCGCCGCTGCCTGGAGAAGGAGTTTGAGGAGGAAGCACACGAAGGGCCGCCCGATCCGCCTTTCAGCAAAAACAGACAGCAAATCCGCAAGCAGTCACAGTGACCGATCCCAGCCTCGCGAAACGGCTAGAGGAAGTAGAGAGGAGATTGGCCGAACAAAACTGCGATCCCAGGAAGAGATCTGCTCTCGCCGAGCCTCTGAGTCTAAGGATCGAGCAGGCCAGGTCGCAGCCCGATATCGCCCCGTTGCTGACTTTCGTCTATGACGGAGCATCCGACCCCGACGTTCACCTGAACAAATATAACACGTACATGGTCGGCCGAGGAGCGTCAGACGCCACGAAGTGCCGCCTATTCCCTCTGACTCTCGGCGACATGGCTCACCGATGGTATACTAGCCTACCGCCGAGGTCGATAGATAGCTTCGGGGAATTAAGAGACGAGTTCGTTTCTTACTTCGCGTCCAAAGTAAGTTACTCGGAGGGCCGCCAACGTCTGATGGGGGTCAAGCAGGGCAAGGATGAGTCTGACGAGATGTATATAGACCGAGTAGAGCGGATTGCCAAGCAGGGGGACCGGGTGAGTGACGAGATCCTCGTTCACTCTGTACTGGGCGGCCTACGACCGACGTCCAGCCTGTTCAAACCAATGATGAAGGACTATCCGAAGTCATATACTGAGTTCCGCAGGAGGGCAGGCGAGGAGATAGCCCAACAACGAATATACGACGAGCGGATGAAAGAGCTGGAGCCCGAGGAGGGAGCGAGACCCCTCACCGAGAAGAAGCCCATGGGTCCGGCAACGGTTGATTACTGGACGGAACCTCCTCCAGCGGTGAAATACCATGAAAGTGGTAAGAAGAAGCCCAACTACAAAATATACCAGGGAACTCCTCAGGCACCGCGGAGAGTCGAGATCGTCGACGAGGGCGCTGAGGAAGGAACGTTTTTGGGGCAGACCCCTACTCAAATTCTGTAAATTTTCTACGAGCGGGATATCAATATCCTCACTCCCCCTCAGGCCATGAGAAGCCGTCCCGACGAGAGGAACCCGCGCAAATGGTGTTCTTTTCACCAAGAGAACGGGCACAGGACTGACGAGTGCCGCGATCTGATCGCCCAACTTCGCCAGCTCTATGAGGACGGAAGTCTAGCCGACCTCCTCCGGGCACCAAAGCGCGGTCGCCCAGCCGCCGGACGCGGAGGCGGCGGGCGTGGGGGCGGTGGCCGCGGAAGAGGGGGAAGAGGACGAGGCCGAGGATACCAAGACGACCAGAATCGCCGACCTCATCAGCAGCCGAGACTCGAACAGGGTCCGACCGGCCCTTTGGCTCTGCCTCCGCCCCCGGTCGTAAGGCCCGAAAATCAGGATCCACCTGTCCGCGACGGAGCTCGGGTAAACATGATCGGGGGGCTGACACCGATCATTCACAAGTCTAAGAGACAGAGGAAGGAGGAGCTCCGCGAGTTCGAGGGGGTGAACGTCGTGGTCCCTCATACAGAGTCAACCATCTCTCGAGGAATCGTTATCTCTTTCTCAGAAAGGGACCGGGAGGGGATAAAATATCCCAAGGAAGATGCTTTGGTGGTAACCGCTCGGATTCTCGGCATCGAAGTGGCCAGGGTCCTAGTGGATAATGGAGCTCATTGCAACTTGATTTTCAAATCGGCGCTTGACCAGCTCGGCGACCTCACGAGATATATTCGACCCTATGAAGGAGTACTGAAAGGATTTGGAGACGTGGTAGTCCGCCCCAGGGGACGGATCAGGATGGCTGTGGAATTAAAGGACTGGCAGGACCCCGCCATCAATATGACCAGGCTGATTGAGTTTGTTATTGTGGATGCTGAAAACATTTATAATGCTTTTTTCGGGAGGCCGTTCCTCGATTCCTTCGAGGCCGTGGCGTCCTCCCATTACTATTGTATTAAGTTTCCCACCTTGAGTGGCGCGGTCGGCACCCTTCGGGGTGACCAGTATATGGCCAGGAAATGTTTTAATTATCCTTTGTGTTCTAGTACAAACGATCACGTAAACGACACCGACAACACCGACACTGGGGCATTTGGGGGAGATGATACCCAAATGATCGACCATGAGTCGTTCCCGGAGGGAGACGACTCCAGAGATATGATAACCCAAAGTGACACGATTGTATTGAAGGAGATTGAGCCCACAGGGGAGATGGATGTAGACGATGAAGAGTATTTGACCGCCCTATGGGAAGAAGGCGAGCCCGAGCAGTCAGGGGCTCGCGAAGCCAAGACTAAGGAGACGCAAGAATCGGAGGCTATCCTGCCCGAACTCGAGGCGCAGTTTTTGCACATCCTCATCGATGAACTACCGACCGGCCGAGATAACGACCCAATCCAAAATATACAGTGCGAAAGCACCGAGGATCCTGACCCCCGGATTGGTTTCGAACCGAACGAGATTCCCGACCCCCGAGGACCTTCAGCCTGTTCGGCAGTAGACGAAGTCGAGAAAGTATGCCTGGATCCGGACCGACCCGAACTGGAGGTTTTCATCGGAAAGAAGATCCCCGAGCGACTGAGGGAAGAATTAATCGATTTTTTGAAGCAGAATACCGACGCGTTCGCCTGGTCGCACAAGGACATGGTAGGGATAGATCCCAAGCACGCTTGCCACCACCTGAAGATCGATCCCGGGAAGAAACCTATTGCTCAGAAGCGTAGAAAGATGGGGCCGGAGAAGTATGCAGCTTTGGCGGTCGAAGTCAAAAAGTTGGTAGAGAATGATCTCGTAAGAGAAGCCGAGGAAGAGCCCCAATGGATAGCAAATGTCGTCCTGGTGAAAAAATCGAACGACGCTTGGCGTTTATGTATTGATTTCACCGACCTCAACAGAGCCTGCCCGAAAGATCATTTTCCATTACCTCACATCGATCACCTGGTCGATAGCGTCGCCGGGCATGCAATTTTTTCTAATTGTGATTGTTTCGCAGGATACCACCAGATTCCCATGGCAGAGGAAGACATAGAGCATACCTCGTTTTACTCGGAGAAAGGAGTGCTGTGTTGGAAGCGAATGTCGTTCGGTTTAAAAAACGCAGGGGCAACCTATCAAAGGTTAGTGAACAAAATGTTCGCCGACCAGATCGGAGAGACGATGGAGGTTTACGTCGACGACATCATTATAAAAAGTAAGTCCGAGGAGGACCACATCAAGGATTTGATGACTACCTTTGAGATCCTCAGAGCTTTCAACATGAAGTTGAACCCGAAGAAATGCCATTTTGGAGTATACGCCACCAAGTTCCTCGGCCACATCGTAAGCCAGAGAGGAATCTAAGTCAACCCGGAGAAGATCAGGGCCATTCAAAATTTGAGGGAACCCCGGAGTCTGAAGGACGTGCAAAAATTAACTGGCTGTCTGGCCGCGCTTAGTCGTTTTATCCCTAGGCTCGGGGATAAAAGCCGCCCATTTTTTAGATCGATTAAAGACCAGAAATTCAAATGGGGGAAGGAGAGTCAGGAGGCTTTCTTACGCCTGAAGGAGCACCTCGGGAACCCCATCATCCTTTCTAAGCCAGTCCCCGGGGAGACGCTCTTCCTCTACTTAGCTGCTTCCGAGCATGCAATGAGTTCGATTCTTGTCCGAGCCGAGGGGCAACTACACAAACCAATCTAATTTGTCAGCCAGGTCCTCCACGACGCCGAGACACGATATACACCCCTGGAAAAGCTGGCATATGCACTTGTGATGAGCGTGCGAAAATTGAGGTCTTATTTTTTCGATCATCCCGTGGAAGTTCTGACTACCATGCCACTACGACAGGTTTTGCAGAGACCAGATACGAATGGCCGATTACTGAAATGGAGCCTGGAGGTGGGTCAGTACGACATCACTTATGCTCCCAGGACGGCGATCAAGGGGCAAGCCTTAGCAGATTTCATAGTGGAGCTGACCTTCCCGGAATCCACCCCGTCGACCAGGATCCCGGCATGGAAGTTATATGTCGACGGTTCGTCTAATTCCACCCATGCCGGGGCTGGAATAGTGTTGGTCGGACCGGGCGGGCAGTCTTTCACACACGCGGTGAAATTCGAATTTGCCGCAACAAACAATGAAGCGGAGTATGAAGCACTGATCGCCGGACTGAACCTGGCTTTGGCAGTGGGTGCCGAACATTTACAGATCTTCATGGATTCCCTACTGGTAGTTAATCAGATCAAAGGAAACTACGAAACCCGATGTGACCGGATGGCGAAGTACTATGAACACGTGATGGCGCTGTGCGAGAAGATACCAAAAACTCTCATCGAGCAAATCCCCAGAGAAATGAACTCCCAGGCCGACGCTTTATCCAAACTCGCGTCCTCCGAAGGAAGCGCCGACATGGCTAATGTGATCCTAACCAGTCAGGCAAAATCCGCAATATCTCAAGGAGAAGCTTTGATCACGGTCATCGATCGTGGTGAGACTTGGATGGACCCTATCCGCTCCTATCTCTTGGACGGGACGTTACCCAGGGATAAGACAGAAGCCAGGCAACTCCGGATACGGGCGGCCAGGTATACCCTGATCGGGGATGTTTTGTACAGGAGGAGTCTGTACCTTCCTCTCTTGAAGTGCATTACCCCGCTAGAGGGCCACAGAGTCTTTAGCGAAATTCATGACGGCGTCTGCGGGAACCATGCGGGAGGTCAGTCGCTGGCCCATAAGACGGTGCGCCAAGGTTTCTACTGGCCTACACTAAGGAGAGACGCGATAAATTATGCCCGGAGGTGCCACAGATGCCAGGTGACCGCCCCCATCATCCGGACGGCACCGGAGTATCTCAACTCGATATACAGTCCTTGGCCTTTCGCGTCATGGGGGATTGACTTGATCGGACCTCTACCCACCGGACCAGGTGGGGTTAAGTACGCGGTGGTGGCCGTGGATTACTTCACGAAGTGGGCCGAGGCCGAGCCGCTAAAAACCATTGACCAAAAGGCGATCATAAAATTCATCTGGAAGAATATCATATGCCGTTTTGGGATACCGTACATCATCACCTCTGATAACGGGAAATAATTCGACGGTCAGGAAGTCATGAATTTCTTTGACAAATGGAAGATTAAGAAGGCTTTCTCCACCCCCTATCATCCGCAAACGAACGGCCAGGTGGAGGCGGTGAACAAAATTTTGAAACATACCATCAAGGCTAAACTTGAAGAACGACAAGGGAGGTGGGCGGCCGAGCTGCCAGATGTGTTGTGGTCTTATAGAACAACCAGCAAGGCCGCCACCGGGGAAACCCCTTTCGCTTTGGCTTTTGGTGCTGAAGCAGTAATCCCCTCCGAGATCGAGGTTACAAGCCATAGAACTTCCCAAGAGCTGAATGAAAACAATGACAAGGCTTTGCGCCTCGAGCTAGATTTCCTGGAGGAGAGGCGTCTAAACTCGGTTTTCCAGAATGCGACGGCCAAACAGAGAGCAGAGCGCTACTATAACTCTAAGGCCAAAATCAGGAAATTTAAAGCCGGGGATCTAGTTCTCAAACGACTGCTCGGGCCAAGCACTGGGGCATTGGGCCCGAACTGGGAAGGCCCAATGCGAGTAAGGAAACACGTGGAGAAAGGGTCATATGAATTGGAGCACCTGAACGGCGTAGCCGACCAGTATCTTTGGAACGCACTCCATTTGAAAAAGTACCATCAGTAATCTTTTGTATCTCAAAACTCCTTATGGTTGGAATAAAAACTTGTTTGGCAGAAATTTCACGTTTTGACCATTTCCAAGGAAATTTATTAAGACCGAGGACCGGACAAGTCCCATCCTCGGCCATGTCACCCCGATCCGTCGGGGGACATGCACGTTTAACCGGGGATAGAGTCCGCTCTCCCCGAGCCTGAGATGAGTCGGGTGATCCGTCGCTCGACCGATCGAACAGGAAGTTTATTAAGACCGAGGACCGGACAAGTCCCATCCTTGGCCATGTCACCCCGATCCGTCGGGGGACATGCACGTTTAACCGGGGATAGAGTCCGCTCTCCCCGAGCCTGATATGAGTCGGGTGATC
This sequence comes from Euphrasia confusa, assembly GCA_954870475.1. Taxonomy (NCBI): domain Eukaryota; kingdom Viridiplantae; phylum Streptophyta; class Magnoliopsida; order Lamiales; family Orobanchaceae; genus Euphrasia; species Euphrasia confusa. The sequence continues at coordinate 18,801,585 of OX940961.1, forward strand.
CGTCGCTCGACCGATCGAACAGGAAGTTTATTAAGACCGAGGACCGGACAAGTCCCATCCTCGGCCATGTCACCCCGATCCGTCGGGGGACATGCACGTTTAACCGGGGATAGAGTCCGCTCTCCCCGAGCCTAAGATGAGTCGGGTGATCCGTCGCTCGACCGATCGAACAGGAAGTTTATTAAGACCGAGGACCGGACAAGTCCCATCCTCGGCCATGTCACCCCGATCCGTCGGGGGACATGCACGTTTAACCGGGGATAGAGTCCGCTCTCCCCGAGCCTGAGATGAGTCGGGTGATCCGTCGCTCGACCGATCGAACAGGAAATTTATTAAGACCGAGGACCGGACAAGTCCCATCCTCGGCCATGTCACCCCGATCCGTCGGGGGACATAAACACTTAACCAACGTTTCACCGCAAGCATAAAAATTTCAAAAGACATAAAATTTCACTAAGGAAAATGTGGAACGAATAAAGAAAAAAGACAACACGAACATCGCGAGTTTAAAAACACCGCATAAATCGGGACATCAACGAAGAGGGCGACCCCTGCGATCATGAGTCGGCCGGGGGGGCCAGGGACTGACCCTGGATCCATGCGTTCCGCGAGGGGACGGCCAGGGCCGATTCCTAACCGGACGCACCGCCGAGCGGTAATCCTGATCAAAGACGTCAATCGATAAGCCCGTCCCATCGGTCCAAGTAATTCGAACGGTCCAGCCTTCTCGTATCTCGAACCCACTTACAAGTCGTTCCCACTCCGGCCCGTAGATCGCAGTTTGATTGCGGAAGCGCGTGAAGGAAACACACCATTCTTGATCCAAGGGATCTATCATTTGTAGCCCGTATGCCGCCCCGCCATCGATCGGGCGGAGGAATGCCGCGGGAACCGGAAAGGCCTCTTTATGCCAGGTGCCGTTAAACGCGCGCTCGAAAAAATGTGAGCCATCCAAAAATTCGACTCTAGCCGACATGTCTCAAGAAGTGATAACCGATACACTTTGTTTAATTTTAACAATACGCAAACGCATAGGACTTATTATTTATAGGAGTTTTTTCCCTTTTCGAAAATTGAAAAGTAATTAAGGCAATAAATTGACTACATTAAAGACGAATGGCGGTTCCAAGGAGTTCGCATTAAAAGCAATAACATAATTATTCACCACCGAACGGGTTTAAATAAAGACACACTAATCCACATATGGATGGCCGAGGGAATCAGCTTCACCGCGCGCCCGGATCTGTTTGGGGAAGGAAACGTTGAGACGCTCCCGATCGAAAAGGCTGACACGAAACCCAAACCCAGGTTTCCAAATCACCCAGACCTCCCATCCAGCTTGAATACCCGCATGCTGAACGAAGTCAGCCCAGCCCGGGCCCCCGAACGCCACCTGACGCCTAAGTTTCGTCTTCACAGCGACCCAGGCCTGTTCGTTAGAGTCATGGAAAGGGATCTCTTCACCTAAGAATTTCTCCAATGGTTGCACAAACGCGTTAGGGAGAGGGAAGTTATTGCGATGCCATTTGCCGTCGAACCTTTGGGTTAGCTTGCGCCACCCATCGGAATGGATGGAGATGGCATAATAGCTTTCCGAGATTGCAGACGTGCCATGAAAGACTTGTTTTCCTTTATTTGGACGCATTTTCTTGATTTGACTCATCTTTTTCCTCTCCTTTTTTCCTATCTTCTGTGGCAAATTCTTTCTATGGGAAGAGATACAAAAAGAAAAGAGAAAGAAGAAGGACCTAATGGAGTCACATTTATACGCAGAGGGGCATCTGAAGAGACCTCACCAGGAACCGTTTTTGGAGGGAGTTTTCCCGCCAAAAGTCCTTTGGGAATAGGAAACCCTGTATAAATTCCGTACGTTACATACGTTAAAAGTGAAGGAATAAATGCGACAGAGATGGAATAATAAGGACAAAAGCTTTTCTGTCCCAAGGACAGTAAAAAGATAAAGTAACATAAAGTAGCAGATATTGTCAGAGGTATAGTTCAGGCCCGCGCGGGCAAAATCCAAAAACAAAGAAGGAAACAGGAATGAAAATAAACACAAATTTTGTCAATAACCGGGCGAGTCTTAACACCAAACGCCATCACTTCTGATCCCCGGGAGCCGACTCTTCACCGTCATGGTCTTTGAGTACCGAGTCCGCGAATTTAACGGCCGGATCCTCCTCGGTCGTACTAACCGGCTCCGCAGAATCCTGAACGGCCGGTTTATCCGGCGGAGGCATTTTAAGCTGCGATTTCAGAGGCCACCAGGACAGGTCTAGTTTAAACTTCTGCTCCAGGTCAAGTACGTACAAGGAAAAGTGAGCATGAAGAGGACACTGTTCGGCATAACGGCGGAGACAGCCCATCAGAACATCTACTGGCTGACCGGCCTCCAGGAGTGCCCGAATACCATCAAAGTAAGCACAGTAATAAGAATAATTACTGTAGAAGTCGATGTCCTCTTCGGGGTCAGCTCGGCGCTCAGCCTCTGCAGTCTGCATACCTTCCAGCTCTTTAAAAATCCGCCGGTTCAACTCTTCCAGCTCTTTCATGCGTTTCTCGGCATAACCATAGGATTTTTCGAGCTCCACCACCTGAACCTTGAATTTATCCAACTCCTCTCTCTGCTCGGTTAGCTTGAGGATCACGGCCATTTTATCTTTTTTCTCTTCGTCCAGCTCACTGCTCAGAGAAGCTTTCATCCCGGATTCAAGATTGTAGTCCTCCTGCAGTTTGGCGAACCGAGTCCGCAGCTCCAAATAGACGTCGGGCAGGTTGGGCGGACATTTAGCAGCCTTATCTTCCTGCTCGGCACGGAGTTGAGCCAAGCGATTCACCATGATCAAATTACGGGCAGCATTGACTCGCAAAAGTTTCTCCAAGAAGTCCGGCCGAGACGCCGCACTCTCCATCTCCCGGGACCAAGAGTGGTTAATATCTTCGATGGACTGGGCAATATGAGCCGGTAAAGGGTCCTCGTCGTAGGAGTTCTGCTCGGCCGTCAGGTGAGCAACGGCCAAAGGAAGTCCGGGATCCTCTTTAAAAGCCCTGCAGCTCACAACCCATTTTTTGTAAGGACCTGAGCGGTAAAATGCAACCAAGAAAATCCGCGAGAGAATACCTGGAAAAGTCCTCATCGTCGGCGCCGAAGATTGACTCCAACTCGCCCGAGCGATCGTCATCTCCCGATCCAGCCGATCGGGATTCTTTCCTCCGGGGGGCCTTACCTTTCTTCGGGGCCGTGGGAGGTTTCCCGCTTTTCTTTGTCCCGGACGCGCCGGAACCATCCGCTCGAGATCTTTTGGCCGGTCGGAAGAGAGGCTCTTCATCGGAGGAAGAGTTCTCGAAGCCGACCTGGCTGATCGGCTGAGGCATGGGGAAGGTAGTCGAAGGTTGGACAGCTACGGTCACTTTGGCCGCCAACTCCTGGCGCTCCGCCTCCGCTTTCTCCGCAGCAAGCTCCCTTTTCCTCCGTTCGCGAGGGGTCTCTAGCTTCGGCATCCCGATCGGCCGGACAATCCGAAAATATCTACGAGCTGCAAACAAAGAGAACATTAGGAACAAAGGGAAGGCAAAATCCAAATAAACTGTAAAAACCACTCACGCGGAAATATATCCTCGGCGTCCCGGGGAGTAACTATAAACCGAGCACGAAGACGTCTCTCCTTGCCCTTCCAATTCTCATGCTTCCTTTGATTATACGGGAGGGATTTTACTCTTTCCAAAATCACCAGGAAATCCCATCCTAATAGCCCGGCATCTGGAGCTTTGGGGCCTAAAAAGAAGGATAAGAACGGGAGAATCCCAAAAAGGTCGGTTAGGGACAAAAAAAGGATATCTAGGATAAAAAGTGCTAAGGTCAGAGAAACTAACGGTCTGAGGTTGCCCGGTATTCGACACTCAAGGGAAAATTTTTGGAATTCCACTCTCCTGCCACAAAGAACCATTTTTCGGTCCACTTGGCTTGCTTGCTCGTCAGATCGGTGATTATGGTGTCTCGTTGTTTCAAGTAGTAGTCACCTTTGCCAGCATCACATATGCTCAGCAGGAACAACAATTCAAGGCCTGTTAGGCCTCGATACAACCCATAATAACCGAACATGACGGTCAGGTCATGCATGGTCGCCCAGGCATTCGGAACCAACTGCATTGGGGCGACTCCAAAGATCTGCACTAGATGAGCGAAGGAGTCCGGGATGGGAAAGCGAAGGTCGCTCGACATCATCGAGTAGTTCACCGCAACCATACCCGTAGGGGGGCAGTCTGCCCGCTCGCCTTCGTAAGGGGCGTATATGTGAACGTCCGAAGGTATCTCCCATTCAACCCTTTTCTCCTGGAGAGCGGACTCCGTGATTGTACTCGGCCTCCGGCTAGCCTCAAATAATCCCGGCCGATCTCCGACCACCCTAAAAATTTCGCGAGGGACGTAGCGATATGGCCGCTCAAGAAGATAAGCCTCATATGTATATGGGGAGGGAGGACCCCGGCTATCGGCGATAATTTCACAAAGACGGCGGTAGGTTTCACTGACGTCACCCCGCAGCATCTCGCGGCTCTCGTCGGCCGAGAAGGGGTATTTCAACGAGCGCCCGGACGATGACGAGGCATCAGGGGACGAACCCTCACGAGGAGAAGAAGCAGAGGGTAATTTAGAAGGTGTTACAAGAGTTTGAGCGGGCGAGGCGCTCGACGATTCGCGACGAGGGGATCCCTCTTCACTCATCACCAGTTTCTGGTTTCTAACGAGGAGGTACACCCACGGCCGGAAATTTAATAAGCAACGAGGATATCAGAAGGGTCGCCGGAAAAAATGGCGACTCACCGGAAAATTTTTAAACCCAAGGAAGAAAGCGAGAGCAGGTGCCCTGTAAAAGCCCCGGAAAGAGAAACTCACTCTACACCAAGAGAGAGGAGAACGCGTACCTGAAGGGGAGGAGATATTCGCCGGAAGTAATCGCCGGATTTCAAGAGGAAAATCAGCCGCCGGATGATTCGGGAAGAAAAGGTTTCGAAAAGTGAAAAAAGCCCTTTTGAGAAGATACTTATAGTATTTGAAAAGGCGGCGGTTTCTCTCCTTTTTTAATTTTTAATTTTTGAATTTCAAAATTGAGAGGACAACTGAAAGGACAGCTGTAGGCGGGAGATGAAAAGGTTTCGTGACACGTGTCGTCAACGTGTCAGCGTGGCAAAAAACCCTACTTTCTGATAAGGAAAATGGAGCGACTACGACCACGAAGAACCCGGCCGGCTTCCACCGACCAGATCCTTCGCGGGGGGCATTTGTTGTGCCCCATTTTCATTTATGATTATTATTATTTATTTATTGCCGTTATTTATTGAAGCAATGGGCCCCACTCTCTCGGCCCCACGCCGGAAGCCGCCCACGATGATCGGGAGAAGGCCGACCAGAGGATGTGCCGAGCAAGCAAGAGTCAACCGAGCAGACGACAAGATGCCGGTCAGGGATATGCATTCCCGAGGACAAAGCCTGCTCGCCCGGATGCCGACAGATTAAAGCGCCACAAAAGGAAGACTCGAGGTCGGTCCCCCCGGCTCAGCAAAGGCGGCGCATTAAAGGGTTCAACAGTCTTTTTACCATTTTAGGGTTATGAGTTGTCACATGTCAAGGCCCAATAAGGAAAGGCCCAATTCCTTTTTGTAAACCCTAATGGTAGCCCTATAAATAGAGGGAACTGTAATAGGAAATTCAGACACATTCCTCAAGAAAGATTCCAGCCCAAAAATATTCTCTCTCATTTTTTCCATTTTCAGCTAAGAACACATTTAATCTTCACCAAAACTAGTCCTCAAAATCCCAGAAAATAGTTAACGATTTTTCACCCGTTAACAAGTGAGTCACTAAATTGGTTAATAGGAGGAGAAGACATTGGATAGTGTAGTGAATTATGCCGTATTTAAAAGGTACGTCTAATGTAAATTTGATTTTGGGGAGCTCGAGCGATGTACTCCCTTCGACCTTAAAAAATAGTCACATGTGGTCAACGTTGACTTTTTTCATTCGTCCAATCACTACTACAAAAAACACTTTTAACATCGGCCATTTTACATCGGTTTCGTAAAAACCGATGTTATAATATGTATTGGACGAACGAAAAAAATCAACGTTGACCACATGTGACCATTTCTTAGAATCGGAGGGAATAGTAGTTAGATTTGTTGATGCCGAGTATGCCAGTGATCTCTATAGGAGAAGAATTTCGCTCACTGAATACATATTCAACATTGAAAGACTATATTGCAATGTTAAAATTAAATGATATTCTAAACTATCCGGACAAAATATATATCACTGACAAAAACTTGGAAGTATGCAATTTTACTTGAATATTACTATATTCTTTATATGAATTTAATTTGTACTTTATTTCATGTTTTTTTAAGAGAAATTTTGAAATATAAAACATGAACATGAAATTAATAACTGCAAAAAAAAACCTTATTTAAAGAAAAACAAATTTAGACAAAACAAACAAGACCACCAAAAAAATTAAAAACTCCGCCCAGAATATTAAAAAAACAAAAAATAGAAAACAAAAGAAAGGACCAATCATCATTCAGTTTACTTTTTTCATCGTTGTCTCAACTTATACTAAAAGTAGCAAATTAATCCCAAATTAAATCGGAGTACAGACCATGGGATTAGCAGATTCAGACAGCTCGCCGTTATTACACTCAATCAGCCTTCATCTTTCTCCAATCAAAAGAACAGGTTCGATTAATTATTATAGTATTTATTTAATTTAATTTTTTGAATTTTCATATTTAGTCTCCTAATTTGAAGGTACAATATGGACGGCGGTTGCTCATATCGTAACGGCCGTGATAGGCTCAGGTGTGCTCGCTCTAGCATGGAGCGTGGCCCAATTGGGCTGGATCGCCGGCCCACTATCCATGATATTTTTCGCCGCCGTCACTTTGGTCACTACTTCCCTCATCTGTGATTGCTACAAATATCCCGACCCGGACTACGGTCCGATCAGGAACCGATCATATGCCGATGCCGTTCGATCATTTTTGGGTAAACCTCGTTTCGTTAACTTTGTATACCCGGCCAATTAGCGAGTCAAATCGAACCGCCTTGGGTTCGGTTTGTTTGGATTGGATTTGGGTTGATTTTGGGACCTTTTTGTAATTACACTAAACTTGAGAGGTAATTTTTGTTGGAGTATAAATCATTACTACAATGATTTTTCTTTTGAAAATGTTCCACTGAATTTTTATTTGTATTTTACTGCCATATGTTTCAAAATATTAGTGTTAGGCCCTTCATTTTAGGAAATTTTATGTAAATTATGCAATTAAGCCAGAATGCAAGGGTATCTTTTGTTATTATTCACTTTTCATATTCTTAATGAAATTCCCAATTTTTGGGTAAGGTTATTTCAGTAACTTTATATAGCTAAGCTAAGGATCTGCTGACTAGGCTAAGGGTTGAGCAAAAGTGAGGTTTAATTTTGCAATTAGACCAAAATTGTGGGTAATTTTGTAATTAAATCCCTTGGCAGGAGAAAGGAGTGGTTGGATATGCGGAGTACTTATGCAGATAAGTCTCTATGGGACAGGAATTGCCTATGTTATCACCTCTGCCAAATGCTTCGCGTAATTTTTCTCATCATTTTTAGGGAAATTACAAAATGTGCCCTTGGAGTTGCCTTTATTACAGAAAAAAACAGACAACTTAAATTCTGTAAAATTTGAAATTTCCGGGCTTTTATGTAATTAAGTCAAACCTCAAGGGCACTTTTTATAATTATTATCAATAAACTCTACACATTTGCTTACTAAAATTTGTGTATCTTTGAAGAAAAATGATTGCTTTATATGTTACACAGAGCTATAGAGAGAGCAAATTGTTACCATAAGCACGGACACGATGCTACTTGTGAATATGGACTAATGTATTACATGCTTTTATTCGGCGTTGTTCAAATATTTATATCTCAAATACCCGATATCCATAGCATGGCTCAGCTATCCGTAGTCGCTTCAATCATGTCTTTCGCTTATTCTTTCATTGGATTGGGATTAGGAGCGGCCAAAGTCATACGTACGTTTCGTTCTTGTGTCTCGGCCGCATTTTCCTCAACCATAAGCAATTGTTTATAACTTGTGGGGCGTTTCTGCAAATTATTTTTTCAGGGAACGGAACGATCGAGGGTAGTCTTGGCGGAACATCAACGTCCACTAAGACCCAAAAAGTGTTGCTAGTTTCGCAAGCACTTGGAGATATCGCTTTCGCCTATCCGTATTCTACAATCGTTCTTAGCATCCAGGTAAAATAAAAAGTGAAAATATTTTACTTTTTATTTTATTTTAAATATGAGTTTCTAAATAAACGGCGAAAAGAAAAGGATACTCTGGGATCACCTCCACCAGAGAACGCAACCATGAAGCGGGCATCGGTAATATCAATCTGCATCACAACCTTCTTTTATCTCGCATGCGGAGGCTTTGGATATGCAGCTTTTGGAGATCAAACGCCGGGAAATCTTTTGACAGGATTCGGGTTCTACGAGCCTTACTGGTTGATCGACTTTGCTAACGCGTGTGTAGTCGTGCACTTGGTCGGTGGATATCAGGTGATGCATCACAACTAAACAATTACAACTTCAGTTCTCCATTTGTTTAAATTTTGAGGTTAAAGTCATTTTTTTTGGACTGAAATCGACTGAACTGAAGGATTTGAACTTAATTGAACTAAATTGATTATTTTTATAAAAATAATAATAATTTTAATAAATTGTTAATTTTTTTAAATATTAATTATATTCTACCATTAACTACATTGTATACCTAAAATTATTTTTTATCTATATTATTTTAATTTATTTTGAAACAAACTTAATCGAGCTAAACTGAATGAGTCTGAACTGAACTGAAACGGTCTGAACTGAAATTAAGTCCTAACTTTCAAAAAAAATTTAACGTACAGATCTACACTCAACCGGTATTCGCAACCATCGACAAATGGTGTGCCGACCGATTCTCAGACAGCGTGTTTATGAGCAGACAACACACTCTCAAACCTGTTCCGTTTCTGCCAGCCTGGCACCTGAGTCCATACAGGCTGTGTTCGCGGACCGCCTACGTGGCGTCGACAACCGGGATCGCGATGCTCTTCCCTTACTTCAATCAGTTCCTCGGAGTTTCCGGAGCCATCACATTTTGGCCACTGACTATATATTTCCCAGTCGAGATGTGGCTGAGGCAAAGAAATGTCGGAACCTGGACCGGCAAATGGATTGTTCTCAGGGTTTTTCAGATCGTTTGCTTCTTCATAGCGATGTTAGCTCTGATGGGGTCGCTTGCCGGACTTATAACTGCGCGTTTCAGCTAGAAGAGAGCAGCATTGTACAATATGTTAGTTTTCTGTCATGGAAAAGTTTAGGTAAAATAAATGCATATATCTAAAATATAAAATATGGAATTAATGTGTAATATAATTTTTTCTTTTATTTATTTCTTTAAAAGACACTTTATGGTAAGCGGAAAAATATTGTGAACCTAGGGCCCACACCTGTCCAGATACAAGTATTATTCAAAATTTATATATTTATTTATTGCTTATTTCTTCATTATGATTGATATTGCTTTGAATTTTATTTTAGCAGGATTTGAGTAGTTGACTCATTTTTCAAACAAAGGTTATTCCTTGTACAGATAGACAACAATAATATGTGTGTTGGTCCGAATGCGATCGAGCGGTCGGGGACGATATGGACCGCCTTGGCCCACATAATAACAGCTGTTATCGGCTCAGGGGTCTTGTCATTAGCATGGAGCGTATCGAGGCTCGGATGGGTTGCGGGTCCCTTGACTATGCTGGCCTTTGCTTCTGTGACTCTTACTTCAGCTTACCTTCTCACCGAATGCTACACATCGCTCGATGACCACGGCCTCGTCGTCAGAAACGGGTCCTACTTGGATGCTGTTCGGAGAATCCTAGGTATATATATATATATATGTCTTAATTAGTTCCGTGGTTCGGTATATGTAGATCATTCCTCGTATATATCTCAGGGAAGAGGAATGCTTGGATCTGTGGCGTTGTTGTGCGAATAAATTTCGTGAAACTCGGTATTGTCTACACAATTACAGCCTCCATTTGCATGAGGTATGATGTTGTACCTTGTAAAGGGGGTAATTGTTGTTGGGGTCTACACTTGTTCATCGTTCTTCGTTCAAATGATTCAGAGCAATCCTCAAATCGAACTGTTTCCACGCCAAAGGCCATAAAGCTGCTTGTGAATACAAAGAAACTTACTTCATGCTTGCGTTCGGAGTTGTTCAAGTGATGGTATCCCAAATACCCGATTTTCGGAATATCGAGTGGCTTTCTGTCATTGCTGCAATCATGTCCTTTGCGTACTCTATCATTGGATCGGCCCTCGGCTTGGCCAAGGTTATAGGTACGATTTTCTTTGAACATATTTATAACTAGGAAGAAGAAGACAGTGTGATTTTGGTTTTTTTATACCGAATTTGCAGAAAATGGAGAAATAAAAGGTAACATCGGAGGAGTGCATACTTCAACCGCTGCAAAGAAAGTATGGTCGGTTTCTGAGGCGCTTGGGAACATTGCCTTTGCTTTTCCATTTTCACTTATTCTACTTGAGATAATGGTAAATAAGTTTTAGCCTTTGTTGCGATAGTAAAATGTACTGTTCTTGAAGCTAATAATATATCTGATGAAAAGGATACTCTGAAGTCGAGTCCACCAGAAAAAGCGACCATGAAGAAGGCTTCTGTAGTGGCAGTCGGCATAACGACTTTCTTCTACTTATGCTGTGGAGGGTTTGGTTATGCCGCGTTTGGGAACTCCACCCCGGGGAACTTATTGACTGGGTTTGGGTTTTACGAGCCGTATTGGCTCATCGATTTTGCTAACGCGTGCGTCGTCCTTCATCTTGTTGGAGGGTATCAGGTAATCCCAGACCAACACTTTTTTTTTTTTCTAATTGCAGATTTTTACATTAGTGAAAGCCTTGATGAATACTACTACTTTGGATTTGAAATTACAATTATCTTAGTATTTGAAATATTTATTGGTTATGAAGGGGTCATTTTAAGACAAAATAAAATCGCAAGGGTGTTTTTTAATTTTTTTTAATGGTGTTTTCTTGTAATTAGGTCAAACCTCAGGGTAATATTTGTAATAAACATTGAGCAAAATATGTAAATTTGACATTTTTACAAAGGATAACTGGATCCTTTTCTACTTGGACTGAACCTAAAGGGGTGGTATTTGTAATTATTATCTGTAAGTAACAATGGTTATGTGTACAGGAGTCTCTTTCTAAGCAAAATAGTTTGCAAACATTATCCTCGAGAAAATTAGTTATTTTTCAAAATTACAAATAGGCCCCTTAAAGTTTGCACACTTAACAAATACGACCTGGCGGGGGAGTATGTTGTAAAATAGAAACAAATATCATGGACATTTTCATAATTATTTGCAATTATTACAGGTATTCACTCAGCCACTCTATGCGAGTATAGAAAAATCATTCGCCAAGCAGTTCCCCAACAGCAAATTCGCGCATGATTACAACTTGAAACGAGTCTCGGTTCTGAGGCTAAGTCCTGTGAGGCTTAGTCTCAGAACAACATACGTCGGGTTCACCACAGGATTTGCCGTTCTCTTCCCTTACTTCAACCAGGTTATTGGAGTGGCCGGAGCAATCAACTTCTGGCCCATCGTCGTATATTTTCCTGTGGAGATGTACTTGGCGAAAAAGGACATCGGGCCCTGGGCCCAAAAGTCGATTGTTCTTCGGATGTATTGCTTCGTCACTTTGCTTGTGATCATGTTTGCGTTCGTCGGGTCGATTAAGGGACTCATAGAGGCACGGTTAGGGTGAGGAGGGAGAATAACCGAGGCAGGCGGATAAATGAGTTATACAACACCATTCATCAACAATTTTGAATAATGCATGTAACATATTGTTACCAAGTCGAACCAAACAATGTAAGGCTCGAGCTTAACCTCTAACAATAAGACGTTAGTCAACGTGAGATTCATACACAACGTAATATCTCCCTTCGAGCCAAACCTTAGTTTTCTCGACCTTAAGGCGTTGACCAGGCGCCTAGGGGGTGATTTACCGGCCCCTGCATCACACGCTCTGTGGGGGCGTTGAAAATTCTATAATCAACTCATGCACTTTTTGTGCACCCCCAATATATATATATATACAACCACACCAATTTTCCTTTAGTATTTTTCACAACTCATTCAAAGTATGGTGGGTAGAAGAATCCCCTGCTGCGAGAAGGATAATGTGAAGAGAGGGCAGTGGACCCCAGAGGAGGATCAGAAGCTTTCGTCTTACATTGCTCAGCATGGGACTAGGAATTGGCGTCTCATTCCCAATCATGCTGGTTTGTTCAGTATATATATATATTTTTAATTTATTCAAAGTTATTCAAACAGTAGTAGCTGATGATGATGATTCATACACTCTGTTTCAAAGGTCTTCAGAGATGTGGGAAGAGCTGCCGATTGCGATGGACTAATTACCTCCGCCCGGACCTCAAACACGGCCACTTCTCCGAGGCCGAAGAGCAGACTATAGTCACCCTCCACTCCGTGCTCGGAAACCGGTAAATAAACACTCCTACCAAACCAAACCAAACACCACAATTCATTCTCAGTACTATGTTAAAAGGCAAACATCAATTCTAATCCAATCCTTGGCGATGACAGATGGTCAGTGATTGCAGCGCAGCTCCCAGGTCGAACAGACAACGATGTCAAGAATCATTGGAACACAAAGGTAAAGAAGAAGCTCTCGAGTATGGGGATCGACCCGATGACACATAAGCCCTTCTCCCACCTGATAAACGAGATCAGCACTCTCCCACCACCGCAGGCCCCGAGCCTAGTCGAGGCAGCCCTCGGCTGCTTCAAGGACGAGATGCTCCACATCCTAACCAAGAGGCGCATCAACATTCAGCTCCAGCAGCTCACTGTGGTAGCAAACATCAAACGTAAGGAGTGGAAGAACGAAGAAGACAACACTGTCGAGAAGATCAAGTTTGGGCTTTCCAAGGCAATAAAGGAGACTGCTTCTGGTTCTAGTTCGTTTCCCAGGTCAGATTTGGGCTTCCAGTATGAGCTTGCATGTTTGTGGGGCATCGACGAGGGAGATGCTTTGCCACTGTGTCGATCTGGGAGGTTGAATGGAGAGGTTGAGGATGGAATTTGCGGGAGGGGGAAAGAGATAGACAACGGGTCTAGTAATAATAGTTTCAACACTTTGTGGGATTTGCCGGGTGGTGATTTGATAAACCCAATGGAGTGAGTGAGTGAGTGAGTGAGTGACACTATACTATAGTTTTAGAGAGGTAGGGAGAGATTGGGAGTAATAAGTGTAAATAAGAATAAAAAACCTAAAAAAAGTGAAATGATGATGTTACAAATATAAAATAATAAGGAGTACTATATATTACTATTAGTCATGATATATGGTGATCTCTCTTCTGTCATCGCCCTTGCGATTAACGACCCAGCTTCCTCGTCACCCGCTGCATCTCCTACCAGCTCATGATCATCCTCAAAACAACAATTACTACTACTACTACTACTACTACTCATCGTTGTCGTGTGGTAGAGGAGGTCCGTATATATAGTTACGTACCCTCCTCCTTTAAGTCGGCATATTAATTTTTGATTTCTTCACTACCGATTTATGATATCATTGTACATCATAGGCTTCATGAGTCATGATGACTCATATATATGATCGAGTAGGGCTTAGATAAAGTCAAAGTAATATATTGTGAAATTGAATTTAAGGAGCAGCAAGTAACTTGGTCATTCACGTAACTTGGTCATGTGCAATTAAATTAGGTTTCACCTAACAAATTAGGTAACTTGGTCATTCACGTGCAAATTAGGTTTCACCTAACAAATTAGGTTTCGAACCACCGTACACATTTCCTTTATAAATTGGACATACTAGCATCACAAAAAAATATAAGAAAAAACTTATAAATTTTAACAATGTCTACAAATATGGTTGCAGCTCTTAAGCCACCGTGCCTCCCTCATCAGGGGTGTCCTTTTGTTGTTCCCTATTTTCGCGAAACCCATTATGATCGGGTTACGGCCCAAGTCCGGACCAGACCCAAGATAGCCCAATTAACGAGTAAACGAAGAGACCTGGCCAGCGACCACAAGCGACCATCACAACATAAAGACCTAGCACCATCGAACATCTTTAGTGAGGATGCGCCGCGAACACATCTAACCATCTCGTGAGTCTCCTGTTCGCAGAAGCTCCTCCGCGGCATATCACTTTATAGTTTTCTGTCCTTCAAGTCGCGTGTCCCCACGGAGACAAGTAGGACTCGATCTCCGGGGCCGGCGGTTCTCAACCCATTCTAAGGATGCTTGGGTAACGGCTCAGCATAAAGGATCAATTCGTTCAAGCTAGACCGGATCGGGGGCAAAAGAGGGGCATCACATTACGGGGGTATAACGGAGATCTTCCCCTAAGATAAGGGGTAATGTGTGTAATTATCAGAGGAAAAGCCCATGTAATCTAGGCCCAAGCCCAAGTGTAGAAACCCTAATCTATGTACTATAAATAGTCAAGTTTCCTCATTTGTAAGAGAGACAATTCCCAAGAAATATACTTGGAATTTAATACTGAAAGCTTTTGTTATTTCCTTATTTGTTCTCTCAATCCCCAAAATATCAATACGTTCGCGGGTGAACTTCCTGTTAGGATTTTCTACCCGTAAACAATTGGCGCTAGAAGGAGGGGTGATCCTCGGGCGTTGAGCGAACAAACTTAGGCAATACACGATGGAAATGCTAGAAATAGGTCTTCCGAACACCGCCCCCGCGGGGGAGTCGGCGAGCAGGAATGCCCGAGACAACGGGAAATCTCCTATGATAGAAGGGGGATCAGAGGTTCAACTACCCCCGATCTCCGAAGAGGAGCACCGCCAATGGGCAATGATCGAAAAACTGAGAGCCGAGCGGCGCGAGCTCATAGAGAGGCAAAGGGTCATCGCGGAAAGATTGGCCGAGGAGGAGAAGAAGGCGAACCTCCAAGAGAGCGAAGTCCCCGACCTCAACATCGAACACTTGCAATCCCCCGAGGAGATAAAACGGACCATTCAAAAGCTGAAGGAACGCTCCCGCATTCTAAAGGGAAAAGAGCAGCCGAAAACACCGGAGTTAGGGGGGAGATGTCTGGATGCAGACTTCGAGGAGGAGAACCCCCAACCTGATAATGTCCAGGTGACCATGAAGAAAACTGGAGGACGCGTTGTCCGCACAATGAACCGAGGTCGGACTCAGGTCGTTAGGGATCCAGATTTGGAACGGCGTTTAAGTGAGATGGAAAAGAAAATTTCCCAGCAGGAGGCCGATCCGAAGAAACGATCAGCTCTGGTTGAGCCACTGACTCTGCGAGTGGAAAGGGCGCGGGCACAGTTGGATATTGCCCCGCTCCTATCTCTGACTTATGATGGGAGGACGGACCCCGAGGTCCATTTGAACAAGTACAATATATATATGGTCGGGCGCGGTGCCACCGACGAGACCAAATGCAAGCTTTTTCCGCTGACTTTAGGGGATGCAGCTCACCACTGGTACACCGGGCTCCCTCACAGGTCGATAGATAGCTTCGGAGAGCTGGGGGAAACTTTCATCTCCTATTTCGCCTCGAGAGTCAAGTGTCCGGAAGGACGGCAACGCCTGATGGGAATCAAGCAGCGGACAGATGAATCTGACGAAGAGTATGTTGAGCGCATCGAAACCATAGTGATGCAAGGGGAACAGGTCGGAGAAGAAGTTTTGGTGCACGCCGCGGTCAGCGGGTTGAAGGCCACGTCCGAACTTTTCAAGCCTATGATGAAAGATTATCCCAGAACTTACACGGAGTTCCGGCGGAGGGCCGGCGAAGAAATTGCGCAACAGCGGATCTATGCTCAGCGCATGAAAGAGTTAGAGCCCGGGAAGAACCACAAAGAAGTTGTGGAGAAGAAGGACTGGTCGAAAAAGCCCGGAGGGTACAAAGGATATCAAGGCCCGAAGAAAGGCGAACAGGGAAATCATAAGGTCGATGAGGGAAATCTGCTAGGGAAGAGTCCCGGGGCGATATTACAAATTTTCATGGAAAACCAGATAAACGCCCTCTTCCCGCCGAAACCTTTGTACACGTCCCCGGACAAAAGGAATCCTCGAAAGTGGTGTTCTTTCCACGAGGACATTGGGCATACAACGGACGAATGCCGCGATCTAATCACGCAACTCCGCCGTTTGTTCGATGAGGGGAAGTTAGGACAGCTGTTGCGGGCACCGAAGAGAGGCCGCGATCAGAATCAAGGCCACCGCCAAGATTACAGGCCGCAACAGCAGCCCCGGCTAGAGGGGCCCCCAATGAACCAAAACTTACTGCCACCGCCCCCACCGGCCGGCGGACTCCAACAGAACGAGTTCCCTCCGGATTTGAACGGAGGAAGGGTAAACATGATCGGGGGTTTGACCCCTATCATCCATAAATCTAAACGACAGCGGAAGGAAGATTTGCGAAAGTGGGAAGGCGTGAACTCAGTAATCCCGTTCAAAGAGCCAACCATAGCCAGGGGCGTGACCATCGCGTTCAATGATCGATATCGGGAGGGTATCGCCTATCCAAAGGAGGATGCGTTGGTTATCACGACCAAGATTCTGGGAGTTGAGGTCGCGAGGATACTGGTCGACAACGGCGCCCACTGCAATATTATATTTAAGCCGGCATTGGATCAGCTCGGGGACCTGGTCAATTATGTGAAGCCCTATAAGGAGAAGCTGAAGGGGTTCGGGAACGTGGTCGTATGTCCGCTGGGAAAGATCACGATGTCTGTGGAGCTGAGGGATCACTGGAATCCGGAAGTGAAGATCACAAGGATGATGGACTTTGTTATTGTTAACTCTGAAAGTGTCTATAATGCTTTCTTTGGGAGGCCGTTTCTCGATGTTTTCGAGGCTGTGGCGTCCTCCCATTATTACTGTGTTAAATTTCCTACCTGTAACGGATCCGTTGGGACCGTGAAGGGGGACCAATATATGGCCAAGAAGTGTTTTGATTACCCTGTTTTTTCCACGCACTACCGATCGATAAATATGCTCGAGGAAAATGACGAACAAGATAACACTGGGGCATTTGGAGATCCCGATCACCAAATTATCGAACAAATAATAAAAGACAACGAACAAACTAAAGATAAGAATGAGGAAACTATCCAACGAATAGAACCCGACGAAGCGGATGTTTTAAACTTACAGATATTGCAGATCCTGATCGATGAAGTGCCCGGAGAAATCCAGGAAAATAAACAGGAGGATAAAAGGACGAAAGTCGTGATCGAAGAGAATCCCGATCCCCGTTTAGGGTACGAACCCGAGGAGATCGAGGATCCCCGAGGACCTTCTCAATTCACGGCGGTTGACGAATTGGAGAGGGTAAAACTAGATCCTAACCGTCCGGATTCGGAAGTATTCATAGGATCAAGGATCCCGGACAAACTAAAAAATGAGCTGGTAAGTTTTCTGAAAGAAAATACCGATGCGTTCGCATGGTCGCATAAGGATATGGTCGGGATAAGTCCCGAGCACGCTTGTCACCATTTGAAGATAGATCCGGACAAAAAAAAAACCCGTGGCACATAAGAGGAGAAAAATGGGTCCCGAAAAATATGCAGCCTTAGCAGAAGAGGTCAAGAAGTTGGTCGATAACGATCTCGTGACCGAGGCGTCCGAAGAACCCCAGTGGGTCGCGAATGTAGTTTTGGTGAAGAAAACTAATAACGCCTGGAGGTTGTGTATCGATTTCACCGATTTAAACAAAGCCTGCCCGAAAGATTATTTCCCCCTCCCGCATATAGATCATTTGATCGATAGTGTTGCCGGGCATGCAATATTCTCAAACTGCGATTGCTACGCGGGTTACCACCAGATTCCCATGGCCGCTGAGGACATGGAATGCACATCTTTCTACACTGATAAGGGCATCTTATGCTGGAAACGGATGCCTTTCGGATTAAAAAATGCGGGGGCAACCTACCAGCGACTGGTCAACAAAATGTTCGCCGAACAGATCGGGGACACAATGGAGGTATACGTGGATGATATAATTATCAAGAGCAAAAGCGAGGAAGATCATGTGAAGGATCTGTCCACGGCGTTCGCGATTTTAAAGACTTATAACATGAAGCTGAATCCGAAGAAGTGTCACTTCGGGGTGTACGCTACCAAGTTCTTGGGACATATAGTCCACCAGCGGGGAATAGAGGCAAACCCCGAAAAGATCGACGCGATCATGAACTTAAGGGAGCCCAGATGTCTAGGGGACGTGCAAAAATTGACGGGATGTTTAGCAGCGTTAAGCAGGTTTATCCCCGGACTTGGGGATAAAAGCAGGCCTTTCTTTAAGGCCATTAAAAATCAAAAATTCCAGTGGGGAAAGGAGAGTCAAGAGGCATTTGAAAAGTTAAAAGAGCATCTGAGAGATCCCAAAATCCTGTCCAAGCCTTTGTCCGGAGAGAAGCTCTTTTTATACCTAGCAGCGTCCGAACACGCCATGAGTTCGGTACTCGTACGAGCAGAAGGGCAGATTCACCACCCCATTTATTTTGTCAGCCAAGCACTCCATGACGCGGAAACCAGATATAACCCTTTGGAAAAGTTAGCTTATGCTCTAGTCATGAGTGTCCGGAAGCTCCGGCCATATTTTTTCAACCACCCGGTGGAAGTTTTGACCACCATGCCCCTGAGACAAGTCCTACAAAGGCCAGATACGAGCGGGAGATTATTAAAATGGAGTCTGGAGGTCGGACAATATGATATCACTTATGCTCCCCGCACCGCAATCAAAGGGCAAGTCCTAGCTGATTTTATCGTCGAATTAACTTTCCCAAAGATTGTCCCCGCGAGCGATTTCCCGCCGTGGAAATTGTACGTGGACGGATCGTCGAACAGTTCTCATGCCGGGGATGGAATAGCGTTAATTGGGCCCGAGGGGCAATCTTTCGCACACGCCATCAAGTTTGAGTTCGCGGCGACCAACAACGAGGCAGAATACGAGGCTTTGATTGCGGGTCTAAACCTAACACTGGCGGTGGGAGCACAACATGTCCATATCTTCATGGACTCCCTTTTAGTGGTGAACCAGATTAAAGGCGAATACGAGACAAGATGTGAGAGGATGGAGAAATATTACGAGCACGTTTTGGCCTTGTGCGAGAAATTCCCCAAGATCTTCATCGAGCAGATTCCACGGGAACAAAACTCACAAGCAGATGCCCTCTCGAAGTTAGCTTCATCTGAAGGAGTCGCGGACATAACAAATGTCATTATCACAAGTCAGGCGAATTCGGCCATAGAGGAAAAACTAGACCTGATGATAATTCACCGGGGGGAAAGTTGGATGGACCCCATAAAGGCGTACTTAACCACTGGAGAACAACCCGAAGATAAAGTGGAAGCCAGACAATTGAGGATCCGGTCGGCTAGGTACACTTTGATCGGAGATGTTTTGTACCGGCGAAGCGTTTTCTTACCACTGCTGAAGTGCGTAACGCCCTTGGAAGGGCAAAGAATTTTCAGTGAGATACACGACGGGGTGTGTGGAAACAACGCAGGCGGGCAGTCGCTAGCGCACAAAACTGCCCGCCAAGGGTATTACTGGCCCACCCTAAGGAAGGACGCAATCCGCTACGCGAAAAAATGCCATCGCTGCCAAATCACTGCTCCTATCATCCGAACACAGCCTGAGTATCTGAACTCAATCTATAGCCCGTGGCCTTTTGCCTCATGGGGAATTGACCTCATCGGCCCACTACCCACAGGGCCGGGAGGAGTAAAATATGCAGTGGTGGCCGTGGATTACTTCACCAAATGGGCCGAAGCAGAACCATTAAAGACAATCGATCAGAAAGCCATCATTCGTTTCATTTGGAAAAACATCATTTGTCGATTTGGGATCCCGCATACGATCACATCGGACAACGGGAAGCAATTCGACGGGCAGGAGATAATGGAGTTTTTCGATAAATGGAAGATCAAAAAAGCTTTCTCTACACCCTACCACCCCCAGACAAACGGACAGGTGGAGGCGGTTAACAAAATTCTGAAACACACTATCAAAGCCAGAATAGAGGAAAGACAAGGGAGATGGGCGGCGGAACTGCCCGATGTGTTGTGGTCGTATAGAACGACCAGTAAGGCTGCCACGGGGGAAACCCCATTTGCCTTGGCATATGGTGCGGAAGCTGTGATCCCATCCGAAATTGAAGTCCCTAGCCACAGGACCTCCCAGGAAATGAACGATAATAACGACCAGGCTCTACGTTTGGAGTTGGATTTCTTGGAGGAAAAAAGGCTAAATTCTGTTCACAGGAACGCAGCATCAAAACAAAAGGCGGAGAGGTTTTTTAACTCCGAAGTAAAAATTCGGAAATTCATGCCCGGAGATCTGGTTCTAAAGCGGATAATGGGCCCGAGCACTGGGGCGCTGGGTCCAAATTGGGAAGGACCAATGCGTGTCAGGAAACATGTGCAGAATGGTGCTTACGAGCTCGAACACCTAAATGGAGTGGCTGACCAATATCTGTGGAATGCTTTGTATTTAAAGAAGTATTTTCAGTAAACCGACCAATGTAATGTTTTGGCGTGAGAACGTTTGTTCGACTTGAGAAATAAAAAAAAACGATCACTTTTCCTTTGCCATTTATCAAATTGCAAATCCTTACTTTTCGGAGGTCGCCGAGCCGGACAGGCAATGGACTGTCCGACCACTCGGGCGACAAAGATAAAAAAGACTCCAGAAAAAGATAAGGACAAATCCTTACTTTTCGGAGGTCGCCGAGCCGGACAGGCAATGGACTGTCCGACCACTCGGGCGACAAAGATAAAAAAGACTCCAGAAAAAGATAAGGACAAATCCTTACTTTTCGGAGGTCGCCGAGCCGGACAGGCAATGGACTGTCCGACCACTCGGGCGACAAAGATAAAAAAGACTCCAGAAAAAGATAAGGACAAATCCTTACTTTTCGGAGGTCGCCGAGCCGGACAGGCAATGGACTGTCCGACCACTCGGGCGACAAAGATAAAAAAGACTCCAGAAAAAGATAAGGACAAATCCTTACTTTTCGGAGGTCGCCGAGCCGGACAGGCAATGGACTGTCCGACCACTCGGGCGAAAAAGATAAAAAAGACTCCAGAAAAAGATAAGGACAAATCCTTACTTTTCGGAGGTCGCCGAGCCGGACAGGCAATGGACTGTCCGACCACTCGGGCGACAAAGATAAAAAAGACTCCAGAAAAAGATAAGGACAAATCCTTACTTTTCGGAGGTCGCCGAGCCGGACAGGCAATGGACTGTCCGACCTCTCGGGCGACAAGAACGAGAAATCTCCAGAGGATTGAAAATTTTTAGTTGTGAAAATCGTCGATCTGAGTTTAAATTTTCAAATTATGTGCGCAAGCATTCGAGGCGACCGTTCTTGAAATCGTTTACATACGTTTGATTAGAGGCGCGCTATCTTTCTAACACCATTTATGAGTTAACAAAATAAACAGCAAAAATAGGACAATCCAAACGAGGAGGGAAAAGGAAAATTCCATAAAAACGTCACCGGGCAGAAACCGGGATTACAAAAGATGAACTGAAAATAAAAACAAACAGGGATCTTCAATGGAAGTCCGGGTCGACCACCAGCAAGAACTCCGAGTCGAACACCCGGACAGAGAACCCATCAGTGGGGTGGTAGAGGAAGCGAACGTGCCATCCATGGCGGATACGCGACTCCCTAACAAACTCCTCCCAGCCTGATCCGAACACGGTTATGAAGCCGTGACGGCGTTTCAGCTCGAACACCCATAATTTCCTCCTCACGTCGGTCATGAGAACAAAGTAGCCCAGGCGCACTCCGACCAAATCAGTGAAGACGGGCGGCAGCGGGAGCCTCTTACTATGCCACCTGGAGGAGAAGAGCAGGTCCACGCGGCAAGAACCATCAGATTTGGCGGACACTCGAGCCATTTTCCAGCGAACAGATAAAATTTACTATAGCGATTTCAAGATCGATGAAGTGAAAATGAATGAAGGAAGAACTGATATTTATAAGCGCAGTTTTTCCATCACCTAGGGAAGTGGAATCGACACCGTTTCCCTGAAAAGGTATTTCAGAAGACCTGAACCGACGCAAAGAGCATCTGTCAGGTGCGCAGAACCTCGTTTGGTGCAATTGGCATATGGAAAGTCGCGTCGTGTCTTTCGCGCGTGTTAATGGTGATTTGACGTTTGAAGTCATAACAGTTGATGTCCCCGTAAAGCGAGAAAAATACGAAACCGAACACGGATACCCGGACACTGGGGCATTTCGGCCCGCGTTCTGGTCGCGGGCCGAAATAAGTGAACCCGTGAACACAAAAAGAAAACGCTATCGCTAACAAGGAAGTAAACAACCCGATCACAGTTTTTTGATACATAAGTGCCAAACATAAGTTTCGAATCATGAAAAGAAATACAACATAACAGTTTTGGATGCATAAACGCCAAATATAAGTTTCGAATCATAAAATAGAAATACAACACAACAGACATCATTCGAACGAAATGTTAGGGGAACAGACAGAAAGGAGGGCGCTAAATATTTTCAAGCATCATGCCCGTAGGTGCCCGCGTCAGCGTCCTTAGGGGTTTCATCAATCTTTTTCTCATTCCCCTTCGCAACTGGAGTTTGCCTCTTAAGGGGACGACAAAACTGACCCTTGTTCGGCCACCATGCGAGGTCGAGACCCATATCTTCAACTAAATCCAGGGCTTCGATGGGGAGGTCCGGATGGATCTTGTTGTCCGCAACGAATTTCTTGAAACTATCCATCAGGGCATCGATTTTCTGCCCGCTCCGGATCAGATCCCTCAGGCAATCAAAAAATGCGCAGCAATATATCCAATCCCCATAAGTGATCAGATTTGTGGCCGGATGCGCCTCCCTTTCCTTATCGGCCACCTTGAAGGCTTCCACCTCTTCCTCCAATGTTTTGATCACCTCATCTTTTTCCTTCAAGGCGATCAGGGCAGATTTCCCCATTTGTGTTTTGTCCGCGAGGTCGGCCCGAACAGAATCCAGCTCACGCTGCACCTCCCGGAAATTCTCTTCGTGCTCGTTCTCCCTCTTGACGGAGGCCTCAACT
The DNA here is from genome assembly GCA_954870475.1 of Euphrasia confusa. Taxonomy (NCBI): domain Eukaryota; kingdom Viridiplantae; phylum Streptophyta; class Magnoliopsida; order Lamiales; family Orobanchaceae; genus Euphrasia; species Euphrasia confusa. The sequence goes on from OX940961.1 coordinate 18,824,803, forward strand.
TCTGCCCTCAATCCGACCACAATTTTTTCAAGACGGGCCACCTAAGACTTGGCATTTTTGAACTCTTCCTCCAGCAGTCTAGTCTTTTCAACCTCTGCACGGTGAAGCTCCTTTGTTTTAGCGATCACCACCATCATCTTGTCGTACTCCTCTTTGAGCAAAGAAGGAGCTGCCTCCGGCACCTGTGAAGCACTTTCCACGGCCCCGAGCAGGGAGTATATCAGGTAGGAAAGCCTAGACGCCGCGATCATGGTCAGGTAACCCGTCTCCTTGGGGTGCTGGCGGATATATTCTGGATGTTTGCACCAGTCGCGAGGGACCCCGTCGATCGCTTTCTTGATGCGATCAGGAACATTATCTAGAGACGGGGGGAGTTTGGATGACTCAAAGGACTTCAAGAAGTCCGAAAAATCCGTATCCCCCGGCCTGAACCTGAAATCATAAAATCTCTTAGAGGTTGGCACATCATGAAAATGGGGGATTAAGGGCGATCCTCAAGACACTTACATGGTCGGGAGCCGCGAGCTGCTCGCCGTGTGCAAGGACGGATTAAAAGCCAGAGTAACGTCGGGATTGTGCGGTGGCACGGTCTCAGTTCTTTTCGGACTCGTCGCGGGAGAGATCATGGTATGCCGGGGAGTTTCGTCGCGAGCGGACTCATAATCATCAGAAAGGATTGGCGAAGAGGATGTCTCCATGCTCGCCCGATGATGCTTGTCCGCAGGAGGGGAAGCCTCTTTCCGACCTTTCCTTTTCCTCGAGATTTTCTCGGGCGCCGCGCCCGCCACCTCCGCGACCGTTTCCTTCTTTTTCTCATCTCTCGAGCTCTTTTTGCTCCCGAGCAACGCAGACAGACGAGTGTTCATATTTTCCGAGCTGGCTCCGGTTGGAGGATACTTGTATCGAGGATACCTGCGAACTATGAAATTGCGAACACCGTTATAGCGAAACTAACAGGAAAAATGAAACAAATGTTTAAAATGACTCGTAATAACGCGAGGGCACGGACTCACTAATATAATCATTTTCCGCATTTTGAGGGATACTAATAAAACGTGACGAACGGATGCGATCAGCACTAATCCATTGCCCGAACAACAACCAATCATCGGGCATGCCTAATATTCTCTCCAACACGACCAGAAAGTCCCAACTCATGTCCGCTAAGAGCGGAGGTTGGGGTCCTAAGAAGGATAAAGTAATGGTCGGAACGAATAACAACTAATATAAAACACTACTAAAGGAAATGCAAAATTTTTTACTAACGGGTGCGAGGAATCTGATACTCAGCACTCAATCGGTAGCTGATCGAGTTCCATGCGCCGCTAACGAAGAACCATTCTTCCCACCATGATTCTCTTTTGTCAGGTAAGTCCCAGATGATGCTTTGACGGGATTTCAAGTAGTGGTCGCCGCTAGTCCTCACCGCCTGACGGACTAGTAAAGTGGTAAACTCCACAGGAAGTAATCCTCTATATAGACCGTAATGCCCGAAGAGGGTGGAGAGAGAGATCAATAAGAGCCAAGAGTTTGGCGTCAGTTGCATAGGAGCAACACCCCACTCAAGGACTGCCCGGGCAAGATTATCGTGAATAGGGAATCGGAGACCGCTCCGCATCATATCATAGTTTATGGCGACCATTCCCTCAGGAGGACGATCGGCCCGATCAAACTTGTTCGGACAATATAGGTGGACGTCAGAAGGGATCTCCCATTCTGCTCTTCGCGATTGAAGATCGGCGTCACACACTTTACTCACCCGAGTGCCAGCTTTAAAAGCGCTGATCGGCGGTTCTTCAGTCGGAAGATCCGTATGGGGTACGTACGTGTAAGGGTGGTCAGCGAGATAGGTTTCGTAAGAAAAGTCAACTGGAGGGCCCCGAAAGCTAGCAACCAGTTTTGCGAACAATTCATAATCGGGATGCACAGCCTCAGAGAACCAGTCATTCTCTTCATCTTTAGATAGCGGGAACGGGTCCATCACGCTTGTAGAGGGAAACTGTTCGGGCAAAGCTAATAAGTCTGAGGACAGGGGAGACAAAGTCCTCGGAATATCAATAAACGAGGGAAGAATCACGGTCTGGATGTAATCAGAGTCGTATTCGGGAGTCGAGGATTCACTAGACATCGACCAAAACAGAATTCTTTAACGAAATCGCGAACAAGAGTATACTTACGGGATCTATAAGAGAGTTAAGAGTCCGCGCCCCCAAGCAAGAATAAAAAATAAAGAGGCAGTAAAGGTTGATGATGCGTACCCGAGCAAGAGAGAGCAGAGGTAGAGATCAGAGGTGGAGATCAGATCACACGAGTTCTTACGAGAGTTGGCAAAAAGTGTTTCCAAGTATCCCATCTCTCATATATATATAGGAGGGGATGGCGGCAAAGGTTTTGGAATACGAAATTCAAAATTCAAAATCTCTGACAGTTGAAGGGACGTTTTACACAAGTACCAAGGTAGCGACTTTTCAAATTCTTTGAACCGGCGGCTGTTGGAACTTGGGCCGACCGACCAGGGGTACGAAACGGTCCATCTTTTCCGAGCATAACATTTCAACTCCGCGAGAACTCCGTAAAATACTTATCCTCGGGGGGCATTTGTTGTTCCCTATTTTCGCGAAACCCATTATGATCGGGTTACAGCCCAAGTCCGGACCAGACCCAAGATAGCCCAATTAACGAGTAAACGAAGAGACCTGGCCAGCGACCACAAGCGACCATCACAACATAAAGACCTAGCACCATCGAACATCTTTAGTGAGGATGCGCCGCGAACACATCTAACCATCTCGTGAGTCTCCTGTTCGCAGAAGCTCCTCCGCGGCATATCACTTTATAGTTTTCTGTCCTTCAAGTCGCGTGTCCCCACGGAGACAAGTAGGACTCGATCTCCGGGGCCGGCGGTTCTCAACCCATTCTAAGGATGCTTGGGTAACGGCTCAGCATAAAGGATCAATTCGTTCAAGCTAGACCGGATCGGGGGCAAAAGAGGGGCATCACATTACGGGGGTATAACGGAGATCTTCCCCTAAGATAAGGGGTAATGTGTGTAATTATCAGAGGAAAAGCTCATGTAATCTAGGCCCAAGCCCAAGTGTAGAAACCCTAATCTATGTACTATAAATAGTCAAGTTTCCTCATTTGTAAGAGAGACAATTCCCAAGAAATATACTTGGAATTTAATACTGAAAGCTTTTGTTATTTCCTTATTTGTTCTCTCAATCCCCAAAATATCAATACGTTCGCGGGTGAACTTCCTGTTAGGATTTTCTACCCGTAAACAACTAGCATCACAAAAAAATATAAGAAAAAACTTATAAATTTTAACAATGTCTACAAATATGGTTGCAGCTCTTAAGCCACCGTGCCTCCCTCATCAGGGGTGTTCTCCATGTCCTCCCACAGGATGCTAAGTCGCCGCCACCGAACCATGACCGACCCCGGCCTCTGGTGAATTGGTGATAGTTGTAGCGCGGAGAGCACTCCAACCGGATGGAGGACACCCACGTCCCGCATTGGCTGCGGAAACGATCAGCGCTAAGAAAAAAAAACATATCTTTAGACATTGTTAAAATTTATAAGTTTTTTCTTATATTTTTTTGTGATGCTAGTATGTCCAATTTATAAAGGAAATGTGTACGGTGGTTCGAAACCTAATTTGTTAGGTGAAACCTAATTTAATTGCTCTGCTGTGATGTAATGACCAAGTACAACAAATCTCTCTGTTTCTCAATATGTAGTAGTAGTCGATGAATTTAATTTGATCTGATTCATATATATTTGTCTGATTATTTTAATCATATTAATTAGTAAAATATGTTTGGGGCCGGGGAGTACGTACTGTTTTATATATACTACAGTATATGATCAATTTGGCCGGGCGTTTTGATTCTGGAATTTGATGATGATCGATGATGTTGTTTTTTGGTTATTGTGGCTAACGTGTAGTTATTGATATCAGAGTTGTGAAACAAAATCGAACTAGTCGAAAGAGTGTGTTAGTATGGAAATTAGGTTTCACCTAACAAATTAGGTTTCGAACCACCGTACACATTTCCTTTATAAATTGGACATACTAGCATCACAAAAAAATATAAGAAAAAACTTATAAATTTTAACAATGTCTAAAGATATGTTTTTTTACCTTGGTCTTCTTAGCGCTGATCGTTTCCGCAGCCAATGCGGGACGTGCGTGTCCTCCATTCGGTTGCGGCGCTCTCCGCGCTACAACTATCCATGTCCTCCCACTGGATGCTAAGTCGCTGCTAAGTCGCCGCCGCCGAACCATGACCGACCTCGGCTTGGTTGTGTGGCTGCCGCCCAAAAAATAATAATATTGTGTTTTAATTAATTAATGCACCGTGTGTTTTAATGAATAAAAGTTGTATGTTTGTTTGTCGGCATATTAATTTCTGATTTCTCCACTACCGATTTATGGTATCATTGTACATCATAGGCTTCATGAGTCATGAGTCATATATATGATCGAATAGGGATTAGATAAAGTCAAACTAATGCCAAAGCTATACGAATTGTCACACATACGTTTTTATTATTATGAGCTGAGTAAGGGTGGGTGGGGTACGTATATCTAGGGTAGGGCACCGTCAATGGCCGGCGCGCGGCGTTTATACACAAATATGTATCTATACATATTCATGCCCAATTGTCCATCTAATTTACAATATCCATATATTGTGGTTTGTGTAATTGGAACTCACATGAAAGTCTATAGCTAAATTTTTGTTGTGGAAAGTGAGATACCCGAAAATATATATATACAACCACACCAATTTTCCTTTAGTATTTTTCACAACTCATTCAAAGTATGGTGGGTAGAAGAATCCCCTGCTGCGAGAAGGATAATGTGAAGAGGGGGCAGTGGACCCCAGAAGAGGATCAGAAGCTTTCGTCTTACATCGCTCAGCACGGGACTAGGAATTGGCGTCTCATTCCCAACCATGCTGGTTGGTTCAGTGTTTTCATTTTGTATTTTTTATTTATTTATTCAAAGTTATTCAATCAGTAGTAGTAACTGATGATTGATTCATACACTCTGTTTTATAGGTCTCCAGAGATGTGGGAAGAGCTGCCGATTGCGGTGGACTAATTACCTCCGCCCGGACCTCAAATACGGCCACTTCTCCGAGGCAATAAAGGAGACTGCTTCTGGTTCTAGTTCGTTTCCCTGGTCATATTTGGGCTTCCAGTATGAGCTTGCATGTTTGTGGGGCATCCACGAGGGAGATGCTTTGCCACTGTGTCGATCTGGGAGGTTGAGGATGGAATTGCCGGGAGGGGGAAAGAGATAGACAACGGGTCTAGTAATAATATTTTCAACACTTTGTGGGATTTGCCGGGTGGTGATTTGATAAACCCAATGGAGTGAGTGAGTGAGTGAGACTATACTATAGTTTTAGAGAGGTAGGGAGAGATTGGGAGTAATAAGTGTAAATAAGAATAAAAAACCTAAAAAAAGTGAAACACAAGAAAAAAATTAAAAGTGAAACGACCAAGCAATCACATGAAATCCCTGCCTTTTATCATTCTCATATTAGAATTAACGATCATGTAAGTGAAAGCTTCAGTACCATTAGTGTGTTCAATCTTCAGATCACTAGATCATATTGCCCCCACCTAATCACGTTCAAATTGAAATCTTTTGGCTCATGTACCTTGGTTCGTGTGTTACAGACTTACAGCTATGCGCTTTCAAAGCCAAATATTCGGAAAACGCCTGCACGGTAAGAATATCAAAAGAGATGAAATATGTTCACAGGTCAAATTATTCGAGAAAAAACAAGTCAAGTAAAAGTTGTTAAGATAGTAGGCACCTTCATCGGTCTGGTATTTGTTTTTATCATCTCCAGCATAAGCAAGTAAGTTGTACTTTGGATTCCATTCCACACTGTTCATGGCAGCTCGGCATGGAATTTGGTGAACCGATCGGCCTGTTTGAACATTGGACTGTGGCAAATGTAACCAAATTTAGCCAATGACAGTAATATTCTATTAAAAAAATAAATATCGTGACTATCAGAACTCAGAAGAATATTTGACAATCGAAAACGTAATATACAGAAGTGTTGGAGATACTAACAATATCAATGAACAAGTCCTCACTGGCAGAAGCAATATATTCTCCAGTATGATTGAAGCTTATTGTTCGAACAGGCCATCTGGTAAGATTTTTATTTTTAATTTTTTAATAAGAATAAGAGCCATCTCAGCAAATATCTCACAGCAGAACAGAGATTTATGTGTAGAGGATGCAAAGAAGATGCTTACTCGAGTTTAGTGAACGTACGGACACAAAGCATTTCTTCTATATTCCAAAGGCTGACCAAAGAATCAGCACTTCCCACAGCAAAGTATCTGTGCCACATAAAAAATAAATAAATAACAATAAAATTTAAATAAAATTCACGATGTAGGGATGCAAGATGCACCTTCCAAGTGGGTCGATTGCAATGCAATAGCAACCTGCTGTATGAGCCATAAGAGTACCAGCTGCGCGGAGGGATGGATATGCAAGGACTTCCACAGTACCTAAGATAAAGCAGAACCATGGGATTTGGGGGGGTATATATCGTCAAAACACATCACAAACCCCAAGCCCAAAAGCCAATAGAGACGGGAACATTTTTCACAGGGTTAATTCTCACCGTTCCCAGTAGTTAAAAAGAACAGTTCACCAGTCACGTTCCAGGCAATCTCATTCACCTGATAGCCAATCCATTAATGAAGACTAACAAAAAGAAAATCAAAATACAAAAAATCCATAACACGAGTTAGTGCAAGATTTTACCTCATAGTTGAATTTACGTTTATGCATGGTCTTAAATTTGCGCACATCCATTATAGTCAACTCGTCATCCTGAATGTACACAATAACAGCAAAAGGGCCCATCTTACGTGTCGAAAGTAACAGCGGGATCAACAACACCAAGGCACAAGAAGAAAGAAAGAATGTTTACTTACCCTATTACCAACAGCTATGTGAGTTCCATCAGGCTTATAAGTGATATTAATGTTTTCCCCACTGAGTTCCGCTTGCTGGGAGCATTTTCCACCTCGAAGTCGCAAGCAAAATTCCTTAATTGATACTCAATAATATATCCGTATGATTCTTAGTACCACTAAAAATCTTAATAATGGTTTATTTAAGAAAAAAAAAAGTCCAAAGCCCCCCAACACCATACTGCCCCCCTAAAAACGAGACAAAAGAAAGAAACAGATATAAAGGGAAATTTGATTGCCTGTCTTTAGAAGCAGAATCAAAATGTACCTTCAAACATAGACACATTTTCAATGTATTGTATTCACATATATAAAACAAATTAATTGTGTTGCCATTACTTACTACGAGCATCCCACAAGCGGACAGTCTTATCGCCTGATGCCGTCGCAATTAAATCAACATGTTTCGGGTCCCAGCATAACTGGTCCACACTATCAGTGTGCCCTTTCAGCTCAATGTCTTTAACCTTACTCTGCATATTCAATTAAAAAGGATGAGACTGAGACAAGCAACAGAGGAAAAATCAGTGTTTTACATTAACACAAACTCATGAATTAAGTCCCAAGGAATGTGAAAATTGAGATACCGAAAAAAAAATACACGCTCCATAATAACATTAGCTTTCCCTCGAGCAAGAAAACAAATGATTCTCAAACATAATGACTTGTTAGTGACTCTAACTTAATGACTCCACATTTGTTTTTTTCACACCGTACATATTTCTCAAACATAATCTACGAAAAGAGATTCATTTTTACGAGGAATAGCCGTTAATGCGTGCGTTCGTCGTTTATGAAAGTAACTCAAGGTGATTATGTTTTCATATGACTTCAATTCTAGGTTTCTTCAATACAGAAAAAAAAACGACAATACCCCACATGATTAAGCAAGCACTCTTGTGACATTTTAGATTCAATCGAAACCCTAAGAGGCCAATTGCCACTTCAATTTTCATAAGATCTTCGTGACTGTTATTGAAAAGGTCCAATAATGTATATATATTAGACCTTTTGAGGCAATTATAGACCCTAGTGCTTCGCCTCGAACATTTAAGCACATTGTACTTGATTATTATAAACTGAGAAAGCTCAGTTCAAAATTTGCAAGATACACATTTTCCAGGAACTCCAACAAAACAAATCAACAGCAAGAAAATCAGAACACAAAGATTATGAAACAACATACGTGTCCGTGAGGCTCGATATGCCAAAGTCGGGCCGTCTGATCAACCGAACCGGACGCCAGCTTCGTGCCGGAGCAATTCCATGCCACCGAATGCACCTGTTTTTTTATATAGAATAATTTTTTTCAGATTAATTTCACAGAGCTTCATGAACTGAAAATAGATATAAAAAAATGGCTTTGCCTTCTTCTTGTGGCCTTGGTACTCTCTGCTGTGGAGGGTTTTGAAGGGCAAAGTTGTTTCCTCCATAGCTGCTTGAGAGTAGCTCCGACCTTTCTCCTTTTTCTCTTTTTTTCGCTAAATAGATCTTCTTTATTTTGTTTCCGGGTTGGGAATTGGACCCGAGTGACGACTTGATCGGGTCAGACCGGACTGGTTTATATAATACTCCTAATATATATATATAAATATATATTCTGATATACAGGAAATGAATATTGGAAGCATATACCCAAAATTTAACTGCTGGTGAGAGCTGTAACAATGGCCAGCTGGGCTCAAAAACCATACAACCGCGATAAATCTCTCGTGGCATCAATAAATACCCAAACCCTACTTCATCATTTTTCACCCATCAAATCTCTTCTTCGCCATTTCTTTAGTTGGAAGAAGGTTTGATCGGCGGTGATCATCAATCAATAGCCGCCGGAAATGATGTCGTCCGGAAGGTACACGCCGTACTCACCGGCTCGCTCCGCGCCTCACTCTCCCCACGTCGCCTCTGCTCGCGGCGGAGGCGGTATGCGCGGCGCCTCCTCTTTGCTAACCGACCAAGAACTGTAATTTTCGCTCCCTTTTTCACTTGAGTAGAATCTGTGGGGAGATCTTGTGGAACCTAATGTGTGTTTGCATTATACTCATTTCTTGTTTTGAATTGGTGAAGTATATTCGAATTTCGAAGTCAGTTCTGAATTTCTTTAGGTTCGCCTTTAATTTTTTGTTCCTTGCTTCTTCGTGCTTTTCGGTTTTCGATTTGTCATCCGTTTTGTATAAAGTGTTATGGCGTACTATTTACAACATCAGAGCTAATTGAGTTTTGTAGTTCTTGAAGTTGGAATTGCTTTCACTTATCACGTGTTTCCTGATGACACCAAGGGATCTATGTGGTTCCTATAAAATTCATAAGTCAACTATGGGATCTTAATCTTTTTGTCGTTTCAAGATTGATAATAGAAACAAATACAGATACTAATCGATGTACTGCCCAACTTTCAAAAGCTATCAAATCTTGTATTCTAAGTTTTTGTACTTTTATCTTTATGTTTGTCTCTCAATTTTTCAGCACAATGTATGTTTTATGATGTGTAGTATGTTTTAGATTTAATTGAGAATGCTGAAAATATTAATGTTGTTGGGACAGGTATCTCTCTGAATTGCTCCAGGAACGCAACAAAATCAGTCCATTTGTGGTCGTGCTTCCAAATAGTTATCGTTTGCTGAACCAGGGTGAGTCTGTGTTTCAATTTTTTTATTTCTCTAGAATCTTCCATTTCCCGGTCAGAAGGATTTTCACATAATTGTGATGTACATTATAATTATGACTGGGAACTTAAGAATTGAATTTGAGGGATGTCCGAATTTACTTTATCCACCTAGAAACTGATTATCTAGTGCTGGGATATAGGTTTTAGAGAATTTCACACAGTTTGAGTAGCCTTAGAGAATGACATGTATGCCCTCATTTAGTCATTTAAGTGCCTTTCTCCATCTTCTTAAGAAACCCTTCTTCCATTTCCAAATGTTATACTCCCTCTGCCCCATATCTATAGTCACTTTCTATTTGGTACGTCCTATAACTATAGTCACACCCCAAAATATTTTGTGCTGAAATGACATTTATTTTATGGACCAATAGGCTTTTGAAGGCTGGAACTTGTAAGATGCTCTAATACTTTTCTCATATTTATGTGTAATATCTATCTGTATATGGACGCTAACTTAAAGAACAACTTTTTTGCTCCTTTTTTATTTTTATAGTTATAGATAGTTATATTTCCCTTTCAGTAGCCTGATTAGATGTATTACCCCTGTCGCTGACCTGATGCTGATGGCGATGGTGCAAATTTGCTAATTGCATTGTTGGTGTATGAGAGGACAATAGGACATCCATCTCTAATCCATTTTATTTGTATATTGCTTAGATTAGTTTCTTTAAAGAAGCAATATTTCCTACAATAAATCGATAGATGTTTTAGAGTGTTTAGTGAAAGTAATCTCTTCTGATTGGACATATTGGTTTTGTAACTAACCATTTAACTGTCTGTTGTTTGTCCTTATTTGCTTGAGTGCCTAACTAATGCTAACTGGTACGTGTTATTCTTGGAAATTCACCTTTTTGAAGCAGAGATATTGCGTGTAACTACATTGTTGGAGAATGCATCAGTTTTTGAACAAAACGTGCTTGAACAAGCTATACCCCTGGCTTCGGGAGGAATGCATCCAAATGGAGGAGCTAACAACATATGGACATCACCGTTTCATTCAGAAGTACGGATACTAACTATTAACATAACCTTTGTTTGGTCTAATTATTTACTGTTTTTCAGAATCTATCAAAAAATATCTTTAGATATGGGTTTTGTTCGTGGTTAGATTGACATTTGTAGTTGTTTGAAGGTTCTGGCATCTCATATGTGACCTCAATTAAGCGGCTTGAAGCTTTAAATTAGAGTAGTTAGCAGGAGACCTCTTTAATTAACTCTACTAATTTTGTGGTTCTACTCCATTGACTTCACTGGCCATTATTGTGTTTGTCTACTAACAATTTTTTGACACTAGCTTTAGTGTTGAACACCATTCGACACTGGAATAAGTCTCAGTATATTTAATGTTTTCTTTTTGGGTTATCCAATTTTTTCTACTTTCCCATTTATGTTTGCATTTCTTTTGTTGTTGGTCTGTTGATCTGTGTGCATATTTGTCTGTGCTTGTTTTGCCCCCTAAGATTTTTTAAGATGCTCTAGTGATTATAGCTTTCCAGCTTTCATTTTTCTGAGTATACCATCCTAATGAAGAAAAGGGAAACAGATTCTAATGTATCATTTCACAATATTTTGAATTTTAAAATGCAGATGCCAGGCTTGATGCATCCTTCTCCTACACAGAGTGGTCTTGGCTCCAGTGGTAGCCCATCAGGTCGTGTAGTCAAACAAATGTTCAGAATTAACGTGCCAGTTGAACAGTATCCTAATGTAAGAGTTCCCTTGCAAACTTTATCTTAGCGGTGTGATTCTTTTTCACATTTTAAGCCAATAATTTCTATTGCAGTACGATTTTGTTGGGCGCCTCCTTGGCCCAAGAGGGGATTTTCTGAAACAAGTTGAAGCCACTACTGGTTGTCGTGTTCTAGTTAGAGGTCGTGGAAGTATCAAGGATCCAGAAATGGTAAATCTTATATTGGCTTTTAATACTGATCATATTCTTGAAATATGATTTGGTCCAAAAGTTATTTTTGTGAATTTACCTGCTGAGTATGGTTATGGCCTATGAGTTTGAATTCATCAAATTATAGATACATATATCTGACACACACACACACGTATATATGAGCTGACCAGTCTTGGGATATACATTATATGACTGTATATTTATACAGCGATTCTGAACTGGTGCAGTGTTTTTCAACAATATAATATACTACACACTCAAGTGAATTGGTTTCGAGAGCATTTGGTCTGTTTTGGCGACTTTCACTTTCTCGGTGGGAATATCCCAAACATACTCAGGTGCAAGATATCCAATTGTTCCTGGGGGTGCTTTCTCGATCCAATTTCTCCCTTCTTAAGAAATGTTGAGTCCCGTTAGATAATTTGTTGTTATACTTATTGCTGCTCTTGAAATTTTGAACTAAGTTAGTCAGTTCTATCCGAATAAGATTATATAGTTACATTAATTTTAACAATTATAAACTCACCAAAAAGAGAAAGTAAGTGGAGAGAGAAATCAGGACACATATGTTTGGAGGGGAAAGAGGGGAAATCATTCCATGCACGCGTGTTTTAGCTTATACAGTATTATTTACAAATTTAATTTATTTGTAACTGAAGTGGTGAATGTTTTATGTTTGCGAAGGAAGCAACGATGATGGGGAAACCAGGATACGAGCACCTCAACGAGGCTCTCCATGTGCTTATTGAGGCCGAGCTGCCGGTTGAGATAATTGATGCTCGCGTGAGGCAAGCACGTGAGATACTTGAAGATTTGCTTCAACCAAAGGTAATTTTCTTTCAGCATCCAAATGCCGAACTGCTTTTAAGTAGCCCAGTACTCTCCCATTTTCTCCATGTCTGTGTTACAATTTTTCTGGACTGTTAATTAAGAGGGTGTTTTGCTGAGATTTTATTTTGACAGCTTCCTTATTGTTCTATCAGAAGTTTATCCTATTCTTTTTGGAATAGTTACAAAAAATGTCCCCAAGTTTTGACCTAAACTACCAAAAACCATGTAAATAAAATATCAGGGTTTTTTTTCTGTAATTTTGGGTTATATGTGTAACCTCGGGGACTTTTTGTGACTAATCATACATGTATAATTTTATGAATACATCAAGGTGCAGTATTTTCAAATGAGGCCCAACATATTATTAGCTCTCAGCCTCTCAGACAACCATATAAATCTAATTAAAATTTCTACTATCCTATTTCAGGGTGACACTCAAGATTATTACAGGCAGCAGCAGTTGAGGGAACTTGCACTGTTCGATGGTACACGTAAAGAAGAAGTGTCTCCGATGTCTGTCTCTGTATCCCCTTTTAGCAGCAGCCTCGGGATGAAGAGGGCGAAAACTGGGGGTGAATAATCGTCATATCTGTAGATTATACTAATGGTCATTTTTTTTTCTTCCAGTTAACACCACCACTAGTTGCTATGCCTCTGGTTTAGCTGATTCGTCTATGCGCCCATAGGCATTTAGCGCCCATCGGGCCCCAAGCTGAATGTACAATATGGAGTGTGCTTTTTTGTTATGTACTTGGGGAAGACTCTGTGTCGACCTTGTGGGTGAAGGATGTGAATGCGTGTGCTAGTGTGTTGGGACACTTGGATATAGTCGGGGAGTTTCTCCAATATAGTTTTATTCTATTCATTTGTTATTAAGATTGTTAAGAGGGTTGTGGTTATTTTTTTGGATTTTTTTGGGATGGATATGTAATTGATGTAGCAACTTTAGATGGGGCTTGTAAGTTCTGTACTCTTATTCATGACTAGAGAATTCAATAAGCATTGAAAAAACTGTTAATTTCTTTGCAGTATTTGTTTACATCATATCTACAGGCATGACATCATTGAATTATATAATTCCCATTCCCATAAACTTAAATTAAAGAACTTACACATTCTCAAAAAAAGTGTGATAACATCTAAATCATTCCCAAACACTGGTCTGATTAATGTTGTTGAGAAAAGTCGAACAGTGCAATCCTCCAAACTCAGTGTTTCTATCTAGTAGAGATCCCTTTCGCTCGAGGAGGATCCTCGTTAAAGAGGGTCCACCAACGATCGAAGTTGGACAAGTTCTTCAGTACCTTTTTCTCCCAAATAGAAACGAGATTTATCAAATAGTAACACTGTTGCTTTCAGCCGGTCACTCTGTAATGTAATTGAACTTTCAGTCTTATGTACAACCTAAATATGCAGTAGATGTCCTCAACAAGATTCCATATTTCATCAAATTATTGAAAGAGAAAATAAACATGTCTAGCAAAGTCGGAATCGCATCAAATAATGTATGTCTCGGTTAGATTACTGAGATTACTCATCCTCCGACTTATCATCAGCGTCTTCAATCCCGACCCATCGAGTAAAAGCAAAAAGAAACTCTTTGAAGTTCACCATTCCATTCCTGTCCCAATCCATCTCCTCTGCAAGCATAACAAACAAACAAACAAACAAACAACTCTGTCAAAAATGTGTCTTGATTCTTGAATGGCTATCATATTACAGTGTGAGAGAGAGAGAGACCAAATCTTTTCATGGCTATTCTCCCGGAAGATCTTTCTCCAGAAGTAGTTTCGTTAATTGCATGAGTCATCTCATCCTTGCTCACGTAACCATCCTTGTTCTTATCCAAGAAAACAAACGTGTCGACTAGCGTCTCGAAAGTGGCCCTGAGATTCGGGACTCCTATCTGAAATTTCTATCATGTCAAGGAACATGCATGATATGTCATTTTAGTCGTGCACTATGATGCAAAAACTATACTTTTATAGCAATCAATGGAGGAGCGTGAAAATGCATTTAACTAAATGTATCATGATCTCTAGATATAAAAATAGACACAAGCATACAAATCAAATACCCCTGAAGTAAAGACATAAGGATACTGACTGCTGATCGGTCTGGTTTTCCTTGAGAAGGTAAACCAGGCAAAGCAGGACGATAAACTCATTGAATTTTATTATCATGTCTTCGTTTATATCACACGCCTCAAACAGATCAGTGGATTCCTCGTCCGTGAAATCCAACTCCAGCTTGCTAAAGCAGTTTTTCAGCTCTTGAGGATCTATCGCCCCATTCCCATCCTCATCTATCAAAAAATTAATAGCTAGATTTTAGTCACACACAAAATTGCATTTTCTCCATCACACTCAACTACAAGCACTGATCAACTACTTCTCGATCTCTACTGCCACACATTATAATCACCATATCCAAAACTACATAGGAGTAGTATTTTTTGTTTTGTTTTTTTTTTGCAAAAATTTGAATAGGCATACGGCATACCGAATTCCTCGAATGTGGATTTGCATTTCCTGAAGCTGTCGTCGATCTTGGGGAACTTCAAGATGATGCTGTTGAAGGACTTTACGGAAGTCCCTTTGATCCCCCGCCTTAGCACGGCCTCGGATATCTTGGCCTCGAGCTTCGTCTGTGGATCCAAGCTCTTGGGAGAAGAAGAAGATCCATCCTTAGGAAGCGCACCTCCCATGTTAATTAATAGCTCTGATTCAAAAAAATATAATCTTTTTGAAATGGGGGGTTTCGAAATCGAATCAGGATTTCAGATTCAATCAAGAAATCAGACATTTTTCACACTGATTATTATTTCTTCGCGAGATGAGGAACCCAGATATCAAAAATCAACATATAGAAATGAACATTCGAAATCAAATCGGTGTGAGAGAGATAACCTGAGCTTCACAGAGATTGATGTTTGCAAACGGAATCAGACCCACCAAAAAAAAGAAGTGATTCTTGAATAAAAAATAAATAAAAGAAATAAACGAAAGTGCGTATTCTTATGTGCTGAATAATTCATCAAACACATGTCCTTCGAGTAGTTACGTACCGTACAACAACACCTGATTTTTGTACATGTGATGTGATGAAGATCCTAAAATACAAGCCGGACGAATTATGTACGCACGTGTCATGCCATTAACCTGTAATCAATTCGTTATGTTATTTAATGTTGAACACTTAATTTTTATTATAAGTTAAAAATATTCTTTACATTTCAGTATCTGAAATATATGAGATAGAGAAAGTCTCATATTCACTTTATTTATATACAAATATACATTTAATAAAATTAATTCTAATTTTTTATTTTTGAAAATTAAATTTTGACTATATTTTTATAATTTTTTACTGTTTTTGTTGAAACTCATATCTAGAGAAGTAAATGAAACGAACATATTGACTAGATTCGTTATTTGATTTCATTTTTTATGATTCCTTTTCGTATAAATAAATAAATAAATATTTTTTTATATTCCAATATTTTTTGATACAAATATTAATTATGTATTAGTTTCAATTCAAAATATATTTATTAAATTATATACTAAGTATATATTATATAAAAAATAAAGGATTATATTTGAAATAATTTTGTTAACCTTTTCTTTTTTGGGGTAATCAGGAATGAGGGCACATCTATTAAAGTTTCGTCAAAGACATTCGAAAATATTTCATCTAGGGCTCATTGATATAAAATCAATACTAGAATTCTATCATAAATATAAAATCACTTGAATTCAGAAATTTGTCATAGATAATCTTTCTCATTGATATAAAATCAACACTAGAATTCTATCATAGATATAAAGAATTCAGATATTTGTCATAAATAATTCATATAATAATATTGATATATCTATCATAGATATGAAAGAAAAATTGAAATCTATCATAGATATCAAAGAATTCATAAAATAACATACGTAAACCATAAATCTATTATAGATATTTACAAACTAAACTAGAAATCTATCATAGATGCAAAAAATATGTAAAAACATTATACAAAGAATATTCCACATACGCATTTCATAAAACACGCATCCTGCAGCTCATCCAAAATATATAATTATATTTATATATAATTATAAATATATATGTACTAATGTTTGCGCAAATTAGGTAATGCAAATATATTTTGTTTGCGCAATATATTTTGATATTAACATATGATGTAATCTTGCGCAAATATATTTTACCAAATATATTTAGCGCAAATATATTTATATATATTAGTAGCGCGTTTAATATTAGTGAATATTAAAATAAATTAATATATGTTACCGTAATATTATTGTAGGGATATTTATGACTTTATACATTTTAAAAAATGCCCCTACTTAGTATTTAAACAATACACATACCCTAATAAATAAACAATTAAAAAATATTCAACCCCTACAAATGAGGTGAAAAATTATGGGTGTTGAAAATAATATTAAAAACCAATCTGCCCCATACCCTAATATTACCTTCTTTTTTTACTTTTCAATTTCAATATATATTAATTTCTCCCATATATTATAATATTATATTAAAATTAGGTATAGCATTTATTAATTTACTTACAACAGTTCCTCCCAAAGTATATTTTAATTTTATTTTAAAATTTAAAATTAATTTATTTTAATGTTTTATAATAAAGCAATATATATTTTTATATTTTTGAATTTTATGTATTATTTTTTTTTTCGAAAAATATGAATACAAAACAAAATTTTAGTATTCGAAAGAATATAAATATTTAAATATAGCGAGATACTGTATTTGATTGGATTCGATTTATTTACATCTCTACTTATAAATTAATTTCAAAATTAAATTAATTTCATAATCAATTAATTAATCGGTTTCAAAAATAATTTAAACTTCCTTTTTATGGGTAAACCGATACATGTATAGTTTCCCAACAATCTAATCTAATAAGAAAAAGTGTACTTCGATATGGTAATTACCTACAATAAATTGAATAATAAATTAGCACACGTGGTCGCATAGGTCAATTGCGGGGCCCATCGGCCCACCGCTATTGCCAATCGCGGTGCGAGGTGTATATATATATAATGGTGGATGACGCATCGAGTTTTATTCCTATTTAAAGTAAACCTTATTTCATCCTCCTCTGCTTCTTCTATTAGGTTTTTCAGGTTCGTACTAAACTGTATCTCTCTCTAATTTTTTTTTTTTATAAAATTATTCTGAAATCTCGACTGTAGACTAATTGTCGTGCATATTTATTTGATTTTTATTTTCGATCGAGGGTTTTGTGATTTATTGCAGTTACCGTGTGCAGTTTCTTTATTAAATTTATTTCTCTGTTTTTATATGATTTTTATCACTGTGTATTTGTTCTGGTGTTGAATGTGCTTCAGAATTTTGATGAATTTTAATCAATAAATTTGAATGATAATTTGTGTAGAAAGATGGCTTCGAAGAGAATCTCGAAAGAATTGAAGGACTTGGAGAGGGACCCTCCTGCCTCTTGCAGTGCTGGTATGGACTAATTAAATTTTTTATTTTTATTTTTATTTTATTTTACTATGCAAATCTTTGTATATTACTACTGTATGTGTTGTTGAAATAAGTCTCTAGAACATGATGGAATTTCTCGTGTTGTGTATCAAAAGTTCAATTTGTTATTATCTTCAACTCTTATGAAGGGCCGGTTGGTGAAGATATGTTCCACTGGCAAGCTACCATCATGGGCCCTTCGGACAGCCCGTTTGCCGGTGGGTTGTTCGTCGTCTCTATTCATTTCCCACCCGATTATCCATTCAAACCACCCAAGGTAATGATGCACTTGCAAAATTTAATGATGCACTTGCAAAATTTAACTGTAATTCTTGATTCATAGTTTGATTTCAGCTAAATATGAAGTGTTTCAATCGGTTGTTTTAAGATGGGTTTGCCTTATCCAGTAAAATATTGTACAGAGTAAATTTGATTGTTTTTGTATGGCAGGTGTCTTTCAAAACTAAGGTTTATCATCCAAATATCAACAGCAATGGTAGCATTTGCTTGGATATCCTCAAAGAGCAGTGGAGCCCGGCCCTTACAATATCAAAGGTATCATATTCATAGCACATGTGAATTTTTCGTTTTTTTTAATCGACTATTCTGTTATATCTACCTCCGGTTCATTTGAAATTTTTTTGTCTTACATTTTTCCCTTCAAAAGCAAAAATTGTTTCAAAACCCCATTTTTGAATTAGCTGTTCTTTTTTCTTTTAGTTAATTCAATCAATTTGTGTTTGGGTCAACAATGTTTTAGAGAACGAGCCAATTACAACAATTGTGCAGGAATTTAAACCTAGATTGTTGGAACTGAGAAGGTGAAAACAAGACTCATTTATCTTACAAAATTACAAAACTCAAGTCAAACTTTTTTTACCATATACAAATTGAACCTCCCGAGGGACGTACATGTTAGGGAAATAAAACTTTGAACGTGCCTTTGTAACACTTCTTTTCAGTTGATGGCTCTCACGTTTCTCCCTTCTTTTCGTCGAGACTTATGCGAAATTGAACTAAATAACCAATTGCTTGTGTTTTCTCTATTCAGGTGCTGCTTTCTATCTGCTCTCTTTTGACTGACCCAAACCCGGATGACCCTCTTGTGCCGGAGATTGCTCACATATACAAGAATGATAGAGTCAAGTACGAAAGCACTGCTCGGTCCTGGACTCAGAAATATGCTATGGGATGAAAAGATCATCGGCACTAATATAATCTAGGGTGGGGATAATAATAATAATAAAAAAAGATGAATGGAAACTACTTAATTATGTGTTTTTGCATTAAGGTTTGAACATGTTACTGGACTGGATTATGATCTGATGGTGATGACTTTTCATGTCTATGATCCTCAAGCTTTTATTCCAAATTTATCTATGAATTGGCTTTAGCTTCTACTCATTTATTTATTTATTATCGGAAAGGGCTTGTTTGAAATTTGAATATTTACAAGTGCCGAAAAATTCACGACACAATTTCTGATTTATTTGTAAATACCATCCACCGGTGACTTCTTCAACTTTGGTGGGCACACATTAAGAAATATACTCACTATTATTTTTTTAGATTAAATCACAAATGGTCCTGTAAATATTGTCAATCCCACATTCAGTCTTTTATTTTTTAATTTCATCAAATC
This sequence comes from Euphrasia confusa, assembly GCA_954870475.1. Taxonomy (NCBI): domain Eukaryota; kingdom Viridiplantae; phylum Streptophyta; class Magnoliopsida; order Lamiales; family Orobanchaceae; genus Euphrasia; species Euphrasia confusa. The sequence continues at coordinate 18,844,399 of OX940961.1, forward strand.
CAGTCCTTTCCGACATTCAGTCTTTTATTTTTTAATTTCATCAAATCCAGTCCTTCCCGGTCATTTTCCACCGGGAAGCTCACGTGTTGGTCATGTGAGTGCACACATGGCGGTCATCGGGCAGGGCTTGCTGACGTGGATTCAGATTAAATCACATTTGGTCCTCCAACTTAGGCTGATCCCACATTTGGTCCTTTTTTTTATTCAAAAAAATCAAATATCATCCTTTTCGGTCGATTTCCACCGAAAATTGCACGTGTGGGTAGGGATGTCAATCAGGTCAGCCCACTCGGGCTATCGAGTTACTTCGGTTCGGACTGAAATTTTTTCGGGCTGTAAATTTGTAGACCTAACCTTAAAATCTTCGGTCTCGAGCTAACCCGTCGGGCTGGAAAAAATAATATTATATAATAAAAAAATAATTTTTAATATCAAGTTAAATTTAATATTCATAAAATATTAATATTTAATAATTATTATTATAATTCTAATATTTAAATTGCCCAAATTATAAAATGTTTATTCAATAATAAAGGTGGCGGTCTTGGGCCCCTTCGGTTCGGACTAATTTAGTTTTAATTTTTTCGGGTCTAAAATATTCGGTCCTAACCCTACATTTTTTCGGGCGGGCTTCGGGGTAACCCACCGGTCGACTCCGACGGCTTGCTGATGTGGAGAGTAAATACGGTCCCACAGCCTGCCACCTCAGCAAGCCGCCGGAGTCGACCGTCACCTGTACTGTTGGGTTGTGTCCTTCAAATCCTACGTGTGCAATCGATTAAGTCAGATGGTCGAATTTTAATTGATATATTGATAATGTTATTTTTGCCTTAGAGCAATATTATATTGATGATCACGTTCATAGTGTTCTTCGTCTCAAGAACACGTTCGACAATTTTCAGCATTCGATTTCCGGTTCGTGTGCAACACGTAGAGACCGGACCATTTGTGCGGTACACAACTGGGAAGACAAGAGGCTTTTCAAGGTGATCTCTTCAGGGTTCGTTGCAAGAAGATCAAATCTTCATCAGCGAACAGCCATCGACATCAACGAGACACGCTTCACCGAATGTAAGTGTTCTCGTATCTCTATGTGTGTATATATATATATATATATATATATATATATATATATATATATATATATATATATATATATATATATATATATATATATATATATATTGGATGTATATATATGTCTGTGTGTCTATACATATAAACACGTGTCTAGATCTTGTATGTTAGTTTTTACTCATTTTACACGCTTTTGCACACACGAACGAGGTAATCGAGCGATTGGATCGTGATGCAGCCCAAGAGTCGTCGTTGATACAAGACCCGGTACGAGTTCCAGCTGGACCAGTGACGCGCTCGAGAGCCAAGAAGTTCAAGGCGAGCTTGATGGTGATGATTCAAGAAGTCTGGGAGCAAGAGCTAATGAAGAAACCCATTGGCGATGTGGAGAAGCCAAACCTTATCAATATAATTGCGTACGAGAAGGCCGAACCAACAAAAGACGAAGCTGGAACCATGAAAACGAAGCCAGAACAGCTTGTGTCGGACGACATGGAAAGTTGTCGGCCGACAAGTGGTTTGTCGGACGACACCTCTATGATGTCGGACGACATGCAGTGTAAAAGAGGGACGAGACAGACGGGATTCGCAGGTTGAGCCTGCGAACGACGAAGATTTGTCGGACGACAGGATTTCCTGTCGGACGACAAGAGTATGTCGGACGACACCATTTCCTGTCGTCCGACATGAGTCCAGATTTGGAAATCGCGGACGTGAATTTGAATTCAACGTTTTTATTCCTTTTTCCTCATGTTTTTAGGTCAGCCTATATAAGGCCTTGAACCCTATTGTTTTAGACACAACTTTTATAATATTGAATTATTTTGCGAGATTATTCTCTCTACTCTTTTCGTTCTCTTTTCGATTGTGCCAAAAGAGATCAACCGACGAATCAACGAAGCATACATACTTCGTTCGTGTGTCTTCATCATCACCAAGTAGATGCGTCAATTCCATTTTGGGGGTTAGGTTTTCAATCTAATCAATTCAACGAATTAGGTTCAGAAGTTTGGGGATTTTCCATCTACCCAGGTATCCGAAACCCGAATTCCGTGTTCTTCGTATCTATTCAATCATCTATCAAACGAGGTACGTATCAGATCGACATCGAAAACCTTCTTGTGTTGGGATATGTCCTTCGATCCTACGTGTGCAATTGATAAAGTCATAAGGTCGTCTATGGATGTTAAATGATTATTCGATAATATTAATTGTTGGGAACAATATAATATTGATCAATAAATCATACCTACAGGGTCACACACGAGTCGGAATTACGTTGCTTGTTATATTGATTTAGAATCAATACGTATGGATTTTCACATGCATGGCATGCATGAGATGCATGGCTTGCATGGATGCATGTCACATGGTGTGACATGGCATGCCACACAAGCAAGGGGACCACATCTAATGCCATTTGGCATGATGATATGGAAATGACCCTTCACCTCCCCATTATCCACCATTACTTGTGCATTATGATGCATATTATGGTGGGGGTTACATGGGAGGTTAATGGTGATCAATATAGTGATGAAAACATGGGTTTTCATATGACTTTTAATCAGCCACGAAAATGATACACAAAATAGAGAGAGAAGAGAGTTCTTGGAGAACCACTTCAAGCAAGCAAGCAAGTTCAATTCCGGGTTCGTGTGCAACACGTAGAGGCCGGGCCATTTGTGCGGCTTCAACATCCGGACGATCCAAAGGAGTGACGAGGTCATTCACAAGGAGAGCATCTAGTGACTGATCCATGAAGGTGGTTCAATTGACTCAACACCACCTTCATCAACATCAACGAGGCACGCTACACCGGTTGTAAGTGATCTCGTTAATCTCTCTCTCTATATATATATATATATATATTGGATGTATATATATAAACGTGTCTATACATATAATGTGTGCCTAGATCTTCATGTTGTTCGTGTTCTATTGTTTTACACGCTTCCGCACACACGAACAAGGTAATCGAGCGATTGGATCGGCATCGAAAACCTTCATCATGCACATCACGTGACCCACACGCGCAATTTCTGGTGAAAATCAACCGAAAAGGATGAGATTTGATTTTTTGAACAAAAAAAATGACCAGATGTGCGATCAGCCTAAGTTGCAGGACCAAATGTGATTTAATCTCAAGCCACGTCAGCAAGCCTTGCCCGATGACCGCCATGTGTGCACTCACGTGACCAACGCGTGAGCTTCCCGGTGGAAAATGACCGCGAAGGACTGAATTTGATGAAATTAAAAAATAAAGGACTGAATGTGGGATTGACAATATTTACAGGACCATTTGTGATTTAATCTCTTATTTTTTTCATCTTATGAATTTTTTGATCTTATGAAAATTAAGACATTTATTTGTTTTGTAATTAAAATTTATATTTTATTGACTTTTGATTAAAATATAAATCATAAGTATATTTTTTTAAATTAATTAAGTAAATTAATTGAATGTGAAATTTTATAAATATGTGAATGTTAAATTATCTATTAAAATAAAAAAAATATGATATATTCATACGAGTAATTTTTTTATGAAGTGTCGTCATTAATATAAGACCGATAAAAATAAAATACAAAGTACAACTATTGATGTTTGATTTATATTTATGAAGTGTCCTGGTTAATATAAGATAAAAAGTACAACTATTGATGTTTGATTTGTATTTATGAAGTGTCGTCGTTAATACTACTCTGTCCCAGACTAATGGTCGCATGTGGTCAACGTTGACTTTTTTTGTCCGTCCAATACATATGATAAATAGTATACAAAAATTATGAAAAAATTACTAAAATAAAATTTAATAATTAAATTTTATTTTAGTAATTTTTTCATAATTTTTGTACACTATTTATCATATGTATTATACTGACAAAAAAAGTTAACGTTGACCACGTATGACCATTAGTGTGGGACAGAAGGAGTATAAGATAAGACCGATAAAAATAAAATAATAAGTATAACTTTTGATGTTTGATTTGTATTGCATAGTTTCATTTTGTATTGCTACAATAGCATAAGTTAGGGGACATCATAGATGATGCACATTGCACACTCTTACTTTTGGGTCAATTACAAATTCAATTTTTAAATAAAGGGGCAAAACTGATAATTTCAAATTTAGGAAGGGCAGGTAAATAATAAACCAAACATTAAATTATCAATTCGGAATTGAAACCTGCGCCCGAGGGTTTTAAAATTAGGTTTTGTGTATACAAAATAATGTGTTTCTCAAAAATTGAAATATTTTGGATTATCCATCTATAATAATTTCTCAATCCCTAACTCTAATCCGAAGCTTTACATCCTATTTTTGTAGCTTAATTTTTCCCCCTAATTTTCTTACCTCCCTCGGCTCCGACAGTAAAAATGCTCGACGACCCACCTCTTGAAAAGCCCATTTCGAAGTACTTTTCGAATTACCCAAAGCCCGAAGCTGAGTATCAAGAGATTATTCAAAAACCAGAAATTTTCCATCAAAAGCTCCTTGATTTTCACGTTTTCTACGGTACTAAATTCAGGTATATTTTATTTATTTATTTTGAGTTTTTTTTATTGGGGGTTAAGATTTTTGAGCTTTCGACTTTAGGTTTGTGACTTCAAATTCGAGTATAATTTCATGGAATTAATATAAGTTAGTTTACACAAGCTTTAATTAATTAATTGTTCTTGAGAACAATTTGAAGAAAATAAAAATAGATTTTAGGGAAATAATTTGTATACTTGGAAAACCTGCATTTGGTCAGTTTGTTAATTTAATGTGTCATTTTATCAATGGAAGAGGATTTTCATTACTGCTTATTTAGAAGTGAGATTAAAAAATAAAAATTGTATCTTTATATTTTATGTTTATGCACGTTTGTGTGCCTATGTTCGCTGCAATTTTCTCGATTTTATTTTTGTAATTTGTAACTTTTTGGTAAAACCATTTTAAAAGAGTAAATGAATTTCGACTTGTTAATTTGAGAATGTATTTGGCTGATTGTAATCACGGTTAGCATATATACCAAAGTAAATACTTCATACTTTTTTCTAGTTAGAGAACTTCGTCGTTGTTTTTCCATGGCCACAACAAATATGAGAATGTCTATAGTGTATATGACCATCTAGGGTGGTACATGACTCGCCCGTTCTATTACTGATTTGCCATGAATTTTAAAGATGACTGTATTTATCATTCTTTGGTGATTGCTTCCCTTTTTCTTCTAATAGGATTCCTACTTTAGGAGGAAGCCCTTTGGATTTACACCGTCTCTTTTTAGAGGCGACCTCTAGAGGTGGCATCGAAAAGGTACGTCTGTTTTCTTCTAAATGTGTTGTATTAGCTAATTCCAAGTACAGTATCATTTTGTTAGAATACTCTGTTGAAATGCAGTGGTCATAACTGAAACACATTATGCTCTGCTTGCATCTAGTTTTCTAAAGATATAAAATATTCCGTAAGATACAATGACTAAAATTAGTTAACATAACATTCAGTTTAGGGTTGTAAAAATTATGTTTTTTTATAGTTATTTTCTGATTTAAAATGTCAGGTTATTAAAGATCGAAGATGGAAGGAAGTTACCGGAGCCTTTAATTTCTCTTCAACTATCACCAGTGCTTCTTTTGTTCTACGGAAATATTATCTGTCACTGCTTTATCATTTTGAGCAGGTTTATTATTTCCGGAAAGAAGAACCAAGCAACCCATGTCCGGGTACCTTCAAAATCCTAAAATAATGTTTCTAGTTTATTCTTATTACCGAGTTACTAAAATACCCTATCTGTTTCTTAAAAACGATTGAAGCAATTAGCAGTGCCAAAAGATCAGCATTGGCAGATACTGTCGATGATGAAACTGCATCCGATGAATTTACAGGTGGATGTTTGTTTGCTCGTTTCATATGCACTTTTCTCTTTCTATATTACGGAAAATATTGCTGAATTAGAAACACAATGAAACTACCTATTTTCTTTCTCTTAAATATACATGTTAAACTATTACTAATAAATTGCCCCATGTGCAGAGAGTCCTGACCCGGAGGGAGGTATTTTTACCGGAACAATCGAAGAAAAACTTGATTTCGGTTATGTGGTGAGTGTTAATTTTGGAGGCGAGACATTGAAAGGTGTCCTGTATCATACCCACGGGGAGGCAGCAGCAAATGCACCCTCTTCGAGCCTAAGTGCTGAGTCTCCAGCTCACCATCGTACTAAGAGAAAGCATCAGATGGTATTCAGGGACCCTTCTCATCCCAAAAGAAATACTAAGAGAAAGCATCAGATGGCGTTCAGGGACCCTTCTCATCCCAAAAGAAATCGAAGTGGCTACACTTTCTTTTTCGCTGAGCAGTACCATAGACTGAGGCCTTTGTACTATGGTCAAGAAAGAGCTATCAGTAAGAAAATCGGACAGTTATGGAGCAGACTCACAGAGGCCGAGAAAATGGTAAGAAAAAGGTTTGACAATCGAACATTCGGTTAGTGTGTGTGTGTGAAATATTGAGCATTGTTAATTTAGAAATGGGAAAAGTATTTGATTGTCAAAACCTCAATTATATTTCAAGCTGTACCTTGTTTATTTATGGTGTTATTTCAGGTATATCAGGAAAAAGGGTTTAGAGACAAGGAACGATACAAAGCTGAAATGTCCGAGTACAAAACGACTCAGCACGTCCCAGCTAGCATAAGTTGAGTCATACTTTGGGATGTTTATTATGCGAAATCGAGTGTAACCTCTTGCTCATTTTTTTGAAAGTTAATGATGCCTCATGAGATTAGAGCTTGTTTGTGTTTGTGTGTACAATTTTCCCTTTCTTTCAACAGTCTTCAGATTTCAAATTGTAACTTGCGGTGGATTTGTGATTAATTTTCTTTATTTGATTCCAATTTATTGTGTTCTTAAAACTAATTAATTATTATTTAGTAAGAACATACCTACGGCCATATCCGTCGCTAAATACGACGGACGCAAAATTCGCCAATATGTACATACATAAATAGAAAATTCCTTGATATTTTTTATTTAAAAAATTACTTATGGGCCATTTCTTCGGTAAATCCCTCGGTAAAATATAAGCAAAATCGTAAGTGAATCTATCGGTATAAGATGTATTTGGCTAGTGTCAAAGTTGGTCAAAGTTTAAATAAATAATATCTTAAAAGACATTGTTAATGTGTTATTAACTCAATTTGACATAAGTATATATATGGTAGTTAGTAGCTTTTGTTTTGTTTAGTTATTCCTCTTTACAAATTACAGTAAGTTGGTTAGTTTTTTATTTAACCTTATGCTCTTGTTTGTACCACCTTTTTTTATTTTTATAAAAAAAAAAGTGATATCGTTATATGCCATATAAACATTTATAAGAAAATATCAAAATCTAAGTGTGCTCGCCCTTTCAATTTCAATCCAATCGAGATAAACTTTTTGTTTTTCTTTTATTAAAATAATTAAAATACGACTAATTAAAATCAATTATTCGCATGAATCTTTCCTTAATTCGGGATTTGTAGTCACTCGTCGGTGCTAGAATAAATCATCGCTGACCTAACCATTTTGTCGTCCGATATATACCTCGTCGACAAACATTCACCTCGTTGGCCGACATTCACCTCATCGCATACATGATTGAACTTCAGTATGTTAGTCATATCTTCATCTTTGATTGTTATTTCATCAATCCCACCTCTCATATTGAATATCACGAAGTGGTCTACATGTTTGTGTAAATTTGGGAAAGATCTAACGGCAGAATAATCAGAAATGATCATTCTCCTAATATTGGGTAAAGATGAGTATGAACATATTTCGTGTATTTCTTTTTGTTTTTGCTCAATTCTACCAATTCTCTTTGGAAGAATACAAAAACGTACGAGACAATTATGTTGTCTCATTTTCACACACAAGACTTCTTGGAACGAACACCAAAACATAGAAAAGTAAGAAGAAAAAACACACAAAAAAATCCCAAAATTCAAATAATTTAAAAGCACAAATAAAACCATCAAAATACTCTATAAACATTCTAATCAATGTATAAATAGATTAATTTACAATAATATTTTTTTACAGCAAATATAGAAAAAAAAGTTAATAGAAATCATAATAAATAAGTTAACGGTTCGATAGAGGGATATTTTAGGGACGGTCGTGGGCTTCGGCAGGTGATCCGATGTCTCCGTTTCAATTCTATTTGTTCTTGTGATGGAAGTACTTCATGGCACGATTTTGCATCACATCTCCTTTGGCTACTACTTGTGTCCTTTGTGATACTGGTGCACCAAAGTCATACTCTCATCTCTTCTTCGATTGTCCGTACTCTTTTTGTTTTCTAGTTATAACTAATTATTATTTAGTAAGAACATACCTAGTTACCTACGGCAATATTTGTCGTTAAATTCGTCAATATGTACATACATAAATACGGACGCAAGATTCGTCAATATGTACATACATAAATAGAAAAACTGTTGGTATTTTATATTAAAAAATTACTTAATTACTGACCATTTCAACGGTAAATCTCTCGATATTTTAAGCAAAATTGTAAGTGAATTTGTCGGTATAAGGCGTATATTTTAAAGTGTTATTAACTCAATTTGACATACAACATGGTAGTCAGTAGTTTAGTTTAGTTATTCCTCTTCACAATGTTGGTTTTTAGCGAGTTAGCTTCTTAGTTATTGGTTTAACCATCTTGTACCACTTTCTTTTATTTTTATAAAATTGAACTTTATATAGAAAAAAAGTGCTATCATTATAAACATTTATAAGAAAATATTATCAAAATCCAAGTGTCCTCGCCCTTCCACTCCAATATTCATATCTTCATCTTCAATTGTTATTTCATCAATCCCACCTCTCATATTGAATTTCTAGTCTGAATGTTGTGTAAATTTGGGGAAGGTCTAACGACCAATGATCGGAAATGATAATTCTCCTCAAATTGTGTAAAGTTGAGCGCGGGTATAAACTTATTCGTGTATTTCTTTTCGTATTTTCTCAATTAATCTCGTGCCAGAAATACCAAACCGTACGTGTCAATTATATTTTCCCATCTTCATTTCTTTTTATCCAAATTTCTCATTTTTCACACACTAGACTTCGCGGGAAGAACACAAAAGTAATAAGAAAATTAAAAAACACTAACAAATCCCAAAATTCAAATAATACAAAAGCACAAATAAACTATCAAAACACTCTAAAAACAAGCTAATCAGTAATAAATGTATAAATAAATTAATTTACAATAATAATGTTTTTTTAACCTATATATATAGGCAATTTATTAGGTGCACCCCTACCCCACCTATTTCTACATGCTCCCCACCCCATTATTTAAACATCACATTTTTTTTCTCCTTTTTTTTTTTTCTTCCTTTCTCCTCTCCTCTCTCTTTCCTTTTCTCTCCCTCGTCTCTCTCTTTCCTCTCACCGAAATCGTCTCCTAATATAACGGTCTCCAGAGCGGCAAAAGGAGCGAGCGAGAGGACAACGACGGCGAGAGGGCGTCTAACGGTCTCCAGAGCGGCAAAAGGAGCGAGCGGGAGGACAACGACGGCGAGAGGGCGTCTACTTCGCTCGAGATCGACGACGACAACGGCGGTAACGCCGCGACAAGGAAGAAGCTCCGCCTCTCCGACGAGCCGGAGTCGGTGCTTAATTGTCGATTCATAATAAGGTAAGATTCAACCTTGTAGTGTTTAATTGTCGATTAAATAAAGGTTTGAGGGTCGATTGTGGTAATTAAACTAATTAGGGTTTGCTGTTGTTGGTGTTCTGAATTCCAGCCGGTTTGTGTGTTTGATTTAGATAGGTTCTGTTCTTCCAAAATCTTGGATTTGAATTTCTGGAGAATCCTTATTGAGTCTAGATTCTCTATGTGAAATTTGGTAATTGTTGGACAAGTATGAAATTAATTATGTTTTTTCTTATAAACTGTGCCAGCCCTGGAAATTGTAGGTTTGATTGAACAAGGTGTGATGTTTGGATCATATTTTGTAAAACCTTGACCCAAATTGAAATTGGTTTAATATTTTGAAAACCAGATGGATAGGGCTTTCTTTAATGACTGTTTTGATATTGTAAAATGTTTGTAAAGAAGTCAGTTGGGGCGACGAAAACTAGGTTTGTGTGCTGAAATGTGAAAAACGGGAATTTTGATAAATGTTTCGGAATAGTTTTGGATCTCTTTCACTAAACGAATAAATCTTTTAAAAATATAAAGGTGTATATAATGAGGTCAGTGAGTTGCTTGTTTATTTTTAAAGATATTTATTGGGTATGAAAATTATGAAAAATCTTTGAAAATTGTTGTTTCAGCTAAGGTGTTATTTACAGATTTGAGCGGTTTTACGAAAACAGACCTAACTTGAAACTCTTTGATCCGATTCTTCTTTAGGTAGTTTTAGCTACAGATTGTATGTAGGAACCTTTGTCCAGTTGTGAGTGGTGTAACCTTGGTGAGCCTAGGAAGTTGACTGGTGGACTGAGAGTATGGATGTACGGGCAGTTCTAGGATTATTGTTATATCTCCTAATCGGTTGATCGAAACTTCATTTTATTTGTTGGAGTCAAAATTTAACTGAAGTATATTCATCTTCTTAGTTGCATCAGAACACAAAATTAAAATATTTAGTCCTCTCAAAGCCTTTGAAACAGACTGAAGTAATGTATGAATATCCTGGAATGTTAAGCATGCGTAGTTTTATTAAATTGAGCATAACTCCTAAACCATACATTGAAATTGGAGTTTGTTTGGCAGAAATATTAGACATTCGAATAAGATATAAATACTATGTTGTAACTAATTATATATGAAGTGTGATTTAGGCGTACGGGGAGTCCAAAAATAAAGACGTGATCCGTTGTCGAGCGAAATACACGAGGTACATGAAAGGGACGAGAGATAGTTTTTCGAGACCTTGAATGTGACGTACAGAGGTGGGTAAAAGTAAAACCTAAACTATTGGTTTAGTTATATAATTTTGTGTGAGTCAAGTATATAATTGTTATATTGTTATGTTATGCTATGTGCTGTGATACGATGTGATACGAGTTGATATGTGATACGAGTTGATATGATGCAGTGTGATATTTTGTGAATTTTTCAAGTTCGATTTATTGATATGTACATGAACAAGACGACGACGAATCACACGAGGAAACTTACATGGAGTCCCATTTCGATGCAGATGCAGATGCATTTTTTTTTGCATCTGAGGACTTGTGTGTTTCTTAGGTTTACTTAACACTATGTTATACTCTGTTTATAAATTGAGTTTTACTTTTTTTTTATATTGGGGTCTACTATGTTTGCTACTACATTTTACTCTATTTTTATAATGAGTTCTCTATTTTGACTATGAGACTGAATTTTGGATTTTTTGTTTTTAATTCTCACTTTTTTTGTATTAAAACGGCAAGGGAGACAATTGATAAAGATGTTTATAATTTGGTTGGTGTTTATGCTATGTCAGAAAATGAAGCTTTCGACTTATACAAAGAGTATGCTTTATGATGTATTCTACTGTTTTAAATACTGTTATCTACTCTGTTTTATACTTATATCTACTCTGTTTTTAATACTTAGTTGTTGTGTTTTTTTAGGATTGCGAAGGTACTTAGTTACGTTGTGCACTCTGTTTCTGAAGATCGAAGGCTAGAAGTTGTTGCTCAGAATACAACTTTCAGATTTCCGCAATGTTATATATTCATTTCCCATGTTTTTTTTGTTTTGTGGCAACATTGTGTTGATGATACTGATTTTATTTAGTGCTGATGATACTAATTTTTATTCATGTACTAGATGTCGTGTACTTTATATGTAGAATAATTTAGTTACAAACCGAGTAGAATATAGTAAAGAATACTGTAGAATTCATTAATCAATTGAGTAGACATAGTTAAATATAGTAATAAATACAGTAGCAATGGTGTTTACGTAGTGCACCCTGTTTTTTGAGGTCAAAGTTTAGAAGTTCTTTCACCGAATAAAAGTTTCAGATTTCCCTCAGTCTTATATGATTATGTCCCTTGATTGTTTTTTATATTTTAGAAATGATTGTTGATCACATTGATTTTTTTATTGTTGATGAGGTTGTGTTGATGACATTCTATTGTTGGATTTTACTTTTTTGTCCTGTTGAACAGTATTTTAATACAATGATAATTATGTTTAATTTTTTTTCACGTATTAAATGTTGTGTACTAATACAGTAGAATTCATGATAAATTAGAATAGAATATGACCATAAAGAGAGTAGAATACACTACTCATTGCAGTAGAACTCATTAGATCATGGTGTCGCCCTCGATTCAAGTTCGCCTCCCCCGATTATAGATCGCCTCCCTCGATCGTTCACCGCCGAAGGCGGCCCCGATCGTTCACCGCCGAAGGCGGCCCCGATCGTTCACCGCCGAAGGCGGCCTTGATTGTTTGCCTCCCTCGATTATTGTTGCCTCCCTCGATTATTGTTGCCACTTCGATACAAGACCTTTCGATACAAGACCCCCCCTTTATCCCTTTATTAAAATTCTGAAGCCGCCGAAGGTGGCCGTAATCATTGTTTGCCTCCCTCGATTATTGTTTGCCTCCCTCGATTATTGTTGCCTCCCTCGATTATTGTTGCCACTTCGATACACGACCTTTCGATACAAGACCTTTCGATACAAGACCCCCCCTTTATCCCTTTATTAAAATTCTGAAGCCGCCGAAGGTGGCCGTAATCATTGTTTGCCTCCCTCTATTATTGTTGCCTCCCTCGATTATTGTTGTAGAATGCATCAATATATGGAGTAGAATATGATACAGAACAGAGTAGAATAGACTACTTAATGCAGTAGACCTCATTAGAACAACATAATGACCACGCTAATTGTTTGCCTCCCTCGATTATTGTTGCCACTTCGATACAAGACCTTTCGATACAAGACCCCCCCTTTATCCCTTTATTAAAATTCTGAAGCCGCCGAAGGTGGCCGTAATCATTGTTTGCCTCCCTCGATTATTGTTGCCTCCCTCTATTATTGTTGCCTCCCTCGATTATTATTCGCCTCCCTCGATTAGGCTTTATGGGCTTATTTTTAGGAATTAGGGTTTAGGGGTTATTTTTAGAGTTTATGGTGGATTATATTATTCACTACAGTAGAATCGATTATTAAACAGAGTACAATGTAATTTATAAATAGAGTACTAGTAAAAATTGAGGAGACTGTGTTTATAAATAGTGCAGAATACATTACTAACTGGTGTAGAATGCATAAAGATAGTACAAAGAACAAATCCATTTTTCAGATTCCAATCCCACTACAGCAAATTCATATTCAGAACAGATTTAGATTAATCAACAGCACCCATGCTCAGTTTTAAATACAAATTGATCAATTTCAAATACAACTTCCATCAAATACAACTTCCACAATTTCAAATACAAATTCAATACATTACACTGAACTAAATGCCCTAATCAAATCAACACATGTTCAAATATGTTCAAATACTCAGAAACCATGCTCAGATTGTTGAATGTTCTATCCTTGTTTCAGAACTTCATGCTCAATAGATGCATTCTCTCTTGCTCTTCTTGTGACTTCTTTTCTCACCTCATTCAACCCTGTCATGATGATAGCAGAACAATATTTCACTCTAAGGATCTTCAACAAATCAACATCCTGTTTGAAAAATACAAGTCACAGTAGAATATAGGTTATTTCAATCAAAGGTTGACAACTTTTTTGACTTTAGAAAAAGTACAACCTAATTAACAACTTCTGATTTTCCATTAATTAAAATTAGTAGATTCATTCAATTCTACTAAACTCTCTATTTGTTAAGTTCAACTCTGAGTTAGTAGAATCTAGGGAATTGGAGTTGTCAGGGAGCTGGAGTTTCTGCAAACACTCCCTATATCACCCAATTTGTACTTTCTCACTCGGTTAATCTAACAAACAACACCACCACATTGGTAGAATATAGGTTCTATTTCCAGAGATTTCTATAGACTGAAGATTTCCACTAATTCATACTTGAAAAAAAAACACAGTGCCCACCTTTATACCCGTATTTGTAGCTTCACGCGAGGCCTCAAGCAGTGGGTCGAACATGGGGTTGAATGCCATAGTAAATGCACAATCCACAATATGCCCTACAAAGCAGTGGGTAAATTACTCACATGGGAATTCACAATAACTTATAAACAATCATAATATATTAAGTAATTCATAACGTAAAATACTACGCTTGAAGAGATGATTCTGATTTATTAGGTTATCAATATACAAAAAAACATACAAAATTTTCATGTCAGGTCAATTACCATGAAGACTTGTGTTTAGAAAATTACTTTTACAAGTTCAAACTAGTCACCTCATCAAGGAAAGCGAAGTGTACAGAAACGACCAACTTGATTAAAAGATATGTCCACCACAATATTCTCCACAAGACATTTAATTATCTTCACCTAAAATTTGAAAATATGGCAGTCAGAAACGAATATTCCATCACCTTCGAATGAGACATGATGCCATGGATTTTCCAAGAGAAATCTGAAAATTGATGAAAACCAAGAAAAAAGTATGAAATTCAATTTTGTGTTTACAGCCATTTAAATACTCATTCAAACACAGAAGAATGCATATAAATTCAGTGATGAAACCTTTTCATCTTTCAGTTTTTCAATGTTTTTTGTTTTTCATGCAATAGTTAGAACAATAATCATACAAAAAACATGCAAATTGAGATAAAGAACAATAAAAGGTTCATATCAAACATGGAAGCTGAGATGAAAATAAAATTGGATGGAAAAGATGATTTGTAGTTACTTTATGTGGAAGATGAAAGTAAGATGAAAAATTCTCAATTTTAATAATCTAGGTTAAAGTGAGATGAGGTATTCCCAATTCTAATAATCTAGGTTAAATTAAGAATCAATGTTTGTATTTCAACATGTTCTGATAAGAAATTGAAATTGGAAAAAATAGGGTTTATAAGTTACCTTGTATGAAGTTTCGTTGATGATCGGCGCGGGGATTGTTGCGTGGTGCGGTTGTTGCTTCGGTGGTTGATTTTCGCTCTCAGATCTCTACCGTTCAGCACCCGAAGCCACCGCCAACCCCCCGAGATCCAATCTGGAACAAGTCATCGCTCAAGTCCACCATATCGAGCGGCGGCGACGAAGAGACAACTCGACAGCGGATCTGGTGGACGACGACAACTCCTGCTGTGGGAGCGGACGCGGGACTCGATTGGGGAGAGACGAACGGCGGTGTCGACGGTGCAGGGGATAGATGCGGCGTTCCCGGCGATGAATCGGATGGAGGCTGCGACGGTGCGTCGGAGGGAGATTTCGCCGCGGCGGAGACGAACAACCCTACGGCTATGACGACGACTGCCATCGAAAAAACCTTCGTGTTCAACGCAGTGGTATGAGATGAGATGAGAGAGAGAATAGATTACGCGAAGTGCGTACATAGGCCGATTTTTTTTGGGCCCAAATTGGTTTTATATTTGGGCCGGGGACCATGTAGATCATATAGGCCCCTACCCCATGGTATAGGCTCCCATATATATATATATATAGTTAAAAAAGTTAATAAAAAATCATGATAAACACTTATAAGAATATATCAAAATCTAAGTGTGCTCGCCTTTCTAATCCAATCGAGATAAACCTTTTGTTTTTCTTTTGTTACCTAACTTATTAAAATAATTAAAATACCGCTAATTCAAATCAAATATTCGCACGAATCTTTCCTTAATTCGGGATTTGTTTGTTCCAATGGTAATCCAAAATCTTTCCTTTTATCATTTTAATCAAGTCATTATAGATTAATTAATTAATATATATATTACAATTTTTACGCGTGAGAATAAAATAAAATATCAAAATGGGAAATTTATTTCTTGTTTTTTTAATGGAAAATTAAAACCGTCTCTTTGAGTTCTTTCTTCTTCATCTTCTCCTTTCTTGCATACTCATTTCCATCACTTTTTGAGCTGCTAGATAGTTTTGTTTTTAATTTTTCTGCATGTAGCTAGCTAGGGTTTTCTCCTCTCTCTCTTTTTAATTTTATTTTTATTTGGTCATGGCAAAAAACACTAACAATCAAGAAGAAGAAGAAGAAGTTAGTTTGCGGGTCCCAGATCCCAACAATCGGGTCGTCGCAGATTATTCGAAGAAGATTAATGTTCTCCCTAGGGTTTGCCGCGTGTGCGGAAAATCATTCGGGTCGGGTAAGGCCTTAGGCGGCCACATGCGGATCCATTTTCAAAACAACAACAAGAGAACATTATTAACAGATGATGATGATGATGATGTTCATCGTGTTGATGCGATTGTTTGTTTGATATGTCGAAAGAGTTTTCGGTCAATGAAGTCTTTGTACGGTCACATGAGGTGCCACCCGGATAGGGACTGGAAAGGGATTAAACCTCCCAATCATCAAAACAACAAGAATATTATCGACTTGAAAGAGTGCCTGACAAGCTGGCAAATGACGGCTAGACGAGGCCGGAAATCGACGAGATTATCCGTTGTTGATAAACATGATCACGAGGCTGTTATATACCTGATGATGCTGGCCCACGGCAAAGGGAGATCATCGATCTTGGAGTGTGACCTCAATCAATTGCCTGCAACATTATCCGCCGCCGATTCGAGTATGAAAGGGTGAATTTCAGAACCCTAGCTTTTTCCTTTTATGTATATATAGTCTAAGTTGATGATATATATAAGGACTGCAAAAAAGAGCTACTTATTGGTTGGTTCTTTATTTGAACATATGTATAATGAAATTTGCAGCTGCTTGATAACTTCTTCTGTAACTACAATACAGTACAAACATATAGATCCATTTAAAAACAATGTACAATTTAAGAAATCTCTTAAAGATCAAATAGCCAAGGCTCGAGGTTTTTGATACATCTCTTTAAACCAAAAATATTGTGTGCATACAAAAAAAATAAAATAGTATAGTACAAAAGAATATCAAAGATTTATGTAGGAACCACCTCTACATGATTTGGTGATAATCCGAATATGAACACCCCAAAGATGATCAACAACTGCACCATAAAATACAAGGTGTACTTGCACACCCTCTTCTGTATCTTAATCGTCTCACCAACACTCGCAATCTCTTCGCGTAGATTTCGCAACGTTTCATCAGTTTTCCCAGACACATTCTCGGTCAACTCTGAGTGTGTTGACTTTTGTTCTTCTGAGATAGTACTCTCATCAGCCACAGCAGTGACGCCTATTATTAGCTTCTGAACTGTTCTTGATATTGTAAAATATTCCACTTCAGCTTCAATCCGTTGCTTGAATAGGTTCTCTAGTTCTGCTTCTGCATCTCTTTTTGTGATTTCCACCAACTCTGACTGTAAACATTCGCCAGATGGAAATTCTACGGTCGTTTTGTTTTCCTCGTCCGTATAATCTGGGAGAGTATCCAAAACCGAACCATCAACTGAAGCTTCTTTGCCGATTTCCTTCAACTTTAACACCTCTGCATATGTATGTATATAACAACACGTCAATCACAGAATCTTAAGTAAGAATCTTAAGTAAGAAAAATGAAGGTAAATCTACAAAATTACTGAAATATTTGCAACATAAGCAATAGAAATAGGCAAATGGCACATTGCATTTAAGAATAATTGTATACCAGGACCATAATCACTTGTAAATAAGATGTTACTCCTGACCGTCTTGATAAAATATACAGCATAAAAATGGTTAAAAAATCATACTAATAAATAGAGCTTCTCTGTATCCATAAAAAACACGTACACCCATAAAAGAAGCCGATTTTTATCCAAAAGAATGATAAAAACTTTTCATCTCTGACTTTAAAACGTGATGATTCTTCATTTTCTCGGTATTCGATTATCAAATCAAAGCAATACACTTATAAATCCTCTACATTTTTTTGTTAATTTTACAAAAAAATAGGCAGAGTGTTAAAAACTTTAAGGTGTGATTAGAAAAGCTGGAACAATATAAGGTAACCAGATCTGCACTGTAACAAACCCATGAAGTTATATCTCAGTCTCAATTACAAATCCATTTCCAATTAAAAAAAGTGTGTAATTTGCTACTGTGTGTATGATTGCAAAGCATAGTTAGTTAACTTATGAAACAAGAAAAATTATGCTTGAACTACTGATTAGATGATCCCTGTTTTCACATCTAAATATTGGAATAATTTCATCAAGTAATTATGAGTATAAAACGAAGGGAAACTAAATGTGGGCCAACCTTCTTCTAGTGCCTCTTGTGCCTTTTGCAGTACAAGGATAGATTCAAGTAGACAATCCTCGTTCGAAGAGTTATCATGATTTTTGCCTCTTCCTTTATCAGCATCCCAAGATAAGTCATCATCCGAATTCTCTCCATATCCTCCATGACCACCATTTTCACGCCCTTCACTTTGTACCCCGTTGCTCAACCCGTTAGTCCCATTCACGCTCGAGGCAGAGTTCGCCTTCCCAATTCTGATCCCTCTAGCCTTTTTAGTGGACTCTGAAACCAATCCTTTCCCCTGCTGTCCGCCACCTGGCGCCGAGTGAGTCGCGTTCTTCCCACGCAGGCTCCTCCCTTTTAGCACATTTGCGGTCGACAACTTGCAGCTGAAATCCGGGCTATTTTCGGAATCTGTTCCTGCATCAAGTGACGAAGGGCCGACTGCAAACACTTGAATCGGGGAAGAAACAGAGCCCTCGCTTCTTTGGGGTCCCTCTGTGAAAAATTGGGCTCGCTTGCTCGGATTTGGAACCGAATTTGATAGCTCGGGATTTACCGCCCCTGAATCATCACTACTGTTCCCTCCTCCTCTACTGATAGTGATATCCCTCTTCACCCTTCTCCATTTCTTCAAGCCATGCCCTTTCCTAGCAGGGGAAGGGGACCCATTGGCCTCGACCTTAGATCCACCAGCTACTTTTCCCGAATTCTCAGAGATCGGAACAAGCTTAGTTCGTTCATCGGCATCTGGCACAGATGCACAATTATTTTGTAAATCCATATCCAGTAAAACCTAGTAAATTACTAGCCGCGTTTACTGTAAATTGATCGATAGAGATTCAAGCACCCCAGGAAAAAAAAAACGTAGACGTCAAGATCGAGAAGGGTCGGATATCATTTGAATTCCAGGTCGAGTAATCATCGGAAGATAAAGTGGAAATGTTACCTTAGGGTTGGGAGATGAAAATTGGAAGCCTGGATGCTGGATGGATTGGGAATTTGGGATCGGGAGTGAAATGAAAATTGTTGACTCGGAGGAAGAAGAAGAAGAAGAAGGCGGTGGTAGGACCCACAATAAGGGGTGGGTGGTGGCTGGTGGGTCATACTCATGGATGCTGACAATCCAAATAGCAAGTGTGTGTGTGTTTCGCAATGGTCTATCTGGATTCCACATGAGATTCTGCCTTTCCGCATATAATTATGTATACTCTCCATACTACACTACGGAGTATTTTTGTGGGAGTCGGAGTATACTCGGTTTATGAAAATATAAATATTGTAAGGGATAGTATATTCTCTAAAAACAATTTGCTTGATGATTTATGTGGATTAATTTTCAATAAGATATCCAAATTGATGATTATTGTACTTATTTATGTGGATTAATTTTCAATACGATATAGAATCGTAGCTACTGGAAGTCTGCTATTCAATAATTTTATTTATTTTAGACTAAAAATATTTACACATCTACTATTACTTTGTAGTTTGTACACTCATTTTAACTTATTGTTTATAAATTTATTAATTTACTTAGTATAAAAAATAATTTGAAGGTGTGTAAGTAATATGAGAGTTGTAAATATTCTTAACCTTTATTTTATGTTATTTAATAAAGCCAATATGCATTTGGGTTTAGTATTATTTATCTGTGTCCTTGTGATTGAGTTCAATATTTGAGGTTTTATTAGTTTTGTTATTTTTAAGAATCAAAGAAAGGTTAATTTATTAATTCTCAAATATTCTTGAAATCAATATATCATATTTAATCTAAATAACTGCCACAATTCTTTTTAAAGAAAAAGAATTGGTTGCAATTGTCACATTTAGGAGGGTGTATTGGTTTGGGATTTCGTTGGATTTTTTAAGACTTTTAAACTTGGGAGGTATTCAATCCGAATTTTAAAAAGTCTATTAAAATCTTGGGGTATTTATTTTAAAAAGTCAATTAAAATCTATAGGTATTCAATAGTTTATGGATTTTTAAAGATTTTAAAGTCAATAGATTTTTAAAAATTCTCTTTAAAAAATACAAACCCATTTCAACTTTCAAAATCTCTCATAATTAAGAGAGATTTCTATGGATTTCTTTTAGTCAACTAAATTATTTTTAAAAAATAATAAAAACATAAATATATATATATATATATATATATATATATATAATTAAATAAAAAAGACAAAACAAGAAAAATAAAATTTCTTTTAATCAACTAAATTATTTTTTAAAAATAATTAAAACTTAAAAAATTTATATAAAATTAAATAAAAAATACAAAATAGAAAAAGATATGTTTTTAAGAAAAAAAATACTTTAAAAAAGAAAAAAATTAATATTTTAAATAAAAATTATGGTTTAACTATCAATAAAATTTTCAAAAAATTAAAAAAATTATGATAAAAATAACTAAAGATATATTTAAAAATTTAATGATATAAATAAAGATATAAATAATACTATATTAATATTTTTTTGAATAATTTGAATTAATTTTTTTTATACAAAAATGTGTTTCATATAAGTTGTATCAATAAGTAATGCCACAAAGTTTATGAAAATGCATGTAAATCAATAAAAACGCATATTTTAAAATCTTTTAAAGTCTATGAAAATCTGTATAAATCAATAATAAAAGTAGGTCAAACTCTCCAAATACTCTGTGGATTTTAAAAATCCACCGACTTTTTAAAATCTATAAAAATCCAACAAAATCCGAAATGAATACACCTTCCTTAATCTAAATAATTGCTACGGTCTTTTTTCAAAGAATTGGTTGCTACGTTGTGATGTCATCCTTTTTACCATTGTCTTATTATTTTATTACGTCATTGTCTCAATATTTATATTACATCTAGTTGTCTTGAAAAACTAGTAAAATAATGTCGTTCGATTTATGCGTAGTACCGTGCTAAATATTTGAAAAGTGAAAAAAAAAAACACAAACACCCATTTTAGGTGTTGTTGGTAATTTAAATGAATTGTTGTTGATTTAAGGTCATTCAAATCATTCAAAAGATTCATTATAATCAATAGAATATAAATTTAGAGAAGTGTTATCATGTTTTTTTATGCAAATTTGAAATTGCAACTCGGATAACTGGAATAAGTGTCATATAAAGTGGCGACTTTACCAAAAAGTACATATATAGCCAATAGATGAATATGTCCAAATAAAACGGTGTCTAATACGTGTATAATAAAGTGAATTCATATTCTGTAATCAATTAAACTACACTTGCGAAATTAAGAGCTTTGAAACAAATAAATAAATCGAAATATTCTATAAGTTACTCGTATTCTAAGCCAGCTAATACTTTAGTGTAGATATTAACTTATCCTGCAAGAGATTTCGTGAAACACACACTAATAGGGTCAAAATACTCTTTACAAAAAACGAATACACGATTCAATATTATTAAAGCTTCTAAACACACTCTAAACTTACAACACCAAGTTCTATGAAATCTTGTCGCAAGTTAGTAGGAACGTTTGTCACAAGTTCTCTGAACTTTTGTCACAATTCAATTATTTTAATTGTAAAATTTTATTCTTACACAAGTTTTTTTCAAAACACGAATCACACTAACTACAATCATGTTGGGAAGGTAGAGTAAATATCAGGAACGAAGAAAGACGAAATTCGCCGAAAACGGGTATAGCCATCGCTACAGAGGGTCCATCGGTCGCTGGACATGGGTAGCTCTCGCTACGGGACTCGCAGATTTGTGCGGGATTTTGAGCTTTGCGAGATTCTGTGTCCTTTTTTAATGTGAACTCCTACCTGCTCACAAAAAAATTGTTGGTACCAACTGTTTTTTTTTTTGCAGCAAGTAAAATAAGTAGGTATTTGATAATCTTTTTTTGTAGTATTTACTTTTTCACTCGATAGATCACCAAGTTTTGCAAAGATTGTTGAGTAAATCAATCACATCTGAATCAAAATTTGGAGTCTGTTGAGTCGCCGGATGATTGAGTGGTAAGTGATAGTCCGGCGCAATAACGTTCTCAACCAAAATTTAGATCTCCTTTGCGCTAAGTATTCTTCCGAATTGACCCTAACATGTGCTAAATAAGTCATCTGGAATATGAGAGATAGTCGATCATCATCCCAAACCAACCTCTTTTCCCTTTGTGCTTAACGCTGTACGGGCTTATTGAAGAATATATTCAATCACTAATATAAATGTCAAAGTTTTAAAACATTTCGAGTTTTTAGATGATGTAATTTTTACAATGGTATCAGAGCGTTAAACTAACGCCGAAATCCTATTCAACTCCCACTAAAAGCAATTCCACCCGAATTAACCAGCAGTGTCCGATATATTTATGCTCGAGTCTCTTGATAATAACTCTCAAAACTGTTTTTATTAATTATTCAGCCCAACACAAGTACATATATATATCAAGTGAACTTTGCAGGTAAAGAAAATCCAGCAGTAGGGATACAGAACGATGATCTCTCCTGACTTGAAAATGCACTCCAAGTCACGGGAGGAGTCCCGTTGCACGGTGGCAAGTGTTGGTGACTATTCGCATGCTGGCGGCCCGTGTGGGGCCCGTTGCACACCGGATTATTACACCATGCTTCTTCTTGGTAACCGGATAAATAAGGACTCGGGTCATAATAATATCTTCTTCTTGATCCACCATGTCGACCCAAGCCCGCTGCGTTTGCATATGGGTATTCAACTCCGACTATACCCTCACAAGAATCGGGCCTTCTGAAGAGTCCTGAGAAATCCAGCTGCTGGGACGAATCGGGTAATGTGGCACTTGATTGATAACGACGTGGGGCCCACAATTGAGGGTCAGTTCTCATGTTAGAAGCGAAACCAAACTGTTGTGCATTGTCGTGCATGGAAGGGCCTCGAGAGAAACCGATGGCATCATCATCACCATTTCGAAACTCATTTGCTGTACTTAAATCAACGGGCCCAGTACGCGAGGCCCGAACATCGTCTCTGTTCACCACCATCAAGTTCTTCCCCATCAGTCTAAGAACAGGATTTTGAGTAGATGTGCTCCGAGACTCGCGATCACCACTAGTAGGAATACTAGACTCGAAAAATACCGATTTCGCCCTTGAACTTTCAACCATGCGTGGAACAATAGCATGTGGCCGAAAAGCAATCGGATTAGATACAAATGACACCCCTGAAATCAGCGAATCCAATGAATTCATATGATCGATCAATTCACGCTCGTCTCCAGAAGAATGTAGCTTGCAGAAGGTTAACGACGAATTTCCCTGAAGTTCTTCAGGGCCCATACGTCCGGGGCTCGGCAGAAACGAACCCGGCGGGCCCGCGATGGGTATGGGATCGACATCAACAAAGTAATTGTCTTCTTCCCTTTCATTAACATTGCCTTGAGCCACCAAATCTTTGCCTGCACATAACAACTCTTGCTCATATACCGGAGGCTTGTCATAAGCATTTAGAGATCCTCCATCTGATATTTTAAACATTGGCTCACGAACAAACTCATCACGAATTTCATCCGAATTTAAAGTATCGGACATACCACCTTGAATACAGCTGTTGCCCACAAAAGAACTAATATTCTGATCCAGTCCATGGCTATCAGATTCCAAGGATGCAATCGAATGCGTTGAAGAAGTGGCATGTCCATGGCTATCTGATTCCGAAGATGCATTCGAGTGCGTTGGATATGTGGCGTTCGTAAATCCCCATCTTTTCATTCGGATTTTCGAAACCCTTTCCCTATGATCAAATGATGAACTGCTGGGGTCTTTCTCCATTCGTAGTTCTACCTTATTATTCTGCATGCGAATCATGGATGATTTCTTGAATCCCAAGCACTTGTTCGATTCCAAAAAGGGTGCGGGCCTGATCATAGACATCAGGTTCTTGCTCAAAGGTGATGCCTTTTTAAATTCCTTACCGATTGGAAACGAAGTCCCGTTCTCCTTTTTCCGTTTGAAATTGCTCTTGGAGATTAGTATCTTGTGGTTATTTGTTTTTTTCTTATCATCATAAAAGTCTCGTGAGTCGAACAAGGAATATCCAGCTCTATTTGTCTGACAAAGCTGTTGCTCCATGATTTCCTCTCTTTCGTGACTCTCAGAAGCTGAGTGTTGATTATAAGGATTAATATTATCTGAAGATGAAGTTGGGAGTCTCAAGTCGCGAGTTCTCTTGATGAGCTTATAATCATCTAGAGAACGACGATGGCGGCTCATTATTCTCGAGTTCTTCATAGTAACAATATTGTCTGGATGGTGACTTTTGCAACGAGGTTTTTTCTTCTTTTGGTGAAAGGTGGTCCTCTTGGAGCTTGTCCACTGTGTTATCAATCCAGAGCCATTGGATTTCTTCTTATCGTGAACATGTTCTTGACAAGCTTTGGGAGGCTGAACCGAGTCATTTTGTTCCGGTGGAAAATTCACTTCCTAGGCATTGATAAGAAAAATCAAACAATTATATATTTTGCAAAATATTGTAAGGGAAAAAAAGATAAAAGAGAAAGTAAGCGTTTCTGATATGAACTGCATTTTTATACCTCTGGACAACGATCGGACCTGAGAGTGCATCGCCTTTGTTCGTATGGTGGAAATTTCAGAATATTCTCTCTAAGAACAATATAATTCTTCTTCTTCTTGCTTGGAATTTTTTTGCTTACTTTATCTCTTTCTAAAAGCTTCCTAGTCCCGACATTCGGATTCAGATTTAGATCCATATCACTCAATTTCGATAAAATACGAACCTTTGTACCATTTGAATCAATATACACAGCACTTTCTTCTTCTTTCTTCTCCTCATTTCTTATTGGAGAATCTTTGTTATTATTCTTTTCTTGATCAAGAGTCGGAGAGCCCAAGTTCGAAGCCCAGCTCGTCCCGTTTCTTTTATCGAGATCCTCCAGGGTACAGCAAAGGGCCGTCTCGTAAATATCCACCATCAATCTCGTCTTAGGCTTAGTTATAATTCTATGTTTGATCATCATTTTTTTGGGATTTTCCGTCTGTTTCACATTTGATTCCCCAGAAAGACACTGATCAATATGAGCATTCAAGGTCGTGTTGGAAGAAGACGTGAAAGTCTTGCAAACGGGGCACACCTTTGAAGAAGCCATAGCTTCCGAAAACTCAAACTCTTTCGACTTGGGTTCGGAAATATTGTTGTTTCCCAGTTTCACAATCAACCTACACTTTTTACCCGGGCTCCGAGCGATAATTTTGACTTTGGCCTTTCCGCTGGCCCGAGTTGTGTTTTCGGGCTTTTTGGGTTCTGGATACGGGCTTTTGGTTTGTAATGAGACTGGATTCACATCAGAATAAGATTCTCTATCTTCTTCTTGTTCGGGTGAATTCGATTTGTGGTTCCCGCTCCGATCTTCCGAAGCTAGCTTCGAGCCGGCATTTTTAGACGAGACAAGCCCGGAAAGAGAACTGCTAGTGTTTTCATTGGCCCATTCGACATTCAGTGATGGGTTTCTCACGGATTCGAGAGTCTCGAAAGGCGGCAACACATTTTTCACGCCGTTTTTTAGACAAAGTTGCAGATTTTCCAAAGAAAATGGCCAGTGAGTCTTGATATCTTTGGCTCGTGTAGTGAACACATAACCTCTGCATCAATAGTTTTGTGGATGATCAATATCACAAAACGATATACAATAAAATTTACAAAAATCTTAATCATCAGCTCCCCGTGAAAACGCGCGATATGAAAAATAAATTAGTCAACAGACTTAGCAAAAAGTATGTGATTCACACAAAGTCATATGGAGAACTTAAGAAATGGGTTTTCTATGCAACATATGTACATGAAATGACCAAAAGAAATTCAACACCCAAATATATGTGGTCAAGATTCACCATAGAAACTGGAAAAACAACCAACTTTATATTCACACATAAAAACCATCTTACACACAAGATCATAAACTCAAAATTAAAACCCAATATTAATTTAATTGAGAAACCCTTGTTTGGATGAACAATAACAACCAGATAAGAAAAAAATAAAGAAAAAAAGAAAACTTTGAGATCTGACCGAACCAAGGAAGAAAAGTCCCAACACATAACATGGAGAAAGAGTGTGTACTGAGAGAGACATGAAGCCATGACAAAAGAAATAGTAAAAGAGGAAAGTGACAAAGAGCTGTGGGAGTTGCTATTATTATTACCTTATGGAGAACTTGTTGGGGTGTGTTTGGCTAATGTCATCATCTGAATAATTCAACAGATCTGCTACCTCAGCAAGATATTTCTTAGCCTTCTTCTCATGCTCACTTTTCAGCTGTGGTGATTGTGGTGGAAGAGGAGGGTTTTCAGAGGATAACATCTGCAACTGAATAAACCAGTAGTACCCAAACAAGGCCTTAACTCAAAACACTTGCCCTTCAGCATAACAGTATTGAATCTTGAAATTACAAGAAAATAAACTAAACCCACATACAAAAGATTGAATCTTTATTCAGGTATGTAATCCAAACAAGGTCTTAACAGCAGCCCCAAAATCTTGCTTCTTGAAATTGGAAGAAAGAAACTGAACCCACATAAAAAAAGATTGAATCTTTATTGTGTATCCATTAACCTGAAAATTAATTGGAAAAATTTTACTCATAAATCTTTTAGTAGATTTATACACCTCAGAAAACCCTCTTCCAGTGTTATTTTATGTGAGCAAATCAAGGCACAGCTGCGATTACATAGTTTTGCTGAAGCTTTTCTAAGGTGTAAAACAGCTAAGTATTGATTACCACCACACATTCAAAACACTAATTAAACAAAAAAATCAAAAGTAGAAAAATTAAGATTTTGATCTTGAAAATCCCAGATGCTAAAAACAAACAAAAGCACCAAGGAAATAATAAAATCAAAGTTTGTAATTTTATGGGTATCTCAAAATCTAAGTCTTTGATAAAAAATAAATTAAATCACAAGTAAAGAGAGAGATATATATGGAGGAAACAACCTTCTGGGATGAGAAAATCAGTTGATGAGGGTGTATTACACACACAGGAAACGGTGAGTGTGTGAGAGAGATGAAGATTTTTATTTTTTTATTTGAAATTTGTTTGATTTTTATGATGCACAATTGAAGAGAAAACAGCAGCACTCACCCCATGTAAAGGTAAAGGGGCATCAGGTTCTTCCACCACCAAAAAGCAGGTTAGTTGAATTGTTTTTTTGTACTGCAATGCTGCAATTATTATTATTAGTACTGTGTATGTATTAGTATTAGTATTAGTATTATTATTATTATTATTTCACCTTCACTGTGTGAGAGAGACAATTTAATAAAAGAAATTTTGAAAATGTGGAAAAAATTAAATCTTTTTGTTTTCTAGAGAGAGGGAAAAAAAAGAAGGGGGAGTGTTGCTATCAAGCAAAGCTGTTCCATCCATTTGCATTTGCTTCCATATTACTACTACTGTTTACTATTTGTCTTATTGTTAAAACAAAAACACATAGAGAATCAATAATAATGGTCATTATGGTTAAAAAGTTTAATGCTACTCTACTATATTGAAAAATACAAATCATAGCAAGTAGTTGTAAAAAAAATATATGTTTTTCAATTCAAAAAAAACACATAGAAAATCAATAATAATGGTCATTATGGTTAAAAAGTTTAATACTACTCTACTATATTGAAAAATACAAATCACACCAAGTGTAGTTGTAAAAAAAATATATGTTTTTCAATTCAATAAAGTCAATGTTCTAAAAATCCCCACCTAAGCTCTATCTAGGCTATGCTCGACCGCCTAGATTTTAGCTCGCCTAGCTCTAGGCCTCCAAGCCGCTTAGCGTCGCTTTAATCCGTCTAGGCTCGCCTAAACCCGTTTTTTGTCGCCTAAATTATCTCAGTTTCATTTTTACCTACTTAAACGGTTTCAAACAGGCTTAGTTGTGCAATTCCAATTTGATCCTTAAACTTGATAAATCAAATAAAATAAATAATATTTTTAATAAAATTTGTGTATAAGATCAAATTTGAAATATATATATATATATATATATATATATATATATATATATATATATATATATATATATATATATATATATATATGTAAAAGATTGATAAATATTATGTTTAGATTATTTATTAATTATTTTGTTCAAAATATTCCATTATTATACATAAAAAATATTTTTAAAAATATAATATTAATTAATTAAATATAAAAAAATAAAACAATTAATCCCGCCTAATCTCCTATGAATCCTTCTAGGCGTTAGATCCGTTAGTCACCGCCCAGACTAGCGCCGGACTAGCGCCTAACGACTTTTAAAATCTTGAATAAAATGCATTTTTTTATAAGAACTTCAATGGTAGTGATTAAATAATAATTCAGAAAATAATTCAGAAGAACACCATAAAATTTTCATGCAAAGACTCGATTTTTTCGATTCTAATGGTGGAAAAGTGTTCAAAGTACACCGTAAAATTTTCAAGCAAAGACTCGATTTTTTCGACTCTAATGGTGGACATGTGTTTCGCAAGTTTTTGTGCGATATTTTCTATTGTTTTGTGTGACTTTCTTGTATTGTTTTTGTGCTTATATTCATCCTATTAGTGTGATTATGTGTTTATATTGTCATGGTTTTGGTTTGGTAGAGTTTGGACGAGAATCGGGCGAAAACGAGAGAAAATACACGAAGAGGCTCATGTCGATTCCAGCTTTGCGCAGTCGTAGAAGAATGGCCATCCCCGATAACTCAGCCGTTGGATCATCCCCAAATTTCTACAGCATGTAGAAGACTTCTATATCTACAATATCAACGGTGGGTTTTGCTAAATAACAATCGGAGACGAAGATATAGCGCACCGACCAAAGGGAAGGAAAACTGTTTTCGCTTGAAGAAATGAAGTGTAGAAAAGACCAAGTCCAAGGTGTCGGACGACAGCTATAAGGTGTCGGACGACATGAAGGCAATTTTGAAGAGAAATCAGAAGGAAATCGCAGGTTCGACCTGCGAACGACGGAGATTTGTCGGCCGACATCATTTCCCGTCGTCCGACATCAATTCCGGATTCAAGCACTGCGCGACGTTGGGAGAATTGCGATTCCGGCTTCGTTAACCGTTGGATTGACCTGAAATTTTAACAGGATGTTCCCAACCTCTATATCTACAATATCAACGGTTAGATCGACGATATGATGAGCGCGCAAGTTCCAGTTACTCCAAGAACGCGTCAGCACTTCTCTTAGGCGAAAATTGAGAAGGAATAAAGTCTTGACTTATGTTTGACTTGTTTTAAGGGCTTTTTAGTATTTTTGTTTAGTCTTGTGGATAAACTATAAATAGTTGTGTTTAGCTTGGAGAGAGTAGACCTCAATTCACAAACCAATTCCCACAACTCTCTTCCTTTTCTTCTCCTCCAAGTTTCCATTTTCCATTTTGTGTTCTTCAAATTCTCAACATAAATTCACGATCTAAATTCCGTACGTCGAGAATCCGATAAAATCTCATTCACAAACGTTGTTCACCTCATCGAGACGGACGTTTCCATCGGATTAGTTTCTTCGTGTGACAAGTTGAAGCTCGGTCCCGATTTTGGAAGCTCTTTTCGATTGCCTCCTAATCCATCGATTCCATTACTCCTGTGGTGAGATTCTCTTCGTTTCCTCTCGATTATGGCGTATTTGATTATGGATTGTGATTTTGAGTGCTTGATGATGGCTAGCTAAACTTGTGTGAGAGTGTTTGATGAAATTCCTCAATGAACTAGAGTTGATCTTCTAATAGTAGCTCGATTTCTATTAATAGGACGATTACACTTTCGATTTGTGGTCTCGTGTCGAACAACTTCGTAGTATATCTCTAGTGGACCATACGGTTGAAGTGTAATTAGACGATCAATGGTGAGGGAGAACGTGACAACACCGTGATTTCTATAGTCCGATTATTAGTTAATTGAGAGTTTATAAATCTAATTCAACTCTAGGTCGTTAGGGAGAGTAATCGGAACACCCTTGCTTTCCAACTCATTTGCTACCAATCGTTCTTTATTTACTCGCTTTAATTACTCGTTCTTAGTTGTTAATCAATCACTCATTGCAACCCCCTTTAGTTTAATGATTTTCTTCCCTCTTTTGGAACTATTACTTAGCATATACAAAGTGAAATTCACAAGCCGATAGCATTGCTCCTCGAGAGATCGACTCGGGGGATTTACGTAGTAAATCTTTCGGTTTTATAAATTAGTTTTTGAGCAATCAAAATGGCGCCGTTGCCGGGGAGCAATTTAGGCGACGTGAATTGAATTTTGTGTTAGTTAAGTTCTTGTTTCTTTGTTTATTTTCCTTTTGTTTCTTTTTAGTCCTTTCTCGTGTTATTGTTGCATTTTACACTCGGTGCGTGTAATCCCTTTCTTTGAGTGTTGTGTATGCAAGGTTGAAGACGTTCTCCCTTTCATACTTCCATCTCTCCTACAACGACCGAGTTGATCAAATGGCTAGACGCAACGATAACCGAGCCTCTTACTTTGATGATTATGATTATCCGTCCGAGAGGGGTAGTTCTTCTTCAAATCATCGGCACAACCAACATGTCCATGAGCCATATCGCCGACCTCGGCAAACCAATGTTGAATATGAAGATAACCGAGATTATTCACCTCCTCGCCACCGGAAGCATCATGGATATCGTGAGTATTCTTATGACGAGAGGGAATATATGTCACCACCTCCTCGGGAATATCGAAGGGAAAGAGAGATACCTCGAGATCAAGACCGTGGACATTACCGTACGGAGAATGTTGCGAGTAGAAATGGATATCATCGTCAACCTTCTTTAGAGCAAGGTACTAAACGGAGACCAATAAGAGATTTCTCCAAACCACATCTCCATTTGTCGGGGAGCCGCTATGATGATAAAGAACCTTATGAGAGGCACCGTTCCAACTCCTCTAGCGAAAGTCCTAAGCCGAGGGCCCGAGAAGAGAAACTCACGTCCCAACATTTGTCTCAATTGCCGTCATTTTCCGGGTTGTCGAGTGAGAATACAATTAAGTTCCTCAAAGATTTTTCTATTGTGGTTGACACCTTCCCGTTAGCCGGTTTTGGTAAAGATGAGTTGAGGGTGTGGTGTTTTTGCTATTGTATGAGGAATGAAGCTAGGGATTGGTTCTCGAGTTTGCCATCTCGTTCCAAGTCTACATGGGATGATATTTTTAAGGTATTCATTGATCGATTTCTTCAAGAGGCACCACGATCTCCCATGACACTACCTCCTTCTTTGGATTCTTTAATGGATGTGATTGAGGTTGAGCTAGATCACTTGCTACTTAGAGTTATTCTTGATTATGTGGAAGAGTCCTCATACCATGATTTGATTTCCGATGATGACCTCGACATAGCTTCCTTGGTGATCATTCCATCGAAAGAGAAAGTTGTTCTACAATCGGATGAGAGTAAAGAGACATTAAATGTCCCGACGGTCTTTCCTATACTAGATATTCCGGGTGAGTCTCTTCTTGAAGCTCCGATTTCTTTGAAATATGATGCATCGATGCTCTCTCTCTTTGATAAGGACATGATGTTGTTGGAAGTGGATGAGGTTAAAGAGACCCTAAATGTGGAGTATCCCTTGGAGTGTAATGTTGATCTCTTAGATTGCGAGGTAGAACCTTATCCGGTTTATTTCATTCTCGAGGATGAAGGTAACAACGAGGAGAAGGTTTTGGAAGAACATGCTCATTGTGATATCATGGTTGAGACTTTTAATCCTTCTCCGGTTTCGGATATTCAAGAGAAGAGAAAATCATGGTGTTTCGGTCGGAGAATTTACGGTTTGGAGGATTTGGGAGTTGATATTGGGTTCTCCACTTCTTGTGTGCTCCCTCCCTCGTCTATTGAGACTAAAGAGTACGATGATGGTGATCTCGACCCGCCTAAGCCGCTTAATCCGGGTAATAGATTTATTGACATTATTTGCGGTTTGGGTGAGAGTTTATTAGATTTATTTGAGTTGAGAATCGATGGTGAATTTGTTGATGGTCGGTCGAGCAATGAATTCTATATTGAGGATCATGAGCCATTGCCCGAGACGGTATTCCTCCGGAAATATAGTTCGATATTTTTGAAGAGTCCGGTGGATGAGAGACATGATTATGGATCGATGGACCCGTTTTCCAATCTATGGCGAGCCTTCACTCCTTCCCATTTAGAGGATCGAGCTCCTTTGGTCGAAATGCTCTATTTAAGGAAATATAGCTCGATATTTTTAGCACCCGAGATGGAAGGAGTTTACTATCTACATCTAGATGCAAGTGTGGGGGAGATCGGTATTTCATGCACTACTATTCGACATCTCACCATACATGCTCTAGTTCTCCCTACTCTCGAGGACCGTGCTCCCTTAGTCGAGTTAGTGTTCTTGAGAAAGTATAGTTCGATATTTTTAGCCTTGACACGGTAGAGCTCGGAGCCATAAACCGAGTGCCACGTGGGGGCAATCCCACGGACGTCGAGCTAAAGACGAAAAACAAGCGCTTCTTGGGAGGCAACCCAAGGTGTTATCCTTTATGTTTGTTTCTATTTTTGTAGGAGAGTGTGTGGATGCCCCGTGACTCGATGCATAAGCCCTTCGATGCGATAATTATCTCTTCTCGGCTACTTGTACCATTCCATGACCGAGCTCCATGATAGGATTGATGTTTTGTGTTTGAGGATGGATGTCCATTACCGCCCCGATGATTAGTCTTCGATTTGACATGTCCGGTTCTCGCCATTCTAGGGAAGTTTCGTTATCCTTTCGTCTCTTTTCCCTTTATTTTTCGCATGAGGACATGCTTTTATTTTAAGTGTGGGGGAGGTTTTGTGGAATCCATCTTGTGTTTTGTTTTATGTTTATGTGGTTTGTAGGGATGTTCCCATTTTATTTTGGTGGATATGTTACCTTGGATTGTTTACTTTTTGTGTGATGTTTGTAAGTGTGGGGGGATTTTCCGAAACCTCGGCGAGTTTGAATTGATCGAAAATTGAAGTTCTTTCCGGCATAACCAAAATTTTTTGAGAAAATGTTGGATATTTCAAAGTTGAATGTTGTGTGAGTGAGTAAGTAATTTGGTTGCTTTAAACAAATTTGAATTTCTCAAAAGCCAATTGTGAGTGTTGAACCTTGTATACTTTCTTGAGCGATAATTCTAAAAATCTCGTTGCTCCTTGAGACTCATGCTTTCTTCTTCTATAAATCGGTGTGTTTTGAGGATATGAGATAACTAGAACTCGTGTATTTCGGTTTTCAAAGCTCTTTATCATAACTTTCATGATCTTGAAAATGACGGGAACTAATCACTTAGGATCTAGCCCTTTCAAGGAGAATTTCATAACCCCCGAGCCCGTCAAGGGACACCATAGTAAACCCCTTTGAGACTACGTTATGCCCTTTTGTTCATCACCCTTAAGCCGATGATGGAGTGTGTGTATTATGATAAATGTGTGAGAAAAACTCCGTGTTGTGTGATGAGTGCGTCGTGCCTCGAGGTGTTTGCTAGTAGCCACCTTTGCTTTGATTGATTCATTTTTATGTGTGCGATTAGCCACGTGTACTCCCATATATTGCTCCAAGTTATTATTTCCTCTTTATGAAATAAAAAGTGAAGAATTCTCCATTATAAAAGAGAGAGTGTTTTGTTTAAAAAAGTGAGCTAAACCTTAATCTTAAAGCGTGAGTACTTGGTTATTACTATTCCTTGATGACCCGAAAAATGGGTCAAGTGTTTCATTATATAAAGGTGATCCTTGAGTGTTCTCTTGAGAGTTGAGTGTGGTGATGAGGGTGAGGAAAGGAGAAATAAGGATGGGGCCACAATGGCCAATGAGTTACTAATCCTAAAAAATGCCCGAACCTCCCTTAACCGAGCCCCATTACAACCTTGTATTGATTAGAGTTCCTTGATTCTTGAGATTGATAAATTTGATGAGTGGAGTCTTCCTTGTATACTTGCCTATGGTTGTTATCCTTTGCGCATTGTGGTTATTACACGAAGTCTTTCCTTGATTATACTCTTTGTTCCCGATTGTTCTTTATATGCAAGTTCATCTTGATTTGCTTCTATTCACTTGCAAAACTTGTTTTGAGTGAACCCTTGCTTCGAGAGGTAAAAGAAACGAGTGCTTCCCTTGTGAGGAGAAGGACGGTTTGTTGAGGTAACCCGATTACTTTATGAACTTGCTCGATGTGATCTTTGTGGTGTTCGAACTTTTCTCGGTAGTACTTGCTTTTGATCGATAGCCGGAATTAACTTCTAAACTCTTTTGTGGAGAACTTGCCTTGTTTTCGTTGTTATTTGTGTTCTTTTGTTTGCTCGAGGACGAGCAATGGTTTAAGTGTGGGGGAGTTGTTTCGCACGTTTTTGTGCGATATTTTCTATTGTTTTGTGTGACTTTCTTGTATTTTTGTGTGCTTATATTCATCCTATTAGTGTGATTATGTGTTTATGTTGTCATGGTTTTGGTTTGGTAGAGTTTGGACGAGAATCGTGCGAAAACGAGAGAAAATACACGAAGAGGCTCATGTCGATTCCAGCTTTGCGCAGTCGTAGAAGAATGGCCATCCCCGATTACTCAGCCGTTGGATCATCCCCAAATTTTTACATCCTGTAGAAGACTTCTATATCTACAATATCAACGGTGGGTTTTGCTAAATAACAATCGGAGACGAAGATATAGCACACCGACCAAAGGGAAGGAAAACTGTTTTCGCTTGAAGAAATGAAGTGTAGAAAAGACCAAGTCCAAGGTGTCGGACGACAGCTATAAGGTGTCGGACGACATGAAGGCAATTTAGAAGAGAAATCAGAAGGAAATCGCAGGTTCGACCTGCGAACGACGGAGATTTGTCGGCCGACATCATTTCCCGTCGTCCGACATCAATTCCGGATTCAAGCACTGCGCGACGTTGGGAGAATTGCGATTCCGGCTTCGTTAACCGTTGGATTGACCTGAAATTTTAAAAGGATGTTCCCAACCTCTATATCTACAATATCAACGGTTGGATCGACGATATGATGAGCGAGCAAGTTCCAGTTACTCCAAGAACGCGTCAGCACTTCTCTTAGGCGAAAATTGAGAAGGAATAAAGTCTTGACTTATGTTTGACTTGTTTTAAGGGCTTTTTAGTATTTTTGTAGTCTTGTGGATAAACTATAAATATTTTTGTTTAGCTTGGAGAGAGTAGACCTCAATTCACAAACCAATTCCCACAACTCTCTCCCTTTTCTTCTCCTCCAAGTTTCCATTTTCCATTTTGTGTTCTTCAAATTCTCAACATAAATTCACGATCTAAATTTCGTACGTCGAGAATCCGATAAAATCTCATTCACAAACGTTGTTCACCTCATCGAGACGGACGTTTCCATCGGATTAGTTTCTTCGTGTGACAAGTTGAAGCTCGGTCCCGATTTTGGAAGCTCTTTTCGATTGCCTCCTAATCCATCGATTCCATTACTCCCGTGGTGAGATTCTCTTCGTTTCCTCTCGATTATGGCGTATTTGATTATGGATTGTGATTTTGAGTGCTTGATGATGGCTAGCTAAACTTGTGTGAGAGTGTTTGATGAAATTCCTCAATGAACTAGAGTTGATCTTCTAATAGTAGCTCGATTTCTATTAATAGGACGATTACACTTTCGATTTGTGGTCTCGTGTCGAACAACTTCGTAGTATATCTCTAGTGGACCATACGGTTGAAGTGTAATTAGACGATCAATGGTGAGGGAGAACGTGACAACACCGTGATTTCTATAGTCCGATTATTAGTTAATTGAGAGTTTATAAATCAAATTCAACTCTAGGTCGTTATGGAGAGTAATCGGAACACCCTTGCTTTCCAACTCATTTGCTACCAATCGTTCTTTATTTACTCGCTTTAATTACTCGTTCTTAGTTGTTAATCAATCACTCATTGCAACCCCCTTTAGTTTAATGATTTTCTTCCCTCTTTTGGAACTATTACTTAGCATATACAAAGTGAAATTCACAAGCCGATATCATTGCTCCTCGAGAGATCGACTCGGGGGATTTACGTAGTAAATCTTTCGGTTTTATAAATTAGTTTTTGAGCAATCAACATGTATTTTCAATAAGTCGAAGAGCTTTTAAGTGAGGATACAAATGATCGTTTTGGGTCTCTCTGATATTATATTTAAGTTAAGTCAATATATTTTAAAATATTTTGTTAAATTAATGATATTGTATAACCTATATTTAAATATAATGAAATATTTGTAAGTGAATATTTAACAAAGTTTAAAAATTATTAAATTAGTAGGAGTATTTAATTTATTTAAAGAGTAAATTTAAGTAGTATGATGATTTTCTCTAATTTATTTTTGATTTAATTAGCGATAAATAAATGATTTTTTTTATAATAAACCTGGAGAGTTTATTATAATTAAATAAATCAATTTATCCCTTTTTTCAAAATCTATCTTAATTGTA
Source organism: Euphrasia confusa (assembly GCA_954870475.1). NCBI lineage: Eukaryota > Viridiplantae > Streptophyta > Magnoliopsida > Lamiales > Orobanchaceae > Euphrasia > Euphrasia confusa. The sequence goes on from OX940961.1 coordinate 18,881,141, forward strand.
GGGGTATTTGGAAAAAGAAAAATCATTTTTTTAGAATTGAATAACTTAATTTATTTTAATTATTAGGTAATAAATACTATAATTATTCATTTTAGTTTTCAAAATAAATTTAATTTAAATTGTCAAAACTGTTTTATACACGACGATAATTGGTATACGTCAAAATAGTTAATTTAAATAGTTAAAAAACTTATTTTTAATATTAATTTATATCATAATCTTAAATTTCAAAATCTTAATTGTAATCATATATTTAAATTTTAATTAAAATAAATCTTAATTTTAATTTTTAAAATAAATCTTAATTTTATAAATTTTAATTTAAATTGTCGAAACTAATTTATAATTGTTAATATAAATTAATTTATTAATTATTATTGTTAATATTTTAACACAAGGGTATTAAGTCTTTGTATAATTCAAAAATTGCCATTTAATATAATTAATAACATCTTAAAATCTTTTTTTTTACAAAGTGAAAAATATAGAGTGTAAAGTAAAAAACATGAGGAGGTTTTCATAATAAGTAAAACTAACCGTTTCCTTTTCTCAATAATATCTTAATTTTAATAAATAAAATGACCAAAACGTTAGTACGTATATACGAAGTAATACAATTTGTACCATTAAAAAGATAGATTAATTTATACGGAGTAATACTCTTCGTACCATTAAGAAGATAGATTAATTTGTGAGGCAAAATAATAATAAAAAAAAATTATATCTCCATTTCATATAGATAGTTATATTTCAATAATGAATGAATTAATGAAGTTATTTTTGTCCGTAATAGTTAGTTAGTTACAAATGAAAAAAAAATCATTATTCATATATATTTTTGGTTAGTTCTATGCCATTCTATTTGTACTACCCTAACTCCATACACACATTTATATTTGTAAATATTGATTTTTTTCATTTATGTGATAGGTTAAAACATTTAATTGAAGTGACCACATGTTAAATTGTTTATAGATTATGCTACTACCCATATTGGGGTAGTATAGAATAAACCTATATTTTTAAGGATAATTTTCTTAAAAAGGTAATTTTCTAGTATTTAATTTAGGATATTAGTTTTTCTTAATTATAAATTTGAGTAATGTTCCAAAAATATCATTGTTTATTATACACTGTGGGTAGTTATTATAAGGGTATTAAAGTAATTAGTTGTACTTTTTTTATAATAATAAAATTAGTAATACCTCTATTAATAAAAACTGTTAAAAAATTGTCCTTAATTAGAATGTTTAGTTTATGAAAATTGAAATGTAAATTAATAAACTAAAATACATCTTTCCTTAAATAATTCTATTTTTAAATTGTGATTTAAAAAATAAAAGTTATGCAACAGCTAGAACTTTTCACGTCATAAAAGTAATGTTTTTTCTCGGCAATCGGAGAGGGGTAAAAAAGTTTGCCTATATTGTCATAAAAGTAATGTTTTTTTTCGCAATCGGAGAGGGGTAAAAAAGTTTGCCTATATTTCTCACTGTGAGCCGATCAAAATGAATCGGTTTCGCTACACTAGCGATATGAAAAGATTATTGTATACGTGTACTGTAGTTGGATATCTTCCATGTATAAATTAAGTGTTGTTTCCATAACATAATCAACACAATTATAAATAGTTTAAAGAGCTTTTCCTTTCTTGTAAATGTCATAGTTGAGTGTCATCGTAAAATTTCATCAGCTCTCATGATTATTTTTTCATTTAATTAGTTTTGATGTAAAAATTATTGTTGTTTATTATTTCACTTTTATTATTATGTAGTTAGCATTCAAATCAAAACAAATACTACTAGTATACAGTATACTCCTTGACTTTCTCTCTCACAATTTGCATATTTTATTTTTATTTTTTCGTAATTGTTTCTACACTTTAAACTTTGTCTATCACAATTGTTTGCATATTTTATTTTTATTTTTTCATAATTGTTTTTACACTTTAAAGTGAATAATCTTTTCAAAACTTTTTAATCAAAGACAATCCACATTTATTTACACATTATACCATTATTTTTTCAACTATCTTTTCTCTTTATTACACATCAATACTCAATTTAATTATACTCTATTTTTTCAAAATACATTTTTTTTAAATATTGTGTCCCTAACAAATATAGTTGAAGCTATATGTATATATATACTCGATTAAAACAAGATTAAACAAGTCATATTTTTCTTTGTATAAAATTTTCAACACAAAAATATAATAATTTTTTAAACTCTATGTTCATTCCTGATACGAACCTCGTTGGGGATTGAAAAATAGAAGAAATACGAAGGACGGAAATTAAGAAAGATACCGGCGGAAGGTCCCAAAACCTCTGGATCGACTCACGAAATGATTTAGATTCAAAGATCTAAACCCCAACGCGTAGTTGTCGCAGCAACTCGGGGATGGTGAAGACACACGAACGAAGAGTGGATCGCTTCGTTGATTCGTCGGTTGAATTCTTTGGATATTTGGGTAGAATTCGAACCCAATAGAAATTTAATAAAAACTCACGAAATAATGTTTATTCATCAATAATAGTTGTTCTAAAAATAATGAAAAGCAAAGCCTTTATATAGGCATAACAAAAGCATAAAAGATAAGGAAATAAATTCACGCGGAGACCTAAATTCCGCCGCCCACTTTTGGGACTTGTCGTCCGACAGGAAATGCTGTCGTCCGACATGATGATCTTCGCTCGAAGAATAAACCTGCGCTACGACGTCAAATTCGCTGACCAAAACTCAATTTTTACATACCTGTCGTCCGACACATATTTGTGTCGTCCGACAGGTCGCCTGTCGGCCGACAGGCCTTGGTGTCGGCCGACACCAAGCCAAATTCTCGACCGAACTTCTCGTCTTCGTCTCGGTGTACTCCCAACCCTCTTCCTGGCCTGAATTCGAACTTCAGCGTCTTTTGCGGAACCTTGAGTTGCATCATTCCCCTCCTCTTCAAGAGTATTTGTCCTCAAATCCACGTCGATGCCAGGCTCGAACACCACTCTCACGAACAAGCTCGGAACGACATAATTCTGCAGCTCACACCCTCGATGTAGTGGAAAACTAGGAAGTTTATCTTCAGGGAAGACATCATGAAATTCCTGCAAAATAAAAAGAATAGAAGGGCGTAGATATGATAGATCGTCAGTGATAAACGGATCCTTCTTGCACATCATCACCAACATCGGCTGCCCCTCTGACATTGCTTGTTTCTCCTCAATGGTTAAAATATCATCCTCCCCAGACTCCACTGAAGCCTCCTCCTCGGATTCCACTGAAGCCTCCTCCTTGGACTCCATCGAAGCCTCCTCCTCGGACTCTACCGAAGCCTCCTCCTCGGGCCCTACTGAAGTCGACGTTTCTGAATTCTCGCCCTCGTCATCAGTCACTACATTCCCAGCAGCCATGGACGCATGTACCCACTCCCCTAACAGACGCCCAATGTTGCTCCAGCTCTCACTCTGGATCTCAGCTCGGGACCTCATCTCATGAATGTCAGAGGCTCTATCCTTCTCAACACGAAACTCCCGACTACGATCACGGGATCGATGATGGCCATTCCGAACTCCTCGGTATCCTCCCTCTCTCCGATACCCTGCATTATCACGATGAGCTCTCACCTCTAAGGCGGTGAGTCGTGCATGCACCTTATCCAACTCAGGCGCCAAGGACTTCCTCAACTCAAAACGAAATGACTCCACGATGAGCTTAATTTGGGTATGATCCATCTCAGTCATCCTGCAAAAGTGTTAGAAATAAAGGAGTCCTCACCACACTCGTGTATCACTCAATTTTGAATTCTTTCAGCTATCGTGTTGTCTCTCAAATTTCTCTCAACGAATCGAAGCCACTTTAGACGAACCACGACACCACAACCTCGTTCGTTAGGAAAGTACACAGAAAGAGCTGAAAAATCGGAAATATCAAAGGAACACGGAAAACGCAAAGATGACTCTATACGATGTCCGAAGACCCAAACGACAAAATTATGCCCCAATTTTTTATTTTTTATTTTTTTAATCAAGGAAGAAGAAGAAATGAATAAGAAGAAACGAAAAAGAAAACGAGACTACGTATTCAGAAAAATAAAGAACCCTAACCTGGGCTCTGATACCAAATGATACGAACCTCGTTGGGTATCGAAAAATAGAAGAAATACGAAGGACGGAAATTAAGAAAGATACCGGCGGAAGGTTCCAAAACCTCTGGATCGACTCACGAAATGATTTAGATTCGAAGATCTAAACCCCAACGCGTAGTTGTCGCAGCAACTCGGGGATGGTGAAGACACACGAACGAAGAGTGGATCGCTTCGTTGATTCGTCGGTTGAATTCTTTGGATATTTGGGTAGAATTCGAACCCAAGAGAGATTTAATAAAAACTCACGAAATAATGTTTATTCATCAATAATAGTTGTTCTTAAAATAATGAAAAGTAAAGCCTTTATATAGGCATAACAAAAGCATAAAAGATAAGGAAATAAACAAAGAATTCACGCGGATAACTAAATTCCGCCGCCCAGTTTTGGGACTTGTCGTCCGACAGAAAATGCTGTCGTCCGACATGATGATCTTCGCTCGAAGAATAAACCTGCGCTACGACGTCAAATTCGCTGACCAAAACTCAATTTTTACATACTTGTCGTCCGACACATATTTGTGTCGTCCGACAGGTCGCCTGTCGACCGACAGGCCTTGGTGTCGGCCGACACCAAGCCAAATTCTCGACCGAACTTCTCGTCTTCGTATCGGTGTACTCCCAACCCTCTTCCTGGCCTGAATTCGAACTTCAGCGTCTTTTGCGGAACCTTGAGTTGCATCATTCCCCTCCTCTTCAAGAGGATTTGTCCTCAAATCCACGTCGATGCCAGGCTCGAACACCACTCTCACGAACAAGCTCGGAACGACATAATTCTGCAGCTCACACCCTCGATGTAGTGGAAAACTAGGAAGTTTATCTTCAGGGAAGACATCATGAAATTCCTGCAAAATAAAAAGAATAGAAGGGCGTAGATATGATAGATCGTCAGTGATAAACGGATCCTTCTTGCACATCATCACCAACATCGGCTGCCCCTCTGACATTGCTTGTTTCTCCTCAATGGTTAAAATATCATCCTCCCCAGACTCCACTGAAGCCTCCTCCTCGGATTCCACTGAAGCCTCCTCCTCGGACTCCATCGAAGCCTCCTCCTCGGACTCTACCGAAGCCTCCTCCTCGGGCCCTACTGAAGTCGACGTTTCTGAATTCTCGCCCTCGTCATCAGTCACTACATTCCCAGCAGCCATGGACGCATGTACCCACTCCCCTAACAGACGCCCAATGTTGCTCCAGCTCTCACTCTGGATCTCAGCTCGGGACCTCATCTCATGAATGTCAGAGGCTCTATCCTTCTCAACACGAAACTCCCGACTACGATCACGGGATCGATGATGGCCATTCCGAACTCCTCGGTATCCTCCCTCTCTCCGATACCCTGCATTATCACGATGAGCTCTCACCTCTAAGGCGGTGAGTCGTGCATGCACCTTATCCAACTCAGGCGCCAAGGACTTCCTCAACTCAAAACGAAATGACTCCACGATGAGCTTAATTTGGGTATGATCCATCTCAGTCATCCTGCAAAAGTGTTAGAAATAAAGGAGTCCTCACCACACTCGTGTATCACTCAATTTTGAATTCTTTCAGCTATCGTGTTGTCTCTCAAATTTCTCTCAACGAATCGAAGCCACTTTAGACGAACCACGACACCACAACCTCGTTCGTTAGGAAAGTACACAGAAAGAGCTGAAAAATTGGAAATATCAAAGGAACACGGAAAACGCAAAGATGACTCTATACGATGCCCGAAGACCCAAACGACAAAATTATGCCCCAATTTTTTTTTTTTTTAATCAAGGAAGGAGAAGAAAAGAATAAGAAGAAATGAAAAAGAAAACGAGGCTACGTATTCAGAAAAATAAAGAACCCTAACCTGGGCTCTGATACCAAATGATACGAACCTCGTTGGGGATCGAAAAATAGAAGAAATACGAAGGACGGAAATTACGAAAGATACCGGCGGAAGGTCCCAAAACCTCTGGATCGACTCACGAAATGATTTAGATTCGAAGATCTAAACCCCAACGCGTAGTTGTCGCAGCAACTCGGGGATGGTGAAGACACACGAACGGAGAGTGGATCGCTTCGTTGATTCGTCGGTTGAATTCTTTGGATATTTCAGTAGAATTCGAACCGAAGAGAGATTTAATAAAAACTCACGAAATAATGTTTATTCATCAATAATAGTTGTTCTTAAAATAATGAAAAGCAAAGCCTTTATATAGGCATAACAAAAGCATAAAAGATAAGGAAATAAACAAAGAATTCACGCGGAGACTTAAATTCCGCCGCCCACTTTTGGGACTTGTCGTCCGACAGAAAATGCTGTCGTCCGACATGATGATCTTCGCTCGAAGAATAAACCTGCGCTACGACGTCAAATTCGCTGACCAAAACTCAATTTTTACATACCTGTCGTCCGACACATATTTGTGTCGTCCGACACCAAGCCAAATTCTCGACCGAACTTCTCGTCTTCATCTCGGTGTACTCCCAACCCTCTTCCTGGCCTGAATTCGAACTTCAGCGTCTTTTTCGGAACCTTGGGCTGCATCAATTCCCCTTGGGCTGCATCAATTCCCCCTAACAAATTCTCTCTCTCTTCCATAAAAGTTGCAACACTTTCCTTTTTGAGGTGTCCAACAATAGTTGATATACCTCAAAAAAATTTACTTTTTTACTTTAAAATAATATTTTACCTCTACTTTATTCACCTATTTTTTAAACTCATCTCACAACAAATTTTATTTTTTCAATTTAAAAATATATTTTTACCTTTTACTATTTTTTAATCAAAATGTCAAAAATTAACATTTTTCTTAATCTTCACAAAAGTATTTATTTTTAATGAACTAGAGAAAGTATAACTGAAGTTATAGATACCGGAATCAAGCTCAAACAAGTAACATTTTTCTTTGTATAAAATTTGATCAAGTTTGACTTGTTTACTTTAATTATTTGTGGTGTGATAACTAAGGATCATATTCATAAGAATTCCTTAAAAGATTTTAGAGATTACTATTGGTGTTTTGTAGAGTTTGTAAGGTATAATAGTAGAGTTTTAGTTTAAAGACATTATCTTTGTCCTTCCTATTAGTCACATGAAAATACAAACTTATATAAAGATTTATGAACATGTAAAATTCATTGATCTAATATATCAGTAGTAATTATAAATATAGAATTCTGTCAATAGCTATTTCCCATTTTTTTTTTGTAATGGTTAAACAACATATATATATATATATATATATATATATATATATATATATATATATATATATAATATATATATATATATATATATATATATATATATATTTAATTTTAATGGTGTAACTAGTAAAAGTTTTTTTTGAATAAGTTTTTTTTTGAATTCAAAATAAATTCTAGAGAAATTTAGAAAAAAAATAAAAATGGGTTTAAGATTTTTAATTAAATATCAATTTTTAGCCTAATTCAAATAAAGGTAAATAATGTTTTACTTAATTATGATTTAATGTCTTGATATTTAATTTAATATTAATTTAGGTATCTTTTTCAAATTTGAAATGTCTTATTTAACCTTTCATCCATCTTTTTTCTTTTATTAATTAAATTATTCAATTTATTGCATACAAATCTCATATGTACACAACCGTTCTCCCTCATCAAGATTTCTTATTCTGATCTACCTTCTCCCCGCAGTAATTTTTCAAACTAATTTCGATTTCCTATTGTCTGTTGAAAAATCCGATCGATCATGTCTTTTTTCTTGTCAAAGCTTGGTTATGTACATTTAATTTCAATTTCGCCATCTGATTTATGTACACTTTAATTTCAATCGATCTTGGTTATGTACAGTGTAATTAAATTGTGTTGCGATATAATCGATCGTTTTCCGATGGGTTTTCAGTTTTTTTTTTCCGTCAGTGTCCATTAGTTATTTTATACACTATTGATTAGTTTACTGTGTTGTTGTTTATAAATTCGTTGGTCGTTATTTTCTTAGCACCGGTGCGATTCCGCTCGCTGGAGTTATTTTTCTTGATTAGTTTCACTGTATAGAAGCATCTACCATTGAGGCTGATAGGACTACTCTTATCGATGTATTCTTCTACAGTTGATTAGTTGAAGGAGTTGTATTGAGGCAGGTTTCTGAGGGAGCTCGACTTGCAAGAGAATGAAGTCGATGATTGCACGGGTTAGTGGCTCAGCTGCTTCCCTGACACGTGCATCGCTCTCATCCCGCTGAATTTCGCTTACCTCAAAGGAAAAGTTAACACGGTCTCGGGTCTATTGATCGACCAGGTCTTCCTCTACATAGGAATGTATGTCGAGCATCTTGAGATGCTTTTGATAGCGTTTGTTGGGGACAGTGACAAGGGCATGCTTCACGTGTTGAATGGGTGCAAGAAACTGAAGAAGCTGGAAATTAGGGACAGCCTATTTGGTGACGCAACGGTTCTGGCGGATGTGGGTAAGTACGAGACAATGCGATCCCTTGGGATGTCATCATGTGACTTGATGCTCGGAGGGTGCAAGCTTCTTCCAGAGAAGATGTCGTGACTTGACGCTCGGAGGGTGCAAGTGTTGGGATATGTCCTTCGATCCTACGTGTGCAATCGATAAAGTCATAAGGTCGTCTATGGATGTTAAATGATTATTTGATAATATTAATTGTTGGGAACAATATAATATTGATCAATTAAATCATACCTACAGGGTCACACACGGACTCGAAGATAATGTACGATGATTGAAATATATATTGATTTAGAATCAATATTTACGTGGATTTAATTCCCATGCATGGGATGCATGGCTTGCGTGGATGCATGTCACATAGTGTGACATGGCATGCCACACAAGCAAGTGGGACCACATACAATGCATAGTGGCATGTGTATGTGGCATGACCTTTCACCTCCTTTGTAACCTCTTTTGTGTGTTAATGGTGCATCTTTATGCACATTAAGATGGAGGTTACATAGAGGAGTAAATGTGTGAATAATGGTGTGTTTATATAGATGAAAATCTGATTTTCATCACACACAAGCATCAGCCACGAAAATCCACACAAAATAGAGAGAAAAGAGGTGATCTTGGAGATCCATTCTCAAGCAATCAAAGGTGTTCATTATCCGGGTTCGTGTGCAACACGTAGAGGCCGGGCCATTTGTGCTGCTTCAACATCCGGACGATCCAAAGGAGTGAAGAGTTCATTCACAAGGAGATCTTTGAGTTGCTGATCCATTAAGGTGGTTCAATCGACTCAACACCACCTTAACCGAAATCAACGATCACAAATAGTAAGTAATCGTTGAACCTTATATATATATATATTGGATGTGTATATATATATGTTTATATGTGTTCTTATACACATTAAGTGTGCACTAAGATCATGGCATAGTAGATCTATTGCTTTACATGCTTCCGCACACACGGTATATCGATCGGATCGGTATACCGGTACCTTCAATTGGTATCAGAGCCTAGGGCTCGTGCACACTTTTGTGTTGGACACGAAGGTTAATTCAACATAATTGGATTATTTGTTTAATTGTGATTGTGTGATTAGATGTAAGGCCGGCCACCGTCAGTGGTCGGGTGAATGATTTCGTCGTTTTTTACGTTTCGATTGGCCGTAGTATTTGAGGGCTGCGTCCCTTGGAATCATTTGTAATAGATAGGTTTTTCTATTATATTTGTATTGTACTACTTGTAAGCGATGGACTTGGTCCATGGTTCGATGGAGGATCTCGGCTCTCCGGCGAAAACGAGAAGAAACGAAGCGAAACGAAGCAAAACGAAGCAATACGAAGCAAACCGGGGCTGCTGGAGCCAAACGGCGGGCGCCGTTTTAGCTCCGGCGGGCGCCGTTTTGATTCGGCGGGCGCCGTTTTGGAAACGGCGACCGCCGAAAGCCCTGTTTTTGGGCAGATTTTTTCCGAACCCTTTCGGCGGGCGCCATTTTGGAAACGGCGACCGCCGGTGGTGTTCGGCGACCGCTGATTGTGAAACGGCGGGCGCCGTTCGTGGTTTTTTGGGTACGGAATAGATTTGACCAAAATCGGAGGGCACGGAACTGAAATGGCGGGCGAGGAGCAGTCCAGAAGATGTTCAAGGCTTTTGTTGTTACTTTAATTCTTTTCTTTTGAGAGTTGTGAGGTTCTAGGGGCCTTTCGATTTCGTATTTATTTGCTTTGCTAGTTATAGGTTGTTTTATGTTATAAATGTTCAACTTACATATAAACAAACCTATGCATGCAAGTTCTCAAAATAATGAGTATAATGTCTTGTCCAAAACATCACACCCATAAAGCCCTCGATCATAAGTTGGTAGGTCCGCCTCAGCGGGGTACTACTTGTTATCTTGGGATAAGTGGGAGTAAGGGTTAGACCCTTACAAGTGAGTTTGGTTTTCTCATCGATAGATCCACTGCAGGCGTGGCTATCGAGACATGAGATGAGAATGGAACTCTCATCGACCGTGAGTGACATTGGATGTCATTGACATGGGATTTCTACCTATCTTGGAGTTCTTAAGTGCGGACTCAGTCGGCTTAAGGATTCGCAAGATGAGGGTCTTGGGATCGTTTTGTTCTAATTTATTAAAATGTCAAAAACCAATGCCTAATCTGTTTTTCAAAGACTAAGTTTAGCTCGACTCATTCTCACCCCGGGGAGTGGAATGGAGCCAAAGCGCTTGCTTATGTCGATGACACAGATTAGAGACATTCGAGCCATTGGATGGCGTGAATCGATTGTCTGGTTGGCTCCCTCATTTTAATGAGAGATAGGGCTTCAATTGCATGATAAGATCGCTGGTTAGAAAACCTCGAGTTTTCACTTACGATTTATCACGGTTTTGATATTAAAATAATTGGGAACGACGATATTGGATATCGAATGAACAAAATTAAACAAATAAAGTAGTTATGCGAGACAACCTTATTTGTTTAAACGCTTTGTGGATGTTTACTTACTTAATTTATCTTTCTTCTGTAGTTTAATATGTCTGTATCAACTCAATTCAAGTTCAGCTCTATCTTGGATAGAGAAAAGTTGAACAACACCAATTTCCTTGATTGGCAACGTAACTTGAGGATAGTCCTCAAATACGAAGAAAATGAAAGTGTGTTGGACAAACCCCTTCCCGTGCTTCCCGCTGATGGGGGCACGGATGCCCAAAAGGCATCATATGCCCTTGCTAAGAAAGCCTCGAATGAGGTGACATGTTTGATGTTGGCATCCATGGTACCCGAGTTGCAAAAACAATTCGAGTTCATGGAAGCCTATGACATCATAGAAGAGCTCAAGAGCATGTTCGGGGAACAGGCTAGGATTGAGCGCTTCGGTGTCACCCGGGCTATAGCAACAGCTAGGCTGGAAAAGGGTAAACCCGTGGGACCACATGTGCAGCAAATGATTGGATTATTTGCTTCAAGTGCTCGCCTCGGTTTTGCATATGATGACGAGTTGGCTACCGATTTCATTCTTCATTCTCTTCATGATGGATATGACGCCTTTAGGCTGAATTTCCACATGAATGGACTGAAGAAATCGCTTCATGAGCGCCATGGGATGCTTAAGGCTGCTGAGCCGGCGATTAAGAAGGACCCTAGGAGGGAAGTTCTTATGATTCGGGAAGGAGGTACCAAAAAGTTCAAGGGGATTAAGAAACCGGAAGTGAAAGGCAAAGGGAAAGGGAAAGTTGTGGCAACTCCTTCCAAAAGGTTCTTGAAAGCTTCTAAGGTTCCTGGGGAATCTGAGTGTTTCTACTGCAAACGTGTTGGACACTACAAGCGGGATTGCCCCAAGTTCCAGGAGGATGTAAAGAACGGTGTCGTTCCTTCATCTTCAGGTATTTATGTCATAGACATAAACTTTACAAATTCTTCTTCTTGGGTATTGGATACCGGATGCGGTGCTCACATTGTTTCACATGTGCAGGGACTGCAAAGAAGTAGAAGTTTGGTAAAGGGAGATGTCGATCTGCGGGTTGGAAATGGAGCGAGGGTCGCTGCATTAGCCATAGGATCTTATGATTTGTGTTTGCCTTCGGGCCTTGTTTTAGTATTGAATAATGTTTATTTCGTTCCAAGTATTACCAAGAACATCATTTCTATTTCAGTATTGGATACTGAAGGATTTTCCTTCACTATAATAAATGGTTTATTTACTATTTCAAAAAGTGGAGTGTTCTATGGTTCGGCACGATTAGAACATGGATTATATATACTTCAACTTGACAATCATATATATAAAATTGATACCAAAAAGGCCAAATCGAATTAATTCAATGAAACATACCTTTGGCATTGTCGATTAGGCCACGTCAACATTAAACGTGTAGAGAAACTTCTTAAAGAAGGCATTCTCAAATCTTTTGACTTGGAGTCATTTGATACATGTGAAGGATGTTTGATGGGCAAAATGACAAAGTCACCTTTTCTAGGAAAAGGAGAACGTGCAAGTGACCTATTGGGTTTAATCCATACTGATGTATGTCGTCCAATGAGCTCACAAGCACGTGGAGGTTATTTCTACTTCATAACTTTTACCGATGACTTAATTAGATATGGTTATGTCTATTTAATGAGGCATAAGTCGGAAGCCTTTGAAAAGTTCAAAGAATTCCAAAATGAAGTTGAGAATCAACTTGGTAAGAAGATAAAAGCCATTCGATCAGATCGAGGTGGTGAATATTTTAGCCAAGAATTCGATGATCATCTTATGAGTTGTGGTATTTTATATCAACTCACTCCACCTGGAACACCCCAGATGAATGGTGTTTCCGAAAGAAGGAATAGAACCTTATTGGATATGGTTCGATCGATGATGAGCCTTAGTGAACTACCGAAATCTTTTTGGGGACACGCACTTTTAACAGCGGCCTATACACTGAATAGGACACCGTCAAAAGCTGTTGATAAGACACCATACGAGTTATGGAAAGGGAAGGTCCCTAACTTGTCTTATATCAAGGTTTGGGGATGTGAAGCTTATGTGAAGAGAAATATCTCTACAAAGCTTGAACCCAAATCGGATAAATGTTTCTTTGTGGGTTATCCAAAAGAAACACGAGGGTACCACTTTTACAACCAATCTGAGAACAAAGTCTTTGTTGCTCGAGATGGTGTATTTCCTGAAAAGGAATATCTTTCCAAGAAAGTAAGTGGGAGCTCAGTTGAATTGAACGAAGTTCAAGAAAACTTGAACGAGGTTCAAGAAGATCAAACTGAGATGGACACTCAAGACCAAGTCGAGAGTACTCCATTGGTTTTGGAAACCACACCGAACCCTCGAAGGTCCGGAAGGATTAGATCTCAACCTGACAGATACCTAGGTATTCTGACAAACGAGAGCTATGAAGTCATGCTTTTAGAAAGCAATGAACCTTCGACCTATATCCAAGCTATGACGAGTCCAGATGCCGAGAAATGGCAGGGTGCCATGAAATCCGAAATGGAATCAATGTCTGAAAATCAAGTTTGGAACTTGGTCGATTTGCCTAAAGGGGCTAGGCCCATTGGATGCAAATGGATTTACAAAATAAAAACAGACATGAATGGAAAACCTAGTGTTTTCAAAGCAAGGTTGGTAGCAAAAGGATATAAACAAATTCACGGGGTGGATTATGATGAAACCTTTTCACCAGTTGCTATGATTAAATCCATTCGGATTCTCTTAGCCATTGCTGCTCATTATGATTATGAGATATGGCAAATGGACGTTAAAACCGCCTTCTTGAATGGGATTCTAGTAGAGGAAGTGTTTATGACACAACCAGAGGGTTTTATCGATCCTAATCAGGCTGAGAGAGTATGCAAGCTTAATAGATCCATTTATGGATTAAAGCAAGCATCTCGGAGCTGGAATCTTCGGTTCGATGAATACATACAAGAGTTTGGATTTCAAAAGAACATGGAAGACTCTTGTGTTTACAAGAAAGTCAGTGGGAGTTACGTTGTATTCATTGTGTTGTATGTCGATGACATACTCCTCATTGGAAACAATATTCCTATGCTTAATTCTGTTAAAGAATGGCTGGGAAGATGGTTTTCAATGAAGGATCTTGGAGAAGCACAATACATATTGGGCATCAAGATCTGTAGGAACAGATCACAAAGGATGCTTGGACTTAGTCAAGCAACCTATATTGATAAGGTGCTTGACAGGTTCAGAATGAAAGACGCCAAGAAGGGTCTCATTCCAATGACTCATGGCACATCTCTGAGCAAGAGGCAGTGCCCTTCGGGACCTGATGAGCAAATGAGGATGGCAAATATTCCTTATGCTTCGGCAATAGGGTCTATTATGTACGCCATGATATGTACACGACCGGATGTATCGTATGCTTTGAGCATGACGAGTCGGTTTCAAGGAAACCCAGGTGAGGCGCATTGGACTGCGGCAAAGAATATTCTTAAGTACCTTAGAAGGACTAAAGATTATTTTCTTGTCTTTGGAGGACAAGAAGAGTTGGTTATGACAGGCTATACGGATGCAAGCTTCCAAATAGACAGAGATGATCTCCGGTCTCAGTCCGGTTTTGTCTTTTGTCTGAATGGAGGTGCGGTGAGCTGGAAGAGTTCCAAGCAACCCACCGTAGCTGATTCTACTACAGAGGCTGAGTACATTGCTGCATCTGAAGCAGCAAAGGAGGCCGTTTGGATAAGAAAGTTCTTAGATGAGCTTGGTGTCGTACCTAGTTCGGCCCATCCGATATCTCTCTATTGTGATAATAGTGGAGCTATCGCGCAAGCCAAGGAGCCTAGGGAGCACCACAAATCCAAACATGTGCTCAGGAAGTTCCACATTCTCAGGGAGATAGTTAGTCGTGGAGACATCGAGATAAATAAAGTTGTAACTGATGATAATGTTGCAGACCCGTTAACTAAACCACTCCAGCAGTCAAAGCATGATGCTCATACGACTGCAATAGGGATACGATATCTTAGAGATGGATTGTGATTCATATTATTGTATTGTCTACTTTTGGAGTTTATGTAAACATTCACGTATCTTTTATGATATTCAATAATTTCTTCATATAATTGTGGTTTAAATTGTATGAATTGTCCAAATCATTAAATTATATTAATTGGGTTATGAGGTCTATTTACCACATAATGAAGTCCCAATTGTTGAACTAATATAATTAAGTCATAAATTGTTCCTAGTTCGTATCATCAAGTACGGACAAACTGACGATACAAAGAACTAGATTGTAATGTGTACTATAGCGCTGCTTCATGGGCTAGTGATGTGGGACATCAAGTACAATTACATAGATATTAGCTGGGAGCTAATGATCGAACAGACCCGACTGGAATAGTATTTAAGATTTCGAGTCATAATACTATTTCATTGACTGTCGAGCAATTTCCTCTGACCTGAGTAGTCCAGAGTGATTCCATTGTGAAATGGTGTACTTTGATACAAGTAAACGCCTTTCGTAAAAGGAGGTTATAAAACTTGTTATTGGGTATATCAGGAAGCAAGTGGGAGAGCTTGGATTGACAAGATGAGATTGTCCTCCATTTTATAATGGGATAAATGTCTTACCGGCCAATTGGAGAGTCGAGACTGTGGAAAATACGTGGCCACGTCCAGATTCGTATCATAGTGATAAATCTGGTTTTACAGTCTGTCTCAAAGTCCAAGAAAGGTTTGAACCGATTGAGGATGACTCGAGTCTTGCCTCAAGTTAAAACTTAGACATAAAGTGACAACAGGAAGTTGGCAGCACACTGGCTCTGAAGGCCAAGTGGGAGATTGTTGGGATATGTCCTTCGATCCTACGTGTGCAATCGATAAAGTCATAAGGTCGTCTATGGATGTTAAATGATTATTTGATAATATTAATTGTTGGGAACAATATAATATTGATCAATTAAATCATACCTACAGGGTCACACACGGACTCGAAGATAATGTACGATGATTGAAATATATATTGATTTAGAATCAATATTTACGTGGATTTAATTCCCATGCATGGGATGCATGGCTTGCGTGGATGCATGTCACATAGTGTGACATGGCATGCCACACAAGCAAGTGGGACCACATACAATGCATAGTGGCATGTGTATGTGGCATGACCTTTCACCTCCTTTGTAACCTCTTTTGTGTGTTAATGGTGCATCTTTATGCACATTAAGATGGAGGTTACATAGAGGAGTAAATGTGTGAATAATGGTGTGTTTATATAGATGAAAATCTGATTTTCATCACACACAAGCATCAGCCACGAAAATCCACACAAAATAGAGAGAAAAGAGGTGATCTTGGAGATCCATTCTCAAGCAATCAAAGGTGTTCATTATCCGGGTTCGTGTGCAACACGTAGAGGACGGGCCATTTGTGCGGCTTCAACATCCGGACGATCCAAAGGAGTGAAGAGTTCATTCACAAGGAGATCTTTGAGTTGCTGATCCATTAAGGTGGTTCAATCGACTCAACACCACCTTAACCGAAATCAACGATCACAAATAGTAAGTAATCGTTGAACCTTATATATATATATATTGGATGTGTATATATATATGTTTATATGTGTTCTTATACACATTAAGTGTGCACTAAGATCATGGCATAGTAGATCTATTGCTTTACACGCTTCCGCACACACGGTATATCGATCGGATCGGTATACCGGTACCTTCACCAAGCTTCTTCCAGAAAAGATGTCGAGGCTTAATATGTACTGTATTTGATCAGTGACTATATTTTTCCCATTTACATATCTTCCACTTGTGACAATACACTACCTTTTTTTTTATAACTGGGCATTCTTACCATTGCAAGAATCATATTTGCAACTAGTCAATTTGGAAATGGATTAGACAATATGCATATTGCAATAACTAGATTCGATTGCTAATAACAATCGTGTTTTCTGTTACAAGTTTATTACATGTAGAGCATAATATAACAACTCTTGTTAACAGTCAAGAGCTTTGCGAAACATAAAATCGGATAGATGGCCAACAATCCAAATACTATAAAATCCATCAGCAATTTACTACTCAACAATAGAGTTGCTTATACCACAGTTATAAAAATCTGAATATTAATAGTGTGGCAAGTTCATGTAATCGCAGCAGCAATAAAGGTTGGTAGCAGGATCAGAAGCAGCAGCATTCCTCCAATACACAACAGCAACAAAGTGCAGCTAAACTGCAATTCACAAAAACAAAAGTTATTGATTATGTACGAGAGATGCTTTTCAGCTTCGATTTAGACCCCTTGAGTATATACCACATGCTTACACAAACAAGTTAAAAGGAGGAAGAAAATAGTGCGGAATCATTGATCCATCATATCCTTGGAGTGGATGGTTAGAAATTTCCAAGTCCACAAGCTGCTAACCAACTACTATATACATCATGTGACTGTGGCTCAAAGTTAACCAACCTTTCAATTATGGAAACTAATTATATATTATACGTATCCGGTACTTTTTCAAAGCTCCGTTTTTTGACAAATTTGAAAGATACACATCAATAGAATAGAGACTTGTTCGAAAAGTCGTCCATTTATGAACTCAAAAAAGTCTAAGAAGCATCAATAGTTAGCCAAACAATCTGATCAAAACACCAATTAGCTATTATACCGCACAAGAGTACCAAACTTCATTTATTGTTAGTGTATCATTTAAACTACTAATCAACTTGTTCGTACACTACGACACCACTTCATGTCTTTTGAACTATCATCTACACTACACGACCAGATTCAGTGTAGTTAATAGATCTACCAACTGCAATTCTTTTGAGTAGGAACAGTGTACATAATAGATTTTGAAACCAAGTTATACCATCCTTGTAGCTACTGAACTGCACAAGAGTACCAAATGCATTTACAGTTAGTGGATAAGTTGAAGCCATTAATCAACTTGTTCGTAAACTTTGAAACCACTAACTACACTACACAAGCAGATTCAGTGTATCCAATAGATTTGTAGACTACAACACACGATTAGCAATAGTGTACATTATATATTTTGAAAAATGTATTTAATATATCCTTGTAGCTAGTAAACTGCACAAGAGTACCCAATGCACTTACAATTAGTGTACCCTTGAAGCTATTAATCAACTTGCTCGTAAACTGTTTAAACCACCGCATGCATTTTGAACTAGCAAGTACACTACACAATCAGATCCAGTGTATGTAATAGACTATGACAGTAAGTAAAACCATTATTAATCATCACCCAAGGCACCGCCGTAATCAAGGTTTAACCATTGGCCCAAATAATAGGTGTTTATGTCTCCGAACATTTTTTAGTTAGTGTAACTAATAAGCTATTAAACCAGACACGTGAACTATTAAATCACTTCGTGCATTTTTATCTTCCAATTTTACTGCACAAGAACATAGGAAAGTGTACATAATAGATTATCCGAAAAATGATCCATAATCAAAACTAATAGGTGGTATGTTTACGAACAAATTATAAATACTGTATCCAATAGATTTAAAAAATATTCTTGGCTTATAAGCTATTAAACGAGACACATTAACTATTAAACCACTTCGTGCATTTTTATCTTCCAATTTCACTGCACAAGAACATAGGAAAGTGTACATAATAGATTATCCAAAAAAGGATCTATAATCAAAACTAATAGGTGGTATTTTTACGAACAAATTATATATACTATATACAATGGATTTAAAAAATATGCTTGGCTTTTGAACTACCATCTACATTAGTTGATGTAGTGTGTGTTGCTGAAAATGATATTTTTAAGCTTTTAGTACTACAAATTGAACTTGTAAATAGTGATACCTAACAAAAATCATGTGTGAATATTTATTTGTGTGTTCTTTAAATTATAACACATCATGAATAACATATACCTATTCACTAAACTATAAAGCAATCTTATATAAATTACTTGTCTAAAAAGGAAAGAGACCCTTATAAGCTAGGTCAAACTATCAGACTAGTACGTGTTATGTGTTCGATCAAATTGTAAGCACTGATTCTTATGTATTTTAAAACAATTGCTCGTAAACTATTAATCAAGCAAAAGGTTTCTGAACTATCAGCTAACCTACCAAGTTCAGTGTGTCCTGCATAATGACAAATTACCAACTATTGCAGGTAGATGTCTATTGCGCTTTAAGTGCCCCAAGT
The DNA here is from genome assembly GCA_954870475.1 of Euphrasia confusa. Lineage (NCBI taxonomy): Eukaryota > Viridiplantae > Streptophyta > Magnoliopsida > Lamiales > Orobanchaceae > Euphrasia > Euphrasia confusa. Next base: position 18,900,385 of record OX940961.1, read on the forward strand.
TGAATTTGATTTTTATGAAATATTGATACCTCTGAATATTTTTGTAAACTAAATAATGTAGGATATTATATGTGCATTGTATAAGCTATTATTAAACTGGAATAACTTATAACTATTCATTAAACTGGACAATCATATTAACAATCACATTGGCTAGTGGTATAGTACACTTACAAAAGTTTTACTAGGTGAATTTTCAACATATCAGCGGTTAAGTGAGGTAAACTATAGCAGCAAATTCACAAGTAGTGCATTCTACTGCAGATTAGTTTACTAACTACCAGATGATATTGAAAATGTTTCATGCATTGACAACTATCATTATATAATGTAATACTTATCCATACAAATTAACATGAACCCAAAACATTATTACTTAGTTCTAGCTATTGTAATTTCCAATTTTTTAGAATTACAGTTCAAAAATATTATATGACACAACAGTTAACAACACTTTTTTTTAAAGGGGGAAAACTATTTTGACTGATATCGGAATGAGAAATCTTGAAACAATCACAAAACAACCATGCCACAGTTTGTATAGATTGTACTTCGGATCCAGATAAAACCATATTTCAGGGGATGACCGACATGCAATAATTTCAAAAGGTACACAGATTTGAATTCGCACATATTGACTACTAAATTCCGATAAATTAAACCAAAAATTGGAGAACCCTAAATCTGTTAAGCAATATAAACACTACATAATGTAAACACAGTTATTGCATCGGGAGAACAAAAATTATAAAATCACAAATTGAGAATCATACCTTTCAAGTTAGGGTTGGAGATTTGAACCGGTATTACGTAATCAAACCGAATTGGAAGAAAAACTACGCCTTCGATCTTGAATGGCCTTCTGAATCACAAATCGCCGATAGAAAGTGTATGATACGTTTGAGTATAAGATGAGTGATTTACGTAAGAAGGTTTTTGGTAGTGTATTGCGATCGCCGGTAAAAAGTGTATGATACGTTTCAGTATAAGATGAGTGATTTACGTAAGAAGGTTTTTGGTAGTGTATTGCGCGTATATTTAATACCTATAAGAGATGTAACATAAATTGTGTATAATAAAATATATTACATGGTTTTCAATAATTAAAAGGGCTAATTTGGTAAATCTAGTTTTTTTTATAAATAGTGTAAAGATTGATCTTAATGTATAATAAAGAGTAAGATAATTACCCTTTTTGAAAATCTCCCTTCTAAATTCTAATGGTGTAATAAATTTATGATAATCAATTGCAAGAAATATGTTTACCTTATGTTATTTTTTACTATGCAAAAAATCCGGCTCCGCTTAGGCTCCGCCTGTTGGGGGTGGAAAAATCAAATACGAAAAACGTATAGTCGAGGCTGAGACACGTGGGTCAGGGCCCACCCAAAGCTAACCCGGCGAAGGAAAGCACTTGACTCTATCTCGGCTCGTGGCTCGGGTCATATGGCACGTGGGCAAGGGCCCGCCAGAAGCAGGCCATGCAAGAAGACGGCACGTGGGACGCATAGCGGCTCGGATCAGGGGTCACGAATCTTCCGGGCAGCCCGCGCACGGGAAAATGACTCGGGGCGCGTCCGCGACTCGGGTCACGGATCAGTCAAAGCGAGCCATGCGAGGATATGACGCGAGATGCATTCTCATCCCGAAGCCCGGGTCACGGTGTCGTCATGCGAGCCATGCAGGGGTATTTGACCCGGGTCACGCTCTTGATCCGCTACACGAGCCCGCCATGCAACCCATGCGTAGAGACGACGAAGGCTCAAAATCCAGCCCGAGCCACGCAATCATTATCTGAGGAAGGGCTCATCCCAGGAAGAACGGAGACATCTCCCACATGAGCCCACATGCCTCATCTACATGCCGGATCACGGGCCCCGAGTCATTACTAGCTTCATTTAATGCTATAGACGTAGTACGTGGTCTGAATGTAATAGTTCCATAATTCCCTATAAATAGGGGGCTTATCCCTTCAGATTAAAGGGCGGCACTAATTAGTGCATAAACTCGATATTAAAAGAGTGGATAATAGAAATCCTTCAGAAGAAGCTTCAAGCTCAAAACCTCTGTTCTTTTCCAGATCTAGCTCAACCCCTACGCCAAAATATAAATTTACATGTATTAGTATCGTTTCAAACCCTCTATACACAGCTCAGCCTCGTATAATACTACCCGACTAAAACGTGCTAAAACACCGCCTTAATGCTATGCGGTGCTCGACCACCTAAATTTTAATCTTGCCTAAACTCTAGGTTCAAGCTGCTTGATGTTGGCGATTTTGTGTCGATTTTCCGTGTCTTTTGTGTGTGAGTTGTGCCGTATTTAGTTGGTTATTGGCATATTCTTCGTAGCTTTGGTGTGTTTGATGCATGTGTTGAGTGTGCAGGTTTTGAGCTTACAAGTATGGAAAAGTCGAAGAAGCAAGCGGAAACGAACCAAGACAAGGACGAGCCGCAGCCACTGTACCAAGCGCTTGCCCTGCTCCCCAGGAGACCGCCAGCTGCTGCCACCGAGCGCCCGCGCGCCAGCCAAGCGCGCTCCTGCCTCAATTTCAGAGGCTCTGAAAATGCCACCAAGCGATCGCCCTAGCCCCAGGCGATCGCCTTCTCACCATCGCGGGCGACCGGCTCCACTGCCAAGCGGTCGCTTGGCCCTAACTTCAGAGAGCCAGTTTTTTACACCAAGCGACCGCTACCCTACCAGGCGGTCGCCTGCCTTCTGACGCGGGCGATCGCTCCCTGCCTCAAGCGGTCGCCTGCCCCTCTTTTCTGGAGTTGACCTGCGTTTTGACCTCCGTTTGTCGAGACTATTTATTAGATTTTGAACCTAGGTTTTAGAGACTACTTTTTCAGACTTTAATTTCGTCTTCGGAGAGCACACTTAGAACTCGTAACGTAGCTTTAATTCCCGTTTTGCTTTTTCTTGGATTGGATCGAAACTCGGTAAAAGTCGGAGATTCCGCCGACGGGTACTCTTGATTTGGATTTGACTGTTGATTAGTAAGTTATTACCTCTTTCGTTTTGTCCTACCCTCAATTTCGTGATTGATAAATTGTTTCAATATTATTCCACCTTTGCAATTCGATTTCATGAATTTTTATTTTCAAAAACTTAATTTCTTTTCGATTAAAATCATGAGTAGCTAATTTCTTTTGCTAGGGCTAGGGTTGAGTGAATATCGAATAGGGTTAATGTTTGAATTCGATCTTGAACTGACATCAACCGGGAACGGACATGTTGAAATAATTTCATGAATTCAAGGTTTAACTCGAAAACGATAAACACGATTCCCGAAACCCTAGTTTGTTTATTATTTAATTCAAAAACAATTTTCGATACTTTTACTAGCTTTCTCGTCTTTTCAAATTCCTTAGTTTATTTTAGAAGTAGTTACAAAAAACCAAAAACAACCTCCTGCATTATGCTATTTCACTTCCTTAATCCCGTTGCAAACAATTAAACGCTTTTACGCCGATAGTAGTGTTCCTCGAGAGATCGACTCGGGCAAGTTGCTTTAGCAACTAGTTCGATAATTTTATTTGATTTGTGACACTACAAAAACGACTTTAATCAAATTGGCGCCGTTGCCGGGGAACACTTTAGGCACTAGTATTAGTGTTTAGGTGTTTGCAACAATTTCTTTTTATTTTTCTTTTTATTTACTTATTTGGTGCAGGTACGTTTGATTGTTTGTTTGTCTTTGTTGGTGCATGGTAGGTACACGAAGGGCTAATACCCAGCTTGCACCCGTGATAGAAAACATCAACAGACGCAAGAGCATCAGTCGGTGCACGAAGTTAGGCGAAGACTCCTCGTCTGACTCCACCACTACCGATTCCGAACCCGAGACCGAAACCGTAACCATGAACGAAGAAGAACTCCGTGACGCCGCAAACCGTAACGGGAACAACGGCAATAACGGGAACAACGGGAACAACGGCAATAACGGAAACAACGGGAACAACGGAAACCGTGTCCAGCCACCCCTCTTTGGAGATTTGACTCATCCGCATATCGACGGAGCTAGCTCGTGCATCGTCCTGAGTGACGCCGCCCGGAGATACGACCTCAAGGCACACCATCTTGCTCAGCTTCCTCAGTTCTCCGGAACCACTAACGAGGATGCCCTCAACTTCATCAGGGAGTTCTACACAGCATTGCAGGCCTTCCCCATCGGAGCACTAGATGATGATCAGCTCCGGTTGAAATGTGTTCCGTATGCCTTGAGAGATAGGGCGAAGAACTGGCTGCTATCCTTGGAGCCAGACTCGATCACTACCTGGACGGACATGTACCGAGAGTTTATTACTCGGTTCTATCCTCAGCAGAAGACCTTCGACTTGAGAGGTCAGATATGCGCCTTCGAGCAGGAACCGGGGGAGTACTTTCATGAGGCTTGGGAGCGATTCCGGAGCCTATTAAGGCAATGCCCACACCACGACCTCACGCCCACCTCGGTCATCCAATTCTTCTACAAGGGTTTGAGCAGAGAGGACCAGAGAGAGGTGAAAACCGCAGTTGGCGGAAATATCAGTGGTCGGAACAGTGACGAGATGACAGAGATCTTCAAGTCACTATCAGCTGAGTCGAGACAAACGAGCTCAAGGGGGAGCAGTAGCTACGCTAGACCCGAGGGGAATGTGAATGCCCAGTTGGCGAAACAGGTTGCCGACCTGACAAAGAAAGTGCAGATGTTGGAGACTACTGAGGAGCAACCTAAGAGGCAGATCTATCACGTGGAGCCGTGTAGCTTATGTGGGGAGATTGGCCATTTCTCCAGCACTTGTGGACAGAGCATGCCGTCTCCACCCCAAATGATGGACCCGAACTACGGTCCAGAGATGCAGGTGAACGCGATGCAGGGGTACAATCAGCAGGGCAACCAGAGGAATGACCCCTACTCTAACACTTACAACCCGGGCTGGAGGAACCATCCTAACTTCTCGTGGAAGCAAGATCAGCCACAGACTCAGGGGCAAGGTTCTCAGACGAACTTCAATAACCAGAACCGACCTCAAAATCAGGGATACCAGAATGCCGGGAACCAGAATTGGCATAATAACCAAAATTACCAGCGGCCCCAGTACCAGCAGCAACATCAGTCATACCACCCACCTCCACCTCAGCCACAGCACGTGCCACCAAAGACTTCAGACTTAGACGAGAAGTTCGCATCCTTCATGGCCGCGACTCAGGCCATCTTGAATAATAACCAGCAAAAGATAGATGGGGTGGAGAGCAACATGACTAACCAGAATGCGGCGATCAAGAGAATCGAGACGCAGGTTGGGCAGATGGCTAGCCGAATGAATGAGATGGCACAGGCTAATCAGAAGGATCGGATTCCGAGCCAACCGTATCAGGCTAAGGCGGTCACAGTGCTTAGGAGCGGACGTGTCATTGATAATCACGTCGAAATGCCAACCGAGGAAGTAGAAGAGGACATTCCGGCTCCGGAAGAAGCCGAGGAGAGAGTTCCGATCGAGGAACCGTTGGCGAAGCCGGTGGAGAAACCGGTAGAAAATACGATACCAGCACCCGAGACGAGTCGGGCAGCCTTACACAAGGCCGATAATCCTTATAGACCTCCCGTGCCACCGTACCCGCATCGGTTGAGGAACGAGAAGCAAGATCAGCAGTTCTCGGAGATTTATAAGCTCTTATCTAAGGTGAATGTGAATCTCCCTCTCCTCGACATCATTCGAAACATCCCGTCCTATGTCAAATTCTTCAAGGACCTCGCTTCGAGGAAGAGAAAGTTCATCGACAACGAGAAGGTTGTAGTTTCCGAGGTGGCGAGTGCGATACTTCAGCACCAGCTCCCCGAGAAACAAAGAGACCCCGGGAGTTTCAACATAATGATTGCCGTTGGGAATGGGAAGGAAGTGTCCGGGATGCTCGACTTGGGAGCGGGTATAAATCTGATGTCGTACGCCGTGTACGAGAAATTGGAGTTGGGCGATCTCAAGCCCACTCGTATGTGCCTCCAGCTCGCCGACCGATCGATTCGATACCCCAAGGGGATTGTGGAAGACATATTGGTACAGGTCGGAGGATTGATAGTACCCGTGGATTTCGTGGTACTCGACGTTGGAGAAGTTCCCGAGAATAGGCGAGATCACGCCATTCTTTTGGGAAGACCATTCATGGCCACCACTAATACTGTGATCGATGTGAAGAACGGTGCGCTTGAGATGACCGTTCTTGGTGAGAAAGTCTCGTTCTCCGTCCGAACGGGGAAAGCCATTCCCGCTGCCCTTTACGTGGAGAATTGCTCCTTCGTCGACCACGTTGATGACGAAGTGGAAGCCGCTTTCGTAGAGGAGAGCAGCCCTGAGATCCTTGACGGCGAAGAGGAAAAATTAACGGACCCCACCTTTGTGCGACCTAGCTCACAAGAAGCCGAGATCGAGGCTCCGAAAAATAAGGTGGAGTTGAAACCGTTACCGAGCCACCTCAAATATGTTTTCTTGGAAGACGGGGAACAAAAACCCGTGATCATCTCAGCCACTTTGAGAGCCGAGGATGAAGAAGCGCTCGTGGCGGTACTAAAGCAGAACAAGAAAGCGTTTGGGTGGAGTCTAGGAGATATCCGGGGCATCGACCCCTCGGTGTGCATGCACCGGATCATTTTAGAGGAGGGATCGATCCCTAAGAGAGATGGGCAGAGGCGACTCAACCCGGTTCTGATGGAAGTCGTGAGGACGGAGATCTACAAGCTCCTGGACGAGGGGCTGATCTATGCCGTTGCCGATAGCCGATGGGTGAGTCCGGTCCACGTGGTTCCGAAGAAAGGAGGCATCACCGTGGTGGAGAACCAGAAAGGAGAGCTCCTTCCGACTCGTATTACTACGGGGTGGCGGATGTGCATTGACTATCGGAAGTTAAATGCCGCCACCCGAAAGGACCATTTCCCCCTTCCCTTTATTGATCAATTACTTGATAAACTATCGGGACATGCATTTTATTGTTTTCTTGATGGCTTGTCAGGTTATTATCAGGTGGCGATCGCACCGGAGGACCAGGAGATGACGACTTTCACGTGCCCCATTGGTACCTATGCATGGAGGAGGATGCCTTTCGGCTTATGCAATGCACCGGGAACTTTCCAGAGGTGTATGATGTCCATCTTCTCCGAGATGATAGGTAACTTCATGGAAGTCTTTATGGACGATTTTTCTGTTTTTGGCTCTTCCTTTGATGATTGTCTAGGTAAGCTCGATAGAGTCCTTAAGAGGTGCATTGAGAGTAGTCTTACCTTGAGTTGGGAAAAGAGTCATTTCATGGTGACGAGTGGGATAGTACTAGGACATATGGTGTCTAGTCGGGGGATAGAGGTTGATAGAGCCAAGATAGAGGTTATTGAGCGACTACCCCCTCCCATTAATGTTAAGGGCATCCGTAGCTTCCTTGGACACGCCGGGTTTTATAGGAGGTTCATTAAGGATTTCTCTAAGATTAGCCAACCTTTGTGTCATTTACTAGGGCAAGATGTTGAGTTTAAGTTCGACGAGTCGTGTCTAGTAGCTTTTAATACACTTAAGGAGAAGCTTACCTCAGCCCCGGTAGTCGTAGCACCTAATTGGGAGTTGCCCTTTGAGATTATGTGTGATGCGTCTAACTCAGCGGTAGGAGCGGTTCTTGGTCAGAAAGTGGATAAGTTGCTTAGGGTTATTTATTATGCTAGTGTGACATTAAATAGCGCCCAAACCAACTATACCACCACCGAGAAAGAGTTGTTAGCCGTAGTGTTTTCCTTGGATAAGTTTAGGTCCTATATCATAGGTTCTAAAGTCATCGTCCATAGTGATCATCAAGCCTTACGACACTTGCTAGCCAAGGCTCAAGCCAAACCGAGGTTGATTAGATGGATTCTTTTACTTCAAGAGTTCGATGTAGAGATAAAGGATAGGAAGGGGTGTGAGAATGTAGTAGCCGATCACTTGTCTAGGCTAGAGCCACCCCCCGAGACTATAGGTGAAAGTATTGATGGTTCGATCCCCGACTCTTTTCCTTATGAGCTTGCTATGGCTATGACTCCGGTACCTTGGTACGCGGATATTGTGAACTTTTTGGTTGCAGGAGCTCTAAGAGGAGGGATGACCTCTCAAGAGAGGGCGAGGTTCGAGCATCTGTCCCGAGAGTACTTCTGGTCGGACCCCTACCTCTACAAGTTCGGGAAAGATGAGGTGATTCGCCGTTGCCTTCCGGAAGAGGAACAAGCTGACGTGCTCAAGTGTTGCCACCATGACGAGAGTGGAGGTCACTTTGGGGGCCACAAAACAGCCCACAAGGTGCTTCAATCAGGTTTGTATTGGCCTTCTCTTTTCAAAGATGCAATCGATTATTGCAAAGCTTGTGACCGGTGCCAACGCATGGGGAATATCGGTAAGAGAGATGAGATGCCTTTAAATATCAATTTAGCTGTTGAAATTTTTGATGTTTGGGGTATTGATTTTATGGGACCCTTCCCCGTTTCTTGTGGTTTTGAGTACATATTGCTAGGGGTTGATTATTTGTCCAAGTGGGTTGAAGCAATCCCCACTAGGACTTGTGATGCTAAAGTGGTGCTCAAGTTTGTGCAGGAAAACATCCTTTCTAGGTTCGGTTTCCCGAAGGCCATCATCAGCGATGGAGGGAAACACTTTTGCAATAAGCTCTTCGAGAAGTTGATGGTCAAGAACGGCATCAACCACAAAATAGCCACGGCATATCACCCCCAGACTTCCGGTCAAGCCGAGACAAGTAACCGCCAAGTAAAAGAGATCCTCGAAAAGACCGTGAAACCGTCCCGCAAGGATTGGTCGGAGAGACTCAACTCGGCTTTATGGGCTTATCGCACCGCATACAAGACGGTCCTCGGAATGAGTCCTTACCGCCTCGTGTTCGGGAAGCATTGCCACTTGCCGGTGGAAATCGAGCACCGAGCTTATTGGGCAATCAAAGCTACCAATATGGATCTAATGGAAGGCGGAGGTGCCCGAGCCTTAGAGTTGTCCGAGCTTGACGAGATGCGCCATGAAGCCTACGAGAATGCGCGTCTTTATAAAGAAAAGGTGAAGGTGACTCATGATAGGAGAATTAAGAACAAGGAGCTAAAGGCCGGGATGAAGGTACTCTTATTCAACTCGAGGCTCCGGTTGTTCCCCGGGAAGCTCAAATCGAGGTGGAGTGGACCGTATGAGATTTTAGAGGTGTTCCCGTATGGAGTTGTTAAACTCTATAATCCGAAGACGAAGGAGGCATTTCAAGTCAATGGCCATCGAGTTAAACCGTACATCGAGGGAGAACCGCAATCCATTGGAGTAGAGTCGATTCTACTCGGGGACGTCTCTTATGAATAGAGCACGTTAGTCGGGCTCGTGACTATAAACGAGCGTCGCGTGGAGACTAGTCCACGGACCGTGTCGCTCTTTCGGTTCCCAAAATGAGCGCCGCGTGGGGGCCTACCCACGATGTGTCAAGCTCACGACGTATAATGAGCATATTTCAGTCATGGTACCAAAGGAAATGAGGAGGAACGAGGAATAACGGGATGACGAGGAAAAACGAGATGACGATCGGGACTGGAAAAGTGCAGTAACTTCACGTCAAAAACTGTTATTGCTCACAGAGAATCAGAGGCTATGAAATATATGGATGCGAAGATCTTGAAGTCTAGATTGTGTAGAATTTCGAATCGAGGCAATTGGAGTTCGGACGAAAAAGTTATGACGATAATCGAGAAACTGCACATTTATCACCTAAGCGCGCCCCTTCAGGCGCTCGCCCACGGACCAAGCGCTCGCTTGGCCCAATTCTGAAGATGAGAAATCTGTGGAACACGAGGATCAGCCCGAGGCTACCTCGCGTTTCTCCTTATGCCATCCCGCGGATACAAAAAAAAAAAAAAAAAAAAAAAAATTTATTCAGTTTTTTTTTTATTTTGAAATTGAAAAGGGGGTTGCCCTAATTTTCGTTAGCCGCCATCTCACTTTCAGTTCGTTTGTCTTTGTCTTTGCAGCTGGAATTCACCACCACCACCATTCATCTTCTAAAACCCGAACTCCCTCGCTGCCCGACCGCCCCGCCGCCGCTCAGCCGTCGTCGAAGTTTCAAGCTCTCCTCCGAGACCGCTGCACCGCGAACCACCATCGTTCCCAGCCAAGCTCCGACCGCCTGGCCACCATCGCCCTAAGCTCCAGCCGCCGTCCCGTCAGCCTGCTCCGGCCGTCGTCCTCGCAGCAAACCGTCGCCGCCTAAACCAACCAGCTCCGCCTCCGTCAAGTAGCTCGCCCAGCAGAGCTTCAGCCGCCGAAGTCCCCTGCCCGAGCTCACCGTGAGTTACCGCCGCCGTCCAACACAACAATCGCCGGCCGAATTCCGTTAGTTCCGGCGGTGAACACCGCTCCGTCACCCTCCTCGACTCTATTCACGGCAGTCCCGTGAACGTCTCACGTCGCAGTTCTCGACTCACACCGACAGTCGCAATTCCAAGCCTCGGCAGCCCCGAACTCTTCTTCCGGCAACCCCGGTAACCTCTCAACCCTTTTGCTTTATTTTCTCTAACATGGTGTTCACTCGTAGCAAAAAGAAGGCCCCGGCGTCTAAGAGGGCTCGAACCGACGTGGGGCCCTCCAACGCATCCCCGGACCACGACGACGAGGAGAGACAAACCTCTCGTGCGAGGCTCGATGCCCTCTCACACTGGGAAGAGTGCACATATAGCCGACCCGGCCCTTCTCCTCGTGCATCGTTTCATGGCATACAACATCTCTGGGAAAGACGAAGGCAATAAGGTGAACAAATCGGAGCTCTTCCTGCTTGAGTGTGCCACAAACGGACTTCCCTCTACTCCGGTCGATTACTTGCTAGGGCAGATGAAACGGACATTCGAGCGCGGAGCCCACCACGCCTCTTTCTTATTGCCGCGGGACTTGCAAATTTCACGTCGTTAATAAATTTCGACGACCCCGCCACTCTTCCAGCGGACTTTGTCGGGGAGCCCCGATGCATTGATCTGCAAGAACTCAACGGTTCCCATCTTCTCGATGCAGCTGGTAATTTTCTCCCTCATTCCGTGCGCATTGGACGAGGCTCGAGGAATGCCGCTTCGACAAGCACCGCACCTCCGGTGCACCCCTCGTCCCCGCCTCCACAGCCAGGGTGTGCAGCGGACTATGTTTCTCCGATCTCCTATCCCACCTACGCGTCATACACGTCTGGATTCCATGACATGATCAACCAGTTCCAGGAGATGCGCATGAACTTCGAGGACGCGGAGACGAGTAAGCGGGAGATAGACTATTCTCAGCAGGACGGATTCCGGACTTGGGCGGGAGAGGACCGCACTTATATGGATGGCCGGCTTAATCGGATGGAGGACCATTTTAATGGCCGTCTCGACCGCATCGAGACCCAGCAAGCCGCAAATCATGCCTACCACATTGCCGAGAACGCCCGACAGCAGACTCGTCAAGACGAGGAGCACGCGTTTCATGTCGCCCAGTACGCTCAGCTGATGGCCATGTTCCGAGGGCCACAGTACCCACCACCTGAGCCATGAGGATCGACCGTACCTTCGTACGGTCGTGGTATGTACATAGAGTCTTTCTTTTATTGTTTTGAGTCGTGTCTTCTTTACTATTTTAGTTTTCTTCCTCCGTCTTGCTTTCCGTGTTTTGTTTGAGTTTTGTTGTGTAGGTTGTTCACCCCGTCGCATTTGGACACTCACGAGGATGACTTTCTTGGGACGCGTGCTTTCCGAGGAGGGTACTACATCCACGAGGACATGGATTAGCCCAAGTGTGTGTGTGTGTGTGTGGGGGGGGGGGGGGGGGGGGGGGGGTTTGCTTTCTCTTTTCCCTTCTCTTTCTTTTTCTATGTGTTATCTTGCCGTATTTGTGTTTCTTTTACATGTTTGGTGTCGGAATGTGACAGCCCCCCCCCCCTTTTTTTGTCGAGATATGATTTTCATGAAAGCATAGTTGTTATGCCCCCCATGCATGTTAGTTGTGTTATCTCGATTCTTGGAGTACAATGGATTTTTGATGCTAGAGGTCGGTATGTGAACGATTGTTGAACTCGTGTTTAGATGCCGTAATGTCACCTTGAGATAATTGCATGTCATCGTTTCACTTTCCATATGACCTTGAGAGATTTTGAGCCTTTATAACGTTCTTCTTGTGTGACACTTCTCGTTGATATCTTGAGCTTCTCATGTCTTTGTTCTACATCTTATGCACCCGTATGGACTAGAGATAGCTAAAGCATGTTAGGTTGTTACTTGAGACTTGTACGTCATAAATTACTTGATTTTGAAAATGATTGGGTATTGATCGACTAGGATAGCCATTTTAGCCGCTTTTCGTTGTATTGACCCCGAGCCCGTCGTGGGACACCTTAGTAGCCCCGTTGAGCCTACATTTAGCCTTTTCTTTTTGTCCTATACCTCATGGAGGAAAGAAAAGAGGTTTTGTACTAGGGGATATAAGGTGTTATTTTTGATGTTTGCCACGTTTGTAACATTGAGACGAGTTATAAGTCTCCAAAAAAAAAAAAAAAAAAAAAAAAGAGAAAAATAAAATTGAGACAAGTTTAGTCTCCCAAAAAAAAAATAGAAAAGAGTCGAGACTTGTTATAAGTCTCTAAAAAAAAAAAAAAGAGAGAGAAAAAGAAAAACAACAAAAAGAGTCGAATAATAGTACTAGTTAATTGCTCGGTTGGTTGATGTGGCTTTGATGAGTTCGTTTGTTGTAATTGGTGTGGAAGGGGGTGTTGTGTGTTAGACGGATATTTGATCGTGTTGGAGGTACGTGCTAGTACGAGTTAGTCCACTCTTCCCTAAATATTCCCGAATACCTTTAGCCGAGCCCCGTTACACCCATTTTTGTCGATCACCCATGATTCTTAAGATAGTAGACCTTGATTAGTGGAGAGTACAATTTGAGCATGTGTTTAGTTGGTGTCCTTAGGTGCATTTGATGTTATTTGAAGCTCGTCTTGTTCCGATTATGCTTACTTTTCTTTGAGTGCACAAGTTTTTTCATTGCTTTATCTTTCACTTGTGCGTGCTTTGAGTGAACCTTTTCCGAGAGTTAAAGAAGAAAGAGTGAACCCTTGTGAGGGAACTTGAAATTGTGACATGTGATGATGCTTGGGTGATTTTTATTGTGTCTAATTCATTGTGGGTCGATGGTTGTTTACTTTACCTTTTCCGTACGCATCGAGGATTTATTCGTGGTTTTTAGGAATTGAGTATACGATTGGCATACATGTGTTTGGGACGTATTTCTTGCTTTTATGATTGCTTGCTTGAGGACAAGCAAGAAACTAAGTGTGGGGGAGTTGATGTTGGCGATTTTGTGTCGATTTTCCGTGTCTTTTGTGTGTGAGTTGTGCCGTATTTAGTTGGTTATTGGCATATTCTTCGTAGCTTTGGTGTGTTTGATGCATGTGTTGAGTGTGCAGGTTTTGAGCTTACAAGTATGGAAAAGTCGAAGAAGCAAGCGGAAACGAACCAAGACAAGGACGAGCCGCAGCCACTGTACCAAGCGCTTGCCCTGCTCCCCAGGAGACCGCCAGCTGCTGCCACCGAGCGCCCGCGCGCCAGCCAAGCGCGCTCCTGCCTCAATTTCAGAGGCTCTGAAAATGCCACCAAGCGATCGCCCTAGCCCCAGGCGATCGCCTTCTCACCATCGCGGGCGACCGGCTCCACTGCCAAGCGGTCGCTTGGCCCTAACTTCAGAGAGCCAGTTTTTTACACCAAGCGACCGCTACCCTACCAGGCGGTCGCCTGCCTTCTGACGCGGGCGATCGCTCCCTGCCTCAAGCGGTCGCCTGCCCCTCTTTTCTGGAGTTGACCTGCGTTTTGACCTCCGTTTGTCGAGACTATTTATTAGATTTTGAACCTAGGTTTTAGAGACTACTTTTTCAGACTTTAATTTCGTCTTCGGAGAGCACACTTAGAACTCGTAACGTAGCTTTAATTCCCGTTTTGCTTTTTCTTGGATTGGATCGAAACTCGGTAAAAGTCGGAGATTCCGCCGACGGGTACTCTTGATTTGGATTTGACTGTTGATTAGTAAGTTATTACCTCTTTCGTTTTGTCCTACCCTCAATTTCGTGATTGATAAATTGTTTCAATATTATTCCACCTTTGCAATTCGATTTCATGAATTTTTATTTTCAAAAACTTAATTTCTTTTCGATTAAAATCATGAGTAGCTAATTTCTTTTGCTAGGGCTAGGGTTGAGTGAATATCGAATAGGGTTAATGTTTGAATTCGATCTTGAACTGACATCAACCGGGAACGGACATGTTGAAATAATTTCATGAATTCAAGGTTTAACTCGAAAACGATAAACACGATTCCCGAAACCCTAGTTTGTTTATTATTTAATTCAAAAACAATTTTCGATACTTTTACTAGCTTTCTCGTCTTTTCAAATTCCTTAGTTTATTTTAGAAGTAGTTACAAAAAACCAAAAACAACCTCCTGCATTATGCTATTTCACTTCCTTAATCCCGTTGCAAACAATTAAACGCTTTTACGCCGATAGTAGTGTTCCTCGAGAGATCGACTCGGGCAAGTTGCTTTAGCAACTAGTTCGATAATTTTATTTGATTTGTGACACTACAAAAACGACTTTAATCACTGCTTATGCGCCGTCTAAACCCGAATAAACTTGTTTTGAGCCGTTTAAATTCGCTTAGTTCCGTTTTTACCTACTTATACGGTTCTCGGGTAGACTTAGTTGAGCAACTCAAATTATATGCAAAACTTGATGAATCATAATCACGGTTTTATGATAAATTTTAAGTATGAGACCAAATTTGAAAATATTATTAAAGACATAGTAAAAATAATATAAAATTTTAAATTTATAAATTATTTTGAATATTTTACTATATTAGAACTTATGATTAATATTATATTTAAATTATTTATTAATTGATTTGTTCAAAATATTGCATTATTATACATAAAATTATTTTTAAAATATAATATTAATTAAATAAATAAAAAAATAAGAACATTAATTTCGCATAGTTAACTAATCTTTCTACTATGAGTTAGGATCTAGTCACCGCCCAACTATTGCCTTTAATGCCAAGGGTTTGTTAGTTCAGTTGAATAGAGCTGAGAACCAAACTAAAAGTCCAATGTTCAAACCCAAGACATTACAATTAACCTAAAACAAAAAAAAAAACTATATTCAATTTAGTTCGTTGCAATTTAGTTCAAAATAAAATAAATAAAAAATAAGTTCAAAATAAAATAAATAAAAAATAATTTAAATTAATAATGTTTAAGTATAAAATTTAGTTAATAATAAAATATTTGACAATTTACAAAATTTATAAATTTTTTTATAAAAAAAAACAATTCATCTTACTTTTTAGTTCCATTCACTTCTTTTTCGTTCACATCCATTCAGTTATTCAGCTTCTTTCAAGTCCAAAAAACAAGTCATTAGTTAAACCAAAATAAAAAAAAGAAAGAAATTATATTTTAAATAAAAAATAATATTTTCTTGATTATTGAAACATATGGAAATTAACAAACAGTGCATTAAATGGAAAATCAGATGAAACCCATAGAACTCAATGGCCAGATCTTTGTTGCCCAAATAAATAAACAATGAAACCATAAACAGCGATCCCACATAAATCTCGTATGCGTCTTCGGTTGTCCGCTTGTTTTTTAAAACCGAAAATTTACATGTTCGGACCAAGCGGCAATCGACTCATAAGCTGCTGATGATAACCCGGGGATGGGTCTGTAGAGTTCAAACCCGAATCCGCCAAAGGCTCAAGTTTAGGTTCTGCTTTCGGCAGAACAAAACCCATATTATCATCTACCGACCGAATTTGACGTCCCAAATATGGATGAGCTTGCATAGCAGGTAACTTACCTTGATCATGTCCTAAACCAGACAGTCCCAGATTGGACAGACTCTGCTGATTCAACCCGGGCCCAAAACCACGTCCCGAACTTCCGATCTGCAGTGGCCGGCCCGGGAAACCAAACGAGCCCAGTGAATTCCTGTTGAAGCGGCCCACATTGCTGTGCATTTGAGAAAGATCAGGTCTTTGCATGTGACTTCCAGTCGTAGGAGCTTGTTGGGCTGTGAGTGTGTTTGGGCCACTGGAATTAGCATGGCTGCTATTGCGGGCCATGGGGACTTCATGGTTGTGCTTGCCCTCGTATGTAGTTATCACCGACTTGAGGTCGTTAGAAGCCCTTTCAACGTGTTTACGTACGTTGCAGCCTGGGCTCGTGCACTTGTAGTAGCTCCTGCATCAGATTAACCAAAAAGATCGTTTAAAGTCCTGAGCTTTCTTAGGGATAGCTACAAAACTACAAAAAGTTTGGTTCTTTTAAAATTACAAAAGGCCCCCAATGGTATTACAAATTTTCAAATATGCCCTTTTAAGGTTTGGCATTATTAATGAAAAATTGATGTTTCAAAATCAGGCCGTCCTTAATTCTTTAATCTATTTGATCCAGATTCACGTAATAACACTTGTGCAATGAGTAACAAATGAACAACAGATTAGACCTCGGATTTGGATTTCCTTTGACGACTTTCTGCCCATACTTGCGCCAACGGTACCCATCATCGAGAATATCCACCTCGCTGGTCGTTTGGACCACAACTCGTGGCTCGCTTATGGCTCTTGTAGCCCCACTAATCTCCGAAGCATATGTCTCAATTCTCCTATAATAGTAATAAATATTAAAAACATGAATCATGTTAACTACACATTTAGCGAAAAAATAAAATCAAAACCTTCTCTTCGACTCAGATTCATCTCCTTCCCCATCATAACCCAACGCCAAACTTCCATGCGCCACGCGATCATCTTCCCCACCACCACCACCACCATCCCCGTCGTTCGAGAAAGTACAAGACCCCTCCACAACATCAATAGCTTCATACCGGGACCCACCATTGCTGCTGCATTCTTGGACTGACCAAGCATGATCCCCATCACCGCCCGTCCCAATCTGTTCGGACTCGAGAAGCGGCAGTACATCGCCAGATCCATTCGGAGGCCCGAGAAGCGAAGGCGAAGACCTTCGGCTGGGCGGGGGTTTTGAGTGGTTGTGGCCCCCCTTGTAGATGATCTCAGTGATGTGGCCCTCATAGGACCGTTCGACCTTCTTCTTGACGGGACAATTGGGATGCGTGCACTTGTAGTAGCTCCGGGGGTACTCACTCCCTTTGACCTGTTTCTGACCATACTTTCTCCAGTTATAGCCATCTTCCTCGGCTTGGCCACTGCTCTTTTGATCCCCGTCATCCTCACGAGGCTCGTCAAGAGACGGGGAGTTTTCTGCCTGTGGGTCCGAGGTTTGAGTCTTTGAAGGTTCTATACTTCGATAAAGACGTGAAGTGTCTGGATTAGTGGAAATGCCGAAAGTAGGAAACGGCTGTGGAGCATAACCAGAAGCATGTACCTGGTCAATTGAGAGAGCAAATGCATTATAAAGTTCACAAACAAAGAAGGGTGTTTAGTGTTATAGTTATAGATCTCAAATGGCCATAATACGCTTTCTATTGAAAAAAAACTCCATATTATGAATTAATAAAGATTGGATTAATGATGTAAAAGTGGGATTTAATTCTTTTTGGAATTGAGGAAGTGAAGGATATAGAATGATGCGAATTATTTTCTAAAATGTGAAAAATAGAATGGAGAAGAGGGACTATTATTAAAGACGATTACAAAATCTACAGCTGAATCTGATACAGTAAAGAACCCAACTATCTTCTAGAATGACAAATTGAAAATTGCCCCATTGAAGTTGCCATTTTCATAACAGCCCCCCCTCAACTGAGGGTGCAATTTGTAAGAGAGAAACAAACGTGAGGGGTGTTTATGCAATTCTGAAAGAAAGTGTTTTTTGTTTTTTCTTGCAATAGTGGATATAAACATAGAAAAAGGAGCACTTAGAGAGAAAGACTGAAAGAGCAATGAATTTACTTCATTTGACGGATTAAAATTATGTGTTGATCCAGATTCCGGTATGGCCTTGAATACAAATGACGTGCCATCTTCAAAGGTATTATCCTTGAATTTATCATAATCATCTGATATCAATGTAGATTTTCTATGGTTACCACTTGGGCCGAATAAAAATTTCCCAGTTGTAGGAGATGGTTGAGCCTGCACAAGA
Source organism: Euphrasia confusa (assembly GCA_954870475.1). NCBI lineage: Eukaryota > Viridiplantae > Streptophyta > Magnoliopsida > Lamiales > Orobanchaceae > Euphrasia > Euphrasia confusa. The sequence goes on from OX940961.1 coordinate 18,918,552, forward strand.
AACAGATTTACATCCAGCACATAATTATCATCAAAGTATCAAACTACTGAAAATTATAGCAACCTTTTTCACAGATAATTGGTTGCTTTTAACTCAACCAAAATTATGAATTAATTCAAGTTTAACACTTCATCCCTTCAAGAAAAAAGAAACAGCGAACTGTGGTGTTTATTATTATTATTATCACAATGGCTAATTACAAAAGCCACACCTGAGGTTTTGCGTGATTACGAACGTCGAGCAGTTATTTTGTAATTATAAAAGATGAGTATTTTGTAAGTAAGACTAGACTTTGTTCATTACAAGGATGGATTACTAAATACATGAGAGGGGTTTATATGTAATTTTAAAAGGTGAGGTTTTAGTTGCTGTTGTAAATAACTTACATCACAATCCTAAAGCTACCAAAATCAAGGAATATGACTGACTCTTCTGTGTTCTACGAAACACTCACCAGTGAATTAGTGAGGAAAACGGGAGAATCTAGCAGAGTCGTCGGGCTAAGCCCAGGTGGGATCGTCAAATACGGAGACCGAACTTCTTGGTCTTTAGAAATATCACCATGTCTAATGCTCTCTGTATTTAACCTTGGAGCAGTAAACCCGGCTCTGGCTGCCCTTCTTTCCATAAGGCCCCCAAAGGAGCTCGTTTTAGGCTCATTGACTTGTGTGCCAGCTTCGGTTAAAGAATCTTGTCCTTCGGGCCCTTGAAAATAGTGGTGGCTTTTATTTTCACTAATCGAGCTGGTTGACGACCGTATGAGAGTGTCATCATTGTTTATGGATGAAAGAAAGGCCCGCGGGCTTGGGCTCGGATGCATCCAATCTCCCATAGTAGCAACATGATCATCAAAACCACTCATGAGGCACTCTTATCTTTTTTCCTTTTTTTTCTTGGACCTACATGGAAAATAATACACTCAATCAATCAAGATGCAGGATGCAGAGACTGAAAGTATATACGATTCCGGGTGGTTTCTGTTCGACTTTCTCTGATCACAATTAACAATGGAACCCGAGGTTTTTTTGTCCATGTACAATAACAACAACAACAAAACAGCAACATTATTGCAACTAACAGGACCACTAAACAAAATCATGAAATTAAAAATGAAGTTAACAGAGCAGATTCACAAATGTTTTTTTTTCAATTTTATTTTCTAAATAAAAAACATGAAGCCAAATCACAAGCCAAACTACAGAAAAAGATTCAGCAATCACAAATCAGACATTCTAGTAAACCCACGCCTCGTGTATTGTCCAAGCTCAGCACAGAGGATGATTATCCATTAAAGACCCAGCCTTTACACAGTAAATACACATACAAACCAAGATCTAACAAAAAAAATAAAAAATCAAACGTAAGACTTTAATTAAAATCATTGGCAAATGATAAAGGGGGCGAGTAATTAATCAGTACCTGAAACTCGATTAGTCTCAGCTTTGATTTTTCGTGGTAGGGAAAAAAAAGATGGAGTAAAATCTGAATCACCTCACCTTCTTCGTTTGTTTCTGTTTCAGGAGCTGAGATGGGAAAACATTTTGTGGGGTTTGTTAGTGAGTTGCGGCTTTTTGTTGGGTCTTTTTGTAATTTAGAGAAGAATCATTTTAATTTTATTTAAATAAAATGCTTAATTTTAAAGAGTGAAGTATATTTAATTTTCCGAGTGTGCCCTTTTTTATGGGAATTTTCACATGTTTGACCGGTCAACGAGACGCCGCCACGTAGATCACTTTATGATTTGTATCATGGTCATGGAGGAAAAGAAGTGCGACCACTTGCACTCAAAATATGTTTAAAATAGTCCCAAGAGCATAGCCCAGTGGTAAGGCCTGTGATGATGTGAATATAATTCCCCTGTGACGCAAGGTTCGAATTTCGGATGGTACAAATTTTCATTGAAATATTATGAAGGTTTGTCCTAGGGTTCGACCTGTTGGCTCTCTCGCACAGGTGTCTGTGCTACTCGGGCACATTCCTCGATTTACATCCTACTCGATCGAGGGACCTCCGATCAGGTGGGGGTGGAATTTCTCGTCTCTTCTCCTTATAAAAAAAATATGTTTAAAACATCAATTTTCTTTCAATGTAAATAAATAATTTGATTTACGTATATCATATTCACGGTGTTATTTTACTTTTCATAATGTCTAATATCAATATCATCCTCACGATTGTTTAAAACTATACTCCCTCTAGTTCAATAAACATGCAATATTTTTGTGGGTAAAAAAATTTAAAAAATAATATTTTTAAATGAAAAAATTAAAAAAGTTTATTTCATTTTTTTGTAATGTATCGATATTGTGACACACCTGAAAAAGAAAAGTGTTGCAATTTTTATGGGAGTGATGAAATATTATTTATATTCTTTCATTTAAAAAGATACAGTAACTATTGTATATCTTTTATATTTTCACCTATTTTTTAAAACAATTCTCTCAATTAATTACTTTATTAATTTAAAATTACATTTTACATTCAACTTTTTAGTCAAAAAAGTCAATGACACAATATTTTCTTAATTTTTGTATAGGATCACACGTTCTTAATCTCCGTGTCCGTCAAATCCATCTATCGTAATTGTACACCAAAATCTAAATTAAATATAAAATATATTTATTTTAAAAATGAATAATTATTATTGAACAATTAAAAATTATCATTTTTAAACTCATCCTTGAGTAAAAATATAAATTATCATTTATTAAGATATTCATTATATATCAAAGTAATCTTCATTAAAAATACACTATAATAAATAATATGTGTACAATATTCCATAAACTATGTTCCACGATAGAAATTGCCGTGTCCGATCACGGCAATTTCTACCGTGATACTATGTGTACAGAGTATTGTACACATAATATTCATTATAGTTTATTTTTAAAGAAGATTATGTTGATATATAATAAATATTTTAGTATATGATAATTTATATTTTATACAATGATAATTTTAAGAATGATATTTTTTTATTGTTCAATAATTATTATGTTTTTATAATGAATATCTTTGATATTTTAACTGCAATTTGGTATATAATGTATCATACACATATAGGTGTACGATAGAGGAATTGGTCCGATCACAAGTGACTGTTACAGGACAAAATAAGTTTTTAATTTAAAAAGTAAATGAATACTGAATAGTATTGCTACTTTTGTCCCACAATTTTTTTCATTTTTTTTTTTTTGTAAATTTGCGAATAAATTGAAAAACAGTACTTGTAGCCTATGTGACACATACTACGTATACTACTGATGAGCCATTTTATTTGCTCATCTTAGAGCACTTTTACACCCTTTATTGAGTCAGTTTGAGTCGTTAACGTGTCTGGGAGGGCACAATTAGGTGTTTGGGCAGAGTGTGTGTTGATGCAGGTAACAGGTGGCGCACTGGGCAAAAGAGGCAAGGAAACCCCCTTCTTTGGGCAAATCAGATTCTGGAGGCAAGAATTACCCAGAATTCCTACCAAGTAGCGTGCCTGGTCCGACCACCTGTGTAGGAGAAGAATTACCTGCAGACTTCGATTTGGGCAGAGAGCGGTTGTTGACAGGAGATTCGCTGCGGGCAAGCTGGCAGCATACCAGAATCCCTGGATTCGGGGGATTTGACTTATCCCCCAGCCCATTGACCAAGGACGCCTATTCCTAAGGGGCGAGAAACAGCCGCTGCAATTCAAAATTCAAATTCGAAGTCTATTAAAGAGGGGCGCGACGGGCAGCAGAAAAAAACACACAATTACGCATCGAGAAATCGAGAGAGCCGTCGCCGCCGGAGAAGAGATCGGAGTTGTTCGTCCGAGTCTCTTTATTTGTTTGCAGTAGATCCGACCTTCGGGTCGAGAAACAATTTCGTTTATGTTTTGTTTTTAAGTTTTTAATTCCGTATTTCAATTCCTTCAAAAATGTTTTACGATTTGAAGCCATGATTAATATAGTTTGTTTTCCCTTATTTATTTCGTCTTTTAATTTCTGTATGAGTAGCTAAATTCATTGTGCATCTGGGCAGGGACGGATCGAGGGTGATTTAGGGTTTTAGTTAGGCCGCGAGGTTGGAGGGGCTGAACTAACCGGTTGGGTGTTTGTTCCCGAGGCAAAGTTGGTTGAGGTTTATTTCTGGGGAGTATGGGCAAACTAGGACGACCACTAGTGAACCTTTACAAACTGGGATACTGGTGATTGGCAAACCGCATAGATGTACCTTGTAGTATTGTTGCGAGCATAGCACTAGAACTTGCAGGAGATGCGGTCGTATGTTTCGAGCATGCTATTGGCCGAGCGGGTCTGTCTAGAGGGTAATGCGGGTTTGGGCAAACTAGATCCATGTTTGGTCGTATAGGTTATCGAATTGTTCAGATCCAGGGGTTTAGGCATAGTTATTAGCTAGCCTTCACTTTACACAGTAAGGATAGATGAGGGGTGGGGCAATTGCTGGGCGTGACGCAATAGGACCACTTTTGTTTTTGCACCCTATAACTGCTGACAAACTACTGGTAAAAATCCTTAGTGCCGATGAACGGTAGTTTGCCCTAATGATCCTGAGTGAAGTTTTCTGCCCGAATGCTTTGTTTATTATTTAATTTAAAGTTTTCGCTTTTAGTATTCTGTTAGATCTGAGTATTTACTTTGTTTGCTTTTAGATTTATTTATTTGCATGCTATTTCTGTTAGCCGTAGTTAGATCTGAGTGTTTGAACGATTGCAAAACCGCTGTGCCCACAGCACCCAAACTCAAAACTTTTTGTGACAACCCCTTGGGCAAAGCCGAGATCACCTACTGTAATTGCCTCCTTGTGGGACCGACCCCACGTACTTACCATTATCTACGTTTTGTAGTTAAAGGGGTACTGGCTAAATATAAATTTCATTTTGACAGCGTGTTTGCTCCACGACAAGTATTCGCGCTCGTCAAAATTGGCGCCGTTGCCGGGGAGGCAAATTTCCAACAGTAAGTCGTCTGTGCAAATTTCCCTGACCACGATTTGATCCAGTACTTTGTGTCTGGGCTAAGGATGCACGAGAGAACCCTCCTGCACGCTGCCAGTGGAGGGTCTATCCTGAATAAAAGTGCTGAGGAGGCATCTAAACTTTTCAAGGAAATGGCAGAGGAGTTCAGGGATGATGGAAGTGAGTTGCCCAGGACCAATTTGGGGACAACCACCGCTGCAGATTTAAAAATCGACAAACTGTGCAGCGCAATGGAGAAATTTATGAACTCTATGGCCACCGGGCCAAAGAGAGGTGTGAAAGCTTGCCAGATCTGTCAGGGCACAGAGCATGCCACTGATGAGTGCCCCTCACTGTATGACGAGGAGGTCAAAGCAATGGGGCAGAGCAACGGTAACGGGCAAGGAAGGGGGAAACCGTACTATGACAATAGGTACGGAAATAACAACAACTACAATGAGGGGTACAATGGTAACCAAAATTTCCAGCGCTACAATCAACAGGGGCAGTACCAACAGCAAGGCCCCGGGATGTACCACCAGCCCGCTCCGACCAAAGGGCCTACTTTGTCCGAAATGATGGAAACTTTGGTCAAAGAGAACATCAAGTTCCAGCAAGAGAATGCTAAAGCCCACCAAGAGAATGAGAAATTCAAGCAAGAGACTAGAGGGCAGTTCCAAAGTCTAGGAGCCCAAGTCTCACATCTCACTCAAGTGGTGGCAAAGCTGGAACAGAAAGGAGGTACTTTGCCCCCGAAAGTTGAAGTAAACAATGCCCACGTTAATGTCGTCCAGCTCAGGAGTGGCAAACCACTTACCATAGTGGAAAAGTCTGCAGTAAAGGGCAAAGAGCCTGTGTTAGATGATCCCCCAGTCATTGAGGAAGACCCTGGGACAGATATTGAGCAAGAAGAGGTGATAGTCAGGGCAAAGAGAGATAAGTCCCCACCACCAAAAATCAAGCCACCCTTCCCGGGCAGACTGAGTAAAAACCGTGAGAGGGAAGAAACTCAAGAGATGTTCAAGATGTTTAAGAAGGTGGAAATCAATATGCCCCTTCTGACCATACTGAACGCTATGCCTAGATGTGCTAAGTTCTTGAAGGAGCTCTGCACAAAGAAGGTCAAATATCAGGATGATGCGAAGTTTGAGGTGGGGGAGAATGTCTCTGCCGTGATTAAAAAGACTGGACCTACAAAGTGTGGAGACCCAGGCATGTTCTACATACCGTGCATCATAGGGCATATGAAGATAAAAAAGGCAATGCTCGATCTCGGAGCATCAATCAACGTTATGCCCAAAACGATGTACGAAGACCTGGAAATAGGGCAACTGAAGCCCACTCGAGTTGTGATCCAACTGGCTGATAGATCGAACGTTTATCCTGAGGGCATACTGGAAGATGTCCTGGTCAAAGTGGAAGAGTTGATATTCCCTGCTGATTTCTATGTGCTCGATATGGGCAGATCGAGTAAAGCCCCAGTGATGATATTGGGCAGACCGTTCTTGAAAACAGCAAGGACCCACATCGACTGCGAAACCGGTAGGCTGACGTGCAAATTCGAGGGAGAGACGGTCACCTTTGACCTCTACAAGTCCATGAAGCACCCAGCTGACACCGAGGAGATCCACTACATTGACCAAATTGAGAAGGCAGTGGAGGCAAAGGCGCTCCAATGTGGCAAGTATGACCATACTGAGATAGCCATTCAACAAGGGCTTACAGAGTTTGACATGGAGGACGAGCCCGAAGAATTGCAAGAGGCAATTGAGCAGTTAGATTCTCTGGAGAGTTTCAAAGGCAGTCCGGGCAAACCGATAGAGATTGAAGAAATGATCATGGTGCCCTCCCTTGAGAAGCCACCAATGCTGGAATTGAAAAAGCCGCCTAAACACCTCAAGTACCTATATTTGGGAGACAATGACACTTTGCCCGTCATCATAAGTGCCTATTTGCAAGAGGAAGAGGAGGCAAAGTTGAGGTATGTGCTGGGGCAGTACAAACAGGCCATAGGGTGGACTTTGGCTGACATCAGAGGGATAAGTCCAAGCATCTGCCAGCACCACATTCTTCTGGAAGATGACTCTGTGCCCGTACGTGATCCTCAAAGGAAGCTCAATCCAGCAATGAAGGAAGTTGTGCTCAAAGAGATCAAGAAGCTTCTCAGTGTGGGCATAATCTACCCAGTGTCAGATAGCAAGTGGGTTAGCCCAGTGCATGTGGTGCCAAAGAAGTCTGGAGTTCAAGTCATAGAGAATGAAAGAAATGAGCAGATTGCCACACGACTACAAACTGGGTGGAGAGTTTGCATTGACAACCGCAAACTGAACAAGGTAACCCGCAAGGATCATTTCCCTTTGCCTTTCATTGATGAAATGTTGGAAAGATTGGCTGGGAAGAAGCACTTTTGCTTCTTGGATGGCTACTCAGGGTATATGCAGATATGGGTTGCTCAAGAGGATCAGGACAAAACCACCTTCACCTGTCCTTTTGGCACCTTTGCCTACAGGAGAATGCCCTTTGGCCTCTGCAATGCACCAGGAACCTTTCAAAGGTGCATGATGAGTATCTTCGCTGACCTGCTCAAGAATGGAATTGAAGTGTTCATGGACGATTTCACCGTGTATGGCAACTCCTTTGACTCCTGCCTGGAACACTTAGAGATGGTGCTCAAAAGGTGTGTGGAGAAGAGCCTTGTTCTGAACTACGAAAAATGCCACTTCATGGTCGAAGAGGGAATTGTCCTTGGGCATGTGATTTTAGCTAAGGGCATAGAGGTGGATAAAGCCAAGATCGAAGTCATCTCCAAGCTACCATACCCGAGGAATGTGAAGCAAGTCAGGGGGTTCTTAGGGCATGCTGGCTTCTACAGACGTTTTGTGAAGGACTTTGCCCAAATTGCTCGCCCTTTGACCAGACTGTTTCAAAATGATGTAGAGTGGGACTTTGATGAGGACTGCAAGGCTGCCTTCAACCATTTGAAGGAGAGATTGGTCACAGCGCCTATTATTCAACCACCAGAATGGGGCATGCCATTCGAGCTGATGTGTGATGCAAGTGGATATGCAGTGGGGGCTGTGTTAGGGCAAATGAAAGGGAAAGAAAGGCATGTGATTTACTATGCCTCGAAGACCCTTAATGCTGCCCAAAGTAACTATGCCACGACTGAGAAAGAACTTTTGGCCATAGTCTTTGCCTTTGAGAAGTTTAGGTCTTATCTGCTGGGCAGTAAGACCATAGTGTATACAGACCACGCTGCACTAAAGTACCTCGTGGCAAAGAAGGAGACTAAACCAAGGCTTATTCGATGGATCCTGTTACTTCAGGAGTTTGACATCGAAATTCGAGACAAGTCTGGCAATCAGAACCTCGTTGCAGATCATCTAAGTAGGATTCTCCAGAAAGAAGAGGATATGCCTATCACCAAGACGTTCCCTGATGAGCATCTGTATTCTATAACCACTTTGGGCGAAGAGCCATGGTTCGCTGACCTTGTAAACTTCATGGTTACTGGTATTTTCAGGGACGGCATGACCTACTACGAGAAAAACAAAATGAAGCGTGAGGCAAGGAGCTATGTCTGGGATGAACCCTATTTGTGGAAGAGATGTGAAGACCAAGTCCTTAGAAGATGCATTCCTGAGTCCGAGCAGCAGGGCATAGTGGATCACTGCCACAAGCAACCCTGTGGAGGCCACTTTGGGCCAAGGCGTACAGCAAGAAAGATTCTGGATTGCGGATTCTACTGGAACACTTTGGTTCGAGACTGCTATGAGCTATGCAAGAGATGTGATGAGTGCCAGAAAGAAGGCAACTTGACCAAGCGCAATGAAATGCCCTCTGTGCCCATACTGCCAGTAGAAATATTTGATGTCTGGGGCATAGACTTCATGGGGCCATTTCCAAATTCGCAAGGTAAGGAATATATACTCCTAGCAGTTGATTATGTCTCAAAATGGGTCGAGGCAAAGGCAACCCCCACCAATGATTCGCGCATTGTGGCTGAATTCCTCAAAGGGAATATTTTCACTCGGTTCGGTGTGCCCAGAGCACTAATAAGCGACCAGGGGACCCATTTTTGCAACGCTGTAATTGAGAGGATGTTGCGGAAATATGGAGTCACTCATCGAATCACTTGTGCCTATCACCCCCAGGCAAACGGCCAAGCAGAGCTCTCTAACAGGATTATCAAAGCTATTCTGAGGAAGACAGTTAGGCCAGAGGGGAAAGATTGGGCAGGCAAACTGGATGATGCACTGTGGGCATACCGCACTGCATTCAAGACTCCATTTGGTATCTCCCCTTACCGAATGATATTTGGGAAAGCTTGTCATTTGCCCGTGGAGATAGAGCACAAGGCACACTGGGCGGTGAATAAAGTTAACTTTGATTGGGATCTGGCTGGGAACGAGCGTAAACTTGACTTGGTCGAATTAGAGCAGCTTCGCATTGAGGCGTATGACCATGCTGCCCACTACAAAGAGCGGACCAAGAGGGCTCATGACAAACTGATCAAGAGGAAAAAGATTAAGGCTGGACAGTTGGTTTTACTGTACCAAACAAGAAATCAGTTCCGTTCGGGCAAACTGTCCTCTAAGTGGGAAGGACCCTATTTTGTTCACCATGTCAGCCCAAATGGATCCGTGGAGTTGAAAAGCAAAAAAGATGATGATTATATTTTCAAGGTGAATGGCCATAGAGTGAAGCCCTACTTTGGGCAAGAGAATCTGGAAGGGCAGCTTGCCCTGATTGAGTGAACGAATAAAGCAATTGGGTCCTGCCCGGGACTATAAATAGGGCGCTGGCCAGGAGGCAACCTGGTATGTTTGTATAATTTTGTTATTTCAATTTTTAGATTAGGAATAAACTACTTGCAACAAGGGACTTTGACTATGCCGTGAGAAAGGGTATTGTTTGTTTTTAATTTTGCAGGAGGACTTTGGGCAGACTGAGCCTTTGGGCAAATAGGGACGCAAGTGGGGCAGTTGCGATTTTCAAGGGACTAGAGCCCGTCCCATCAGGGACTCTGCAGTTCCATCCTTATCATAACTCCCCCACGATTATCGATAACTGCCACCCCCAATTTTTCAGCCTTTTTCAAAATTCAAAATAAACATTATATACCTCTCTCTCTCTCTCTCTCTCTCTCTCTCTCTCTCTCTCTCTCTCTCTCTCTCTCTCTCTCTCTCTCTCTCTCTCTCTCTCTCTCTCTCTCTCTCCATATGGTATCTACTCGTGCAAAAAACAAACTCAGAAAAATTCCCACCGGAACCCTAATTGATTTAACCATTGGAACCGCTGCATCCAAACTGAAAAAAAATGGTGTCTCCAAAAAGATCAAGTCCGGCGAAGCCCAAGTCCCGAGCCACCGAAGAAGTCATCCACGTCGTCCCCCTAGTCACCATACTACCAAGCCCAGCCACGACGGAGACGGACAACACCCCAATCGACGATCTGGCCAAAGAGATCGACGAGACCACCAGTGAGAAGGATCTGGAAACCCTAGCCACCGCCGCACAGGAGGAGGAGGGCAAAGCCGCCGTTGATAGCCCCCCGAAAAAGAAGCAGAAAAAGGCGACAGGTAAGGGCAAAAAGAAGGTCTCCCCCACCCCCACTGCTGGATCCACCTCCGACGAAAAAGAGAGGGAAGAATCGACGGCCGCCGGCAAAGCGGCGGCGGAAGAAGAGGAGGAGGAGATTATCAAGAGTCCAGCCCCCAAAAGTAGGACCCGCGCATCCGCCAGAAAGAGGAAGGCGGTTGACACCACGGCGCGCGAAATCGCAGCCCCCAAAACGGTGTGCTTCGAATCGCTCAAACTGATGGGTGTGGAGAAGGAGGTTCGAGGCTATTTCAAGGCCATAGGGTGGTAGCCGTTTCTTGAGTGGTCTGGGAAAATCAACGAAGGCGTCGTGAGAGAATTCTTTGGGTCTTTGGGTATCAAAGAGACCAAGGATGAGGGAGTTATAGGGATTCAATTTGAGTTGTTTGATCGAGGTGTCTCTATTGGTGGTAATGAATTGGATTTGTGTTTGCATATGGCAGGTATTGCAGATCTGAAGTCAAAGGCCTACCAGGAGTCACTGAGGGCTTTGCCAGAGTATACCAAGAAGGAGCTGCAGAAGATCTGGAAGCAGTTGGGCAAAGGAGGTGAGTTCGTGGGGAAAAGCACCAAGTCAATCCAGTTGAAGAGCCATGCACTCAGGGTTTGCCACAGGATCCTGGCCATCAATTTCTTTGGCAAGACGGACACCAGTAGTGCCGTTTCCCATCTGGAACTGGGCATACTGTGGTGCATGCATCAGAAGATCAGATTGCATTTCAGTGCCTGCCTCTGTGCCCAAATGAAGTGGCTGCAAACTCACCCCCTCCAGCGCCTATCATTGGCCCATTTTCCGATGGTGTACGCGGCCAAGATGAACCTGATCAAGAAGGGCAAAGAGATGGAGATGATGGTGGAGGGCAAGTTTGACATCCAGTGCTTCAAGCGCATGCAGGATATTGTGCCTATGGGTGATGGAAGTGTGAAGTTTTTGGAGGAGAAACCAGTGAAGGTAGAGGTGAAGGATTCGGTTGCTGAGGCTAAGGCCAAAGAGGAAGTTGCAGAGAGGCAAAGCGCGATCGAGGCGCGGTTGGACAAGATCGAGAAGGCATTTGGAGATGTGAAGGCGATGATGATCGCATACTTTGACTACTGTGGATTCAGGTACACACCTGCTTCCACCTCCTAATTAGTACCCTCCCTAGTTTTTAGTAGTTGTTAGTTTTTTTTTTAGTATTTTTATTCTTTCTGTTTTTGTTAAGGTCACCCCCGAGTCACTTTGGTTTGGGGGAGACTAGGTTGATCTCCCTGCTGACACACTTTGCCCAGGCAAAGTGTGTGAGGGGGCAGGTGCGCCAACTTTTTGAGTCATAGTCTGGTCGTGGTTAGCCCCTACTGATCTTATTACTTTTGCACACTTTGCCCAGGCAAAGTGTGTGAGGGGGGAAAGGGAAAGGGAAAACCCCTGTTTCTAATCGAGTCAGCATGATTATGTGTCACCTTGGGCAAACATACATACAGTAACTCAAACTTTATAGTTAAGATGCATGAAATAGGGATGATGGAACTGTTCTAGGCAAACTGTGAGAATTGAGCCAACATTGATATATGATTTCTTTCTTTGAGAGTCTGCTGTGATCTTTACAATGCTTGTCTTTTCCTGTTTGCTGAATTGAGTAGTTTGACTGAGTAGGGTTGTTAAATGATTAGGGCATTTTCTTGTTTCAGTTTGCTTGAATAAATAACACTGCCCCTTGCTAGCCCTTTGAGCCTGATTGATTTTCTTTGAGAACCCATTCTGGTATTATGCCCACATTACATAGGCAGCCAGAGACGGCGATTCCGACGTCGCGACCGAAGTCGGCGCTGTCGTTGATCTGCCTGACTGTCCGTAGGCTCGTCGGCCTCTGCACGTTTGCTATTGTGCTCATCGGAGCTGATCTGGGTAGGCGGCGGCTGTTCCTTATTCTCAGGTTCTGGGTTTTTAGGTGGAGATGGAACCTCGGGTTCCACCATCACAGCCTTACCCATCACAGCCCGCCACCTGCCACTTGTGCCAGACGCACCTGACACCGTGGTGCCTTCATTTTCATTCACCATTTTTGATTTTAATCGAGCTTTTCTGCAACTTCAATACCTGATGCTCGATCCTTCTAGCGCCAACTGTTTTGGTTGTTTTTGTACTTGTCGGTAGTATTTGCTGGTAATCGAGGGTTTTGTTAAACAACACAAAATGGTAAATTTGTTATAAGTAAGCTAGCAAAAGGATTAAGTTTCTGCAGAAATCATAAGTAAGAACAAGGATGCTCAAGGCACCTCTTAATTCATATATTCATACTTAGACTTCTTTATTAAAATCAAGGTTTGCATGTCCCTTTTTCTCTATCTCACTCCCTCTATTTATAATACTCTATGCATGGCTTAATTATGCCACCTAATGCCCACATATTGGCCTCTTATTGGACCTCTAGTCCACTAATATGAAGCATTAAATACCCACTAATTTCCCTTAGTGCTTAATCTGCCTCTTTCTCCGTGAAGTCCCAGCTTGTTGGCTGTCATCCCAGGAGCCTCCCCAGGCGATTCCCCTGAGAGGGGAGTCTGATTCTACCGTGCAATCTTTACTGTCCAAGGTCTTTATCTTCTTCTTAGATCTGCTTTTGAGGGTCTCTTTGACTGTACCGGCTGACTTTCTCTCTTGATGACGTGGCCCTTTGATTCGTGACACGTGTCGGTGACCATTTTCTCGGGTACAACATAGGCCCCCAGGAAAATTAGAGTTTTCAACTTTGATTTCCCTGAAGTTTATGGTGGTCTTTCTCGGTTGACTTGTCTTGGAAATAGCATTCTGACTTTCTGTTGGTGGTTGAGACTTCATTTAATTCTGAATTTTACGCCTTTAAAGGCTCTTCTAAACTGGAGTCGACTTCATATTATGGCTTTCACTTGGAACAGAGATGTGTACCCGAATCAAATTACCAGCTTTTCTTCTCGGATTAGGAATCGGACGATGAAAACTAAGCTGCCTCTTCCTTTGTCTTTTTCTCAGAAGTTTCCGGAGCTTGATGGACAGGATATTGCTTTGGTAGATGCTTTTGAACGGGTCTGGACAGTTAAAGTGGAGAAGGATGGTCGACGCCTTGCTCTGAGCGAGGGCTGGAACAAGTTCTGTGAACGCCGTCTTGCCTCGATGGGCGTTACCATCTTCCTGGAGTTGCGTGGGCAGAAGTCTTTTAATATTGGAGTATTTGGGAGGGATGGAGAGGAGATCATTGATCTGGGAACTGATTCTGAAGATAGCTCGATCAATACTGAGCCTGAAAATCTTCCTGTAAAAGATGACTGGGGATATTCTTCCCCGTGAGATTTATCCAGAATATAGGAAATTTGTATTTCCTCTGTTAAATTATGTTTCCCCGGTTTTATTTCCCGGTGAAATGAATAAGAGTTGTTGTTTTTGGAAGACTCTTTTTATTTGTAAATCGTGATAAGTATCAGAAAACTTATCTTCTTAATAAATCAAGAATTTGATAACTAAATAAATAATAAAAGAATGTAGAAAAAGGATTTCTCCTTAACCTGGCTTTTGTCAGTAAACATTTGCCACGTGGCGTTATCCTGGCCAAGTATTCTAGGTTTTACGGGGTAGTGGGAGGACACTTGAGTACGTTTTTCATCGGTAACCGCCCTCTCTCCCCCTTCCTTGATCTCAACCGTCGATCAATTCACGAGGCAGGGTTAACTTTTCAAAACACATTAACCCATTTCAAATTTCAAATTTCACAACTCTTCTTCGATTTTCAGATCTAGAAATCGGTAAGAAGTCTTTTCTCTCTGTAATTTTTCCTGTGTAAATTTGTTAAATTCGTAGTGTAAAGTTCCTTCTACAACCCCTATCATCATGCCAAAATACACGAGAGTTGTTCATCCCAAAGTAACTGAAGAGCCTCACGTCCTGCTCGCTCGTCAGTACAAAGAATTTATGGACAAGGCGGAACCGGCCTTGCCGGAATTCCGACTGGACGAACTAGACGCGGCCCACCCTTACGTTCCTGCTGTGAGGACCATCACAACGGTTCAACCAGATCCAAACCACCAGGATTGGGGCGCGCATGGCCGAGACAGCACGGTGACAGCGGAAGAACTCACCGACTGGAGGGATGACTGGCGGATTCCCTTCAACGTGCATTTGCATGCGCCAGAAGAGGGAGAATCCGCTTGCTGTCCACCTCCAGGCATGGTGTCCATCGGCGTCGACGCGATGGATCAAGGCCTGCGGTTTCCCCTGCATCCTTCAATTTCAGGCCTGTTGAACCGGTGGGGTGTGGCTCCTCATCAGATTCATCCGAACGGGTGGGCTCAGTTGTATGGGGTTTTGACGGTTCTAGGACAAGTGGGATTTTCTCGACCCCTTACGGGGGATGAATTCCATTTGTTCTTTAGCCCGGTCAATTTCCAGAGAGGGTTGTTGGGTGATTACACAGTGCGATGCAGGAAAAACATGGTGAAGATAAAGGAACCGGAAGTTAAAGATCCTACCTGTTGGGATCGATGGTTTTATGTCTCGGGGAGATGGAGAACTCAGACCCGAGAGGGAGAAATTGAAATTCCCCTAACTTATGGCGTTAAAGATGAAAGTAAGTTATACTTTTAAGTTATTTACAGTTTTGACTGATCTAAAATTGTTTTTATGTTTGTAGGTGCCTGGATCTCCAAAACTGACTATAGCATCCCGTGGGATTTGGCTACAGCGAATCTTTTGGCTCAGTGCATCCCTACTACCGAGAGGGACTCGACGTATCTTAACGACGACAGTATTCGTGACGCAGCAGGCCTTTTCTGTCCTCCGTTTATTGAAGACAAACCTTGTTTTGGTAAAGTCTTGTATTTTCTACAGTTTTTGTTTTGTCTTATTTTCTGGGGACATATCCCCCAGGGAAAGATCATCAATTTTTTGTCGGGTGTAATATCTTTACTTTTCCCGGTGCAGAATTTTTCTCTACTGTGTTCGAAGTGAAACCTCCTGATATGGCGGATAACAAACTGTTTGCGAGACTTGGACTCGTGGATGCATCCCAGACGGGGAAAGCCCGTAAATCAAAAACCAGTTCAACCAGCATAGGTGGCCGAGGATCTGCAAAGACTCGGGGTGGAACAGTAGGTGCCCCGGCTTCCCGGACCAGATCCCGAACTGTCTCCGCCCAGGGCGGTGAGACAGATTCTCTGGGGATCATGGGGGTGGTGGACTTCTACAAAGAACCCCCGGCCCCTGCCGATGCTGTGATGACTGATGTTGTTCCCAGCCAGGGTTTGCCTCCCTCCGGGTCATCCACACTTCTACAAGTCAAGCTTGAAGGAGACAAGAAAAGGAAGAAATTTGATGGGGGTATAATTGATGTGACTGAATCACCTCCCCGTGCTGACATAAGTCAGTCTGTTTTTGGAGTTGAGAAAATCCTCTCTGACAAGTAAGTTTTTATTTATTTTATACTCTTTCTTTATCTTTACAAAATATTCAATCTTTACACTTTATTTCTCGGCTAGGTTTTCTCAAGAAAAACTTCCATCAGTGCTCCTTCCCTTCTTCTCTGGCAAAGGCCCCATTGACCCTGTCACTACCCTGGGCAATCCTGTTGGTGATTCAATTGATGCAGTTGGGAGGTGCTGGACCTCAGAGCTCAATGACCTGATGGACCATGAGGAACATGCCTTTTCCCTGGCCCTGAAACTGGCCAGTCAAAGTGCAGTTGCCATCTCTGGTGCACATACCATGGCTGAGAAACTCAGAGCTGAGGTTACCAAGCTACGCATCACCAGCACTGGTCAAGAAACACAAGTGAAGGAGCTCAATGCATCCTACATAGCCGCAGCAGGGGACAGGGATAAGTGGAAGAAGGTTGCAGATACTGCACGGGCAGAGATAGGGAAGCTGAAATCAGAGATGCAGGAAGCTTTGAAAACCATCAAGGAAAAAGAAGAGCAGATTGAAGATGCCCAGGACAGCTTTGTCAGGGAAAAGAAAGAGCTACAGGATGAGGTGGTCAAAGTCACCAAAGAACTGAAGCAGGTCCAGGATAACTTTGCACAGTCCATGGAAAGAGTTGTGGAGCTTGAAACTCTACTGGATTCACCTGCTCACAATACCAGGGTATTGACTGACCTCCTTTATGTAACTGCATATGCTGATCTCATTAGGTCTGCAGCAAAGGAGAAGAATGATGTGGCCAAAGAGTATGGGCTCAAACTCCTAAAGGATCACATGAAGGGATGCACTCTGGATTCCAGAGTTCCTCAACCTTTTATGGATCTGGAAGTTGTCCATGGAATTGACATGACATGATGGCCATCATACAGTCTCCTCTCTATGCCTGGTGAACCTGCAAAGTTAGCTGATGATGCTCCTGTTGATGAGGATGAATTTGATGATGAGGGTATGGATCTACTTGGTGTTGGGCCTGATGGCAAGCCAAAAGATCCTCTGGTAACCCCTGATGATGGTAATTCCACCTCCTGAGTTTTATAACTTAGGAGTCTGCTAAGATGAACCCTACCCTGAGTGTAAAAAGCTCAGGGTTTTTTATGTTTTATTTCTTATTTGGGCCCAAGGCCATAAGACAATATTTGTTATTTCTGTTTGAATTTCAGAGGCAGTTTTTGCCTGGGACAAGTTTTAATATTTTGCTGGTGTGTAATAACTTAGTAAGTTATTTTTGGATATTATCCTTTGGGTCTTTCTCATGGCCCTTCCACCGTTTTGTTTAGGTTTCTTTTTACCACAATTATCTATTATTTTGACAAGTCAGCTTTAGCTTGTTTGGTGAATCATAATTCTTGTAAATAGATAACTTTTGGCTCACACCCAAGTTTTATTTTTAAAACTTTGTTGGGACTCTTTGTGAGTTCTTTGTCTTGCAAAAGTGACTTTTGGATTTAGTTACCTCTTGGAATTCTCTGATTCTGAGTAACATTTTTCTCCTCCATCTCTCCTTCTACACAGACTGACCGATCCTGTGGTTTGTTCATTATGAATACCCTTTTGAGGTTTATTTCATTATGAATACCTCTTAGGATTTTCTTCGGACCTATATCTTCTCCCCGCGCGATTCTTGAGTTTCTTTTACTCTGTTAAATCCGTACGCAGAAAGAAGTGTTCGGCCCCATAATCTACAGATTTTTTGGGTCTTTACCGAACCTTAGTATTCTTCTACGAATACTCAATATTTTTTATTTTTACCGGGAAATTTATTCCTTTCCCGGGGTAATATTTTTCCTTTGTAATAGACAAAATATAACTTTTTAGAACCCATACAAGTATTTTTGGTAAATACTGAGAAACATTATAAAGGTGAAAAAAGGGTTTTACAAAAATAATATCTTTACAAAAAGCCAAAGATTAACCTTTTAATGATAAAATTCCTTTAGATGCAGCGCGTTCCACCGATACTGATCTTTGGTCCCGTCGAGAAGCTCTAACTCGTACGCTCCGTTCTGGAGGCAGTGGCTTACTCTAAACGGTCCCTCCCAGTTCGGCCCTAGTGCTCCCTGGTGCGTTCCTAAGATTTTCTTCAGCACCAAGTCTCCTTCTTGGAATTCTCGCGCCTTTACTTTTGAATTAAATAATTTTGCAATTCTTTGTTTGTTCATAGCATTTAGAGAATCGGAAGCTAACCTTCTTTCTTCAAGAAGATCCAACTCTTTTCGGATGGTTAGTTCATTTTCCGGGGAGATTTCCTGAGCGGTCCGGTGTGATAACACCGTTATTTCCGCTGGAATTACTGCTTCTGTTCCAAAAGCCAAAGAGTAGGGGGTTTCTCCAGTGGCATTTCTAGCTGTGGTACGATATGACCACAGAACCTCTGGAAGTTCATCCGCCCACTTTCCTTTGCGACTTTCCAATTTTGATTTGATGGTATGTTTTAATATTTTATTCACTGCTTCAACCTGACCATTCGTCTGGGGGTGGTAAGGAGTAGAGAATAGCCTTCTAATTTTCCATTTTGCACAGAATTCTTCCACCTCAGCCCCATCGAATTGTTTTCCGTTGTCGGAAATGATTGACTCGGGCAAACCAAATCGACATATAATGTTTTTCCATATGAACTTGATAACCTGCGGTTGATCAATCTTGTTCAATGGTTCTGCTTCGACCCACTTAGTAAAATAGTCGACTGCTACAATCGCATATTTTACTCCGCCCCGTGCGGTTGCCAGTGGTCCGATCAGATCGATACCCCACCGAGCAAATGGCCACGGGCTGTAAATGGATTTCAGGGCTTCTGGGGAAATACGGATGTTAGGCCCATTCGTCTGGCATTTGACACATTTACGTGCGTATCCGACTGCGTCCTTTCTCAGGCTTGGCCAGTAAAATCCTTGCCCCATGGTTTTGTGTGCTAGGGATCTTCCCCCCGCATGGTTTCCACACACACCCTCGTGTATTTCTTCCAGGATTTTAAATCCTTCTTCCTTCGACACACATTTTAGTAGTGGAAGGGAGTAACTTCTTCGGTATAGTTGTGTATCTATTAAAGTATACTTTGCCGCTCGGGAGCGAAGTTGTTTTGCTTCGGTTTTATCTGCTGGTACTTCCCCGGTATCTATGTACCGTTGAATGGGAATCCGCCAGTCTTCTCCGGCCCCAGTGAGTATTTGCATTTGCATTTCTCTTTGTTCTATTGACGGGGACATTAATTTTGTCAACACAATATTTGAGAAGTCTGCTGAGCCCTCAGCTGATGCTAATTTTGACAGGGCGTCTGCTTGTGAATTGTGTTCCCGTGGGATTTGTTCGATTAGAACTTCAGGGATTTTTTCACAAAGTTCCCATACCAATTTTAGGTATTTTATCATTTGTTCCCCTCTGGCCTCGTAGTCCCCACTTACATGGTTTACTACTAGCTGAGAGTCCATAAACACATGGAGTTTCCTGGCCCCGACGGCTATAGCTAATTCCAACCCAGAAATGAGAGCTTCGTACTCTGCTTCATTGTTCGATGTGGGGAATTCAAACTTTACCGCATGGGTTACTGAGTCCCCATCGGGACTGAGTAATACCACCCCTGCCCCCGAGCACGCGGTGGTAGATGATCCATCTACGAACAGCTGCCAGGCGCGTGCTTGATTCTGGGATTTCTCAGGGAAAGTTAATTCCACAATAAAATCTGCCAGGGCTTGTGCTTTGATTGCTGTCCTCGGGGCGAAAGTTATGTCATATTGACTAATTTCTAACGCCCAACGCAGGAGTCTCCCGGAGATATCTGACCGGTGCAATACTTGCCTTAAAGGCATAGTAGTCAAAACTTCGACGGGGTGCTCAAATAAGTACGCCCGGAGTTTTCTAATTGACACTATTAAAGCAAATGTTAATTTTTCCAGTGGAGTGTATTTAATTTCTGCCTCATGTAATACTTGACTCACGAAATAAATCGGGAAGTGTTGGATTCCTTCCGCTCTTGTCAAGACTGCACTGATGGCATGCTCTGAGGCGGCCAGGTATAAATACAACTTTTCTCCTGGTTTAGGTGCCACAACTACTTTCGGATTGGATAAGTATTCCTTTATCCGTACAAAATCTTGTTGGGCCTCCTTTTTCCAGTGAAATTCCTGTCCTTTGATGGAAGCAAAGAACGGTCGAGTTTTATCTCCCAGGCAAGAAATGTATCTGTTCAGGGCGGCTAGACGACCCGTGAGTCGTTGTACGCCTTTTACGTCCCGGGGCTCTTGCATGTCCAAGATAGCTTGGACTTTGGTAGGGTTGGGCTCAATGCCTTTTTCGCTAACCACATGCCCCAGGATCATCCCTTTTTTTATTCCGAAGTTACATTTTTTGGGGTTCAATTTCATATTATAATGCCCCAGAATTTTGAAAACTTCTTCGAGGTCTTTGACATGATCTGATTCGTTTTTACTTTTTACAATAATATCATCAATGTACACTTCCATGGTTCTACCAATTAATTCAGAAAACATTTGGTTTACCAACCTTTGATAGGTGGCCCCAGCATTCTTCAGGCCAAACGGCATTCTTTCCCAGCAATAGATCCCTTTCTCTGAGTAGAAAGCCGTATGTTCAATGTCATCCGGATGCATAGGAATTTGGTGGTATCCGGCCTTAGCGTCCAGTGTTGAGAATATCGCGTGACCTGTCAAATTATCAACCACATGGTCGATGTGCGGCATGGGAAAAAGGTCTTTCGGGCAAGCATTATTTAGGTCTGTAAAATCTATACACAAACGCCATGCCCCGGCCGTTTTTGTCACCATTACCGCATTGGAAAGCCAAGTGACATCACTCGAAGCTTTCCTGACCAGTTTATTTTCAATTAGTTTATCTACTTCCCCGGCGAGTGCCTGGCACTTCTCGGGGCCCATTTTCCTACGCTTCTGCGCAATTGGCCTTTTGCAGGGATCTATTTTCAATCGATGGCAGGCATGTTTAGGATCTATCTTTCCTAAATCCGCACTGGACCATGAGAAAGTGGAGATATTCTCTTTTAGGAATTTTATCAGATCGTTTCTGACAGTGGATTCCATATGAGACCCCACAAGTATTTGTTTTTCGGTTTGCTATAGGTCTACAATTATAGAGTCCAGAGTTTCAACCATCTCTACAACGGGTGCTTTTTTGCATTGATATCCTCCCCGCGAGCCCCAATCCTCTAAGTTCGCTTTGGGTTTAGGCTGTTTTTCCCCAGGAGATGCTAAGTCCTTACTGGGTTCTTCTTCGGGGGGTTTATTCATGTCATCCGAGGGGATCTGAAGAACTTCTCCGCGCGGGTTTTTCCTGGGAGAGCTCATTCCTTCCTCGGGTATTTTAATGATATCTTTAATGTGATCAATTTGTTTTACGTTGCTTTCCTCCAAATTGATTTGGGGAATGTTAGCTTTTTCTTTGATTTTAGTTTCATCAAGATCGCGAAAATACATCAAAGTCTTCTTAGCCATTACTAGGTCCCCCCTGACGGTGCCAACTGCACCGGAGGGTGTTGGAAACTTGATACAGTAGTAATAGGACGAGGCGACTGCTTCAAAAGCGTCCAGAAAGGGCCTGCCTAACAAAGCATTATAGCCACTAACCTTATCTACTATTACAAACTTAAGATTCCTAACCATCATGACTTCAGGATTCTTCGCGTCCATCATTTCCACCGGGAGAATGATTTCTCCGTAGGGAATGACTACATCGTCACCAAAACCTTTTAACACCATATCGCACGGGTTGACATAGCGCGCTAGCTTCCCCATCAGGTCTAGGGTCTTTTTGTACAGAACATTGAGATGTGCGCCATTGTCTACCAGTGTGCGAGACACGTCCAGGCCGAGGATTCTTGCTTTTATCACTAAAGGCACATCCTTTGGGAACTTTGTCTCGGCTCGATCTTCCGGGGTGAAAGTTATCACCGCCGTTTCACTGATTGTTGCTTCTTTTGACGGGGCAGTTTCATACCAAACTTCCCACATCTGGAAGTCTCTTTTCCTCTTGCGGTGGCTTTCCTCATTTACTGGCCTCAAACCGCCGATCATCATGATCTGGCCCACTCTCGGTGGGTCTGGAGCTACAGGAGGCGGTGGTGGAACTAGTGCGGGAACTTCCCGGGGAGGAGGCCCCTGCGGATTTCCCCCAGCACCTGGCCTGGGCAAGAACTGCCATAGCTTCCCATCCTGAAAAAGTTTCCACAACAGTTTTACCAGTTGTCTGCACTGGCTGGTGTTGTGACCAATCTTTTCATGAAAGGCACACCATTTGTTGGGATCCAACTTGTCCGGGGGAGTTAGGATTGGTGGTGGTTTTACCAACAGATCAGTTTTTTGCATGACCATGATATTCAAAATATCTGCTGGTGTATGACCAGTCTGAGCAGTGAGTTTTCCTTCCAACTCACGGATCTCATCCACTCGTGGATCACTTGGCCTAGGGCCTGGTTTCTTGCCAATATAGTTTGGCCTTCGATCGGAGGAAAAAGGAGGTTTTCTCTTTTGCTCGGGGGAGTGTCCCCCACCAGCAACAAGACGCTGGTACGCCACTTGGGCCCCAGCTTTCCTCTTAAAATCCTCATACGATCGGGGATAGTTTAGCATTGCAGATTTAAACAACTTAGAGTTTCTTCTCAAACCTGCCAATACGGTGTGAAGTTTGAGGTTATCGGCAATCTCTTCTCCGCCCGCCATCAGTAGTTCCCCCACGCGATCCACATAAGATTCGTCAGTTTCGTTCTCACCCTGTTTGACTCCAAGTAGATTCTGACTATACTCCATATAGGAAGCTTTGGATGCACAATACGACACAAACCATTGTACCAAGTCGTCAAAACACTTAATAGAATGTGTAGGTAAGCTGACGTACCATTGGTGAGGAGTATCGCCCAGGGTGAGTGGGAACAATTTGCACCGGGTAGCATCTGTGGCTCCTCGGCCGGACATATATGTCCTGAATCTGCTCAAATGCGCTTCTGGATCAGTCTTGCCGTTGTACAAAGTGGTTTGCATGGGCTGAATTTCCAGTTGCATGGGAGCTTGTTCAACCTCGGGAGCCAAGGGATCGTTATGACGACCTGTCGGGGCGGCGAGAATTTTATTTTCGTTCAATCGCCTTTCTAGTTCAGAATACTTCTGCCTTAAATCGGCCAGTTCAAGATCAGCACCGGGGGCTCTGTGGGCCCTTGCCGGTGAGAAGTTCACACGTTGCCCGTGCATGTCACTTCTACTTGCCTGTCGATGAGGATCAGTAGAAGTAGCTACTGATTCGGCTCTTTTATTTAGATCTAAAGCCCGACGTGTTCTGCGGTTTCCCCGGGGAGCACGTCTAGCTCGCTCAGGGCCCTTCCCTGGATTTTCCCCGGCGGGTGCATGCATGCCCCCCACCGGGATCACAGGGGTTGTCATCACATATTTTAGAGACATCAGTTCTGCCACTGCTTCATCTATTTTTTGTGGAGTATCAAGACTTGCGAATCTGATCGGAGGCGGAACCTTGGGCGTCGACGGCCCTCCGATATCGTAAGGATGGAGACGGCGATTCCGACGTCGCGACCGAAGTCGGCGCTGTCGTTGATCTGCCTGACTGTCCGTAGGCTCGTCGGCCTCTGCACGTTTGCTATTGTGCTCATCGGAGCTGATCTGGGTAGGCGGCGGCTGTTCCTTATTCTCAGGTTCTGGGTTTTTAGGTGGAGATGGAACCTCGGGTTCCACCATCACAGCCTTACCCATCACAGCCCGCCACCTGCCACTTGTGCCAGACGCACCTGACACCGTGGTGCCTTCATTTTCATTCACCATTTTTGATTTTAATCGAGCTTTTCTGCAACTTCAATACCTGATGCTCGATCCTTCTAGCGCCAACTGTTTTGGTTGTTTTTGTACTTTTCGGTAGTATTTGCTGGTAATCGAGGGTTTTGTTAAACAACACAAAATGGTAAATTTGTTATAAGTAAGCTAGCAAAAGGATTAAGTTTCTGCAGAAATCATAAGTAAGAACAAGGATGCTCAAGGCACCTCTTAATTCATATATTCATACTTAGACTTCTTTATTAAAATCAAGGTTTGCATGTCCCTTTTTCTCTATCTCACTCCCTCTATTTATAATACTCTATGCATGGCTTAATTATGCCACCTAATGCCCACATATTGGCCTCTTATTGGACCTCTAGTCCACTAATATGAAGCATTAAATACCCACTAATTTCCCTTAGTGCTTAATCTGCCTCTTTCTCCGTGAAGTCCCAGCTTGTTGGCTGTCATCCCAGGAGCCTCCCTAGGCGATTCCCCTGAGAGGGGAGTCTGATTCTACCGTGCAATCTTTACTGTCCAAGGTCTTTATCTTCTTCTTAGATCTGCTTTTGAGGGTCTCTTTGACTGTACCGGCTGACTTTCTCTCTTGATGACGTGGCCCTTTGATTCGTGACACGTGTCGGTGACCATTTTCTCGGGTACAACATCAGGCAAATCAGAGCCCACGCTTGGGGACAAGCGTATCCAAGTGTGTGCAGTTCTGATGAGCCATTTTATTTGCTCATCTTAGAGCACTTTTACACCCTTTATTGAGTCAGTTTGAGTCGTTAACGTGTCTGGGAGGGCACAATTAGGTGTTTGGACAGAGTGTGTGTTGATGCAGGTAACAGGTGGCGCACTGGGCAAAAGAGGCAAGGAACCCCCCTTCTTTGGGCAAATCAGATTCTGGAGCGGTAGTGACAAGCAACAGTTTGACCACATCGGGCAAATGGGTAAAGTCATGAAGCAGAAGACCCAGAATTCCTACCAAGTACCGTGCCTGGTCCGACCACCTGTGGAGGAGAAGAATTACCTGCAGACTTCGATTTGGGCAGAGAGCGGTTGTTGACAGGAGATTCGCTGCGGGCAAGCTGGCAGCATACCAGAATCCCTGGATTCGGGGGATTTGACTTATCCCCCAACCCATTGACCAAGGACGCCTATTCCTAAGGGGCGAGAAACAGCCGCTGCAATTCAAAATTCAAATTCGAAGTCTATTAAAGAGGGGCGCGACGGGCAGCAGAAAAAAACACACAATTACGCATCGAGAAATCGAGAGAGCCGCCGGTCCCGAAGTTCGCCATCGCCGCCGGAGGAGTCGCCGGAGAAGAGATCGGAGTTGTTCGTCCGAGTCTCTTTATTTGTTTGCAGTAGATCCGACCTTCGGGTCGAGAAACAATTTCGTTTATGTTTTGTTTTTAAGTTTTTAATTCCGTATTTCAATTCCTTCAAAAACGTTTTACGATTTGAAGTCATGATTAATATAGTTTGTTTTCCCTTATTTATTTCGTCTTTTAATTTTTGTATGAGTAGCTAAATTCATTGTGCATCTGGGCAGGGACGGATCGAGGGTGATTTAGGGTTTTAGTTAGGCCGCGAGGTTGGAGGGGCTGAACTAACCGGTTGGGTGTTTGTTCCCGAGGCAAAGTTGGTTGAGGTTTATTTCTGGGGAGTATGGGCAAACTAGGACGACCACTAGTGAACCTTTACAAACTGGGATACTGGTGATTGGCAAACCGCATAGATGTACCTTGTAGTATTGTTGCGGGCATAGCACTAGAACTTGCAGGAGATGCGGTCGTATGTTTCGAGCATGCTATTGGCCGAGCGGGTCTGTCTAGAGGGTAATGCGGGTTTGGGCAAACTAGATCCATGTTTGGTCGCATAGGTTATCGAATTGTTCAGATCCAGGGGTTTAGGCATAGTTATTAGCTAGCCTTCACTTTACACAGTAAGGATAGATGAGGGGTGGGGCAATTGCTGGGCGTGACGCAATAGGACCACAGCCTTCACTTTACACAGTAAAGATTAATGATTGGATTAAAAATACACAATTCTCTAATTTTATAAAATATACTCCATATTAAAAGTGATTTAAGATTAATGATTGGATTAAAAATACACAATTCTCTAATTTTATAAAATATATTTCATATTTTATCAGCTTTAATAATAACATGACAATTTTATTTAAATGAACATTTTACTACTCTATATTTTATCAGCTTTAATAGTAACATGACAACTTTATTTAAATGAACATTTTACGATAAAATAACTCTAAAAAAAGAAATAAATAATTTTACATTTTACGATAAAATAACTCTAAAAAAAGAAATAAATAATTTTACTCCATCGTCCAAAGACAGTTGTCATACTTTCGATAAAATAACTCTAAAAAAAGAAATAAATAATTTTACTCCCTCGGTCCAAAGACAGTTGTCATACTTTCCTGGGGTGTCCAACAATAGTTGACACACCCCAAAAAAGGAAATAATTATTCTAATTTTTTAATTTTAATATATAATTTTATTCTACTTTACCTCACTTACTTTTTAAACTTTACTCACAACTACTTTACTTTTCACTTTTAAAATATATTTTAATCTTTACTTTTCAATTAAAAAATAAAAAAATAATAATTTTCTTAAATTCCGTATCTAGAAAAGTATGACATCTATTAATGGCCGGAGGAGAGGGAGTACTTTTTTACTTTAATTTTTTTTTATCTTTACTTTATTCAATTATTCTTTGAATTTATTTACCATCACTCTATTTTTTTAACTTAAAATTATAGTCTTCATGATTAAAAATTAAAAAATTATATATTTTTTTAATCGACCTGTCTAAAAAAAGGAAGCTGATACGGTTAATTTTTGACATTTGGAATTTATTTGTTTAGTTATTTTTCATTTTTAGTTTTTAGTTTTTCGCACGTGGTCAAAGGTAATGGAGAGCAGTTACAGATTTAGTCATTTTCTTGTGCCGAAATAGTTTTAAATTTTGAAAAAAATTGTTTTTAAATAATTTAATTAAATATATATAAATATAATCTTAAAAACTTATTATTTTTTTGGAAAGGGTACTTTTTATTTTAAAAACATTTATTTTTCAATAATTTATTTAAATATATAGAGTAAATATAATTTTTTTTGCGTAAAGAGTTCATTATTTTGAAAATTTTTGTTTTTAAAAATAATTTAAATAAATATATATAGTGTATATAATTTTAAAAACTTTATTGTTTTGCGTAAAAAAAAATTTTAAAAAAAATTGTTTTTAAATAATTTAATTAAATATATATAATAAATATATAATCTTAAAAACTGTATTTTTTTGCGTAAAGAGTACTTTTTTATTTTAAAAACATTTGTTTTTAAATAGAGTAAATATAATTTTTTTATGTAAAAAGTTTATTATTTTGAAAAAAATTGTTTTTGAATAATTTAAATAAATATGTATAGTGTATATAATCTTAAAAACTTTATTTTTTCTGTAATTTTTTTTACTTCTTTTACAAATTTTAAAAATTAAAATACCTTATTTAGTAAAAAATAAAAAATAATAATAATTGATTTTTATAAATAAAATTACTGTACATGAAATATTATCAATTATAATATACACAATCTATATTTCATTATTATTTATTTAAGAAAAAAATAAATGTATTTATTTTTCAAAGAATAAATTTATTTTTTTATTTAGGTCAATTGTACAAATTTAAATACTCACACACGATTTTGAACTGTGAACCTTACATACTCAAGTAAGCTAACAACCTTCCACAAAGAGATCATTTTAATGTAGTTTACAATAAAGTATTTTAAAATTTGAAATGAACGTCAAATTATTTTTTTGTTTCCATGTGTGATTTCATTTTTCAATATCTATAAATTAGATTTTAATCAACTAATTACTATAATTTAATTTAATATTATTCAATTAAAAAAATATAAATGTATTTATTTTTTAAATAGATCAATGTTTTGAAAACTTCACATATTTTGCATGTGTGTGTTAATAAGTGTATTAGATTGTGATTTCATAAGATTTTTTTTCGCATTTCTATATGTTAGAGGGTCACATATTTCACATGTATGTCTATTAAAGGTGTGTATTGAATTATGATTTCATAAGATTTTTTCATCAACTATATATTAGAGTGGTATGTTGGATTATGATTTTAAAAGATATTTTTTGAAACTTTAAAAGTTCTTAAATTTAAAAAGTCTATAGACTGAGACTCTATGCAAATTTTGAATGGTTTTTTTAATTGATTTGTATATATGAATTTTCATTTTGAGAGAACTGTAAACAAAAATTATTAAGTTAAGTGAACTTCCCTACACTCTGACTTATTGATTCAAATTAATATGAATATATAAAAAAATCGTATTATTTAGAAAATACAAAAACTATTATTATTTATTATTATTATTCTCATTTTTATTATTTTATACTTGACTTCATATTCTCATTTTTATTATTTTATACTTGACTTCATTTTTTAAATACATTAACGATACTCTTTTTTCATGTATCAACTTTCATTATTTGTTAAATTACAATTTTTTCTATTTCATATCGAGATTTTCTACTTAAATATTAAACAATATACAATTTTAAATAAATAGTTATAACCAATTTTTTAATTAAATTAAATATTAATACTAATAATATTAATTTATAATATTTTGATTTATTGTTAAACAAGTCTTTATATTAATAATCATAAAAATAATTTATTATAAATATTATGTATAAATAATTATTTTAAAAAAATATATGATTAGTCTAATTTTTTCAAATAAAATTTTGATTATTTGTCTAAAAACTATTTTAATAATGTGGAATGTAAACTTTTACAATAATTATCAGCACTACATTAATAGAAAAAAAGAATTAAAAAAGAAATCGATAGAAATATATTAAAATAAAAATAATTATTATTACAAAGTAAACGCATGTCATATTTTTTTTGATGGAAATGTATAAAAGATTTAGTACCAATAATATTATTACAACCTGCCAAATGTCATGTTTTAATTGGAAGTGTCACACATTGGTTACACTTTGTGTATATATAGCCTTTTCTCTCAAAAAGGATGTGAAAAGAAAAATTAGTACTATTATCGAAGGAGCGTGTTTGGACTTTGGTTGTCCAACGCATCTCGAAACATGAAAAACTGCAACAAGCGAATCTGCGTTGACACCACCGCCGTCGTGTTGCCAGCCATCATCCCCGACGCGCCGCCGAGAGAGGGCCTTCCTCTCCCAGACACCATTCTAGTCGGTGAGATTTTCCGACGACTTGAGCTGGATTCACTTTGCACGCTGGCTTGCGTGTGTCGGACCCTCCGTTCAATGGTGTCTCAAGCTCTCTCCACTCTCCCTTCTCTCGATCTCTCTGTAAGCTTTTTTTTACCGACTAATTAATTTAGCTCTTGTTCCAAATTAAGCTTCTCGCCATGTATTTTTGGGATAATTACTAAAATGAAGCTTTGGGGTGATTTTAGAAAACCCTAATTTAGATGAATATCTTGATTTGTTATTTTGCTGGATTTATTTTTGGTTTAGGTTAAACCTCCCTTTTAAAAAATAACATTATAATTTAGTACTTATTTGATTCTGGGAATTTTGAGGATTTTTTTTGGCTTATTCATTAGGATTGTGTTTTTTTATGATAGGCATTTTCTCCCGATGGAGCACTTGTTCGTCACATTGTTCCCAGGCTGAGAGAAATTACGAGTTTAACTATTGATTGTCTCCACTTGGACGATTGCTCGGTGGTAAGCGTTCTTGGACCTCACATACAAGAATTGAATTTGCTCAAATGTGCATCGCTGTCATATCATGTCCTTGCTTCGATCGGAGAGACGTGCCCTGATTTAAGGTACAATCTCCGTTGCTCTTGAAATGCTTAAAATTTTAATGATAATGCTTTTGAACATTTGAACATCATGTTTTGATTCGGCACTATGATTGATACCCAGAATATGTTCTTATATCAGGACTCTTGTCCTGGAGTTAGCAGGGGAGAGCTCACCCGAAACCCTTAGGAGAAACCTCAACAAGATGCTGGCAAATTTGCTCTATTTGGAGGTATTTGTTTTTACCGTCAATGTCATGATATCTTGTAAATTGACTTCGTAGAATCTTCGAATTGGTTATTTAATTTATAGGGGTGTCAAAACTGGTCACGTTCAGATGGAAAAATTACAAAATAGACAATTTAGCTTCCATGTCCTCTTTGATTTGGTCCTATTTTCGCTGGAACCTTCTAAACCCATTTGGCTTTTAATACGTGATGATCAACTGAGGTATGAAATTGGGGGTTGCTCCCTTCATTTTTTGTTGTTCTGGGGTGAGAAGGGTAAACATAGCTACCATCTCAATTTCATCTTTGATCAATCTCGAGCCAATATTATGAAAATTGCCAAATTTTGACTGTTTTAGATATCAGATGAATATGGGACCAAATCAAATAAGATGTGAAATTCATAGAACTATTGTATTAACAATAATTCAAACATTGAGTCACATGACCAATTTGACATTTTTTTTCCAATTGGATCATAAGTTAATTTAACGAACATGTAACTTTGGCAGAACTTAAGCATAAAAGTCCGCGGAACAGAACATGACGCGCACGATTTGGCTTGCTTGGATCTCTCCCTCCCGAAGACGCTTAAATTTCTAAAGTTACAGCCAGTGAATGAACATGATGCTTGTTGGTTTCTATACAAACTAAGAGACGAAAGTGAATTTCCAAGAAGAACTATGAATCCAAATATCACGCGTCTCTCTCTTGTCTTGAACGTCATATCCGATTCCCTCATGACCACCATCACCATCTCACTTCCCCTTTTAGTCGAGCTGGACCTTGAAGACAGACCATGCTCAGAACCAAAACTGCCTTGCGACTTGACCAACAATGGGCTCCAGTCGTTAGGCTCCTGCCATTATCTCACCCGTCTCTCGATCGTGAGGAGCCGACTGAATTATCCAGTTTCTTTTAAAAAAATAAACGACATGGGTCTATTGCTCCTTGCTGAGACTAGTGGCTCCCTAGAGATTATAACCCTCACTGGGTTTTCTAAAGTAACCGACGCTGGATTTTCATACCTTGTCCAAAAGTGTCGCAATTTGAAGAATCTCGAAATCCGAAACGCACCTCTGCTGTCGGACTTGGCTTTTCACGACACTTTTAGGGCCGGATCCCGTCTTGTAGAGCTGAGATTACGCTCATGTAATCTCATAACTAGCGAAGCTATAACAGAACTAGCTTCATCTAGTACTTTGGAGATTTTAGATACGTTCAGTTGCAAGAGCATAGCCGACAGGTGTCTAGACTACGTGTCGAAAATCCGAACACTGACCTCACTTAACCTTGGAGGAGCTGATATTACAGATAGCGGTCTTCGTTATTTAAGTAAAGGTGATCTACCCTTGTCTAGTTTGTGTTTACGAGGTTGTGTGAGAGTTACCGACAGAGGGATTATTTGGTTACTCAATGACAGGGCAAGAATCAAAAAGACGTTATCGTCTCTGGACGTGGGCCACATGCCGGGAATATCAGATAAGGGTGTTTGTGCGATTATTTCGGGCGGTGATGGGATAACCGAGCTGAGCATGAGGTATTGTTTTCACGTGACTGACACTTCTTTTAGGGCATTGGCTGCCGGGAAGTGCGCTGGGAAAAGTGTTCTCCGGAAGCTCGATATTAGTCACTGCGTGAGATTCTCGGTTGAAGTTGTAGAGTTGATAGAGAGGCCGTTTTTCCGCGGGCTGAGGTGGCTAGGGGTTGGTGGTACTTCTTTGGTGAAGAAAGGTGGTTTTGGGGTGGTTTGTGAAATGAGGCCGTGGCTTACTGTGTGTTTTGAGGATTGTGAGATTGGGTGTCGAGATGGTTGGCAATTTCACAAATATAATGATACCAATTGATCATTATTATTAGATGTATTTTCAGTGTGTAATTTGCTGAATTCAAATTTTTGATACGAGAACAGGCAACTACAAATTGGGTCAGAGAGGATGTTGATTTGATCACTTGAATTTTAATTTTGTAAAAATGAGTGCTTCCATGTATAGACGACTTAAACCGAGATGAATCAAAAGATGGAAAAAAAAACTACTTCATATTTCACGTCAAGGAAAAATAAAGAACTACTATTTCCGCGTTAAATGATCCCGAGAGGCCTTTACATGAGTAAGCATAGGGGTAGGGTTGTAGCATTCAGAAAACCAATAAGCTTTTACATAAAAGAACTCCGACCAGACCTCCGTCTGTGCCTCTCCTCATCTTTGTTATATAGGAGCTGAACTTTATCCGCAACTTTGTTCATTGTGCTGTCAGACAACCAAAATGAAGATTATACTATGTCAGATGCAACGAGCTACGTGAAATTAGTACATACAATGTCGAGCTTACAAGTTCATGATAAGAGTAAAAAAATTCTTTTAAACTTTATTTATTTATTTGGCAGTAAAACATCAACATATCTTCAGTTAACATAAATATTGAGAAAATAGAAAGCCTTATATAGCCATGTACCTTGAGCAATCGGTGAACATGGCAAGATAAGTTATCAATAGCGTATCATTGTATTCCTGGAAATGCGCAATAAAGGGATCAGTAAAAATAGAAACTTACAAAAAATAGACTATCGGGAATTTAAGTAAATCTGCTTTAGATTACTAGAACTAGAACCAGTAAATAACTTCTGGGGTATAAGAAATTTATGAAAGTGCACAATGATTACTTTATTAATGTGGAAAAAATTGAGAAATCACTCACCATCAAGAAATCATCTTGGAATTTTTCCGATTCAATGGCTGGTAATCTTCTCAAGAGACTAGATACTTGCCTTAGCAACGAATTCTCACTGGGAGTATCCCCTGAAAGCAGCAGCAGCAATGCCATGAACATCATACAAACATGCTAATTCAAGCATAAAGACTGAACTGGTTGTTAGAGCCAACAAGGATTCTGTTTCTTCACTTGACCAAATAGAACAAGGAAACTGCGGATTTCAATAACAAAAACCAGATTGAAAAAGATATACCTTTCTCTGTGGAAAGAAGATACTCATGAAGCACTCTGATTCTGCTATTCAGCATTTTGACAGCACTGTGTATGCCAGTGAGGTGAGCAGACACTACAAAAGAGATGTCAAACTGTAAGTCCTAAACAATAACCATTACAATCAATCAAATACAGGGGATACAAATATAGTGACAAATCGAACTGGACATGAAGAGCTTATGCCAGCTCCTTGAAAAAATACTCACAGTGTGCTGAGCCCCCGTCAGCTGATTTGAGATGTGCAACATGATCGACTGAAATTCGTTCAGCTTCCACTGTCTAGCAAAACAAAAAATGGAAAGGAAATTTCCTTATGCAGTGTATTGATTTTGATCGAAGAACTCTAATAAAAAAAAGTGAGAACGCCATTCATACCTCTATAGTGTAGCTCGACTGAACAAAAATAAGCTGGGGATTGCCATCGATAACATGCAACTCTGAAATGGTTATATTTGGCATATTCAAAAATTAGAAACAAATACTTTACACCAACAATTTTGTAATTTTAAATTGTACTAGTAGAGGATCTTCTAATTATCTGGTGGCATGAGTTGCAGCAGTTCACAATTTGGCATAACATTATTTACGGAGCCTATTCTACTAGATCAACCCACAGTTACCCAAAACAAGGAATTTTCCAAAAGCTACAAGCCTCGGTTCAAACAAAAATCGGTAGCTCAAGCTCACAATCTAAATATAGGAAACGCCAAACAGAGTGTGAGACGAAGATAAGAAATGCATACCACTTTCATAAATTGAAACAGGCAGCTCTTTCTTCTGTGCAGTGTTAATTGAAGGATTGAGAAGAACATATAGTGGGCTCTCATTTATATCCATCAACTGCAAGAAACAAATACTCGTGAGTCGTGACTGATAATTCTCTAATTCATTCTAAGTTTTCCCTGTTTTGAAAATCAGGTCAATTGCTGTATTACAATGAACTGAAAATACTCACGGATTTGTGAATATTCATATCAGATTCTACTGCATCGCTTCCGGTTGAGTACCACCCGAGAACGTAAAATTGCGGGAATACCTTCTTATCTGCATATACATGAAATCGACAGTAATCAATATCGATCATCAATTTTAAATTGAAAACCTAACCAACACACAGCTCTATTTAGGGGGATGGAGAATTTGGGATTACGCACAGAGCTCTTGCTTTTTCTCGAGAAAAGCGCGGTCGAGTGTGTGGGTGGAGTCTTCGTAGAGTAGCTCGAAGCTGTTGAAGATCTCGACGGTGCGGCCGTGCTGAACGCCGATGACGCATCCGAATACTCGGGGCGGCGGCGGAGCGGTTTCGTCGGAGTGAGGCGGAAGGGACTGGGACTTGACTCGAGTGCAGTGATCGGAGATGTTGAGAATGACGAGTGGGTGGAGCTTAAAAGTAAGGCCGCTGCTCGACGACGAGGTCATTCTCTTTTTCCTCTTAATTTCTCTGCAATTTTTGGTTTTGATTTTTAGGAAAGGGTTTTCGAGCTCTTTAACCTCTCATTTATAAACGAAGTGGGGCCGCCGGCCCAAGTACACGACTGAGGTAATTTGATTTTATGCTTAAAAAAAATGAGTTTTTAGCGTGAGTAATTGAAGGTTAAACTTTTATTCACTTTTTACCTCCCTTTCAAATTAATGATCACTAATTTAAAAAATAAAAAGATCAAGTCAAAATAAGCATGAAAATATGAAGAAATTTGATTTATTAATCAATCTTAAATGCTTACATTATACTTAATCTCCAAAGTAAATAAATTACAACATAGGAATCTAAGTCTTTAAAATGTTTACTTCGTAATTCCTATCGAAGTATTCAGGTCTTCATGCTTTGATTGGGGAGAAATTTGGTGAATTGATTGACAACATTATCCTCGGTCATCAATTTAAGACAAAAAAAGTACTACTATAGTATTGATTTTGTGATTAAAAAAAAAAGGTGACCATTAATATAAAACAAAATATATTTATATTAAAAGAGATCTAATAAGATCTAATATTGCAAAATGGATTGAACAAGAAGATATGAACTAGAGAAATATTTGGGAGAACTGGTGAGTATTTTTATTTTCTCTACACATCCACTGTTTATAGAATTCCCAACACATGACAATAAAAAAATAACTTTAAATAATTCTTCCAAGACTAAGTTAATCCTACAAGTCAAAAATAATTCTCTATTTAATTTCGCCAAAAAATGTGTTACTGCGTTCATGATGTTGGGATCGTACGATCCAGGATGGGTCGGGTGAGC
The DNA here is from genome assembly GCA_954870475.1 of Euphrasia confusa. Taxonomy (NCBI): domain Eukaryota; kingdom Viridiplantae; phylum Streptophyta; class Magnoliopsida; order Lamiales; family Orobanchaceae; genus Euphrasia; species Euphrasia confusa. The sequence goes on from OX940961.1 coordinate 18,953,648, forward strand.
CAAGTGCAAATTGGTTTTGTCTTCGTTGGTCTATATATATATGGTACCCGCTTCATCGGATGTTAATTAGTTCATCTATCCCACCATTTATATATGAATCCTGAAGTCTGTTACATGCGCTAAAAATTGAAGTTGATCCAACAGTTGAGTAGTTCTGAATGTCAATTCTCAAAGTTCGCAATGATATCAGTTTTTTTAAACATTCTTTCCCATTTTTGATCAACTCTCTTTCAATACTTCTCAAACTAACACTCATGTAATAAGGGAGAAAAATAAAAGTACCATTATGCATATAGTGGACATGCTTATTTGCCATCTCATATAAAAAACGTGCTTTTCTACACTAAAAAGCGGTGATCTACCGAAATTGACCTTGCAATTCGACAAATATAATTCGACAAACATTAATTCAACAAACATAATTCGACAAAACATTAATTCGACCCACATTCGACATGGATTCGACATAGATTCGACACGGCGAATTCGACATGGCAAATGAAATTCGACCAACAACGTATCGAATTCACATTCGACAAACAATTCGATATATCGAATTCACATTCGACAACACAATTCGACATGTCGAATTCACATTCGACATGTCGAGATATCAAATTCACATTCGACACAAATTCGACATGCATAATTCGACATTTACTAATAATTACCCAATAATTTAACCTATTTTTTTAGTATAAATAGTCATACCCCACTTCCACCCCATATAATTTTTTAGATCTCAGTCTGCCCACCCTCGTCTTCCAACATCTTCTCAGATCTGATGCACACGTTTGTTTCCAAGGGCCGATCATCAAAGCTTCGCGCAACCAAATCTCGCTTGGACGTTGGCGCTGCACGCCGCCTCGACACTGTCCTCCGGGGGCTTCTCGACTCGGCTCACTTCGTCGTCTCTGTACGATCCAAACCCGAACTCGTCGATCCAAACCCGAACTCGTCGAACCCATCAATGGAGTTCAGCAATTGTGTGTGGTCCATCCATAGTAGATGCTCAGCACCCCGTCGCCACAAACGGGTCGCTGCCCATCTATACAAATTCCATTCACAAACATAAAATTTATACAAATCTGGAAGAGACGAGAGTGACGACACCTGTAAATTTAAAGATTTTTTCTAATTTTTTTTTTTTCTTTAATTCATTGTGGAGATCTGAAGTTTTTTTTTTTTGTATAATTCTTTTATTTCGAATTACAAGGTATTATTGAAGATAACCCAAATTTCTTTTGTCGAGAATAATTCTTTAAATTGAATTCAATGAATTAGGGAAACAAAAGAATTCAAAGTGTATAAAGTTATTTTATTTGTCGAAAACGTTTGTTTCATTTAGAACACTTTAAGATAATAAACTTTTCGCCAAAAGAATTCTTTGGATTCGATATTTGTATTTAATTCGACAAGAGAGTTTCTGGAATTAAATGTAAATTCGATATTGTCTATAATTCTCGACAAAGAATCCCACAGATTATATTTACAAATACACTTACAAAAAGTGTGCTATTAATTTTTGTCTTCTAGTGTAGGGACAAATACGTAAATTAATGTAAAAAAGAACTTCTTTTAAATGAGATGGTAGAAAAGCAGTTTATCTATATGCTTAATGGCATTTTTTTACATTTTCACATGTAATAATATTGATAGGAAATATACTATTTGGCTCAAAGAAATATATTATTGATAGCTAGAATATATAGTACAGTAGGAACGTAAAAGAAGGAAAAGATAAACAACAAAATAATAGATGATATACAATGATCACAAAAATATTATTAACACCCCCACCCATAAACAACAAAATAATAGATGATATACAATGATCACAAAAATATTATTAAAACGGCGAGGGATAGAATGATATGGACGGTATAGGCTTTAACGACTGGACTGAAAGTATGAGTAAAGTCGAACTCAGGAATTTGGCTGAAACCCTGTGCGACAAGGCGAGCCTTGTGGCGATCGATAGAACCATCTGCAAGGAATTTAGTACGGTACACCCACTTTGAGCCTACAATATTTGTATGAAGAGGGCGAGGTACGAGTTCCCAAGTACGATTGTGACGAAGAGTCGCCATCTCTTCATCCATGGCACGAACCCATGCAGGCTTTTTAAGTGCGGTTTTAATACCTTTATGTTCGTTTACGGCAGTGAGAGCAGAGTATAATCGACTCGATTCATGAAGTATCACATCAGCCGGGTATCGAGGTTTGAAGATACCTGACTGAGCGCGAGTACGCATTTGATGAGAGCGAGCAGGAGGTGGTGGTTGGTGCCTGGATGGATCCGCTGACGATGGAAGCGGCTGACCCACAGTTTGGGTGGTAGAACGATCAACCGATGCTGGGAGTGGCTGGTCAACATGCGACGGACCAGCAGCAGCAGGTGGCAGGATTGGATGTGGTGGATATGCAGGAGTTGACATGCATTCAGTAGTGGGATATATAATATGGGGTGGCAATGTGGATGGAGAAGATGGTGGGGGATGATTGGTCCCAGCAGGAGATGAGTCGCCAACGTCAAAAAATTCGGAGAGAGTGAGGGACGAGGGCGAGTGAGAGTGACGACCGGTTTCAAACGGAAAACTTGTTTCATCAAAGCGAGCATGTCGAGTTATATAAATACGACGTGTCGAGTAGTCCAAACAACGGAAGCCTTTATGAAGTGGACTGTAACCCAAGAACGCGCATGGCATACTACGAGGATCAAACTTCGTTTTTTCGTAGTCGCGAAGGCACGGGTATACTGTACATCCAAAAACATGGAAGCAATCATATGACGGCGGACGTCCGAATAGAACATCAAACGGAGACTTGTTTTGGAGAACAACGGTAGGCAACCGATTAATAATAAAGACGGCCGTGCTAAAAGATTCCACCCAATATGACAACGGTACGAATGAGTGAAAAAGGAGAGCAAGACCCATTTCAGTTATATGGCGATGCTTACGCTCGACTCTACCGTTTTGGGCTGGAGTATATGGGCAAGAAATAAGGTGACGAATACCAGTCATCGCAAAGTGAGAGCGTAGACAATTATGCTGGGATTCGGTGTCCCGGGCTATCAAAAATTATGCGGAATCGATAACCCGACCGAAACCCTATCGCCGGAAACCGAACGCGAACACCAAACGAGCCGGAGCATGACCGAGGCGTCGCCACGGGCGAACCCGCGGCTAAACCCTAGCCACGCCCCCGCCGGGGCTCGCGATCGCCGTGCATGGCGATCGCCGGGGATGATGGCGCATCCCCGCGGGGCTGTTCCGCCAGCACCCGCCGGCGGTGAGTCCGGCGACTCACCGCCACCACCTCACGGGGTGGAGGGCCCCCAGCCGCGGCACCAGCCCGCGGCTGCCCTCCGCGATCGAGCCCAGCTCGATCGCGCACTCCGGCTTCGGCCGGAGCTCTTCCCCGCGCGCACGCCGCCGTCGAGGGGCGGGGATCCGCCACGGCACCAGCCCGTGGCATCCCTAGCGATCGACTGCCGTCGATCGCTCGCCCCGGCTTCCAGCCGGGGCTCCCTTCGTCGCGCGGTACCGGCGGTCGAACCCTAGGGTTCGGCCGCCCCTTTCGATCCCGACGGGGATCGCGTGATCCCCGTATCCCGGTCTCGACGTTCCCGGATCGTCTTGTTCATGTATACATCACAATTATATCGCACATAAATCATAAAAGGGGGTTTATGATTTTACCATGATTCGTTGTACGGAGAAACGAAATCAAACGTTGATGACCTTGCGATCTTCCTACGTATTCCTTGCACCTCGTCCGAACGTCGTGTGGGCGACGATCTATCGAACTCCTATGGATCTCCTTCACTCTTCAAGACTTTATGATTGGCGTAGGTTAAGTTATGAATTGTGAAGACCATGTAGTGCTTTTATAGGCTACGTAGGGGATCATAAGGAGGTGGAATATTGGGCTTCCAATATTGAAGATTAAATTGAGCCCAGCCCAAATCTATTAATCCTTATCAATATTAATTAATTTATTTTCCACTATATAAATTAATTGCACTCCCAATATTAAACCATATTATATCAAATAATATTTCTCCGGTAGTATTATTTATTCCGTGTATTTAAGATTTAAATATCCATGAATAAATTTATTTATTGCTCAATAAATTATATTCATCTCTTATATCCGAGACTAGTACCGTTCAACCTTAATTATTGTGCGGAACGAATCCACTCATGAGGTTTACACAATAATTCCTTATGAACTCATCTCGGGGATATTATCAACCCTTCCGGGATACACTTTCCCGTCAAGTATTCACGGCATGTCATATATAAAATATAGCGACCCAATTTTACCGGTAATTAACCCAATAATCAAATCGGTTAATTCCTTTGGAAAATCAAAGTCTCTAATATTAAATATATACACTCGCAATAATATCGGGGATTAAGAATAAAATACTCTGAGATTTAAATTGATTATCCAAGGCAATCCTAATCAATAAATCTCAAGCGATCCGCCCAATACACCAAGTGTACAAGTGTGATAAAATAATTAAGACAAATTATTTTCTCTCTCACACAACGACTATACCGATGGATTGGTCCGGGTCCATCTAGGTCGTGAGCATCTGTTTGATTAAATACGAGTGACCGATAGTATGATCTTCTGTGTGGGCCCGACACACCATACTAACTACAACGTATAAAATCCAGGACTATATTTTGCATAATTAATTAATAATAATTAAATGCAAATAATTGTTTATTAATTAAATAGGTTAAATGCTATGACCGGGAGTTTACCGATACTTAAATCTAGACATTAAGTACACAACTCCAACATTCTCCCACTTGTACTAAGGTCTAGTCATTTCCTCCAAACTCCCGACTCCCATACTCATCACGTGCTTAAGTTATACTTCCCAGAAGTACTATGTGAATGAGCAATCTAGGTTGCCGCTCTGAAGTTATCTTGGTGACTACTGCGTCGTCTCCCTAGACGATGACTCGAATCAGGTGGTACTTGCTCTATGTGTTATCATCACCTTTTGAACTTATGACTTCTTCCAGTTCACCATGCACCGTTATATACATAGCCTTTGGTGAACCAAGAATCATATCCAAGCTCAGAGGTCATCCCGGAACCTAACCAAAACTTCCGCTGCCTCTGAGGCTGCTATTCGGTTTATGATAGAGTCCGAGAAGCATCATGCTTATCACTCTTTCATTTTTTAGGTTCCACCTCTTTTAAAAGTGAACACATAGCCTGATATCGACTTACACTGGTCTTTCTCTGATTTTGGATCTGAGAAACTGTAATCCAAGAAGATTTCGTCTTGCTTAGTTATCCAGTACTTCCAAGTACTTTTACAGCATTCGAATATCTCTTATCCAGATTACTTTGATATCCTCCCACTACGCTAACCGCATAGTTGATATCAGGTTCTTGTTTTACGACACTGCATCTACAAAGCTCTCCACACTCGAAGTGTAGGAAACTGCTTTGTCTATATCTATCTCCTTCATGTGTTCAAGACACATACCTTTAGATAGATGCATTCTGTTCCCGAAAGGCAATAACCTTTCTCAGAATTATGTATGTTTAAAACAAACCATAATCGCATAAGATATCTTAAGAGAAGTACAAATGTTCTTATCTAGAGATCGAAAGATTCTAAGAACATGATCCAATCTTCATCTTAATCTTATATCTCGATTTATTTAGACAACCTCTATTTTATGTCTGACAACACTTTTACATTGTTGCCAACGATGAAGTGTTATCTACATAAAATTCCGAGAAACACCACCTTGTTTCCATTACGTTATAATACACCTATCTTGTCTATGCCTTTTGATGAATCCATATAATGGACTACCTCATCAATTCGCAAGTTCCACAATTTACAGCTTTGTAATAATCTATAAATAGATTTACTAAGCTTGTACTTCTAAATGATCTTGCCTCTTAACAATAATACTTATTGCTATCCAAGTAGGCACATTTAGATTAGTACTGCCCCTTATGCAGAACTAGGGATCGATTTCATGTCTACTAGATCCAGAGTTCAAAACTCCTCCAGTCTTATGAACATCTCTGGTTGCTTAACAACCTTCCACTGCAATGGCGTTCCGGTGTATAACAGTAATAACATTAGGTGCAGTCAGTGGTGTACTACTACTCGGTTAGGCTGGTTCTCAGTCTTTCCTTTCCTCCTTTTAAAGTACCTTGTCAGTTAGGGCATTGTAGTTCATCTAATAGTCTTCCTCTAAGAACCGGGCGAGGACACCCCTCTGGTTCATAGTACTATTGAACATACAATTACTTGTTCTTCTAGGATATTCTACAACCATATTGAATGTGCCTTTGTATCCAGAAATATCCATAGAACATAGGTGGTTCCGAACAAACTTATCCTTTTACTATTAGAATTCCATTTCTCATTCCTGACACACCATGTCTACACTCCAGTGTATGGTGTAGTCCTTTGAGATTTAATCTCAATCTTTGATTTATGCTATGTGTTATTTAGATAGGTGATAGCCTCCGCGAACAAGTCGCAGGCTTTTAATGGATATACTTTGAAGGTTCCCCATAACGGCTTTGTGTCTACTGAAAAACACTTTGCTTTTATGGCACATCAAGTATTCTAATCCATCTTCGAGTGTTCTTTGAAAGAACGACTCGTACCTTTCTAATTACACATGTTACCGCATTAATCATAAATCATTCTCAATACTTGTCCGAATTCTATCCTTTATCCAGAAAGGTTAACTTAGTTGTATCATCTTCCAAGATCGATTCTTAGGTCGGGAGGTCCACTCCTCCAACTATAATTGATCAAATCAATTTCGACCTTTTGAATCCCTTTTGAATAAATGCTACTAAGTTAAAGAATTCACAGGTATAATGATTGATAAAGAAATACATCTAATAAGTAAAACAAGTTATACATAACGGTTTGTTGCATCGTGGTAGACTAAGGATTCATCATTCATATATTGCTATCTAATGTACCAGAATAGATAACACCATTATTTCTTATCTAAATCACTGAATGATTAAAGAAATAAATATTCATTCATTAATAAAAAAAAAAAACCAGAACAAAAGTTCTTTTTCAAAATAAAGGGGTACATAAAGCAATAACCTTGAAATGAAATCCTAAATCTATTAAAACAGATAAATGTCTTCCACTGCAACTGCTGCTACCCCAACAGCTTCGCCCATGTAGACTCGAACTCTTCTTCTCTAAGTCGCCGGGTTTTCTGGAACCCCTGCATTCAAAACAATGCACATACCGTCAGTGGTTTCATATCTACACACCAGAATTCTGGTAGATAATACAGCTGACTATGTTTTTACGACTAAAGAAAAATTCGTACCTCTGAGAGGACATTCAGACTTCCAGTGTCCAGACTTGTTGCATCGGAAGCACTTGCCCCTTGGCTTACTAGCCCCCACTCGTGGTCCATTCCTCTTGGCACCACTGGGTTTCCAGGCTTGCTTCCTTTTCTTGCCCCTACCTCCAACAGCTTTGAAGCTTTTGGACTTGGTAGCTACAAGCGCTTGAGACTTGCCCTTCTTGTAGATCCCCTCTGCCGCCTTCAGTTCAGTCAGGAGTTGCGCAAGAGTATAAGATAGTTTACCCATATTATAGCTCATACGAAACTGCTCAAAACTAGGGGCCAGAGACTGGAGTATGATGTCGACTTGCGTCTCACCATCAATCATAGCTCCTAGGACCTCCAATTCATTCAACAAACTCATCATCTTAAGAACGTGCTCCCCAACGGGCGTTCCTTCAGACTGAGTAGTCGACATGAGGACTCTCATGGCTTCTTGCCTTGCCGCACGATCCTGCTCCCCAAACATCTCCTTGAGGTTAGACATCATATCATAGGCAGTGTCCATCAGCTCATGTTGGGTTTGGAGTACATTTGACATGGAAGCCAAAATATAGCACCTAGCCATTTCATCAGCCTTTTTCCACTTCCGATATGCTTCTTTTTCCTCATTAGTTGAGGCAGCCGTGGGCTCAGCAGGGCATTTCTCATAGAGTACAAACTTGTACTCTTCAGCGGTCAGGACAATTTCTAAATTTCTCTTCCAATCAATGTAATTAGGACCAGTGAGTTTTTGTTCCTTGAGTATCATAGAAAGTGGATTCATAGCTATTCTCTAAACCTATAAGCACATGTAAACAAACAATCAATTTAATGCCGATATTATCTCCCTCAAATAATATCATTAAATTACTAATTACATCTAAAATCCCATCAGGTAAGGCAAGCCACGTTCGTGTGGACGTTTACCCACCCAAATGATTTAGCAATTAGTTTTGCTTCGGTCGTACATCATTATAGCGTTACTTCGTTGGGAAGAATACTATAAAGCGTACCTAAGTGTAAACCATTACTCAGTACTAAGGCGAATCGTTTAGAATTGTTACGTTACCGCAAGCCACGTTCGTGTGGACTTTTACGACAACTCGCAATCCTTCACAATTACCTATAACTGTCTACATCAATTAATCTAAAATCCTATTCAGTATAGCAAGCCACGTTCGTGTGGACGTTTACTACACCAAAAGATTTATATAATTGAAATCCAATTACTTAATCCATTTGATATTGTAAATCAAGACGCGGAGAATCATAAGCGAAACTCGAAGTTTCTAATCAGTGATTCACCATGCGAACGACCCTATCTCTCATAAATGAGGGAGCCGATCAGACAATCGATCCAACTTCAAAAGATGGTACGAAGGTCTCTAATTTGTGTCATCCACATGACCAAGTGGCTTTGGCTCCATTCCACTCCCCGGGGTGAGAATGAGTCGACTTGAAGTCAGTTTCAGAAAGACAAATTAGGCATTGTTTGATAAACTTGATCAATGTTTCTTGTAAAAGGAATTACAAGAATTCTCCTCCAATGACTCATATATACGAACTTCGGAAGTCCATAAGAGTCACCAAGAGAACAGCAATGGAGACCATGGGAATGTTTCCATCCCCTCTCCCACTTAGCTTTTTACGATAAAGGGATATGCTATCTAGTGCATAAAGTAAACACATATAGCATGCATACAAGCAATAAAGCATATAGTATCACATAGTCAAAATAATGCTAGAAAATTATTTTCCCGACTATCATGGCTTTATTCCATCTTCATATGCATCTTCTAGTCTTCAGTCTTCGTTCTTGAATGCTTCATGTGACGAGAATATTAATCTCCAATATTTAAATCTATTTATTTTTAATTAATCCAAAAGTTACTTAATTCGAAAATTAAGTCAATTGAATATATCAAAAATAAAATTAAATATTATTAATACTTTTATTTATTTTTTATTTTCCTTTTCCACTCCATTAAATCTCTAGAATAATCTATCCAAGATACTCTTGGAATATTCTAGATGATATCCATAATGAAATATGGAAATAAAATAATTTAGGACTCTTATACTTTCCAAATTTATTTTATTCCTAATCCATGCATATTCCCATGAGTAGGAATAATCAAATAGGAAAATAAATTTAATACTAAATTAATTCTTTTTCTATTTCATGAATATTGCATAATAGAAATAATCAAAATAGGAAAACCGAATTAAAATAGGAAAGTAAATTTCCGGACGGGGATAGCATGGGGTGGGAGTCCCCACGCCACCCTCGACCCACGCCTAGGAGGTGGCCGGCCACCATCGCCGGCGGCTCCTCCATGTGAGGGTCGATCGATCCTCATGGATCGACCATGGGGATGGTCGATCCGAGCCCTAGCCCCCTCTCGTCATCTCGTCTTCTCCGGCGGTCTTCGATTCATCGATCCAATCGCAAAATAAATTACAATAATCTAAATTACAATTCCGGTATCGATTCTATACATGAAATCGACCCTATACAATTTCCGGAAAAACAATGAACATAATAATAAATCCTAAATTCGGTCAACCCCCGAATTTTTACTATTACAAGCATTCACCACATAAAACGAATCTCGACATGTCCGAGAGTTTAATAAACGAATAATCATGATAATTAATTAACACAATAATTAAATCCAACCATGATAGCCGGAAATCCCTGCAAGGTAGAACAATAATCGAACATATACATGAACACGAAACAAACGCTCTGATACCAATTGCTGGGATTCGGTGTCCCGGGCTATCAAAAATTATGCGGAATCGATAACCCGACCGAAACCCTATCGCCTGAAACCGAACGCGAACACCGAACGAGCCGGAGCATGACCGAGGCGTCGCCACGGGCGAACCCGCGGCTAAACCCTAGCCACGCCCCCGCCGGGGCTCGCGATCGCCGTGCATGGCGATCGCCGGGGATGATGGCGCATCCCCGCGGGGCTGTTCCGCCAGCACCCGCCGGCGGTGAGTCCGGCGACTCACCGCCACCACCTCACGGGGTGGAGGGCCCCTAGCCGCGGCACCAGCCCGCGGCTGCCCTCCGCGATCGAGCCCAGCTCGATCGCGCGCTCCGGCTTCGGCCGGAGCTCTTCCCCGCGCGCACGCCGCCGTCGAGGGGCGGGGATCCGCCACGGCACCAGCCCGTGGCATCCCCAGCGATCGACTGCCGTCGATCGCTCGCCCCGGCTTCCAGCCGGGGCTCCCTTCGTCGCGCGGTACCGGCGGTCGAACCCTAGGGTTCGGCCGCCCCTTTCGATCCCGACGGGGATCGCGTGATCCCCGTATCCCGGTCTCGACGTTCCCGGATCGTCTTGTTCATGTATACATCACAATTATATCGCACATAAATCATAAAAGGGGGTTTATGATTTTACCTCGATTCGTTGTACGGAGAAACGAAATCAAACGTTGATGACCTTGCGATCTTCCTACGTATTCCTTGCACCTCGTCCGGACGTCGTGTGAGCGACGATCTATCGAACTCCTATGGATCTCCTTCACTCTTCAAGACTTTATGATTGGCGTAGGTTAAGTTATGAATTGTGAAGACCATGTAGTGCTTTTATAGCCTACGTAGGGGATCATAAGGAGGTGGAATATTGGGCTTCCAATATTGAAGATTAAATTGAGCCCAGCCCAAATCTATTAATCCTTATCAATATTAATTAATTTATTTTCCACTATATAAATTAATTGCACTCCCAATATTAAACCATATTATATCAAATAATATTTCTCCGGTAGTATTATTTATTCCGTGTATTTAAGATTTAAATATCCATGAATAAATTTATTTATTGCTCAATAAATTATATTCATCTCTTATATCCGAGACTAGTACCGTTCAACCTTAATTATTGTGCGGAACGAATCCACTCATGAGGTTTACACAATAAATCCTTATGAACTCATCTCGGGGATATTATCAACCCTTCCGGGATACACTTTCCCGTCAAGTATTCACGGCATGTCATATATAAAATATAGCGACCCAATTTTACCGGTAATTAACCCAATAATCAAATCGGTTAATTCATTTGGAAAATCAAAGTCTCTAATATTAAATATATACACCCGCAATAATATCGGGGATTAAGAATAAAATACTCTGAGATTTAAATTGATTATCCAAGGCAATCCTAATCAATAAATCTCAAGCGATCCGCCCAATACACCAAGTGTACAAGTGTGATAAAATAATTAAGACAAATTATTTTCTCTCTCACACAACGACTATACCGATGGATTGGTCCGGGTCCATCTAGGTCGTGAGCATCTGTTTGATTAAATACGAGTGACCGATAGTATGATCTTCTGTGTGGGCCCGACACACCATACTAACTACAACGTATAAAATTCAGGACTATATTTTGCATAATTAATTAATAATAATTAAATGCAAATAATTGTTTATTAATTAAATAGGTTAAATGCTATGACCGGAAGTTTACCGATACTTAAATCTAGACATTAAGTACACAACTCCAACAAATTATTTGTAAACTTCGTGCCGCCGTCGCTTTGAAATTATTTTATTTTTCGAGAAAATTGCGTCTCTACGAATTTCTGAAAATTGAGAAATGTACCCACGAAATTGGATTTTGCTCGTAGATGATAGAACCAACAAAATCGAGTATGATCGTCGATAAATATTACGTAGTAACGAAATCCGGTAGACGACGTAACATGTGCAGGGCCCCATAGATCGCAATGAATTAAGTCTAGAATTCCAGAAGCATGTTTATTATTTGCGACAAAAGGTAAATGAGTACTCTTGGCAATTTAACAAGTCTTGCAAACAGTGGGAAGAGGTAATAAAGCATTCACTGATAATAAACCAATTTTTTGCAAAATAGAAATAGTAGAAGAGGCGACATGCCCAAGACGTCTATGCCATAATTCAAGAGACCGATTTTCTTATGTGCTCGTGGACTGTGGCTAAGGCTTGAGATGGTGAGTCCAAAATATAGAGACCATGATCAAGAGTGTCGGTTGCGAGTACCTTATTAAGCATATTACTTATACCACATCATAAGGACAATTTAGTCTCTTTTATATCAAGTTGTAATTAGGATTATCTTATATTTAGTTGTACTTTACACAGTAAGAGTTGTACTACAGAGCATATAAACCAAAACTCTACCACTTGTAATTCACTTTTCAATATATTACTTTCGCATTATTCATTTTTACTCCTCGTTCTATATTCGCAATATGGTATCAGAGCCCGATCGATCCTAGATCTGATTTTTTTTCTTTTAAATTCGATCTTGAATTCATCTTCCTTGTTCTCGTGCGATTCTTTTCCGGTGCTACATGGCAGATTCCATCGCATCAAACCTGGATCGGCAAACCCTAGATCGACGCCAACTACTGGTGTCGCCGAATGACGATCCTTCATCCCCGTACTACTTGCATCCGACTGATTATTCAGGCGTCAAGGTTATTTACGAGACGCTTACCGGAGACAATTACGGTGCCTGGAAAAAGTCAGTGATGCTGTTCTTCGCGATTAAGAACAAAATCGGTTTTATCGACGGTACAATCGCTCCCTCTTCTCCTGGTGATGTTCTGTATACTACTTGGTATCGCGTAAATGCTCTCATGTTATCTTGGTTGATGTATTCTGTTTCCCCTGAGATTCGGACTACCTTGCTTTCTTTCACCTCGGCTAAAGATCTTTTGGATGAGTTGTGTTTGCGATATCTTAAGAGTGATGGTCCTCGTGTGTTTCATCTTGAGAAGAGTCTTAGTACTGTTTCTCAAGTCTCTCAGTCTCTCACTGCTTATTATAACATGTTTAAAAGTCTGTGGGATGAATACTTGAATTTTCGTTCTGTGCCTGTGTGTTCTTGTGGAAAATGTACATGTAACATGAACACTAGTTTTCAGGCTTTGCAACAACAGGATTCTGTTCTCAAATTTCTTGTTGGATTGAACGAGTCCTATAGTAGTTTGAGGAGTCAGATTTTGATGTCTACTCCCTTGCCTGCTTTGTCTAAAGTGTACTTTACTCTTCGACAAGAAGAATCTCAGAGGTCTTTACATCATCCTGTTGAGTCTTTTGCTCTGTGTAGCACGACTTATGTTCCTTCCACTACTGTGCCTACAACTTTAGCTTCTGTGCCTACAGCTTGTGTTGCCAAGACATCCTATAAGGCTAAGACTAAGTTTACTGGGAAGTGTACCTTTTGTTGATACACTGGTCATTTGTCTGATAGGTGTTATCAGCTGAAAGGGTATCCTCCACATTGGACTGGTCCTCGAACTCCTAGGATTGCTCCAGGTCATGTGCCTCCCTCATCTCTACATCCTAGTCTTCAGGGCTCTGCAAATATGGCTTCTACTGTGCCTGCTCCCTCCACTGCGTCTGTTTCTTCCGTTGAGTCTGCTGACATGGACTTCTGTGATCCTGGCCTCTATACTAAGTTTGTGCAGTTCATGAAGGCGCAGTCCTCTATTCCTACTATTCATCAAGCAGCTGTCGCCATTACTGATCCTTCTACATCTTCTGCTGCTGAACAATCTATGTTGTTCAGAGGTACATCTTCTTCGGCTTTTCTTTCTTTCCAAAATATTCCTTGGATTGTTGATACTGGTGCTTCTGATCATATGATTTGTTCTTCTTCATTTTACACATCTCCACCTATATCTGTTAATGCTTCTATCCAGCTTCCTACTGGTGCTTTTACCAAGGTTACTCATAAAGGCACTGTTCAACTTACTACTGGTGCTTTTACCAAGGTTACTCATAAAGGCACTGTTCAACTTACTGATACTTTAGTTTTACTTGATGTCTTATGTGTGCCTGATTTTTCTTTTAACTTGATTTAGGTTTCTCATTTGACTTTACATAATCATATTTCTGTGACTTTTGCTTCTCAACATTGTATATTGCAGGACCTGTCGTCACAGAAAAGAATTGGCTTTGCTAATTGTGTCAATGGCCTCTATCATCTGAATGTTTCTCCTGCTATTGTTTCAACTGTTAATTCTGTTTCTTCTTCCTCTTCTCTTCTTTGGCATTTGAGACTTGGGCATGTGCCCTTTAGAAAATTGAAACAAATAAGTCCTTCTATTACTGCTACTGATTCAAAACATGTTTGTGATGTATGCCATTTTTCTAAACAAAAGAAACTTTCTTTTTCCGATAGTACTTCTACTACTGTTGCGTGTTTTGACATGATCCACATGGATATTTGGGGGCCTTTTCGAGTTCCTTCTCATTCTGGATATAAGTATTTTCTTACCATCGTTGATGATTATTTTAAGTGTATTTGGGTTTATTTTATGAAAACTAAATCTGAAACTAGATTTCACATGATTAATTTCTATACTATGGTTGAAACACAATTTTCGAAGAAAATTAAATGCATTCGAACAGATAATGGAATTGAGTTTATGTTTACCGATTTTTATTTAGCTAAAGGTATTTTGCATCAGTGTTCTTGTGTAGAAACTCCTCAACAAAATGGAAGAGTTGAAAGAAGGCATCAAACTATTTTACAAGTTGCTAGGTCTTTATTATTTCAATCATGCTTACCCTTATCTTTTTGGACTGATTGTGTTCAGTCTGCTGTTTATTTGTTGAATAGAACACCTACTGATGTTTTGCAAGGTTAAACTCCTTTTGAGCTATTATATACAGAAAAACCAGATTACTCTTTATTAAAAGTTTTTGGTTGTTTATGTTATGCTTCTACTCTTACAAATGATAGATCTAAATTTGATAGTAGGGATTCTAAATGTGTCTTTATTGACTACCCTTTTGGATACAAAGGTTACAAGCTATATGATTTATCTTCTCATAAAATTTTTATTTCAAGACATGTTGTTTTTTATGAATCTGTTTTTCCATATAAGTCTTCTACATTGGATTCTCCTTTCACTGACAGTGAGGTATTTTCTCCTCCCTCCTCTGATTCTTCTTATTTTTTCTCTGAGACCTCCTTTCTCGATACTGAGGTTTTGGATGAGGTGTCTTTGTTTTCTGATTCTTCTCCTAGTACTTCTTCTCAGGTTGTTTCTCCTGCTCCAGAATTCTCACCTCAAGATGCTTCACATATTCTTCCTCATGATCCTCCCACCAGAAAGTCCAGTAGAAATAGGCATACTCCTGCTCACCTAACAGATTACCAGTATTCACTTCCTACATCTTTGGTTCCTTCTTCTACTGCCTTGGTTTCTAAAAAGGTAAGATATCCCATATCTTCTTATGATACATTAGAGAGGTTTAGTAAGTCTCATAAGTGCTTCCTCACAGTTGTCTCTCATCTTTCTGAACCTACTTCTTATAAAAATGCAATAAAATTCCCTAAATGGCAGCAAGCTATGAAGTGCGAGCTTGCTGCCCTTGAAAAAAATAATACTTGGGCGCTTGTTCCTTTACCTCCTGGCCAGCATACTATAGGTTGTAAATGGATTTTCAAAACTAAACTTAAGGATGATGGTTCCTTAGACAAATACAAAGCTCGACTAGTCGCTAAGGGTTATACTCAGGAACCTGGTTTGGATTATTTTGATACTTTTTCTCCCGTTGTAAAATTAACCACTGTTAGTGTAACGACCCGTATTTTTGAAACAGCGAAAGGTATAAATTTTGAAAATATCATTTAATAAAGTGCGGGCGTCACATAATTTTATTTGGAAAAGTAAAATCTTTATAAATTTTAGTTAACAAAATGAACAAACTACATTATCACATAAATATACTATTCATACATATAATAAATAATGAACATTTGTATATAACATGAACATAGTATTAGCGGGTGCTTTTATATACATATACTTGTCCTTGCTGAACACTTAAAGATGCATACACACTTATATTTATATTATGTAGTACGTGCCGATCGATTCTATGTTGAACAAATTAACATATTAATCATGCATATTAAACCTATTATTGAATAACATAGAAACTAATCACATGTATTCACGTAACCTAATGCATGCCAACAACTACAACTGAAACAATTATAAGTTAAATAAAATAAAGTCAATATATGACATTTCAAGGTTTTGAAATTATAGACAATGTCATGATATAAATTACAAATAACAAATAAAACCCAAAGAAACATTTATTTATTTTAATTTATCCTCCATCCTTGATCACTCTTCTCGCTCGGCATTCTCGTGTGTACCTAAAAATAGTTGTTGTCGAAAGGGTGAGCTCAATGCGCTCAATAGGGTCATTACCTCATCCAATACCGGAATCAAATACATGTATAACCAAATGAACATAACATGAAAATATTGTAATTTTAATAGAACATGAGATCCATTTAATAATCTGAATAACATGAAAATATTGTAATTTTAATAAACATGAGATCCATTTAATAATCTGGATATTGCGAGTTGCGCCAACTATTGCGTTGGTCTCCTTCGACCCTTTTCCCCGGTCTCCGATTACAACGAAAAATATATTTTAATAAATTCACATAAATGCACACATAGAAACACAAATAATGAAACAAGTAATAGAAGATGTAAATCGACAACATGACACCTACCTCGATGAGCTGGGACGTGAACGTGAAAATCCAAAGTGCGTCTAAGATCTTAGGGCCGAACTAGCAATTCTTGAAACTTTAAAGGCTGAATATATAATATCAAGATTTAAGGTGTATTAAATAATAATATTTAGATTTAATTGTGCCCAAAATATTCTCAATTAATAGGGGCCGTAGTGCAATTTTAATTAATTTGATATAAGTTACGGTAATTGAATTGAATTGGGGATTAGGAATATACTTTGACCTTTTCTCTTGCAGGTAGAGAGACAGCGGGAGAGTGAAATTGGGTCTCTGATTGTGGTCATGTGGCTTCGTCTTCTCTCGGCTTCCTTGACGAGCAGCAGGTGTGTTCGATATGTTAACGGCAGGGCCGGCCCTCGGCATAGGCCCAGGGTGCGACGGCCCAGGGCCCCCTTTTTTTAGGGGCCCATTTCTAAAAAAAGAAAAACTATATGTATATTTTCTTTTTTTTTTTATTGACGTTTTGAGTTTTGTATTCTTTGTTTTTAATTGAAGTTATAGTTATTTTTACCTTAAATGTCTCCACATTTTACTCTAATCAATTATTAATAATTGGATAGTCATTAAATTGTGATGACTTATATTAAATTAAATGAAGTTATATTTGGCATAAAAAAGATTCATTAAAATGTTTAAAAAATCCAAAAATTCAATTCAAAAAATGAGAGGAAGTATTATGTTTTTGAAAAATAATACATATATATATATACACGTATAAACTTAAAAATACTTATTTTAATTATTTTACATTTTTAACAACAAAAATTTTAAATTTTTTCATCTTAATTTATCTATTTATCAACAAAAAAATTCTAAATTTTTTTAAGTAACATTAAAAAAAATCTTGTTTATTTTAATTATTGAATTTTTGATTTTTTTTCAAGTTTTTTTTCTATCGTTTTAAATTTTTGTTAATATTTTTTTAATTTACAATAAAAAAAATTATAATTGTGTTTTTTTAAAAATTTTTATGTACTACTAAAATAATTTTAGTATTTTTTCATTCTTTAATAAAATTATATACTCTTGATAAATTTGTTAAAAAATATAAAAAAAATTAGATGAACAGTTTTTTTAGTGTGGGGCCCGTTTACGATATTTCGCCTAGGGCCCCTGTAAACTCAAGAACGGGCCTGGTTAACGGCAGCAGCAACTTCAACGACCGGGCTGAAGCATCGTGGCGAAGGAGGGGTAACATCAGAAATATTATTTCCCGAATAAGTTGAACTACTGGTTTTGGTCGCGTATACATTGGTTTAAGGGTATCAGCTGCGATTCAAAGGGGAAGGGTCGACTCGACTATGCGATGAACACATGTTAATATAGTATGGTTTACGGGGCTGATTCAAAGGGGAAGACAGGTGGGTTTCTCAAGCCAAGGTCGCGACTTTAATTTATAGACGGTTGTACAGAGGTTTAGTTGTCAAGGGATGGAGATTTTAGAGATGGACTAAAGATTGATTTTAGGAGTAAGAAAATAGGGTGACAAGGAAAAAAAAAATAAGAGAGTTTCTCCCGTGAGAGTTATTTGGGTTGTGTCGTGTCTTGTAGGTAGGGTAGTAGACAAGTATTTATATTTTATAGGGATGAAATGAGAGAAAATTGTATTAGGGTTTTTATTTGATTTTGGTAAATTTTATTATTGGTAAATCTTGCTTGGTAAGAAATATTTTAATAATTAATTGTATTAATTGTATTTGGTTAAATCATAATACCAATTATATATTTATTATTATATTATTTATCAAATTTAATGTTTAATTTAAATATATTCTATTTTATAATTTTAATTTATTAGATTACTTTATAAATTTGTAAATTTATTTAGGTGAATTCAAGGTTCTATTAAATAAAATTTTGGGTTGTTACAGTTAGGGTTCTTCTTTCTATTGCTGCCTCTAGAAATTGGTTCATTTATCAGTTGGATGTAAATAATGCATTCCTGCATGGTGACCTAAATGAAACCATATATATGCAACCTCCCCCTGGCTATTGTGCTGAGGGAGATATTAGAGTCTGCAAACTCACTAAGAGCCTTTATGGTTTAAAACAGGCTTCCAGACAATGGCATACTAAACTTTCTCTTGCACTCACATCTTTTGGTTATGTTCAGTCTAAAGCTGATTTTTCGCTTTTCACAAAAACAAAAGATGCTTCTTTTACTGTTCTCCTACTTTATGTTGATGATTTAATCCTTTCTGGCAATGATCTCGAAGAAATACTTTTTGTCAAAAAGTTTCTGCATCACACTTTTACCATTAAAGATTTGGGCGAACTCAAATATATCCTAGGCATTGAGGTGGCGAGGTCACTGATGAGCCATATTTTTTGGCTCATTTTTAGTTCTTTTGAGTCAAGTTAATCGAGTCTTTTTAGTTGTTTTCACCTTGCTTGTGTCTGGGAGGGCACGTTTGGAGTGTATGGTCAAGTTATGCAGGTGAAACGTGAAAAGACGCACATTTGGAAAGAAATCGCCGCATTGAGCAAGTATGCTGGTTGAGCAAGTTAGCCTGACCCGAACACCCATATCATATTGGCCAAAGTCAGGAAGTGACCAAGACCGAAGCTTGACCAAGTACCGTACGAAGTAAAGAGGTTGGACAAAGATCCGAGTTGACCAGAGATGGACGTTGAGCAAGTAGTGTACGAAGAGTCCTGGGAGTTATGGAGTCTTAAAAGGCGACCAAATTCATAGAAGTATCAAGGATGGACTCTCATCCAACGTTAAAGTCATTGTCCAACACGTCTCTACATCAGATTGAGTCCTATATCTACACGGAATTGGTCAAGGACGCGGCAGGATCCCTATTTTTCAGGATTGGATTAGGAAAGAATCTTTTCTTTCCTTATCTCAATTAAACTGATCAAGTCAGCGATTTTACTTGGAGCCCAAGACTTCCACCATCTATAAATATACATGAGACCCTACAAATCACGTGGATAAGAGAGGCTACACATACAAGAACTCACATACGAAAATATTCAGCCCACCAAAGAAAATCGGAGGAAGAGGAAGACGAGTTCTCCCCGGCTATCGCCTTCGGGCATAGCTGGGCAATTTCGATTTAATTCATGTTTTTATTTTCGTATTTTATTTTCTGAATATTGTAGATAATTAGTTCTTTGAATTCTTAGTTTAATTCCAGCATGTTTTCTTTTTATTTATTTTATTTATTTTAGCTTTGTTCATGCGTAGCTAGTTAATCTGCGTCTGGGCAACGTCTGAACTTGGTCGACCTGATTTCTAAAATACTGAGAGGCTTTTGATTATAGCAACTAACTTAGTTTTATTCCCGATTCAACAGGGTAGTATCTACAGGCATGTTAGGGACTTGGGCAACGTACAGTAGCCAGTAGGAACCCCTTTTCACCTAACACACACATACGCGGATCAACGTGCCGGGAGACTGGGCGTCCGCATAGTATTACATGTTGCTGGAGATGTGGTCGTATGACTCGGGTCTGTCCGGGCATGCTATTGGCCATTTCGGGTTCGCTTAGAGATTAAGGCAGTTTGGTCAACTTAGACTCATGTCGGCTAACATAGTGTCGAATTGGTCAATACTAGGGGTTTTACATAGAGAGATCTAGTAAGACTTTAAACCGAAAGAGTGAATAAGGGTTGGGGTATTTGCGTGCGTGACATCATAGGGGCGTTTATACTTTAATTGGACAACCTATAACCGAAAGATAAAGCTGTTAGCAAAATCTTACGTGCCGATGAACAGTAGAAACTTGATCAGGTAGACAAGGTGACGACTGTGCCCAGATGCTCTATTTTACAGTTTGGTCGAGTTCTGTAGTTGAGTAGTTTAATTTCCGTTATTGGTCAAGTTCAGTACCTGAGTATTTTATTTCTTGTTATTTAATTTATATTGTTTATTATTTGTTTTTAGTTATTTTAGTTGTTCAGTTGATCACTCAAAACTCATTCTAAAATCGTGACAACCCACATTGGGCAAAGCCGTGAGAAAATAACAATAAACTCCTCGTGGGATCGACACCTAATACTTACCACTAATACTTGTTGTTGGTGTGAAGCTTTAGGTCTTATAAATTTATTTTGCGCTACTCAAACGACGGTAGCGTCAAAATTGGCGCCGTTGCCGGGGAGTTTATATTCCAGTTATTTTCTTTGTGCTATTTGATTTGCGATTTTTTTTGTTTTTGTTCCAGGTTGACCAAAGAGGACAGCAAGGAGCAGGACGAGGAAAGCAGGTCAAGCAGCACGTGCAGCCCAAAGAACCACCTTTGCCCAAGATCACTACTTGAGCAGAGGACAGAAAGATGATGGATGACGTGAACAACCGAGGAATAGAGAAGACACTGAGGGAACTGAGGCTCCCTAACTTTTTGGACTTTAAACTTGTGGGCATAACTTTGCCCAACATCACTACAGATTGGTCAATGAAACCCAGTTTTCTGCAGCTTTTGCCCAAGTTCAGCGATATGCCATGGGAGGACCCTCAACTACATTTGCGAAATTTTGAGCTAACATGTGGGACTATACCTGCTATGGGCAACCTGGCAGAGTACATTCGACTATTAGCTTTTCCCTTCTCCCTTACTGATGGGGCAAGAGATTGGCTATACACATTGCCCAAGGGAGAAATTACAACATGGCAGCAGCTCCAACATCAATTCTTGAAGAAGCACTTCCCCATATCTCGAATCATGCAGATCAAGAAGATGATTTATAACATCAAAATGGGCACAAGAGAATCTTTCTACGATTATTGGGTACGATTCAATGTGATTCAAGCACTATGCCCATATCGTCTATTTACGGATCATGAATTGATCCAATACTTCAGATCCGGACTGAGGGGACAAGAAAGAATGATGATCTTTGCTGCATGTGGAGGTTCTATTCTCGATAAAACAGCAAGTGAGGCGTTCAAAATATTGAAAGACTTGGCCGAAGGATCCCGTGAAGATGAAGACTACTTGCCCAAGCAGACAGTTGTTATGCCCATGTCTGCCGAAGCTAAAATTGATAAACTTTGCGGGACCATTGAGAAACTCGTGGAGATGACGGACACAAGACCACTCAAAGCAGTCGAAACAAATGAAGTTGATCATGACCAGCGCCCACTACTACACTATGAGGGAAGACATGCAGGTTGGCCAATACACAGTTATGGTCAAGACGAACAGAATGACTACGACCAGTATGCCTTGACCAACATACCAGAAGTGAGAAATCATCATGATTTTGGTTACGGGTATTACAACCACCAAGAGGAGCAACCTGCAGTAGAAGAGCAACCTGCCCAAGAGGAGCAACTTGCCCAAGAGCAGAAACTGAATATCGTCCAAGTGAAGAACCATGAGGTATTTCATATTGGGATGTTTCAACCATTTGATATTTTAATGCAGGCGAGGCAAACTGGGAATGATGTCCGAGAAGAGAGATTGGAGCAAGCCTTTGAACGGGCACCCGAGGAAAAAACGAAGATATTGCCCAAGCACACGAAATATCTCTACTTTGGACAAGTTAATACTATAGGGGAGATCAATAGTGATGTTTCAAGCGAAGGTTCAGAAAGGAAGACACAAGGGTTGTTCACCCAATATTCAGAAGAGAAGAGAAATTCGCCCCTGACCAACATGCAGTTACCATTTGGTTTGGGCAAACCACCAGGCACTTTACATGGATGGATGATGAGCAACTTCACAGATTTACTCAAGTGCCTGAAGGCCTCATATGGCCATAACGAGGAGAAGCTCAAGCCCTTCCATCGTGAAGAATGGTGAGCATACATCACGTCATGCCCATGACGATAACTAAGGCGCTGACCAGGAGGCAACCTGGTATTTCTTGTATATTATTTTAATTTTCTTTTCTTTTATTTTGAATAAAATCGAATAGAGAACTTTGACTTGTCTGAATCCGAAAGGAGAAATGGTTTGTTTGTTTTTTGATGTGCAGGTCAAGGAGGCATATGGGTAGCTACTTGAGCATACCGCGAGGCTATTTGATCAACTTTCAGCAGTTTACGCTAGAAGATGGACGAGTTCCCTGAAGTCGCAAGGATGACCACTGAGAGTAGCCAAGGTCTGGGTAGGCGTGCCCAAGTTACTGACTGAGGGCGTAGTCTTAAGGCATCAGGGCAACATGCAAAGATGACCACGTAGAGCTGCTGAAATCATAATGGTCCACTTCACCCATTGCTCAATTCAGGTTTTACCTTGACTTTACCTCCTCCTCTCTTGCCCTCCCACTTGTTTTTCTTTTATTTCTTTCCCTTCTCTTTTCTTTCGAGTCAAGGGTTGATCTCTTCATTGACACACTTTGCCCAAGGCAAAGTGTGTGAGTGGAGAGGTGCGCCAACGTCGTTTGGAGTTGGAGTTTTATGTCAAGGGAAGTCCCTGCCCAATCTTATTACTATTTCACCCACTTTGCCGGAGGCAAAGTTTGTGAGTGGGGGAACGGGTAGGAGCAACCCTTGTCCTTGGTCGTTTTGCATGCTTGATGAATATACTTGGTCAATTTGAACAGTTTTCAAAATTATTAGTCTATGCATGAGAATATGGGACGATGGAACTGCAATTAGGTAGCCGTGAGATTTGAGCCAACGTTATGAAAATATTTCTTTCTTGAGAGTTTGTTTGGAATGCCGTAATGCTGAGGTTTGCCTTATTTCTACTTGTGTGATTTGATAGTTGAGTTAAGGTATTAGATGACTTAGGCAATTTTTGTTCATTCTTGTCTATAAATAAAGAAGACCCTTGATAAGCCCCTTGAGCCTTGCCTGTTCTTTGATCACCTGGGGGAAACTCTGACCAACATGAAAACGTGCCCGAGCACATAAAAGGGGCAAGTCAGAAAGTATGTCTTCAGCAAAAAAAAAAAAAAAAACTTGTCAGTGGCAGCAAGCAAATCCTGCGAACTGGTTGATCAAGTTAAAAAAAAAAAAAAAACTTCTGAATACGGGGTGTGCTAAAGCCCGTAAGAAGGGGAGTGAATTAGAGGTAGAAAAAAGTTGCTAAGCAAAATAAGCAACCTGCCTACAGTCAACATGGAAATATGCCCAATAGAGCCTACACAAACACCCTTAAAAGTCCTGATGATATGCCTAGATCAACTGAGAATTGTCATAGGTCATAAATTGGTCAAGCCCAAGGCAAAGCGCATTCCAAAACAGAATTGAGTGATACACTACCCATACACTGAATGAGAGAAACACTTAGGGAGAGAACCAAAAATCCTATTGCAGCGTCTTGACTATTTTTTTATGCATCCTCTGGACTACGATTTTGACTATCTGTTTACTTGATCATGGTAATATTCTGAAAATCATGCTAGTGTCTTCTATTTATTTCTTTCCCTCCCTCCCTTGTTTTCTACTTGAGCAGCGCGAGTCATACCACACGCTTGAGGACAAGCGTAATTAAAGTGTGTGCGTGTGATGAGCCATATTTTTTGGCTCATTTTTAGTTCTTTTGAGTCAAGTTAATCGAGTCTTTTTAGTTGTTTTCACCTTGCTTGTGTCTGGGAGGGCACGTTTGGAGTGTATGGTCAAGTTATGCAGGTGAAACGTGAAAAGACGCACATTTGGAAAGAAATCGCCGCATTGAGCAAGTATGCTGGTTGAGCAAGTTAGCCTGACCCGAACACCCATATCATATTGGCCAAAGTCAGGAAGTGACCAAGACCGAAGCTTGACCAAGTACCGTACGAAGTAAAGAGGTTGGACAAAGATCCTAGTTGACCAGAGATGGACGTTGAGCAAGTAGTGTACGAAGAGTCCTGGGAGTTATGGAGTCTTAAAAGGCGACCAAATTCATAGAAGTATCAAGGATGGACTCTCATCCAACGTTAAAGTCATTGTCCAACACGTCTCTACATCAGATTGAGTCCTATATCTACACGGAATTGGTCAAGGACGCGGCAGGATCCCTATTTTTCAGGATTGGATTAGGAAAGAATCTTTTCTTTCCTTATCTCAATTAAACTGATCAAGTCAGCGATTTTACTTGGAGCCCAAGACTTCCACCATCTATAAATATACATGAGACCCTACAAATCACGTGGATAAGAGAGGCTACACATACAAGAACTCACATACGAAAATATTCAGCCCACCAAAGAAAATCGGAGGAAGAGGAAGACGAGTTCTCCCCGGCTATCGCCTTCGGGCATAGCTGGGCAATTTCGATTTAATTCATGTTTTTATTTTCGTATTTTATTTTCTGAATATTGTAGATAATTAGTTCTTTGAATTCTTAGTTTAATTCCAGCATGTTTTCTTTTTATTTATTTTATTTATTTTAGCTTTGTTCATGCGTAGCTAGTTAATCTGCGTCTGGGCAACGTCTGAACTTGGTCGACCTGATTTCTAAAATACTGAGAGGCTTTTGATTATAGCAACTAACTTAGTTTTATTCCCGATTCAACAGGGTAGTATCTACAGGCATGTTAGGGACTTGGGCAACGTACAGTAGCCAGTAGGAACCCCTTTTCACCTAACACACACATACGCGGATCAACGTGCCGGGAGACTGGGCGTCCGCATAGTATTACATGTTGCTGGAGATGTGGTCGTATGACTCGGGTCTGTCCGGGCATGCTATTGGCCATTTCGGGTTCGCTTAGAGATTAAGGCAGTTTGGTCAACTTAGACTCATGTCGGCTAACATAGTGTCGAATTGGTCAATACTAGGGGTTTTACATAGAGAGATCTAGTAAGACTTTAAACCGAAAGAGTGAATAAGGGTTGGGGTATTTGCGTGCGTGACATCATAGGGGCGTTTATACTTTAATTGGACAACCTATAACCGAAAGATAAAGCTGTTAGCAAAATCTTACGTGCCGATGAACAGTAGAAACTTGATCAGGTAGACAAGGTGACGACTGTGCCCAGATGCTCTATTTTACAGTTTGGTCGAGTTCTGTAGTTGAGTAGTTTAATTTCCGTTATTGGTCAAGTTCAGTACCTGAGTATTTTATTTCTTGTTATTTAATTTATATTGTTTATTATTTGTTTTTAGTTATTTTAGTTGTTCAGTTGATCACTCAAAACTCATTCTAAAATCGTGACAACCCACATTGGGCAAAGCCGTGAGAAAATAACAATAAACTCCTCGTGGGATCGACACCTAATACTTACCACTAATACTTGTTGTTGGTGTGAAGCTTTAGGTCTTATAAATTTATTTTGCGCTACTCAAACGACGGTAGCGTCAGTCACCTACATGTATTTCCTTATCTCAACATGCATATTGTTTGGACATTCTTAAAGAGTATGGTTTTCTTAATTCAAAACTTATTTCCACACCAATGGATTTCAAAGCAAAGTTTTCAAAATCTGACGGTTCTCCCTGTTCTGACCCAAAATCTTATAGAACTTTAATTGGGAAACTTTTATATCTTACAGTCACACGACCGGATATTGCTTATTCTGTTCAAGTTTTGAGTCAGTTTCTTTCCGACCCCACTGAAACACATATGATTGCTGCACATAGAATATTGAGATATCTTAAACGTGCTCCCGGAAATGACTTGTTTTACTCCTCTTCTTCTAATTTGAACTTAATAGCTTATTGTGATTCTGATTGGGCTGGTTGCCCGGATACTAGAAGAAGTATTTCTGGTTTTTGTTTTTTTCTTGGTCAATCTCTAATTAGTTGGAAATCCAAGAAACAGCAAGTGGTCAGCAGATCGTCTACAGAAGCTGAGTACAGATCCATAGCAAATGCAATTTGCGAAGGCCAATGGCTCCTTTACATTCTCAAGGATCTACAGGTACTACATTCTCATCCTATCACTTTATATACTGATAGCATGTCTGCTTATTATTTGGCACAAAATCCAGTTCAACACCAAAGAACTAAACATATTGAGCTGGACTGCCACATCATAAGGGACAAGATCACTTCCAAGGTGTTTGAACTCCACCATATTCCCACATAGTCTCAATATGCTGATATATATACAAAAGCCTTGCCACCCTCTTTGATGTTTTTAAGGAAAAGATGCACATGAAGAACCTCCACGCTCATCTTGAGGGGGGTATTAAGCATATTACTTATACCACATCATAAGAACAATTTAGTCTCTTTTATATCAAGTTGTAATTAGGATTATCTTATATTTAGTTGTACTTTACACAATAAGAGTTGTACTACAGAGCATATAAACCAAAACTCTACCACTTGTAATTCACTTTTCAATATATTACTTTCGCATTATTCCTTTTTACTCCTCGTTCTATATTCGCAATATACCTGTCCCGTAAGACGATTCTGAATAGAAAATTGAGAGTCGTTAAATATAACTCTAACCGGTTGATCACGAGTTAGTTGACTAACTGACAACAAGTTTTTGGTTAGACCAGGGACAACAAACACATTTCGTAAAGTGAGATCATTTGAGAGAGTAAGAGATCCAGAATGAGAAATCGATAAATTCGCACCGTTATTTACACGAATATAAAGAAAATATTTTTTATTTTTATTTTTTGACCCAAAAATAAAACGTATATATCTAAATATATTTTTAAGTTAAATAGTAAATTAATATTTTGGAGTAAAGTTTAAAAAAAAGTATGAAAAATAAAGATAATTAAATTCTTCTATAAAATGAATAATGTGATTTTTTAAGACTATGAATATTATCATGAAATATTCCAAAAAAAAAAAACAAAATATAAATATGGTTGTGAGATAAGAGTAGAAGACCAGGGAATCCCTACGGGGATTCCCAACGGCAATTTTCCCGTAGGGATTCCCTACGGCATTCCCTACGGGAATCATATTCAGAGTTCCCCTACGGCATTTCCTACGGCCTCAGCCGTAGGGGTGACTCCCGTAGGGGATTCTCGTAGGGAACTGCGCGCGAATGCGCGCGCATAGCTTCCCTCCATTGTCCCTACGGCCTCAGCCGTAGGGGAATAATAAATTCCCTACGGGAATTTTTCCCGTAGGGGTCCCCTACGGCTATTTCCCGTAGGGGAATATTTAAAAATATTCCCTACGGCATTTGCCGTAGGGGAATTGTTTTTTTTTTTTTTTTTTTTTTTTTTAATATTCATTTATATAATAATAAATAAATTAAATATTATTATAAAATTATGCTAAATTATTTGAAATGTTTTTTTAAATCAATATTTCACTAAATAATAAATTACAATTAAAGTTTTTTTTAACTTTACGCAATTATACAACTACGCAATTATAATTTTATAAAAATAATTAATTACAAAAATTATACAATTACGCAAAAAATTAAGCAATTTTATAAAAATAATTAATAACAAAAATTATACAATGTTGGTTAACATTTTGACAAGTTTTTTTTAAGAATTACGCAATTATACAACTAAACAATTATAATTTTATAAAAATAATTAATTACAAAAATTATACAATTACGGAAAAAGTTACGCAATTTTATAAAAATAATTAATAAAAAAAATATACAATTACCCAAAAAATTACGCAATTTTATAAAAATAAACAATTACAAAAATTTCGGAATTTAATATATTTAAATGGTGTTTTATTTAAAATTAACTTTTGTTAAACTACTATTTATATTTATATATATATATATATATATATATATATATATATATATATATATATATATATATATATATATATATATATATTGTATTTTATCTTATTATTACATTATACTACATAACTAATATAGATTAATGAATACATATATATTATCTTTTAAAAATTGTACATATAACTCAGATAGTCCAGCGGTTATCTTCCTCCTCTTCACTCATGAGCAGGGACGGAGGCAGGGGGGTCCCAGGGGGGCACTGGGCCCCCTGAATTTTTCTTAAAATCTATATATATAATAGTATAATACTAATATTATATGTATATTCGTATAAATGTACGTACATGTATGATATCTGCATGTATAATACTGCATATGTATAGTACCTTTATATTATATATATCAAAATTTAAATAATTATAGTTTTAAGAATAAAATTTATATTTTATTAATACTTTAATTTCATTTTTTTTATATTAAATACAATATAATGATATTTATGATAAAAAAATGCTTAAAGTTTTGTAAAATTAATCTAATTTATTTATTAAAATATTATATTAAAAATTTTCAATTTTTTTAATGTATTAAATTTTAAAAATTATTTTTTATAATGAAATTTTGATTTTTTTTCTTAATTACCTTTAAGACTTTATAATACCTAAAAAATATTTTTGTCGATATTATTAAAAATGGACCCTCCTGACCCAGTTTCCTGGCTCCGTCACTGCTCATGAGGTCCAAGGTTCAAACCCTGGGCTATGCAATACACATTATTAATTAATATGAAGAGGGCTGGGCTTGGGTCGGGCTTTGGGTGGTATAGACATTGTAGGGATCTCCCCTACGGCTCTAAAAAGCCCGTACGGCTCTAAAAAGCCCGTAGGGAATCTGTTCCCTACGAGGGAACCCCTACGGCGTGATTCCCGTAGGGGATGCCGTAGGGAACTCTGTTCCCTACGGATTTTTGGGGATTTCCCTACGGGAATGGCCGTAGGGATTCCGCGAATTTTTTGTGGGGATTTCCCTACGGGAATGGCCGTAGGGATTCCGCGAATTTTTTGTAGTGAAACACATTTCGTAAAGTGAGATCATTTGAGAGAGTAAGAGATCCAGAATGAGAAATCGATAAATTCGCACAGTTATTTACACGAATATAAAGAAAATATTTGTTATTTTTATTTTTTGACCCAAAAATAAAACGTATATATCTAAATATATTTTTAAGTTAAATAGTAAATTAATATTTTGGAGTAAAGTTTAAAAAAAAATATGAAAAATAAAGATAATTAAATTCTTCTATAAAATGAATAATGTGATTTTTTTAAGACTATGAATATTATCATGAAATATTCCAAAAAAAAAAAAAAAAATATATAAATATGGTTGTGAGATAGGAGTAGAAGAAGTAAAAATAATTTCATACAAACAAATTACAGTATTAAAACATTATGTACTAGTACTTGTTTATCCTTTATTCAATTATATTAAAAAAGAATTAAATAAATGATAATGTTGTGAGCGCCATATATAATATATTATCCATAATCCAAAAGTGAGCCACACGAGCACCGCCACGTGTGAAAAAGGGTTACCTCCCATTGGTTATATTACCAAAGATCCAATACGCCTAAAATCATTCGTTCACTCATTTCCACACCGCTCTAATTAAACTTAAGAACATTAACCAATGGCCACCACCGTCATGACTTCCTTAAGCCTGAAGCCGTCTCCATTCTCCGTCGAGAAATCCGCCGTGAGGGGGCTGCCGTCGCTTGCAAGAACCACCGGTTTCCGGGTCGAAGCCAGCGGTGTCAAGAAGATCAAGACCGACAAACCATATGGTATTATTATTATTATTTTTTTTTTTATTATTATTAATTTTAAAATTTTAATTATTTATTTATAGGAGTGAATGGAAGCATGGACTTGAGAGATGGCGTGGATGCCTCCGGCAGGAAGGGCAGGGTACGTTTCTTCTAATTTTTTTTTTCAAATTAAAATTAATAGTACTACAGTATTTATCAGTATTAATTTTATATTCTATTCAATTCAATTTAGGGAAAGGGTGTTTACCAGTACGTTGATAAATATGGCGCCAACGTGGATGGATACAGGTTACCTAAATTAACTTACTTTTTCGATCGACTTTCGTTTATTTCAATTTTTAATTCATTCGAACCTCAATTTTAATTCGACTAAATTCCATCTGTGTGAATCCACAGCCCCATCTACAATGAGGATGAGTGGTCTCCAAGTGGTGATGTGTATGTTGGAGGTATGTAATGTTGAGTCCATAATTCAATAAATAAACAAAAAACATTTAGTTATTGGGCCCCCATTTGAGGTATACTATTGGGCCCCCATTTGCAGGTACCACTGGGTTAGCCATATGGGCTGTCACTCTTGCTGGGGTTCTTGGCGCAGGTGCTCTTCTTGTGTACAACACTAGTGCTTTGGCACAGTGAATAGTCTGTATGTTAATGTATCTGTGCTCTTGCTATATTCAATTTGTATGATATCTAAACTGTTTTATTAGTAGTAATATGAATTGTTTGATACTAGATAGTATTTTGTAATTTGAGTTCGTGTGTTCGACTGTTCGTATCGATCAACCCACGTCTCTAATATAGTTCACCATCATGAGTCTTATCTAGGGGAAGCAGAATAAAGATTATATTCAAGCAAACAAACATTTGATAGTTCTCAAAATGTGTAAAGCCACAAAAACTATACTAGTTACTAGACACTGTACTTGTGTTAATATCCTTGTAGTAAAGTAAACCTGAATTTAACTCTAAAGACGGAAAAATATGTAGTAATAAAACCCAAAATATTTGGCAGCTGCCTGCACCCACGACGCAAAAAGGGACCGTCTTCATCGAATTTTTGGAGACGAACAATTTATCATGCGGTTTCCGGAACAATAAAATTATTAGTAGTGATTTTCAGCGTGGACTTTATGGTTCCTCTGCACACAGGACATTTGTTCGACAGAAGGCACAGTTCGTTCGCACAGCCGCTGCATATGCACTGGAAAGCCGAAATATATAAGTCAGAAGAGATTAGGAATAGTATCAAAATATCAAGATTAGTTTTATAATCATACTTCGAAAAATACAAAAAAAGAAATTGTCTCTTACCATATGTCTGCAAGGAAGCAATGCAGTATCCTTTGGCTCGGTCATGCAAATCGCGCACTCTTTCCCTGATTCACTATGAGTGGAACCCTCCGATTCTCCAAACCCATAAATTTCCTGCAGTTCGTAACAAACACCCTCACTCCATAACATCTGCCTGATCACTTTTGCGGAAAAGTGTCCGGTGTCATTTTTCAATAGGCCCACTTGGGTTATCTGCTTCCGTTGTGAAAATGCATGAGGATTTTGGGAGGTGTCGGCAGATATGACGATGGGGAACATACCATGTCTGTCAGACGGAGTCCAGAGATTATTGGATGAGAGGAAAGTCAAGTCGACGCCGGTTCCAGAAGGCTGCCGGAATTCCTGGTTAAGCCCTTTCTGGAAGAGGACTTTTACGGGGGCCCAGGAGAGTAAGGAGACGAATCTGCCCTGGGAATCTTCCTTGGCAAAGTACCAGATTGTGATACTAATGATCAAAAAACAAATGGTCAGTTATACAAAAAATGTGCTTTGTTAACATGAGTATGAGTATATATACGGGTAAGGGCAGTAGAAAATTGTTTATAGGACCATTTCCTAATATACTTAGAAACTCACGATCCTCTTCGATTCTAGCCAGTACGGGGAATTGTACTCAAAATGGATCCCAACTCCCAACTGAACCTAAAAATCAATGGCCCATCTTCCTTAATCAATACTTCAATAGTCTACCGAAACACAAGCCTTAAGCGAATATATTGTTACAACAAGGTACACTATTCGTCTACAGTCCTGTAGGGATTGTTTTTGAGCTTTACGATTTTATATTTTCACTCTAATAAGGACCTTCTTGATCATTCCCACATCAATCTAAGCAACATATATAGAGTTTTCATGCTAAAAAACAAAACTAATACATTGTGTTTTTTTCTCCTTTATTCTATGCCCGGTGATACAAGTAAACATACTCTCATCAAAGGTCTCTCTCTCAAAGACCTATCTAGTCCCCCTCAGCCTATTCGAATTTCAAGATATATTCGATCGATCCTCGTACGAATATGCTCAATTTCCTCAACAAATAACCTAAGTACTCAAACCAAACTCAGGAGTTAACAAACACGAAAGCATCTCAAGTAAAAAAAAGTCCATATGATGCAATAAATCAAGCAAAATAGAAAAAAAAAATCAGGAATTACCTTCCGTCAACCAAGGCATCGAAAACAAAGGAGAGGAGTAGGTACTCATTCGATTTCTTCCCATCAATCTCGAGCCTCACAGTATCTTTGTGAACATTCACATCGCTTTGCACAACTTTGGGCGGCGGCGCTCCCGCCTCCGCCTCCGCCTCCGCCGAAAGTGGCTGAGACACCGCCTCCGCCGAAAGTGGCTGAGACAGATTATAAGGTCTAGGAACTTCTTGAGAGGGATGGATCGGTATTCGTCTACGGGTCGGGATTCTTCTTCTGGTGTTCGTGTTGCTGTTGCTCACGCTGAAACAGACGCCCATTATTTATCTCTCTGGTTGTGATTTGGTAGGGAAGCCTCTGTTGTTATTGGTGCACTTTTATATTAGGGAATGACCTTTTTTATTTTAGGGCGAGGCGAGTGGATTTAAATAAAATTAAGTGTTACTCCTATTTCGATTCAGTTAAGCATTAAAATAGTTTAAATTATAATTAATAATATAATTTTAATTTTAAAATTATATAATTTTAGTATTGATTCATCTATCTATACAATATATAAAACAGAAAGAATTTTACCGTTGGATATATCCATTATTAATTCCCCAAAAAAATTTAGATCGTTGGATTAACTTTTGTGTTCACACTATAAGGACTAAATAATAAATAATTATAGTTATGATTAAGAAATAATAAATGTAATTACCGTGATTTAGTACTAATTAAATCTGATTTTTTATTTATTCATTTACTTATTCAAACTCTTTATTTTAAGTAATTATTACCTCCTATAAATAAGAACGAAATCATCTATTATTTATTTATTCTATTAGTATTAATTGTACTCCTAATTAATCTCCTTATTGACCGTGTGATTAATTTAAAAAAAATATTTTATATTAATAAATATATTTGTTTCCATCTTACGCGGACGTTATTCTATTAATTAGCTTCTTCATCTTTAATAAAAACTAGTCCTCCTACCCGTGCGATGCACGTGTATTTAATTAACTTTTTATTAATCTGAGTAGTGCTCTGCTTAATATTAGACGTATTATCAATCGCACGTGTATTTAATTAACTTTTTATTACTCGGAGTAGAGTGCTCTGCTTAATATTAGACGTAGACATTGATAATGGACAATTAAATATTAAGTGAATAATCTAATTGAAATAGTACAATAAAGAAAATTACATTTATATTACAAATTCTGGATTACTTCTGGATTACTTCTTTATAGATTACATTTGTTCTATTCATCACACGCTAGTAAAAAAGCAGAAGTTTCAACCCGATCTTGTTGGTTACTCTAGACAATGCAACGTACAATTGATCGTGCGTAAATACTGGTTTCTTCAAAAATATTTCAAACATTTGTCAACGACTGACCTTGACTCTTATTAATAGCCATGACATACAATATCATAATCGGAAATTGTCTTCGTTAAAAAGCAAACTGGAATTTGGTATCCGAGGGCGTCAAAGCAATTAGAATATTAAAACAGGAATTTGGTATCTAAGTGCGTCAGAGCAATTAGAGTATTAAAACCATTTCCACATAATTATTTCTCCTAATACTTTTGCGTGAATAATATAATTACCAAGTTGTGTTACAACCATCCTATTACCATTGTATAGTCCGACAGAGCATCCATATTCCTCAATAGCATAACGGGCACTCCCATTCATATATCAAAAACTATATACCATTCACAACATTTAATTAATTCTTTAATTATATACAATAAATAAAATATGACATGACTATATAAATTGTTACTTAAAGAAAAATAAGTCTACACACACACATATATGTATATATATATATATATATATATATATATATATATATATATATATATATATATATATATATATATATATATATATTACTATATTAATTAATAGAATTAAATTTTAGTAAAAAAATTTATAATAATATCAACCTTCAACTTCATGGTTTGGTAGTTTAAAACACTTGTTGGTATTTAAGAACTCAACTGAATGCATAGAATTAGATTTTAGTAAAAAAAAATTATAATAATACCAACCTTTAACTTCATAGTTTGGTAGTTTGGAACACTTGTTGGTATTTAAGAACTCAACTGAATGCATTTAATCAAACATATTATCTCCTCGTTCGATAAGTAAATACTATGGAACTCAGGTAAATCCTTTCGTTCGTATTATACATTGCAACCATGAAATCGTTGATTTCATTAACGTCATCCAGGGTCGGCGTTAGAATCGCTCGTCCTTCTAAAAAATTGATATTCTCGATGTAATCATAAAATATGGGTACGCGGCATGAACAATCGATTCAATATAATTATCCGATTGAATTATCAAATATTCATTTGAGATCTCTATATCTACTTCCCAGTCATTCTCGCCGTCAAGTAGTACATCCCCTATAAAATAGCCAATCAGAGAACTCACGCAACCTACTACCATCATTTTCATCGCGGATATTTTGCAACATCATGTTCTTGGTCAGCGCTTGGTCAAGCGCAAAACTTTGTAATTTATTCATATATTAGACGAATTAATAGTGGCGTGAACTATATCATACCTCGTACATTTAGGGATCAAATAAGAAAATCTCCTCCTGAAAATATATTACCGTGAAAATTATAAAAGTTGTATGATTGATTTCTAATAAAATTAAATTGGTGAATAATTATGTTTGTTTGTATTTCAAGTATCATCTAAATATAATTGATTTATTAATTTATTTGTTTTCATAATGATATAGAAAATCAAAAAAATGATATATTCATCAAAATTCAATACAAAAAATCAATATTTATTTTTCATTTTAAATATAAAATTCATGCGAATTATTAAAAATGAATCGTTGTATATAAAGAAAATAAAATTAAAACATAATTTAAGAGTTTTTTTTTAAATAATTGCAAACTTTTCATAATCTCTTGACATATAATCTTGTAAATTATAAATGTGGAATTGTATAATTAATAAAATTAGATTTTTCAATAAATTTGTTTTTATTTTATCTATCTCATTTCTTAATTTGTTTTATTAATTTTTATAATAATACAAAAAATAAAATAAAATAAAACTTGAAGTTTTTTTCAATCATAATTATCCTTTTGATTGATCTTTTAAAATATATAATCTGTATTAATTTTTATATTAATATTAAATTATTAATGAATATTTTTATTTTTTTTATTTTAACTATATTTCTCAATAACACTGTTTTAATAATTTATTTGTATTTATAATTATATAAAAAATCAAAAAATATCTTTTGAAGTGTTTTCTAGTAATAACATTTGTACTGCTTTGATTAATACAAATGAATATAAATACTATTATTTATTAAAATTTATATGGTAAGGTAAATAAATAAATAATAGCAGATACAATTGTTAGCTATAAAGATTGTAATGTTAAATAAAGAATTGTAATGTTAAATAAAAAGTTGATTAATACAAATTAATATTAATACTATTATTTATTAAATTTTATATGGTAAAGTAAATAAATAAATAATTGGAGATAAATAAGGAATAAAGTGAATATATTAATAGAAAATATTAAAAAAAATATTTATTTAATAATTTGAAATTTTCAAATCAATTTGAGTTTAATAAATGTAAATTATATAAAATCAAATATATAAAAGAGAGAATAAAAAATATATAAATATTATTATTAATTACTATTTAATATTTAAATAATAAATTGATTAAGATTAAATATTAATAAATATTAGCGGTAGATGTGAACAAAATTCTTTATCTAACTATTATTATTTTTTAATAAGTGTGAACACAAATAAATCAAATTACAACATATATTATATATTATAAGTTACAATATAAATAAAATTCAAATAAAATTAAATAGAAATATTATAAATTTATTCAAATAAAATTAAATAAAAATATTATAAATTTATTAAAATAATAATTGTAAGTTAAATAAAATATTATAAATTACACTAAATTAAATAAATTACATCATAAAAATCATAAAATAATAGATAAATAAATTATTAACGCAAAATACTTTAAACTTATGAAAATCTTGATTCCATTTAAAACTTTTTGAATCCAATATTTCGACTTTATGGAGTTGTGATTGTTTGCTGAGTCTTTTACTTATAAATAAATTAAAAAAAAGTAAAAAATACAAAAAGGCATGAAAAAAAATTAATTATTAAAAAGATTAAAAAATTTAAAAACCTGAAAAAAAATACAAAAATCATTACCATTTAATACAATTATAATCAACAAACAATAATATTAAAACTAAAATTTGAATTAGTAAAAAGTACTTACATTTGCAAAAAATAAAAATTTTAATAATCAAACAATAATATTAAAACTAAAATTCAAATTAATAAAAAAATACTTACATAAGGCTACAAAAAATAAAAATATTAATAATTAAACGATAATATTAAAATTAAAATTGAATTAGTAAAAGATAATAAAAACATTAATTATCAAATAATAATATTTAAATTAAAATCGAATTAGTAAAAGAAGATAAAAAATACAAAAAAACAACAAAACTTACTGGAAAAAAAAGTATGAGCATGAACAAATAAAAAATTAAAATAGTAACAACACAAAAAAATACAAAAATCATTACCATACAATACAACTATAATCAACTAATAATAATATTAAAACTAAAATTCGAATTAGTAAAAAATATTTTGCAAAAAATAAAAATATTAATGATTAAACAATAATATTAAAACTAAAATTCAAATTAGTACAAAATATTTAGCAAAAAATAAAAATATTAATAATTAGACGAAAATATTAAAATTAAAATACGAATCAGTAAAAGATACTTACATTTGAATACTACAAAAAATAAAAATATTAATTATCAAACAATAATATTTAAATTAAAATCGAATTACTAAAAGAATGCTTCCAGACAAAAAATACCAAAAAAACAACAAAACTTACCTATAGCTCTGAAAAAAAGTGTGAGGATGAATAAATAAAAAAATAGAATAGTGAGAGAGAGAGTGAGTGAAGAAAAAGTGTGAGGATGAATAAATAAAAAAATAGAATAGTGAGAGAGAGAGAGGGAGTGAAGAATGATATTCTTTATATAGAAACGGATTTGAATTATTTATGATTATAGTAATATAAATAGTAGATAATATCAAAATTTTATTAAGTTGTTTAAATAAATAGTAGATTTACCTGAAATTCCCGATATTATTGTTTATCTAATATAAATTAATTAATTAATCTGTTAAATATATTAATAAAAATGTAGATTATTTCATCATCCTTTAATTACGCTAATTAATTTTATTACTATAAATAAATAAATAAATAAATAGTAGTATAATAGAACAAACATAATTAAATGAGATAAATAAAGAATAAATGTGATATTTTAAATATTTCAAGTCAATATTTATAATTAAGGAGATTATAAAGATAAATTATATTATATAAAAAATAAATAATTACGCTAATTAATTACAGTATGAACACAAATTCAATCTAATAGTCTTTGCTTATTAATAGGTCTGAACACAACAAAATCTAACGGATAAAACATATGCCACTTATGTTAATTGCTAGCTAAATTATATATTATAAGGATAAATTAATTCTATTTTAGTGATATTTGTAAGTAATACAAATAAAAATATTGTTGCGTAAGTTACAATATAAACAAAATTAGAATAAAATTAAATAAAATTATTGTAAATTGCGTAAATTTCATTAATTACATTAAATAGATAAAATACATCATAAATAAAATGAAAACAAACTACTTTAAAATTACGTAAATTTAGTAAATTACATTATAAATAAAATTAACACAACCTACTCTAATTTTATCAAGAAACATAAACAAAAAGCTTGGAATCAATTTAAAATTTGTACAATCCAATGTTTCGATCTTTTTTCATGACTTCGTAGCAGAGTATTTTACTTATAATGAAACCTACAAAATAAACAAAAAAATGAGTAAGAAATTCAGAAGTTCTGAAAAAAAAATGACTTACCTGCAAAAGTTATTAAAATCGAATTATTAAAAGAATACTTTGCTGCAAAAAATACAAAAAACAACAAAAAAAACAAAATATACATAGAGCTCAGTAAAAAAAATAAACGTAAGCATAAACAAATAAAAAATAGCTAAATGAAAAGGCTAAAAAAAACAAACAAACAAAAAAAACTTACATAGAGCTCTCGACAAAAATAAATATATGTGAGCATGAACAAATAAAAAAAAATAGTTGAATTTAAAAGTGAGAGTTAGTCCAAAAAATACAAAAAAATAAAAAAAATAACAAAGAGTTCTGCACAAAAATAAATTAATGTTATCATAAACAAATAAAAAAATAACTGAAATGAAAAGACTACAAAAAATACAGAAAAAACAAAAAAAACAACAAAACTTAGATAGAGATCTGCACAAAAATAAATAAATGTGAGAATGAATAAATAAAAAAATATAGCTGAAATGTAAAATTGAATAAATAAATGTGAGAATAAACAAATAAAAAAAATAGCTAAAATTAAAAGTGAGAGATAGTGCAAAAAATAAAAAAAATAAAAAAAACAACAAAACTTACATAGAGTTCTGCAAAAAAAAATATATAAATGTGAGTATGAACAAATAAAAAAAATAGCTGAAATGAAAAGTGAATAAATAAATGTGAGCAATTAACAAATAAAAAAAATAGCTAAATGAAAAGTGAAAGGTGTGGAGTCAGTGAAGATGACGTCTTTATATAGAAACGGATTTGAAGTAGGGTTTGATAATAATTATTATTTTTAAAAATAATTAATTTCAATTATCTTAAATTTCGATATTATTGTTTTTATAATAAAAAATAATTAATTAATCGATTAAATATATTAATAACAAATGCAAATTCTCTCTTATCATTCATAATTAATTTTAGTAGTATAATTGAATAAACGTAATTAAAGTAGATAAATAAGGAATAAAGGTGATATTGTAAATATTTCAAGTCAATTAAGGAGATTATAAATGTAAATTATATTATATAAAGAAATAAATAATTACACTAATTAATTAAAAAT
The DNA here is from genome assembly GCA_954870475.1 of Euphrasia confusa. NCBI lineage: Eukaryota > Viridiplantae > Streptophyta > Magnoliopsida > Lamiales > Orobanchaceae > Euphrasia > Euphrasia confusa. The sequence continues at coordinate 18,993,494 of OX940961.1, forward strand.
AATTACGCTAATTAATTACGCTAAAAATATTATAAATGTAAATTATATTATATAAAGAAAAAAATAAATAATTATGCTAATTAATTAAAAATAATTGGCTAATTAATTAAAAATAATTATCTAATTAATTAGATTAAAAATAATAATTAATTAAAAATAATTTTCTAATTAATTAAAAATAATTACGCTAATTAATTATGGTAAATATAATATTGACTAAGATTATATTAAAGAAATTATAAATGTAAATTATATTATATAAAAAAATAAATAATTACGCTAATTAATTAAAAATAATTGTTTCAATTAATTACGCTAAAAATTACGCTAAATAATTACGTAAAATAATAATTAATAATAACCAGTGTGAACACAAATTTAATCTAACGGTGTTTGTTTATTAATAGGTGTGAACACAAAAAAATCAAACGGTGAAAACATACGACACCTCGGACAATTGCTAGCTGAATTATATATTATAAGGATTTCATTACCCAAACTAATTATTTTTTTCTCTGCAAATTAATATTTTAATAGCTTTCTTAATTGATAAATTGTTTTTGTTTTTTTTGCAGATTGTCAAAAAAAAAAGGAGTATCAGAGTTATAACAACTTGGATACGGAGTGCAAAACATTGCAATGTTTGTTATTGATTGATTCGAGAAGTATTTCCAAGTTTTGAGGTATTGTTTTTTTTTTCAACTCATGACGCCTCTCGATGATCGGCCTAGCATTTGTTTTGTATGATTTGTTTTGTTTATTTTTTTCTTGCAGATCTCTCAATCTTTCTACGTAAGTATCTTCTTTAAACCATTTTTAACATTATGTTTTTCTTTCGTGTTTGATGTACACATGCTTTCATTTTTTCGCATAAATCAATCTAATTGTTTGAGTTTGATTTCTTTTTTCAGAGTTTGATTTCTTTTTTACGTACCAAGAATAATATTTGATCTTATCGCAAGGTTTTTTATTTAACGTCGAAAAGTACTTCTAAATTCTGAAGTAATTTAGTTATTGAATTAATTTCTCCTCTCAAACCTAGCATTTGTTTTGTATATTTGTTGTGTTTAGTTTTTCTTGCAGATCTCCATGTAAGTATTCTCTTTATAACATTTATTTTATTTCTTTTTCCTTTCATTCTCTTTATAACATTTATTTTATTTCTTTTTCCTTTCGTTATTTGTACACTACACTGAATATATTTTATTGATTCAATTTATGAATTGCGTTTTTTTGTTTTTCAGATAACAAGTAAGTTTTACTTCTCCATATATCAATTGTATTTATTTTTGCGTTTTATTATAATTTATTTACAATGTTTAATCACCATATTTTTTTTGTTTTTTTACAGCTTCTCATGTAAGTATCTCTTTACAACCACCTTTTTTTAATTGTTATTTAAAATTTCTGTTTTTTTTTTGTGTTTAATTGTATTTCATGATTTTATTTTTCTGCATATATCAATTTAATTATTTGTGTTGTATTATAATTTATTTACAATGTTTAATCACCATATTTTTTTTGTTTTTTTACAGCTTCTCATGTAAGTATCTCTTTACAACCACCTTTTTTTAATTGTTATTTAAAATTTCTGTTTTGTTTTTTGTGTTTAATTGTATTTCATGATTTTATTTTTCTGCATATATCAATTTAATTATTTGTGTTGTAATATAATTTATTTACAATGTTTAATCACCATATTTTTTTTTTGTTTTTTACAGCTTCTCATGTAAGTATCTCTTTACAACCACCTTTTTTTAATTGTTATTTAAAATTTCTGTTTTGTTTTTTGTGTTTAATTGTATTTCATGATTTTATTTTTCTGCATATATCAATTTAATTATTTGTGTTGTAATTCAATTTTTGCAGCTGTTCTAGGTCGTACACGAAGATCCCTTGAGAATTGTTTCTAAATTCCAACGTATTGTTTGTTTTAATCCGAACTGAGGTCGTCTCTTGAGCTCTCGATGTGCCCTATCATCACTGACCACACTCTCTCGGAGCTCTCGATGTGCCCTATCATCATTGACTACATTCTCTCGGCGTCGCATCATAACCAGGTCGAGTGATGCTGCATCGATAGATCTCAAATAAAAACATAATTTTTCATCTTATTTCGGTAAGTAATTTTTTTTATTCTTTAAATAATATTTTCTTGCTTTTATACTAAAACAAATGGTTCTTAATTTTTTTTTGATACAGTAAATATTTGTTTATATGTTTCCATTATATTGATTTTTAATTATAATAGTTTCTATTGTTTGTATGTTTTGCAGTAGAAAATGAGAGTCACAAAATATGAATTTTTAATGTTTTAATGTGTATCTTATAAGGTTTTTTTATATTTAATGTTTTTTAATTATTTTTTATTGATACTTTTTTTATATTTTTTTATTGATGTATTGTGTAGGACGATATAATTAGGTTTCTAATTTAGTGTGAAGAAACCAATCCCAATCCGAGGTAGGACACTCAATGAGTCGAAGGAGCGTCCCCTTCTCAGAAAATCAGTCAGTCGACGAAGTAGCGTCCCCTTCTCAAAACATCAGCCAGCGACTATGAAATATTTGGCACTAAAAGAAGGCACGGCTACGAGAACCCCACAAAAAAAACCAATCACCATTCCTTCATGGCGTATGCGAACGTGTTCTTTTTTTTCTTGATTTTTTAGCAATTTTGTTTTTATTAGTGCATCGTTCGCATACTTTTTTTTCTTGATTTTTTAGCAATTTTGTTTTTATTAGTGCATCGTTGTGTTGAATTCTTATTGCGAAATATGAATATTCTTTTAATATTCATTTAAATATTATTTGCTTTCGATTTGTTTACTTATTTTTGCATAGGGCAATGTAAGAGCATCTCCAATCGATACCAAAAACTTATTTTGGAGTAGGGGAGATGCTCCAATCGATACCAAAACATAAACCTATTATTGGTTTATAGGTGGGACCCAGACAAAAAATACTTATATTTACGTTTACCGTGAACTCAAACCAAAAACTATTTTTTATTTACAAAAAATACTCAGCGTATGATACCAATTTTTCGTGAAATTGGTCTTGAACTCACAGACAGCAGCTTCCGTCAAAGTAAAATACTTACACAATTTGTAGAATAAAAAGTGAAGACAAAGTTATGTAATAGTTTCCATTTCATTGATCACAAAACTTAAACTATTACACTTGTAGAGTATGGTAGGCAAAACGTTTACAAGAAGTTTCCCGAGTGTCGCAACAACTCCCACTAACTTGCAAACTAGCACACGAGTACCTAAAGCTATATCTCCTAGCTCTAATCTTGGCACACGGCGCAAAAGCTACTACACAAACTCGAAGCTCGACTACGATTCTAAAAATCAGATTTCGTTCTCTCAAAATCGTCAAATGATGAAATGAACATCCATGGGTATTTATAGTAGAGCCGCACATGTGAGAGTGATGACGTGGCACGTTCTCATTCGTCGCATGCTTGGCCTATGTCACATTTCCATGGATGACATCATCATTGTAGAACTTGGATTCTTGAATCTTGGAATCTTGAATCTTCGATTCTTGAATCTTCGAATCTTGAATCTTCAATTTCAAAATCAAACTTCAATTTCAATCTTGACTCCATCGATCTCAATTCTTCATCTTCAATTTCTTGTGAAAATCTCTAAGTGTTGAAGCTTCAGAATTTCATCGTCTTCACAGTCGTCGATATTGTTGAAGTTGCAAACTTGGAACAATTCTTCATTTCCTTGAACTGAGTACCTGGTGAAAGAAATCACGTTGTAAGTACTTAGTCGTAAAATCAAAAGCAAAAACAAGAGTTATGAAAAACATCACTCGGAACCAAAACCGGCGACTCCTGTCGCCGGATTCATGTGAGCCACAAAACCAGCGACTCCAGTCGCTGGAAATTTTCCATGCACCAAAAACGGCGACTGGAGTCGCCGTTTCTCCAACACTCCAAAAAAAACTTTGTCGCTGGAATTTTGTCATGACACAAAACCAAAACCAGCGACCCGTGTCGCCGTTTCCATGCCACAACCCTTTGCATCAAAACCGGCGACTGGAGTCGCCGTTTTCACGCACACTCCAAAAGCGGCGACTCTGGTCGCCGTTTCCTTATCACATAGCATTGCACCAAAAACGGCGACTGGAGTCGCCGTTTCCTTGACACTTCACCCTTGCACCAAAACCGGCGACAGGAGTCGCCGTTTTTACGTGAATCCAAAAGTGGAGACTCAAGTCTCCATTTCCATGCGCAAGGTAGTTGATTTCGGATTCTTAACCTGTAACCCTGAAAATCAACAAAGACAAGAATACAAGGAAAAATATGTTGTCGCCAAAATCAACATTTACAATCTCCCCCTTTTTGGCACAACTCGTGAAAACAAGGTTAAGTAAAAAAAAACGAGATACAAGTATCTCCCCCTCAACCAAACAAACCACAAAAATGGCTAAGTAAAAAGATGGAAAAACATCAATCATACAATCAATGAAAAACCATAAAAATACTTAGACAAAATTTCAAACGAATCATCAAAACTTAGATAAGAATTCAACTCATAGATAAACCAAGTTCCAAAAACAAGAATTCAAGAGTTAAGCAAATATGAAAAACCATGCATGGACGAATAAGTTCAATGTTGTATGCATGCAAAATCAAAACATGAAAAACGAGTTCCAGAGTTAACAAAAACAGAAATTGAAAAACTTGATCAAGCACTTGAACTTCAGTCTTGGGGCACAGCTGTTGGAGACGGATCACGTTCCGGACTTTCGATCAACTCTTCTTCGTCATCTTCATAACTGAAACCATCGTCAGAACTAGAGTCATCACTATCATCCGTGTCGGTTTCCGGATCCCCAAAAATATCTCGCTCACCCAACCCATCAGCTGCAGCTTCGTCAACGTCCTCAACGTTGACATCTTCATCAGCTTCATCTCTCAGACCATCAGACGGCATCGCGAACGACGCCCCTGGATTTGAAGTATCACCCATCTTCCCTTTTCCCTTATCACGAGCATTCAAAATTCCTTCAAAAATATCTTCATCAGTTTTCTCTCCATCATCGCTCACGACTTCAATCAGATTTCTTTTGGACAGCTGCGAATGAGCTTCCTGAATCGCGTCCCGCACCATCTTCAGAATAAATGTATCTTTCAAACTCGCATCTGGGGCTCCAACATCTCCAAGTCCTCCCCCTTGTTGGATCTCCCGTTGCAGTTTCTTGAAAGATTGTTTCTGCTTTTCCTGTGCCTCGATCATTCTGTTGTAAGCATCAACATGTTCGACCTGACGCTTTTCAAGAGCTAGCGAGTCGACATAAAATTCTTGAACCAAAGCCGAAGGAACCACCGCACGGTGACTATGGATCGGATGATGAGGATTCTGATAAGAAGGAATATTAGAAGTCGGACCGAAACCACGAGGAACAACTCTCGGAGACTTAGCACCCTCAACTTCAGGTTCTGCGACAGCAGCAGTCGGCTGTGGTTTCGCAGTTGACTGTGATTTCTGGCGCTTAGCAGTTGGAGACTTAGATTTTGGAGATTTTGGCTTGCGCTTTCGGGAAGACTTAGGAGTTGAAGGCGGAGTTAAGATTTTCTGGAAGTGCGTTCCGATCAAAAAGTCCAAGCCAAGGTAAGTCGATAACTCTTTTGTGCGGAGTCAAATACTTGCCTGTGATTTTTACAGCCCCGTTCTTCTTCATCTTCTTCTCAGCTGCCGTTTCCGGAATAAAGCCTTGGTCATGAAGCATCCCATATATCAGACAAGGATGCGAGAGATGGAATTTTTTCTCCGTAGGCAACTCAGCTTGCCTAATGATGGTTTCATCTGAAAGCTTTGCAATTTTGCACAAGTCAGCGAAAATAATTTTTCCTAAGTTCACTTGTTCGCCACAACTGAGGCGGAAAATGAGGTGCATCAACTCAGGGTCCAGAACAGTCGGATCCCGATTCGCAATCCAGTTAGACATCCCAAGATGATGCAGGATGCCATAGAAAGCAGACAACTTTGACGGCGGAGGCAGTTCGGACTTGACTTTCTTTTGTGTAAGAAACGTGCCAACCGTCAGGTCATCAGCACGTTCCGCAGCAGTCGGTGTTGTCCATCTGGAATCAATTTCCAATCTTTCCAAGAAAGCGTTGATGGAGAAAGGACGGAACTTGTATAATTTTTCACGAAAAATGAAGCAGCCATACAGTCGACTCTTCGGATTTGCAAATTCGGGAGACAAGCTAGCATAAAACTTGTAAAGAATTGGAATTGAGTAGCGATAGGTAAGGTTCACAGATTTGAGCATGTGGACCTTGGTCAGAAAATCTGTGATGCCATGTTTTTCATAGTCCTCCTTGAGGATAGTTCTGTCTGTATGGATTGGCAACTTCTCAATCAACTTATGTCGACGTTCAGCAGTCGGCGTGAAAAATTCACGAGAATGAGCCTTTGGACACTCAGAATATTCGGCTATGTATTTGAAGCCATCAGTTGAGACTTGGGATCCAGCTGATCCCGAGGAATGAGGAGCCAAAGGCGGTTTTTGGGAGCTATGAGTTTTGGATTTTTCAGCTGACCCGCCACCAGAAACTTTTGAAGTTGGAGACTTAACTCCACTGCCACTGACTACAGGTTTCTTTCCTGAGCCACTTCCAGTTGGAAGCGCTGATTTTGGATTCTTTCCAGCAGACACAGTTGCAGCTGATGGAATTTTCACAACTTTCTTCCCTTCCTTAGTTATCTCGCCAGCTGCGAGTAACCGACGATATTCAGCGTTGGAAACGACACCACTGTAGATGCGGTGAGAAGCCTCTTTGAATTTTGCTTTTCCGGACTTGGGTTCTTTTCCCGGCTGATGGGCAGTCGATAGTTCAGGTGTAGCCGATCTAGTCAAGTCAAGGGAAGTTCCAGCAGACGAGGCTTTGCGACGATCAACTTTGTCCAGATGAGCTTTAAGCTCTTCGTAAGCCGCTTTCTTGGCTTCAGGAGTAAGAGCATTTTCGAACTGCTCGTTAAGATAAGCAGTCATATCAGCCATCATATCGTCAAAGTTTTTCGCCATTTCAAGATTCAGAAAAGGAGTAACCGACAGTTAGCAGCTGTGAGAACGGTAACCACGGAAAAAGAGTTCAACTTCCGAAAACAAGGACAGGGCGCCGGATGCGCAAAGCAAGAGTTGCCGGATGCAACGGAAAAACAAGAACCTAAGAACTAAGAACTTCGGATGCCGAACTTGCAGTTGAGAGTCGAGAGAGCGAGAGCTAGAGAGTTAGAGAATTTCGATGTAAGCGTAAATGAAATAGGATTTCATCAAGGCCTATTTATAGGAAAAATTTGGGCCGCCCGTCGGAATGAAAAAGCCCAGTCCAATACCTGCAAACAGCTCTTCTTAAGAAGAAAATGAGGTCAAAAAGACGAATGAAAATTTATTAATTTGAAAATATTATTAAAATAATAATTTCCAAAAATAATATATAATAAAATAAAAATAGAATAATAAAATAAATTAAAGATAATCAAACCATGACATGAAAACCGAAGTTGAGAACCATCGGTTGAGAAACGAAGTTGAGTGCCATTGGTTGAGAAACTTGAGTTGTCAATTTTTCTTGGACGGTGAAAAATTTCGGCTAAGGCAAAAATGGCAGTCTCCGTTTTGTTATGCAAGGTGAGTCTCCGGAATTTTGCCAAAAATGAGAGTCGCCGTTTTTCTGGCGACTGGAGTCTCCGGATTTTTGTAATGTGAGTCTCCGGAATTTTGTAATGTGAGTCTCCGGAATGTTGTAATGTGAGTCTCCGGAATTTTGGCACAGCCAGTGATGCCAAGAAAATGGAGACACGAGTCTCCGATTTTTTGGAGTCTCCGTTTTTGGAGCGAGTCTCCGGTTTTGTGCACGTCTCCGTTTTTGCATTCTTTGGACTTAATGAATTTGACGTTGCCACTTGAATTTTACGAGATGGCCGTTGCTACACTCAAAATTTTGACTTCCGAGATGGTAAACCACGTAGCGCTGGATATGAACTACAGAAACGCCAAAACAAAAACAACACATCCCGAGTTAGTCAATCAAGAGTTCAACACACACAAACATTCAAACACATTTTAGTGGAGATTCGAGGGGTGATATTAGGCAATGAAGAGCAAATATTTTCCCAGAAAAGAATCCACATTTCATCATTTTCCAAAAACCAAAAATTTTCACACAAGGTGATAGTAACTTTGAGGTAATGAAAAATCTCTCATATTAAAAACCGGTAAGATGGACCGAAGTATGTGATAGACATGTTTACTTGTCCTTCGTCTCAGTCACAAGGAAGCAGTCGTGTTTCGTCGAAACATATTGGCAGAGTTAGCACCGCACAAGAGATTTTAATTCATGAATGCAAGGTGAACACTTAAGGCACTCCGATCAGGAACTAGCTTTACTTCAATCAGAGGGGAGCCGGGGTAACCGGCGTCCTCCAGACGAGTTTTTTAGCTTTAAATGAAATGCAACAGACACTCTTTACAGCAGTCAGAGGGGAGCAAGGTGCACTTGCGTCCTCCAAAGTGTGATAGGAGAGTGTCTTAAAGTTCAGCGTCCATGTACAACCTTTCGAAGAGGGGAGCCGGGGTAACCGGCGTCCTCCGTTACTTGGCTCTATGGATCTATGCAAATGAAGCGAGGAGTTTAAGCCATGTTCACATGTTCGCATTCAGCGGAATAAATACTCTTGTGTCCGAAGACTAAAAGCGGCCTCGAATCCATGTTTGTCTGACTAGACTAATCCACGACGATTCCGAGTGCATATTCAGAAGTAAAGAAACTACTCTTTCAGACTTCAAAAATTTTCCGTGAACTCTTAGAGAGAACACATGCAGAGAGAATTTCTTAGTTTCTTAAATCTCTCAAAGTCAAGAGGTTTGGTAAAGATGTCAGCGAGCTGTTTTTCTGTTGAAATATGCTGTAGACTGACTATATCACGATCAACCAAATCTCTAATGAAATGATGTCGAATGTCGATGTGTTTAGTTCTTGAGTGCTGGACAGGATTTTTGCTAATTTTGATAGCACTCTGGTTATCACAATACAGCACTAATGGAGCACTCTCAAGGAGATAGTCATTCAACATTTGTTTCAACCAAAGTAGTTGAGTGCAGCAACTTCCAGCTGCAACATACTCCGACTCGGCAGTTGACAGTGCAATGCAATTTTGCTTTCTACTATGCCAAGATACGATATTATTGCCAAGGAAGCAACAACATCCGGAGGTACTCTTTCGTTCGTCCGTGTCCGTCGCCCAGTCGGCATCAGAAAAGCCGACAAGGTTGGATGAAGTGTCGCGCGCATACCACAGACCTAGCTGAGAAGTTCCAGAGATGTAGCGGAGAATCCGTTTCACAGCTCTTAGATGGTCCTCCTTTGGATCAGCTTGGTACCTGGCACACATACAAACACTAAACATAATGTCAGGACGAGTGGCAGTTAAATAAAGTAAACTCCCAATCATGGAACGATAAAGAGTTTGGTTTACACTCCGACTTTTTGTTGACGTAGACAAGCGTTCCGTAGTTGCCATAGGAGTGTTAGCTGGCTTGGCATGATGCATTTCAAACCTCTTAACCATGTTTTTAGCATACTTACTTTGAGATACAAATATCCCATTTGATCGTTGAGAAATCTGAAGGCCAAGAAATTGATGCAACTCCCCCTCAAGGCTCATCTGAAATGTTGAGGACATAGCTTCTGTGAAGGCAGTCACGAGTTTAGAACAAGTAGCTCCGAAGACAATGTCGTCAACGTAAATTTGGGCAACTATCATGTGTTTTCCTTCTCGCTTGATGAACAAAGTTTTGTCCACCGATCCACGCTCAAAGCCGAACTTTAGGAGAAAATCCGTGAGACATCCATACCAGGCGCGAGGCGCTTGTTTCAAGCCATATAGAGCTTTGTGAAGCTTGTATACATGATTTGGCTTTTTCGGATCCTCAAACCCCTTAGGTTGAGCAACGTAGACTTCTTCTTCCAGCACACCGTTCAGGAAGGCAGCTTTGACGTCCATCTGTCGAAGTTTGATGCCTAGATGGCATGCAATAGCAATCAAGAGTCTGATGGACTCAATTCGTGCGACCGGAGCAAAAGTTTCATCAAAATCTATGCCTTCCACTTGGGCATATCCTTGGGCAACAAGACGAGCTTTGTTTCTGACGACTTGGTTATGCTCATCTGTTTTATTCTTGAAAATCCATTTAGTTCCAACAACATTGATGTTTGAAGTTCGGGGAACTAAGGACCAAACATTATTTCGTGTGAACTCATTCAACTCTTCTTGCATGGCCATGATCCAAAAATCATCTTGCATGGCTTCCTTGTAATTTTTCGGCTCATTTTCAGAAAGAAAGCAAGAGATGCTTATTTCGTTATAGATTGCAGAAGTGCAGATATTGTAGAGTTCAGTCGGAGAATTTGTCGGTTTCTTTGAGCGCGTAGTTCGCTCATTTAAGTTCCCAATCATTTGGGTCGGAGGATGTTTCTTTTGAACGAGTCGAGGTGCCTCTCTAGTAGCAGTAGCTGGATTTTCAATGTTTAGCTCAGTTTCTTCATCGTCAGACGAAGAAGTATCATTGTCCTGATTGCTAGAATCTCCAACTTCAGGTGAAGTATTTGAAGTACAATTTTCTGGAGACACATTCTCAGGAGCAGTAGTTGTGGGTGTTGGTGGAAGATTTTGATAATCCAAAATTCCTTCTTTAACCCAGTTTTCCTCAGTATCTTTTCCAAGAAAGTCTTGTTCATCAAAATTTATGTTAACAGTTTCGATGACTTTCTTAGTTCGAAGGTTGTAGGCACGATAAGCATGGCTATTTTGGCTATAACCAACAAAAATACCACGATCAGCTTTGGCTTCAAATTTCTTCAGAGGATCACGATCCTTCAAAATGTAGCAAGTACAGCCAAAAACACGAAAGTGTGCAACTGAAGGTTTCTTGCCATTTACCAGTTCATAGGCAGTTGCGGTCGTCCCAGATCGAATACTTATCCGATTCAAAATATATCCAGCAGTGGAGACAGCTTCTGCCCAAAAAGTTCGTGCAAGATTTTTCGAGATAAGCATTACACGTGCCATTTCTTGCAGCGTTCGATTCTTTCGTTCGGCAATCCCATTTTGTTGAGGAGTTTTTGGGGCCGAGTATTCATGATGAATTCCTTTCATCATACAGAATTCGTTGAAGCTAGCATTTTGAAATTCAGTTCCATGATCACTTCTGATCCTTTTTACTTTAGCCTCATGATTCGTTTTGATCCATTTCACAATGCCCTTGAAGGCATCAAAATTTTCATCTTTGGTAGCCAAAAATCTTGTCCAAGTGTAGCGAGAAAAATCATCAACTACAACCAACACATATTCTTTCTTTGCTATACTTTTAACCTCCATTGGACCCATCAAGTCCATATGTAACAGTTCGAATGGAGCTGAAGTACTCATGAGCATTGGCAGTGCCGGATGAGGAGTTCTTGTCAGCTTACCCTTCTGACAGTCACCACACACTCTTTTCTCAATTTTGGGGAGTTGAGAGATTCCTCGAACAATCTCCCCCTTAACCAATTTGCTCAAATTTCGAGTGCTGGTGTGGCCAAGTCGTTGATGCCACAAATCCACTTCATCAGGAACGGTCACAGAAAAACAACTATACTCAGTTGTATAGCAATTATTTTTGGCTCGTGGACCTTCCATTATACACTTTCCTTCACCATCAAAAACTCTGCACGATTCCTTATCAAAACTCACGTTCAGTCCTTCATCACACAGTTGACTGATGGAAATCAGGTTAGCAACAAGTCCTTTTACATGGACTACATTTCTGATAGGAGGTAGTCCTTTGATTTGTAGAGTCCCCTTTCCCTTTACGACGCCTTTTGCTCCCCCTCCAAACACTACGGGAGCTCCAGTCATAGGCTCGTAATTTTTAAGAAACTTTTTCGTGCCAGTCATATGGCGGGAACAGCCACTATCAAAATACCAAATTCCTTTGGTTCCAGTCTCAGATGCGTTAAGTGCGACATGGAAGAAAATCAGTTCTCTTGGTTGCCAACAGCTGGTTTTAGAATTAAGTTCAACTTTGCACTTTTGGGACCTAGGCACCCACTTCTTCTTCCCATTAGAATTTTGACCGTTCCTCTCAGTCACAGCTTTCGGATTTGTCTTAGCTTTCGGATTTGAAGAAATGGGTTTCTTCATTTCCTTAGTCACTTCAGACTTTTTCTTCAAGGTCATAAGTTCTCTGTTCATGTCCTCTTTCATCCTGTAGCAAAATGGTCGAATGTGTCCAGGTTGATCACAGTAGTGACAAACATACTTTCTCCTTTGACGAGTTTCAACCTTCATGGACGTTTTGACCGAAAATGATTTTGTGCGAGAGAGTTGTCCAGTTTTCTTCACGTTCTGAGATTTGTCTAAGTTCTTCAGCAACGTCTTTTCATACGGTAGGATACCACGAGGATGTTTGACAATATTCTTCGGAAATTGATATGTCTCAGATTCAGATTTTGAAGTCGAGGACGACTTTTGAGTTTTAGGTTCTGGAGACTTAGCAATCTTCTTCCCTTCAGCAATCTCCTTCCGTTTAGATGATTCAACGTCATCTTTACTTTTATCCTCAGGCAAATCACCCGATGCCTTAACAAAACTCACTTCCTTCTTCTTTTCGGATGTCGAGTATATAGACTCAAAAACTTTTTGAAATCCAAGACCGTAACGATTAGGATTCATGTATGAAGCAGCATTGTCAAACACAGAAGAGTTCGTGTTCATTTTCCTCAACAGCTCGTCAGTCATATGGAGTTTTTCTTTCAACACATATCGTTCCTTGTCAGTCATGGCAAGGTCAGTTTGAACTTTCATTAGGGATGACTTCAGTTCGTCATTTTCAGCGTCCGAGTTCTTAAACAAGGTCTGCAGCTTCTTAACTTCAGTTGACTCCTTTTTCAGTGAAGTCTTTAGTTTTGAGTTTTCAGAACTCAACTTCTCACACACTTCTCTCAGTTCGACAACTTCCTTGAAATACTTGTGCTTTTCCTCGAACAGGTCATCAAATTTAACTTTAAGAATTGTCAGAGAGTTTTTCAACTTTTTCTTCTCATCCTCAGTCTTCTCAACTGAGTTTCTCAAGACTACAGCCTCATCATTCATTTTTCGTTTCTCTTCAGAGAGTTCATCAAGAGATTCTTTTATGAATTTCAGTGACACTTCAAGTGTGCTATTCTCAGTGATAGCTGTGTCACACAATTTTTCGAGTTTAGAATAACTCTCTTTCAGATCAACCAGTTCAGCAGACTCGGTCACACTTTGATGGACATCAGATGTCATCTCTTCCCTTACGGTCTCAGACTCAGACTCATCATCCGAGAAAATGTTATCATCACAAAAATTTCGATTTGTCGATGCCACACGGAAAATGTTGTCTGCAGTTGCAGTGTCCTTCAGAAAGGTGTCAAGTTCAAAGTTTTCATCTTCGAAATTCGCCAGTTCAAAGTCTTCACCAGAATTATTGTGATGATAAGTTCAAAGTCTTCACTAGAGCGTTGTCCTCATCGTCATCAGAATTATTGTCCTCAGACTCGTCGTTCTCAGAAATGACATCCTCATCGTCGATCACGACATAGCTAACTGGTAGCTTCTTCTTACGATGTAAGTTCGGGCATTCATTTTTAACGTGTCCATATCCCTTACACTCATAGCATTGCATTTTAGAGACATCTTTGCTAGTAGAGGAGTATGGCGAAAGTTTAGTTCCCTTGAACTTTTTGTCAGACGATGATCCCTGATTTCGATTGTCAGGAGTATTCGGGTATGAGTTAGAACTTTTTTGAAATTTCCGAAAGTTTCGGGCACGGTTCTTCCTCTTAAACTCTTGTTTCACAAGGTACGTGACTATCTCAGTCAGTGCAGCAAGTTTATCAGAATTATTCGAGTTCATCAAACGTTCAATTTCCTCTGCTTCATCGTCATCAGATTCATCTACATCAGCTGAGAAACTACATTCAGACTTTTCATTTCTCGAAGGAGTTTTCTGCGGTTTCTGCGGTTTCGAACTTCTTGAGCTCTTACTTTTTCAGAGATTTTTAGAGCAGTCATCGGCTCATAAACAAGAGACATTTCAGGGTTGCTACGCACTTTTAAAGTCAAGTCATAGTTTCTCAAATCAGCCATTAAGTCTGCATAGTCCCATGTCTGATTCTTTTCTTCTCGTGCTTCAAGAGTTAGCACTTTACTTTCGAACCGAGAACTTAGACTATGAAGAGTTTTCTCATAAATCATGACGGCAGGAAAAGTTTCTCCAAGTTCATGAACTTCGTTCACATATCTCATGATTTTGTCTAAGTACTCATTTATGTCTTCATCTTCTCTCATACGGAGTTGATGGAACTGAGCAGTGATAGTTCGAATTTTAGAGCGCTTCACGGCCTTACTTCCTTCGCATGTTCTCTGAAGAGTTTCCCATGCGTCTTTCGCTGAAGTGCAATTTTTCACCAGTTGGTACATACTTAGTTCCAACCATTCACAAATAAGAAGTAGAGCCTTGCTATTCGCAGTTGACAAATCATGTTCTTCTCTAGTCCAGTTACGTTCAGGTTTGGGAATTTTTACTCCATCGGCATCTTCAGTATACGGACACTCCCAACCTTCCAAGACAGCCATCCAAGCACGAGAGTCATGGCCTTTAATTCTAGCAGAAACTTTAGCTTTCCAGTTAGAGTAGTTCTGATGAGTAAGCATAATCGGTTTCTGAACAAACATTGGCGACTCCATTATAGCGGAAATATGAAGTCAAGTAACGGATCACGTCTTATACGTATGACGTCCCGCTCTGATACCAAATGAAATTACGCCTTCAGCGTAGGATACCAATTTTTCGTGAAATTGGTCTTGAACTCACAGACAGCAGCTTCCGTCAAAGTAAAATACTTACACAATTTGTAGAATAAAAAGTGAAGACAAAGTTATGTAATAGTTTCCATTTCATTGATCACAAAACTTAAACTATTACACTTGTAGAGTATGGTAGGCAAAACGTTTACAAGAAGTTTCCCGAGTGTCGCAACAACTCCCACTAACTTGCAAACTAGCACACGAGTACCTAAAGCTATATCTCCTAGCTCTAATCTTGGCACACGGCGCAAAAGCTACTACACAAACTCGAAGCTCGACTACGATTCTAAAAATCAGATTTCGTTCTCTCAAAATCGTCAAATGATGAAATGAACATCCATGGGTATTTATAGTAGAGCCGCACATGTGAGAGTGATGACGTGGCACGTTCTCATTCGTCGCATGCTTGGCCTATGTCACATTTCCATGGATGACATCATCATTGTAGAACTTGGATTCTTGAATCTTGGAATCTTGAATCTTCGATTCTTGAATCTTCGAATCTTGAATCTTCAATTTCAAAATCAAACTTCAATTTCAATCTTGACTCCATCGATCTCAATTCTTCATCTTCAATTTCTTGTGAAAATCTCTAAGTGTTGAAGCTTCAGAATTTCATCGTCTTCACAGTCGTCGATATTGTTGAAGTTGCAAACTTGGAACAATTCTTCATTTCCTTGAACTGAGTACCTGGTGAAAGAAATCACGTTGTAAGTACTTAGTCGTAAAATCAAAAGCAAAAACAAGAGTTATGAAAAACATCACTCGGAACCAAAACCGGCGACTCCTGTCGCCGGATTCATGTGAGCCACAAAACCAGCGACTCCAGTCGCTGGAAATTTTCCATGCACCAAAAACGGCGACTGGAGTCGCCGTTTCTCCAACACTCCAAAAAAAACTTTGTCGCTGGAATTTTGTCATGACACAAAACCAAAACCAGCGACCCGTGTCGCCGTTTCCATGCCACAACCCTTTGCATCAAAACCGGCGACTGGAGTCGCCGTTTTCACGCACACTCCAAAAGCGGCGACTCTGGTCGCCGTTTCCTTGTCACATAGCATTGCACCAAAAACGGCGACTGGAGTCGCCGTTTCCTTGACACTTCACCCTTGCACCAAAACCGGCGACAGGAGTCGCCGTTTTTACGTGAATCCAAAAGTGGAGACTCAAGTCTCCATTTCCATGCGCAAGGTAGTTGACTTCGGATTCTTAACCTGTAACCCTGAAAATCAACAAAGACAAGAATACAAGGAAAAATATGTTGTCGCCAAAATCAACATTTACATATATAATTAACATTAAAAATAAAATAATAATAAACAAGATATTTTAAAAAATGCTACCAATTACAAAAACAAAAATAATTAATAATTAGTTTTTTGTGTGTTTTAATGTAATTTTTTTAATAATTAAATAATATTTTATTTAGTATTATTTATATTTATTATGTTTGAAAATTTAAATTGAAAATAATATTAATTATATTTTTTAATTTAAAAAATTATGTGAGAAAATTGTAAATTTGTAAAGATGTTGATTATTTATATAAATAGTATAAATAATTATATAAGAAGAATATTTAAAAAAAAATATTTTAAGTTAGAGTATTAGTTTATCGGTTGGAGTCAAATTACTGTAAACGTAAACTTAAACTAATTTTGAGTTCGGTTGGAGTCAAATTACTGTAAATTTAAAATAAAACTTATTTTTGAGTTTGAGTTTTTGTGTTCGGTTGGAGATGGCCTAGTATCTACTTATATAATTACTTTTTTTCCTTTTATACAGATTATATTTTTATTTTACTCTCTGCTTATTAATCTACCTGTTGTAATCTTCAATTTTTTTATGTAGATGGTTCTATTTCAAGAATCCGTAGCAAAAAATGTCTCAAGTTTTGTGGTGGAGAATTACAAGACAAATTTTATTTGAGTATTTTCGAATTAATATAATATAATATAGTTCATTTATTATATTTTGTTTTAACATTATACGCAATTATTTTTATTTTTTTAATAATAATATTTATTTATTAATATTTTTTTAAACATTTATGTGTACAATTTGTTTAATAATAATAATAATAATCTTACGGTAAAATTTTGTAGATGCATATTTTTTTTTTTGACGCAATTAGATAAATATTTTTTATCAATTATTTATAAAATTTATTTAATAATATTTGTACGTAGTTATTTTTTATTATTAATATTTTTTTTTGTATTGTAGTTTGAAATTTGAATTTTGTTTAATAATATTTATACGCATATTTATTTTTTAATATTAATATTTTTTTTTAGAATTTGTTTAATAATAATAATAATTATATGTTTTAATAAAAAAATTATTTTATTTTTATTCTAAGTTTTTTATTTTTTTAAATTATTGAGAAATTATTTCAACCACATATATTTCATATTAATTTTTATTTATTTTTTAATTTGTACAAATATATAATTCACCACTCTCGAACAACAATTGCTTATCAGCGTTTTAAATGTAAGTATGTCTCTCGATGATAACCAATTATTTCAATTCGATTTTTTGTTTGATTTGTTCACACTTTTAAATGTAAGTATATACCTCTCGATGATAATTAACCAATTATTTCAATTTTCTTTTTAATTTATAATCGTATTTTATGAATTAATTTATTGATTAAATCAATCTAAATTTTTATGTTATGATTGTTTTTTTTTTGCAGATGTTCAACTTGAATAAAAATCCGATTGACTGGAGATGAAAGAATTGAAAAACGGATCCATTTTGTAGAGCTATTTTGAATCTGTATAGCTTCTGCAATTTTCCTTAAACTAATTATTTATTTTGAAATCGTTTTACACTAATTCAATTATTGTTTATATTTGCAGTCAGATGCCCTCCTTTTTTGCAAAGCGATAGCTAATGGATTTCCAAAGTATTTTCTTTTCAGATTTTTGAGATTTAGTTTATGAAGGGATTGTGTTTGTAAACGGCGAATGTTTTGCAGATGCATGGGAATGTAAGTATCTCATTTAAATACTATTTGATTTATTGTTAATTTGTTTTGCTTTCAATTTTGTTTTAATCATGTGTCCACGCGTGTGCAGGATCTGGGGGTGGAACGCGATGAAAATGGAGGATGAAAAAAATTGTTATTTTTCACAGAGCGATGAAGATGATGATCGGAGACCATATAGCGTGGATGAGAAAGTGAGAAAAGAAAATGAGAAAGGGTATATTGGATAAGATCTCAGTTGTTGCGTGGGATGAGAAAGTGAGAAAAGAAAATGAGAAAGGGTATATTGGATAAGATCTCAGTTGTTGCGTGGGGAGGCGGCGATGACGTTGGGAGTGTGTGGATGCGATCAATCATGACGATTATCAACGGACTCAGCTTCTCTACGATGATTTTTTCTTCTGGTCGATAAAGTCAATTATGCAATCTCTACCCTTCAACAGTAAGTTTGTTCTTTTTCAATAAATCTCCGAGTTTCTTATTCTATCGAGTATAAGTATTATGGTATGCTAATTGGCAAAGCTGTATGAGTTCCATTAATTTAAACGATAATCACGTGGAGAAGTCTACCTTACGATGCTCAGACTACAGATTTGTGTGGAAAAGGTAGTCAAACAATGCGTAGCCAAAAGTGTCTTTTTTTACGATGAAGCTTTGTGGTGGAGAATTACTTACGAGATAAATTTTGTTTGAGTATTTTTGATAAATGCAAATTATCGTAATATAATGTAATTTATTTAGGATATTTTGTTTTAACATTTAATATAATGTAATTTATTTAGGATATTTTGTTTTAACATTTAATATAATGTAATTTATTTAGGATATTTTGTTTTAACATTTTACGCAATTATTTGTATAAAAAATTATTTATTTTAATAATTTTTTACGCAATTATTTTTAAGCATTTATTTGTAAAATTTATTTAATAATAATAATTTTAAGTTATGTAAAAAAATTTAGATGAAAATTTATTATGTAATATTTATTTATCAATATTTTTTACTACAATTATTTAAAATTTTGTTTAATAATATTTCTACGTAGTTAATTTTTATTATTAATACGATTTTTGTATAATTTAAAATTTGCTTAATAATATTTGTACGCACAGTTATTTTTTATTATTAATAATTTTTTATATAGCTGCTTAACCATTTAATTTTATAATTCTTGTATTTAAATATATATAATCTTTAATTAAAGTAGAATTCAAATTATTTTTAAAAATAAATTTGATCCTTAATTTTAGTAAGAAAATAAAATCAATATTATCTCTAATCCAATATTCTTTAATTATCGTAACAATAAAAACTATTTTCAAAAACAACTCCGTAATTAGAGTAGTGAAATAAAATAGATATTATCAATTAATTTTTCATAAACTGAATATTTTATTAATTAATTGACTAAATATTTAGTTCCATAGTTATCTCTAAACAATCTTTTTAATTATTTGTTTCACTAAATCTATCTATACTATATTAAAGAAGAATGTTTTTGCTGCAATTAAATTATTTAATAATATCTTTTTACATTTTTTTCAAATTTTGTTTTATCCTTATAATATATAATTCAGCTAGCAATTGTCCGAGGTGTCGTATGTTTTTACCGTTTGATTTTTTTGTGTTCACACCTATTATTAAACAAGTATTAAATTTGTATTCACACTGGTTATTATTAATTATTATTTTTAGCGTAATTAATTAGAATTTTTAGTGTAATTAATTGAAACAATTATTTTTTATTAATTAGCATGATTATTTATTTCTTTATATAATATAATTTTCATTCATATTTTCTTTAATATAATTTAATATTATTTTTAGCGTAATTAATTAGTATAATTATTTTTAATTAATTAGGTTATTATTTGAAATTAATTATAATTTTTAACTTAATTAATTAGGTAAAATAATAATTAATTACAAATAATTTCCTAATTAATTTAGCGTAATTAATTAGATAATTATTATTTTAATTATTATTTTTAATTAATTAGCTCAATTATTTTTAAGTAATTAATTAGATAATTATTATTTTTAATTAATTAGCTCAATTATTTTTAATTAATTAGCGTAATTATTTATTTCTTTATTTATATAATATAATTTACATTAATAATATTATTTTTAGTGTAATTAATTAGCGCAATTATTTTTAATTGATTAGTATAATTATTTCTTTCTTTCTTTATATAATATAATTTACATTTATAATTTTCTTAATATAATAAATATTATTTTTAGTGTAATTAATTAGCGTAATTGTTTTTAATTAATTAGTATAATTATTTTTTTTTATAATATAATTTACATTTATAATCTCTTTAATATAATCTCCGTAAATATTGACTTTTGAAATATTCAAAATATAACATTTATTCCTTATTTATCTCCTTCAATTAGTTTATACTACTAAAATTAATTATTATGATAAGAGAGAATCTGCATTTGTTATTGATATATTTAATGGATAAATTAATTAATTTTTATTATACAAACAATAATAACGTAATTTACGGGAATTCAAATTAGTTATATTTAAAAATAATAAATATTATCAAACCCTACTTCAAAACCGTTTCTATATAAAGACGTCATCTTCACTCACTCCTTACCTTTCACTTTTCATTTAGCTATTTTTTTATTTGTTTATTGCTCA
Organism: Euphrasia confusa; assembly: GCA_954870475.1. Taxonomy (NCBI): domain Eukaryota; kingdom Viridiplantae; phylum Streptophyta; class Magnoliopsida; order Lamiales; family Orobanchaceae; genus Euphrasia; species Euphrasia confusa. The sequence goes on from OX940961.1 coordinate 19,014,055, forward strand.
CAATTCTTTATTCACTTTTCATTTAACTTTTTTTTTTATTCACTCACTCCCTACCTTTCACTTTTCATTTAGCTATTTTTTTATTTGTTTATTGCTCACAATTCTTTATTCACTTTTCATTTAACTTTTTTTTTTATTCATGCTCACATTTATTTATTTTTGTGGAGAGCTCTATGTAAGTTTTATCTTTTTTTTTTTGTTTTTTTGTATTTTTTGTAGCCTTTTCATTTCAGCTATTTTTTTTATTTGTTAATGCTCACATTTATTTATTTTTGTGCAGAATTCTATTTAAGTTTTGTTGTTTTTTTGTTTTTTTGTATTTTTGCACTAACTCTAACTTTTAATTTCAGCTATTTTTTTTATTTGTTCATACTCACATTTATTTATTCAATTTTCATTTCAGCTATTTTTTTTTTATTTATTCACTCACATTTATTTATTTTTGTGCAGTTAAGTTTTGTTCTTTTTTTTTTGTATTTTTTGTAATCTTTTTTATTTTAACTATTTTTTTTATTTGTTCATACTTACATTTATTTATTTTTGTGCAGAACTCTATTTAAGTTTTTTTTGTTTTTTTTTGTATTTTTTGCACTAGCTCTCACTTTTATTTTCAACTATTTTTTTTATTTGTTCATGCTCACTTTTATTTATTCAATTTTCATTTCAGCTATTTTTTTATTCATGCTCACATTTATTTATTTTTGTGCATGTAAGTTTTGTTGTTTTTTTGTTTTTTTTGTATTTTTGCACTAACTCTCACTTTTAATTTCAGCTATTTTTTTTATTTGTTCATGCTCACATTTATTTATTCAATTTTAATTTCAGCTATTTTTTTTATTTATTCATACTCACATTTATTTATTTTTGTGGAGAGATCTAGGTAAGTTTTGCTCTTTTTTTTTTTGTTTTTTTGTATTTTTTTAGTCTTTTCATTTCAGCTATTTTTTTTATTTGTTAATGATTACATTTATTTATTTTTGTGCAGAACTCTATGTAAAGTTTTTTATTTTTTTTGTTTTTTTGTATTTTTGCACTAACTATCACTTCTATTTTTTTTTATTTGTTCATTCTCAAATTTATTTATTAAATTTTCATTTCAGCTATTTTATTTATTTATTTATGCTCACATTTATTTATTTTTGTGCAGAGCTCTATGTAAATTTTGTTTTTTTTTGTTTTTTTGTATTTTTTGTAGTGTTTTTCATTTTAGTTATTTTTTTTATTTGTTAATGCTCACATTTATTTATTTTTTGTACAGCTTTATGTAAGTTTTGTTGTTTTTTTGTGTTTTTGTATTTTTTGGATTATCTCTCAATTTTAATTTAAAATATTTTTTTTATTTGTTCATACTCACATTTATTTATTTAATTTTTATTTCAGCTATTTTTTTTTATTTGTTTATGCTCACGTTTATTTATTTTTTTACAGAGCTCTATGTATGTTTTGTTGTTTTTTAGTTGCTTTTGAATTTTTTACTCATTTTTTGTTTATTTTGTAGGTTTATTTATAACTATTTATTTTGTAGGTTTATTTATAACTATTTATTTTGTAGGTTTCATTATAAGTAAAATACTTTGTACAAATTGTGAAGTCATGAAAAAAGATCAAAACATTTAATTGCAAAAATTTTAAATAGATTCTAAGCTTTTATTTATGTTTCTTGATAAAATTAGAGTAGTTTGTGTTAATTTTATTTATGATTTAATTTACTCAATTTACTGTAATTTTAAAGTAGTTTGTTTTCATTTTATTTATGATGTATTTTATCTATTTAATGTAATTAATGAAATTTACGCAATTTACAATAATTTTATTTAATTTTATTTTAATTTTGTTTATTTTGTAACTTATGCTACAATATTTTTATTTGTATTACTTACAAATATCACTAAAACATAATTAATTTATGTATTTTAGTTTGATCTTTTTTTATATATAAATAATAATAATAATTGTGATTTAATTAATTTATGTATTTTAATAAATTTATAAAATAAAATTTATTTTTAATTAGAGAAATCAAATAAATTTTTTATTATATGTGATTATAAATTATATATCAATTATATTATTAATTATGAGAATGGTAAATCTATTTCTAGGTTTTAGGGTTTAATAAATTTAATGGCAACTAAAATTATATATTAATAATATTATTAATTATGAATATGTAAATGAGTAAATCTATTCCTTATTTTATTTTAAGCAACTAAATAAATTCAAAAGGTAAACTAAAATTATATATCAATAATATTATTAATTATGAGTATGGTAAATCTATTCCTTATTTCAAGCAATTAAATAAATTTAAAAGTTAGTTAATTGATTTCAGAATGAAATAATAATAATTCAATTTTTTATTAATTTACAATTAGAAATAATATTATCCTCTATTTATATTAGAGCATTAAAATATCTCCGGCTTTATTCCTTATTTATCTCATGTTTTAAACTAAATTAATATATTTGATTTATTTAAATAAGTAATATTCAGAATATCACGTTTATTCCTTATTTATATCCTTTAATTACGTTTATTCTACTAAATAAATTTGTGATTCTTCATTAGGTATGTTATTGAATTTAATGTTTATAGACCTAAATACATTTTTTATTATATATGTGTAATAAATAAGTGATTTATAATTGTTATTATATTTAATGTAGGTTATTAAAATTTGCACAATTTTTTAAATCCATGAAAAACTTTACATCATTTGCCCCACATGCAATCATTCACAGTATGTCAATTATTGCAATTTTGTTTGCTATTTTTGTCAACGTGATCTTATTCGTCACACCAAGTTTAAAATTTATCTACAAGTTCATGACGGAAAGCACTTCGCGAATTTTGTATTGATGAATGAAGTTGCATTATTTCTAAATCAGAAATCAGCTGATCGATTGGTTCTTTCAATTCTCTCGGTATTTAATTCTCTCCTACATATATATCAATTTTTTTATGTAATTTTATTTTTCTTTCATTTTATAACTGTATTTTTTATTATATTAATAAATTAATTAATAATGCAATGTATCTTTGTATATACAAGGATAATGCCGACGATCATATTGGAACATCCTCGACTGAAAGTATAAACAAAGTAACTCCTGCGGTTGTATCATCTCTTAATGAAAACGAGTTTATGTTTAAGGTCAGCGTTGACGGAGACAATCTTTTAGGAAGATTATGTCGTTGCATTGTAGATATGCGAAATTTAGATTCTACATTATTATGGCTGCACAAGGAAAGATTAATCAATTATTGATGGGGTCTCCGAATTAATTAAGAAGTCGAACGATGATTCCTCGGATTATACATCCAATGATGATGTCCTTTGAAGCGATAAAGAATCATGCTTAATTTTATGCTTAATTTCTTATTCTCTTACTATTTAATTTTATATAATTTATCTTTATAAATTCCTTAATTATAGTAAAGATTAACTTGAAAATTTTAAATTATTAAATAAATCATTTTCTAATATCTTCTATTAATATCTTCAGTTTATTTCTTATTTATCATATATTATTTATTTATTTACTTTATCTGATAATAGTATTAAAATTAATTTGTATTAATCATTATATCAAGTAAATTAGGTTTGATTTAATTTAATTTACTATATTCTATTTTCATTAGTCAATTAAATTATAAAATTTCAACCAAAATATCTCGATTTGATCTTATAATTTGCAATTTTTATTCAATTAATTTTCAAAAAGTATAGAAAACTTAATTCAATTTTACCCCTATAATTTGATAATGCATTATTGTTATTATCATCATCATTAATAATTTTTTTTATGATTAAATCGAGAATATCAATTTTCTAGAAAGAACGCGAAAATATGTTTGATTAAATGTGAGTTCTTAAATACCAGTGTTCCAAACTATCAAACAATTAAGTTGAAGGTTAGTATTATTATAAACTTTTTTACTAAAATCTAAATATATTAATTAATATAGTAATATATATATATATAGACTTATTTTTCTTTAAGCAACAATTTATATAGTCATTTCATATTCTATTTATTGTATATAATATACGAATTAATTAAATGTTTTGACATTGTATATAGTTTTTGATACATGAACTGTTTCGTATTAGGTTGGGGTGACCGTTATACTATTGCGGAATATGGATGCCTCTGTCGGACTATGCAATGGTACTAGAATGACTATGCAATGGTACTAGGATGATTGTAACATTATTTGATAATTAAATTATCCACGCGAAAAGTATTAAGAGGAAATAATTCTGGGAAAATAATTTTTAATACTCGAATTGCTCTGACGCCCTCGAATACCAAATTTCAGTTTGTTTTCCAACCAAGACAATTTTCGATTATGATATCGTATGCCATGACTATTAATAAGAGTCAAGGTCAATCGTTGACAAATGTTGGAATATTTTTGAAAAAACCAGTATTTACGCACGATAAATTGTAGTTGCCTAGAGTAACCAACACGACCTGAAGCTTCTGCTTTGTGACCAGCGTGGTTTTCTTATGAATAGAACAAATGTAGTCTATAAAGAATTATTTCATAATTTGTAATATGAATGTAATTTTATTTATTGTACTATTTCAATTAGATCATTTACTTAATATTTATTTGTTCATTATCAATATCTAAATCTAATATTAAGCCGAAAGAGCACTACTTCGACTAACAAATAGTTGAATTAAATACACGTGCATCGCACGAGTAGGAGGACTAGTAATAATAATTGTAGCAGTTAGTTTTTATTAAATTAATTTATTTAATATTTACTTACAAAATTTTATTTACGCAGTTATTTGTAAAATTTGTTTAATAATAATTTTAATTAATATTTTTATGCAGTTATTTATAAAATTTGTTTAATAATAATTTTATGTAGTTTTTTTTAAATAACATCTTTTATTCTAAGTTTGTTTTTATTAAATTTATTTATTTAATAGCGTCAAATACTTATTTAATATTTATTTATTAATTTTGTTTACTAGTTATTTGTAAAATTTGTTTAATAATAATAATTGTAGCCAGTTATTTTTTATTAAAGTTATTTATTTAATATTTATTTAAAAAATATTTTTACAAGTTAATTGTAAAATTTGTTTAATAATTATTGTAAATAGTTTTTTTTTAAATAACTTATTTATAATTTTTTTAATAATAATTGTACATAGTTCTTTTTAAATAACCCTTTTTATTTTAATTTTTATTGCAATCTATTAAGTTTTTTGTTTTTTTAATTATTGACACGATTATTTCAATCATATATAATTTTTTTTAAATTTGTACAAATATATATATAGTTAGCAATTTCACAATTAGTTTTTATTTGATTTTATTTTATAAAAAATATTTGTACAAAAAATTATTTATACAAAATTTAAATTTCAATTTATTATAATTTGTTTTATAAATATAATTTCAATTAAATATAAAATCATCAATCAAGCGTCAAAAACACTAACATTAATTGATTATATTCTTTAATTATTTGTAAAATTTATTTAATAATGATAATCAATTAATTTTCCATAAATTGAATATTTTATTAATTAATTGACTAAATATTCAGTTACATATTTATCTCTAAACAATATTAAAATTATTTAAATAAAAATCATTAATGTGCGCTAAAACAATGTTTATGTTAATATTTATTTATGCAATTATTTTTTTATTAAAAACCGTTATTTGTTAAAGACAATTATTTAATATTTATTTATTAATATTCATTTAATATTTATTTATTAATATTTGTTTACGCAATTATTTGTAAAATTTGTTTAAAAATAATAATGTATGCAATGATTTGTATAATGTTTACGCAATAATTTTTATTTTTGTGACAAAAAAATATGTGGATTATATCATATATGATTTTTTGTTATCTTAATTTCTATCTATATTATTGTAATTTTCAATTTGATGGCCCATAATTATCTAACCATTCCAGAATTTGTTTGGGAAAAGTGGAACGGACCTTCAACCACAAAAATATCTTAAAGTCGATTATGTTATTTATTAAAAAAATTAATCAAACATGTTGACAAAGCCAATGAAGGTGTAATCGGTCGATGACCCAACGACTGGAATAAAGTTTTTTATAAAATAAAACATTACATTGATTCTAGATGCAAATATGGTCGGATGACACATGAATAAACTTTTTTATAAAATAAAACATTACTTTCATTCTAGATTGCAGATCTTAATTCAAAGCGGTTTGTATATTTTCAAAACAACAAAACTAATATTTTTCATAGCAGCTTAATTGTTTTGTGAAGCCTTTTTGCGTATCAAAACTATGTTTGTTTTTGCATTACCACATAGAATAAAGTTAACAATATTCAAATATATTCGTTTAAAGATGATAAAAAATAGAACGATCCCCAGACAAAAGGTTTATTTTTGAAAATATAACTTAATGTGTATGTATTAAAACTATGTTCTGTTTTTGCATTACCACATAGAATAAAGTTAACAATATTCAAATATATTCAGATGATAAAAAATAGAACGATTCCCAGACAAAAGGTTTATTTTTCAAAATATAATTTAATGTGTATCCTAGAAACAGAGTTGTAATTTTTGATAATATTCATAATGAAAATTGTAAAATGAATTTCCTTTGTAAAATTGAATTTCAATATAGATCATTTAAAAAAATTGTTATCCCCGTAAACTTTTATACGATGATAAAGTATATGTCGATAAAATAAAAGAAGATTCATTTTGGGGTTTAAGAACAATGTTGCGATTTTCGTTCGTCAATTTGTTGACCTCTACTTCTCTACAATACAGAATCAATTTGAAACCAGTGCAAGGATATTATCTTAGCTAACATTAAACCAAAATATCTTACGAAGACGTCAAGGTATTTTCAGAGTTAAGTTATTAAAAAAATAATCAAAAATGTTCACGAAAGCAATGATCGTGTAACGATTGTATTTTATCGGTCTGATGAGCAAATCGACTGAAATAAAGTTATTGATAATTCAGAAAGAGTATTTTGATTGTAGATGCAAATCTTACTCCGCAGTTTTTATACTATTTGGATATGAAATTCAAAAACAACAAAAATAATATTTTCAGAACAACTTAATTGAATCGGTGAAGTTATGTCCAAGCCTTTTGCGAATCAAAATCATGTTCGGTTTTTGAATGACGACTAATACTAAATATGTTGAGACAATAAAGTTAACTTATGCAGAATATTCCAATAAATTCGTTTAGAATGATAAAAAAAATAGAACGACAATCGAGACAAAGAGATTTATTGTTCGAAATATAATCGAAAGTATATCCTATAACCAGAATTTTAATTTTTGAGAATAGTGTTAATTGTCATTGATGAACATTGTAAAATGAATTTTCTTTGTACAATGGAATTTCAATATAGATCTTTTAAAAAAATTGTTATTCGAGTAAACTTTTAGACGGTGATAAAGTATAGGTCGATACAATAAAATAAAATTCATTTTGGGGTTCACAAACAATGTTAATATTTTCGTTCGTCAATTTGATGACCTCTACTTCTCTAAAGTCCAGAATCAATTTGAAATCAGTGTAAGGATGTTCTCTTTAGCTGACATTAAACCAAATATCTTATGAGGATGAGACGTGAAAGTATTTTCATAAGTTAGTTATTAAAAAAATTAATCAATAATGTTTAAGAAGGAAATGAGCGTTTAATGATTGTATTTTATCAGTTGGATGACCAAAACAACTTAATTAAATTATTGATAAAATGAAACAGTATTTTGATTGTAGATGCAAATCTTACTCCAAAGCAGTTTGTATATATTATTTGGATATGAAATTCCAAAACAACAAAAATAATATTTTCAGAGCAGTTTAATTGAATCAGTGAAGTTTTGTCGAAGCCTTTTGCGAAATTTATCATGATCAGTTCTAGAATGACGACCAATACTAAATATGTTAAGACAATAAAGTTAACTTATGAAAAATATTTCAACAAATTCGTTTAGGTAGATAAAAAAGAGAACGACAACCCAGACAAATAAGTTTATCGTTCGAAATATAATCTTATGTGTATTCTGGGAGCAGAGTTGTATTATTTGAGAATATTGTTCATTATTCGTGTATGCACATTGTAAAATGAATCTTCTTTGTAGTATGAAATTTCAGTATAGATCCTTTAAAAAAATTGTTATTCCAGTAAATTTTTTAGACGGTGATAAGGTAAAGAAGATTCATTTTGGGGTTCTCGAACAATGTTGCGATTTTCGTTCGTCAATTTTCTGACTTCTACTTCTCTACAGTCCAAAATCAATTTGGAACCAGTGCAAAGATATCATTTTAGCTGACATTAAACCAAAATATCTTACTAGGATGAGACATCAAAGTATTTTAATAGTTAAGTTATTATTCAAAAATGTTCAAGAAGACAATGATCGTGTAACGATTGTATTTTATCGGTCTGATGACAAAAACAACTGGAATAAAGTTATTGATAAAATAAAACATTATTTTGATTGTAGATGCAAATCTTACTCCAAAGCAGTTTGTATATTATTTAGATATGAAATTCCAAAACAACAAAAATCATATTTTCAAAGCAGTTTAATTGAATCCGTTATGTTTTGTCGAAGCCTTTTGCGAAATTTACAATTTTCAGTTGTTGAACGACGACCAATATTAAATATGTATGTTTTGTCGAAGCCTTTTGCAAAATTTACAATTTTCAGTTGTTGAACGACGACCAATACTAAATATGTTGAGACAATAATGTTAACTTATGAAGAATATTTCAACAAATTCGTTTGGGATGATAAAAAAGAGAACGACAGCCCAAACAAATAGGTTTATTGTTCGAAATATAATCTTATGTGTATTCTAGAATCAGAGTTGTATTATTTGAGAATATTGTTCATTGTTATTCGTGTATGCAAATTTTAAAATGAATCTTTTTTGTACAATGAAATTTCAATATAGATTCTTTAAAAATTTGTTATCCCCGTAAACTTTTATACGGTGATAAAGTATAGGTCGATACAATAATAGAAGATTCATTTTGGGGTTCACGAACAATGTTGCAATTTTCGTTCGTCAATTTGCTGACCTCTACTTCTCCAAAGTCCAGAATCAATTTTGAACCCGAGCAAAGATATTATCTTATCTGACATTAAACCAAAATATCTTACAACAAAACAACAAAAATAATATTTTTAGAGCAGCTTAATTTAATCGGTGAAATTTAGTCGAAGCCTTTTGCGAATCAAAACCATGTTCATTTTTTTTTTCAGACGACCAATACTAAATACGTTGAGACAATAAATTTAACTTATGCAGAATATTCCAATAAATTCGTTTAGAATGACAATAAACCAAAATATCTTACGAGAATGAGACGTCAAGGTATTTTCAGATGTTAATTATTAAAAAAAAAACAATAAAAAATGTTCACGAAGACAATGATTGTGTAACAATTGTATTTTATCGGTCGGATAACCAAAAAGACTGGAATAAAGTTATTGATAAAATAAAATAGTATTTTGATTGTAGATGCAAATCTTACTCCAAAGCAGTTTGTATACTATTTGGATATGAAATTCCAAAACAACAAAAATAATATTTTCAGAGCAGCTTAATTGAATCGGGGAAGTTTTGTCGAAACCTTTTGCGAATCAAAACCATGTTCGATTTTTGCAGTACGACCAATACTAAATATGTTGAGACAATAAAGTTAATTTAAGCAGAATATTCCAATAAATTCATTTAGGATGATAAAAAATAGAACGACAGACGAGACAAAGAGGTTTATCATTCGAAATATAATCTAATGTGTACCCTAGAACCAGAGTTGTAATTTTTTAGGATATCGTTCATTGTCATTCGTGAATGCAAATTGTAAAATGAATTTTCTTTGTACAATGAAATTCAATATAAATCTTTTAAAAAAAAATTTACCCACGTAAACTTTTAGACAGTGATAAAGTATAGGTCGATACAATAAAAGAAGATTCGTTTTGGGGTTCAAGAACAATGTTGCGATTTTCGTTCGTCAATTTGTTGACCTCTACTTCTCTACAGTCCACAATCAATTTGGAACCAGTGCAAGGATATTATCTTATTTGACATTAAACCAAAATATCTTACGAAGATGAGACGTCAAGGTATTTTCAGATGTTAATTATTAAAAAAAACAATAAAAAATGTTCAGATGATAACCAAAACGACTGGAATAAAGTTATTGATAATTCAGAAAGAGTATTTTTATTGTAGATGAAAATCTTACTCCAAAGAAGTTTGTATATTATTTGGATATGAAATTCCAAAATAACAAAAATAATATTTTCAAAGCAACTTAATTGAATCGGTGAAGTTTTGTCGAAGCATTTTGCGAAATTTACCATGTTCAGTTCTTGCCTGACCACCAATACTAAATATGTTAAGACAATAATGTTAACTTATACACATGTCGCAGATGTGTTTCTGAAGAGATCAGTATTTACGCACGGTAAATTGTACGTTGCGCTTTCTAGAATAACCAATAAGGAAGGGCTGAAGCATCTTCTCTGCGACGAAAACGGTAATCTCACGAACAAAACCACAAATGTAGTATGCAAGGAGGTCTTTCAAAATTTGTAAGTTCATTGTGATTCAAAATAAGTGATAATGTTAATTAATCATAATTATTTACGTATAATACATTAATTCTAATATTTTATTTATCTATTTTGTGATAATAATCAAGTTTAACGTATATATTAATCTGAGTTACATGAAAAATAAGTAATGTTAACATGATGACAAACACACAGTAAAAAACAATTCTTTTGAAGATCCCAGTGCAACGCACGAGCCAGTGGACTAGTTAATTAAATTCAATTATTAATACTATAAATTAAAATTAAATAAGTCATTAATAATTAAACAAGATATAAATAAAATAATAAATAAATTAATATATGTTAAAATTAAATAAAAAAATATAAATTTCATTTAGGCAATATATTAAAAAGATTGAAAAACTAATTAATGCACACAATTAAATGATACACATCTATCTATTACTTCTATAAATCCCGAATCTCGTCATTAAAGTGATAATTATATACTACAATTCATTATAAAAAAAATTCAATACAAAAATTGAAACAAGACCTCGTATATCTTTATAGATCATCCCATTCAATTTATGGATTGTGACATTGACGCTCAATGACGGAACTACTCAGGGCCCAGGGGGGGCACTGGGCCCCCCTAACTAAAAAAAAAATAACTATATATATATATATATACTTATATGTTAGTGCCTTAGTGTGTATATATATATATTAATGTTAAGAGTGTTAGTGTGTATATGTACCTATAATGTATACACTTTGCACACCATAAGGATTCAATCATAGGTTTATGGTTGTATGTATATTTATGTTTCTGTACACTTTACCCACACAAGTATATGTAAATCATTTTTTATATTTTAGTTTTAATTTTAATTTTTTACAATAATAAAATTTAAAATCTATTTTCTATAATTAAAATTATTTTAAAAATTATAAAAAGCTTTGTTTTGTTCATAAAAAATTATTGTTTCGTTCCAATTTAATAGGTACACTTTGATAGAAATTTAATATATACACTTTGATAGAAATCTAAAATGGTTAAAATTTTAAATGTATTTAAATAAAGTATGATAAATTTTATATTATTTAAAGTAAAAATTAAAAAAATTATATTATTTTCAAGAGTTTACATATAATGCATAGTTAACTAAGACGAAATAAATACTTCTTATATCTCATACTAGTTGTCACACTTCTTTTGTAAAGGAGGTGCGACAACTGTTATTCAACAGAGGGAGTAGTAAAAATGAGCCTCCCTGAGTCAAATTTCTGTATCCGTCACTGTTGACGCTCTTTTCGAATGAAGCTTTCACGACATTATGAGATGCTTGATATAGAGTATCTACTCTCTTCAAACAACTTTTAAAAATTTTCATGTTGTTACTGGGTGATTTTTTCAAAGCCGAATGGTGACTCTCAACTCTAAAATAATATTTATACATTCAAAATAATTATAATAAATTAACTACAAATTTATATAATAAATAATTTTTTTTTAAAAAATATCTGTTTGTCGTCCTATTTTCATAATGCATTACTTTATCAGTCCACGCATGTTTTTGTACGACTTTATCCATTGATTCGTGCAATAATTGTACGCTTCACACTCATTAGCAACATCTGCATAATTATCGCGAAAAGATTTTAGAACATTTTCGAACTCTTCCTCCGACGATACCTTCATCACACTATTCCATTAATATAGTAGAAGAATTTGTTCCACTTGTCTTTAGTATCATTTCTTTTTTTTTTTGTTTTTTGCATTTGGTCAACACATTCCTATATATCTATGTGACATGTGCATAAGAACTGTTTTGCTTGAGGAAATACTGAGGTGACAACATTCATTAAGGCCAACTCTCGATCAGTAAGTATTACTCTAGGGAGATCAACATTATTTAATACGTCACGAAGTACGGCTAATGCCCACGTATAATTTTCTATTTTCTCTGCTTGAAGAACCGTCGAAGCAACCGAAAATGTCATGCCCGTAGATGTGATTCCAACCATTTCCAAATAAAGCAACTTATACCTATTTGTTTAATTTTGTATGTGCAATCCATTAACAATATACTAGAAAAAGCACGAAATTAAAAACTCAATACTTGTGGGGTGTGCAAAGAAGAGATCTTGTAAAGTATTAGTTATCGAACAAGTTCTCTCGTGATGAAAAAATTGATTATCAATAAATAATTGCATCAAATGTTGTAATTGAGTTCTCCCTTTACGATCATTCAACATATATATGCTTTGTTCGAGCATTGTAGATATTGCAAATAGTTGAACAATTGTTAAGATTGTTTTCCTTAAGCATCTTCAATACATCTTTTGCTGCAGTATTGTACTTAGACATATATTAATGACCATCTTCTGTTCTTCCCGTGATAGCCTTCCAACAAAAGAAAAAGAATGACCTTCGAGAAAAACAGCTAAGGGATGATTATGAGTTCCACACTTTACGTCCAATATTCATTATGTGGAAGATAACTTCTTGCCTTTCAACAAAGAAGGGCAATCACATTTTTTTGACCCAATATCTCTCTTCCTACGTTTATAACCTTCTTCCTCCTCATCACTATTCAAATTCCTAGAACATGTTGATCTCTTCATCCCCCTCTTATTATTGTCACGATACTCACCGCCTCGTTCACATGCCAACAAAACGTGTGCTTTTTTCTGTCCAAACCCATTTTCCGAACGCTTGACAACAATGACCATATTGTGTTTTTTTTTTGCAATAAAATTCACCCACTCTTGTAGCATCTCTTTACTAACGAAGTAATTAAAATTTGTGAAGACAAATGTATAATCCATCATAATTTCATTATATTGTAGGCCATCGTCACTGTGGTTTGATAGATCCAATGGTTCTCCTTGATCTTTATCACGTAAATTCTGAAATGAAACAAAGTATTTTCCATTCAAATGATAATTGAAATTTTAAAAAATTAAGTTTATGATCGACATCATTAAATTTTCATTTATTTATTTAATAAAAAATGTTGTGCGAAAAATGTTTTTTGAACATACACTTTTAAATTATATTTTGATAGCATAGAATACTAGCAGGACATCAAAAGAATATTTTCCAATCCCGACCACCATGGGCGGATCTAAAATATAAATAAAGGGGGTTTAAAATACATAAAAGGAAAGAAAATTTTCCAATCTCGACGACGGTTTATTCAAAATATTTTGAAAGGGCTAACCACTTGGACTACCCCATTTTTTTCAAGAAAAAAGATCAGAAAATTATATTTTATAGGGGGCTAGAGCCCGGTCTAGCCCCTTAGATGACCCGCCCTTGTCGGCGGCGAGCTTGTCACCTTGAAAAACTTATTATATCGTGTAAACATAATCCACACCATAGCCAACGATATCCGAGTCGAGTCCCTTCACGACAGGACCAACAACACGAGGTATGATTCCATCGAGCTTGACGAAGAAAGATCCCCATGTTTGGTCCCAGTCACAAAGAATCTTGAAATAATATTAGTCAATCGATGAGTCGAGGAGGTCCTATATATTGGACCTAAACGAAGGCGGAAGCAAGGCCTTGGGCACTATAAACCAAATATCAATAACTCTACAAAAACACGACCATCGAAAATCGACATAAACTAGCAAATTATTTGGAAAGTCTACCTATGGAGTCAAAAAACAAAAGCTACGTACACCTAGTTAGATAAATTAATGGTGAAAAACATTGTGAATTTACTTTAAATTTAAAGTTCTAAAGTATAACAAATATTTATTCAACTAATAATATATTAAAATTAACAAACTAACAATTAAAGAAAATAATTTATCATCTAAGATTTCTTCATCTTTAGTTTTCAATCGTCAAGTTACTATCCGCAACGATTGTTATGTTGTAGGTTGAAGATAATACATATGAATATTATGAGAATTATAAAATATGTAATACTATTATTATGAGAGTGGTGTTTATAGTAGTAGAAATAGATACAAGTAGGGCTGGGCGCGGTTCGGGCCGGGCCTAAAAAAATCAAAACCCGGCCCAAAACCCGTGTGCATCGGTCCGGGCCGAGCCGGGTTTTTTTCAGGGATGGGACCGGCTCGAGACCGAGCTCGGCGGTCCGAGCCGGGTTTTCGGGTTTTTCCGGGCCCAATTCCAAACATATATGTTTACAGATTCCGATATATCGACCTCTTTTAGAAATCAGATCCACCAAATCATACACGAAGTTATGATTGCTGTTGTACGTGACTCCCTAAGAATCTTGATCGACCCTTCGATATCGCGTCCAGATCCGTCGAGAAACGGCCGAATCTCGTTGGGCCACGAACCAGATCCGAAGGCGGGGCAGGGGTTTTAAAAGGCAGTGTTTATGAAGGCGGTAAAGGATCTTGTAAGTGGTTTTTGGAGAACTGTCGCATGCGGGATCCAGTCGCGGAGAAGGAAGACGAGATTTGGGCTTTTTTAAGTGAAATATAAATCTTATAGTAATTCTGAGACTCGAGAGAATGAGAAAAGGGAGGCGGCGGAACAAAAGTAATTTAACAATTAATACTCCTAGTTACTACTTCAACCTATAAACACATTAAAATATTTCTATTATATTATAATACTAATTATTATTTATTTAACGTTGTACCTAGGCGGTCCGGTCCGAGCTCTCGGGCCCAAAAAATTTAGGGCCCGGGCTCGGACCGAAAATATAGTTTTCGGGCCGGTCCCTACTCGGGCCGGTCCTAACAAAAATTAGGCTTGGCTCGTTTTATGATTTTTCGGGTTTTTCGGGCCGGTTTTTCGGGTTTTCGGGCTCAAACGCCCAGCCCTAGATACAAGGTAGTATAAATATTTTCAAAAAAAAAAGGTGAGGGATGTGAAAAGTAAATACAAAAGTGTAAATAGTGTGTCATCAACAGGACCGCTCCCCTCCCCACATCCGGAATTCTTAACGTGCCCTCATATCCACGTTGAAATAATTTTTATTCCAACTCATTAATACCGTATTACTCTTAATATATTAATAAATTTATTATGTCTCTATTTCCCTTCTTCTCTGTATGTAAATAAAAAAAGTTATCTTCTCCCAATTTTTTCTCCATTATGAAAACAAAACTCAAATCTGCTGTATATGAATTGCAATTCGAATTCCATCATAAATTCAAATTCATATTACGAGATTGAACAACACACATCCTCAATCTACATAAAAAAACATTAGTTTAGTGAAAATCAAAACAAAAAAAATATCTAATACGAGGTAATTTTTTTATTTATTTTTGCCAGTGAAAGAATTTATTTTAATAAATGCTTCTCTCCATAAGATTCTCTACTGCAATAGTTTGAGTTTCTCCATCGGTCGTTCCCCGATGACCACGACAACGGCGTTCCTCCTATTGCCGCATATTAGTCGGTGAAGAACTACAATTCTCATTCCACTGTAAACTCAAGTCTGATTTCCAAGACGAACAACACACTTACACACATCCTCATCCAATAAATAATAAACCATTCGATTAAATCAAAACAAAAATAATAAAATAAAAAATCAACATTCATTTTTTCCCCAATTAAATCCAAAGATAGAGAACACGAATTACTTTATTCTCTCCTTCCTCTCAGTTTCCTCACCACCTCTCATTCTCCGACGAATTTTCAATTTGTGCGTTAAAAATTGATAGGCATAATCGGCTTTGTTTTTCAAATTGTGATGATTGGAGAATTTGAGAATCGAAGAAGAGAATGAAGTTTTTTTTTTGTTTTTTAGTAGAACAGAGAAAAGATAGAGAAAAGCAATAAATTATTAATATATTAAAATTTCTATTAATGAGTTGGAATAAATTATTATTCCACTTGGATACGAGGGCACGTTAAGAATCCTCGATGTGGGGAGGAGAGCTCTCCTGGTGTCATCAATCATATGCCACCGAACCATAACGGAAAGGCTCACTTCATTTTTAGACCTAGAGAATCAGGCCCACTAAAACATTGATCGCCCATAAAAATTGTAATTCAATATTATTATTTAAAAATTAATTATGCATTTTTTTTTTACAAAAAAAAATAAAGTGGATAATTACTTGAGACAAAGATAAATTATAGTAGTAGTCCTTTAATACCATCCTCTTTCCTAATTAAAAAAAGTCAGCATTTGACGGAATCATGAATTGAAAGGTTATTTGGGCTCAATTGAATTAATAAGTTGGTCAAAAGCTTGATTTGTTG
This sequence comes from Euphrasia confusa, assembly GCA_954870475.1. NCBI lineage: Eukaryota > Viridiplantae > Streptophyta > Magnoliopsida > Lamiales > Orobanchaceae > Euphrasia > Euphrasia confusa. Next base: position 19,030,850 of record OX940961.1, read on the forward strand.
ATTGAAGGGTCTAATTAAGTTTGAACATACTATTACATTAGCGGGTATAATTGTGGTTACCTATAGATGTTTTTTTATAGGGTAGCAATACGACGATTGACTAACATCTATAAGATACTACTAGCTTTTACTGGACAGTAAGACCGTTGACTCAATTGCGTTTTTATACGATAGGTTTATTTTATCAAAAAAATAAGATAGTTGACTCAAATTAATCAACTACAGTATAGAATTGTGTTGAATTTCGTTGGGTTAAATCTGTAAGAGTTGGTCATAATTTTTCTGTTTATTTGCTTTTGTAATTTGTATCAATGTTGTGAAGATTTCATTGGAGTTTTAACAGTTTTTTTATATGTATAAAACAAAAATGACTTTGCCATTGATCATTATGACATAAGATTAACTACAAGACCTCTCTTGTAGGTTGACTCGGTTTATAATGCATATACAGTATTAAGTGTGATTTTTAAACATAGCACCATTTTTGCATTGGTCCATTTATTTTTTTTAAATATATTTTAAATAAAAAAAATATTTTTATTATATTAATAAAAAAAGTAAAAATAATTTATGCTATGAAGATATTGTTAGAGTATAGTTTGGTCGAGTTCAACGTAGAGTGTTATCTCTTTGGTGGACCTAACTATACACTTTGTTTTGAATAACTTCATAAAAAGGGGAAGCAACACGATGAAGCACTAGTTATGAAGTTGACTAAAAAAGGGGGAGAATGTTGGTGTATAGTTTGTTCGAGTTCGTCGAAGAGTTAACTTAAACTATACACTTTGTTTTTTACTCACTTCATAGTAAGGTGGAGGTTATGAAGTTATGCTATGAATGCTATGTAGCTAAGCTTGGTAAGGTTGGGTGAGTTCGAAGTGCTAGTAGTACATAGCAGAGTACCTCTCTGAGTTCGAAGTGCTAGTAGTACATAGCAGAGTACCTCTCTGAGTTCGAAGTGCTAAGAGAACACACCACTGGTCAGAGTTAGAAGTCTCCCAGAGATGAAGTTTTGAGGATGACTTCGAAGTCAAGAGTTAGAAGTCTCCCAGAGATGAAGTTTTGAGGATGACTTCGAAGTCATGGACTTGGAAGGACGGCTACATAATCTATGAATATGCACTATGGGATTGATCGAAGCCATGTGGATGGCTTCGAAGGCTAAGTAATTCTAAGTATGTGAGACTTCGAAGTGCTAGCTCCATGCACTGGCAAAATACACTGTGGGACTTCGAAGTGCTAGCTCTATGCACTGGCAAAATACACTGTGGGACTTCGAAGTGCTAGCTCCATGCACAGGCAAAATACACTGTGGGACTTCGAAGTGCTAGCTCTATGCACTGGCAAAATACACTGTGGGACTTCGAAGTGCTAGCCATATGCACATGCAAAATACACTGTGGAACTTGGAAGGCATGAGACTTGGAAACCATGGTGAATCAAGTCTCCTGGAAGTTCGAATCCACTTGGGGGTTCGAACTCTTGTTAAGATTTTCTAAGTGTGCTAAGGCTTGGAAGACCTAGCTGTATGCGAATGCAAAATGCACTGTGGGGGCTTGGAAGACCTAGTTGTATGCAAATGCAAAATGCATTGTGGGGCTTGGAAGGCGTGGGTTCTGGAAGCCATTCTGCAACATGCCCCTGGTAGTTCGAAGTCCTCCTGGTCTTCGAACCTGTAGCCACTGTGGGACTTGGAAGCCTCCCTGTTACAAGTCCCCGGAAGTTCGAAGGAGCAAGGGTCTTCGAACTTGTTGACACCGTCCACCAAAGGAGTGTTGTAGCTGTTAGCTATGGAGTTCATCCTGCTAGGGTAATGAAGCCAGAAGAGCGAAGAGTGAGAAGACCTTGCTAGAGGGCTTCGAACTCACAATTGGAAAATCAAAGAGATGCTATGCACTCCAAGTTCGAAGGTTCGAAGGCTCGCGAGAGACAAAGAAACGAGAACAATGTCGGTGTTGGAATATTCGAGATTCCATAGAAGATGCTTTGGGCTCGGCCCATTTAGCGCAATTTCCGGAAGTCCTTTGGGTTTCACTCACGAGGTCTATAAATAGTCGCTAGATTGTTTTTAGATTTGAACACTTTTACTTGGAATTTCTAGAGAGAGAAATATTGTAACCGAGGGACTTCGCTAGAAAGCCCCGGTAGTTCAGTATGCTGTAGTACACTTAGAACGAGTTCGCTAGAAGGAGTTCGAAGTGTAGTTGTTTAGTCTGAAAGTTCATAGGCCGCTAGGACTTTGAACTACTAGACTTAGTTTTTGGTCGTGCGACCTTTCTATAAGTTCGTAAGGACTTGTAGATGTTTGATTGAAGTGTTCAAACTTATTTGAATATAATGACATCATTCAAGAACCTCTTTATTGTGTTAACTACTATTCAAAGTACATAGACCCAGCACGTTTTACACTACGGGTCTTCCAAGTCCTGCAGTTCTTAACACTGTAGGGCTTCAAACACAATTTCAATTGGTATCAGAGCGGTTCACCTTGCTACGTTGGTGAGATCCTAGCTAGAGGTTCGAAATCATGGAGACATATACAGTTGTGAGGCCCGTCATTCTCAATGCCGAAAACTACTCCTACTGAAAAAGTAAGACACGTATGAGACTTAAACAAGTCGATTCGCGAGTATGGGGTTCGGTTATCCGAGGTTGGGAGGCTCCCAAGTATAGAGATGGTGATGGTGATACCTTCACTAAGGATGAGTCCACCTGGACTACGGCTGAGCATGAGGCTACTACATTTAATGATCGAGCTATCCATATTATTACTGAGAATATCGACATTCATATGTTTCAAATCATTAAACATCTCTCCTCTGCTAAACAAGTGTGGGATACACTTGAAAACATCTGTGAAGGAAGTGAGAGCATCAAAAAGTCCAAAGTCAGAGGATTGAACACGGCCTTCCAAAAACTTCATATGCGGGATGATGAGAATTTGGACTCCTACTACAACAAAATCATGTCTATTGTGAGTGAGTGTCATGAGCTGGGAGATCCTATTCCTCACTCTTTCATCTGCACTAAGGTTCTTCGAACTCTGAACGCATCTTTCGAGCCAAAAGTTGTTGCAGTGGAAAGTACCAAATTGGCAAACACTTCGAACTACAATGAGCTAATGAGTGTGTTCAAAGACTATGAGTTGAACAAGAAACTCAAAGATGACAATTACATGTCTCCACTTGATAACTCTGTGAAAGCGCTGAAAGTGAGTCCGAATAGTCCAATGACCCCTCAGGCTTCGAACTTTTCTTCACATATGAATGTGAGTGCCTACTATGCTGAAGAATTTGATGATGAGTCAGAAGCACTGACACTTCTGAGTTCTCCAAACCCAGATAAGTTCATAGCCCTACAAGACACTGTGAATTATCTCGTTCGTCAAGATATCCAGAGGAAAAGAAGATTCAAACAATTCCAGACTCAAAGGCCCTCTGGGAGTTCGAACTCTCCCTATGCTAGCTCTTCTGAAAATCGCTCTACCAACTTTAGAAAGTTCATTCCTAGCACTCCCGGAAAAGATATGTCCAAAATCAAATGCTTTGAATGCAAAGGCATTGGGCATGTAAAAAATGAGTGTCCAAATCTACATCGAAAGAACAATGTTGATGTGAGCTACTTAGTTCTTGATGAAGAAAAATCTTTATTCTCCTCTGATGATGAAAAAAATGGTGCTCAGGGGGATGCTAAAAATGTGAATGCTTTTCTTGGACTTTTGGATAATGAACATGAAGATGAGTATGAGGTGGCTTCGGATGACATTGCTACGTATGGTAACATTTTTTGTTTCTCCTCCATTGCAGGAAGTTCGAACTCTGACTCTGTCAAGGGTTCGAACTCTCTGGTTTCGAAGCTGTCTGGTACTTCGAAGTCTGAGACTGTTGGTCTGAGAGAGTTCACTATTGTGAAAATTGAACTTGAAAGAGCTCTCAAAGAAGTTAGTGAGTTGAGAGAAGTAGTGAAGAAAGAAGACTCTGAGAAAGACTTTCTTAGAAATTCATTGGCTAAAATGGAAGAAGCATTTGCTATGAGGACCAAAGAGCTCTATGAGTTGAAGGACAAAATGGATGTCACTGAGTCTTTGTTTAAGAAATTGAACACTGGAACTTCCAAGCTTGACGCACTTCTGAGTTGTGTAAATCCAAAGAAATATGGACTTGGCTTTAGTGAAACTCTTGAAACTGTCTACACTGAACCAATCCATTTTCCACCAAAGTTCATTCGACCTAAAGATAAAAGGATCATAGAGACTGTTGAGGTTAAGCCAGAAGATACTCAGTTATCAAAAGAAAACTTGGCTTCCACATCTGAATCTGCTCCAACAAGTCTGAAAACTAAGCCTGAAGCCTCTAAGTTTGTTAAAACGCACAATGTGTCTGACAGATCGAAGCATCGAGATCTTGAAAGAATAAAGACGCAAAGTAACAAATCTGGGTCTATGAAGTATAAAAATGTTGATTCTAAGAAGTTGATAGACATGACTCTTCCGTCTTCCAGGCCTCTTGAAAAAATTTCAAGACGGTATATATGTCATTATTGTGGTCGGATAGGACATATAAGACCTTACTGTTATAAGAGAATTGAAGATCTAAGAAGGTCTCAATCTATCACTACTAAACAAGTTTGGAGGAAGAACATTGTTTTGAGTCATGCGACGTCTAAGTCTTCTATGAAGAAAATCTGGAAGGAGAAAGTAAAATCTCTTGCCCCTTCGAAGCTTGCTGAGAAAAGAGTGTGGAAGCGTCGTGAGGACGTTGTCTGCAATGTTGCATTTACGGTTGCCGAAGCCGGGACAAAAGAAACTTGGTACTTTGATAGCGGATGCTCCAGGCATATGACCGGTGTGAAAGATAGTCTCAATGATGTTGAATATCGAAATGGTACTACTGAAGATTCGAACTCTGGTTCGAGTTCTGAATTGTCTGATGATGATCCCACCTCTGAAGGTTCGAACTCTGCTCCCTCTGCTACAGGGCCTTTGGACTTTCAGTGTGTCCCTCGATCTTTCAATAAATGAAGTATTCACTCTTGGAGTTCGAATGCGCGGCTTCAGACTCCTCCAAAGATGATCTTTATCTTATGGCGTCGCATGCTCTACTTATGGATATGAAGATTCAAAGGAAGATTCGCAGAGCCATGCGTCGAGGGGGAGATGTATTGTGCTATTGCTCTTGTGTTTATTCCGAACTTTTTGAGTATGATACATATTTAAGGGGGAGTTTCACTTTGAATCCCCGATTATGAAGTTGACTCAAAAAGGGGGAGAATGTTAGTGTATAGTTTGGTCGAGTTCAACGTAGAGTGTTATCTCTTTGGTGGACCTAACTATACACTTTGTTTTGAATAACTTCATAAAAAGGGGAAGCAACACGATGAAGCACTAGTTATGAAGTTGACTAAAAAAGGGGGAGAATGTTGGTGTATAGTTTGTTCGAGTTCGTCGAAGAGTTAACTTAAACTATACACTTTGTTTTTTACTCACTTCATAGTAAGGTGGAGGTTATGAAGTTATGCTATGAATGCTATGTAGCTAAGCTTGGTAAGGTTGGGTGAGTTCGAAGTGCTAGTAGTACATAGCAGAGTACCTCTCTGAGTTCGAAGTGCTAGTAGTACATAGCAAAGTACCTCTCTGAGTTCGAAGTGCTAAGAGAACACACCACTGGTCAGAGTTAGAAGTCTCCCAGAGATGAAGTTTTGAGGATGACTTCGAAGTCATGGACTTGGAAGGACCGGCTACATAATCTATGAATATGCACTATGGGATTGATCGAAGCCATGTGGATGGCTTCGAAGGCTAAGTAATTCTAAGTATGTGAGACTTCGAAGTGCTAGCTCCATGCACTGGCAAAATACACTGTGGGACTTCGAAGTGCTAGCTCTATGCACTGGCAAAATACACTGTGGGACTTCGAAGTGCTAGCTCCATGCACTGGCAAAATACACTGTGGGACTTCGAAGTGCTAGCTCTATGCACTGGCAAAATACACTGTGGGACTTCGAAGTGCTAGCCAAATGCACATGCAAAATACACTGTGGAACTTGGAAGGCATGAGACTTGGAAACCATGGTGAATCAAGTCTCCTGGAAGTTCGAATCCACTTGGGGGTTTGAACTCTTGTTAAGATTTTCTAAGTGTGCTAAGGCTTGGAAGACCTAGCTGTATGCGAATGCAAAATGCACTGTGGGGCATGGAAGACCTAGTTGTATGCAAATGCAAAATGCATTGTGGGGCTTGGAAGGCGTGGGTTCTGGAAGCCATTCTGCAACATGCCCCTGGTAGTTCGAAGTCCTCCTGGTCTTCGAACCTGTAGCCACTGTGGGACTTGGAAGCCTCCCTGTTACAAGTCCCCGGAAGTTCGAAGGAGCAAGGGTCTTCGAACTTGTTGACACCGTCCACCAAAGGAGTGTTGTAGCTGTTAGCTATGGAGTTCATCCTGCTAGGGTAATGAAGCCAGAAGCGCGAAGAGTGAGAAGACCTTGCTAGAGGGCTTCGAACTCACAATTGGAAAATCAAAGAGATGTTATGCACTCCAAGTTCGAAGGTTCGAAGGCTCGCGAGAGACAAAGAAACGAGAACAATGTCGGTGTTTGAATATTCGAGATTTCATAGAAGATGCTTTGGGCTCGGCCCATTTAGCGCAATTTCCGGAAGCCCTTTGGGTTTCACTCACGAGGTATATAAATAGTCGCTAGATTGTTTTTAGATTTGAACACTTTTACTTGGAATTTCTAGAGAGAGAAATATTGTAACCGAGGGACTTCGCTAGAAAGCCCCGGTAGTTCACTCTGGTGTAGTACATTTAGAACGAGTTCGCTAGAAGGAGTTCGAAGTGTAGTTGTTTAGTCTGAAAGTTCATAGGCCGCTAGGACTTTGAACTACTAGACTTAGTTTTTGGTCGTGTGACCTTTATATAAGTTGGTAAGGACTTGTAGATGTTTGATTGAAGTGTTCAAACTTATTTGAATATAATGACATCATTCAAGAACTTCTTTATTGTGTTAACTACTATTCAAAGTACATAGACCCAGCACGTTTTACACTACGGGTCTTCCAAGTCCTGCAATTCTTAACACTGTAGGGCTTCAAACACAATTTCAGATATACCGATAAGTGAAATAATTAATAATTAATAGTATATTTACTAGTTAAAACCTAAAACATGATCTCTTAAAATCTTAAAGAGATTCATTATTCAATCAGACAATCACTAACATGATTTTTTAATAATACTGTAATAGTCATAGTCCACATAAGAAAAATAAAAATAAAAATGAAAGGGGATAGTTTTCAAAATTCAAAGTCATTATTTCTATCCCACCCTTTTCACCCCAAAAGCGTATAAACAAAGTATAATTAAAGACCGACTTAGAATCACGCCTAATGCTACAAACATTTTTAAATATTTTTCCTATAGGTTTCATAATTTCTTTGTAACTTGCTCAGTCACACACCAAAGTCATTCTTTCGTTCATTGTAATTGGCAAATGAATCGTGACCATTGATCAGACAAAAATAGTACATTTCACGAGCACAACTTCTTCTTGACCAACATGAGAAAACAACAAAAGTTGTCCCCATAAAAAAATCGCCAAGATACGATGAATCGACAACCCGTAACGATTTCAAAAATTTTAATAACAATTTCGAAAACACAATTAATCGAATTACAAACAAATAAAATCCAAACCAAGTAATTAAATATTGTACAAAAATTGCAACATCAATCAAATAACATAATGTCACATATGCAAACTCTCAAGATCACAAACAAGAAAAAAAAGAAAAAAAAAGGAACATCTCAAATGAAGCATGAATGTTGATCATGCCTTGACTTCTTGTGAACGGTTATGCATCCCTTGTGATGATCTTTAAGTACCCGAATCTCCGAAAAATCTCTCAAGTCCTCGAGACTGATGTATTGCTGTTTAACCATCCTCGTGAAATCGCAGCTCGTTTCGTTTATCCATATATAGGGATGGCAAGTCTCGTCGTAGTAATATAGCAAGCTCCTTATCCCGTTGTTGATCTTTCCGGGCATGTAGGCCTTGTAGATCTTCTTGGCCTTTAGTCTTTTCGAAGACCCTGGCTTCAAGGTGTGGACTTTCTTCAGGGTCGACCCGACCCGAACTTGGAGCTCAATCGGGTTTTCGCTCAAGTTCCAAATCCGGGTCCCATGGCCCGAGACTCGGGTGTGGTCCCGGCATCCGGTGAAGCACTTTAGAAGTGAAATGAGGCCAAGGTTTTTCATTTTCTTGGTTTTGAAAAAGGATATCTTGAGGGGGGTTTTGTGAAGGTGGAATGTGTTGTTTTTGAGTGGTTTTTTGTAAGGGAAGAAAGTCATGTATGAGACGCGGTTTTTTGTTTTTGTTTTCTTGATTGTATGAATATATAAATATGAGGAGAAGAGGAAAGGGGTGCATGATAAATAGTAGTTGGTGAGATGCTTTTTAGTAAAGGAATGTTGAATTTAGGTTTGATGGTTAGGTTACCCATTGACCATGGTTTGACTTGAAATGGAGACCCAAATCAAAGCTAATTCATTTCTTGTTCCTTTGATGAAATCTTAAGTTATGTAAGGAAACTATTAACATGGCAATCATTAAGTTTTTTTTAGAAATATGTGGTCACTTTGCAGATTGTAATTTATTCAGGGCCATTATTGCAATTTCTTTAGCTATAGAACTCGGCCTAAAGGAAAACTCGTAGAGAAGCAAAACTTCTTTTGCTTTATTGAACTTAACCGTGATTATAATCGAGAAAACCACTGTACAGATATATATCAAGCATCACTCAACTAAAGCTAGTTGAGAATATGTATGAGCTAAAAGATCAGTAGAGTATTTACACTAGAAGAAAGAGGAACAAAAAAGAAAACTATTTTTCGTGATGGGGATCAATCTTAACTATAAGCGGCTCATGGAGATTTACAGCAGTGGTGGGGGCCGTAAGTGGTAAATGTGACGGGGCCAAGATATCGCCATCGACATCCTCATTTTCGGCCAATGCTTTGTCTAAAGCAGCCTTTGCGACTCTTGTAACAAAAAAAATCAACACCGCTGCAAGCAAATCCATGAAGACCAAGTGAGTATGTAGTGACTAAGACGATCAGTTTTATGACCACTTAATTAATTCACAGAAAAAAAATGTAATCGAATCAGAGGCTTAAAACATACTACTAAGTTTTTAACTACTTTCATAAAAAACATAAGTTTGAAACTTACCAGACACCACAAGGCCCATCAGAATAAGTGCCTGCATCAAAGTAAAGGCTAACGGAAATTAGCAACAACATGGGGATAACTTAAGTTATTGGAAACTATGCCTATAGTTGGAAGATGAAAATAACTTAAGCGGTACATCTGACATTAAACAAAGTCTAGAAAAAACTAAATCCAAACACGCATTTTTTTCCTTTTTCTTTATCATTATTAGTATATTCTAATTTCTAAATCATCACCACATTTATAGAAATAACCAAAATAAAATGATGAAAATAGGGAAAAATGGTCATTTACATCTCTAAATTAATTGGATGCATAAAAAAAGGATGTCATCAAACTAATGTCGAAAAATAAATAAATCTTACCCAACGGGTTTTTGAAAAATCATGCCATCCATGTGTGACATCTGAAAGATCCTTCAAAGTTGTTCCAACATAGACCAGTGCAAAAGTAATTGGCTGTAAAAACAACATATATAAATGGGCCGCATCATAACTTGTAGAAGAATACAGTATATCTCTACAAACATAATTTATCGAATTGTTTGATGCAATAAATAGGTAATCACTGGAACACTAAAAAAGTTGATACATACCATCATGCCTAACCATGAAGCCAGCATATATTGAGTAACGGGTACGGGAGTCACGGATAAGAGGTAGTTCATCACGTTAAAGGGCAGTAAAGGAACAAGCCGGAGCAACAAGACAATCTGTATAGTAAGTGGCATAAAAAAGATAGTTCATAATATGTATAAGCAAAAGATGATTTATTTTTTTTGTGCGTGTGTATACCAACCTTGAGGTTTGGGATGAAAACAAAACTACCCTTGATGTTTACAGTTTACCAAAAAAAAGTTGTAAATTACAAAAATCACCCTTAAGGTAACACACACCTTACATTTAGAAACTCCAGTTATTGGAGCTAACGAAAATTGCAAACGTCATCAAATATTATTACAATTACATACCTCAACTTTTCTAAATATTTTACTTTACATCACTCCAATTTTCTCAGTATTACGAATACCCACATGAAAAGTTGAGGCTTTATGAAATATTTTTGGAAAGTTGAGGATGTAAATGTAAAACAATTAATTACATCAACAAATTATGCAAAGTCAACTAGCTGCCGGGCGAAAATGTAAACGGAACCAAACCTCAAGGGTGGATTTTGTAATTTTCCATTTTATTTTATTTTGTAAATTTCCCAAACCGCGTGGATAGTTGAGGTAATTATCTCTATATTAAATAGAAGAAATGAACCTAGCAAAATAAAAGTAAGCACAAGGCTTAAAACCATCTTTACAAAATCAGGAAGATATACACTTGATAAAGAATACATGCAAACCTTAAATCCTGATCTCTGAGATGCAATTGCAACTGCACGAAACTTGGGATAGTCTCTAAGTTTGGAAATAACATATGACCTCCCTATCTGTTATTAGATGGAAAAAGATTATATATATATATATATATATATATATATATATATATATATATATATATATAAGATTCTTATGATAAATAACTAATGCTATTGGATTTTAAAGAAGCTCTACCGTTCGTCCGAGAAGAAATGCAGCTCCAGCACCTACTGTTGCACCAATAGAATCAGCAACAAAACCCACAGGCAAGCCAAAGAGATAGCCACCACCCACCTGAAAAAAATGGTGAAAAAGTGCCAAATGGTTTTCAGTTTTTAGTCCATACATGAATCTTTCGAATAGTTACAGAATCAAGTAAATCACTTCCAAATATGTTAGAACGGATATAAATTAAACTAATAATAATAAATTAAGTCGGTAAAATATTTTTCAGAAGTTCATTTGTTATTCAAACTATTCCAATTTGGATTTCATATCATATAGAGAGTCCCATCACTATTTCACATAACCAGCAGATATAATAAAGATTATCTGTACATCCTAGGGATTGAAATAACAAAATGTTAACCGCGCTTGTAACCCTTACCGTTAGTATAGAAGCTGGAACTGCCAACACCGTTAAAGGAATGTATGCAGCAGCTCTGCACAGGTCACGATCCATGAGTGACTCAAAATGACATAAAATAGATGTAATTATTAACACTAACAGGGAAGAAAAATTATCCATGCAGAAATTTGACAGTGTCATGCTATAGAAGCTATGTCCTGCATATTGTGATGCTACCGGAAGCTCTGAGGAAGTCAGAATAGAAGGATATGAATATGCTACAACAATGCATCTTTTAGGTTCACGGTGTTATATATAAATCATTTCAATAAAATATGGCAATTAAAAGTATACATTTCAACCATATTAAGTCTACGAGTAAAATTAACACTTCCATATCAATGAAGAAAGTAGACAACTTAATGAAGAAAGTTGGTTGTCACAATGTGATGCTCTTATCCGATCAACACGAGGGCATAAAAGTAAACTTACAGCACTAGAGGACCCCAAGGGCCAAGATCTTGGTCTATCCATACTAAGAAATCCTTCAATATCTGTAGAGAAGAAACCAAGTGAATAAAACAATCAAATCCACTGAACCAACAATCTAAAGTGAGATATGTTTTACGAAACAACATAACCCCAAATTAATATCAAGATTACGGCAGGGCATTTATATTCTAACATTAAAATGTCGACTCAGCTTATCAAATGCCACTGAACTAATTGCACACATACACATGACACACCAAAGTAACAAGAACAAAATCAATTCCAGAAAAAAGAAACCCCAATCGGTACAAATTAGGCAAATCGACGAAAAAACACGAAGAATTAAGCAAGACGACAGGAACCCACGAGGCACACAACACAATAAGGAAAAAGAAAGAACCTTGTCGACGGGGAGAGTGAAGCAAGCAATTGCGATGGCCCCGATGAGCGCTAGGAGCAATAAAAGCTTGAGAGTAGAAACCCAGCTGAATTTGAAATTCATAATTACCGAAAGAGGGGAGACGAACGAAATCTTCTTGCGCCACACTTCGTCTTCTTCGGGATCCTCCGGTAAGGATTGCTTCAATGACGAGCGGGGCCTCAAATTTATTCCCCCTAAATTTGCCAGATTTGGCTCGGGGAACAAACCAGAGCAAAATCAGAAACGATGAATACGCGTAAGGTGAGGGTTCACCATCCCAAGGAAATCAATTATTTTGCTCTTTTTCTTTTCTTTGCATGTTTTCTTTTTCTGTGATTGAAAATGAAAAAAATACTTTTTGCTGAAATAGGGATTTGTTTGTTTTTCTTAGCTTGTTCGTTTGCTGGTAGAAACACGATACTACTAGTATATTTTACCGGCAATTAATTCATGTCACTTTTTTATTGTAAATTGATTCAATGTCGTGAAAACGAAAACACCCAATTCATTAATGTTTATGTGACACTAATTCAATTGAACGAGTCACATCACGTCCTCCTTATAATATATAATTCATCTAGCAATTGTCCTAGGTAGCATGTGTTTTAGCCGTTAGATTATATTGTGTTCACACCTATTAATAAACAATGATCGTTAGATTAAATTTGTGTTCACACTGGTAATTAATTAGCGTAATTATTTTTAATTAATTAGCGTAATTATTTTTAATTAATTAGCGTAATTATTTATTTTTTTATATAATATAATTTAAATTTAGGGAAAAATGGCGATAAGACCATTTTTCAACATTTTTTCGGTAATAAGGCTTTCGAGAAATTACGCGTGTCATTTAGGCCGCCTAAAATGTGTAAAGACCACGTTACCCTTCCATATATACAAATTTGAGCAAACCGGTTCTCATTTCATTTTGGTATTGCGAGATCGAATTGGAGGAGCAGCCTCTCCGATCTGACGCACCACCACACTGCCGCCTTCTCCGCCGACAACCAGGCCGCCGCCTTGCACGTCTCCGAGTCGCCGCCGCTGTCTAGAATCGCCGTTCCCCGTGTGGATTGCGTGTGGATTGCCAACAGGGGAATCCCCGTTCCCCCAAATTTCAACCCTAATCTCACCATCGACGCCTCCGTTTTGTTGGAGAAGAATAGCTTTTGCGTTATGGAGGATACTTATGGAGCGGTGATGGTACCCAAAGACGAGCTGCAACTCCAGCTTCATCCCCTTCATAAAAAGTCTTTCGACATTCCCGACATAGGCCGAGTACTTCAGGTTCGTCTCCTCCCTTTTCGTCTTTTTCTGTTGATTTGTTTTTTGGATTAATTGTACTTCTAATTGATGAATCATGTATACCTTAATAATCTGAAAAACACAAATTTTTTCAGAGATTGTGCGGAGATTGAACATGTCGAGTAAGGCAAAGTCATCGGAGTCGAGTCGACGTAGGAGGTGCCCTCGACGAGATGATGGCTCGGCTCGGCTCGTGCGAGAGCAGCGGAAGCGAGCACTCCCCTGCTAAGAGCACAGGAATATGGGGAAGAGTTATATTTAGCTTAGAATTATATTTAGCTTGTGTTGGGAGGAGTGACGGAGGGGAAGAGTTAAGTAATACTGAAATCTTGATCAACAGCGTATTGTGGGTGATGAGTACCGGTTGAGCTACAAAGCTTATGGTTTGCTTTTGAACGTGTATAACATGTTAACATGGTACTCTGTATTACTATATGACCTGAATTTGGCTTCTTTTTTTCTTCTATCAACGGCGTATTTAAGGGTGAATGTGTTAATTAGCTCGTCTTATGACTTTAGCTTGACCTGAGTACGACTTGATTTTTATTTTTTAATTCACTTTCTGAGATTGAGCCGGAATTCATTTAGTTAATGTTGGCCTTCATTGCATTCCATTTATTCTCCTAATAGGGCCTTGTTTTCTACTTATCGTTTCTTTTCTGCAGGAAAAAGGACAACCATTGCCAAAATTTGGCGAGTGGGATGTTAATGATCCTGCTTCAGCTGAGGGTTTTACGGTAATATTTAACAAGGCCCGGGATGAGAAGAAGACAGGCGGGAAACCAGATTCTCCTACAAAGGAGGTCACAAATAAAAATCATGGAGTGGAACCTTTAAAACCTCATGGTGTAAGTTCTTGAATTAAATACCGACCGGATCTTTAATAAACTATCCTTTGTGTGACGGCTTTGTTCATAGAATATCTTTTTACAAATTGCTTGTACCCTAATGGTTTAGGGATTATTGAAAAAAACACCTCTGATTTTAGCTTAATTGCGAAAAAACCCTGAAATGCCTTAAAAATGTCTCGAGATTTTTGTTTATTTGTGGTGATAATTTCAGCTGTAATAGCTATTCCATAGAACTTTTGTGACCCTTTTTCCTTGTATTCTGTTATGTTCGAGTTTTTACTGTCTGAAACTGATACTAGTTTCTTGATATGCAGAAAAAGTGGTTTTGCGGGAAGATGATATTGTGTCCAAATGGAAATGGAAGGGAAGCTGGACGCAGCTCGTCTTTGTCTGCTCTATTTTCATCAAGAGCGCAAGGAGCTGATTGAAAAGGCTATGGATCGGATGATGAAGAGCACAAGTATGATGATGAAGAGGACAAGGATGATGATGACGAGCACAAAGAAGCTGATGACGAGCACAAAGATGGAGACGAAAATGAAGTTTTATTGTACACATAATATTAATTATGATCTTGATTATTGATTTCGAATGAATCATTTTCTGGATTATATTTGTTTTGTAATTGAAATTGTCATGTGATACATGTAGTTAAATATGTTCGAAATGGTCGAAGTATGGATTAACATATTGAATGTCATATTTTAACACTGAATGACCTATTTTAACACTGAACATACTGAATGTCATATTTTAACACTGAATGACATATTTTAACACTGAACGTACTGAATGTCATATTTAACACTGAATGTCATATTTTAACACTAAACACACTGAATGTCATATTATAACACACTGAATGCCATATTTTAACACTGAACATTAACACTGAACATACTAAATGACATATTTTAACACACTGAACGACATATTTTAACACTGAACATACTAAATGTCATATTTTAACACTGAATGTCATATTTTAACACTGAACACACTGAATGTCATATTTTAACACTGAACACACTGAATGTCATATTTTAACACTGAGCACACTGAATGTCATATTTTAACACTGAATGACCTATTTTAACACTGAACATACTGAATGTCATATTTTAACACTGAATGACATATTTTAACACTGAATGTCATATTTTAACACTGAATGACATATTTTAACACTGAACATACTGAATGTCATATTTTAACACTGAATGTCATATTTTAACACTGAACACACTGAATGTCATATTTTAACACATTGAATGTCATATTTTAACACTGAATGTCATATTTTAACACTGAACACACTGAATGTCATAAAAACACACTGAATGTCATATTTTAACACTGAACATACTGAATGTCATATTGGCAAACACACTGAATGAGTAACAACATACTGAATGTCATATTTTAACACTGAATGTCATAAAAACACACTGAATGTCCCATTTTTACACTGAATGTCTCCGGCAAACACACTGAATGTCATATTTTAACACTGAATGTCTAATTTTAACACTGAATGTCATAAAAACACACCGAATGTCCTATAAAAACTCTACTTTCTTTATTTTCTTCAATCACCCTCTTCGCCATTTCCATTTCCCTCTGTTTATATACTCACACCAAAAATATTTAGAAGAGAATAAATTTTTTCGTTTCCTCGAAAATGTTGTCTGTAGCTTCGGTGGAAACCCAAAATCCTGACACCTCATCTCTGGCGGCGTCCGTTGTTTTGCCTCGCTCGTTGGAATCGCAGCATCAATCGTGGAAACCCAAAATCCTGACACCTCATCTCTGGCGGCGTCCGTTGTTTTGCCTCGCTCGTCGGAATCGCAACATCAATCTCACGTGTTCGTATCGAAGCTCCCCACCATCCACATCTCCAACCACCTCCCTCTCCACGACTACTGCTTCCAGAACCTCTCCCGCCACCCGGACAGGACATGCCTCCTCCTCGGCTCCACCGGGAAGTCGTACACCTTCGCCGAGACGCACCTGATCTGCCGGAAAGTCGCCGCCGGGATGCACAATCTCGGAATCCGGAAGGGCGACTTTGCACGAGTAGGAGGTGCCTGATATATATCATAACAATAAAATCACAAAGTGATAACATGATTTACACTTAATGTATTCCATTAGACAATACTACTCAATGCTTATGCTTTTGTTTTCAACCATCACAAAGTTGGCTTGGATTTTCTTGCTGATGTCACGGTTCTTCACATATTAAAGGAAAAAAATCTGAGATGCTAATCCTAGATGCTCAAAGACACTTCTTGAAATAAAATAGTCTAATAAATCGAGAATAATTAAAAACATACAAAAATGTAATCACAACAGTACCCAACTATTTTTCCACTTTGGAAAACTTTCATCTCTGTGGAGTATATTTGTCAAGATAATTAAAACCTTAATGGGGTGTTTTTTCATTTTAAAAGATAATTGGGTGACTTTTGTAATCAGGCCTAAACTCAAGAACACTTACGCCAGCAACATCAGCAAGAAAACAAGAACTAAAATCTAGTCACCAAGAAAATAAATTCATAAATAAGCATTGAGCACGAATTCTAAAGATCGTCTAATTTAAGGAAGTTACCAGATTCTGCTTCACAGAACGTGGACTGTCTAACTCAACCCCATTTAAAGCCCACTTCCATTTAAAGCCCGCTTCTCAGTAGCCAGGGCAAATGGCTGTAGAACCGTGCATTTCGTTTTACAATTTCCAACAGCTGTCCGAGCAGCCTTTTTACCGGACGATCGTATCTTCTTATCATTACCCCCCGTCCCCTTTCGGACTTCGGATATCACTTTAGTCTCACCGCTCTCGAAGCAAGACTGTTCGAGTGCAACACTATTGCATTCCTTAACTTCACAGTCTGATAAGTCAACGGGCTGTGGGTATTGATCAATGAGTTCGGGCTGTAGACGAGGGCTATCATCTCCATAGTTTGGATCGTGGGTGGCGTCATTTGAGTATACAATGACACCGTCGGGCCCCTTGTCAACGTGAAGGTCGTTGAGCTTTATCTCCATAGCACTGACATGATCAGAAAACAAAGAATGACAGATTATGAACATGGATGAATCACTCACTATATGTCTATATCATCATCCTCTTCAAACGAATTGATAAATAAATCACCAACAAAAACAGAGGATAATACCAACCCTGAAACCCTATAATTCCCACCACATAATTACATCAATCAACTTCAAAAATTCTGATAAATCACAGAAATAAAAACAGAAAATTCTTCGTAAGCTACTTAAATCTGCTTGTGCGAAAAACATAAACTTTGGTACAACCTACTGCAATTAGCACCAACATCATGACACTGTCGATAAAATTTGATTCTTCAAAGAAAGCAATCAACTAAGTCGAAGCTCGACTCCGTAGACGCGAGCAGTACAAAATCGAAGCAGTGGGCGTCAACACTGAATGAAACGTAAAAACACTGAATGTATTTGTACAATTATGCAGAATCGAGTCGAGCATTTTGTCGAACACTTGGTGGGCGGAATGAGCGATCGCGTCTTTCGCGTGGAAGAAGGTTTCGATCGCGTCCTCTTTCTTGTTTTGAAAATTAACGATGAAGCAATCGAAAGCAAATCAAATAATTGAAATTGAAAACAAATTGAATAAGCAGAGACTACGGAAGAGTGCAGGAGTGCAGGAGACTAACCATCTTCTTCGGCGAGCAAGAGTGCAGGAGACTACGGCGGGGGCCTGCTCGCAGACGTCGCATGCACGGAAGTTGGTTGTGGTGGTGCTGCCGGAGGAAAGCTCCGTTGGCCGCTGTGCTCTCCGGCTGGATGCGGGAACTCCAGATGGTGCTCTGTCGGAGTGTGGCGGGCTCAGATGGAGGAGATCGGCCGGAGATGAAGGCGGATGGTGTCTGGTCCGGCGCCGGCGGTAGAGGTTGATCCGGACGACCCTGTGGATTGGGCAGTGGGGTGGGGGTGAAGTGAGAAAAAATTGAGGGGAGGGTAGTTTCGTCCGCCAAAATACATTTTTTTGGCCTAATTGGAACAAAAAGGCCTAATTGACACGAAAATTAGAAATTGACCTTATTGGCCAAAAAATATTGAAAAATGGCCTTATTGCCATTTTTCCCTTAAATTTATAATATAGTAAATATTGACTCTGAAATATTTAAATTACTATTTATTTAGTACTAAAATTAATTAGCGTAATTAATGGTGATGAGAGAGAATTTGTATTTTTTTATTAATATATTTAACAGTTAATTAATCAATTTATATTATATAAACAATAATATCGAAATTTTAGGTAAATCTATTCCTTATTTAAAGCAACTAAATAAATTTGATATTATCTACTATTTATATTACTATAATCATGAATAATTCAAATCCGTGTTTATATATAAATTTCGTCATTTTCACTTACTCCTTACCTCTCCCTATTCTATTTTTTTTATTTGTTAATACTCACACTTTTGTTTTTAAAACAACTAATTAATTATTTTTAATTAATTAGCGTAATTTTTTTTTTATATAATATAATTTAAATTTATAATATAGTAAATATTGACTCGAAATATTTAAATTACTATTTATTTAGTACTAAAATTAATTAGCGTAATTAATGGTGATGAGAGAGAATTTGTATTTTTTTATTAATATATTTAACAGTTAATTAATCCATTTATATTATATAAACAATAATATCGAAATTTTAGGTAAATCTATTCCTTATTTAAAACAACTAAATAAATTTGATATTATTTACTATTTATATTACTATAATCATGAATAATTCAAATCCGTGTTTATATATAAATTTCGTCATTTTCACTTACTCCTTACCTCTCCCTATTCTATTTTTTTTTTATTTGTTAATACTCACACTTTTGTTTTTTTGTTAATGCTCACACTTTTGTTTTTTGCAGAACTTTATGTAAGTTTTTTTTTTTTTTTATTTTTTGCAGCCTTCGATAGGTAAACATTCTTTTACTAATTCGATTTTAATTTAAATATTATTGTTTGATTATTAACGTTTTTATTTTTTATAGCCTTCAAATGTAAGTATCTTTTACTAATTCGAATTTTAATTTTAATATTATCGTTTAATCATTAATATTTTTATTTTTTGCAGACAACCTTCAATGTAAGTATCTTTTACTAATTTAAATTTTAGTTTTAATATTATTGTTTGATCATTAATATTTATATTTTTTGCAGCTTTCAATGTAAGTATTTTTTACTAATTCGAATTTTAGTTTTAATATTATTGTTTATTAATTATAATTGTATTGTAAATATAACAATTTATTTGGTAATGCTTTTTTTTATATTTTTTTCTAAATTTTGAATTTTTTTTAGTCTTTTTAAAGATTATTTTTTTGCAGGCCTTTTGTATTTCTTACTTTTTTTTTTGTAGGTTTATTTATAAGTAAAAGACTCTGCAAAGAACGATCAGAAGATCGAAACATTGGACTGCAAAAGGTTTAAATAGAATCAAACTTTAATAAGTTTAGAATATTTTGCGTTAATAATTTATTTATCTTTTATTTTATGATGTAATTTATAATATTTTATGTAACTCACAATTATTATTTTAATAAAATTTATAATATTTTTATTTAATTTTATTTTTATTTTATTTCTGTTGTAACTTACGCAATCGTATTTTTATTTAATTCTTATAATATATAATCCAACTAACATTTGTGGCATACTCTCTCCAAACCAGACACTTCCTTTTATTTTGTGAGGTAACCATAGTAATAGTCACGCTTCCTTTGTATTTTGTGAAAGAAGTGTGACTATTAGTGGAGTGGAGAGGAAGTATATTTTAAGCGTTTAATTTATTTGTGTTCACACTTATTAAAAAATAATAATCTTTAGATTAAGAATTTTGTTCACACTAATATTTATTATTATTTAATTTAGATTAAGAATTTTATTCACTAATATTTATTAATATTTAATTTTAATCAATTTATTAAGTAAATATTAAATACTTAATTAATATATAAATAATAATATTTATATTTATAAATTCCTTAATTATAGTAAAAATTGACTTAAAAATTTTAAATTATTAAATAAATTATTTTTTAATATCTTCTATTAATATCTTCACTTTATTCCTTATTAATCATATATTATTTATTTATTTACTTTATCATATAAATCTTAATAGATAATAGTATTAATATTAATTTGTATTAATCATTATATCATATTAATATATTAATATTAAATAAATTAGGTTGCGTTTAATTTAATTTACCTTATTCTATTTTCATTAGTAAATTAAATTATAAATTTTCAACCAAAATATTCATTCTATAATTTACGATTTTTATTCAATTAATTTTTCAAAAATTATAGAAAACTTAATTCAATTTTACCCCTATAAAATGTCTTAATCTTTTACTCATTCTAAAATTCGATAAATTATTTTATCTAATATGATTATGATTTAGGGGAATTTTCAAAAAGGGTAATTATCTTAGACTTTATTATACATTAAGATCAATCTTTACACTATTTATAAAAAAACTAGATTTACCTAATCAACCCTTCTACTCATTAAAAACTGTGTAATATATTTTATTATTCACACCGGTATCTCTTAATCGGAGGTATTAAATATAAATTTACCATGATGTAGTACACTACCAAAAATACAGAAACGTATTAAATATTAACTTTTCACCAAAAATACTAACAATACACTGCGTATATTACAATTGCAGAACGGAAACGTAAAATTCACTACCTCCGGCGATTTGTGATTCCTCCGCCAGTGTCGTCGTCCTAGTTTCTCCTCTCAAACCTCCAAGCATTCTCGTGTTAAGGTAAATTTTCTCAATTCATTATCACTGAATTTTAATTACTGGGTGATTAGATTTCATACCAGATTTTAGGGTTCTTGGATTTTGAGTTTGATTATACCCAAATTATTAGTTTTTAGGTTTTAATGGACATAGTGTACTAGTCGAAACTCGAAATGATTGCATGTGATTTATGGTTCTTGAATTGTTTTTTTCAATCGACTTAAATCAAAGACAATGAAAAACAGAAAAAGAGAGGACCGAGAGGTGTGGATATACATAGATTAAGACAAAGGAAAAGTAAATATTTCAACAGTTGATTTCATTATACGACTGGTGTCTGAGCAAAGGTATACCTCTTCAGCAAGTTCTATGAGGGTGACATCTGTTTTTTCACATTTGCTCTTCAACATGGTATTTTCCTTTTTCAGTTCTTTATTTGATTTTGCCATCTGGTCTTAATGCATATAGACAGTTCAACATAATATTGAGTGTAATCAGGAAAATAAAATATGGGACAGAAAGAGATAAACCTCAGCAAAAGGTGTTACTAATCTGTACCTTCTCAATTTCTTGCTTAAATGTTTCAAACACCTTGTTGCTTTTCACCAATGCTTCATGGTAAAAAAAAAATGGTAAGATATAAGGAAAACTAGAATTAGTTGATAACATATGGTCCGTATTGTGGCTGAGATTGGTTTTGATATTTGTTTTATCAACATAACATAGCTCCATATAGTTTAGTATTCATAGTTATGTGTTGTCGATGATTAATTTGGTTAATTAATATCTAAAAACTTTCTATTTTGAAACAGGAATTGAAAAACATGTCTCATATAGTGTATATATTAGTGTTTGGTAAATCTTACTATAATCTGATCTCAAGATTAAAACATATTATGTACAAATAATCAAGGTAAAAGCCATTAATCTATTGCCAACACTACGCAATTTTTGGCATGTATAATCTGATTATAATGTATGAAACTTGGTCATGGACACTATCAAATACCATGTTCAAGTAGTGTATCTAATAGTGTCTGAAAAATCTTTCAACTAATCTGATCTCAAGATTAAAACATATTATGTACAAAAATTCAAGGTAAAAGTCATTAGTCTATTGCAAACACTGCACATTCTTTGATAGTGTATTATTTAGGTTATGGTTGACACCTGATCATGGACACTACCAAATACACTTTCAAGTATTTTAACCATCAGAACACTGTTCAAGTAGTGTATCTAATAGTGTCTGAAAAATCTTTCAAATATTCTTCTCCCTTAAAACACACTCAATTAGATCCTCTCGTGTAGCTGTAGCATATGTATATTTATGAATTCACGTTTCCACAAATGGTTTGAAGCTCAATGTTTGCGTGCCTATTTAATTTATATCATACTCTACTCAGTTCATATCTTTTTGTATAACAGATACTGGCCAAACAACAACAGCAGGATGTACGTGCTCAAGTCTACTGGTAACATCTCCTAATTTTTTTTTTTGGCTTCACAAGTAAATAAAAACATGTTGCATCTCAAATCTAATGAATCCCGTACCAGGATTTAGGTTATACTCCCTCCTATATAGCAGCTTTATTTTTCCCACCTTACTTACATGCTTTTTACTTATCTGGCTTCAGGCGAACTACCAAACTGCTCCCTTGTCATCCTTCACGAAACCACCAGAGGACTCTATTGCCACGCTTGTTTCATTGGGCTTTGATCAGGATTCAGCAAGGCAAGCACTTATACATGCCAGGAATGATGTTAGTTTTGCAACCAACATCCTTCTCGAGTCGCAGAAACATTGAGCAACAACAACATATATTTTGAGTTGGATAATGCGTTCCAAATTTGACAATGGATCTGATTCCCGGAAAAAAAACTATGGATTCCTAGTCTTTTAAAAGCGAGAAACGTTTGCCACTGTAGAAAAAACAATTTCACCTTTTTTTCTAGCCAGTGGTTAAGATGGATTCTACATAGCTGTAGACTTGATGTTGTGTACAGTAAATGCTTTTAAGCAAATGTTAACTAGTTGGACTTCAAGTTCATTATCAATCTTGTTTAGTTGACTATGATTCTGAGTATTCTGAGGTTGTTGAATGTGCTATGTTCTTCCTATGAGTCATCTCTACTATTGCGGCATTGACTTTAATTTGATCGACGGAGGAGCGACACAAACCTTGGTGCATATGGAAGATGAAAAAGGCGTATCGATCCGTTGAAGCCACTCCCCTTGGAACACAGAACTTCCACAAACGAATCGAGCAACTTATTAATTGATTACTTAAATTCTACTTTTTACAATGTTGTCACAACTGAATATTTGTTTTGCCCATTCAAAAAACTCTCTCCCTACCAATATATACTTGTACAGTATAAATAGTATTCCAACTTTTAAAACAAAAATATTTTTTATATTTCACAACATACTTTTACATCCATTTTTATATGACCACTGTCAGAATCTAGTAAACACACTGTACCCTCTTGTGCAGTGTAGTTGGTAGTTCAAAATGCATTGTAATATTGTAATTTAGACTGTAGTTAATATTGCATATAGTGATTTAATAGTTTAGGAATAAGTAGTTTAATAGCATAATAGTGTAATCTAAAGTGTCATCGATAGTGTCATTCATAATTTATACTGTCATTTGCAAAACCTCTAAATAGTTTACCATCGAATTATTCTAATCGCAAAGACTTGATACATTATTTCACTCGAAGAAACTAAAAACCGGGCAACTTCAGAAATTCGAAAAATATAAAAATTTGATGAACCGATGATTACATGAATGAAAGAGTTCTTACATTACTTGATATGAAATAAGTGTTTGATATGAAATATCCCACCAACGCATTGATAATATGACATGTGTTGTTGTAAACTATTATTAACAAAAAACAACATATAACAATTAAATAGACTAGGCAAACCATGACATAAAAGCACGACCCATTGTCTTTTTGAACCTATTAGGGATAACATTTACAGCTATTGTTGTTTTGATAACCTTCTTGAGCGAATGCGGCAACACCAAGTCCTGCAAATCCCGAGGGCTTGGCTCTTTTTAGAAATCAACGTGGCAAGAACAACTTCTCCTCATTCGGGCTAATCTCATCGGCCTGCAACTCGTCCCGTAATCTCAGGGCCCTCTGGAGCGACGACAAGGCTTCGTGTACTCATTAGTGCTTTTTTCTTGAGGAATTTCACGAAGATGATGTCCATACCGGTGCCCTACGCTCCGAAACAGAGGGATGCCCCACAACTCGTTCTTGGAGTTGAAATCTCGTTGTGGACTTTTCGCAAATAGGTAGTCTCCAACTATGGCTTCCTCGACCTTGAACCAGAACTCGAGCAGGGCCCTCACTCTCAGCGTTTCCTCTCGGTCGGATCTCATTATGGGTCTTCCTCTTCGTCCTCCACGACGTCTTATCAATACACGCCTTCCTCTTCAATGGTAATTTGAATGAAATAATGGTGATTAATTAAGATGAACACATTCTTCTTGTTGAGGAGGGTCTGGTGACGGGGTCGGAGAACGAGCCCGACGACGAGTGCCCTACCTACCCATTCTCAAGAAATAATCGCAATTTCCCAACAATCAATAGAGGCAGTCCCAACAATTACCAACTGCGGAATACTTCTCAATCAACCCGAAAACTTCTCCGCAATAAACCTATAACCTCAAATACTGAGGTACGTGGGTCGCGGCTGCTGCAGTCAAGCGGAGTGTGACGGGGTCGCCGCTGTCGGGTTGCGTCGCTGGTGTGATGGGTGCCAAGAAATAACGACCACCAAAAATTGAAACACTAATACGCAATCAGGACCTGCAAACTAATAAAAGGAAAATATAATTAATATAATACAAAAGGATAAAATAGACAAATCAAATTTGAAAAATATACCTAAATTATGAATACAATTAATATCATTACATTAAATTATATATATTCCAAAAATTAATTACCTTTTTTATTAGGAATGTAAACTATGTTATTTTTTTAAAAATCATAAAACCATTCTAATTTTTTCTTTAAATTACTCTATGATTTATTTATATATTAACATTTTTGATAATGCATTATTGTTATTATCATCATCATTAATAATTCTTTTTAGCATTCATTGAGTTCTTAAATAATTCCAAACTACCAAACCATGAACTTGAAAGTTGGTATTATTATAATTTTTTTTACTAAAATCTAAATATATTAATTAATATAGTAATATATATATATATATATATATATATATATATATATATATAGATTTATTTTTCTTTAAGCAACAATTTATATAGTTATGTTATATTCTATTTATTGTATATAATATACGAATTAATTAAATGTTGTGACATGATATATAGTTTTTGATACATGAACTGTTTTGTATTAGGTTGGGGTAACAGTTATACTATTGCGGAATACGAATGCCTCTGTTGGACTATGCAATGGTACTAGGATGATTGTAACATTACTTGATAATTATATTATCAACGCGAAAGTATTAAGAGAAATAATTATGGGGAAATAGTTTTTAATACTCGAATTGCTCTCATGTTCTCGAATACCAAATTCCAGTTTGTTTTTCAACGAATACAATTTTCGATTATAATGTCGTATGCATGACTATTAATAAGAGTCAAGGTAAGTCGTTGACAAATGTTGGAATATTTTTGAAAAAATCAGTATTTACGCACGATCAATTGTAGTTGTCTAGAGTAACCAACACAACCGGGTTGAAGCTTCTGCTTTGTGACCAGCGTTGGTATAAAGAAGTATTCCATAATTTGTAATATAATTGTAATTTTCTTTATTGTATTATTTCAATTAGATCATTCACTTATTATTTATTTGTCTATTATCAATATCTAAATCTAATATTAAGCCGAAAGAGTACTACTCCGACTAACAAATAGTTGAATTAACTACACGTGCATCGCACGGGTAGGAGGACTAGTTAGAATAATTTGTTAGGTAAACATATGGTGCGATTGTGCATGAATAGATTATCTTAAAATATGCACACTTTTTTTTTAATAATCGGTATGCTTGTATTAATTAAAATAATCTTTAAAATATATAATTATTTTAAAGATATAGTAATTATTTCTAGAATATTTTGTTCCTATCTCGGTTGCAAAATGTAAAAATATAGGCAACAGTTTTTCAACGAGATTGCAAAGAGCAAAAAACACTTAAACCTCAAGTTGTAAAATGCAATTATCCCTTATATTTATAATTAATTTATTAAATATACACGATTTTGTTGGAAGGAAACCCATAATCTCCCTTCTATTCAACGCAAGTAACCCATCCCACTCAAATTGAAACTCATACTTTTTCATCAATCTGGAGTTGTTGACAATCATGGGGGAGAGAGAAGGTGTCTGATATAAGAGTCGATTGACGATCAGGACTCCGTTCTCCTTGGGCTTGTCTTTGGTGTTCACGAAGAGACTGTCGCGTAAGTGTTGTTTCTTCCGGTACGAAATCGATGATTTTTTAATTTTTCTACGATTTTTTCATCGTGTGGTGATTTCGCTACGACTGTGCTTCTACACGTATTTTTTTTTTTTCGTTTTTCTGTTTCTAGAGTGAAGTACAAATACAAGTGCTGATAGGCTAGGCATTATAAGTATGTCTCCATTTGGGCTTGAAAGTCAGTTCCTAGAAATCCAATCCTCATCTCTTCTGCAATAGCATTAACTTGAGGTATTCCATTGAAAGAACTAGTAAACTACACATTGTTGGAGTGTTATATGGCTGGGCTACAATGAGTTATCTTCTAGTTTCAACTAGGATACAAAAGATTGGACATGATCAAGACTGGATATTGTTGGAGGATCAATTTTCCAGAATACAAACCGCAAACCACTTGTTGCTTATCAAGACTAGACATGTACTTTATGATCTTGTGATAATGCAATGACAAATTTTCAAGAACATGACATCTTTCGATCGAGCAAATAACGAAGGGAGCATGGAAGTCGAGGCAAGCATGGAGAGAATTGAGAAGAACGAAGAAGGTGTCGACCTACAAGATGTTGTCTTGTTCGGGGGAAATAACTTTTACCTCAGGCCTTACCTCCAAATCCTGTCCGTTCACTTCGAAGGAAAGTGATGTAGCGGAAGCTACGAATGCTATAAAAGCTCTTTTATTTCATAACAAAAATAACTACTGAATAAATGATTGAAACTACTAAATCTAAACATGTTGGGCTGTATTAAAAAGATAAGTAAATAGCTTAATTAAATAAATTGGGCTTCCGTATCCACATCAGAAACTCGGATCGAGACTTTGCTTTTGTTTTCGTAATCGTTCATCTTAGATTCTTATTTATTAAAGACTTCAATTTTCAATTGTGTGTTCTTATTTATGTTCTTTGCTTATTCTTTACTAGCTACCTTGATACGTACTTCGATCGATGGATAATTGAATAGATACGAAGAACACGGAATTCGGGTTTCGGATACCTGTGTAGATGGAAATCCCCAAACTTCTGAACCTAATTCGTTGAATTGATTAGATTGAAAAACCTAACCCCCAAAACGGAATTGACGCAGCTACTTGGCGATGATGAAGACACACGAACGAAGTATGTATGCTTCGTTGATTCGTCGGTTGATCTCTTTTGGCACAATCGAAAAGAGAACGAAAAGAGTAGAGAGAATAGTCTCGCAAAATAATTCAATATCATAAAAGTTGTGTTAAACAAAGGGGTTCATAAGCCTATATATAGGCTGACCTAAAAAGTAAAGGAAAAGGAAACAAAACCATAAAACGTCAAAAAGTCGCGACGCTGGTAAAAATCACGATTCAGAATTCGGTGTCGGCCGACAGGAAAAGGGTGTCGGCCGACATTCAAATGTCGTCCGACAGTAAACGGCTGTCGCCCGACATGTAACTCGAAGTGCGGGCTGATCCTCGGATTGATCCTCGTGTTCCACAGAATGTCGCCTCCAGCCCATTGTCGGCCGACAGGGATATGGTGTCGGCCGACATCAAGCCATTTTCGTGGCTTGACCCCTCGGCGCGTCCTCGGCTCACGTCTGACCTCCGTTCTGGCACATTCTTTGTCGTCTCAGCCTGAAACTCATCACCTTCGGTTGGATTGGCCTCCGTGTACGAAATCATATTGATAATGCTCGGCTTCTCCACTTCACCAATAGGTTTCTTCAACAGCTCTTGCGCCCAGACTTCTTGAATCATCACCATCAAGCTTGCCTTGAACTTCTTAGCTCTCGAGCGCGTAACTGGTCCAACCGGCACTTGCACCGGGTCTTGTATCATCGACGACTCTTGGGCTGCATCATTCCCCTCTTCTTGAAGAGGATTTGTCCTCAAATCCAAGGCGCCACCTGCATCGAACAAACTCAAGTCAGTAACATTGAAAGTAGCACTAACATTGTACTCACCTGGAAGATCCAATTTGTAGGCGTTGTCGTTGATACGCTCCAACACTTGGAATGGTCCATCGCCACGAGGAAGTAACTTCGACCGGCGCTGCAATGGGAACCTCTCCTTGCGCATATGCAACCACACCCAATCACCAGGCTCAAACACTACTTTGCGACGTCCCTTGTTCGCTTGCTCGGCATATTGCTTGGTTCGCCTCTCTATGTTCATCCTCGCCGTCTCGTGTATCTGTTTCACAAAATCAGCCCTTTTCTGGCCATCAAGGTCAGTATGCTCAAGCACAGGTAAAGGAGATAAATCCAAAGGCGTCAAAGGATTAAAACCATACACAATTTCAAATGGCGAAAACTTAGTAGCAGAATGAACACATCTATTATAAGCAAACTCAACATGAGGCAAACACTCCTCCCAAGACTTAATGTTTTTCTTTATAATAGCACGTAGTAAAGTAGACAAAGTCCTATTTACTACCTCAGTTTGACCATCAGTCTGGGGATGACAAGTAGTAGAGAATAGCAATTTTGTACCTAGCTTACACCACAATGTCTTCCAGAAATAACTCAGAAACTTAGAATCCCTGTCAGACACAATAGTCCTAGGCATGCCATGCAATCTAACAATTTCTCTAAAGAATAAACCAGCCACATGTGATGCATCATCAGTTTTATGACATGGAATGAAATGTGCCATCTTAGAGAAACGATCAACTACCACAAAAATAGAATCACTACCTCGCTTAGTCCTAGGTAAACCCATCACAAAATCCATAGAAATATCAATCCAAAGTGATGCAGGAATAGGGAAAGGTGTATACAATCCATGGGAACTAACTCTAGACTTAGCCTGTTTACAAGTAATACATCGACCACAAATTCGTTCAACATCACGTTTCATATGAGGCCAAAAGAAATGCTCATGCAGAACAGATAAAGTCTTAGCAATACCAAAATGTCCCATTAAACCCCCACCATGAGATTCAAGCAATAGTAACTCACGTAGAGAGCATTTAGGCACACACAGTTTATTTTTCCTAAATAGAAAATCATCATGCCTAAAGAAATCCCCACTAGCAGTTTGTTCACATGTTTTATAAATCTCACCAAAATCATCATCATGCTCATATAAACCTTTAATATGCTCAAAACCAAGTAATTTAGCATCTAAAGTCGAAATTAGAGCATACCTCCGAGAAAGGGCATCAGCCACCACATTCTCCTTACCTTGCTTGTATTTGATGACGTATGGAAACGTCTCGATGAACTCCATCCATCTCGCGTGGCGCTTGTTCAGCTTGTTCTGACCCTTGAGGTACTTCAACGACTCATGGTCGGTGTGAATGATGAACTCCCGAGGCCAGAGATAGTGCTGCCACGTCTGAAGAGCTCTCACCAGGGCATACAACTCTTTGTCATACGTCGGATAGTTCAACGTAGCTCCGTTTAGCTTCTCGCTGAAGTAGGCTATCGGACGACGTTCTTGCATCAACACTGCACCAATACCAATTCCAGAAGCATCACATTCAATCTCAAAAGATTTAGAAAAGTTAGGAAGAGATAGTACCGGGGCGTGTGTCAGCTTGTCCTTTAATATCTGAAAGGATTCGTCTTGTGCCTTTCCCCACTTGAACTCCACGTTCTTCTTGATCACGGCGGTAAAAGGTGCTGCCATGCTGCTAAAGTTAGGCACAAACCGTCGATAAAAGCTGGCCAGGCCATGGAAACTCCGCACGTCTCCAATGTTCTTTGGCGTTGGCCACTCTTGGATGGCTCGTATCTTTTCCTCGTCAACCTGTACACCCTGTGCACTAACAACAAAACCAAGGAAAACGACCCTATCTGTGCTAAAGACGCACTTCTTACGATTAGCATACAATTTCTCCTGCCTAAGTGCAATCAAAACCATCCTCAAATGAACTACATGCTCGTCATGAGTTTTGCTATACACTAAGATATCATCAAAGTACACAACAAAAAATTTACCAATAAAAGCACGTAACACATGATTCATAAGACGCATAAAAGTACTAGGCGCGTTATTTAACCCAAAAGGCATAACTAACCACTCATATAAACCAATTTTTGTTTTGAAATCAGTTTTCCATTCATCTCCCTCCTTAATCCTAATCTGATGGTATCCGCTACGTAAATCAATTTTAGAAAATACGCAAGAACCATACAACTCATCAAGCATATCATCAAGTCTAGGAATGGGATGTCGATACTTTACCATGATGTTATTAATAGCTCGGCAATCGCAACACATCCTCATCGTGCCATCCTTCTTGGGTACGAGAAGTACAGGTACCGCACAAGGACTCAGACTCTCCTTCACGTGCCCTTTGGTCAACAACTCGCCAATCTGCTTCTCCAACTCCTTTGTTTCCTCCGGGTTGGTGCGGTAAGCCGGGCGATTTGGTAGCACCGCTCCAGGCACAAAATCGATCTGATGCTCTATCCCTCGGATGGGTGGTAGACTTGGTGGTGTATCCTCCGGGAAAACATCATCGAACTCCTGCAAAACAAACTGAATAGAAGGGGGTAGAGGGGGTAGATCGTTAGTAATAACCAAGCTCCCCTTCCACAACAACACGAACAGTTGTCTCTTCTCATGCACTGCTTCCTTCACATCACTAGCCTTCGCGAGGTAAGATCTGTGAATAAAGGCATTCTCCTTTGTGGGTAAAGGCTGCTCTTTGGGAGTCTCCCTTGCTGCCTCCTTCTGCATCTGCACTTGATCCTCATAAACTTGTTTAGGAGTAAGAGGAACAAGTGATACCTTTTTATCGTTATACTCGAACGAGTACTTGTTGGTGAAGCCGTCGTGTATGGCCCTCCTATCGAACTGCCATGGTCGTCCCAACAAAATGTGACTCGCTTGCATAGGAATGACGTCACATAGCACCTCATCCTGGTACTTGCCAATGCGGAAAGGAACCTTCACTTGTTTGGTCACCTTGATGACGCCGCACTCATTCAGCCATTGCAGACGATATGGCTTCGGATGTTTCACCACTGTCAAACCCAAACGCTGAACCATGGTAGCACTAACCACATTCGTGCAGCTCCCTCCGTCAATGATGACACTACACACCTTGTCCTGCACGTGACATCTCGTGTGGAAAAGGTTCTCTCGCTGCTCCCTCTCAACGGGCTGTGTCTAGGCACTCAATACTCTTCGAGTTACAAACAGTTGGCCTTCGGTTGGTAGGATCTCCTCCTCATCCTCGGAATCCATTGTAGCTGTGGGTGCCGGTTCCTCGTCTTCACCATCAGTCACGACTTCTCCGTCGTCTCTCAAGATCATGAGTCGTTTGTTAGGACACTCACTCATAATGTGCCCAAATCCCTGACACTTGAAGCACTTCTTGTCTCGGTTGCGACTATCAGGATTTGATGGGCTGACCTGAGTCGCTGGACTTGCTCCCTCCGAACGACCCTTAAAGAAGGTCTTCTTCTCATCTCGAGGTGGAACCTCTCTCTTCCATTGGTTCCCTTTAGGCGTAGAACCACTCGGGCCTTGGGGTAACCTCCAGGAAGACTGAGTCGACTTTGCACTGCTAAAATTACCCCTCCTCTTGTGCTGGTTCTCAATCTTGATCGCCATGTGAACCATGTCCTCTAATTCGACGTACGGTTGCAACTCCACTGCATTACGAATCTCCCAATTTAGTCCAGCCAAGAACCGAGTCATGGTAGCTTCCCGATCCTCTTCAATGTTGGCCCGAATCATTGCCACCTCCATCTCCTTAAAATATTCATCGACGCTCTTCGTCCCCTGTCGTAGATTCTGCAGTTTGTTGTACAACTCCCTGTAGTAGTGGGAAGGAACAAATCTCTTTCGCATCACAGACTTCATCTCGGCCCATGTTTCAATAGGCTGCTCATAGTTTCTCCTCCTACTGGCAACCAGCTGATCCCACCAAACCAATGCATAGTCAGAAAATTCGATTGCCGCCAATTTCACCTTCTTGAGCTCTGAATAATTGTGGCAGTCAAACATCATCTCGACCTTTCTCTCTCATTCGATGTACAACTCTGGATCGTTCTTCCACATGAATGTGGGAACAGTCATCTTGATGGTGCTCAAGTTGTTATCCATTTCTTCAGCCTCATCGTCTTCGGGGTTGGCATCCCTGTGTCGCCCATTACGACGATGTTGGTTTTCTCGACCGACGTTGCGCATTGCGACTCTCCGAGTCTCTGCATTCTCTCGACGAGATTTCTCCTCTAGGGCAAGGAGTCGGTCATGTACCACATCCATCTCAGTTGATAAGAGCTTCGCCAGTCGGTCATGCATCACATCCATGATGGACTGGAATTGGATGTTGTTAATATACCCCTCAGCTGTCTCCTTATTTTTCGGTTCTTCAGACATACCTGCACAGAAAACGTTAGAAATAACAGCAAGAAAGTAAAAAAAGAACCTCACCACCTCACAAACGCTCGTGTATTACACTCAAAATGGGATTCACTCAGCACTCGTGTTTCACTCAGGTATGGCTTTTTTCACTCTAATGTTCTCACCACTCTGCCTTTTACCACTCCAATTCTCCCTCAATGTATCGAACTTCTCGATCTACCAGACGAGAGCAGAACCGACAAAATCCACAAAAACACACACTACAACGTAGAAAAGACAAAAAAAATCGGAAAATTTCGGAACGAAAAATACGAAAGCACCAAATTGGCTCAAAATGATGCCGGAAAACTCAGGAATCACACACAAAAATATGGTCGAAGAAAATTTTTCCCGCCAAAATATATATATTTTTTTATATATATTGGCTGAATATTCGACTTACTACCAGAAACGAGACTCCAAAAAAAATTTCGAGAAAAACGGAGTGGAAATAATTTTTATATAATTTTTTTTTTAATCAAGGAAGAAGAAAGAATAAGAAACGGAAAAGAAAAACGAGGCTACGTATTCTGAAAAATAAAGAACCCAAACCTGGGCTCTGATACCAAATGATACGAACCTCGTTGGGGATCGATGAATAGAAAAGAACGAAGAACGGAAAATTAGAAAGATACCGGCGGAAAGGTCCCAAAACCTCTGAATCTGAATCGTGAAATAATCTAAGGACGAAACCCTAGACCCCAACACGTGATCGACGCAGGAACTCGGGGATGAGGAAGACACACGAACGAAGGGTGGATCGCTTCATTGATTCGTCGGTTGAATTCTTTGAATAGTCGGGTAGAATTCGAACCCAGAGAGAATTTTAGTAAAACTCACAAAAAGTAATTTTATTCATCAATAATGTTCTGATTAAAACAATGCGTTAGGGAGCTTTATATAAGCAATGCCCTAATTATTAAATAAAAAGAAATAAAACAATTAAAATTAAAACAATTAAAAACTGACGCAAATAAAACAATTAAAATCAAAACAATTAAAAAAATTAACGCAAACAATTAAAATCAAAACAATTAAAAACTAACGCAAATAAAAACTTAACGCTGAACATTAAGTTTCTGCGCTACTTTTCTGAAGATGTCGTCCGACAGGTTATGGTGTCGGCCGACACCTAACCAGAAATTCGGGTTTCACCTCGTGTTCCCCAGAATATCGATTTCAGCCCTCCTGTCGGCCGACAGGCCTTAGTGTCGGCCGACACCAAGCCTAAAGTTCGACCGAACTTCGCGGCGCATTTTCGGCACACTCT
Source organism: Euphrasia confusa (assembly GCA_954870475.1). Lineage (NCBI taxonomy): Eukaryota > Viridiplantae > Streptophyta > Magnoliopsida > Lamiales > Orobanchaceae > Euphrasia > Euphrasia confusa. The sequence continues at coordinate 19,064,993 of OX940961.1, forward strand.
AGACCCTCGTTCTGATGCCTTCTTCGTCGTTACGGCCTGAAAACGAACATCACCGTCTTTTGCGGGTCCTTGGATTACATCATACCTCCATCTCAACTTTTTATGCAAGTTGATTAAAAAGTAAATTAAGAAAAATGTTACATTTTGGCCTTTTTACCAAAAAAATTAATGAATGTAAAAATGCATTTTAGTTAAAATTATAGTAGTTAAGTAAAGTTTGAAAAGTAAGTAGAATTAAAAAAATAAGGGTAAAATTGTATTTTAAATTGAAAAAATAAAATAATTATTTTTTTGTATAAGTGTGCATAATTAGTTGAAACATTAAAAAAAAGTTAATGTCCATAGATAATTGCAACGGAAGTAGTAGTAGATTTGTAATTTTATAAGTAGGAATTTACCAAATGTTGTTTCTTCAAGTCGATTCATGAATGACTAAATTCTTTAACTAGTGTTAGGGTAGCAATTCTCGAACTAGGAGTTTAAATTCATGAATCGCTTACAAAGTGTTCGATACAATGCTTATTTCATAATAACGATTGACCAATTGTTAATACACAAGTAGGAGGTTGTTAGGCGATTACATGCGACCTATTTATCGAACAACGCTAGGATAGCCGAAAACGGGCATCGTAGTTTGTTATTTAGCAATTTATGAATTATAAACCCAAGCTAGAAAATTGACGATCCCGAAACCTTTGTCTATTTTCATTTGATAAAACATAGTTCATTGCTTTTATTTTCATTGTTTTCAGCTATTAATTTTAAAACTTAGATCTATAAAAACAAATCAAATCAAATCACATCATGCTATTCTTCTACTTTTTTGCAAATATCAAACACATATATTGAGTTGGTAGTAGTGTTCCTCGTGAGATAGAGCGAATTCCTTCGACAATTAATTCAATTATAAATTTAATTAATTTTGACACACAGAGTACAACGTATTATCATTAAATTTGAACTCCCTTATTAATTAATACTACATCTATCTTTATATAAAAACTATATATATAAGCTGCAATTTTCATTATACTGTAGCTATTAATTAGTAGTTTTTTCATTTTAAAAAATGATAAGCTAATAAAGTAAGTATGCACCATCTTTTACTGTAATATTTGTTTCTACAATTAATGATGTACTGTATATATGTAAGGATAAATATGTTTGGGCATTACAATGCCTTAAAGGATTTAGGCAGAAGTTGTTTTGCTAACATATTTATTTGTTTTCTTCTTTCTTCACAATTTAAACTGTTGTAATCACTTGTCATATTGGTGATTTGATTTAGCATAGTTCATTAGTTGGAACGTGCTTGAAAAACAATCAACATAGAAGGTTTCTGCCGCAGCACAGCCAGGCAGAGTTATGCCGCAAGCAGTGCAAGGCTTGGACAAGAGGTTGAGTTCAGAGAATCAAGCGAAGCATGATATAAGGGCAAGGGAATGCTGAAGTCCAGATAGTATGGAAGGCAGTGCAGTGTGGCAGTGAATTCCAGAAGAACTTCAGAAGGCATCCTGCGGCAGCAGTCAAAGCAGCCTGCCCTGGTTTCTCTCAACCGATTGTTGACCTAGCAAAATGAGGAAATCAGTTGGAGACTCTCACCTATAAATAGAAGACGACCCAGCTGCATTTACTTAACTTTCATACAACACAATTACACCTTACACACTTCCGTTTCCTCTCTAGATCGATCGATCAGCTTTAGAGCCGAAGACTTCAACTGTGAAGTTCTTCGTGCCGTGTACCTCTCGTCTCTGGGAGTGTTCTTTGTTCATGCTGATGATCGTAGGCTTAGAATAGGTGTGATACAGTAGTTGCTAGGTTTTGTTGTTGATTGTTCATACTCTTCGGATACGATTAATACGAAGGCATACATGTGTATAGCCTTTGGTAAATATCATTGTAAATCCAAGAGTGTTCTTTTGTAAAGACTCGTTCTTTAATAAAGTTTCTGGCCGTAAGGCCGTTTCGTATGTGTATAATTTAAATACACATACAAAGATTTAATTCCTTGTCATTTACTTTTCCGTATGTGTGTGTGAGTTCGTTTTTACAAGTAATTTATTTTTAATTAATTCCGCTGCAACGATATACATATATAACATATATAAAGCTTAAACTGAAACATTAAGACACACGCTAAAATATATAAATTACGTAAAACGAACATTTTCTGCACAAGGCATCGCGCTGCGGCATACGCTGTTCTGCCGCAGAACACTGCCTTGTCTGGGCAGCGCATTTCACTGCGTTTTATTTACTGCCTACGACTTTCAAGTGGTATCAGAGCGGGCACTAAACTTACTTAGTGTTTAAGGTCCGTCTGATCACGCACACTTACAATGGCAGATCCAACTTACATTGTACGAACACCGGTTGTTCTTGACGGTAGTAATTATGGATTTTGGAAAACCCGCATTGAAGCAAGGATCAAATCAATTGATCGCAGTGCGTGGCTATCCGTACTTCGAGGATGGAAACCACCTCAGGAGGAAATCCCTGAAGGCGGCAAGCTTGAAAAAGCTCCGGAGAAATGGTCTGTCGAAGAGACTGCCGCAGCTACTGCCAACGATAGGGCAAGGTGTGCCATCCTTGAATCCATCGATTGCAATATGTACAGAATTGTCAAACAATGTACTACTGCCAAACAAGTGTGGGATTTGCTGGCTCTTCATTGTGAAGGTAACAACACAGTGAAGAAAACCAAAGTCCGTATGCTTATGTCTCGTTTCGAGAACTTGCGTATGAACGAGGAAGAGACTTGCCTTCAGTACTTTGGAGAATTAATGTCCATTGTTACTGAATGTGCTGACCTTGGTTCACCCATTAGCAACCCGGCAGTGTGTAGTAAGATTATGCGATCGATGAGCAAAAAGTTCCTGCCGAAGGTCACTGCCATAGAAGACAGCGAAATGTCTGAAGAAGATTATGTTTCATTAATGGCGATCTTCAAGAATTATGAACTGAACCATGAGGATCGTGAAACTCACGGGAAATCACGTTCACGAAGCGACGAGAGAAATATTGCCTATACCGTGGCAGAGCCCGACGGCAGAGAACAAGGCAATAGCTCTCATGGCAGCAGCCCCACCTCTACCAATGACTTGACCGATGAAGAGATCTACGAGCTACTTGGATCTGATGGTGGAGATGACCAGTTTGCATTACTCGCCCGGAAAATGGATGCTGTACTTGTTCGCTCGCTGAAGAAGCCCTACGATCCCCAACGAAGGAAGTTTCCGACAAGGTCACCACAAACTCAAGATCGACGCCTTGTGATTCGTCAACCAAGCACGGGATCAACATCAAGTCCAAATTCAAAGGACTGGTCGAGAGTCAATTGCCACGTTTGTCAAGGGATTGGACACTACTCAACCGAATGCCCCTCAAAAGATCGAGGCATTGGAATTTTGAATTCCATGGTTGCACAAGAAGATAGGGAACAATACTGCCTTGAAGACTCAACCACTGCGCTTGCTGCTCAATTTGAAGGCACAACCCTATCTGACGTTGAAGATGACGGTCCATCCAATGTGAATGCACGACGACATGTTGCATTTCTTGCCTCTGCCGCAGAAATGACAGAAACTCCTGCCGCAGAGAACTGCCTGTGTCTCACTGCCTCAGTCAATGACTATGAATCTGAAGAGGAGACCATTCCCATTGATCATTTCATTGAGCTCAAAGAAAGTTTCGATGAGCTACGCATGAACTTTGCCCGGCAGACCAAGATGATGAAAATGCTCACTTCTACCAAAGCCGGATACGAAGAGAAATTGAAGAAGCAGTCCATGGAAATTGAACAAATGCTTGTAGAAAAGAACACCTTTGAAGAACGATTGAAGAAACTAGATGTCCAGCTCACTAGAAAAGATATAGAGGCCGAAAAACTAAAAATTGATTTTAATCGTGTAAATGAAAAACTCGAAGTTGCAAACAATACCTTTGTAAAACTGAACACGGCAACAACAAAATTAGATGCCATAATGAGTATTTCACATGTTGAACGGGAAGGCCTCGGACATCAAAAGGTTGTAGATGCCGTTTTTCCAAAGAAAAATCCAACGGACATGGCATTTGTAAAGGCATCAAATGACGATTCAACAACTGCTGCACAATCCTTAACTCCAAAAAGGGATGATCAAACCGAAAGCAAAGCCACTGCCTCAGCCAGAGACTGCCGCAGACGGCCAAAACAAAGGCAGACATCATCAGGCAGGATGAAGACAAGGAAGCCCCTGCCTAAGCAACATTTTAAATCGAAGAGACGATATGTTTGCCACTACTGCCTTGTACCTGGTCACATTCGACCTTTCTGTTGGAGACGCGAAGAGGACCAAGCAAGAGGATTTTACTTTCACTCCAACACTGGACCACGGCATCCCAAATATTTCGCACACTCTATGTCTTCACGATATTCTATCAAAAAGAAGGCAACGACGATACGCAAATGGGTGCCCAAAACTAAACTCTCTTCTAATGTTTGTTTTACAGATCCCTCCAATGACTCCTCTACCGCATCAAATGCCATCCAAAGTGTTGAAACATGCAATGTTATCTTCACTGCTCTCAAAGCTACCAAAGATGATAAGTGGTACTTCGATAGCGGATGCTCGCGGCACATGACCGGAAATAGTGATCACCTCATCAACTACAAAGTTTTTCACGGAGGAGAGGTCACGTTTGGAGGAGGGTCCAGCGGTTCAATAATTGGCCGAGGCACATTAAATGTGAAAGGGCTGCCGAAGCTACAACAAGTGCTTCATGTTGAAGGCCTCATCACGAATCTCATAAGCATAAGTCAACTATGCGATGAAGGCATGAATGTAAAGTTTACTCACCAAATGTGTGAAGTGTTTGATAATGCATGGAACCCACTCATTCAGGGGGAGCGTTCCAAGGCAAACAACTGCTACTCCATTGGAGAAACATGCCTCTCTGCACAAGTCAAAGATGATATTGACCTATGGCATCAAAAACTTGGACACACAAGTCTTGGGAACTTAGAGCGTCTAATCAAGCTCAATGCTGTTCGTGGACTTCCAACTCTCCCAAAAATCCAGAAGACAACATGTGGACATTGCAAACAAGGAAAAATGACTCGTGCAAGTCATCCCGCAATACCTGCCGCAGGACAGACTGATGCCTCTGCCGCAGGAACTGCCAACTCCAAGGCAAAACTGTATCAAAAGCAAACCAAATGCTTTGATCTCCTCCACATGGATTTAATGGGACCAATCGAGACAAGGAGCCACTCTGGAAAACGCTACGTACTCGTTGTAGTAGATGATTTCTCAAGATACACTTGGGTGCGTTTTCTCCAAGACAAAAGTGAGACGTGTGATGAGGTGTCCAAGCTCATTAGGTGGATAAAGACCAACCATGAAGCCTCAGTAAAGAGAATAAGAAGTGACCATGGCACCGAGTTTGAAAACCAACGGCTTTCTCGTTTTTGTGACGCGCATGGCATTGCCCAAGAATTTTCTGCCCCCATAACACCGCAACAAAACGGCGTGGCTGAAAGGAAAAACCGAACCCTCAAGGAAATGGCGTGTACAATGCTGATCGCCAAGGGCCTAAGCAAGCAATTTTGGGCAGAAGTATTCAATGCCGCATGCCACATCCTGAACCGCATAAGCATACGTGCAGGAACAACGAAAACGGCTTATGAAATTATGAACAATAGAAAGCCCAATTTGAAATACTTTCATGTTTTTGGCTCTGTTTGTTATGTTTTAAATGATAGGGAACCTAGATCGAAACTTGATCCAAAATCCCTTAAAGGATTATTTGTTGGATACTCTAGGAATAGTCATGTCTATCGTATTTTTATCATACAAACTAGAACCATCATTGAATCTGTGAATGTTGAATTTGATGATCTTAGTCGACTCAGGAAACCTAAAGAAGAAGATGTGAAAGGTTTGCTCGAGCCTGCCGCAGTAGCAGAAGTTGAAGGCAGTATCACACCTGCGCAGCATACTGCCGCACCTACTGGCTCGAATGATGATGCTCAACCTTCGACAGCATCTCCTGAGCAGTCAAACGATGATAGCACCCCACATCAATCAGATTCATCAGATGGTGAAGAGGAATCAAACCAACGACGAAGGGATCCCACAAGGCATGTTGTCCGAAACCACCCTTCGAGTCAAATGTTGGCCAGACGCATGAGAGTTCATCCGTATATCAACTACCGCAACATGACCAAGAACATAAGCATGTCTGCCACCTGCGTTGAAATAGGCATTACCTCGTATCTCTCAACGATCGAACCGAAGAATGCCAAAGAAGCATTGGCCGATGAATTTTGGTTTATGGCAATGCAAGAAGAGATGAACGAGTTTGAAAGAAACAAAGTTTGGAAGCTCATTCCTCGTCCCCAAAACAAAATTATCATCGGGACAAAGTGGATATTTAAGAATAAGTCGAATGAGCACGGGCAGGTTGTACGCAACAAGGCAAGGCTGGTGGCGCAAGGCTATACGCAAGTTGAAGGCATCGATTTCGATGAAACTTTTGCCCTCGTAGCACGCATGGAGTCCATTCGTCTACTCATTGTCATTGCATGCCACCTCAACATCACCTTACACCAAATGGATGTGAAGGCAGCATTCCTCAACGGCATACTTGAAGAGGAGGCATACGTTGCACAACCAAAGGGTTTCGAAGATCCAAAATGGCCTGACCATGTGTATCAACTGCAAAAGGCATTGTACGGCCTAAAACAAGCTCCTAGAGCTTGGTATGGCTGCCTAACTGATTTTCTTCTCAGTTTTGGATTCACCCGAGGCACTGCCGACAAGACCCTGTTTGTTAGATTCAACTCTTCCAAAATTTAAATAGCTCAAATTTATGTAGATGATATTGTTTTTGGATCCACATGTGAGAACATGCTTAAGGCATTTACCTCTGCCATGGCATCAAAATTTGAGATGAGCATGGTAGGAGAACTAACTCATTTCTTAGGGCTCCATATCAAGCAATCATCAACTGGAACTTTCATCTCACAAGCTTCATATGCTAAGAATCTCATCAAAAGATTCCAACTTGAAGGATCCAAGCCCATGAAAACACCTATGGGCTCAACGGACAAAATCTCCCGAGGCACTGATACTGCCGCAGTGGATCAGACACTCTACCGATCCATGATAGGGAGTTTGCTTTATCTTACGGCAACTAGACCAGATATCATGTATAGCGTTTGTTTGTGTGCCAGGTTTCAAGCTGATCCAAGGGAAGAACACTTGAAGGCAGTCAAACGAATCATACGCTACGTTGCCGCATCAGTCGAGTTAGGCATTTGGTATACCAAAGATACCACCACCGATTTAGTCGGATTTTTAGATGCCGACTGGGCAGGAGACACGGAGGAACGCAAGAGTACAAGCGGAGGATGTTGCTTTCTTGGAAACAACATTATTTCATGGCAAAGCCGCAAGCAAAACTGCATTTCTCTATCCACTGCCGAATCAGAATATATTGCCGCAGGGAGTTGCTTTACCCAACTGATTTGGTTGAAGCACATGCTTGATGACTACCACCTGGATAGCAATGTTCTTACACTCTACTGCGACAATACGAGTGCCATAAATATCAGTCATAATCCAGTGCAGCACTCAAGAACCAAACACATCAGCATAAGGCATCATTTCATACGAGATTTGGTGGAAAAACGTCTTTTAAGGATTGATCACATTCCTACAGAGAAGCAAATTGCTGACATCTTCACCAAGCCATTGGACTCAGAACGCTTCACTGCCTTAAGAAATTCTTTGTGCATGTGCACCATGCCTTAGATGCTGATCTGCATCATGCTGCCGCATTGCCATGCCTACTGAACCTCTGCCACAGCATTCTGCCTTAGTCAATTTATGAGATTAAAATTTTCCGAAGGAAGAGAAAATACCCAAACCACTTTAGGCAACATGGTCAAACCCATATACATGTAATTAATACTCAATGGGTTGAGATACTATGTACTAGGTGAACTAAGTATTTAATAATTTCATTTTTGACATGGCATTATGCCCAAGTAGAGTATAAGTACTTATGATGCACCATGATGTTTCATTAGGATTAGATAGTTGTTAATCTTTTCCTAATTTTGCTTTGTAAGCCTTGATTTTTCACACCACAAAAATATTTTACTTATTTTATTTTTATATAAAAAAAAATTAAAATTAAAAAACAGAAAAATCAAATATTTAAAAAAAAAAGGGGGGATTTTGATTTTGATTTTTGGCAACGACCTGCCGCAGAGGAATGCCCCACTTGACCGTTGGGCAGCACTCGAGTGTGCGGCAGGCGACGGTTCAGGTCACAAAAAGTAACCGTTGCCTGATGTTTACGTCCCATCATACTACCACCCGTTTTTCTCTCCTATTTTCTTTGTCCATTATTCAAACTCCTAATTCAACTACACTTCTCATACAAATCAGATTCAAAGAGTTTGAATTTTCTTGAATTCTCAAAACCCTAATTTCTCTATCGAACATAAAGTATAAATTTCCCATCTTCTTACGTTCGATTGTTTGTGCTCTGTTTTTCCTAAACCCTAAATTGCTTATCAAGAATTTGAAATCAATGGCTGGTGCATCTCCAATCCCAAATCCGTTCGCCCGCTACTTCGAGGATCCTCGATTTCTGGAGCTGGTCAGACAAGTTCGCCCCAACGCAACGATGGACGACCTCAACGAAGGTGATTCGATGCACGCCATCAACCGCCTCAAGGCTCTCAACGCCGCCGCCGCCACTGCCGCCGCGTCGCAACAGCCATCTCTCTCTCCAGAATCGCCGCCGCCCGACGTCGGTGTAGGATCAGGTAAGGCCTCTCCCATGAACATCTCCCCGGATCATGATGCAGGGGGAGAAACTGCCGCAAAAGAAGAACCTGCCGCAGAGGATGAGCCAATTCCCCTTCAGATCATACTCCCTGGTCACGGCGACTCTGAACCATCTCAAACTCCACGATCACCGGTGGTCATTCCAGGAGTTGATGATGTGCTTGCATACGAGGCTGCCCAGAACGAACGATTCCTCAACACCTCGGATTTCAAAGGGTTGTTCACACCTGAACCCTCTGTCACTGCCGCATCCTCTGCCTTTCCCCAGGCAGACACTGAAGTGCAGCAGCAAGGCAAGAGCATGCCTTACAACAGGAGGGATGATGCTGATGATTTTGACTACCACGAACTTTACGAGAACTACCCTTCTCAGAAAAAGACCAAGGATCGCAATCCGACTCCCTATCCTTCTGCAAATCCACCCTCTGACGAGGAAGATTCCGGACACTCCAGCCAGCAGCAGCATGATGCCGCAGATGCATCTGACACAGAATCAGACCCACTGCTGCAGGATCTTGCCTCCAGGAAGCGCAAGAAGAAGCAGGTGCCCCTTCCTCCTCGCCGGCCGTCCACCAGATCCGCCACTGCCAAAGGCAAAGGCCCGGCTCTGCCCCCTACCTCAATGAAAAATCCCATTGATGTCGAGACCACCGCCTCCAAGAAGTCCCGCAAGGGAAAAAGTGTAGCTGTCGCTTCGAAAACTGACAGCTCACACAGTGGTGATGCCGCAGCACAGCCTGCTGCGAAGAAGGGTGGCAAGGCACCAAAAATTGATGCCCCAAAGGAGGATTCAGATTCTGACATGAAATCTGGCAAGGGCTACTCGAGGCGATTCTGGTCGGAACGCCGTTCAGTGATTGGGCCCCAGTTCTACTCCAACAAGCCAATTCAACCTGACCGTGGTGGTGACTTGTCAACCTGTGCCAAACACAAAGTTGACAGGTTCTTAAAGAAGATGAAGTTGGTCAAGGCAGTATCCTACGCAGCACCCTACTGCGAGGATTTGGTGCGCGATTTTTATGCTAACTTGCGTCCCTGCTTTGGTGATGATGGATCCAGAGGCTATGGCAAGGTGTACATGCGTGAGAAGATCTTTAACTTCACCCCTGCCGCAATTAATGCCTTCTTGGAGCGCTCTGATGTCGAGTATCCTGCCGCAATTGCTGACCCCACCATTGCCGCAGTGTCTCACCGCTTGACCAGATCACCACCCGATGCTGCCAACAACATTCCTTGCCCAAAACTCTCTTCTTTTTACTACTTTTTGTTCACTGTTGCCAGGCACAACTGGATTCCCACTACGAATGTGCATTTCGTGCACACCCAAATGGGGGAAGTCTTGTTTCACCTTGGTGCAGGTAGTCAGGTGAACTTGGGAGAGCTTATTTTTGAGAAGATTGCTTCACAGGCAGAAAACATTACCCAGACGCAGAGCCTTGCGTTCCCATCACTGATCTGGGAAATGTTGAAGATCCAAGGGCTCCCACACAATAGTGCTGATCTCCTGACCTCCGTGCTGCAACCTTACAAGCTGTCTGTTCGGGAGTACAATGACTTGCCCTGGACTGTTTTCATGCCACTGCCGCAGTGCCTCCCACTCCAGCTCAAAAGAAGACCCAAGCTGCCGCAGACTGCTGCCCCAAGCTCATCTGCCTCACAGCCTAATATTCATGCTCGTGTCCAGACATTTGCAGAACAAATTGCTGCAAATCATATGGTCATTATGCAGGATTACATGGCCAAGGCACTTGTGGATGCTATCAACTTCTTTCTTGAAGAAGAGGGCATTTCTCCACAAAAAGGGGGAGTACCAGCAGCCGAGGCTAAAGTGGCAAGGAGCACTGTTTTGAAGATGTTGAAGAAGCGCATTGATGAAGACATCAAGGAGGTGGAAGCTGAAGAAGCTGCAGAGATGGAAGCTGCCGCAGCAGAGAAGGCTGCCGCAGACACTGCAACAGAGATTGATGGAGAAGAGCGTGGATCGTCACCCGAGCACGATGATTGAAGAACCTGAAGGACTGCAGTTCTGAAGACCCGAAGAAAAATTATTTCTTCTTTTGATTTAGCTTTTATTTGCTCTGAACAATTTAGTTAATTTCTGTTATTTGTTTATTTGATTTTGAACAATTTGTTTAAGTTTTTATTTGGTTTGAACAATTTTTAATTCGAGTAGTTATTTTCTTTTGAAAAAAATTGGTGTGTTATTTAAAGGCTTACTTAGTTAAACTTTTTTTTGTTTTATTAGTTAGGTATCAAATAAATGTTTTTGTTCTACTTAGGAAGTATCAACTAAGGGGGAGTTTCATTGCCTTAGTTGTTTGTCAAGATAGATTTCATATACTTCTAAGTCAGATGTATTTCATTGAGGGGGAGTGCTCCATTGCGCTGCTGCCTCATGGTTTTGTGAAGAAAGATAAAAAGGGGGAGTTTGTAAGGATAAATATGTTTGGGCATTACAATGCCTTAAAGGATCTAGGCAGAAGTTGTTTTGCTAACATATTTATTTGTTTTCTTCTTTCTTCACAATTTAAACTGTTGTAATCACTTGTCATATTGGTGATTTGATTTAGCATAGTTCATTAGTTGGAACGTGCTTGAAAAACAATCAACATAGAAGGTTTCTGCCGCAGCACAGCCAGGCAGAGTTATGCCGCAAGCAGTGCAAGGCTTGGACAAGAGGTTGAGTTCAGAGAATCAAGCGAAGCATGATATAAGGGCAAGGGAATGCTGAAGTCCAGATAGTATGGAAGGCAGTGCAGTGTGGCAGTGAATTCCAGAAGAACTTCAGAAGGCATCCTGCGGCTGCAGTCAAAGCAGCCTGCCCTGGTTTCTCTCAACCGATTGTTGACCTAGCAAAATGAGGAAATCAGTTGGAGACTCTCACCTATAAATAGAGGACGACCCAGCTGCATTTACTTAACTTTCATACAACACAATTACACCTTACACACTTCCGTTTCCTCTCTAGATCGATCGATCAGCTTTAGAGCCGAAGACTTCAACTGTGAAGTTCTTCGTGCCGTGTACCTCTCGTCTCTGGGAGTGTTCTTTGTTCATGCTGATGATCGTAGGCTTAGAATAGGTTTGATACAGTAGTTGCTAGGTTTTGTTGTTGATTGTTCATACTCTTCGGATACGATTAATACGAAGGCATACATGTGTATAGCCTTTGGTAAATATCATTGTAAATCCAAGAGTGTTCTTTTGTAAAGACTCGTTCTTTAATAAAGTTTCTGGCCGTAAGGCCGTTTCGTATGTGTATAATTTAAATACACATACAAAGATTTAATTCCTTGTCATTTACTTTTCCGTATGTGTGTGTGAGTTCGTTTTTACAAGTAATTTATTTTTAATTAATTCCGCTGCAACGATATACATATATAACATATATAAAGCTTAAACTGAAACATTAAGACACACGCTAAAATATATAAATTACGTAAAACGAACATTTTCTGTACAAGGCATCGCGCTGCGACATACGCTGTTCTGCCGCAGAACACTGCCTTGTCTGGGCAGCGCATTTCACTGCGTTTTATTTACTGCCTACGACTTTCAAGTGGTATCAGAGCGGGCACTAGACTTACTTAGTGTTTAAGGTCCGTCTGATCACGCACACTTACAATGGCAGATCCAACTTACATCGTACGAACACCGGTTGTTCTTGACGGTAGTAATTATGGATTTTGGAAAACCCGCATTGAAGCAAGGATCAAATCAATTGATCGCAGTGCGTGGCTATCCGTACTTCGAGGATGGAAACCACCTCAGGAGGAAATCCCTGAAGGCGGCAAGCTTGAAAAAGCTCCGGAGAAATGGTCTGTCGAAGAGACTGCCGCAGCTACTGCCAACGATAGGGCAAGGTGTGCCATCCTTGAATCCATCGATTGCAATATGTACAGAATTGTCAAACAATGTACTACTGCCAAACAAGTGTGGGATTTGCTGGCTCTTCATTGTGAAGGTAACAACACAGTGAAGAAAACCAAAGTCCGTATGCTTATGTCTCGTTTCGAGAACTTGCGTATGAACGAGGAAGAGACTTGCCTTCAGTACTTTGGAGAATTAATGTCCATTGTTACTGAATGTGCTGACCTTGGTTCACCCATTAGCAACCCGGCAGTGTGTAGTAAGATTATGCGATCGATGAGCAAAAAGTTCCTGCCGAAGGTCACTGCCATAGAAGACAGCGAAATGTCTGAAGAAGATTATGTTTCATTAATGGCGATCTTCAAGAATTATGAACTGAACCATGAGGATCGTGAAACTCACGGGAAATCACGTTCACGAAGCGACGAGAGAAATATTGCCTATACCGTGGCAGAGCCCGACGGCAGAGAACAAGGCAATAGCTCTCATGGCAGCAGCCCCACCTCTACCAATGACTTGACCGATGAAGAGATCTACGAGCTACTTGGATCTGATGGTGGAGATGACCAGTTTGCATTACTCGCCCGGAAAATGGATGCTGTACTTGTTCGCTCGCTGAAGAAGCCCTACGATCCCCGACGAAGGAAGTTTCCGACAAGGTCACCACAAACTAAAGATCGACGCCTTGTGATTCGTCAACCAAGCACGGGATCAACATCAAGTCCAAATTCAAAGGACTGGTCGAGAGTCAATTGCCACGTTTGTCAAGGGATTGGACACTACTCAACCGAATGCCCCTCAAAAGATCGAGGCATTGGAATTTTGAATTCCATGGTTGCACAAGAAGATAGGGAACAATACTGCCATGAAGACTCAACCACTGCGCTTGCTACTCAATTTGAAGGCACAACCCTATCTGACGTTGAAGATGACGGTCCATCCAATGTGAATGCACGACGACATGTTGCATTTCTTGCCTCTGCCGCAGAAATGACAGAAACTCCTGCCGCAGAGAACTGCCTGTGTCTCACTGCCTCAGTCAATGACTATGAATCTGAAGAGGAGACCATTCCCATTGATCATTTCATTGAGCTAAAAGAAAGTTTCGATGAGCTACGCATGAACTTTGCCCGGCAGACCAAGATGATGAAAATGCTCACTTCTACCAAAGCCGGATACGAAGAGAAATTGAAGAAGCAGGCCATGGAAATTGAACAAATGCTCGTAGAAAAGAACACCTTTGAAGAACGATTGAAGAAACTAGATGTCCAGCTCACTAGAAAAGATATAGAGGCCGAAAAACTAAAAATTGATTTTAATCGTGTAAATGAAAAACTCAAAGTTGCAAACAATACCTTTGTAAAACTGAACACGGCAACAACAAAATTAGATGCCATAATGAGTATTTCACATGTTGAACGGGAAGGCCTCGGACATCAAAAGGTTGTAGATGCCGTTTTTCCAAAGAAAAATCCAACGGACATGGCATTTGTAAAGGCATCAAATGACGATTCAACAACTGCTGCACAATCCTTAACTCCAAAAAGGGATGATCAAACCGAAAGCAAAGCCACTGCCTCAGCCAGAGACTGCCGCAGACGGCCAAAACAAAGGCAGACATCATCAGGCAGGATGAAGACAAGGAAGCCCCTGCCTAAGCAACATTTTAAATCGAAGAGACGATATGTTTGCCACTACTGCCTTGTACCTGGTCACATTCGACCTTTCTGTTGGAGACGCGAAGAGGACCAAGCAAGAGGATTTTACTTTCACTCCAACACTGGACCACGGCATCCCAAATATTTCGCACACTCTATGTCTTCACGATATTCTATCAAAAAGAAGGCAACGACGATACGCAAATGGGTGCCCAAAACTAAACTCTCTTCTAATGTTTGTTTTACAGATCCCTCCAATGACTCCTCTGCCGCATCAAATGCCATCCAAAGTGTTGAAACATGCAATGTTATCTTCACTGCTCTCAAAGTTACCAATGATGATAAGTGGTACTTCGATAGCGGATGCTCGCGGCACATGACCGGAAATAGTGATCACCTCATCAACTACAAAGTTTTTCACGGAGGAGAGGTCACGTTTGGAGGAGGGTCCAGCGGTTCAATAATTGGCCGAGGCACATTAAATGTGAAAGGGCTGCCGAAGCTACAACAAGTGCTTCATGTTGAAGGCCTCATCACGAATCTCATAAGCATAAGTCAACTATGCGATGAAGGCATGAATGTAAAGTTTACTCACCAAATGTGTGAAGTGTTTGATAATGCATGGAACCCACTCATTCAGGGGGAGCGTTCCAAGGCAAACAACTGCTACTCCATTGGAGAAACATGCCTCTCTGCACAAGTCAAAGATGATATTGACCTATGGCATCAAAAACTTGGACACACAAGTCTTGGGAACTTAGAGCGTCTAATCAAGCTCAATGCTGTTCGTGGACTTCCAACTCTCCCAAAAATCCAGAAGACAACATGTGGACATTGCAAACAAGGAAAAATGACTCGTGCAAGTCATCCCGCAATACCTGCCGCAGGACAGACTGATGCCTCTGCCGCAGGAACTGCCAACTCCAAGGCAAAACTGTATCAAAAGCAAACCAAATGCTTTGATCTCCTCCACATGGATTTAATGGGACCAATCGAGACAAGGAGCCACTCTGGAAAACGCTACGTACTCGTTGTAGTAGATGATTTCTCAAGATACACTTGGGTGCGTTTTCTCCAAGACAAAAGTGAGACGTGTGATGAGGTGTCCAAGCTCATTAGGTGGATAAAGACCAACCATGAAGCCTCAGTAAAGAGAATAAGAAGTGACCATGGCACCGAGTTTGAAAACCAACGGCTTTCTCGTTTTTGTGACGCGCATGGCATTGCCCAAGAATTTTCTGCCCCCATAACACCGCAACAAAACGGCGTGGCTGAAAGGAAAAACCGAACCCTCAAGGAAATGGCGTGTACAATGCTGATCGCCAAGGGCCTAAGCAAGCAATTTTGGGCAGAAGTATTCAATGCCGCATGCCACATCCTGAACCGCATAAGCATACGTGCAGGAACAACGAAAACGGCTTATGAAATTATGAACAATAGAAAGCCCAATTTGAAATACTTTCATGTTTTTGGCTCTGTTTGTTATGTTTTAAATGATAGGGAACCTAGATCGAAACTTGATCCAAAATCCCTTAAAGGATTATTTGTTGGATACTCTAGGAATAGTCATGTCTATCGTATTTTTATCATACAAACTAGAACCATCATTGAATCTGTGAATGTTGAATTTGATGATCTTAGTCGACTCAGGAAACCTAAAGAAGAAGATGTGAAAGGTTTGCTCGAGCCTGCCGCAGTAGCAGAAGTTGAAGGCAGTATCACACCTGCGCAGCATACTGCCGCACCTACTGGCTCGAATGATGATGCTCAACCTTCGACAACATCTCCTGAGCAGTCAAACGATGATAGCACCCCACATCAATCAGATTCATCAGATGGTGAAGAGGAATCAAACCAACGACGAAGGGATCCCACAAGGCATGTTGTCCGAAACCACCCTTCGAGTCAAATGTTGGCCAGACGCATGAGAGTTCATCCGTATATCAACTACCGCAACATGACCAAGAACATAAGCATGTCTGCCACCTGCGTTGAAATAGGCATTACCTCGTATCTCTCAACGATCGAACCGAAGAATGCCAAAGAAGCATTGGCCGATGAATTTTGGTTTATGGCAATGCAAGAAGAGATGAACGAGTTTGAAAGAAACAAAGTTTGGAAGCTCATTCCTCGTCCCCAAAACAAAATTATCATCGGGACAAAGTGGATATTTAAGAATAAGTCGAATGAGCACGGGCAGGTTGTACGCAACAAGGCAAGGCTGGTGGCGCAAGGCTATACGCAAGTTGAAGGCATCGATTTCGATGAAACTTTTGCCCTCGTAGCACGCATGGAGTCCATTCGTCTACTCATTGTCATTGCATGCCACCTCAACATCACCTTACACCAAATGGATGTGAAGGCAGCATTCCTCAACGGCATACTTGAAGAGGAGGCATACGTTGCACAACCAAAGGGTTTCGAAGATCCAAAACGGCCTGACCATGTGTATCAACTGCACAAGGCATTGTACGGCCTAAAACAAGCTCCTAGAGCTTGGTATGGCTGCCTAACTGATTTTCTTCTCAGTTTTGGATTCACCCGAGGCACTGCCGACAAGACCCTGTTTGTTAGATTCAACTCTTCCAAAATTTAAATAGCTCAAATTTATGTAGATGATATTGTTTTTGGATCCACATGTGAGAACATGCTTAAGGCATTTACCTCTGCCATGGCATCAAAATTTGAGATGAGCATGGTAGGAGAACTAACTCATTTCTTAGGGCTCCATATCAAGCAATCATCAACTGGAACTTTCATCTCACAAGCTTCATATGCTAAGAATCTCATCAAAAGATTCCAACTTGAAGGATCCAAGCCCATGAAAACACCTATGGGCTCAACGGACAAAATCTCCCGAGGCACTGATACTGCCGCAGTGGATCAGACACTCTACCGATCCATGATAGGGAGTTTGCTTTATCTTACGGCAACTAGACCAGATATCATGTATAGCGTTTGTTTGTGTGCCAGGTTTCAAGCTGATCCAAGGGAAGAACACTTGAAGGCAGTCAAACGAATCATACGCTACGTTGCCGCATCAGTCGAGTTAGGCATTTGGTATACCAAAGATACCACCACCGATTTAGTCGGATTTTTAGATGCCGACTGGGCAGGAGACACGGAGGAACGCAAGAGTACAAGCGGAGGATGTTGCTTTCTTGGAAACAACATTATTTCATGGCAAAGCCGCAAGCAAAACTGCATTTCTCTATCCACTGCCGAATCAGAATATATTGCCGCAGGGAGTTGCTTTACCCAACTGATTTGGTTGAAGCACATGCTTGATGACTACCACCTGGATAGCAATGTTC
Organism: Euphrasia confusa; assembly: GCA_954870475.1. Classification (NCBI taxonomy): domain Eukaryota; kingdom Viridiplantae; phylum Streptophyta; class Magnoliopsida; order Lamiales; family Orobanchaceae; genus Euphrasia; species Euphrasia confusa. Next base: position 19,082,681 of record OX940961.1, read on the forward strand.
TTACACTCTACTGCGACAATACGAGTGCCATAAATATCAGTCATAATCCAGTGCAGCACTCAAGAACCAAACACATCAGCATAAGGCATCATTTCATACGAGATTTGGTGGAAAAACGTCTTTTAAGGATTGATCACATTCCTACAGAGAAGCAAATTGCTGACATCTTCACCAAGCCATTGGACTCAGAACGCTTCACTGCCTTAAGAAATTCTTTGTGCATGTGCACCATGCCTTAGATGCTGATCTGCATCATGCTGCCGCATTGCCATGCCTACTGAACCTCTGCCACAGCATTCTGCCTTAGTCAATTTATGAGATTAAAATTTTCCGAAGGAAGAGAAAATACCCAAACCACTTTAGGCAACATGGTCAAACCCATATACATGTAATTAATACTCAATGGGTTGAGATACTATGTACTAGGTGAACTAAGTATTTAATAATTTCATTTTTGACATGGCATTATGCCCAAGTAGAGTATAAGTACTTATGATGCACCATGATGTTTCATTAGGATTAGATAGTTGTTAATCTTTTCCTAATTTTGCTTTGTAAGCCTTGATTTTTCACACCACAAAAATATTTTACTTATTTTATTTTTATATAAAAAAAAAATTAAAATTAAAAAACAGAAAAATCAAATATTTAAAAAAAAAAGGGGGGATTTTGATTTTGATTTTTGGCAACGACCTGCCGCAGAGGAATGCCCCACTTGACCGTTGGGCAGCACTCGAGTGTGCGGCAGGCGACGGTTCAGGTCACAAAAAGTAACCGTTGCCTGATGTTTACGTCCCATCATACTACCACCCGTTTTTCTCTCCTATTTTCTTTGTCCATTATTCAAACTCCTAATTCAACTACACTTCTCATACAAATCAGATTCAAAGAGTTTGAATTTTCTTGAATTCTCAAAACCCTAATTTCTCTATCGAACATAAAGTATAAATTTCCCATCTTCTTACGTTCGATTGTTTGTGCTCTGTTTTTCCTAAACCCTAAATTGCTTATCAAGAATTTGAAATCAATGGCTGGTGCATCTCCAATCCCAAATCCGTTCGCCCGCTACTTCGAGGATCCTCGATTTCTGGAGCTGGTCAGACAAGTTCGCCCCAACGCAACGATGGACGACCTCAACGAAGGTGATTCGATGCACGCCATCAACCGCCTCAAGGCTCTCAACGCCGCCGCCGCCACTGCCGCCGCGTCGCAACAGCCATCTCTCTCTCCAGAATCGCCGCCGCCCGACGTCGGTGTAGGATCAGGTAAGGCCTCTCCCATGAACATCTCCCCGGATCATGATGCAGGGGGAGAAACTGCCGCAAAAGAAGAACCTGCCGCAGAGGATGAGCCAATTCCCCTTCAGATCATACTCCCTGGTCACGGCGACTCTGAACCATCTCAAACTCCACGATCACCGGTGGTCATTCCAGGAGTTGATGATGTGCTTGCATACGAGGCTGCCCAGAACGAACGATTCCTCAACACCTCGGATTTCAAAGGGTTGTTCACACCTGAACCCTCTGTCACTGCCGCATCCTCTGCCTTTCCCCAGGCAGACACTGAAGTGCAGCAGCAAGGCAAGAGCATGCCTTACAACAGGAGGGATGATGCTGATGATTTTGACTACCACGAACTTTACGAGAACTACCCTTCTCAGAAAAAGACCAAGGATCGCAATCCGACTCCCTATCCTTCTGCAAATCCACCCTCTGACGAGGAAGATTCCGGACACTCCAGCCAGCAGCAGCATGATGCCGCAGATGCATCTGACACAGAATCAGACCCACTGCTGCAGGATCTTGCCTCCAGGAAGCGCAAGAAGAAGCAGGTGCCCCTTCCTCCTCGCCGGCCGTCCACCAGATCCGCCACTGCCAAAGGCAAAGGCCCGGCTCTGCCCCCTACCTCAATGAAAAATCCCATTGATGTCGAGACCACCGCCTCCAAGAAGTCCCGCAAGGGAAAAAGTGTAGCTGTCGCTTCGAAAACTGACAGCTCACACAGTGGTGATGCCGCAGCACAGCCTGCTGCGAAGAAGGGTGGCAAGGCACCAAAAATTGATGCCCCAAAGGAGGATTCAGATTCTGACATGAAATCTGGCAAGGGCTACTCGAGGCGATTCTGGTCGGAACGCCGTTCAGTGATTGGGCCCCAGTTCTACTCCAACAAGCCAATTCAACCTGACCGTGGTGGTGACTTGTCAACCTGTGCCAAACACAAAGTTGACAGGTTCTTAAAGAAGATGAAGTTGGTCAAGGCAGTATCCTACGCAGCACCCTACTGCGAGGATTTGGTGCGCGATTTTTATGCTAACTTGCGTCCCTGCTTTGGTGATGATGGATCCAGAGGCTATGGCAAGGTGTACATGCGTGAGAAGATCTTTAACTTCACCCCTGCCGCAATTAATGCCTTCTTGGAGCGCTCTGATGTCGAGTATCCTGCCGCAATTGCTGACCCCACCATTGCCGCAGTGTCTCACCGCTTGACCAGATCACCACCCGATGCTGCCAACAACATTCCTTGCCCAAAACTCTCTTCTTTTTACTACTTTTTGTTCACTGTTGCCAGGCACAACTGGATTCCCACTACGAATGTGCATTTCGTGCACACCCAAATGGGGGAAGTCTTGTTTCACCTTGGTGCAGGTAGTCAGGTGAACTTGGGAGAGCTTATTTTTGAGAAGATTGCTTCACAGGCAGAAAACATTACCCAGACGCAGAGCCTTGCGTTCCCATCACTGATCTGGGAAATGTTGAAGATCCAAGGGCTCCCACACAATAGTGCTGATCTCCTGACCTCCGTGCTGCAACCTTACAAGCTGTCTGTTCGGGAGTACAATGACTTGCCCTGGACTGTTTTCATGCCACTGCCGCAGTGCCTCCCACTCCAGCTCAAAAGAAGACCCAAGCTGCCGCAGACTGCTGCCCCAAGCTCATCTGCCTCACAGCCTAATATTCATGCTCGTGTCCAGGCATTTGCAGAACAAATTGCTGCAAATCATATGGTCATTATGCAGGATTACATGGCCAAGGCACTTGTGGATGCTATCAACTTCTTTCTTGAAGAAGAGGGCATTTCTCCACAAAAAGGGGGAGTACCAGCAGCCGAGGCTAAAGTGGCAAGGAGCACTGTTTTGAAGATGTTGAAGAAGCGCATTGATGAAGACATCAAGGAGGTGGAAGCTGAAGAAGCTGCAGAGATGGAAGCTGCCGCAGCAGAGAAGGCTGCCGCAGACACTGCAACAGAGATTGATGGAGAAGAGCGTGGATCGTCACCCGAGCACGATGATTGAAGAACCTGAAGGACTGCAGTTCTGAAGACCCGAAGAAAAATTATTTCTTCTTTTGATTTAGCTTTTATTTGCTCTGAACAATTTAGTTAATTTCTGTTATTTGTTTATTTGATTTTGAACAATTTGTTTAAGTTTTTATTTGGTTTGAACAATTTTTAATTCGAGTAGTTATTTCCTTTTGAAAAAATTGGTGTGTTATTTAAAGGCTTACTTAGTTAAACTTGTTTTTGTTTTATTAGTTAGGTATCAAATAAATGTTTTTGTTCTACTTAGGAAGTATCAACTAAGGGGGAGTTTCATTGCCTTAGTTGTTTGTCAAGATAGATTTCATATACTTCTAAGTCAGATGTATTTCATTGAGGGGGAGTGCTCCATTGCGCTGCTGCCTCATGGTTTTGTGAAGAAAGATAAAAAGGGGGAGTTTGTAAGGATAAATATGTTTGGGCATTACAATGCCTTAAAGGATCTAGGCAGAAGTTGTTTTGCTAACATATTTATTTGTTTTCTTCTTTCTTCACAATTTAAACTGTTGTAATCACTTGTCATATTGGTGATTTGATTTAGCATAGTTCATTAGTTGGAACGTGCTTGAAAAACAATCAACATAGAAGGTTTCTGCCGCAGCACAGCCAGGCAGAGTTATGCCGCAAGCAGTGCAAGGCTTGGACAAGAGGTTGAGTTCAGAGAATCAAGCGAAGCATGATATAAGGGCAAGGGAATGCTGAAGTCCAGATAGTATGGAAGGCAGTGCAGTGTGGCAGTGAATTCCAGAAGAACTTCAGAAGGCATCCTGCGGCAGCAGTCAAAGCAGCCTGCCCTGGTTTCTCTCAACCGATTGTTGACCTAGCAAAATGAGGAAATCAGTTGGAGACTCTCACCTATAAATAGAGGACGACCCAGCTGCATTTACTTAACTTTCATACAACACAATTACACCTTACACACTTCCGTTTCCTCTCTAGATCGATCGATCAGCTTTAGAGCCGAAGACTTCAACCGTGAAGTTCTTCGTGCCGTGTACCTCTCGTCTCTGGGAGTGTTCTTTGTTCATGCTGATGATCGTAGGCTTAGAATAGGTGTGATACAGTAGTTGCTAGGTTTTGTTGTTGATTGTTCATACTCTTCGGATACGATTAATACGAAGGCATACATGTGTATAGCCTTTGGTAAATATCATTGTAAATCCAAGAGTGTTCTTTTGTAAAGACTCGTTCTTTAATAAAGTTTCTGGCCGTAAGGCCGTTTCGTATGTGTATAATTTAAATACACATACAAAGATTTAATTCCTTGTCATTTACTTTTCCGTATGTGTGTGTGAGTTCGTTTTTACAAGTAATTTATTTTTAATTAATTCCGCTGCAACGATATACATATATAACATATATAAAGCTTAAACTGAAACATTAAGACACACGCTAAAATATATAAATTACGTAAAACGAACATTTTCTGTACAAGGCATCGCGCTGCGGCATACGCTGTTCTGCCGCAGAACACTGCCTTGTCTGGGCAGCGCATTTCACTGCGTTTTATTTACTGCCTACGACTTTCAATATAGTTATAAAAGTAGTTAAGTATATTTCATAAACTTAATTAAAGACAATATTTTCATAATTACTAAGATAGATACTTATAATTCCAATACAATTAATATGATTTCGTGATTTTTATCATAATTAATACTCTCTCTGTTTCATAGATATATGACCCTTTTATCAATTAACATATGAATATAATAGTATTTACTATTATAGTTTTTATTATTTGTAATTTGTTTAGTGATTTTTTATGATATAGTTACACATATAATTTTAACAATGAACATTTTCATATAATAGTTATGATGATAGATTTTATTATATGTAACTAATAAGATATAGAGTTAAAAAATAGTAAAATGCATATATTTTTATAAATATTAGCTAGCATGATGCGTTGCCGTCATAATTGTAATTTGTAACTAATGAAGGCGGCGTTTGCCTCTCGAGCTCCACCGACCGAGGTTTCGAGTCAATCACAAATCTGAATTGCCATGCAGATTTTTATAAACAGCTATTTTTAAATTTCAAATAGAATCTTTAGAAGTTTATCAGATATTATGCGTTAATTCATAATTAAATTTATTTAATGATTCATTAGGGTGAGGGAGAAATATGCAAACATAAAAACAAAGGACACAGACATGGTTTCATGCATACAAATAGTCTAAAGAACAGAGAGTCCAAACATATATTAAAAAATAGTCTGTTGAGTACTTGCTAGGAAACTCTGAGTTACTGCCTTAATAACGACGCTTCTGTTGTAAGTAGCAAACAACCCCCAACAGAGCAACAGCAGCCAAAGACGAACTCCCAATCACCACCCAGGGTTTTAAAACCAGCGCAAGCACATTCTCTTTCTACTTTCTATGACTCTGCAAAGTATTCATTTCCATCTTCATCTTCTCAATCTCCTCCCTCGAAATCTCAATATCCTTCCTAGAATTCTCAATCTCCTTCATCCCAGACTTAAAAACCATTTCCAAGTAGTCTATGCGCTTCTTCATGACCCAGAACTCCTTTTCCTTCCCCTCCGACTCATCACTACAATTGCTTTTCTTACCTTCTATAGACAGGACTAAGTTTCTCTCGTGCTGCTCTAATACCAGTTCCCACTCGGATTGGTAGATACCTTCAAGTGCATTTTTTCCAGCTCTTCCTGTTCTTCTTTCGGAACTTGCTGTTCAAAGAAGAGTTAAATTAATATAAACTGCAATCGACTAAAATTTAAGAAAAAGAGAAGATATTAACAGCAACTAAACTACTCACCAGAAACACAAGAATAAGGCCAACTGACATCAATATCTGCATTCGGTTTGACATTGTATTCAAATCCTTGAATTGACACCAAGGTCCCCACAAAGTCATGAGCGGAAGTCGCAGAAATGGATTTAAATTCAAATACATCCTTCGTTCCGGTCTTCATGTCATATATTACCAGAGAATCATCGCCTCTAAATATCAATTTCCCATTTACACAATTTAGGCACTTGTCGATTGGAAAGTCAAATAGAATTTCGGACTTCTTATTCCAAACTCCCTGGCCATCCACCCCCGTCGTCCACAAGTCATACATGCCATCATCGTATAAGTTATTAGTATGTAAGAAGACGAAATTTCCATCAATGCTTGCACCAAACAAGGATGAAATCTCATAACTGATGACCAAAGAAAGACTTTCGGGCGTCGTAAGATTTTCTATTTGTGAAACTGAAAATACGTCGAGCACAAGGGTTTTCAGATCAAGGGATAGGACAATCACATCTTCATGACTGTTGAAGATCCAATAAGCAGAAGCAGCAAATTCTTGTTCGATGATAAGCACATCAGGTGCACTCACCCAAGGATCTCGTTTAGAAATAACCAAACCAAGAATCGGAGTGATGGGTGTCCATGTATTCGTCGAAGAATCCCAAATCTCACATTCAATACTCATGTCTGTGTAAAATAACGTGGAATCGGAATAGATCTTAGCCACCTTGTAAACACCATCGTCGCACCAAAAGGCGAATTTAACCATATGGCATTCAATTCTGAGATGATAATAAGTTGGGGGAGGGAGTTTCGTGGAAAGCCCAGTGGAAGGGTTAAATATGATGATGTTTTCAGGCGGGCAGTCATCGGAGCCAGAAGTTCCGGCAAGACAGATCAAGCCGTTGACTGAACCGACGACGATTGCAGAAGAAGCTGTAAGGCAGATGAAGGATTTGAAGGGACCTGGTGGTGGGGTAAAGCTAGCCAGTGGAAAATCATTATGAACAATGAGGCAGTGGCGCGAGGAATCGGAGTTGGAGCGGTTGAGGTGCGCAGCGGCGAAATCGGCCGACGAGATTAGGGACCGCCAGTACTTGCATACACCCTTGAGGAGGACGAGATCAATCGCGGGTAGTCCGAGTAGGATCTTCTGCACTACATTGTCTGGCAGGATCCATTTCGCATCATCCGAGAAAATGGTCGATACGCTCGAGATATTGCTGGTTGACATTTTTAGGGTTTTGTTTAGGTTTCTTGTGCGTGCGGTGAAGAAGACGTCAAGTTTCGAGAGAAATTGCAGAATGGTGGTGTTGGTAAGGGTTGAAACGAGTCCAGCCGAGCCCGGCTTCACTTAAATAGACCTGAACGTGTGAAAATTTAGGCTAAGTTTGGCTGATAAGTTTTTAAATAAATAGGCCCAAAACTTTTTATAAGCTTTTAGAGGGGATCCTATACCATGGGGTAGGGGCCATGTACGATATGTATGGTCCCCGTGCGTAAACAAAACAATTTTTCGGCCCAGTCCACGCGCCACTCTTTTTTTCATTCTCTCCATTTCTCCAGTTTTCTCGTTCTCCCTACGTATCGTGTCCAATCTAGGGTTGTCAATTTCGTCATAGCACCGGGTCGACAGCTCCAACGCGAACGGCCGATTCAGCACGTAGCCACCAGGACTGGCGAGGCGATAGTGGGGAGGCGTCGACGAGGCTCCAGCGGCGGCGATTTCGCTTCTTCGTTGAAGCACCAGCGAGGCGACAGTGGGGATGCTTTGACGAGGCCACGGCGAGGAGGCTTCGACGAGGCTCCAGCGGCGCGAGGACGAATCGACAGCAGCGAGGAGGCGGCGAAGAAGAAACGAGCGGAGCCGATCTAGAGGAAACGAGGTATGTATCTGTTGACTGTAACATAGCATACGACAGCTCCGGCAAGCACCTATTGGCGGCGGCTCTTGAGAAGCTTGGCGTGTGGCACGTGCGCCAGGGAATCTGCACCAAAGCCCTAGCTCCGGCTCCCACCTCCTCCTCCCGCGGCCCCTCTCTTGCCGTCACCGCCGTCGCCTCTTCTCCGTCTTCTCTAGTAACACTCTTCAATTCTGCTTATGTTAAATGCATTGGAAATGTTGAATTGAATTATTTGTCTGCCTTATAGATAAACAGCTCCATTGGCTTTTCATTCTTCGTTATATGGATTTTGTAAATGTAAATGATTAAGTTGAGAATGTGATATGTTTGTAGATTGCAAGTGGCTATGCAATCTACACGTTGCGTGCATTCCTTTTCTTACAATTGCTTAAGACTCCTCAGTTTTTCTTATTCTCCTCGGAGCGAGAAATCTTCGTGCTAAAACTTCATCCTGAAGTTCAAAGTATTCAATCCTTCCACTTTTGTTTGATTGCAGATCTGAACTTTTTTTTTCTGGTATTTTATAATGTATTTATTTATTCGTCACTGATCAATTGATTCTGTTTTTCCTGTAGACGAACTGAGATTTCAGCGGCGAATCATTATCTTCTAGAATACAGTAATCATGGTATGCGTTTTCTGATGATGATATATATATTTGATATGAACACCCAAGTTCATTTATCATTTTTGATCTTTGACAAAATCCCTTTTTGATTATTATTTTCCTTCAACAATTGACCAAATCTTATAAGCAAGTTCTGATACAACACTGGACTATCTGCTATTGTCTTATTGATTCATGCAACTTTTTTTTTTTGAAGCCGTAATGACAACTTTGTAGGTATGTAAAACCACCTATTTTTACACTTTGTGTTGGCAATGCTTGGGGAGAAGCTGCACTGCTACTGGCCGCTGGTGCAAAGGGGAACCGTTCTGCCCTACCCTCATCAACAGTCATGATAAAGCAGGTTGACTCTAAGCCCTGAGACGCCTTTTTATCTGATTTGAAAGTATCATAAGAAAACTTATCCCCTGTAACATAAGACATTTGAAGTAGAGAGTTTCTTTTTCGGGAAACAATACTTCTACACATATTCTGTTTTTTTACCAGGTGGTTGTTTGGCTCTAATAATCCCAATTGGTATAATTTTGCAGCCAATTGCCAGATTTCAGGGCCAAGCAACTGATGTAGAGATTATGAGAAAAGAAGTTAGGAATGTGAAGGCTGAGCTGGTAAGTTATCTAAATCATTGTTTCATCATCAAAACTGGAAAATATTGCAGTAATGAGTGCTTGCTTCGTATCCTCGTTTCATGTTAAAGCGTTTCTATCTATTTGCTGAAAATAAGAATAATGTCATGGCTCATTGTATTAACAGTCGAGTCTATATTACGAGTAACAATTTTGACAGGTAAAACTTTATGCCAAACATATTGGAAAGTCACCCGAGCAGATTGAAGCAGACATAAGCCGCCCAAAATATTTCAGCCCCAGTGAAGTTGTTGAATATGGGATCATTGATAAGGTACAGCTATTCAGAATGCCTTTTTTTTTTTTTTTTACTTTGCACAACTGATCTTCAATGATTCCTGTTTATTACTATATGAAGGTCTTGTACAATGAGAGGGGCAGTGAAGATAGAGGAGTTATGTCGGACCTGAAAAAGGCACAACTCATATAAAGAACCAAAAAAACGATCATAACAGGATGTTGTAATGACATGCATGTTTTTGCGATGCTCAACCATGGGACTCGGTAAAAGTGGACCTCCGGTTTTACGGGCAAGTAGTCAAATGACAATAGGTGACACTGATGTTATAGCGAGTCTTAGCCGCTTACTCTGCAACGCGGTCTATGTAATTTCTTATTAGTTCAAGAATTCTCTACTAGTTTATCTATGTGGAGGGCCTTGATCTTATTATGTTTATTGGTCATTTAATTAAAAATCAATACCGTGGTAAATCTTCATGAATTTTGTACTAGTGTTTTTAACAAAAGGGTTCACATACATTATATGTTATGCAATATGGTTTTGTCCCGGCCAATAAGCTGGGCCGGGCCACATTTGGGCTTTTTGGCCCGACTTGGCAGGGTCATTGGGCTTTATAATTTTAATGTTTTATCCAATAAGCCCATAGATTGATATGTATTCTTCTCTTGTTTTGTCTGTTCTTTTGTAAATTTTTAATTAGTACTCCCTCCTTCCCTTAATACTATGCATAGAGAAAATGACACGTAGATTAAGAAAAAGTGATTTTTTGTGTGTTTTATAATATAAAGTAGGGGTATAATAGGTATTGATGTGTAAGTAATAAAGTAGATAGTTGAAAAAGTAGTGGTATAAGAGTAAATAAATGTGTATTGGGAGGATAAAATTGTGAAAAGACATTCCATTTATGGAATGTGAACTGTTTTAAGGGATGAACTAAAAAGGAAAGTATGCATTGTTTTAAGGGAAAGAGGGAGTATGATTTAGATTGATGAATTCTAAAATGTAAATTTAGATTAATCAGTATTTTAATAAAGGGATAAAGGGGGATCTTGTATCGAAAGGTCTTGTATCGAAGTGGCAACAATAATTGAGGGAGTCAAACAATAATCAGGACATTATCTTGTTGTAATAAGTTCTACTGCATTTAGTAGTGCATTCTCTCTATTCCGTATCTTATTCTACTCCATTGATTGATAAATTCTACAATAATCGAAGGAGACAACAATAATCGATGGAGGAGAATGATTACGGCCACTTTCGGCGGCTTAAGAATTTTAATAAACGGATAAGAGAGGGTGGGGGGGGGGGGTTCTTGTATCGAAAGGTCTTGTATCGAAAGGTCTTGTATCAAAATGGCAACAATAATCGAGGGAGGCAAACAATAATCGAGGTCATTATATTGTTGTAATGAGGTCTACTGCATTTAGTAGTCTAGTCTACTCTATTCTGTATCATATTCTACTCAATATTTTGATGCATTCTACAACAATAATCGAGGGAGGCAAACAATAATTACGGCCACCTTCGGCCGTTTCAAAATTTTAATAAAGGGATAAAGGGGGGTCTTGTATCGAAAGGTCTTGTATCGAAGTGGAAACAAAAATCGAGAGAGGCAAACAATAATCGAGGTCATTATGTAGTTGTAATGAGGTCTACTGCAATTAGTAGTCTATTCTACTCTATTCTGTATCATATTCTACTCCATATATTGATGCATTCTACAACAATAATCGAAGGAGACAAACAATAATCGAGGGAGGCAAACAATGATTACGGCCACCTTCGGCGGCTTCAGAATTTTAATAAGGGGATAAAAGGGGGGTCTTGTATCGAAAGGTCGTGTATCAAAAGGTCTTGTATCGAAGTGGCAACAATAATCGAGAGAGGCAAACATTAATCGAGGGAGGGAAACAATGATTACGGCCACCTTCGGAGGCTTCTGAATTTTAATAAAGGGATAAATGGGGGGTCTTGTATCGAAAGGTCTTGTATCGAAAAGTCTTGTATCGAAGTGGCAACAATAATCTAGGTCATTATGTTGTTGTAATGAGGTCTATAGCATTTAGTAGTCTAGTCTACTCTATTCTGTATCATATTCTAATCAATATTTTGATGCATTCTACAACAATAATCGAGGGAGGCAAACAATAATTACGGCCACCTTCGGCCGTTTCAGAATTTTAATAAAGGGATAAAGGGGGGTCTTGTATCGAAAGGTCTTGTATCGAAGTGGTAACAAAAATCGAGAGAGGCAAACAATAATCGAGGTCATTATGTAGTTGTAATGATGTCTACTGCAATTAGTAGTCTATTCTACTCTATTCTGTATCATATTCTACTCCATATATTGATGCATTCTACAACAATAATCGAGGGAGGCAAACAATAATCGAGGGAGGCAAACAATGATTACGGCCACCTTCGGCGGCTTCAGAATTTTAATAAAGGGATAAAAGGGGGGGGTCTTGTATCGAAAGGTCGTGTATCAAAAGGTCTTGTATCGAAGTGGCAACAATAATCGAGAGAGGCAAACAATAATCGAGGGAGGGAAACAATGATTACGGCCACCTTCGGAGGCTTCTGAATTTTAATAAAGGGATAAATGGGGGGTCTTGTATCGAAAGGTCTTGTATCGAAAAGTCTTGTATCGAAGTGGCAACAATAATCGAGGGAGGCAAACAATAATCTAGGTCATTATGTTGTTGTAATGAGGTCTATAGCATTTAGTAGTCTAGTCTACTCTATTCTGTATCATATTCTACTCAATATTTTGATGCATTCTACAACAATAATCGAGGGAGGCAACAATAATCGAGGGAGACAACAATAATCGAGGGAGGCAACAATAATAGAGGGAGGCAAACAATGATTACGGCCACCTTCGGCGGGGTTCAGAATTTTAATAAAGGGATAAAGGGGGGGTCTTCTATCGAAAGGTCTTGTATCGAAAGGTCTTGTATCGAAAGGTCTTGTATCGAAGTGGCAACAATAATCGAGGGAGTCAACAATAATCGAGGGAGGCAACAATAATCGAGGGAGGCAAACAATGATTACGGCCACCTTCGGCGGCTTCAGAATTTTAATAAAGGGATAAAGGGGGGGTCTTGTATCGAAAGGTCTTGTATCGAAGTGGCAACAATAATCGAGGGAGGCAAACAATTATCGTGTCATTATGTTGTTCTAATGAGGTCTACTGCATTTAGTAGTCTATTCTACTATGTTCCGTATTATATTCTACTCCATATATTGATGCATTCTACAACAATAATCGAGGGAGGCAACAATAATCGAGGGAGGCAACAATAATCGAGGGAGGCAAACAATGATTACGGCCACCTTCGGCGGCTTCATAATTTTAATAAAGGGATAAAGGGGGGGTCTTGTATCGAAAGGTCTTGTATCGAAAGGTCTTGTATCGAAATGTCTTGTATCGAAGTGGCAACAATAATCGAGGGAGGCAACAATAATCGAGGGTGGCAACAATAATCGAGGGAGGCAAACAATGATTACGGCCACCTTCGGCGGCTTCAGAATTTTAATAAAGGGATAAAGGGGGGGGTCTTGTATCGAAAGGTCTTGTATCGAAAGGTCTTGTATCGAAGTGGCAACAATAATCGAGGGAGGCAAACAATTATCGTGGTCATTATGTTGTTCTAATGAGGTCTACTGCATTTAGTAGTCTATTCTACTCTGTTCCGTATCATATTCTACTCCATATATTGATGCATTCTACAACAATAATCGAGGGAGGCAACAATAATCGAGGGAGGCAACAATAATCGAGGGAGGCAAACAATGATTACGGCCACCTTCGGCGGCTTCAGAATTTTAATAAAGGGATAAAGGGGGGGTCTTGTATCGAAAGGTCTTGTATCGAAGTGGCAACAATAATCGAGGGAGGCAACAATAATCGAGGGAGGCAAACAATGATTACGGCCACCTTCGGCGGCTTCAGAATTTTAATAAAGGGATAAAGGGGGGGTCTTGTATCGAAAGGTCTTGTATCGAAGTGGCAACAATAATCGAGGGAGGCAACAATAATCGAGGGAGGCAAACAATGATTACGGCCACCTTCGCTGGCTCAAGAATTTTAATAAAGGGATAAAGGGGGGGTCTTGTATCGAAAGGTCTTGTATCGAAAGGTCTTGTATCGAAGTGGCAACAATAATCGAAGTGGCAACACTAATCGAGGGAGGCGAACACTAATCGATGGAGGCAAACAATGATTACGGCCACCTTCGGCGGCTTCAGAATTTTAATAAAGGGATAAAGGGTGGTCTTGTATCGAAAGGTCTTGTATCGAAGTGGCAACAATAATCGAAATGGCAACAATAATCGAGGGAGGCAAACAATGATTACGGCCACCTTCGGTGGCTCAAGAATTTTAATAAAGGGATAAAGGGGGGGTCTTGTATCGAAAGGTCTTGTATCGAAAGGTCTTGTATCGAAGTGACAACAATAATCGAAATGACAACAATAATCGAGAGAGGAAAACAATGATTACGGCCACCTTCGGCGGCTTCAGAATTTTAATAAAGGGATAAAGGGGGGGTCTTGTATCGAAAGGTCTTGTATCGAAAGGTCTTGTATCGAAGTGGCAACAATAATCGAGGGAGGCAAACAATAATCGAGGGAGGCAACAATAATCGAGGGAGGCAAACAATAATCGAGGGAAGCAAACAATGATTACGGCCACCTTCGGCGGCTTCAGAATTTTAATAAAGGGATAAAGGGGGGGTCTTGTATCGAAAGGTCTTGTATCGAAGTGGCAACAATAATCGAGGTAGGCAAATAATAATGAGTTCTACTGCATTTAGTAGTTCAGTCTACTCCATGTTGTATCATATTCTACTCCAATTATTCATTAATTCTACAATAATCAAGGTAGGTGAAAAATAATTGAGGTAGGCAAACAATAATCCAGGTAGGCGAACAATAATCGAGGGAGGCGAACAATTATCGAGAACGTTACCTTGTTCTAATGAGTTCTATTGCATTTAGTAGTGCAGTCTACTCTCTTTAATATAATATTCTACTCCATTTATTAATGAATTCTACAATAATCGAAGGAGACGAACAATAATCCAGGGAGGCGAACAATAATCGAAGGAGTCGAAGGATCACGGCCGCCTTTGGCGGCAAAGGGGGTTTATAAAGGGATAAAGGGGGGGTCTTGTATCGAAAGATTTTGTATCGAAGTGGCAACAATAATCGAAGGAGGCGAACAATAATCGAAGGAGGCGAAAGATCACGGTGGTCTTGTATCGAAAGGTCTTGTATCAAAGTGACGATCTATAATCGAAGTGTCGATCTATAATCAAAGGCGGCGAACTATAATTGTGGGCGGCGAACCGTCGGGGACGTCTTCGGCGGCTCCGGGGTTTATAAAGTGATTAAAGGGGTGGGGGGTGGGGGGGGGGGGGGGTGTTGTATCGATATGTCTATATCGAAAGGCTTGTATCGAAAGGTCTTGTATCTAAGTGGCGATCTATAATTGAAGTGGCGATCTGTAATTGAGGGCGACGAACTAGAATCGAGGGTGATGAACAATCGGGGTCGCCTTCGGCGGCTTCGGTGGTTTATAAAGTCAAATCAACGGTGGACTTGTATCGAAGCGGAGATCTTAGGAGAGGAGCGGCAAACGATTTCCGAGGTCAGCGATCTAGAATTGAGGGCGGCGAAATTCTAAACCGTAAAATTAAACCCTAAAACTAAACCCTAAACTACATTTTTCTCTATATTCTAATGAATTCTACTCTAAGAATATTCTACTATATTTATTGTTAAATTTCACTCTTTATAATAATATTCTACTCCAATTGTTAATGAATTCTACTATATTTGTAACTATATACTACTCTGTTTATAATTAAATAATTTTTAATATGAAATAGACAATATATATTATGTGAATAAAAATTTATTTACAAGATAGAAGAAATTAATTTGAACAATAGAACTATAGTTCTATTTAAAAATCAACACTAAAAAGTCAATATCATCGTCAACACTAAAAGCCAATATCGTCATTACAATGTTGCCACAAAAACAAAATAATCATAAGACAGGATCATATTCGGAGAAACAACTTCTAATCTTTGATCTTCAGAACCATGGTGCACAACATAACTACCCTCGTCATCCTAAAAAAAACACAACAAAAAGGTATTAATAACACATAATAGAATTCACTATAAAAGAGTGTAGAACTCACTACTTAAAACATTAGAATACATAAAACTCCAACCAAATCATAAGCGCATAATCATTATATAACTCAAAAGCGTCATTTTCAAATCGAACAACCACACCAACTAAATACTTTGACACCCACAGAAATCTGAGGCAAATGTTGTTCAATACAACTCCAAATAAATTTTAGAAATCAATATAATAAGATGAAATCCAAGTCAGTCAAATGCACATTTTTCTGGAGTCAGTAACAAACACATGTATTTATAGAATGTCCAAATGTACCTCAACATGTATGAAAACAAAGAGATGCAAAGTACTTATAGAATAAATAGAAACGTTCAACAAAATATGCTCTAAAACCATCATTTAGACCGAAATTACTTTTTTTTTTTATAATCTATAGGCTTATTATACGAATTTTGATTACCTTGTATTGGTGAAAGCGCTCCTTATTCGGAGATGTGAATTCTCCACCTGATGTCATGCAAACATAGAAATTATAATCGGCTTATCTCTTGTACAATAAACAAAGTATGATTGCAATCTAAGGTTCTACCAAATCAGGAAAATGCCACTTAATTGTGAGCTCTAGTGTGAGCTCATTTATCTTGTTGAAAATTTGCAAAAATCACATAAACGCAAATCTATCAATTTTTTATCTTCATATAAAACCAAAAAAAAAACTAAGAACACAAATAGAAACGATAATCGATTCCTATGGAAATGAAGCTATAATTAAACAAAAAAAGACAAAATAAAAATTTTAATGAATGAAAATGTAAAAAAACAAATTGAAAAATAAATATCTAAGATATACCTCGCTCCGTATTTGATGGCGACGCCGATGAGCGTATCGAATTTTGTGACAGTGTGGAAGACTATTCTCAGCACCTAAAGAATCCGAAATAAATCTCTTTGGTATAATAATTACAAAAACAGTCCCTCGTCTTTGCAAACTACAGTACAAAAAGTGATTCTTAATTTCCAGACTCAAAACAATCGGGTATAGGCTTATTTTAATGTAAAGCCACAATTACTAAACGCGAAAAAAGGAGATTATAGTAAACAACCGTAAGCGCGCCACTGAAAACGATGCTCCAGTAGACTCTTACCTAAGTTTGGAAGTGCTGGGTTCCTTGGACCTGTTATATAAACTTGTGATTATTAGAATCACTTAAAATCTCTTTATATCAAAGAGCCCGAAACAAAATGACGAGAAGAAAGGAAAGTAATGAGTTTCGAATGTAAGCGAGAGGATTCAGGCATCAGCACCTGAAATGCTATGAAGAGGAGGCAAGGCAGTTGGTCCTGAAATGCTATCTGTACCTGAAATGAAAAAAAGAGAATTCAGAGAGTATAAGCAGCGAAGGATCGACAAGCAAGAAAACTACACGACACTATCGGAATCAGTATAGTTCGTTTGATTATGATTCAAGCAATGAATCAGTATAGTTTGACAAGATGAGATATCTCTGCATAAATCAAAAAACACAAACAAAAATATATGAAACACATTTTGAACTAAGCTCTCAAATCCAATCTGCAAACAGAAGTTGAAATAAAAAAAATCGACTCGAATCTGGAAACATAGTTGGTCGTGAAACTGTGTGGTGCATCTCTAACATACTCTTCCATAGTTTGTGCTGGAGGCTTTTGACCATTAATTGCATAAAAAGTACATATGAGATAATACGTACATAACGATATAGAGAAAATATATTCACCAAACAAGTATAAAAACCTGCCCAATTTTGATGTATCATGCCCCTGCCCCTCGTCTCCGCCACAAACTCCGGTGGCAGCATGGCCGACTCCCCCGCCACTGTGCATGTGAGCCAGGTCGAGAGTTTGAAATGCAATCAGATATAAATAAAATTAAATCACGGCAAATCGAACTAAAAACTCCAAACCAAATACCTGGAAATCGAAGTCCAATTAGATGAATGATAAACTAAAAACTTCATGGTGCAGATGAGGCCATCGTGAGCGTTGCTGATCTCTTGACCAGAATGCCGAGACGACCACTCCATGTACCTCTTCCAATTCATCTCTACCGTCAACTTCCCTCCTTCGCCGCTCGATTTCAAATCGACGGATACGTTATTTCTCTTCATCATCCGCGCGAACCGCCTCCACCAGCTCACCGTGCTCTTATCAACAGCAACCCGACTCTTTTCCGCACAATCCTCATGAGCTTCCTCCACTCCACAATCCTACGCGACATTAATCTCGCTCACCACGTCGTCCGACCAATACCGGCTGGAGGAATCGCTCGCTTCGCTGGTCGATCTCCACCTCTATACAGACAGGAGTCCGGGGGGTAAACGCCACACGAAGACGAGCAGCGTTTTCACGATCGTTGAAATTAGGCGTAATCGAGCAATGGAGATTAGGGTTTCTTATTAAGCACGAAGATTTCCCTAAATATTATTTACCTGAGGGAGGAGCGGAGGAGGAACCCCGGAGAAACCAATTTCCCTAAATTTGATTACAAATCTGATTTCCCTAGAGACCGAGAGAGAGATGCGGCAGAGAAAAGGAGAGAAGAGAGATGCGAAACCCTAGGAGAGCTTCCAGCAGCAAGCTCCTACCATCGGACTAGCCGCCGAGAGTGACGATTTTTGAAATCCATAATTTCTCACTTGAATGCCACCGCAGCGGCCTGAAGTCGGTTGCAGGCCTCGAATCGCATCTTCAATTCAGCGGCGGACTTTCTGACGGCGTCCCTGAGTTGCATTGCTGTTTTCTCGAAGCGGAATTTTGGGTGGACAACCTTTCGTCGGAGTATTGAGATATTAAGGAACGTCGCCGCCGCGGGTCTCAGAAAAAAACTCTAAGAAGAGGAGAAAAGAGGAGAAAGAGAAAAGGGGAGAAAAAAAAAAGGAAAAAAATTGGAGAAAAAAAAGGGGACGTTTATATAATAAAAGAGGGGACTATGTAGAATAAGATGGGGTAGGGGTCCAAGTAATAATTTACCCTTTTAGAGGGAATGTGACTTTTTGGTCACATTTGATAACTAAATGAATTTAAAGTCCCCTTTATAAAAGTGTGAGTTTTTTACACCAATTGAACATATATTGTTTCTTATACCCTTACTTTTTTAATAAATCCAAAAAACAAAACAAAATACAAAAACAATATCAATTAACATAAAAATAAAAAGAAAATACATGTGGGGCCCACGAAATCAGATTTATTGTTTGGTTGAGGGTTTGGTGTGGGTTTATTGTGTATTCAATCCTCCATATTCATCACATATCTACCAAAACCTAACAAAAAAAAATCAAAAATTCTCTCCAATCCACACAAAAACCTCTACCATGTTGCCCCGTTAGATTCTGGAAAACGCCGGTCGAATATACGCGTGGCTAAACGAGCGAAAACGAGACGTACGTGCTCCAATTTCTCGTCCTTTTTTTTCTGCGTCTGTTGCTCGATGGGTTGCTCGATGGTACGCTCCATCGAGTAACCCATCGAGTAACTAAGAAGTTTTGAAGATCTTGGTTACTCGAAAGCGTCATTACAGGAAGGTGATTACCCGAAACACCTTCGAGTAGTGTTTCAAGTAACCAGAGTAGTTTTTCGAGTAACCTAATCCAGTAACATGTTTTCGAGTAACACGCCTGTGTAGAGAAGGGTTAGTCGATGGTCCTGTTACTCGAATGTACTAGGCCATCCGGTTACTCGAATGACCATCCTGTTACTCGAATGAAACTGTCCATCCTGTTACTCGATGGCACAGTCCATTCGAGTAACAGGGCCTGTTTTTTGCCAAAAAAAGCATTTTTTCGTATTTTTTGGTTTGTTTCTTCGATTTATATGGATATGTTGTATTAGTTAACCTAATTCAATAATGTTTTTTGTAATTGTAGATGTCGAATCAACGAATCACGATACGTTACGGTGGTCGTTGGGAACGAGCGGTCTACGTCGACGGGATAGATATTTGCCTTTTCTTCAGGAGGGATCAACTTACCCTCGATGGTCTTGTGAGCCAGATTCGTGCCGTTTTGCGCCCTCCGCCGAATATCGAGTACATGTTGTTCATCTTAACACGAGGCAATGATTTTAGGAGCGTGCGGTGTCCTTTGCTTAGCGACGATGTATCCCGCATGCTAGACGAGCAAAAGGACGATTGTTTCATTTTCGTCACCGAGATGCTAGAGGAGGCACAACCAAATGCCCCCGAGGTGAATATTCCAGAAGTGGATCCGGATGTACCGACCGAGGGCGAGAGGCATGCTGAGAATTCCGAGGACGATGAAGAAGCTCGTCAGATCGATCTGTTGCAGTCGTTGACCACTGAATGGACAGAATGGATTAGACAGCCGCGGGTCATCACAAATATTCTGTCACGCCGTAATCTGTCCTCGAGTTCTAGTGTGGGAGCCGGCGAGCAACCCGAAGCAGCTCAGAATGCTCAGAATAATCCACTGCGCAACTGGATCATTCCACTGCCGGAGTTTGACCCCGCGGTTCCATTGCGATCGGTCGAGCCTCCCGAACTGGTGTATGGTCACATTGTAGTCGGCTCGACATTCCGAACGAAACCGGATCTGAAGATAGCGGTGGGGATGTATCACATGGAGCATATGGTGGAGTGTGCCACTAAACGCTCGACCACTGAACGGGTAGCGTTCGTCTGCAAGCAAGGTTCTGAGAAGTGCCCGTTCAAATTGTGTGCTACTGGGAATGACGAAACACTCTGGAAGATTACGAGGCTGAACTTGAATCACGAGTGTGTCAATGATTTGGGTCGGACTGCTGATCGTCACGTGTCGAGCAAGGTTGCCGCTACTTACTTTGCACGTCAGCTAGTCGACGATGAGATCACACTGAAGCCGAAGACGATGATTTTTGATCTGAGGAGATTGTACGGAGTAGTGATCGATTACAGCTTCGCCCTGCGGACGAGGAACCTGGCCGTTGAAATGAGGTACGGCAACTATCAGGATTCATATCAGATGCTCCCGTCATATCTGCACGTGCTGAAAGAATGCAATCCATGGACTCGGTATGAGATTCAGACGACCAGTGAGGGCGTGTTATGTCACATGTTTGTTGCACTTGGGCAGTGCATTAGTGCATTTCAGCAGCGCACTCTGCGTCCCGTCATAGTAGTCGACGCCACTCATTTGAAGGGGAAAAACAGTGGTGTGTTATTTGTTGCCGTCACGAAGGACGGAAACGAGCAGATTTTCCCGCTTGCCTTTGGTATCGGTCCGATTGAGAATGACCTGGAGTGGACGTGGTTTCTAGAGAACCTCAGGCTTTGCTACGATGCAGATGATCTGCTCATTGTGTCCGACCAGCACAAGAGCATCGCGAATGCTATTCGGAGTGCCTATCCCCACGCAACCCGTGCGTTGTGCTGTCACCACCTCGAGAAGAATCTAGAAATGTACCGCTCTCATGTGATCACAATTGTACACAAAGCTGCCTACTGTTATCGAGTGGATGAGTTTGAAAAATATTTATCTGATTTGGAGAAAGTCAGTGGAGACGGTGCTTATAGGCGCCTCGTTGGACTCGGTGTTGAGACCTGGGCAAGGTCGAAATGTGTTGCACGACGATATGGTTTCATGACATCGAATGCGGCCGAAGTCTTCAACAGTGCTATCAAATGGCCACGACGATTGCCTGTTTGTGCTATGCTCGAGTCGATTCGTGCGATGATTGAGAGATGGTTTGACGAGAAACGAAAGAAGGCTAATGAGAGAGATGATGAGCTGACCGAAGAGGCATTCGCAAAGGTGTCTAATCAGAATCAGTTGAGTCATCATTTTCCTGTTCGGGAGGTCAGTGCGGGGACCGTGTTCAGAGTTGATCGAGTTGATTCTCTAAGAACAACCTCTTTTCTCTCTTTCACTTGTGAATTTCGTGGCTGATGATGATGGTGTTAGAATGAGACATGAAAATATGATTTTTATGCTCATTATACCCCTTTTACTTCACATGTAACCCCCACCATAATGTGTGTGTCATAACCACACATAATGGGGTGTTATGGTGAAGTTCAAAGGTCATCTCCACATAATCATGCCAAATCATTATATGTGGTCCCATTGTCTTGTGTGGCATGCCATGTCACACTATGTGACATGCATCTATGCAAGCCATGCATCCCATGCATGGGAATTAAATCCACGTAAAGATTGATTCTAAATCAATATATTTATCAAGCAATGTATATCAATATCGAGCTCGTGTGTGACCCTGTAGGTATGATTTTATCGATCAATATTATATTGTTCCCAACAATTAATATTATCGAATAATCATTTAACATCCATAGACGACCTTATGACTTTATCGATTGCACACGTAGGATCGAAGGACATATCCCAACAGCTCGTGTCGGCCCCGCTGTGTGAGCTAAGCGGACGGGAGGCTGGTACGGGAGGCCATACAGCTCACCGGCCTCAGTCAAACTTCTGTAATACAACATCTCCTCCTCCTCCGGTGTCGGTGTGAGGGTCTCGTGCACTTCAAGCTAAAAGAAAACAATAACAAAATATTTATTAGATATTCGATAAGATTATTAATTCAAAATTATTAACGAAACAGATTGACGGTTACCCGCTCATCCTCGAAGTAATCAGTGAAATCGAAGTTAGTCTTCCTCGGCGTCCAATTCAAAAACCGGGGCCTTTGCATCACTCGGCTCCGAGTACCGCACAGTCTCCCTAAAGGAGGAAAGGCCTCGAAGGCCCAACACTGGAAGGCCCAAACTGGACCGTAAAAGTGATAAGCAGGTTTGTCCACCTGATCAGCTGCCATCCCAGCAGTGCTGATGTAGTGCGAGAAGTTCTGGAACGTATAAGAACCCCAAGGAAACCACTCCCAGCCATCGTTGTCCTCCACCAGTGTCCAGACCCAGTTCTCGACATCCAATTTCTCTCGACCAATCAGAATGAAGTAGAGAATCAGGATGTTGGCAACCTTGAAATAATCACCTAGCTCGTGGCCCATCCGCTGATCCTTGAACGAACTGAGCAATGCTTCAATCTTCATCACTCTGCATCGGAATAACCTCCGATGGATGCCTGTACTGGGAGCGACATGACCTTGGTCTGAGGGATTGAAGTTACTATCCCCAAAGCTCAGGCCGGTGATCAGGGCGTATTCTTGTGCTCGGAACTTTACAATACGATCCCCGATAGCAAACCAGTGCTCAAACTCTGGTATTCTGCTCTTGCTAACGATCTCTCTCGATAGCAGCTTGTGCAGAGGCTTGTTCGATCGGTCTGCACTGGGAATGGGAATGAACTGACTGAACAGACACGTCTGTTCGTACTCCGCGAGGCCCTCGTCCCCACCCACATCCCTCAGAGTATCTTGTACGGTTTTCAGTACACCGCGTCGATCTCCGAAATTTATCGCTCTCGAAAGGTCGACGAAATCCGGTCTCCTCCATTGGAAACCAGCCTGCACAAATGGAGAAGAAGCAATTAAAAACAGATTAATAGGCTAATAAAAAAAAATCTGTTACTCGATCGAGTAACACGATCGAGTAACCCATCGACCAACCCCATCGACCAACCCTTCGATTAACCCCATCACACAAACCATTCGATTAACAGAGCTGACTACTCGAAAGGGTTAATCGAAGGCGTTAGTCGATCGGGTTAATCGATTAACCCCATCGACCAACCCATTCGATTAACCCCATCGACAAACCAATTCGAGTAACAGTGCTGACTACTCGAAGAGGTTAATCGAAGGGGTTAATCGAAGGGGTTAGTCGATCGGGTTAATCGACTGCCATCGAGCAGTCATGAACAGAAATCAAAAACTCAAATTTCAGAACAATTCAACTCACATTTACAGTTCTAAATGAAGTATAACACAATAAAGAACTTAAACAAGCATCGAAACACCATATAATCCATCAAATTACTCGAAATTTCGAGATAAAAATCGAAAAAATAGGGTTTCGGATTCGGGAATTACCGGAGGTTGGAGACTCGGTTCTTCTTGTTGTTGTTGTTCTTCCTCATGCTCGGAATCCGATGGCGTCGCCGACGATGACATTGCTCCGTTTGAATTCGAAATCGAAAAAAAAAAATGGTGTAGTGTAGCGGTGGTTTACGGGGAGAGAGAGAAGAGAAAAATAAAGTGGGGACCGATGTTTTTTTTAATTCTTGTCTTTTTCTTTTATCTTCAAGGGTATAATAGGTACTTCTAATGGAATTGGTGTAAAAAACTCACATTCTTATAACCTAGCACAAAAAACACACATTCTTTATAATTGTGACCAAAAATCCACAAGACTCCTTTTTTAAATATAATTTGAACTTCAATTCAAACTCAATGATTAATCAAAACTCTATTCAATGATTAGTATGAAAAATATTTTAATTAAATTTATCTATATTTAATTCATTTTATAAATTTATTTTTAATTTTTATGTAATTAATAATAAAAAACAAGTGAACAAAATATTATAAATTAAAAAAAAAGTTCAAAATTAATTACCAAACAATATAGTAACAACTTGTTGGTATCAAATTTTATTAAATTAAACATATGAATTAAATATAAATTCCATAATATTTCTAATGGTCTTTTGCCAAAAATCACAAGATTGGACCAAAACAACGTAGATCCATTCAAAACACAAATCCATGAAAAATCATATAATTAAAACCATTCAAAATAAGCATATATCATAAGTGAATTGACTTGTTCAAAAAGACTTTGTTATTTAAACGTCCATTGATGATGTATTTTCTTACTATATTTGGGTCACTTGTGAGGTATGGAAAGAGCTCTATTATTGCCCCACCAATTAAGAAATGTATGTGTTGCTCTATAAGCATATCTACATATGATATCAGAATATGAACCATGAAAGAAGATAGACATGAGAAAAAAGTCTCACACTTATTGAATTGCGACTCTTTGTTTCAGTCACATTGTAATACCTTATACCTATGTCACACACAGGAAGAATATAAGGGACATGAGGATTTGACCTCATCCTCGCTTTCTTAAGTAATTTATTCAGGTAACCGAATTCAACAATGACAACTAAATCCCATGGTTGTACACTTGTACTTATAGCTGAAAAATAATTTTCAATTTTCACCAATGAAATTTTTAAACATTGAACTAATTTTTTATGAGCAGATTTTTGTGATGGGCATAATTTTATATGTATAATATTTTTTTATATAACTATATGAATTATTTAATTTAATATTAATGTAAAAATAACAATTTTTTTATTATATATTAAAATATAATTTTCAATTTAACAAGTACTCTTTTTAACAAGAATACATAAATAAGATACACATATACAATATTTTTAGAAATGTTTTTCTTTTATTTACACAATATATATTAAATATAGCTAGTTTAAAAAAAAGTTAAATTGATTTGATTTTAAATAATAATTAATAATAGCGATACCAAAAAAGACTCATCGTATTCGTTGGACTAAAATAAATGTGGAAGGTGAAGAATTAACGAGAAATAAAACAATAAAAAGTAATTAAGGTTACTAAAAAAACGTAATTAAATTAAAACAAAATCCCACGCACGCACTGCGTGAGAGGAGAGAGAAAAATAATCCAGACTCTACTAAAACTACTTGATTCTGGAATGTGGATGTGAAACAGAGTAGAGACAATCATGCACCCGATCAGTGCGGTGGCGCTGATCTCCATGGCGATCGGGAACGGCGGCTTCCGGCTGGGGACTGAGATAGAGTTCGGCACGGTTTTGTGGTTCGCGTACGCTGGGTTTTCGTGTTTCCTGGTGCTGTTCGCCGGAATAATGTCGGGCCTGACATTGGGCCTCATGTCTTTGGGCCTCGTCGACCTCGAGATCCTCCAGCGCAGTGGCACCCCGTCTGAGAAGAAACAGGCTGGTCGGACATTGTTAATGCTTCTCATCCAATTGTTTCTTAATTTTCCGTGCAACGACGTCGTTTTCTCTGTGCTTATGATTTACTGTACCTTTTTAATTATTATTATTATTTAATTTTTTTGATTTCCTGAATTTTAATATGTTTTTATTTGAACTGCTGATATCGGTTATTGTTATTAGGCAATAAATTTATGTGCACTTTTTCTTAGATTCCTTGGTTAAAATTTGAGTCATTGATCTTAACAAGTATTTCCTGATACTCATTTTAAGTTTTCGTCGTTTCAGCTAAGATATTTCCAGTGGTGAAGAAGCAGCACCAGCTACTTGTGACATTGCTTTTATGTAATGCTGCGGCAATGGAGGTGATTTTTATTTTTTTGAGCTTATGTTCTTGATTAGTTTTCAGAATTTACGTCATTCAATTCAAGGATATCTTTTGTTTTCACATTACACCGGGTTCTATATGTTATGTTTGTTTTTAAACTTCATGTAGGTTATCATTTTGATTTGTTGAGACTCATAACCCTGCAGAACAGTGTTTCTTCTTAGGAACGGGTCAATGGCTCGTTGTGGTTTATATAGAATTCCTGCATAATAGCAACTGAGCTACTATGTAATATTGTAGCTTGATTTAAGATATTCAAAATGAATTGACACGTGGGTCTTTTACTCGTAATATTATCGAACTTTATCGAACCTGGTGATACTATGACAGTATCCTTACCACTTGTTACAATACTTCAAATCAATTACTGTCTGAAAATGGAAGTGTTCATATATAATGGATCTCTTTTGAAGTAAGGTTCTGAAATGAAGGGCTGATTTTCTTTTCTTTTTTTCATTATTTTTGTTTTTAATTCGTTTCCTGGATCATTTTGAGAATTATGACCTCTGTAAAAGCGACCAATAGTTACGCTCCTAAGGCAATGTGTAGTCGTGTCTACTGTTTGGAATGAATATAAATATGCCTTCATTTCAGTTTTGTCCTGATTAATTAACTGAGTAAACCATTCTAATAATTATATTTCTATACCTTTTTTGTATCTTGTAGGCACTTCCGATATATCTTGATAGAATTTTCAATCAATACGTCGCCATTATCCTGTCTGTGACTTTTGTTCTATTTTTCGGAGAGGTGTATTTATTGATTATGTTGACTAAACTTGATCGCTTTACTTCCGTGCTCGGTAACATTATACTGCTGTATTGATTCATTCTCTTATGTTGCTAGGTTATTCCTCAAGCAATATGCACTAGATACGGACTTGCTGTCGGTGCAAATTTTGTTTGGCTTGTTCGGATTCTGATGGTTATAAGCTATCCTATATCTTACCCAATTGGAAAGGTAACTTGTATATCGCAAAAGTAAATACGTTTATTTGGACTCGATTGATCGGAGTTGCACAATTAGATCAGCGTGTAGCATAAATTTCTCAGTATTTTTGGTTTACATAGGATATTGTGTGTTAAGCTTACAAATTACTGGTACTTGATTGTTTTATACCCCCAAGAAAACCTTTTTTAGAGAAAAAGGGAATGTTCATGTGCACAATTTTTCAGTGTAATTTTTAAACGTTGGTCCATGTGCATCAGTTGTACAATGTTGTCTTCTGTCTTGGAGTTACTTATTTTGCATTTTCAATCAATTATACGAGTCCTTGTATGGATTTAGATTCTGGATTGTGTGCTGGGACATAATGAGGCACTATTTAGACGAGCTCAACTCAAGGCTCTTGTGTCCATCCACAGCCAGGAGGTAACACTATAATTTATTTATTTTTGTGTACGTTCTTTTTGTGATTGTTGTTGGTGCCTGCAATTCCCATATAGAGCGATAATATTCTCATCCATTTGTAGGCTGGCAAAGGCGGTGAACTCACACATGACGAGACAACAATTATTAGTGGAGCATTAGATTTGACGGAGAAGGTATATTTAGAATCTTAATGTGTTTTATCTTCCCTTCTCCTGATCGGGATAAATCGAGCTATTGAATCTTCATTAGCCTCGCTTATTGCATCAACATGGGCTCTCCTGTCCTCATGAGTTTAAGAATCCAATTGCACTCATAAATTTGTAGTTCTATAGTTCTATTTTCTTTTCTAATTTAATAAAACTTCCGTATCATTCTGGGTGCATCAGTATCTAAATTTTTTCCACTAATTTTTCTGTAACTACAAACAAGACTGCTGAGAAGGCCATGACCCCAATTGAGTCTACGTTTTCCTTGGACGTCAATTCAAAGTTAGACTGGTAATACATAAAACTAGGACTTTTACTGCGTTCATACTGTTTAATTCAAGACTTTACATTCAATTTTCTCCTTTTAGGGAAGCAATGGGAAGGATTCTGGCTCGTGGGCATAGTCGAGTTCCGGTCTATTCTGGAAACCCAACAAATATTATCGGACTTTTATTGGTAAACTTCCATATTTTTTTACGCTTTTACCCTTTATACAAAGATGCTATGTTTGAATATGTGTAATATATCAGGTAAAGAGTCTTCTCACAGTAAGAGCTGAAACTGAGACCCCAGTGAGTTCTGTTTCTATTCGGAGAATCCCACGGTATATCGTTGAATTTTTTTTGTGCTTATTTATCGACACGAGTGTTTACAAAAACATCCCGTTTAAGGAAGTGCATTATTGTAGCAAAAGAAAATACTAGTTTGAGAATCAGAAGATGGTAATTTGCAAGTAGCTGTTATTTGTAATTTGTATAATTTCATAAACTACGCTACGGTGGAGTGCTTAAAAGAAAAGCCTTGCTATCTTTGACAATTAGAAAAACTGCAGTGCCATATATATCTATATCCATTAAACTAATTTCACTTTTATCCTTTATACTGTACTAGTAAATTTCAATAAAAAATTATCACCTAGTGAATTATTAATAAAATAATCAAACATTGTTTTTACAATTCATTTTGTTTTTAATAAATATAATCATCTTTCCATAAACACCAAAAATACTCGGCCAAACACAGACTTTATTTCTCCAGCTAAAAATCAATAATCGCCTTTTCCTCCTAAGTTCTTACAAACACTCCGTACGTAGGTCGTAAAAATTATTTAAACACTTGATATTCCCAGTGTCCCTGCAGATATGCCCCTTTATGACATACTAAATGAGTTTCAGAAGGGCAGCAGCCATATGGCAGCTGTGGTAAAGTCCAGAGGGAGAAGTAGAAAGCCTTCGACAATTCATGCAAAATTTGTGGAGGGTAGTGAAGTTATAAACGAGAATTCGGAAAACATTCCATTGCTGTTGGATTCAGAAAAGAAAGCAGATGATGTTGTTGTTGACATAGAGAAGGTCTCGAGGCCTGCCTCCAAAAACAACCTGATGCATAATGATGGATTTGCCCCTGCATTGGATTTCTCCGAGGATGGTGAGGTTATTGGCATTATCACCTTGGAAGATGTATTTGAAGAACTTCTGCAGGTTGATTTATTACCTATTTTACTGTATGTAATAATTTACTATCATTATTTTATATATACACATTTTTTTTCGATGTAGGAGGAAATTGTTGATGAAACGGATGAATTTGTCGACGTACATAAAAGGTATACGAAACTTTGGAGCCTTGAGTTACAATATGCGTTGTGTGAATATTGATGAAATAAATGTGTAACTTTGTGCAGGATACGTGTCGCAGCAGCAGCAGCTGCCTCGTCAGTTGTGCGGGCCCCATCAAGTCGGAGGTTAACTGGCCATAAGGGATCTGTAAGTAAAAAACAATATTGGTTATGTGAATAAGGTAGCAATTTGGTCCGTCAAGTTTCGATTTTTTTGCAATTTTGATCCAGTAAATCTCTATTTCGTAGTACAATTGATAAGTCCTTGCAATCTTTGTCCCAAACTTTCAAATTTTCAATTTATTACCTAAATGCCCTTAAATGTAAAAAATTGAAAAGTGCAACTTATATCCCAATTTTTTATTCTCAACGTGCGACTGCGATAACGCTGATGAAATTAGATTAATGGTAGTTAACAAGACCAATAGCTGTTCAGTCATTCCTACTTCAGATCATGATCACTTTCAAATGTTGGAATCTTAGTAGGATGGACCATTGTCTTTCTGTACATTTTGTCTACAGGCTAAGCAAGTTCAGAATCCGAAGAAATCCAATACAGATGACTCGACTTCGACAGATATTTTAAGGTAATGTCGGTTGCACGCACGCTCCTTTTGGGAAACAAGAAACTATCACTTAGATTATCCGTGCTGGTCATGGATCTCACCCTAGCAGAGAGTTATCATATGAATATTCTGGTTAAGGCTTGAAGACTATTCCTAGTGCACTAGTGTTTGGTGCGACTTCATGTTATTGGATTCAAGAACCCATTTTTGTTGTGTGATTTTCTCTTTTGTGTAGAAATTATAATTATTATTAGATTATTTATAAAATCATAGTTTGGTTTTCTATATTATATTTCTATTTAAGTGTTGCTATTGGTTATTTTGTTTATTAATGGTATTTCAAAATGATACAATATATATGCACTTGAAAAACTGAATCACTGAAATGTTTCAAATCATTGAATTATCATGGAATGATTCAAATTAGAGAAAAAGCAGTTTTTTATATACGTAGTAAAATTAAACACGTTCGGGGAAAAAACTTGTCATGCAAGACCTTTTTATGGTTTACATGAGGTGGGCTTGCTTCATAGTTGAGTCGTCAAATAGGGATCGAGGGGCCGTGCAGAGTAAATACTACAACCTATCAAACAAAAAAATCTGATATTTGAAAATAAAACACGTTTACCATTTGATTACTTATTCAACTAACACTTTTCTCCAGTGTGAATCGATTTTCACCTTCTATTTGCAAACATCTCCACAACTCCTTTTAGAAGCAAATGTATCAAGGATATACGGCACTAGTACATTCGAATACAATGAGTCGAAGATCAACCAACTGACCACGGTTCAAACCCAACAATCAGCTAGACCTAGCCCCAATGCCTAACCATGCTCATCGTCAGAAATGAAAATCATATGACAATCATAGGCTGACACCGAGATTCGCCAAGCGCCAGCTTGTTCTGAAGACAATGTATCTAAGATAAAATGTCTAAAAATATAACGATCCATGTACCCTAAAATGTGTGAGAACTAGTTTCCACTTAGTTTGTTATATAGAAAGAAAACCTTCTGCAAACAATATGGGCAAGTTTAAGTTTCTTTACAGCGTAGTTCATGGTGAGTCGTCAACAAGAAAAATAGTGCGAAAAAAAAACTGTTCCTTCTGATATAATGTTTGATGAAGTGAATCCAATAGCAGAAGCAGAAGAATAAATAAGAAAGTAGAGACCTAACTGATAAATCCAGCGGAATCCAGTCAGCGGTCGTCGCCGCCACCAGGAAGAGCCAGACTCCTGAAATGAAATCAGATAAAAAGAAATTGCTAAAAAATATGTAAACTTGAATTCAAAAAGAGGAACCAATTAGTTAAAAGCAACGTAAAAAAATTGCAATGCAATGTAAAGGACTAAGGACTAGAAAACACAGATTTTTATGATTTACATTTTGGTTGGTACTTGGTACAACAAGAGTATAACTTCTACCGTAATGTAAAGCAGTAGTGAAATACTGAAATGTAATTACCCGAGGGATTTTTTTTATATATTTAGTGCAGAAATATGTACTCTTTGTAAATTGAACAATGGGATTGGTCGTTTGGGTTAAGCTATTTTTTGAGTGATATTAATTTGACGGATTAATGTGATTTCAGACTACAAACATATCAATGGCAGTAAGAAGTACTGAACGACCTCGCATATAGTGGGAAATTAACAATTACGGAGTACGTATTAATACTTGAGATACTACACTCATGGCAAAATGGGATCTTTCCCTTTTTCAATGAGAGTTGAGAGAAAGGGGATCAATCCAGTCTTCGAGACCTGATCAACACTTGCTACTATACCCGTGGCAAGTGATATGATAGCTAGAACATATAAAAGCCCGTTCCCTTTGGTAATTGGGGAATATTATATCTAAAGAAAATAAAGGGAGATGATATGAAAAGTGGATAGGTCTGCTGATGCTTGAGCCCTTTCACCAAATTCTCGACAACCAAAAGTACTCACTGGGACATTCACAATCTCTCCTGACACGTACTAGATCCAATGTCACATAGGTACTAATGATCGACTATAAGACACCTTCAACATTATTTTCAGGAGAAAACACAATTTGGGAAGACCAACTCACGTTATATGAGAATCAAAATGCTACATCACCAAGAACCAAACAGAGACAACTAGAAGAGGTAATACGAGTCATTCAAGAATTCACACATCTATAAAACCCCTATTCATAAATCTGCCAATTTTCAATGCCAGGCAACAATCTGATAACACTAAACCATCCTCATGAATCAATCATTTCATAACTTCCTCGTAGAAACTAAATAAGAATATCATAAATCATAAAACCCTACTACACACCAGCCCAAACAATCCCACAATCATTCGACCGACCGAAACAAGTCAACCAAATTTCGAGACAAATTCACAAACACTTAAAGTGCATATCTCATTCCTTTCCTGCAAAGAAGAATCACGAAATAAATTCACTCACTTTTTGTGACGGCGGCCGCGCCTGGGCCACCAGCCCTCGAGCTTCGAGACGGGGCAGCCGCATTTGTCGCGAAAGAGCAGCACGGCCCTCCCGTTGAGCGGGGCCATCTTCCTGAGCTCCGCCCGCAGGCACTCGTAATCCGGGTTATCCTCGCCGCCCCCTTTCCACGGCAGCTCGTCCACATCCCTCACGGATTTATTCCCGGAGGGATTCCGCAGGGCGTCCTCGCCCTGAAGCTGCAAATCGAACTCCAGCGCCTTTTTCAGGCCCCTGCACCCTTTCTTCCCGCACCTCCTCGATCTGTGGCCACAGCAGATCTCGAGGATGACGGCGAATCCGACGAAGGAGGCGACGAAGAACGCGAAGAAGATTAGTTGGGATTCGGCAACGGAGTCGAAATGGCGGTGGAGATTGGAGGCGACGGTGGAGAAAGGGGGGAGGATTAGAGAGAGGGAGTGGAAGACGTAGGAGAAATACGAGATTACGAGGAACGCGCTGGAGAAGAGGACGAGGACGAAGATGAGGAGGTCGAGTGTGGCGGAAGGGGAGTGTCTGCAGAGGGGGGGTGGGGAATTCGACTGGTGTTGGTGGGGTGGGGTTTTGGGGGCGGCGGTGGGTTTTCTGAGGGAGGAAGAAGAAGAAGGGGCCATGGAGATGATTGAGAAGAGGAGGGGGTGGCGCATGTTAGTGATTATAAGGGGGGTGGAGGAGGGCGGCAGCGGAGGAGTGGGTGGGGTGTAGTGGAAGGTATTTCAGGTGGGGAATCAAGGAAATGGAGGTGCGCATGTTAGAGGGGTGCTGTGGGACTGCGCATGTTAGCATCTGCTCCCATTGTATAATTAATTGTGATTAAAAAAAAAAGTCATAGGGGTAAATAAATAATTTTGCTTTTAGAGAAATTACTGACCAAAATTGTTAGACCTAATCAAATATTTTATATAATTCCGAATAATGAGGATGTGACTGTGATGTTCTTAAATATGGGTTGATTCTTAGCTGCCCATGGGTAGTACTCACTCTCGTGGGGATTGAGACATGTGTACATCTCATTGTTTTTTTATTTACATTTTTTTATTTAATCTTTAATGAAATGTACACATGTCTCAATACCTATGGGAGTGAGCTGTCTCAATCCCCATGGGAGTGGGCACTACCCATGGGGTAGCTAAGAAACAACCTTAAATATGATGTTAATGAGTAATCTCAGTATTATGTAATCACCTGATCACCCTCTCATGCTTCTTGAACCATTCAATCATCATCCTGACACTAATTATCTTGCTAGCCTTCTTGGCTGGTGGATTACCCTCCTCTGGATCATCCTATTTCTCCTCAACTTCTTCGACCTTACCAGTCTGCAGACAGAACGTTAAGGTCGATCACCAAACCATCTTCGGCGTCCTGTCTCCAGGCCAAGTCACCGGCTTCTATGGCTTCTAGCGACTGGCTGTTTAGGTCGAGCATTGAACCATCACCAAAGTCCTTTGAAGGCGAGCCGTTGAGGTCGATCATTGAGTCCTAGCCCGGCCCGGTCGACCGTCTCTTTGCTTAATCGCCACAAGTACCAACACGTCGGTGGTCGAGCCGAAGTAGTGGTTGCGCATGCCCTCCACGAGTTTCTTTCTCGATAACTTCCCAACCAACTCTCAACTTCTACGGCTTCTAGAAATACTTGTAATCCATAATTGATTTTGTTTTTTAAAAGCCCAATTTTTTACTTTCACTATATATTATAATTTTTACTTCACTGCCATAATTGCAATTTTTCACTTTCACTATATATTTTAATTTTTACTTCACTACCATAATTGATGGCAAATTATATCTTACCCATCAATGCATGATGCACATCTTGCACGTGGTCAACTTTATAAATAAAATCACTCAAAATTAATCCTTTTTTTTTCATCGTGTTCTCTCTCTCAGCTCCCTCTCTCTCAGTTCCCTCAACCGACTCAACGCTACTGCCGTCATCATCAGCGCGGTCTTGGATTCTTCTGCGCGTCTTCAATTCTGCGTTTGCCTACGCAGATTAACATCTCGTCGTTCCTTCGGGGCAACTAGAGGTACTTGCGAATTTACCAGTAATTTAAGGTTAGGGTTTGAGCAGGAAAACAAAACAAAATTTTGTGTGTGCAGGCTGATCAAAGGGATGGCGAGAACAACGAAGCTATGGCACCTCCAAAGAGGGATGACGATCGCGATGGGCATTACGTGTTCAGCCTGGGTGAGAATCTCACCCCTAGATGTTGCATATTCTATACAAATGATACCAATTCTTATGCATACGACATCTCGAATGTTTTTCTCCTATTTAAAAAAAAAGGTACAAATCTCGAATCATCATCACTTTATCTATTTCTCCAGAACCTGATTACCATCTGTTATACCACTATTTTTATTTGTCCAGGTAGCAGTTCGGAGGTGCCTATGTGCTGAGAGTACGCGATTTGTTGTCCCACCGCGGGGGTCCGAGGAGCGAGATGTCGCCGAAGTGCCGAGGATCCCCCACCGAGCAGGTTAACCATCACCTGCCGAGGAGGCCACAAATACACGGGGAGTTAAAGCATCAACCCCCGAGAGCGACAGGTCCCATGGATCACCGGGGACGAAAAAAGCAAGTGTGAGCCGTGAAGCTAATCCGAGCTGAGCAAGGATCAATCAACTGAGTCGGGAGTCTTCTCCTTCACCATATTGGACTGCTCGTCTGGAAAGGCGGCGGAAATTTGGGCCGACTCACGTGCAAGGCCCATGTAGTAGGATTGATAGGCCCATTAGGTCAAAAAGGGGAAACCCTAATTGTAACTCTATAAATACCTTGAGATCCTGCTGGGAATCGATGTCCCGGGCTATCAAAATTATGCGGAATCGATAACCCGACCGAAACCCTATCGCCGGAAACCGAACGCGAACACCTCACGAGCCGGAGCATGACCGAGGCATCGCCACGGGCGAACCCGCGGCTAAACCCTAGCCACGCCCCCGCCGGGGCTCGCGATCGCCGTGCATGGCGATCGCCGGGGATGATTGGCACATTCCCGCGGGGCTGTTCCGCCAGCACCCGTCGGCGGTGAGTCCGGCGACTCACCGCCACCACCTCACGGGGTGGAGGGCCCCCAGCCGCGGCACCAGCCCGCGGCTGCCCTCCGCGATCGAGCCCAGCTCGATCGCGCGCTCCGGCTTCGGCCGGAGCTCTTCCCCGCACGCACGCCGCCGTCGAGGGGTGGGGATCCGCCACGGCACCAGCCCGTGGCATCCCCAGCGATCGACTGCCGTCGATCGCTTGCCCCGGCATCCAGCCGGGGCTCCCTTCGTCGCGCGGTACCGGCGGTCGAACCCTAGGGTTCGGCCGCCCCTCTCGATCCTCGCCGGTGATCTCGAATCCCCGTCCCCGAGGTTCGTCGTTTTCCCGGATCGTCTTGTTCATGTATATATCACAATTAATACACACATAAATCATAAAAGGGGGTTTATGATTTTACCTTCGATTCGTTGTGCGGAGAAACGAAATCGGATTGATGACCTTGCGATCTTCCTACGTATTCCTTGCACCTCGTCCGAACGTCGTGTGGGCGACGATCTATCGAACTCCTATGGATCTCCTTCACTCTTCAAGACTTTATGATTGGCGTATCTTAGGTTAATGAATTGTGAAGACCATGTAGTGCTTTTATAGGCTACGTAGGGGATCAAAAGGAGGTGGAATATTGGGCTTCCAATATTGAAGATTAAATTGAGCTCAGCCCAAATCTATTAATCCTTATCAATATTAATTAATTTATTTTCCACTATATAAATTAATTGCACTCCCAATATTAAATCATATTATACCAAATAATATTTCTCCGGTAGTATTATTTATTCCGTGTATTTAAGATTTAAATATCCATGAATAAATTTATTTATTGCTCAATAAATTATATTCATCTCTTATATCCGAGACTAGTACCGTTCAACCTTAATTATTGTGCGGAACGAATCCACTCATGAGGTTTACACAATAATTCCTTATGAACTCATCTCGGGGATATTATCAACCCTTCCGGGATACACTTTCCCGTCAAGTATTCACGGCATGTCATATATAAAATATAGCGACCCAATTTTACCGGTAATTAACCCAATAATTAAATCGGTTACTTCCTTTGGAAAATCAAAGTCTCTAATATTAAATATACACACCCGCAATAATATCGGGGATTAAGAATAAAATACTCTGAGATTTAAATTGATTATCCAAGGCAATCCTAATCAATAAATCTCAAGCGATCCGCCCAATACACCAAGTGTACAAGTGTGATAAAATAATTAAGATAAATTATTTTCTCTCTCACACAACGACTATACCGATGGATGGATTGGTCCGTGTCCATCTAGGTCGTGAGCAACTGTTCGATTAAATACGAGTAACCGATAGTATGATCTTCTGTGCGCCCATGCACACCATACTAACTACAACGTATAAAATCCAGGACTATATTTTGCATAATTAATTAATAATAATTAAATGCAAATAATTGTTTATTAATTAAATAGGTTAAATGCTATGACCGGGAGTTTACCGATACTTAAATCTAGACATTAAGTACACAACTCCAACAATCTCTCACTTTTACTAAGGTCTAGTCATTTCCTCCAAACTCCCGACTCCCATACTTATCACGTGCTTAAGTTATACTTCCAGAAGTATTATGTGAATGAGCAATCTAGGTTGCCGCTCTGAAGTTATCTTGGTGACTACTGCGTCGTCTCCCTAGACGATGACTCGAATCAGGTGGTACTTGCTCTATGTGTTATCATCACCTTTTGAACTTATGACTTCTTCCAGTTCACCATGCACCGCTATATACATAGCCTTTGGTGAACCAAGAATCATATCCAAGTTCAGAGGTCATTTCGGAACCTAACCAAAACTTCCGCTGCCTCTGAGGCTGCTATTCGGTTTATGATAGAGTCCGAGAAGCATCACGCTTATCACTCTTTCATCTTTAGGTTCCACCTCTTTTAAAAGGTGAACACATAGCCTGATATCGACTTACACTGGTCTTTCTCTGATTTTGGATCTGAGAAACTGTAATCCAAGAAGATTTCGTCTTGCTTAGTAATCTAGTACTTCCAAGTACTTTTACATCATTCGAATATCTCTTATCCAGATTACTTTGATATCCTCCCACTACGCTAACCGCATAGTTGATATCAGGTTCTTGTTTTACAACACTGCATCTACAAAGCTCTCCACACTCGAAGTGTAGGAAAACGCTTTGTCTATATCTATCTCCTTTATGTGTTCAAGACACATACCTTTAGATAGATGCATTCTGTTCCCGAAAGGCAATAACCCTTCTCAGAATTGTGCATGTTTAAAACAAACCATAATCGCATAAGATATCTTAAGAGAAGTACAAATGTTCTTATCTAGAGATCGAAAGATTCTAAGAACATGATCCAACTTCATCTTAATCTTATATCTCGATTTATTTAGACAACCTCTATTTTATGTCTGACAACACTTTTTCATTTTTGCCAACGATGAAGTGTTATCTACATAAAATTCCGAGAAACACCACCTTGTTTCCATTGCGTCTCTAATACACCTTTCTTTGTCTCATGCCCTTTGATGAATCCATCACATGGACTATCTCATCAATTCGCAAGTTCCACAATTTATAGCTTTGTGATAATCCATAAATGGATTCACTAAGCTTGTACTTCTAAATGATCTTGCCTCTTGACAATAATACTTATTGCTATCCAAGTAGGCACATTTAGATTAGTACTCACCCTTATGCAGAGCTAGGGATCGATTTCATGTCTACTAGATCCAGAGTTCAAAACTCCTCTAGTCTTATGAACATTTCTGGTTGCTTAACAACCTCCCACTGCAATGGCGTACCGGTGTATAACAGTAATAACATTAGGTGCAGTCAGTGGTGTACTACTACTCGGTTAGGCTGGTTCTCAGTCTTTCCTTTCCTCATTTTAAAGTACTTTGTCAGTTAGGGCATTGCAGTTCATCTAATAGTCTTCCTCTAAGAACCGGGCGAGGACACCCCTCTGGTTCATAGTACTATTGAACATACAATTACTTGTTCTTCTAGGATATTCTACAACCACATTGAATGTGCCGTCGTATCCAGAAATATCCATAGAACATAAGGTAGTTCTGAATAAACTTGTCCTTTTACTTTTAGAGTTCCATTTCTTATTTCTGACACACCATGTCTACAAATCAGTGTATGGTGTAGTCCTTTGAGACTTAATCTCAATCTTTGATTTATGCTATGTGTTATTCAGATAGGTGATAGCCTCCGCGAACAAGTCGCAGGCTTCTTATGGATATACTTTGAAGGTTCCCCATAATAGCTTTGTGTCGAAAAAACACTTCGCTTTTATGGCACATCAAGTATTCTAATCCATCTTCGAGTATTCTTTGAAAGAACGACTCGTACCTTTCTAATTACGTATGTCACCGCATTAATCATTCTCAATACTTGTCCGAATTCCATCCTTTATCCAGAAAGGTTAACTTAGTTGTATCATCTTCCAAAATTTGATTCTTAGGTCGGGAGGTCCATTCCTCCAACTATAATTGATCAAATCAATTTCGACCTTTTGAATCCTTCTTGAATAAATACTACTAAGTTCAAGAATACACAAGTATAATGATTGATAAAGAAATACATCTAATAAGTAAAGCAAGTTATACATAACGGATTGTTGCATCGTGGTAGACTAAGGATTCATCATTCATATATTGCTATCTAATGTACCAGAATAGATAACACCATTATTTCTTATCTAAATCACTGAATGATTAAAGAAATAAATATCCATTCATTAATAAAGAAAAAAACCAGAACAAAAGTTCTTTTTCAAAATAAGGGGTACATAAAGCAATAACCTTGAAATGAAATCCTAAAACTACTAAAAGCAGATAAATGTCTTCCACTGCAACCGCTGCTACCCCAACAGCTTCGCCCATGTAGACTCGAACTCTTCTTCTCTAAGTCGCCGGGTTTTCTGGAACCCCTGCATTCAAAACAATGCACATACCGTCAGTGGTTCCATATCTACACACCAGAATTCTGGTAGATAATACCGCTGACTATGTTTTTACGACTAAAGAAAAAATCGTACCTCTGAGAGGACATTCAGACTTCCAGTGTCCAGACTTGTTGCATCGGAAGCACTTGCCCCTTGGCTTACTAGCCCCCACTCGTGGTCCATTCCTCTTGGCACCACTGGGTTTCCAGGCTTGCTTCCTTTTCTTGCCCCTACCTCCAACAGCTTTCAAGCTTTTGGACTTGTTAGCTACAAGCGCTTGAGACTTGCCCTTCTTGTAGATCCCCTCTGCCGCCTTCAGTTCAGTCAGGAGTTGCGCAAGAGTATAAGATAGTTTACCCATATTATAGCTCATACGAAACTGCTCAAAACTAGGGGCCAGAGACTGGAGTATGATGTCGACTTGCGTCTCACCATCAATCATAGCTCCTAGGACCTCCAATTCATTCAACAAACTCATCATCTTAAGAACGTGCTCCCCAACGGGCGTTCCTTCAGACTGAGTAGTCGACATGAGGACTCTCAGGGCTTCTTGCCTACCCGCACGGTCATGATGTCCAAACATCTCCTTGAGGTTAAACAACATATCCTCGGCAGTGTTCATCGACTGATGCTGGGTTTGGAGTACATTTGACATGGAAGCCAAAATATAGCACCTAGCCATTTCATCAGCCTTTTTCCACTTCCGATATGTTTCCTTTTCCTCATCAGTTGACGCAGCCGTGGGTTCAGCAGGGCATTGCTCATAGAGTACAAACTTGTACTCTTCAGCAGTCAGGACAATGTCTAAATTTCTCTTCCAATCAATGTAATTGGGACCAGTGAGTTTTTGTTCCTTGAGTATCATAGAAAGTGGATTCATAGCTATTCTCTAAACCTATAAGCACATGTAAACAAACAATCAATTTAATGTCCGATATTATCTCCCTCAAATAATATCATTAAATTACTAATTGCGTCTAAAATCCCATCAGGTAAGGCAAGCCACGTGGTGTGGACGTTTACCCACCCAAATGACTTAGCAATTAGGTTTTCTTTGGTCATACATCGATTATAGCATAACTTCGTGGTGAAGAATACTATAACGCGTATCTAAGTGTAAACCATTACTCAGCACTAAAGTACATCGTTTGGAATTGCTACATTACCGCAAGCCACGTGGTGTGGACGTTTACGAAAATTTCACAACTCTTCACAATTACTTATAACTGTCTACATCAATTAATCCAAAATCCGTTAGCATAGCAAGCCACGTGGTGTGGACGTTTACTACACCAAGAGACTTTTATAATTGACTCCCAATTTCAAGAACCATTCGATTTCCGCAAATCAAGACTCGGATAATCATAAGTGAAACTCGAAGTTTCTAACCAGTGATTCACCATGCGAACGACCCTATCTCTCATAAATGAGGGAGCCGAGCAGACAATCGATCCATCTATCAAAGAATGGTACGAAGGTCTCTAATTTGTGTCATCCACATGACCAAGTGGCTTTGGCTCCATTCCACTCCCCGGGGTGAGAATGAGTCGACTTGAAGTCAGTTTCAGAAAGACAAATTAGGCATTGTTTGATAAACTTGATCAATGTTTCTTGTAAAAGGAATTACAAGAATTCTCCTCCAATGACTCGTCTATACGAACTTCGGAAGTCCATAAGAGTCACCAAGAGAACAGCAATGGAGACCATGGGAATGTTTCCATCCCCTCTCCCACTTAGCTTTTTACGATAAAGGGATACGCTATCTAGTGCATAAAGTAAACACATATAGCATGCATACAAGTAATAAAGCACATAGTATCACATAGTCAAAATAATGCTAGAAAATTATTTTCCCGACTATCATGGCTTTATTCCATCTTCATATGCATCTTCTAGTCTTCAGTCTTCGTTTCTTGAATGCTCCATGTGACGAGAATATTAATCTCCAATATTTAAATCTATTTATTTTCAATTAATCCAAAAGTTACTTAATTCGAAAATTAAGTCAATTGAATATATCAAAAATAAAATTAAATATTATTAATACTTTTTATTTATTTTTATTTTCCTTTTCCACTCCATTAAATCTCTAGAATAATCTATCCAAGATACTCTTGGAATATTCTAGATGATATCCATAATGAAATAAGGAAATAAAATAATTTAGGACTCTTATACTTTCCAAATTTATTTTATTCCTAATCCATGAATATTCCCATGAGTAGGAATAATCAAATAGGAAAATAAATTTAATACTAAATTAATTCTTTTCCTATTCCATGAATATTCCATAAAAGAAATAATCAAAATAGGAAAACCGAATTAAAATAGGAAATTAAATTTCCGGACCGGGATAGCATGGGGTGGGAGTCCCCACGCCACCCTCGACCCACGCCTAGGAGGTGGCCGGCCACCATCGCCGGCGGCTCCTCCATGTGAGGGTCGATCGATCCTCATGGATCGACCATGGGGATGGTCGATCCGAGCCCTAGCCCCCTCTCGTCACCTCGTCTTCTCCGGCGGTCTTTGATTTATCGATCCAATCGTAAAATAAATTACAATAATCTAAATTACAATTCCGGTATCGATTCTATACATGAAATCGACCCTATACATTTTCCGGAAAAACAAAGAACGTAATAATAAATCCTAAATTCGGTCAACCCCCGAATTTTTACTATTACAAACATTCATCCACACAAAACGAATCTCGACATGTCCGAGAGTTTAATAAACGAATAATCATGATAATTAATTAACACAATAATTAAATCCAACCATGATAGCCGGAAATCCCTGCAAGGTAGAACAATAATCGAACATATACATGAACACGAAACCAAACGATCTGATACCAATTGCTGGGAATCGATGTCCCGGGCTATCAAAATTATGCGGAATCGATAACCCGACCGAAACCCTATCGCCGGAAACCGAACGCGAACACCTCACGAGTCGGAGCATGACCGAGGTGTCGCCACGGGCGAACCCGCGGCTAAACCCTAGCCACGCCGTGCATGGCGATCGTCGGGGATGATTGGCACATCCCCGCGGGGCTGTTCCGCCAGCACCCGCCGGCGGTGAGTCCGGCGACTCACCGCCACCACCTCACAGGGTGGAGGGCCCCCAGCCGCGGCACCAGCCCGCGGCTGCCCTCCGCGATCGAGCCCAGCTCGATCGCGCGCTCCGGCTTTGGCCGGAGCTCTTCCCCGCGCGCACGCCGCCGTCGAGGGGTGGGGATCCGCCACGGCACCAGCCCGTGGCATCCCCAGCGATCGACTGCCGTCGATCGCTTGCCCCGGCATCCAGCCGGGGCTCCCTTCGTCGCGCGGTACCGGCGGTCGAACCCTAGGGTTCGGCCGCCCCTCTCGATCCTCGCCGGGGATCTCGAATTCCCGTCCCCGAGGTTCGTCGTTTTCCCGGATCGTCTTGTTCATGTATATATCACAATTAATACGCACATAAATCATAAAAGGGGGTTTATGATTTTACCTTCGATTCGTTGTGCGGAGAAAAGAAATCGGATTGATGACCTTGCGATCTTCCTACGTATTCCTTGCACCTCGTCCGAACGTCGTGTGGGCGACGATCTATCGAACTCCTATGGATCTCCTTCACTCTTCAAGACT
Source organism: Euphrasia confusa (assembly GCA_954870475.1). Classification (NCBI taxonomy): domain Eukaryota; kingdom Viridiplantae; phylum Streptophyta; class Magnoliopsida; order Lamiales; family Orobanchaceae; genus Euphrasia; species Euphrasia confusa. Next base: position 19,125,500 of record OX940961.1, read on the forward strand.
TTATGATTGGCGTATCTTAGGTTAATGAATTGTGAAGACCATGTAGTGCTTTTATAGGCTACGTAGGGGATCAAAAGGAGGTGGAATATGGGGCTTCCAATATTGAAGATTAAATTGAGTCCAGCCCAAATCTATTAATCCTTATCAGTATTAATTAATTTATTTTCCACTATATAAATTAATTGCACTCCCAATATTAAACCATATTATACCAAATAATATTTCTCCGGTAGTATTATTTATTCCGTGTATTTAAGATTTAAATATCCATGAATAAATTTATTTATTGCTCAATAAATTATATTCATCTCTTATATCCGAGACTAGTACCGTTCAACCTTAATTATTGTGCGGAACGAATCCACTCATGAGGTTTACACAATAATTCCTTATGAACTCATCTCGGGGATATTATCAACCCTTCCGGGATACACTTTCCCGTCAAGTATTCACGGCATGTCATATATAAAATATAGCGACCCAATTTTACCGGTAATTAACCCAATAATTAAATCGGTTAATTCCTTTGGAAAATTAAAGTCTCTAATATTAAATATACACACCCGCAATAATATCGGGGATTAAGAATAAAATACTCTGAGATTTAAATTGATTATCCAAGGCAATCCTAATCAATAAATCTCAAGCGATCCGCCCAATACACCAAGTGTACAAGTGTGATAAAATAATTAAGATAAATTATTTTCTCTCTCACACAACGACTATACCGATGGATTGGTCCGTGTCCATCTAGGTCGTGAGCAACTGTTCGATTAAATACGAGTAACCGATAGTATGATCTTCTGTGCGCCCATGCACACCATACTAACTACAACGTATAAAATCCAGGACTATATTTTGCATAATTAATTAATAATAATTAAATGCAAATAATTGTTTATTAATTAAATAGGTTAAATGCTATGACCGGTGTTTACCCATACTTAAATCTAGACATTAAGTACACAACTCCAACAGATCCATACCAAAAAAAGCAAATCTTCAGCCCCCAAAAATAGAGATATTTTCTTTTTCAGCTCTAGCTTTTATTTCCATTTTTAAAAGAACAATTTATTGTTGGCTCAATCCTCAAAAACTTTCTTGAGTTTACGGGAGAGAAAAGACAAACCCTGCCCGGTTTTTTCTGCCCGTTAACAAGTGGCGCTAGAAGGAGGGGGAATCCTCGAGCGTTAAGCTAACAGATTTTTTCTTGATAATGGATATCGTTGGCGTTTCAGGTACCGCCGCCGCCGGCCCCGAAGGCGAAGCTTCCCAGCAAACGACGAGCGCGGGCAAGGCACGCATGTCATAGAGCGGTCTTGAGGCGGCGACTCCCGTAGTCCCCGAAGAGATCGCTCGCCAACTGGCGTGGATCGAGGCCCTACGCGCGGAAGAGGCTGAAGCCAGGGAGAGACAAAGGGTTCTTCACGAACAGGTAGCGGAAGCCGAGAAGCTGATGTCACCCACCGTTGAGGAAGAACCAAATCTGGATCTGGGGCAAGTTAACACCCCGAGCAAATCAAACGGACTATACAGAAGCTAGAAGCACGGTCTCGGTTCCTGGAGAAAAGGCCGGCCATCGAAAGGCCAAACCCTGACGCCCGCCATCTAGAAGAGGAGTTCGAAGCCGAGGCTCGCGAGGAAGCTACCCGAGCAACGCTCCAAAAGAAACAGACGGTCAGTCTCAACCGCGCCGCGATGAGACCCAGGACAGTCGTCGTAACCGACCCCGGCCTCGCAAAACGCTTGGAGGAGGTAGAACGGAGGTTGGCCGAACAGGATAACGATCCCAAGAGGAGATCTGCTCTCGTCGAGCCGCTCAGTTTGAGGATCGAGCAAGCCCGGTCACAGCCCGACATCGCCCCGTTGCTGACTTTCATCTACGACGGAGCTTCCGACCCCGACGTCCACCTAAACAAATACAACATATACATGGTTGACCGAGGTGCGACGGAAGCAACCAAGTGCCGTCTTTTCCCCTTGACCCTCGGCGACATAGCTCATCGCTGGTACACGATGATGCAACCCAAGGGTCGGCAATCGACGATGGAGCTCGAGTTCAGGATAGAATGATGGGAAAACATCGAAACGAGAGTCGGGCGTGCGTCGATACAAAGACGAGGAGTCCGGTCGAACTTTTGGCGTGGTGTCGGACGACACCAATGCCTGTCGGACGACAGCTTCAGGAAAGGTACGGAGTCGCAGCTGGATAAAACTTCGTTCGAAGGAAAATCCGTCTGGCGAAGGCCAAGTGTCGGACGACACGATTTCCCGTCGGACGACAAGGTGGATGTCGGGCGACACCATATACCTGTCGGCCGACATCTTCACAGGCGGGTCAGCGACGGCGAATTTTAGGGTTTTTCAATGTTTTAGTTATTTATTTCCTTTTTCTACATTGTTTTTAGTTTGCCTATATAAAGGCTATGCTTTCATTATTTTAAGGACATATTACTTTTGATGAATAAAAATTATGTTTCGTGAGTTTTAATAAAATCTCTCTCGGGTTCGAATTCTATCCCGATTATCCAAAAGAATTCAACCGACGAATCAACGAGCCAGTCAAATCTCGTTTGTGTGTCTTCATCATCTCCGAATTATTGATTCAACGTCTCGTTGGGGTTTAGGGCTTCGAACCTAAATCATTTCGTGGGTTAGGATCAAGGGTTTTGGGACTTCCGCAAGGTATCCTAATTATCGTTTTCCTGCGTTCATCTTCTATCTTTCTATCCCGACGAGGTACGTATCATTTGGTATCAGAGCCCAGGTTCGGGTTCAAATTTATACGTAACCTCGTTTCGTTTTTCTTTCTTTCTTTCGTGTTCTTCTTTATTTTTCGTTTCTTTTTCTTTCTTCTTCTTTGTTTAAAAAAAAAAAATTTTTTTATTTTATTTTTGAATTTACTGTTCATCGTGAACAGTTACTGTTCATCGTGAACAGTTACTGTTTAAAAAAAAAAAAATTATTTTGTCCTCGATTATTCTTTTTATTGTTGTTCATTGTTCGTTCAACAATTTAGAGTTATTCTTAGTTTCGTGGATTTTGTTGGAGTTGAATTCGATCGGTAGATTGGGAAAGTTCGATTCTTTTAGAGAGAAACACGAGCGTTGAGTGACCTCCTATATCGAGTGATACACGAGAGTGGTGAGGAATTGTCCATTGTGTTTCTAACAATTTTGCAGGACAACTGACATGGATCATACCCAAGCTAAGCTCATCATGGAGAAGGCGATGGCACGGTTCGAAGGGATGCTTAAATCGAAGATGAAGGGGGTGAATGAGCGACTTACCGCCTTAGAGGAGAGAGCTCGTCATGATGAAGTCTGGAATCGAAGAGGTGGCAACGGATACCGAGAAGTTCAAAGTGGCTATCATCGAGCCCGTGAGCTTAGTCGGGAGCGTCGTGATGAGAGGAGGTCCAGAGCTGAACGTTGGGACTTCCGCCGAGCCCGTGATCTTAGTCGGGAGCGTCGTGATGAGAGGAGGGCCAGAGCTGAGCGTTGGGACGAGTGTTGGAGAAATATTGAGCGTAAGTTAGAGGCATGGGTACAATCGCCAATGAAGCCTGAGAAAGTGGCGACTGATGACGACGGCGAGGAACCAGAACCGAAGGCCTTGGTAGGGCCCGAAGAAGAGTCGGTCTTGGTGTATTCCGAGGAGGATTTGACTTTGGAGGAGTCCGTAGGAGAGTGCGACGAACCAACACCATCGGTTGCCATGGCCTCTAATATCGAGGAGTCGGTGGGGTCCGATATCGAGGAGGGTTCGGTGGATTTTGATGTCGCGGAGGTTTCGGTAGAGTCCAAGGAGGAGGAATTGATGAAATCCGAGGACCTTCCGCAATTGGAGTTACCCAGGGTGGAACAAGCAACGAAAGAGGGACAAGCAAAGTCTGTGGTGTTGTGCGAGGAGGCGAAGTGCGACACTAACGTTTTATTGTCTCTACACCCTTTTATTCATTGTGCTTTTCAGGAATTTCATGATGACTTCCCTGAAGAAAGATCTCTTAGTTTTCCGCTACATCGAGGGTGTGAGCTGCAGAAGTATGTAGTTCCGAGCTTGTTCGTGAGAGTGGTGTTCGACCCTGGCATCGACGTGGATTTGAGGACAAATCCTCTTGAAGAGGAGGGGAATGATGCAACCCAAGGGTCGGCAATCGACGATGGAGCTCGAGTTCAGGATAGAATGATGGGAAAACATCGAAACGAGAGTCGGGCGTGCGTCGAGACAAAGACGAGGAGTCCGATCGAACTTTTGGCGTGGTGTCGGACGACACCAATGCCTGTCGGACGACAGCTTCAGGAAAGGTACGGAGTCGCAGCTGGATAAAACTTCGTTCAAAGGAAAATCCGTCTGGCAAAGGCCAAGTGTCGGACGACACGATTTCCCGTCGGACGACAAGGTGGATGTCGGGCGACACCATATACCTGTCGGCCGACATCTTCACAGGCGGGTCAGCGACGGCGAATTTTAGGGTTTTTCAATGTTTTAGTTATTTATTTCCTTTTTCTACATTGTTTTTAGTTTGCCTATATAAAGGCTATGCTTTCATTATTTTAAGGACAGATTACTTTTGATGAATAAAAATTATGTTTCGTGAGTTTTAATAAAATCTCTCTCGGGTTCGAATTCTATCCCGATTATCCAAAAGAATTCAACCGACGAATCAACGAGCCAGTCAAATCTCGTTTGTGTGTCTTCATCATCTCCGAATTATTGATTCAACGTCTCGTTGGGGTTTAGGGCTTCGAACCTAAATCATTTCGTGGGTTAGGATCAAGGGTTTTGGGACTTCCGCAAGGTATCCTAATTATCGTTTTCCTGCGTTCATCTTCTATCTTTCTATCCCGACGAGGTACGTATCACACGAGCCTGCCACCAAGGTCGATCGACAGCTTCGAGGAGTTAGGAGACGAGTTCGTTTCTTACTTTGCGTCTAAGGTGAAGTACTCGGAGGGCCGCCAGCGTCTGATGGGGGTCAAGCAAGGAAAGGATGAAACCGACGAGGGTTATATAGATCGAGTGGAGCAGATCGCAAAGCAGAGAGATCGGGTGAGTGACGAAATCCTCGTCCATGCAGTGGTAGGCGGTTTGCGACCGACGTCCGGATTATTCAAGCCAATGATGAAGGAATACCCGAAGTCATACATTGAGTTCCGCAGGAGAGCCGGCGAGGAAATCGCCCAGCAGCGCATATATGACCAGCGGATGAAAGAGCTCGAGCCCGAGAACGAGGAAAAACCCTCTGCAGAGAAGAAATCCGCCAATCCGGCAACCGTTGATTACTGGACAGAGCCGCCTCCAACGGTGAAATACCATGAAAGTGGAAAGAAGAAGCCCAACTACAAACCCTACCAGGGAACCTTCCAAGCACCGAAGAAGGTCGAGATCGTGGATGAGTATCCCGAGGATGGGACGTTCCTGGGGCAAACCCCCACCCGGATCCTCCAAATCTTCTACGAGCGGGACATCAACATCCTCACTCCCCCCCAGGCCATGAGGAGTCGCCCCGACGAGAGAAATCCGCGCAAGTGGTGCTCTTTCCACCAAGAAAACGGGCATAGGACTGATGAATGCCGCGATCTGATCGCTCAACTCCGACAACTCTATGAAGACGGGAGCCTGGACGACCTCCTCCGGGCACCGAAGCGCGGCCGCCCTGCCGCCGGCCGAGGAGGCGCCGGCCGCGGGGGCGGTGGCCGTGGAAGAGGAGGAAGAGGCCGAGGCCGAGGATACCAGGATGATCAGAATCACCGACCCAACCAACAGCAGAGACGCGAGCAAGATCATCCCGGACAAAACCAATTAGTTTTGCCTCCGCCCCCGGCCGCTGTGGCCGAGGATGAGGACCCTCCCATCCGCGGAGGGGCACGTGTCAACATGATTGTGGGTCTGACGCCGATCATCCATAAATCGAAGAGGCAGAAGAAGGAAGAGTTGCGCGAGTTTGAGGGCGTGAACGTGGTGATTCCCCAGGCTGAGTTGGCTATTGCCCGCGGAATTACCATCACTTTCTCCGAGAAGGATAGGGAAGGGATAAGGTACCCCAAGTAAGATGCTTTTGTGGTCACTGCGAGGATCCTCGAGATCGAAGTGGCCAGGATTTTGGTGGACAACGGGGCCCATTGCAACCTCATCTTCAAGTCAGCATTGGACCAGCTCGGTGACCTTTCCAGCAATGTCCGGCCATATGATGGAGTCTTGAAAGGATTCGGGGATGTGGTGGTGCGCCCCCGCGGACGTATAAGGATGGTTGTGGAGCTGAAGGATTGGCAGGATCCGAGTATAAACATGACTCGAATGTTGAACTTTGTTATCATTGATGCTGATAATATCTATAACGCTTTTTTCGGGAGGCCGTTCCTCGATGCCTTCGAGGCCGTGGCGTCCTCCCACTACTATTGTATTAAGTTCCCCACCCTAAGTGGTGCGGTCGGCACCCTTCGGGGTAACCAATGGCGAGAAAGTGTTTTAATTACCTTCCGTGTTCTGATACTAACGTATACCCAAATAATGTTGATACCGACACTGGGGCATTTGGGGACGTCGGCCCCCAAATGACTTCCCAAGGATCTATCCCGAGAAACGAGGAACCTCGGGAAGAAAAATCCGAGGAGATTATGATCGAAGTCAGAGAAATCGACCCCACGGATGAGATGAATGTGGATGATCAAGATTATCTGACCGTTCTGTGGGATGAAGGTAACCCCGGGAATTCAAACACTTTTGAAGCAGGACCTAGCAGAAATTGGGAATCCGAGGTGACAATTCCCGACCTCGAAACGCAATTCCTACACATACTCATCGACGAGGTGCCTGACGCCCGGAGTGTCGAATCCATACCGAGCATACAAACCGTAGAATCTGAGGACCTCGATCCACGAATCGGATTCGAACCGAGCGACATACCTGACCCGCGGGGACCGTCGATGTGTACAGCAGTGGATGAGGTTGAGAAAGTGAGCCTGGATCCGAACAGACCAGAGTTAGAAGTTTTTATAGGGAAAAAGATCCCCGAGCGGCTGAGGAACGAGCTGGTCGATTTCCTAAGCCAAAATACTGACGCTTTCACGTGGTCTCATAAAGATATGGTCGGAATCGATCCTAAGCATGCCTTCCACCATCTGAAGATCGACCCGGGGAAGAAACCCATCGCCCAGAAGAGAAGGAAGATGGGACCCGAGAAATATGCAGCTTTGGCAGTGGAGGTTAAGAAACTAGTCGATAACGATCTTGTGCGGGAGGCCGAGGAGGAGCTTCAGTGGATCGCAAATGTTGTGCTCGTAAAAAAGGCTAACGACGCTTGGCGTCTCTGCATCGATTTTACTGATTTAAATAAAGCCTGCCCGAAAGACCATTTCCCTCTACCCCATATCGACCATCTGGTCGACAGCGTTGTCGGGCACGCCATCTTTTCTAACTGTGATTGTTTCGCAGGTTACCATCAGATACCCATGGCCGATGAAGACATAGAACACACTTCGTTTTATTCTGACAAGGGAGTGCTGTGTTGGAAGAGGATGCTTTTTGGTCTAAAGAACGCTGGGGCCACCTACCAAAGGCTGGTGAACAAAATGTTCGCCGATCAGATCGGGGACACTATGGAAGTATATGTGGACGATATAATCATAAAGATTAAATCCGAGGAGGATCACGTTAAAGATTTGAAGGTCGCTTTCGAAATCTTGAAATTCTACAACATGAAACTCAACCCTAAGAAGTGCCACTTCGGGGTCTATGCCACCAAATTCCTCGGGCATATCGTCAGTCATAGAGGCATCGAGGTGAACCCGGAAAAAATCAAGGCCATCCGGGATTTGAGGGAACCCCGAAATCTAAAAGATGTGCAAAAATTGACAGGATGCCTGGCCGCTCTCAGTCGCTTCATTCCTTGGCTCGGAGACAAGATCCGCCCATTCTTTAAATCGGATTAAGGACCAAAAATTCAAATGGGGAAAAGAAAGTTAGGAGGCTTTGTTGCGTCTGAAGGAGAACCTCGGAAATCCCGCCATTCTTTCTAAACCAGTCACCGGGGAGAAGCTATTCCTCTACCTGGGCGCATCCGAGCATGCCATGAGTTCAGTTCTCGTCCGGGCAGACGGACAAATGCACAAACCTATCTACTTCGTCAGCCAAGTCCTTCATGACGCCGAGACGCGATACACACCTCTGGAAAAACTGGCTTACGCCCTCGTGATGAGCGTGCGGAAGTTGAGATCTTATTTTTTTGACCACCCGGTGGAAGTTCTAACGACCATGCCATTGCGACAGGTATTGCAGAGACCAGACACAAATGGCCGATTACTGAAGTGGAGTCTGGAGGTAGGGCAATACGATATTACCTACGCCCCCCGAACGACGATCAAAGGACAGGCTTTGGCAGATTTCATAGTGGAGCTAACTTTCCCTGAATCCACCCCGTCCTTTTCGGTCCCGCCATGGAAGTTATACGTGGACGGGTCTTCGAATTCCTCCCATGCCGGGGCTGGAATAGTGTTGGTCGGACTGGACGGACAATAATTTGCGCACGCGGTAAAATTCGAGTTCGAGGCGACAAATAACGAGGCAGAGTATGAAGCGCTGATCGCCGGGCTGAACCTCGCTCTAGCGGTCGGTGCCGAACATTTACAGATCTTTATGGACTCACTTTTGGTGGTAAACCAGATCAAAGGAAGTTACGTGACTCGATGCGATCGAATGACGAAATATTACGAGCACGTGGTTTCCCTATGTGAGAAGATACCAAGGGCATTTATCGAACAGATTCCAAGAGAACTAAATTCCCAGGCAGACGCTTTATCCAAGTTAGCCTCCTCGGAGGGCACGGCTGATATGACAAACGTGATGCTAACTTGCCAGAATCGGTCCGCCATCTAGCCAGAGGAGGAGATGATTACCCTCGTGGATCGTGGCGAGACATGGATGGACACAATCAGATCCTACTTGGTGGATGGAATCCTGCCCCCGGACAGGATTGAGGCCAAACAACTTAGGATTCGGGTGGCCAGATTCACTATGATTGGAGAAACCCTCTATCGAAGAAGCCTATATCTACCCTTACTCAAATGCATCACCCCGCAGGAGGGAAACAGGGTATTCGGCGAGATCCACGATGGCGTGTGCGGAAACCATGCGGGAGGGCAGTCTCTGGCCCACAAAACAGTCCGGCAGGGATACTATTGGCCCACTCTGAGGAGAGACGCTATCAACTACGCCCGGAAATGTCATCGCTGCCAGGTAACGGCACCGATCATCCGAACTGCACCCGAATACCTGAATTCCATTTACAGTCCTTGGCCTTTCGCATCATGGGGGATTGATCTAATCGGACCTTTGCCTACCGGGCCGGGTGGAGTGAAGTATGCGGTCGTGGCCGTGGATTACTTCACCAAGTGGGCTGAAGCTGAACCGTTGAAGGTTATCGACCAGAAAGCAATCATCAAATTCATCTGGAAAAGCATCATATGCCGGTTCGGAATTCCTCATACCATCACCTCGGATAACGGGAAACAATTCGATGGGCAGGACATCATGAATTTTTTCGACAAATGGAAAATCAAGAAGGCTTTCTCCACCCCCTATCACCCCCAAACCAACGGGCAGGTAGAGGCCGTTAATAAAATTCTGAAGCACACTATCAAGGCTAGACTAGAGAAACGGCAAGGGCGGTGGGCAGCCGAATTACCTGACGTCCTATGGTCATATAGGACAACTAGCAAGGCTGCCACCGGGGAGACCCCTTTCGCTTTAGCATTCGGAGTTAAAGCAGTGATACCTTCCGAGGTGGAAGTCCCCAGTCATCGGACTTCGCAGGAGTTGAATGAAAACAACGACAAAGCCTTGCGCCTGGAGTTGGATTTCCTAGAAGAGCGGAGGCTAAATTCGGTTTTCCAGAACGCAGCGGCAAAACAAAGAGCAGAGCGTTTCTATAACTCCAAGGCTAAGGTCAGAAAATTTCAAATCGGTGATCTGGTTTTGAAGCGTGTGCTCGGACCCAACACTGGGGCATTGGGCCCAAACTGGGAGGGCCCAATGCGAATAAGGAGGCACGTGGAGAAGGGGTCGTATGAGCTGGAGCATCTCGACGGGGTGGCCGATCAATATTACTGGAATGCACTTCACTTAAAAAAGTACCATCAGTGATGTTTTGTACCCGGATGGTTTACTTATGTCGAAATAAAGTTTCTTTTTCCTCACCGATGGAAGATCAAAAATAAGACCGAGGACCGGACAAGTCCCATCCTCGGCCATGACTCCTTGATACGTCGAGGAGCATGAATATTTTTACCGGGGATGAGTCCGCTCACCCCGAGCCTGAGATGAGCCGGGTGACACATCGCCCGGCCGATCGAACAGGAAAGATCAAAAATAAGACCGAGGACCGGACAAGTCCCATCCTCGGCCATGGCTCCTTGATACGTCGAGGAGCATGAATATTTTTACCGGGGATGAGTCCGCTCACCCCCGAGCGAACTCCGCACTCGAACAAATTTCTTTAAACACGTTGAATAAACAACACGTTTTTTTTTTATTATTAAGAAATTTTCAAAATTCCACGACCGTGCAAACGCAGCAATAGCCAAAACAACAAAGAAGGCAAGAATGATAGATGAAACATCAGAGAAGGGGACGCCCCCATCGATCATGGGTCGGCCGAGGAGGCCACGGACTAGTTCTAGACCCACGGGTCCCGCGTTGGGGGGACCAAAGGCGATCCCCGACCGGACGCACCATCGAGTTATGATCGCGGTCGAAAACGTCAATTAAAAGGCCTTCGTCGTCGGCCCAAGTAACCTGGACTATCCAGCCTTCCTGCATCCCAAACCCGCCGACAAGCCGCTCCCATTCTATCCCAGAAATGGCAACTTGGTTCCGAAAACGAGTAAGGGAAATTCGCCACTCGCGGCCCAAAGGGTCTTGCATGAAATCCCGTCCACCACCCTGTCACTGATCGGGCGCAAGAAGGCCGCGGGGATGGGAAACACCTCCCTGTGCCAGGAGCCATTGAACGCGCGCTCGAACGAATGCGAGTTATACGTGAACTCAATTCGGGCCGACATCACTATCAAAAAACCGATTTTATATTTGTGTTTGCAGGCAATACGAAAACGAAAAGAGCCCATTTATAAAAGCCTACTCCTCACAGATCGAAGAGCAGTAAATACGGTCTATTGACCATATTAAAAGCGTTTGGCGTTTTCAAAGCAAAAAATTTATTAGCATTTGAATAAATGACAACAGTCAAACCCCGTAAGAGGCGCTTATTTAAAGCTGAAGTGGCAAAGCCCGGTGCACATCAATCCAAATATGGAAGCCCGAGGGAATCAGCCACTCCGCGCGCACGGGCCTGTTTGGGGAATGACACGTTGAGACGCTCCAGGTCAAAGAGGCTGACTCGGAACCCGAACCCAGGTTTCTATATCAGCCACGCCTCCCACCCCGCCTGGATGCCTGCGTGCTGAACGAAGTCGACCCATCCCGGGCCCCCGAAAGCCACCTGCCGCCGGAGTTTGGTTTTTGACGCAGCCCAGGCTTGCTCGTTGGAGTCATGAAATGGGATCTCCTCGCCTAGGAACTTTTCCAAGGGTTGCAGGAACGCATTGGGAAGCGGAAAGTTATTGCGATGCCATTTGCCGTCAAATCTCTGACGCAGTCGGCGCCAGCCATCGGAATGGACGACGACGTCATAATAGCCGTCCGCATACTCCGGCACGTCCTGGACAACCTGTTTCCCTTTATTTGGGCCTCTTTTTTGGCTCGAACTCATTTCTTTCTTTTGTTCTTTTCTTTCCTGAAAACAATCAAGCCCTATTTATAGGAGCTTGGGGTAGAGATTCTCCCGCCCAAAAAATCTCGTCTTTTGGCGGAAAACCCGCCTCCAAGGGAAAAATCAAATACTTTTGGCGGCAAGATTCCCCGCCAAAGGAAAAATTCCAAAACACAGAACCAAAAAAGAAAGCGGGCAGACCGAATAAGACAAAGTAGAAACATGATATTTAGCAATCCAAAAAGTTAAAGCCCAAAGACAACACAAAGTGATATCCTAGGAGGACATGGTAAAACATTGTTTGAAGTCCCAAACGGGCCAAAAATCACACAACTAAAATAAAAGAGAGTCCGACCAGAGCAGAGCCGAAAATCATCAGCTATCCTGAGTGGGGGTTTCCCCGTCACCGACCAGGGAGTTCGCGAAGTTCTCATCCGATTCATCCTCGTTTTCACCCGCTTCATCCTCGTCAGTCTCCAAGTCTTAACGGGTGAACAGTTGATTTTTGTTCGGCCAGCAAGAAAGGTCTATTTTGTGCTCGGCCTCCAAGTCCAATATAGACAATTTCATACTTAGGTGGAGAACGTTCGTGGAAGCATAAGTCTGGATGACAGACATCAAAGCATCCACGGGCTGACCGGCCTTGAGCAAACCTCGGACACCATCGAAGAATGCGCAGTAATAGGAGTAGTTGCTGAACTCTTTTAGATCCTCACAGGGGTCGGCAAGCCGAGCAACTTCATCCTCTCACATCTTTTTCAAATCTTCAGCGACTTGTCCCATGTCGAGGCGTTCTTGGGCTATTGAAGCCATCATTTCCTTAAGTTGCAAATTGGCCGCCCCCACAGCTTCCCGGGCCTGCTTCTCGGCCTCTACAGTACGGTTTGCCATCTCGGCCACCTGACTAGACAACTTGGCCACATCGACATCATGCCTGTACATCGAAGTTTCACACTCCTTCAACACTCTCTTATACTCCTCGACCTCCTTCAACAGTTTCTCATGCTCGTCCGCAAGCGACTCCCGAGCAGCAAGTTTTTTCTTTAAATCTCCCACCTCGTGCTGGAAATCGATATCCCGGATTACCAAAAATTGCGGAAACCGATAATCCGATCGAAATCCCGTCGCCGGAAACACGCGAACCACCTCACGTCGACGGAGCTCGACTCGAGCATCACCGCCGCCGGATAAAAGCCCGCGGCTAGAAAACCCTAGCCGAGCCCCCGCCGCGATCGCACCTCGCGATCGCCGGGGCTGCCCAGCGGCCCCTGGTGGTGAGTCCGGCGACTCACCACCACCGCCGGAGGAGGGCGGTCAGCCTCCAGCTGACCCGCCGCGGCTCCCAGCCGCGACTTTCCCCGCGATCGACCTCGCGGTCGATCGCATGCCCCGGCTCCAGCCGGGTCTCCTCCCGTGCGCCGTCGCCGGCCGAGGGTGGCCAGGGGGTTCACCTGCCGTGGCACCAGCCCACGGCGAACCCCCAGCGATCGACCAAGTCGATCGCATGCCCCGGCGAGAGCCGGGGCTTCCCCTCGTCCGCGCGCTGGGCGGTCGAACCCTAGGGTTTCGACCGCCCCCTTCGATCTTCGCCGGGGATCTCGAATCCCCGTCCGCGATGATCGTACGTTACCCGGATCGTATGTTCATGTATATATCACTATTAATATCACATAAAATCATAGAGGGGGTTTACGATTTTATACCTCGATTCGTTGTGCGGAGAAACGAAATCAAAACGTTGAAGACCTTCGAATCTTCCTACGTATTCCTTGCACTCCGTTCGAACGTCGTGTGGGCGACGAGCTATCGAACTCCTATGGATCTCCTTCAACTCTCAAGCAATATCAAGTATGATATTCTTGTCTTACGATGTGTGTTAATTATGAAGGCCATGTAGTGCTTTTATAGGCTACGTAGGGGATCAAAAGGAGGTGGAATATTGGGCTTCCAATATTGATGATTAAATTGAGCTCAAGCCCAAGTCTATTAATCCTTATCAATATTAATTAATTTATTTTTCACTATATAAATTAATTGCACTCCCAATATTAAACCATATTATATCAAATAATATTTCTCCGGTAGTATTATTTATTCCGTGTATTTAAGATTTAAATATCCATGAATAAATTTATTTATTGCTCAATAAATTATATTCATCTCTTATATCCGAGAATAGTACCATTCAACCTTAATTATTGTGCGGAACGAATCCACTCATGAGGTTTACACAATAATTCCTTATGAACTCATCTCGGGGATATTATCAACCCTTACGGGATACACTTTCCCGTCAAGTATTCACGGCATGCCATATATAAAATATAGCGACCCAATTTTACCGGTAATTAACCCAATAATTAAATCGGTTAATTCCTTTGGAAAATCAAAGTCACTTATATTAAATATACACACCCACAATAATATCGGGGATTAAGAATAAAATACTTTGAGACTTAAATCAATTATCAAAGGTAATCCTAATTGATAAATCTCAAGCGATCCGCCCAATACACCAAGTGTACAAGTGTGATAAAATAATTAAGACTAATTATTTTCTCTCTCACACAACGACTATACCGATGGATTGGTCCGTGTCCATCTAGGTCGTGAGCAACCGTTCGATTAAATACGAGTAACCGATAGTATGATCTTCTGTGTGACGTCGCACACCATTCTAACTACAACGTATAGAATCCAGGACTATATTTTGCATATATTTAATTAATAATAATTAAATGCAAACAATTGTTTATTAATTAAATAGATTAAATGCTATGACCGGGAGTTTACCAATACTTAAATCTAGACATTAAGTACACAACTCCAACACCTCGGTCTATAGAGATAACTTCAAGCCGACTTCGAGCTCATACTTACTTTGGAGCTCAGAGAGGCGCCTTCGGAGGCTCTCCTCCTCGTTTGATTGAGCGGAAGGAGCGGCGACACCTTTTCCTTTCCGATCCTATAAGAGACGACCGAGCTGGTTGACCATCACCGGGATCCGAGCAGCCTGAACCTTGAGCATATCTAGCATGTGGCTGGGCTCCGAGGTATAACTTTCCATCCGGTGAGACCAAGCCCCCAGGATGTTGTCAACAGCTTCCTGGACATGCATGGGGATCACGTCATCCTCGTAAGGTGGTCGGGCAGCTTTCAGGTAAGCAGCAACAATGGGGATCTCCGAGTCCGCCTCATGTATGCTGCACAAGGAAAAGAGGACTCAGAGGAGGAAAGCCGAGCGGCAAATACGAAAACGATAACGAGAAAAATTACAAGTAGAATTACATTTGAACCTTCCCCGTTTCAACGCCAAAGAGAGGCTCACTCAAGCTCACCTCGCTCGAGCTCTTTTCTTCCACGGGACGGGGACCTTTCGTCCTCCGAGGACGGACGATCCGGGTTTTCAGGACAACATCCGTGATGGGCGCACTGAACTCCACCTTTTGGTCGTCCAGAGTCAAGACCTCCTCGCTGCGCGGCCTTTTCTCTCCAACGACCTCCCCCTCCGGTATTCCCTCTGAACCCTCAGGAAAGATTAGGTTCTCCTCCAAATTCTCGGGGGGAATCTGGTTCAGGGGTAGCGGGGAGGGAAACACCAAAGGAGGAGCGCTCGAGGGCGGAGCCAAAGCCACTGTCACCTCACTCTGCTTTCCCCGGGCCGAACTTTTCTGTTTCTTGGCGCCCGACGTGAGTTTGGCCATTTTCTCTCTTTCCCTTTTCGCCTTGTCCCGAGGATTCTCCATGTCAGGATATTTGGAGGGACGCACAACCCGAGGATAGCGATGAGCTGAAAGTAAATAGAAATCAGAGTTAGAAAGCATCATAAGTATATAACGAGGAACGTAATCGTCGGAGAACTCACGCGGATAAATACTCTCTACATCACGGGGAATCGTAATGAAAGGAGCCCGAATCCGCCTAGCCTCTGTCAACCAGAGTTTATATTTACATTCATCACCAGGGAGAGATTTTATCCTCTCCCAAATCGTTAGGAAATCCCATCCCAACTTATCTTCGGCCGGAGCTTTGAAGACTAGAAGGACAGGCAGACAAAAACAGGAAGCGCGAGGTGGGCTAAACCCTACTTAAAAGATTAAAGAGAGAAATCTATATAAGGACCGAGGAGACTAACGATTCGCTGTCAGTCGATACTCTGCATCGATATGGAAGTCTTTCGAGTTCCACTCCCCCGCTACAAAGAACCACTTCTCGGTCCATTCCGCTTGCTTGCTCGGTAATTCCTTTATAATTTGGTGCCGCTGCTTCAAATAGTAATCCCCGCCACTAGTAGCGCTCATATAGAGGAGGTAGATAAGCTCAAAACCTGTCGGCCCCCGGTACAGCCCATAAAATCCGAACATAATACAATAGACATAAATCATCACCCAGCCGTTCGTGGTTATTTGCATAGAAGCTACCTCCTGCAAATAAAGAAAATGCGCCACCGAGGAGTGTAATGGAAACAGAGCCCACTCTCCATCATCGAATAATTTACATCCACCATGCCCGAAGGGGGGGAATCCGCAAACTTGTCCTCGTTAGGAGCGTACAAGTGAACGTCGTTCGGGATACACCATTTCTCCCTCATCTGTTGCAATTCCTCCTCGTCTACCGTGCTCTTACGCCAACTCGCATCGAAGGACGTGTTGCGGCGCTCCTTGACGGCGTGAAATCGTTTCCGCGGAACAAATTTGTAAGGCCGCTCTTTAAAGTACCGGGTATAATCAAAAGAGGAAGGAGGACCCCTCGAATCGGCGAGAATCTCGCAGAGACGACAGTAGGCTTTGTCAGCCTGCCCACCTAACATATCCTTCTCCTCCTCCTCGATCAGGGGAAATTTAGATAATGTCCATTTCACAGTGGACGACGATTCAGGAATAGTTTCCAGGCCCCGCGGAAGGGAAACTAAGCCAGAGGACCCAGCGTCGCATGACGGACCCGGGGACTGAGATGGGGGAAATTGTTCGTTACTCATTCCCGATTAAGTAGGAGGGGAAAAGGTTTGGGAATCTTAACATAAGAGTTCTATATCCCCCAAAATCCTATCGACGGAGCTTAAACCAGAGTCGCCGCCGGAAATTGAAAAGCCTAAACGATTTCTCAAGAAGAAACCCCCGTCAGGGGACCGAATCACAGTATAGAAAACAAAAACGGAAAAGCGGAGGTCCGCGTACCTGAGGAACGAAGAGATGCAAGGAATTCGTCGGACGATTTTCAGGCTGCCGTAATTTCTTCTCTTCTTGTTCGCTTCAGTTTCCCTCTCTGATGAATTGCTTCGTGAAAAGTGAGTTATGAGAAGGTTTCTCAAGAGTTTATATACGTAGAATACAAAGGGGCGGGGGCGTGCGTTTTTTAAATTCGAAAAAGCGTACCCTATTTAATTTGAAAGGACACGTGGGGGCCCAGGAGTCCCATCGAACCTTTTATCAATGATGGCGGCGGGAAAGTCACCCAAAGAACAACAGACGATCTAAAAATAGTTTTCATCTCAGTCGAGAGAGGCCTGCTCGTCCACGGCCGATCACGCCTCTCCCGAGGGGCATTTGTTATACCACTATTTTTATTTGTCCAGGTAGCAGTTCAGAGGTGCCTATGTGCTGAGAGTACGCGATTTGTTGTCCCACCGCGGGGGTCCGAGGAGCGAGATTTCGCCGAAGTGCCGAGGATCCCCCACTGAGTAGGTTAACCATCACCTGCCGAGGAGGCCACAAATACACGGGGAGTTAAAGCATCAACCCCCGAGAGCGACAGGTCCCATGGATCATCGGGGACGAAAAAAGCAAGTGTGAGCCGTGAAGCTAATCCGAGCTGAGCAAGGATCAATCAACTGAGTCGGGAGTCTTCTCCTTCACCATATTGGACTGCTCGTCTGGAAAGGCGGCGGAAATTTGGGCTGACTCACGTGCAAGGCCCATGTAGTAGGATTGATAGGCCCATTAGGTCAAAAAGGGGAAACCCTAATTGTAACTCTATAAATACCCTGAGATCCATACCAAAAAAGGCAGATCTTCAGCCCCAAAAAATAGAGATATTTCCTTTTTCAGCTCTAGCTTTTATTTCCATTTTTAAAAGAACAATTTATTGTTGGCTCAATCCTCAAAAACTTTCTTGAGTTTACGGGAGAGAAAAGACAAACCCTGCCCGGTTTTTTCCGCCCGTTACCACCATCAAACACAATAATAATTCCTAGTTCACACAAAACTCACTTATGATGATCTCATTGCTTTAGAAACACAAAGAGTAATATAACCTAGAATTCACAATCATCTATTTTTCATTTAGTTGAATCGCAACCAGAATGAAGGGAGGAGGGAATCCAGAGGAAATCGGGTACAATTGTCCAATTTAAATGTGTCGACGAAGTGGTGAGGATTCGATCGACACACGGTCTGGTGACCTTTGTCACGTTCTCTACGGTGTTCTATGTGTTTCTGCATCCGCGTACGGTTCCCAGAGAATTTCAAAATACTCCTTTGTTAGGACGGTTCCTAAACAATTTTCCAGAATGTGCGTATCATCATCATCATGAACAACCATATAATCGTGAAGACATGAACAATGATAAACCATAACGAATGTTGATTAAATGCAAAATGTGGAGAACTTAAGGAGGTCGAACAATTATTCAGTAACTAAATTATCTAGAGTCTGTATAATTATACAAATACTTCTTACAAATTCTTGAAATTTTAAAAACTAAATGGGGTTTGTATAATCGAATGACCTAGTTTTTAAAATTTTCATGAAATTATCAAAAAGAAATTACCTAGAGTTATTAGACAAATCGCGCAGCGACGTTGATTCGATTTCACCGGTGTCGTTCTGAAGGTCACCGGCGCACCGGCGTAGTTCCGGTTAGGTTTCACCGTCAACGTTGTTCAGCCGCAAAGGAGATTAGGTTTCACTGTCGACGTCGCTCGTATTGAAGCTTGGAGGCAGAGAGTAAGATCAATCTGAGCCGGAGCGAGCGTGTGGAGAATAGCTGCGGTTTGACGGTGAGCGCCGGAGTGCGGTGGAAACGGTGGAACGGTGGAACGAGCGAAGAGAAGTGTTTCTGAAAGACTGTTTGAGGCGGTGTAATCGTGAAAGACAAGTATGAAATATTCGATGACGTAAGCAATGTTAGTGGGCTGGATTTGAATTGGATTTATTTTTATATTGTGGGATGGAGCAAGATGCCCATCTTGCTCTTATGGTGTAAGATATAATGTCTCATAATTGATGTTGTTTTCTGAGAGCCAATTTTTTTACTTTCACTATATATTTACTAATTTTTTATTTTACTATATATTTTAATTTTGTATAGACGTTTGCACAACTGTTTTTTCTTCATTATATATTTTGCTATTCAACTTCAAAACCAATTGATGGATCTATAAAAATTTCAATAAGAACTTCTTGATAACTTCTTTTGAGGCAATGCTTCCCATCCTATAGTCTTTTGTTATTTAAGTTGAAGATGATATTCCTAGATTTATTTATAAAAAAGAGTCATTCACAATTTAGAAATAATGATTTACATAAATATTTGGGATAATTGTACTTTAGTATCTGAACTATAGTCACTTTTGTACTTTGGTTACTCAACTTGCATTTGTACACGCCGATAGCTGAACTTTAATAAATTTGCACTTTCATGCAAAATCGGGCAAAATAATAAATTTGCACTTTCATGCAAAATCGGGCAGAATCCGACGACACATGACTTATAATGGCATTTTATTTATTATACATTAATTATATAAATGTGTAATTACACAAATACCCTCATATTCTTTCCCTTTATATCTTCATCTTCATCCATCAATTAAATTCAATAATTGCAGAAAAATAAAAAAATAAATAATTACAATTGGGGTCCGCGGATTTCAGCCACTTGCCGCTGTAGATGATGGAGAAGCGCTTGCTCATGCCTCTCCACGTCGAGGATTTGGGCACGAGGAGGCGGTTCACGCCTTGTTTCATCATCTCCAGGGCAGGATTTGGGCACGAGGAGGCGCTTCACGCCTTATTTCATCATCTCCAGGGCTTATATTAATCTTGACAAAAACAATCCGAATATCATGAGAATAAAAAAAATTAATAAATTATATAACCACCAATTGGGGATTATAATTTATCTAAGCACACAAAGAGCATGAATTAGGGCAGATAGAATCGGAGCAACCTTGTGCCGGGATCGACGACCTTGAGGGTGGCGCTATTGGGGACAACAACATCGGAAACGGATGTATTCAAGGCTTTATCCTAATCGGCCAAACACTCCTATCTGGACATAAACACCATGATATCGAGCGCGTTCAGGATTTCGACGAACCTCTGCTGGAGGATCTCGGCGTTCTCCGCTGCGGACGCACTATTTCGCAACACCGGAATCCATCCACCGGATGTATCGTCCGAATCGCGGCTGCCACCGTCTCCGTCTCGGAAAACTCAGAAAGCTCGGGCTTCCCCAATGTCAGATCTCCCACCACATGGTACAAAAACAGAGACCAATGGAAAAGGTTCTATTAGAGCGAGTAGAGGAGGATGAGGAGGAGAAGAAATGGGGTATGGGGAAAGCGTGACAAAATTTGAAGTTTTGTATACAAATATATGAAAAATTGAAAATAAGTTTTTGAAGTAATTGAATAATTGTAATTTTTTTTCCTGAAATTAATGAATTTAATTGAGGGATGAAGATGAAGATAGAAAGGGGAAGAGGGTGAGGGTATTTGTGTAATTACACATTTATCTAATCAGTGTATAATAACAAAAATGCCATAAGTCACGTGTCGCCGAATTCCGCCTGATTTTACATTAAAGTGCAAATTCATTAAAGTTCAGCTATCGCGGTGTACAAAATACAAGTTGGGTAATCAAATACAAAAATGACTATAGTTCAGCTACTAAATTACAATTATCCCTAAATATTTTGAATAACAAAGACTATTCTTTGAAATGTTGAGAAATTAAAATCAATATATAGTTGATTATCATACTATATATTTGCATATATTTTAATTTCACTTTCGTAATTTTTTATTTTACTATATATTTTGATTTTTTTAATATATATTTTCTTACAGTTACAATCAACTATGAGTCTGTTTGGGCGAGCTTATTTAAAATAGTTTATAAGATGTTACGTCTTATAAGTTGTTTTAAGAGCTGATAAGCTGTTACGTCTTATTTAATAAATAAGTTGTTAAACCGTTTGGATAAAATAGATATATAAACTTATAAGATGATAATTTGTTTGGCAATTTAAGATCTTATATAAATAAAATTATCAAAAATAAATTGTTATATATGAAAAAAATATTTAAAAATAATTATATTAACTAAATAATAAATTTGGAATTTTTGTATATATATAAAAGGTAATAATTTTAAGGGTATTTTGGTCTTTTATTGTTTAAGCTACAAGAGCTTATAAGCTGTTTAAAAAAAAGTACCTCCCCCTTACTTCTTTTAAACAGCTTATAAGCTGTTAAACAGCTTATTTTTTTAAAAAATTAAGATCTTTTTTTAAATGTTTACCAAACAAATTTTAGGTACTTATAAGCTCCTAAACAACTTATAAGCTGTTTTAAGGAGCTTATAAGCTTAGCCAAACAGACTCTATATAGTTGCGCTTTTACTCCACTATATATTTGCGAATTTTTTTATTTAACTATGAAAATTTCTAACATGCAACATAGTGTACCGTGAGCATTCTACACCAAGTTTTTAGTATAAAAGGGCTAAAAAAAAAATTATGGTCTTTTTCTCTCTTATTTTTAATTTTCTCTCTCTTCCTCTCTCTTCTCATTTTCTCTCTCTTCCTCCTTTTTCTCAATAAAACATTCTTTTAATTTCTAGTTCTATTTTAATGTTAAATTAGTTCGATTATTATGCCATTATTTACAAATTCATGTAAATTTATTATATTAATTGAAATGAATATTCTTAAGTGATAAAATATGATGATTTTAATTTAAATAAATGATGATTACATTATTTTTAGATGATGATTTTAATTTAAATAAATGATGAAGGTTTATTTGTAGATGATGATTTTAGTTTAAATAAACGTGATCATATCATTTTTCATGTTCGTAATTTTAGCTTTGTAAAAATAATTTTCAATGCTTTTTAAAAGATGATTTTATTTTGTATGAATGATGATTTTATTATTTTCAAATGGTGATTCCATTAATAAATAGTGTACTTCAAAATCTATGAATAGTTTTATACTCAAAATAATCAAATATAATAATTATTTTATTAATTTTTGATGATGATTGTAGTTTACGTAAATGAATATTAGATTAAAAAAATATGTAAATAATGATACATGCACCACGATCACACTAAAAAATCTATATATTGTCCATTCAAACTTCACTTGATGGACGTGAATGAATATTTCTCAATATTTGAACATAAATTTAAGGACATAAGAATGCATATTTCTAGACAAACAGATTATAAACCAATCGTAAAAATACAAAATTAAATTTATTTGTTCAAAATACATAAATACAAAATTTTTAAAAAATAAGAGGGTTATGAATCATAAACCTTCCTTCAATCGTTGGTTGTTTAGATTCACCTCATCCAAACGAGCGGGTACGGACAACCTTTCATTTCAATCAACAACAATGTGAAATCGCAATCGACCGAGTATTGAGTCTTTCTCACGACTACGTTTGTAGATCGTTTCGTCGGCACCAGAGTTGTCGTTGCGACTTGCAAGACACATACGATCAGATTTGTATCGTTCATCTCCGTACCTTATTCGTCGCACGCGGTCTTCTACAAATCTAAATTCTAAATTGTTGTTTTCATCTTATACTCTTCCTTGTCAACCACGATCTGTAGCCGCTAGAATTAGGTTTAAGACGGTTTAATTGTTTTTGGTTTTTTTTATTTATAATTTAGAGTATTTGATATGGGCTTTGTATTTTATTGTATTTTATTGGGTTGTGTGTATCATAGATCCTAATTCCTACACCTAGTTGTAGGAAAAATTATATCGTACACATAGGTGTACAGTGGGGATGGTACACATAGTTTCTATTATAAAAGGTAAAATAAAAAAAAAAAAATCATTTTTCTCTATTTATTTTCTCTTTCTTCTCTCTCTCTCTTTCTCTACTTTTTTTCCATCTATTTTTTTTTGTTTTTTATTTATTGCCTGTTTTTTATCTTCTTATTATTATAATTATTAGACAAAAATCTAAAAAACTAAATAAATTTATTTGTGTTCTTAATGTCAAAGGAGAATTTGTGTATGTAAAATAAGAAAAATTATCAAATTTGAAATATTTCAAGAACTCTAATTTACGATATTAGATTTGAAAATATACATGTAGTTATTTATGTGAAATATTTGTTTTAAGATAATTCAAATTGAAAAATATTAGGGAAAATCCATTTCAATGCTACAATTTTGTATATTCATATTAAAATTTATTCTAATACATATCAGGCTTCAAGTATCTTAAATGAATATTTTACTTTTGATAGATGATGATGTTATCTTATCTTAATGTGGATTAATTTCATTCAAGTATTTCAAATGAATATTTTACTTTTGATGGATGATGATGTTCTGTTATCATAATGCGGATTAATTTCATAAGTTTTGTCGATCGATATGTGTTATACTCGTAAGTGATATGTGTAATGGTGATTTTAGTTTCAATAAACGAGGATTAATTGTATTATTTTCAGTTGATTATTTCAAATTTGGGAGTATCGATATCAATTATACTCGTAAATTTAATTAATTTTAGCTTTGTGATGATGATTTTCAATGTTATAAACGAGGGTTTCATTATTTTTTAATGATGATTACTTTAACAACGAGTGTATTTCAAAATCTCTATGATGATTATTAATTTTTTTTTTTGGTAAATTTCAATTTCATATAAAAGAAAAAAATAAAAAGTACAAAACAACGCGTAGGGAAAAGCCCTACCGCAAGAATGAGCTAACATGCTAGCTCTCCAAACAATCAATATAATACAAAATGATCTACTACCAAGCAATATGCCACACCCTCTTCAGCGCACGAGTCTGAAGAGAGTCATGAAGTCGTAATGAGATGATCCTCTCCCGGATAATGGAAACAGTATGGGCAGCAACCATCCCAGACGACACCGAACGAGCCTCCTGAATCCGTGTGTTCCTCTCCTGCCAAATAAAGTAAACCAGTGCAGCGAGAAGTCCACGATAAGAGCAAGATATCCAGTGCTTCCCCTGCCACCGACTAGCAGCACGTAAGACAACACTATACCAACTACCACGAGGCCACAGAAAGCCCCTCACCTCCCCTTGTACTCTCTGCAAACAATCATGTGAAAAGGGGCACTCAAAGAAGAGGTGGGTATGCGTCTCAACACTCTCCCCTCCACACAAAACACACGAGTCCTCCCCCCTACCTATCCAGTGCTTATCTCGAGTCGGCAACCGACCTCGTATAGCAAGCCATAGAATGAAGCAATGTCTCGGTATACGCCCTGGTCCCTCCAAAAGGGCGGCCCACGGCACTCGAGGACCCTCAGGGTGGAAGAGAGAATATGCCGAGGCGGAAGTGTATGCCCCGGATCTATGCACTCTCCAGCGCACTGTATCTGTCCTCTGTACAATCCTCGGCAGCTCATACATAATGTCATGGAACTCCTCTACAAAGTCAATCGGCCATCTCCACTCCCCGTTAACAATGACCATACTCAACGACGCAGCCCTAGGGAGTCCAGTAAGCTGCGGTCCCATCGGACACACCTCCTCCAAACGACCAAGTCCATGCCATGGGTCCCTCCAGAGATAAAACTGCGACCCATCCCCAACCTGGAACTGGAATGCCGGTAGAACATCAGGACGTAGCTTTAGGAGCTGTCGCCAACTCCACGAGCACGCGCTAGGCACCTTAGCACTCCAAAAAGAATGTCTCCGCAGTCGATTCTCATGAATCCAACTGACCCAAATCGATTCCGGATCCCGACTCAGAATTGCCCAAATATGTCTAGTCATAAGGGCTCGATTCTGCGCAGTGAGATCTCGAATCCCCAGCCCTCCCTCACTGGCTGGGCGACACACATCGACCCACCGGACCTTGGCATACCCCTGGGTACCCGTGCCATACCAAAGAAACCTCCGTATCCTCTTCTCAATCTCCCGAATAATACCCTTAGGTAGTATGAACATACTAGCCCAGTAGACATGAAGAGTACTATGTACTGAGCGGATCAACTGGAGGCGTCCAGCATAAGATAGGGAACGAGAAGTCCACGAGCCCAGCCTCGCATCAATCCTCTGAATCAAGGGTGCACAAGCCTGCAAACTCAGCTGGGAGGTGATCAAAGGAACACCCAAGTACCTCACCGGTAGAGTACCGACAGGGAAATCGAAAACTGCCTGTAGCTCTGACTCGTCCTCTCGTGCCTGGATGGAGAGGTAAATACTACTCTTGTCTACATTAGCATGTAGACCAGAGTAAAGAGAGAAGAGTTGCATCCCCCGCCTAAGGGTATCAATCGAGACCGGGTCGACATGGCAGGCGAGGAGTAGATCATCTGCAAAGCAAAGCATGTAAGTCTGTGTACGCTCACATCTCCAATGGTACTGGAATCTCGGCTCTTCCTGAATATGCCTCTCTAAGATCCCATGCAAGACCTCCATCACCAAGACAAAAAGAAATGGCGACATAGGGTCCCCCTGTCGCAGTCCCCGGGCACCTCTAAAATATCCCTCAGCCGAACCATTAATGTTCACCGAGTAGGCTGGGGTAGTGAGGCACTCCATGATCCAACCGATAAACACTGGATGGAAACCCATAGTCTCCAATGTCGCCCGAACAAATCCCCACTCAACTGTGTCATAGGCCTTCATAAGATCAACTTTCAGCACACACCTGGCTGGAAGTCTCCTCTGTCCATATCCCTGCAGAATCTCCTGCGCCAAAAGGATATTATCCCCGATGCGTCTGCCAGGGACGAAGGCCGTTTGCGATCTATCAACCAAATATGCCATGCTGGAACTCATACGATTCGATAAAATCTTTGCAATCACCTTGTACAGCACATTGCAGCATGAGATAGGGCGAAAATCTTTAGGGTGCTTCGGGGCAGCAACCTTCGGAATGAGCGAGATAATCGTAGAGTTGACCGCTCGAACAAGCTTCCCGGTACGGAAGAAATCTGAAATAGCTGTGAGGCAATCAGATTTAATAACCGGCCAAGCTTGTTTGAAGAAGGCCGCAGAGTATCCATCTGGGCCCGGTGCCCGATCATCATCGAACGCAAAAAGTATGTTCTGAATCTCTGCCTCAGTCACCGGCCGAACCATATGCTCCGACATCTCATCCGTCAATCGCCTCGTAACGAAAGGTCGTAAATCTCCCACCACAGGATGGTTCGATGTACCCAACAACCCCTGAAAGAACGACACTATCGTACTACTAATCTGGGAAGAGTCATGTACAAGATCCCCGGTAGCCGTCTCAACCTGAAGGATACGCGATCGAGCCCGTCGAACCGCGATACTCTTAAAGAAAAAAGCCGTACATTGATCCCCATCTCGCAGCCATGACGTCTTTGCCCTCTGGCGTAAGTAAGTCTGCTCCGTCTCAACCGCCCGTGCGTACAGGCGACGACATATACCATCTAACACAAGTAATGGCTCAAAGGTGGGATCTGTAGTCAAATATGTCTGGAAAGAGAGCAGAAACTCTCTTGCCCTCGTCACATTCGCCCCAAGATGCCCCTGTCTTCTCCTCATCTGTCTGAATACACCCTTAAGAAGCTTAAGCTTCTTAACTAGAGAATACATAGGCAATCCGTAAATCGGGTAAATAAAATTTTATTAATATGATGATTATTAATTTAGACAAGTTATAATTTTATTTCGTGTAAATAAAATTTTAAAGTATAACTAATTGATGTAGATTTTATATAGATTGAGTATATCGCAAATGAACAAATGTGATGATTATTTTATTACTTTTCAATGATTGCAGTTTGCATAAATGAATATTAGAGTTAAACTATATGTGAATAATATTTTAAACTTCAGGAAAAGAACTATTACACTACAATAACAAAAATACTCAATTTCCCCCCAAAATTAGCGCTTGTGATAAACCATGGAAAATAGCTACTGTATACACCAACAATTACATTAAAAAAACTATCATTCCACAAAATTACAGCTAGTCGCTTTATCCAACAAATCAAACTTCACTTGGTTGGAGTGCATCTTTGTTTGAAGATTACTGATTGTTGTTGCATCCTGTCATATATAAATATTTAATATAATAAATACTATAACATATAAATCAGATCGATCAATCTAAATTTAAAAAGTTCACAAATATCAATACAAATATTTGAAACATAATATCTACTGAAGATTTACTAAGGAGATTTGTTTACACGAGAATAAATATTTATGCAACTAATTGGATCAGTAAGGATGTAAAAGGATTCTTCAGTATAATGATCAATTAATATTATTTTCATATGATATGAATGAATATTGCTCTAATACAATAATTAAAATGAGGTAAATCAACTGAATATTTTTTAAATATGAAAACATATTGATGTGAATGAATATTGCTCAATATTTGAATGTAGATTTACCAACATGTGAATGAAGATTTATTTACAAATATATTCTACAAATTTTCACAAATACATCATCACGATTTTGATCATCAAGATTTTGGTAAGGATTAAGATCTAAAACTTCAAAATTATTATTAAAAGTTTTATATATAGTACCTTTTCGGAATATATGAAATTGGGTTGTCGGACCATCACCGCCGCTGCGACTGCAGAATCGGAAAATCGCAGCAATTTTTGAGGAATACGGCGCAACGTACAATGAAGATTTCATTTTACATATTGGAAAAGATTTGAACAAAAAATATACAAACTAAATCCAGGAATATATTTCAAAAATTTACCTAAAAACACGATCGTCACTGCAAATGTGGTGATTAGGGTTCACGCATCGGAACGGCTGAAAAAAAAAATCTGATTCTAGAATTATTTTTTGGGCTATTAGTATTTATATGATGGACCTTCTCTGATAGGCTTCAATATTTGAATGGGCTGAGTGTACGATGAATGGTACACATGTGTGTAGGATATACCTACTCGTGTTGTAGGATATACGTACTCTTTATATATTTTAATTTGCTTTTATTATATATTTGCGTAATTTTTTATTTCATTATATATTTTAATTTTTCTTCATTATATATTTTGCACGATGGTATTCAACTTCAAAACCAATTTATGGATCCATAAAAATCTAAAGATTAACAAATCAGATAGATATACGTAATGCTTTTGTTTTGGGTCGTTTTGATCGGATATTATTATTATATATTATATGGGCTGGTTTCGAGGGTTTGATATACGACACAAAAACATGTAAATTTATATGTAGAAAGGGCTGAAATGAAATCACACTGAGACTAGGCTTGAATGCCCGAGATTAATATCTCTATTTATTTACTGGTATTCCCAGATATTCTTCCTTGATATTACAGTGGTTTTATCTTTTAGGTAGAGTCCCGGATCGCCCATACCGGTTTTTTCTCCCTTTCTATCGTCTCAATCTAGTCTATTTATAGGAGAATTAAGTATGATCCACCTGTCCATTATCGACGCGTGGTCTCGCATGCATAAGATAGAAACGTCTTCCATTTGTGCACTTCTACCTGGTGTAGGCGTTACCTATATGTTCACAAAGCCAGGTCCCGGAGCTCGGGTATTGTCTTATTACCTTCTTTAACTTAGCTATCTCTCCGCAACGCGCATCACTCACGCGATGGTCTTCGGTGCTGGTTCTCGGCGCCCGATCGCGGTCCTGGGTCTCGAAGCCCTGCCGTCCTGCATGTTCTCGGTCGAGGCCCGTGCCGGGGGCTCGGTCGCGGTCCCGGGTCTCGAAGCTCCGTCGCCCCGCACGCATTCGGTCGTCGTTTCCCGTGGCGGGTGCTCGGCCGCGGTCCTGGGTCTCGGAGCCCCGACGTCCCGCACGTATGGTCGTGGTTGCCCGTTTTGGGTGCTCGGTCCCGGAGCCCCGTCGTCCCGCATGTATGGTCGTGGTTGCCCGTGTCGGGTGCTTGGTCGCGGTCCTCGGTCTCGGAGCCCCGTCGTCCCGCATGTATGGTCGTGGTTGCCCGTGTCGGGTGCTCGGTCGCGGTCCTGGGTCTCGGAGCCCCGGTGGTAAATCCCGGTCTTTGATCTCGCAGCTCTGTCCTCGGTCCCCAGTCCCGCAGCTCTGGCCCCGAGGCGGGAAGATGTCTCCTCCGGGTCTCTTTTTCCAGCGTAGGGCGTACCTGTGCTCCGTGCTGGTTGGATGTATCCTCTTGAACTGACTCCCCGCATGAGTGAGCTGGTAGGTGGGCCCATGGCACGTGTCGATGGAGTTTTTTATGGCTCAACACTGGCCCCCAGAGAAGTCCGTGGAGGAACTCCGCTGATTTCTCTGTAGGTTGAGTTGAATCTGGTCTTTGGTTTGCGCATATGTTGCTTGTTTTCTTTAATGGAATGGTTGGGCGTGATTGAGTGTCTCCTCTTGTTGACGCTTTTGTGTCGGTACTCCATCGCGGATAGGAAATGTATTACCTCGACCGAAGCCTTTGAACTGTTCTAGTCTATTTAGTCTCCGAAGGATGATAGGTCATAGGGTCTTAGAGACATGCTCTGTAGCCGTTGTTTGGCGTCTGTGGATGGTAATGCATGTCTTGACTTGAGAGGTGGAACTGTCGGTCCTATTCCCGGGCCCGGATTCCTGAGGATTCGTCTTGTATCACTATTCTTGGGTTTTGTCGATGATTTTCGATGACCGGTTTTCTCTTTCTTCGTGGCACTCGGGGACCATCCGTCCCATCCGTCGGAGATATCGAACTACTCATAGATCTTTGATATGAAGGGGTGGTTGGGACACAAACATCTTACTCGTACGAGCCCGACGTCTGTGCCCGATGTTCTTATAACTCATTGGCTTGAGGGCACTATGTTTCCCTCGGTGATGAACCAAGGCGGAGTCCGGGACCCGGGTGTAGAACTTTATTGCGGTTTAGGGATATCTCGGTTTTTTAGATTTTTAATAATTTTACCCATCTCGTTTACCACCATTGCGTTTTGAGTTCAGATTAATTTTGACATTTGAGGTTTTTTGATCTTCCCTCGGGCTGATTTGATTATTTAGTCTGCTTTGTAAAATGAGCTCGTTTTGCCTTACCTTCAAAGTAGTGTTGGCTTTGTCTTTGAGGTGTTTCATTTTTATTTCCTCGTTCGGGCGGCGAGTTTTGGTGGCCTGGCTAGTTTAGTTGTCGGGATTTATTCTAGAGAAGTTTGTTTCATTTAGATGTTTGTATCCGTATATGATGTTTCTTTTGTTTGAGGTTGCACCGGTTTAGGCGGTGTCTGTTTTGTTTGAGATTTCACCGATTTAGGCGGTGTCTTTTTTAATTGAGACTGCACCGACTTAGGTGGTGTTTTATTAGTTGAAAATTGCACCGGCTTAGGCGGTTTTTTATTAGTTTGAGACTTGCACTGGCTTAGGCGGTGTCTTATTAGTTTGAAATTACACCGGCTTAAGCGATGTTTTATTAGTTTGAGACTGCACCGGCTTAGGCGGTGTTTTATTAGTTTGAAATTGTACCTGCTTAGGCGGTGTCTTCTCAGTTGGAAATCGCACCGGCTTAGGCGGTGTTTTATTAGTTTGAAATTGTACCGGCTTAGGCGGTGTCTTATTAGTTTGAAATTGCACCGGCTTAGGCGGTGTCTTCTCAGTTGGAAATCGCACCGGTTTAGGCGGTGTTTTATTCGTTTGAAATTGTACCGACTTAGGCGGAGTTTTATTAGTTTGAAATTGCACCGGCTTAGGCGGTGTCTTATTAGTTTGAAATTGCACCGGCTTAGGCGGTGTTTTATTCGTTTGAAATTGTACCGACTTAGGCGGAGTTTTACCGGTTTAGGCGGTGTCTAGTTTATATGATTTTGCGTCGATACGTGACGTCTTTTTATAAGGATATGGTGCTTCAGACTTACAATATTTTTTAGTCGTTAGTTGATATAAAAGATTTCAACTTTTTTCAAATATTTTTTAAATATATATAAAATCGATTGGGTTGTTGGGGTCGTCTCCAAAATGTGTTTGATAGAGGGAAATGGCATCACGTATGTGGTGAGTCAACAAGAAAGTTCATGAGTTCATGCGGGCAAAGGGGTTTTGAGGAGTGATGTTGTTTTTAGATATATTCGAAGGAGAAAACTTTTATTCTGGTGTGAAACATTTTATTGAGATAACGAGCAAAACAAGTATGCTGGTCAGGAGAGGCGTTGGGGGAAGAAAACTCTAACCCTGATATAATCATCTCGCTAAGGCATCCGGCAGAGCAAGTCATGCCGGTCCAGAGAGGCATCGGGGGGGCATAACCACACAACCCGGTATAATCATCTCGCCGAGGTACCCGACAGAGCAAGTCATGCCGGTCCAGAGAGGCATCGGAGGGGCATAACCACACAGCCCGGTATAATCATCTCGCTGAGGTACCCGACAGAGCAAGCCATGCCGGTCCAGAGAGGCATCGGGGGGGCATAACCACACAACCCGGTATAATCATCTCGCTGAGGTACCCGGCAGAGCAAGTCATGCCGGTCCAGAGAGGCATCGGGGGGGCATAACCACACAACCCGGTATAATCATCTCGCTGAGGTACCCGGCAGAGCAAGTCATGCCGGTCCAGAGAGGCATCGGTGGGGGGCATAACCACACAACCCGGTATAATTATCTCGCTGAGGTACCCGGCAGAGCAAGTCATGCCGGTCCAGAGAGGCATCGGGGGGGCATAACCACACAACCCGGTATAATCATCTCGCTGAGGTACCCAGCAGAGCAAGTCATGCCGGTCCAGAGAGGCATCGGGGGGGCATAACCACACAACCCGGTATAATCATCCCGCTGAGGTACCCGGCAGAGCAAGTCATGCCGGCCCTGAGAGCAGGGGATGATGGAATCGATTTCGGCATTTTGGGTGACAAAGAAGTTTGGCGAAACACTTGGAGACGGATAAGCATTTTACGGTCAGTGGCGAAAGGATTCTGGTCGGCACTCTAGGAGAGTCTTGCCTCGGAAGGAGTTTCTTTCTTTGAGTGAAAAATTAAATTCTAGTTAAACTTTAATATTTATAAGTGTTTGTCAAATATGTCTTAGCTGCGGATGATTTACACATTCATGTTGTTGCTTGAACACTATCTTTGTTTTTTGTGCTTATTTAGTTGTTTTAGTTATTTTACGCGTTAGCCCGCTTTAGACTCTGGTCCTCACAATATTTTTTAGAACGACGAGGGATAATCTTGTTCTTACTGTCTTTTTGTTTAAAAGCTTCGGCCCCGGATAACTCGTGGTCTCTCAGACCGTACTTATTTTATTTGTTTTTTGAATTTAGTTTGTTTTAAGGGCTTGTAGCCCTTTGGATATTTTTCGATCCCTAAGGGTCGCTTTTTGCTAAATGTTTTCTTAAGCATCGTTTGTCTCACCGCTTTTGTTTGGGTGAATAGTGTGTTCTATCCCTGTGTAGTTTTTTCGGGATTTTTTCTGATTTGAGTAGAACACCGGGGTATGATCCCGGGTTAAGAAGCATCCGAGACAGATTCCCGGGATGGTGAGTGTAATAAACCGAGATGCGGTCTCGGCATATTTTTGACCCAGAAAGCGACTCGGGGGTTTGTTCGACTCGGGACGCGACTCGGGGGTGCGTCCTTGTTGTGGTCTCGGTGGGCTCGGCATCTCTGGATCTTGGCCCCGGATACACCTTGACGTGCTACCTTGGATCACGTGTGTTGTTTATCCCAGGACGATCCACGGGGACCTGATCCCTTTTGTGATTTTCATGGATGCTCGTTGGCTCCCTCTTTGCGAAAGTTTCCGTAGGTCCTCCGTTCTCCTATGAATTGGGGCTTCATGAGCCTCAAGAGTTTTCGGAGTTTTATTCGAGGTGGCTCGTAAGCTGTGCGGAAGTATCCGTTTTTATATTTTCCCCCGTACGTTATGACTCTTGACCTGAAGGTCTTTTTAGGAGCTCGTCAGTTTTACCGGGATCTTTGGCTTTTAAGCTGTGCGGAAATATCCGTTTTTATATTTTCCCCCGTACGTTATGACTCTTGACCTGAAGGTCTTTTTAGGAGCTCGTCAGTTTTACCGGGATCTTTGGCCTTTAAGCTGTGCGGAAATATCCGTTTTTATATTTTCCCCCGTACGTTATGACTCTTGACCTGATGGTCTTTTTAGGAGCTCGTCAGTTTTACCGGGATCTTTGGCTTTTAAGCTGATGTGGAAATATCCACTTTTGTTTCATTACCTGATTGATACAAGAGTACGTTTTTTGCTCATCTCGGACCTATCTTCTGGTGGCTCTTCTTCATTGGTAGAAACTCTTCAAATTTCGTGCGTTTCTTCGGTATTGATCCGGGGTCCCGTCCGGCAACTCTAACTTGTATGCTCCGTTTAGCAGGCACTTGGAGACCCGGAATGATCCTTCCCAAGTCGGGCCGAGGGCCCCGGAATGCGTTCCGAACAACTTT
Source organism: Euphrasia confusa (assembly GCA_954870475.1). NCBI lineage: Eukaryota > Viridiplantae > Streptophyta > Magnoliopsida > Lamiales > Orobanchaceae > Euphrasia > Euphrasia confusa. Next base: position 19,158,845 of record OX940961.1, read on the forward strand.
TTCAACACCAGGTCCCCGAGGCTGAACTTTCGGCTCGAACCTTCGTTTCATAGGCGACGTGGGTATTTTAGAAGCCCAATATGTTTAATTAAGTCATTTATATTCTGTTCTTGTCGTCTGAATTTACTCAGCTGTTTTTTATATGATAAAAGATGTTCTTATGAACAATTGTAGCATTGGCTACATCAGTAGGCCTCGGCAACCCTTTGTTTTGATTTGTTTCCCTCGCTGTGCGGGTGACATTTTTGCTTCCCGTCCCCCGCGCCTGGGGTCACGTTAAACCATTCGGGTTTAAGTTAATTGCGTTGGGACTTTAATGACCTTTTTGGGATTTTTGTGGATAAGTCCAACGAGCTTTTGACTTTCCCTCGCGCTTGCAACCTGGGACACATTCGTGAGTCTCCTAAGTTGAAGACTAAATGGGTTCATGGATTTTGGAGCTTTTGCGAATGAGTTCGCAATTTATTTTTGTATTGTCCCTGCTGCCGTGACTCGGGATTTTTTGCTGCCGTGACTCGGGATTTTTTGTTAATCTCTTTTATAGTCGTGACAGAAAAAAGGGTTCTCGATTGTGGCGTTTATCTTTCTCCAGACATTTATTCATTTATTTCTTGTCGGTTACCGGCTTCCGGCTCCCGGCTATATATTGCGGACACGTTTTTTCTTTTCCTGGGCCCTGGACTCAAGTTTATATATATGTGTATATATATGTGTGTTTAATATTTAGTGGGCTCGGTATATGTATATACAATTATATACAGATTTAGATACATATACCATATAATATGTTTTTGTTCTTTTCTCTTCCCGAGACCCGGGATACGCTTTGTTTTTCTTTCAGTCTGGCCTCTAAAGGGCATGTGTACACATACACACATAACACATTCATAAAACTTATTTTTACTTTATGAAATTTGTTTCCCAGGCTCTGGGTTTAGGAAAACTTAAGGCCGTAAGCGGCACATGATTCCAACATCATCGTTATTTTTGTAGAGTAAAATATACCGGCTAACTCGGTGTTTATTTTTCTTTCTTTGTTTTTGTTTTACTTTATGTTTATTTATCGTATTATCAATAATTTAGATAACACAATTTGCACATAAATATATAAATCAAGAGAGAGATCAAGTCAGTCATACTTTTCGGTTTTCTCAAAACCAGGAATCGGATTCCCGTGGGTTCGGATGAACCGGCGCAGCAACCGGACGATCAGGCTCGTCGGGAAGCGGCGGATGGAATGGGCTGACCTCGACTCCTCCTCTTGGATGTGGAAACGAAGTTAGACAGCAGCAACTCGTCCTCCATGTATGCAGCATGTTGGTCCCACAGCAGTGGCTCCTCGACGATCGTGGCAGAAGCTCGGGTGTGTGTGTGCCGCGGCTGATCGTTGTCGGCTCGCCATGGCTCATACGGACAACAACTGTCTTGTCTGGCCACGGACAGCTCCTTATCCTCACGGCAGCGGCATCGACGGCGTGGCAGCGGCGGTAGCGACGTTGCGGCGGCTGGTCGTGAATGGTACGAGCAGCAGCTTCTTGGTCTGGCAATGAACAGCTCTTCGTCCTCACAGAAGCGGGCCGCGACTTGTTCACACGTGGCGTGGCAGCGGTGGACACGACGTTGCGGCTGCTGGTCGCGACTGGTACGGGCAGCAGCTGCTCGTCGCGGTGGCTGGACGCTCATGGCTCGATCGACTAAGATTCGATCGTGCTTCGTCTCGTCTCGTTCTTTGTTTTTATTGCCGGTTACCTGGCTACAATACATATGATGTATATACACAAGTAATGCATCTCTCTCTATATATATTATTTTTTATTTTATTCCTTGGACCCGGGTTACGTTTTTTGGCGGACACATAGTCTCTCGCTCCCGGATCCCGGATACAGTATCCGCACACACATAGTATGGGTGTGTGTTGCATTTGGCTCCAACCTCTTTCCACTGTTTTTTTATTTATGTTTTATTTTTACTCATCGTATTATCAATATATTAGATAACACAATTTGCACATAAATATATAAGTTAAGGGAGAGAGATTAAGTAAATCATACTTTTCGATTTTTAGGACTCGGGATCCCGAGGGTTCGGACGAACCGGCGCGGCAACCAGACGATCGGACTCGTCGGGAAACGGCGGACGGAATGGGCTGACCTCGGCTCCTCCTCTAGGACGTGGCAGCGACGTCCGACAGCAGTAGCTCGCCTTCTATGTACGCAGCATAATGGTCGCATGCATGGCGGCATCTCGGGCGTGTCACGGCTGATTGTCGTCGGCTCGCCACAGTTCACACAGACAACAGCCGCCTGACCTCCCATTTGATATATAGCTCCTCGTCCTCGCGACAGCGGGCTGCAACTCGCCCACACGGGTACGGTATTGACGGCGTGGCAGTGGCGGTGACGTTGCAACGGCTGGTATCGACTGGTACGAGCAGCAGCTGCTCGTCGCGGTGGTTTGGATGCTTCTAGCTCGATCGACTAAGATTCGATCGTGGTCCGTCTTGTCTTGTTCGTGGCTTTTATTGCTGGTTACCTGGCGCTACAATACATATGATGTATATACACAAGTAATAGAAATATATTTATTATATTTTATTTCCGGGATGCGGGTTACACCCTCTACCAGACACACTGTTTTTCGGACCTCGGATATAGTATTCGTACACACATATTATTGGAGCGTGCTGAATATGGTTTCAACCCTTTCCACAAGGGAGATGTGCGGCATGCGTGGTCGATGATTTTGGGCCCGGCAACTCGCCTCATACCGAGCTGTACACTATCGTTTATTTATTTCGGGAACATAATGCTAATGAGATGATTTTTTATCGGCTTGGCAAGTTTTTGGTTTCATCGAAGCGCCACTCCCCGAGACATTTGCTTAATATTAAGTTTTCTCTAAGAACCGAGGACGGGTGCGTGCCTATTTCTGTTTAATACTATCCATTGTTTTCAACCCCGAGCTCGGTACATGTATAAGTTTAATTTTTAAATGGGTTCAGTATATGCATGTATTAATTTATATTTTACATATATAAACATATACTTTTTATTTATTTCCTTCCCGGGCCCCGGGTACCGGTATAATTCTTCTGAACACATTTTTATTACTATTCTCTTTCTTTACCCGGGTCCCGGGTTTCATTCAACTTGGCATTTAGGGGGTCAAAGTTCACACAACACATATATAAACAATTTATTTTTATCTTGTGTTTTTCTTTCCCGGATCAACTAAGACATTTTTTGCCAACATTAAAAATATTGCCTGTGACCCGTGTACATGCACAAGTATGTAAATATTTATTTTATTGTTTGTTTAAATGTTAAATAGTTAGAACTTTAGATTAATTAAATAACTTTTCAATTTATTCTTTAGAAAGTAGTTTTAATTTATTTTTTGCTCTGTTTCTTAATTTGCATCTGTCCCGGACCCCGGACCTCGACCTCGGGTAAGATCTTTCTCTTTTTGTTGCGGTCGGTTACAGTGCATATGTATACAAATATATGTATATGTTATATGTATATATATATAAGTATATATATACCATAAAAATGTAAGTATATACCGTTGCGACCGGCATGCGTGACTTGGAATCTCGCATTTTCATCCACTAACACGTGAGAGAGGGTCGATCCACTGCGCCGCGACATTTCTATGAACCCAGGTAAAACGACACCGTTTTGCCCTGTTGGCGGCAAATTTAAATGAGATGCTGGAATGACCACTGTGCCCAAACTCAAAGCGCGGTGAGACGGTCACTTTGCCCAGACTTCCAGAATGTATAGAAACACTTCTAGAATTCAAATCTTGTGTACATTCCAACAGGCTGAAATGAAATCACACCGAGACTAGGCTTGAATGCCCGAGATTAATATCTCTATTTATTTACTGGTATTCCCAGATATTCTTCCTTGATATTACAGTGGTTTTATCTTTTAGGTAGAGTCCCGGATCGCCCATACCGGTTTTTTCTCCCTTTCTATCGTCTCAATCTAGTCTATTTATAGGAGAATTAAGTATGATCCACCTGTCCATTATCGACGCGTGGTCTCGCATGCATAAGATAGAAACGTCTTCCATTTGTGCACTTCTACCTGGTGTAGGCGTTACCTATATGTTCACAAAGCCAGGTCCCGGAGCTCGGGTATTGTCTTATTACCTTCTTTAACTTAGCTATCTCTCCGCAACGCGCATCACTCACGCGATGGTCTTCGGTGCTGGTTCTCGGCGCCCGATCGCGGTCCTGGGTCTCGAAGCCCTGCCGTCCTGCATGTTCTCGGTCGAGGCCCGTGCCGGGGGCTCGGTCGCGGTCCCGGGTCTCGAAGCTCCGTCGCCCCGCACGCATTCGGTCGTCGTTTCCCGTGGCGGGTGCTCGGCCGCGGTCCTGGGTCTCGGAGCCCCGACGTCCCGCACGTATGGTCGTGGTTGCCCGTTTCGGGTGCTCGGTCCCGGAGCCCCGTCGTCCCGCATGTATGGTCGTGGTTGCCCGTGTCGGGTGCTTGGTCGCGGTCCTCGGTCTCGGAGCCCCGTCGTCCCGCATGTATGGTCGTGGTTGCCCGTGTCGGGTGCTCGGTCGCGGTCCTGGATCTCGGAGCCCCGGTGGTAAATCCCGGTCTTTGATCTCGCAGCTCTGTCCTCGGTCCCCAGTCCCGCAGCTCTGGCCCCGAGGCGGGAAGATGTCTCCTCCAGGTCTCTTTTTCCAGCGTAGGGCGTACCTGTGCTCCGTGCTGGTTGGATGTATCCTCTTGAACTGACTCCCCGTATGAGTGAGCTGGTAGGTGGACCCATGGCACGTGTCAATGGGGTTTTTTATGGCCCAACAGCTTTATTTCACTATATATTTTAATTTTTCTTCATTACGTTACTATAATTTTGGGCAACTTTTTTTTATTCATTATATATTTTACACAAACGTATTCAAATTCAAAACCAATTTATCGATAAAAATATAAAGATTAACAACTAAAAATTTTGAATGACAAAGATTATTCTTTGGATTTCGGTCTTCAATTCAAGTGCTAGCAGAACTATTTTAATTTTTCTTCACTATATATTTAATTTTTCTTTACTATAAAATTTTTTACTTCACTATAATTTTGCGTATTCAATAGATATATGTGATCCTTAAGCAAATACCTTCTTTACAACATCTTTTGAGAAAATGACCCTCATCCTATAGTTCTTTTTTTGATATTCCTACACATTTACAATTTTGAAATAATTATTTACATAAATTTTTTGACTACAAAGACTATTATTTGAAATATTGAGGAATTACAATTAATATATAGTTGATTACCGTATTATATATTTGCATTTTACTTTATTATATATTTATTTGAAATATTGAAGAATTAAAATCGATATATATTTTATTAACGTATTATGTATTTGCAATTTTAATATTTGCATTTTACTTCACTATATATTTATTTGAAATATTGAATAATTAAAATCAATATATAGTTTATTAACATATTATGTATTTGCAATTTTACTTCACTATATATTTGCGCAATTTCCTATTTGACTATATATTTTAATTTTATTTCACTATATATTTTACTACTTCGCTATGTATTTCTTTGAAATATTGATGAGGAATTAAAATCAATATATAGTAATACTTACAATTTTACTTCACTATATATTTGCACAATTTTCTATTTGACTATATATTTCCATTTTATTTCACTATATATTTTACTACTTCACTATATATTTATTTGAGATATTGAAAAATTAAAATCTATATATAGTTGATTACGTATTATATATTTGTAATTTTTCTTCACTATATATTTGTGCAATTTCCCTAAATGAGAGTTATTTCTAAATAAAGTTAGTATAATTTTTTTTTAATACATTACCCCATATTCTTTTATTTTTTTTAAGTGAAATTTGAATATTTGTAAAAAATGTAAATTGGCGAGTTTGAAACAAGGGTAAGGTATGATCGTGGTTGTAAAAATAACTATAAGAAATCAAAGTATTTTGGTCCTAGCTCATAAACCAATTAGGAAGAAAATTAATTCGGATTACTCATTGATTCGTTTGGTATCTAAATAAAAATATAAGATCTAAGATCATTTATAAATTAGTTTACTAGACCGTATATTATATAATGGTATAATTAGTAGATATATTGAATTTAATGTGTGAACTTAATCTATACATAATATAAATCCAGACATTACCAGCAAATGTCGTGGCATATGTTATGTGGATGAACCGACGGACCGTTTGACTTTTATTTTTTTTTATTTTTTTTATTATTTAATTAAAAATACGTTTTTCAAAAATATTAATTAAAATTCATACTTAAATATTTTTAAATTTTTGAAATCTACAAAATACGCACATAATATAAAAATCAATTTTAAATATCAATTAAGTCATATTAATTAATTTTCAAAAACTAAAAAATAAAGTATATATTCACCGTTTGATGTGCATATAGCATTACTCATATATTATACCCGTTGAATTTTTTTTGTGTTACATTTATTGTTAAACAATTCAGCCATACGTTGAATTTTTTTGTGTTTACACTTATTGTTAAACAATTCACCGTTAGATTAATAATGTGTTCCTAATATCATTAATATTTATTAATTATTATTAAGAAAACAAATATTAATTACGCAACTAATTATATAAATATTTCATAATTTATTTCAGCTGATTTGATTTTATTAGGTTTAGATTGACTTAAAAAATTCTAATTAATAAATATATCATTTTTTAATATCTCTTACTAATTTAATTTACGTTTTCTCTATAATTATCTCTACTGGATCAATAAATTCTTATAAAAAAAACTCAAATCTTTGTTTAATAATAAAATGCAGCTCTTATATATAAAATTATGGTCTTTGCAGGAAACACTGTAAGTACTTTTTTTTTGCGATTATCATAAATCTAACTATTTGAAATTTTTTTTTCCACTACGGTAAGTATTATCATTCAAGCCAAAATTTTCATTCTTTTTATTTTTATTTTTTTGTGATTATTTTATTTTTTAAGTATTTTTTTTATATTTCGATTTTCATAAATCTAACTATTTGAATTTTGTTTGTTTGTATTTTTTTGCGATTATCATTAATCCAACTATTCCAATGTGTTTTGTTTATGTTTGTGCATATTCAAAAGAAAAATTAAGCTGTAAGTATTTGTTTCATTTGTTTGATAATTTAGTATTTACCATGTATTCATCTCCTTTAAATTCTTTTACTATGATTCTTTATTGTAGTTTTTTTTATTCTAATTGTAAGTATTTTATTAATTTGTTCTCAAAATTTTCATTGTTTTTGGGTTTTTTTGATATTATTTTATTTATGATCATGCAATTATTTGTTTGAATTTTTTTACAGGTTTAAATGTAAGTGGTTTAAATGTAAGTGTATATATATATAACAATTTCCAATTTCATGAGTAACATTATCCGATTTGAATCGTAAGAACTGATTAATTTCATGAGTAAAATTATCTGATTTGAATAGTAAGAATTGATATGACTGACTTTGTTTTTCATCACGCGAATTCTTTATTAGGATTTATATCGAGAAATCCGATCTGACAAGGTATTTTTTTCAATTAATTTAAATAATTGATTCATTTATTAATTTTCAACACAATTCCTGTTTTTTTTAGGATTCTAACATTTTTTCATTTATCTATTTGATTGGAATTGTGCTTCCGATTATTTCGAGATTGTCCATTCTGATTCAATTTCTTACCCAATTCTAGGAGAATAGTGTGACCAGAATTTCGACTAAGAAGTCAGCCACCGAAGAAGCTCGCCTCGATTTCCTCACCTGGATGTAGAGAAGCCTGAGGAGCAAGGGATAAGATTTTTCCGGAAATCCTTGAAGCCCCTTCTCTCGGAGCATTTGCTGAATCGGTACCGTACGTATCGACCCGATCTCTTTTAAGAACCGTCGCATGGGATCGATGTTGAGGCTGTGATCAATCGATCTCTCGAGTTCTAGGTTGTCCCACGAGAGGCTATCGAATTTGCTTGGGTGTGTTCTAAGACTATCTACAATCATTCCAACATTCAATCCCTTAATTTATTACTTTACATCATCTTCTCTCTCTTTATAGAGATAAGATAAGATAAAAAATGATGAATTTTCGAATAAAAATAAAAAAATAAAAAATAAATTTATTATAAAATAATTAATTTAAAGAGATAAGATAAAATAAAATAAAAATCTGAAAAATTAAAACGAACAAATGAAAAAAAAAAAACATGTGACAAAAGTGATAGATAAAAAGTGGGTAAAATAATTCAATTCGTATAATTTTATACATCCAATTATGTGTGGCAAGTGGTTGCGGTCCCATATTTTTTAATTTTCACACCCGTTGAATACTTTCAACAGACACTTGCCCATTTGGATTCAACAGCGGTTTTCAACTCCTTATTGGACCGTTCAACCGTTGAAAAGCCCAATTCAACAGCCCCATTGTACATGGTCTAAGTTCTCCCACGAGAGGCTATCGAGTTTGCTTGGGTATTGAATTGCGATAATTTGTTAGAGAATCCAAGTGATAGTATGCCTTAATAAGTAAATGAATAATTTGATATATTGGTTTTAACCCATTTAAAAATGATTTTCTTTTTATTTTAATTATATATATTATGATTAATATATGTTGTATCCTCCCCCTCTTTGAGATTTATTAATGTTATTGATATTTTTTTTCTAATGTAACTTTAAAAGCTGTGTAAATCTACTATTATTTTGATCACTATAGTACTAATTTATTAATTCTCACCGCTAATATATATTAATATTAATCTTATCTTAATTTAAATATTAACTGATACATAATAATAATATCTTCTTTAAATCCGTCATTCTATTAAAAAAATTATTTATATGAAATATTTTTATACCATAATAAACGCACAAACATATATAAAATTATGTCTTTATCATCAGATTAATTATTCTTCTATTAAAAAATAATTATTTATATGAAATATTTTTATACCATAATAAACGCACAAACATAAAATTATGTCTTCTTCATCAGATTAATTATTCTGCGGTTTTTTTTTTCTTTTGTATATAATAAAGATTTTTTCTTTGGGATTTTTTTATAATGATTTTTATTTTCTTTTAGCAGGTTATTAAGTATTTAATTTATCATTCTCACATTTTTTTTTACTTTTGTATAAAATATGATGATTTATTACTTTTTGCAAGTAGTAAGTATTTTGATTTTTTTCGTTGTCATGAATCTAACAATTTTATTTATGCTTTTTATGTATTTTTCAACATTCATAACTAATTTTTTTCCGTTTGTTTTCAATCATAATATTCGGATTTTATTGTAACGTAAATTTTGCTGCGATTTTTTTACTCTAATAAATCATACATTTTCAACCATAATATAAGGATTTTATTGTATATTAAATCATAAATTTTCAACCATAATATTATAATTTTATTGTAATGTAAGTTATTGACTTGATCTTTATAAAAATGAATTTTTTAAATTCTTTTTTTAAAGATATTTTATTATTGACTTTAAAGTTCTGACACTTAAAAAATAGGTAAATCACACATATTATAAGGATTTATGTATTATTTTGCAGGTGTATTATTTTTAAATATTTTTTTTTATCATTTCTTATTATTATTATATCAACATTATTTTTTGTATTTTGCATTACCAATTGTAGATATTTGTTTTATAATTTTATTCTTTACAATTTAATTATATGATTTTTGTATTATTTTTTCCAAGACCCTCCACAAAAAGGGCTTGTACCTATATGTAGGTAAGGGTGTCAATTCGGTTTAACCAAATCGAATCGAACCGAAATTTCGGTTAACCGAACCATTTAAGCTATATTTTTATAAACCAAAACCAAACCGTTTTAAAAATAATTTGGTTCGGTTTTAACCAAATTATTTCGGTTTGGTTTGATTTGGTTCGGTTTTAACCAGATTTTAATTAAAATTTTAAAAAATTAGAAAAAAAATTAAATTTAAAATAATAATTATTACTTTTAATTAAAGAAAAATATATAAAAATAAAGTTCAAATTATAAAAAAAAAAATAATAAAATCATAAAAATTAAATATTATTAGTATATTATTTCATTTAAAAATAATTATATATGTATATATATAATTATTTATTTATTAATATATTTATTATTCGGTTTGGTTCGATTTTTATCGGTTTATCGGTTAAAAAACCAATCCAAACCGAAAACTGAAAAGTTCAAAAAATTCAAACCGAAAACCAAACCGAATTAGTTTGGTTCGGTTTGGTTTAACCGAATAGTGTCGGTTTGGTTCGGTTTAACCAAACTTTTGACACCCCTATATGTTCTTTATCTATATGTTCTTTATCTCAATGATGGCGCCCTATATATTCGATTATATGTATTAATTAATTATTATTAACAAAACACATATTAATTATGCAAACAATTATATTAAAATTTAGAATTAAATTCGAATGATTTGATTTTATTAGTTTTACTTTTATAAACTCTTTAATTATAGTTACCATTGACTTAAAAAATTCAAATTAATAAATATACTCCCTTCCCGTTTGCCGACATGGTCAACTGTTTTATTGTTTGACAGTTGATTACTTATTATAAAATATATATAAAATTATAAAAAAAATATTAAAATAAAATTTATCATATAAATTTTATTTTAGTATTTTTTTTTATAATATTTATATATTTTTTATTATAAGTAATGACAGTCAAACAAGAGACCAGTTGATCAAGTTGACAAACATTCGCGAGACGGAGGGAGTATCATTTTTTTAATACCTTACCAACTTAACGTTTTCTCCATAATTATCTATTGAATCAATAAATTTTATTCAAAAAATATTAAATTTTTTTTTTCCATAATAAACACAGCTCTTTTATCGTCTTATAATGATTTCTACGTTTCATTTTTATCATTGCTTTCATCATTTTTGTTCTTTTATCGTAATTAATAAATTTATTATTATTTAAATTTGATTATTTATTAATTTTTGATGCAAAAAATTATAGTGATTGTTTATTATTATTTTAAAAAATTTGAATCATATATAATCTATAGTTAATTGCATCAATAATTTTCTTATATATATAAATATATATGATCTTTAATTAAAGTAAAATTCTAATTATTTGTAAAAATAAACTGAGGTAATTTTTTTTAGGGACAAATATAATACAGATATTATATCCACCTCCATTACTTTACTTAAAAATTAAGGCTTCTTGCCATTTTTACCATTTTGTATTTATAATAATATTATTTATATATTAAATTAATTTTAAAAACATATTCATGGAGGTATTGTATGACTCCATTACTTTACTAAAAAATTAAGGTTGCTTGCCATTTTTACCCTTTTGTATTTATAATAATATTATTTATATATTAAATTAATTTTAAAAACATATTCATGGAGGTATTGTATGACTCCATTACTTTACTAAAAAATTAAGGTTGCTTGCCATTTTTACCCTTTTGTATTTATAATAATATTATTTATATATTAAATTAATTTAAAAAACATATTCACGGAGGTATTGTTCATACGCAAAAATATAACATTTCACAATTTTATAAAAATAAAATTAATTTAATAAAAATATAACCGCAATTTTATAAAAAAAAAAAGTTAATAAATTACACATGTAGTAAAAAAATAATAAAAAGGTATTATAGTCTAAAATCATTTCAAAAGTTACTGCTAAATAATTTTTAAATATAAGTAAAATCTACAAAGATAAAAAAAATTAACGGCCCTCAATAATTAATAAAAAAAGATTGAGAGTTCTATTTAATTTAATAAAATTTTAAATATAAGTAAAACCTACAAAGATAAAAAAAAAATTAACGGCCCTCAATAATTAATAAAAAAAGATTGAGAGTTCTATTTAATTTAATAAATTTAAACCCTCTTTTATTTAAAATTAACAAATAAATTTGATCCTTAATTTTAGTAACAAAATATTTAATATAATCTATTAAGAAAATACTTAATATAATCTATTAAGTTATTTTTTTATTACTACAATTATTTAATTTTAATTTAATAAATATTTTATTTATTTATTATTATTTTTTTTAATTTGTACGAATATATACAGATAGCTAATTTACCAACATGATATTAAAATTAAATATTTTTACACCATACTTAAATGCAAATTAAATTGAAATAGATTTCAGTTCAATTAAGTTCAGACTTATTAAGTTTAGTTTATCTAAACCATTCTTTCTTTTTCTTTTTCTTTTTGATACACTTGTGTTTGCTTTGCGTTTTTTTTCAAAGGTTTTCTCCCAAATATCTGAATTTATTCAATATTTGAAGAGAGATAAAATTTCTGAAATAGTTTTGGTCTCTGCAATATTTGCGTATTATTAAAACTTAAGACCATCTCCAACCGAAAATAAAAACTTAAACTCAAAAATAAGTTTAGTTTTAAGTTTACAGTAAATTAGCTCCAATTGAATTCCAATACTTAAACTTAAAACAATATTTTCAAATTATTCTTCTTATACAATTTTTCATACTATTTATATAAATAACCAATATCTTTACAAATTTATAATTTAACCCTGTAACGTTTGACATTAAATTTAAAAAATTAATAAATATTATTTTCAATTTAAAATTTCAAAAATAAAAAATATAATAAAATATTAATTAAATATGACAAAATTGCGCAAAAATTAAATATTAAATATTTAATTATAAATATTTATTTTTATTTTTAAAATAAAATTTTATTTTAATTATTAATATATGATTATTAAAAAAATTATATTACAAAATATATTAAATAAAAAATTAAAATAAAAGGTTAATAGGTCTTTTTTATTAGTTTGTAAAATAAAAGGATGATTTTATAAATAATAAATTGTTTTTGGTTTGAGTTTAAGGTAAACGTAAATCTAAGTATTTTTTATGTGGGTCCCACCATAATACCTATAATAAGTTTATATTTTGGTATCGTTTGGAGCATCTCCCCTATTCCAAAATAGCTTTTTGGTATCGGTTGGAAATGCTCTAACGCATTATTTTTTTTTGGTAAATGTCAATCACATAAAAAATAAAAAGTATGATACAGAACTGCGTATAAGTAAGAGAACCCACCGCAACACAGAGCTAACAGACTAGCTCTCCAACCAAACAAGACATATAAATAAAAAAAATCACCATGCTATATGCCATACTCTCTTCAGTGCCCGTGCTTGAAGAGAATCAGGGAGTCGTAACGAGAGAATCCTCTCCCGTATGATAGAGATCGCCTGAGAAGCCACCACTCCAGACGACACCGATCGAGTCTCAAAAATCCTCGTGTTCCTCTCGAGCCATATATAATAGACCAGAGTAGCTAGAAGTCCACGATACGCAGAAGAGATCAAATGTCTACCACGCCATCGACTAGAAGCCCGTAGTACAGCACTATGCCAACCTCCTTGTGGCCATAGAAAACCCACCTCCACCCGTAATCTCCGCAGACACTCCTGTGAGAAGGGGCACTCAAAGAAAAGGTGGGAGTGTGTCTCAACGCTCTCACCACCACAAAGGACACACGAATCATTCCCCCGACCAATCCAATGCTTATCCCGAGTCGGCAACCGACCTCGGATATCCATCCAAAGAATGAAGCAGTGTCGTGGTATACGTCCTGGTCCAGCCAAAAGGGCAGCCCACGACATCGTTGGACCCTCCGGGCAGAAAAGACTATATGCCGAGTCAGAGGTGTAGGTACCTGATCGATGCAATGTCCACCGCACTGTATCTGTACTCACAATTATACTCGGCAAGCCATCCATAAGATCAACGAACTCTGCCGCAACGTCTGCTGGCCACCTCCACACCCCATCAACTATGACCATACTCAACGACGCAGCCCGCGGGAGCCTCCTAAGCCATGGTCCCAACTGACACACCTCCTCCAATCGACCAATGGGATGCCACGGGTCCCTCCAAAGGTAAAACTGTGATCCATCCCCGACCTGCATCTGTATTGATACGAACCTCGTTGGGATTGATGGATAGAAAAAGAAAGAAGAACAGAAAAGATAGATGATACCGGTGGAAAGGTCCCAAAACCTCTGAATCTGATTCGTGAAATAATCTAAGGACGAAACCCTAGACCCCAACACGTGATCGACGCAGCAACTCGGGGATGAGGAAGACACACGAACGAAGGGTGATGGCTTCGTTGATTCGTCGGTTGAATTCTTTGGATAATCGGGTAGAATTCGAACCCAAGAGAGATTTTAATAAAACTCACAAAACATGTATTTAGTCATCAATAATAATCTGATTAAAACATTGCATGGGGAGCTTTATATAAGAAATACCCTAATTATTAAATAAAAGAAATAAAACAATTAAAATCAAAACAATTAAAAACTGACGCAAATAAAACAATTAAAACTAACGCAATTAAAACTGATTTTCTGAAGATGTCGGCCGACAGAATATGGGTGTCGGCCGACACCAACCCAAACTCGGGTTCTTCCTCGAGTTGAGCCGCGGGATCGTCAGAATTTCGATTTTCTGCACTCCTGTCGGCCGACAGGCCTTGGTGTCGGCCGACACCAAGCCAGAAACTCGACCGAACTTCACAGAGCGTCCTCGACACACTCTCGACCCTCGTTCCGGCCTGAATTCGAACTTCATCGTCCTTTGCGGGACATTGGGATGCATCATTCCCCTCCTCTTCAAGAGGATTTGTCCTCAAATCCAAGCCTATGCCAGGCTCGAACACCACCCTTACGAACATACTTGGAACCACGTCAGTCGGATGCTCAATCCCTTGCTTGGTCACCTTGACGACACCGGTCTCTTTCATCCACTCTAGTCGACACGGCTCCGGGTGCTTCACCATGGGTAACTCTATCTGCGGATCCACGGTTGCACCAACCGTCGTCATGCATCCACTCATGTAAGTTTTCGTGTGAAGAAGACCCTCGGACTCCACCAAAACCTCCTCCTCGGACTCTACCGAAGACTCCTCGGACTCTACCGAAGCCGACTCCTCGGACTCTACCGAAGCCTCCTTCTCGGACTCTACCGAAGTCTCCTTCTCGGGCCCTACTGAAGTAGACGTTTCTGACTTTTCGCCCTCTTCATCAGTCACTACTTTCCCAGGCTTCATTGACGCTTGTATCCACTCCCCTAACAGACGCCCAATATTGTCCCAACACTCGTCCTGGATCTCAGCTCTGGACCTCCTTTTATCAATGTCAGAAACTTCATCCTTCTTAACATAAAACTCCCGACTACGATCACGGGCTCGATGATGGCCATTCCGAACTTCTCGGTATCCGCTGCCACCTCTTTGATTCCATGCATCATCACGATGAGCTCTCTCCTCTAAGGCGGTGAGTCGTGCATTCACCTTCTCAAACACAGGTGCCATAGACTTCCTCCACGCAACACGAACGACCTCCTCGAGGAACTTAATTTGGGTATGATCCATCTTAGTTATCCTGCAAAAGTGTTAGAAACAAAATAGAGAAATCCCTCACCACTCTCGTGTATCACTCAATATGGTAAGTCACTCAACTCTCGTGTTTCTCTCACTTTCTCTCTCTCAAGAAGCGAACTCTCCCAATCTACCGGTCGAACTCAACTCCAACAAAATCCACGAAATGACTTTAAATTGCTGAACGAACGATGCACAACAATAAAAAGAATAATCGAGAAAAAATTATTATTATTATTTTTTTTTAAATAATAATTACTGTTCATGAACAGTAATTTTCGAAAATATATATTTTTTTTAAATCAAGGAAGAAGAAAGAAACGAAGAAGAAAGAAAAAGAAACGAATGAACAAAACGAGGTTACGTAATCGAAATATTAAAACCCAAACCTGGGCTCTGATACCAAATGATACGAACCTCGTTGGGATTGATGGATAAAAAAAGAAAGAAGAACAGAAAAGATAGATGATACCGGTGGAAAGGTCCAAAAACCTCTGAATCTGATTCGTGAAATAATCTAAGGACGAAACCCTAGACCCCAACACGTGATCGACGCAGCAACTCGGGGATGAGGAAGACACACGAACGAAGGGTGATGGCTTCGTTGATTCGTCGGTTGAATTCTTTGGATAATCGGGTAGAATTCGAACCCAAGAGAGATTTTAATAAAACTCACAAAACATGTATTTAGTCACCAATAATAATCTGATTAAAACATTGCGTTGGGGAGCTTTATATAAGCAATACCCTAATTATTAAATAAAAGAAATAAAACAATTAAAATCAAAACAATTAAAAACTGACGCAAATAAAACAATTAAAACTGACGCAAATAAAACATAACGCTAAACATTAAATTTCTAGCGCTGCGCTGATTTTCTGAAGATGTCGGTCGACAGAATATGGGTGTCGGCCGACACCAACCCAAACTCGGGTTCTTCCTCGGGTTAAGCCGCGGGATCGTCAGAATTTCGATTTTCTGCACTCCTGTCGGCCGACAGGCCTTGGTGTCGGCCGACACCAAGCCAGAAACTCGACCGAACTTCACGGAGCGTCCTCGACACACTCTCGACCCTCGTTCCGGCCTGAATTCGAACTTCCTCGTCCTTTGCGGGACCTTGGGATGCATCATGTATAGCTGGTAAAACAGTCGGACGTAGCTTAAGAAGCTGTCTCCAACTCCTAGAGCATGCCCTCGGAATCTTAGCACTCCAAAAAGAGTGCCTCCTCAGTCGATTCTCCCGAATCCAACTGACCCAAACAGATTCCGGGTCCTGACTCAGAATAGCTCAGATATGTCTGGTCATAAGGGCCCGATTCTGGGCAGTGAGATCTCGGATACCCAAACCACCCTCACTGGCAGGGCGAAAAATATCAACCCATCGAACCTTGGCATACCCCTTGTTGCCCAACCCAAACCAAAGAAATCTCCTCAACCTCTTCTCAATCTCCTCGATAATCCCCTTGGGTAGGATGAAAACACTGGCCCAGTAGATATGTAGAGTACCAAGAACTGATCGGAGCAGCTGTAATCGCCCTGCATAAGATAGGGTACGAGAGGTCCAAGAGCCCAGTCTAGCATCAATCCTCTGTAGCAGGGGGGCACAATCCCTCAGCCTCAACTGAGAAGAGATAAGAGGGACTCCCAGATAACGCACATGTAGTGTCCCTACTGGGAAATCAAAGACTGGCTGGAGTATCGACACATCATCCTGCGCCTGGAGGGAGAGATAGATATTACTCTTATCTACATTCTCATGTAGACCCGAGTAAGTCGAGAAAAGCTGCACTCCCCGCCTGAGCGTAGTAATAGAAACATGATCAGCATGACATGCAAGAAGTAGGTCATCAGCAAAACTCAGCATATAAGTCCGTGTCCTCTCACATCTCCAATGGTATTGGAACTCCGGCTCAGCCTAAATATGCCATTCCAAAATACCGTGCAGGACCTCCATCACTAAGACAAAGAGAAAGGGTGACATTGGGTCCCCCTGCCTCAATCCCCGGGCACCTCTGAAATAACCCTCGGCCGAACCATTAATGTTCACCGAGTAGGGCGGAGTAGTGAGGCACTCCATAATCCAACCAATGAACACCTGATGGAATCCCATGGTCTCCAACGTTGCCCGCACGAAACCCCACTCAATCGTGTCATAGGCCTTCATAATATCGACTTTCAACACACATCTAGCTGGAAGTCTCCTCTGTCTGTATCCCTGCAGTATCTCCTGTGCAAGGAGGATGTTATCCCCAATGCGTCTGCCAGGGACAAAGGCCGTCTGCGATCTGTCCACCAAAAATGCCATACTGTCACTCATACGATTCGAGATAATTTTAGCAATCACCTTGTACAGCACGTTGTAGCACGAGATGGGGCGAAAGTCCTTAGGATGCTTCGGGGCAGCAACCTTCGATATAAGCGAAATAATTTTCGAGTTAACCTCTCTAACAAGCTTCCCGGTGCGGAAAAAATCTGAAATAGCCGTAAGACTCTCAAATTTAATCACCGGCCAGGCTTGTTTGAAGAAGGCCGATGAATAACCATCAGGACCCGGAGCTCTATCATCATCGAACGAAAAAAGTACGTTCTGAATCTCCGTCACTGTCACCGGTCTGATCATACGCTCTGCCATCTCAACAGTTAACCTTCGAGTCACGAAATGTCGTAGATCTCCTACCACAGGATGGGTAGAAGTACCCAACAGCCCCTAACGCATTATTTAAACAACTAATATATGTATTTGTACTCTCTTAAATGTGTTAATTCATTTGTTTGTTTAATCCAATTTTATTTTTTCTTGAATTATAAATATTTAATGTTTCAATTTTTTACTTTTATGGTTAATACATGTTCAGAAAATTTGGAATGTTGTTAAAGTTTTTTTCATTGCATTTCTACTTTATATTATTACTAAATATTTCTCATAATAAAAAGAATGTCATACTTTATTGTAAAAAATAATTTCTAAAAATATTAAAAATATAATTCAATTTGTTCGTTAACTTTGAAAATATATAATCTAAAATAACTACATTTTTTATAATTTGAACGCATGGCAATATTTTTATATATAAATGCGTGGCAATTTATCTCAAGTATTCGATTAAATCTGTTTGATTATTTTATGTTTACCCTATCAACCAAAGTAATATTTAAAATATTTTGTGTTAACAATAAAATTCCAATTAAATAATAAAATTATATTTGTCGAAATAGAACACCATAGAACACCATAATACATTAACTATATGGTATAATGTTATTTTATGCATGAAGCTTTGTTACGTTTTTCACGTACATAAAAATATAAATGACTATATATTAATCTAAGTAAAATCTTAGAGTAAATTATTTTTAAAATTTAAAATTAAAGTCATTAAAAATCTATATGTATTCAATAGTATATGAATAATTTTATAAGATTTTAAAAGTCTACGAATTTTAAAATATTTTCTTTAAAATGTAAATGAATTTTATTCTTCAAAATTTCTCATAATTATAAAAAATTATGGTATTCTCTTTAATTAATTAATTTAAAAAAAACTTAAGAGAAAATTATATAATAAATAAATAAATAAGACAAAATGTAGTGATGAGCGTGACTACCTTAAGAATATAAACACAAATGTAATTTATAAGAAAGTATTCCAACATTTATAATTTATGTAAGAGCATCTCCAACCATCCGATACCAAAAACCTATTTTGGAGTAAGTGAGATGCTCCACCCGATACCAAAACATAAACTTATTATATATTTTATGGTGGGACCCACATTAATTTTTATTCATAAAAAGAGTTTATTCTTGATAGAGGACTTTGAATTTTTATTCATAAAAAGAGTTTATTCTTAATAGAGTATTCATTTTTAGACTATATATTTTATTTCACTATATATTTGCGTACTTTTTTATTTCACTATATATTTTAATTTTTCTTTCACTATATATTTGGTTCAATTTTTTAGCAATTTTTTATTTCAATATATATTTTAATTTTTCTTCACTATATATTTATGTGTAGTTTTTTTATTTTATTATATATTTTAATTTTGCTTTACTATATATTTGACAATTTTTTTCTTTTATCATATATTTTGGCGAACATATTCAACTTCAAAATGAACTATAAATATGTAAATATTAACAAATCAAAAGATTAACAAATCACACATGATATGTGATGTGTAAGAAAATAACTTCTTTTGAGGAATAACACTCCTCTTATAGTCTTTTTTGCATAAGTATTTAGGTAATTGATGATATTCCTACAATAGATTTATTTACGTAACAAATTCATTTACAATTTTGAAATAATTATTTACATAAAAATTTTGATTGACAAAAATTATTTTTTGAAATATTGAAGAATTACAATAAATATATAGTTGATTACCGTAATATATATATATATATATATATATATATATATATATATATATATATATATATATTTGTACAATTTTTTATTTTACTATATATTTTAATTTTACTTCACTTGCGTAATTTTTCATTTCACTTTCACTATATATTTTACAATTTTTTAATTGACAATTACAATCAATATATAGTTGATTATATAATTTTGAGCTTTTAATTCACTATGTTCAAAGCAACTTTTTTTTATTGTTTATTTTGCAAGGTATTCAACTTTAAAACCGATTTATTTTAAAAATTAACAAATCAGATAGATATATGTGATCCTTAAGCAAGTACTTCTTGATAACTTCTCCAATTTCTCTATTGTACACCTATGTGTATGATACATTGTACACCAAATTTATCAAAGATATTCATTATAAAAACAAATAATCATCATTGAACAATAAAAAATTATCATTCTTAAAATTATCATTGTATAAAATATAAATTATTATATACTAAAATATTCCTTATATATCAACATAATCTTCATTAAAAATACACTATAATTAGTACTATGTGTACAATACTCGGTACACATAGTATCACGGTAGAAACTGTCTAACTTCTTTTGAGACCATGATAGTTATCATATATAGTAGTCTATTTTGCATGTGTATTTAAGTAAGATGATGATCCTATACCGTAGATTTATTTATAGACAGTTATTCATAATTTTGAAATAATTATTTACATAAAAAGTTTTACTGACAAAAACTATTTTTTGAAATGTTGAGCAATTACAATCAATATATAGTTGATTACCATACTATATATTTTTTATTTTACTTCATTTTATATTTGTTCAATTTTTTATTTCATTATATATTTTAATTTTATTTCGTAATTTTTTATTTCACTATATATTTTAAATTTTCTTCACAATTACAATTAATATATAGTTGATTACCATACTATATAGTTGCGTTTTGCACTTTTACTTTACTATATATTTGAGCAATTTTTTATTTCACTATATATTTTCATTTTTTTTCACTATATATATGTGCCTGATTTTTTATTGGGAAAAATGACAATAATGACATTTTTCAACATTTTTTCACCAATAAGGCCAATCTTCAATTTTCGTGTCAATTAGGCCATTTTGTGTCAATTGGGCCAAAAAAATATACCTGGAAGGACGAAACTACCCTCCCCTCAATCTTTCCTACGCTACCCTACTTCACCCCCACCCCACTGCCTGATCCACAAAGTCGTCCGGATCGACCTCCACCGCCGGCCCCGGACCAGACACCATCTGCCTTCATCTCCGGCCGATCTCCTCCATCCGAGCCCGCCACACTCCGACAGAGCACCATCTGGAGTTCCCGCATCCAGCCGCGGTCAACACAACCAGCTTCGACCAACATCACAGCCGAGCGAGGACTTCGACGACGTACTCGTTTCATCACAACCAGTTTCGGGAAGCTATCAACATATCACAGCCATAAGGTATCATCATCAAACATTTATGTTTTTTATTTCATTTGCAAAGTGTATTAACGTTCTAGTATATTTTTGTTTATATATATATGTATATATTTAGGTTGCGTTAATGTTTCTTCACCATCCGCAACTCCGAAGCTGGAGGACTTCTTCGGCGGGGCCCACCACTAATACGATAGCTGCGAGACCAGCAAGGCCATGTACGGTAAATACCGCCACACAGCGATCGCCCGCAAGGTGTTCGATGAAATTCCTGTGAAAAATGTGGTATCCTCGAACGCGATGATAGGAGGTTACATGAGGAACGAAAACTCCGGGATTGCGTCGGCGTTGTTCGAGCATATGCAACGGAGGGCGTCGGTCAGTTGGAACGAGATGATCGATGGGTACGCGAGGAGCGGGGATATGGGGATGGCAGGACATATTTTTTTCTCGTGTTCTCGAGGATGTGAAGAAATTCACGACATCGTTCGGACGAAGAGAGTCGAGCCGAATGAGTTTTTTCTCAACGGGTTAGTCTACATGTACTCCAAATGAGGGCAATGTGTTCCAATGAAGAAGAGGGGAATTGTTGTTCGGGAAAATGGTGGCCGAGGGTCCACAGGGGAACGAGGTCACCATGGTCAGTGTCCTGTGCGCATGTTCACGAAGAGGGAGTCGTCCCAGCATTTCATATCCGAGTTCTGAAGTTAAATGTTGAAAGATGAGAAATCAAGTATTTCATATCAGTAGATAGAATCAACAATTAGATTCGTACTACCATGATTTAGGCGTTTGTGTTCATGTTATCAGAACCGTCTTTAGAAACAAGATGTACAGTGTGTTTTAATATTGTACATGTGAATGATATTCAGTGTTTTGTAATGATATTCATTGTGTTCAGGTCGCACTCAGTGTATTTTTTAATCAAACAGTGTATTCATGTGACATTCAGTGTTTTTCATTCCTATTCAGTGTCTTTCAGTCCTGTTCAGTGTATTTTTTTATTCAAACAGTGTATTCATGTGATATTCAGTGTTTTTCATTCTTATTCAGTGTCTTTCAGTCGCACTCAGTGCATTTTTTTAATCAAACAGTGTATTCATGTGACATTAAGTGTTTTTCATTCCTATTCAGTGTGTTTCGGTCTTGTTCAGTGTATTTTTTAATCAAACAGTGTATTCATGTGGCATTCATTCTTATTCAGTGTTTTTCATTCCCATTTAGTGTGTTTCAGTCATGTTCAGTGTATTTTTTAATCAAACAGTGTATTCATGTGACATTCAGTGTTTTTCATTCCTATTCAGTGTGATTCAGTCGCACTCAGTGTATTTTTTAATGAAACAATGTATTCATGTGACATTCAGTGTTTTTCATTCCTATTCAGTCCTGTTCAATGTGTTTAAGTCATATTCAGTGCTTTTAAGTCCTATTCAATGTGTTGACTCTCATTAACTTGTTTAATGTTGAATGACCAAAACACTGAATGTCATAAAAAAACACTGAACGTTATAAAAACACACTAAAAATAAAATAAATATTATTCCAAAAAAAATACAATGTATCAATGACGATTTCAATTACAGTGTTGTTCACGAGCATAACTACATTTTTACATATACAATGTTCCTGACGAGCATAACCGCATTTTTATAAATACAAGAACAAGTACAGAAGATCCTTCAGTTGTGAACAGGAACCACTGGATGCATTTTCGAATTGTAGCGACCTTCTTGGTGCCTTTGCTTCTTCTCCACCTGAAGAAGAAGATCAATCGAGAGATTAATTAAATAATTAATTAATTTCATGGATTAACAACCAATAAACAAACTTAATCAACAACACTAAGAATAAAACAGTAGCTAATTGTTATGAAAGAGGTTCACTTAATTGTTGAAGAAAACAAAATGACACGAAAACTAGTGTTAGTATTATAAGAGCTTGAAAAATCAATACCACAATTACATATTATCAAATTTTATCAAATATAACATAAAAATGAAATAAAAAGTTATTAGATTTAAATAATACTCTAAATAAAACAAATGAAAAAACTCAAAGTGCAAGTTTTTCACCTAATATTTACTGAAATTTACCTCAGACTATCGGCGTTTTTAGAGAAGAAACAAATACGAAGAATTTTTTATAATTAGCATATATCAGTGTACGTATTTGTGCAACTATTCCGTCGTCGAGAGCCCTCACCAAAGCGTCTTCATCTATAACACCACTCCTTGCAACATTGATTATACGAACTACCTTCTTCATCTTTGCGAATTTTGCCTCGTTAAATACTACCTTGTTAGTGGTGGGAGTAAGAGGCATATGGATCGAGACAAAGATGAAAACTCGAAACACCAACCAACTAACCTCACCAAATTCACGAAGCAAGAGCGTTGGCGAAGACGAGAATGTGTGCACGCGAATAAAGCGCCCGTCAAGCTCACCTCATTGGGCCTCGTCCCGACCCTAAGCAACTCCCTGAAACACCCAAACGCCTCGTCAAAAGACTCGTGTTGTGCGAACCCCGCAATCATCGTGCTCCAAGATACCTCGTCTCTCATCGGCATTTCCTCAAACACCTTCTTCGCCAACTCAAACTCCCCAAGTTTAGCATACACAGCGAGCATCAAGTTATGGAAAGTCAAGTTCTTTGCAGGCATTTCGTCGAACACTCTCTCAACGCCTTTACACATCGCCACTGGAACACGCACCTCCTCAAGAAGCTCCAGTCCGCCGGCCTCCACCCCGACCCCAAAAAGCCCGATATCAAAATTAAGCCAATCGGGCCGAAGAGGAAAATCAAGGGTTCCGGCCCGAGCCTGACAAAGGATGTGAAAATCGAGGGCGTGGCGAAGGTGAAAGCGTGCGTCGAAGCCGATTCGGGTTTCGTCCAGATTAGTGAGGACCGAGAGCTGCGGCAGCATGGGCAGAGGCGCGTCAAGCAGCGGGATGGCGGAGAAGGCGTCCTGGCCGCCGATGTTCGAGGTGGACGAATAAGTTTAGAGTTGTATGCATGCAAAACCAAAATATGAAAAATGAGTTCAAGAGTTATGAAAAACAAGAATAAAAACTTGGGATAAAAACTTGAACTTGGAATCTGGAACTTAAGATCTTGAGTCTTCATTACTTTGGCGAGCCAGCTGGAGATGAAACACGTTCCGGACTCTCTAGCACTTCTTCCTCGTCCTCGCCATAGTCGAATCCATCATCTGAACTCGAGTCTTCTTTCTCATCCTCATCTGTCTCATCACCCAGACCAAAAATTTCGAACTCCCCGAAATCTTTTCCGCCTTCATCTTCAACATCAATAACGTTGACATCATCATCATCGTCTTGATCACGAAGACCATCAGACGGCATTGCTCTCGAGGTTTCGCCAACCTTCCCCTTTCCCTTATCTCGGATATCCATACATCCTTCAAATATGTCGTCATCCGTCTTCTCACCGTCGTCACCTCGTTCCACCTGTTCAACAACAATGTTGTTACCTTTGGCTAGCTGAACATGTGCCTCTTGGATAGCATCCCTGACCATCTTCAGAATGAACGTGTCCTTCAAACTTGCATCGGGAGCTCCAACATCACCGAGTCCTCCCCCTTGTTGGATTTCACGCTGAAGTTTGTCAAAGGATGACTTTTGTTTCTTCTGTGCGTCAATCATCCTGTTATAGGCCAAGGCATGTTCTTCCTGACACTTTTCCAGAGCCAGGGTGTCAGCATAAAATTCCTTGACACAAGCTGATGGCACTACAGCACGGTGACTGTGGATAGGATGATAGGGATTCTTATAAGGAGAAACTTTAGAGTTAGGACCAAAACCGCGAGGAACGATTCTGGGTTCTCGTGAAGTTTGAGGTTCCGCCTCAGCAGCTGCAGCTGTCGATTCATTCTTTTGTCTCTTGGCTGGAGGAGACTTAGCTTTCTTGGCAATCGACTTTCGCTTCTTTTTCTGTGGAGATGGAGGAGGTGTCAGAATTTCCGGAAGCGCATTCCTGTCAACCATATCAAACCAAGGAAGATCGATAACATGTTTGTTTGGATTTAGGTACGTGCTCGTGATTTTGACAGCGGCGTTCTTCTTCAACTTTTTCTCAACATCTGTATCAGGAGAAAAACCTTGGGCATGGAGCATGCCGTAGATCAAACACGGATGAGTTAGTTGAAGTCTCTTTTCCTCTGGCAACTCAGCTTGCCGAATGATAGTCTCGTCCGTCGTCCTTGCAATTTTGCACAAGTCATTAAAAATTATTTTGCCAAGGTTTACTTGCTCGCCGCAGCCAAGGCGAAATATGATATGCATTAATTCTGGAGTCAGGACAGATTCATCCTTGTATGCTGTCCAGTTGGACATCCCTAGTCGTTGCAAAATGCCATAGAAGGCTGACAGCTTGGATGGCGGCGGCAATTCAGACTTGACCTTTTTCTGGGTAATGAAGGTGCCAATTTTTAAGTCTTCGGCCCGTTCCTCAGCCGATGGTGAGGTCCAGTTGGACTGAACTTCCAACCTCTCTAAAAATTTGTTAATGGAGAACGGGCGGAACTTATACAACTTGTTGCGAAAGACAAAGCACCCATACAATCGACTCTTCGGATCCGCGAAGTCGGGGGACAAGCTGGCGTAGAACTTGTAAAGAATAGGAATGGAATATCGGTAAGTCAGGTTCACGGACTTCAGCAAGTGCATCTTGGACAGGAAATCCGTGATGCCATGTCTGACATAATCCTCCTTGAGGATAGTTCGATCAGTCAGGATTGGAAGAGTCTGGATGAGTTTGTGGCGACGTTCAGCAGTCGCAGTAAAAAGGTCACGAGAGTGAGCCTTCGGGCACTCGGAATATTCCGAGATATACTTGAAGCCAGCAGTCGACTTCTGGGATCCATCTGATCCTGAAGAGAGTGGCGGTTTCTGCGAACTGTGAGTTCGGGATTTTGTTGCTTGTCCACTGACGGACGGTTTCTTGCCTTCGGCACTCCCAGCTGGAGTCGCCGTTTTCTTGCCTGAACCAGATGGTTTCAAGGACTTAGGGTCAGTGTCTGCAGTCACAGTCAGAGTCGATGGAATTTTGACAATCTTCTTGCCCTCCTTAGTTATCTCGCCAGCCGCGAGCAAACGATTATATTCAGCCCTGTTCACAACACCAGAATAAATCCGAACTGATGACACTTTGTCCTTGCCCGGTTGGCGAACAGTGGAAGAAGCCGGGTTGGCTGTAGTAGTCAGATCAACTGACGGTTCGGCTGACGCGGCCTTGCGTTGATCAATCCTTGCCAGGTGAGCCTGAAGCTCCTCAAACGCCTTTTTCTTGGATTTTGGAGAGGGCGCTTTCTTAAACTCGTCGTTCAGATAGACAGTCATATCTTCCAACATATCATCCAAGTTAGACTTCGACATATTCAAGCTAAGGAAAGAAGTCTGGCAGCTGAGAGTTCAACACTTAGAAGAATTTTCAGTCACGAATACTTGGACAGGGCGCCGGATGCGCAAAGCAAGAGTTTCCGGATGCAACGGAATTAGGAAGAAAAACTAAGAACCTAGGAATGTCGGACTAGCAGTTAGCAGCTGAGAGTCGAGAGTTCGTGAATTCCAAAGTTCGATGTAAGCGTACCAAGGTAGAATCACCCCAGGGCTATATATAGGAAAATTTTGGGCTGCCCGTCCGGATTGAAAATACACAGCTCAAGACCTGTAAAAAGCCCATCTCAAGAAGAAAATTTGAGCCCATTAGACGAACAGAATTTTATTAATTTAAAAATATTATTAAAATAATAATTTTCAAAAAAGATAAAGAAAAATAAAAATTAAAAATTTTCAAAAACGAAAATCAAACCGAGAGTAGGAAAGACGAAGTTGAGTGCCAACGGTTTGAGTTCCGAAGTTCGAGTCTCCGGAAATGGACGTGGCGCAGGACCAGGGAACGCGGCCTTGAGTCGCCGCTTTTCCAGCGACCCTAGTCGCCGTTTTTCCGGAGAACGAAGTCTCCGGTTTTGGCATGGACACAAGTCGCCTGGTGTGGCAATTGGCATGAGTCGCCGAAAATTCGGCGAACGAAGTCTCCGGAAATGGAACATGTTGAATCTCCGTTTTTGGAGAATGCAGTCTCCGATTTTGGTTTTCCAATTTCGCCAACAGTTGAACTTTGTCGTTGCTGCACTCAATGTTTAGACTTACGAGATAGTAAACCACATAGCCCTGGATATGAACTTCAGAAATGCCAAAACAAAAACAACACATCCCAAGTTAGTCATTCAAGAGTTCAACACACACAAACATTCAAACACATTTTAGTGGAGATTCGAGGGGTGATATTAGGCAATGAAGAGCAAATATTTTCCCAGAAAAGAGACACTTTCATCATTTTCCAAAACAAAAAATTTCACACGAGGTGAATAGAACTTTGAGTTAATGAAAAAATCTCTCATATTAAAAACCGGTGAGATGGACCGAAGTATGTTGATAGACATGTTTGCTTGTCCTTCGTCTCAGTGACACGGAAGCAATCGTGTTTCGTCGAAACATATTGGCAGAGTTTGCACCGCACAAGAGATTTTAGTTCATGAATGCAAGGTGAACTTTTAAGGCACTCCACTTGGGACTAAGCGTCACTACAATCAGAGGGGAGCAAGGTTCGACCTGCGTCCTCCAGAAGAGTTTTAGCTTTATAAATGAAATGCAACAGATGCTCATTACAGCAGTTAGAGGGGAGCGAGGATCATCCCGCATCTCCGAAGTGTGATGGTTGAGCATCTTAAATTAGAGCGTCCATGTACTAACTTTCGAAGAGGGGAGCCGGCGGACAATGTGATCCGGCGTCCTCCGCTACTCGGTATTATGGATCTATGCATATGATAGCTTATGGGAGTTTAATGCCAAGTTCACATGTTTGCATTCAGCGGAATAAATACTCTTGGGTCCGAAGACTAAAGCGGCCTCGAATCCATATTTGTCTGACTAGACTAATCCAACGACGATTCCGAGTGCGTATTCAGAAGTAAAGAAACTACTCTTTCAGACTTCAAAATTTTTCCGTGAACTCTTAGATAGAACACATGCAGAGAGAATTTCTTAGTTTCTTAAATCTCTCAAAGTCAAGAGGTTTGGTAAAGATGTCAGCAAGCTGTTTTTCCATTGAAATATGCTGTAGACTGACTATATCACGATCAACCAAATCTCTAATGAAATGATGTCGAATGTCGATGTGTTTAGTTCTCGAGTGCTGGACAGGATTTTCGCTGATTTTGATAGCACTCTGGTTATCACAATACAGCACTAATGGAGCACTCTCAAGGAGATAGTCATTCAACATTTGTTTCAACCAAAGTAGTTGAGTGCAGCAACTTCCAGCTGCAACGTACTCCGACTCGACAGTTGATAGTGCAATACAGTTTTGCTTTCTACTATGCCAAGACACGATATTATTGCCAAGGAAGCAACAACATCCGGAGGTATTTTTTCTTTCGTCCGTGTCCGTCGCCCAGTCGGCATCAGAAAAACCGACAAGGTTGGATGAAGTGTCGCGCGCATACCACAGACCTAGCTGAGAAGTCCCAGAGATGTAGTGGAGAATCCGTTTCACAGCTCTTAGATGGTCTTCTTTTGGATCAGCTTGGTACCTGGCACACATACTAACACTAAACATAATGTCAGGACGAGTGGCAGTTAAATAAAGTAAACTCCCAATCATAGAGCGATAAAGAGTTTGGTTTACACTCCGACTTTTTGTCGACGAAGACAAGCGTTCCGTAGTTGCCATAGGAGTGTTTGCTGGCTTGGCATGATGCATCTCAAACCTCTCAACCATGTTTTTCGCATACTTGCTTTGAGATACAAATATCCCATCTGGTCGTTAAGAAATCTGAAGGCCAAGAAATTGATGCAACTCTCCCTCAAGGCTCATCTGAAATGTTGAGGACATAGCTTCTGTGAATGAAGTCACGAGTTTAGAACAAGTAGCTCCGAAGACAATGTCGTCAACGTAAATTTGGGCAACAATCATGTGTTTGCCATCTCGCTTGATGAACAAAGTTTTGTCCACCGATCCTGATGAGCCATATTTTTTGGCTCATTTTTAGTTCTTTTGAGTCAAGTTGATAGAGTCTTTTAGTTGTTTTTACTTTGTTTGTGTCTGGGAGGACAAGTTTTGGGTACTTGGTCAAGTTATGCAGGTGGGAGAAGAAGAGGCGCAAAAGGTGTGAAAGAGGCAAGGAAAATAGCTTCTTGGTCAAGTATGCTAGTTGAGCAAGCTGACCTGACTGAAACACCCTGATCCAGTTGGGCAACGATCCATGTTGGGCAAGGTCAGTGAAGTGATCAAGATAGAAGGATGACCAAGCACCACACGAAGCAGTTGACTGGATACATTAACTGACCAGATACGGAACATTGACCAAAGACGCGTCAGGATCTTATATTTTGGGAAAGAATATTTTCTTTCCTTATCTCAAGAGTCCAATCAAGGTAGCGATTTTCCTTGGTCAGCAAGACATCCAGCGCCTATAAAAGAGGAGTATCAAACCCTAAAAAACGCAGCCATTTAGTGAGCCTTTTTGAAGAGCCTTGGAGAGCCAAACATAGCCACGAAAATACCAGCCACATAAAGAATTCACGAAGTAGATGAACCCTAGTTGACCAGCGAAGAACACGGAGGAAGAAGACGATGTGGAGTGAGCCAAAACTCCTCCTCATCGAGTTGTGATCATTGCCTACGGGCTAAAAACAATTTCTTTATGTTTTGATGCTTTCAATTTCCGTTTTTAAGTTTTTATTTTGTTCAAACAATTTTCCTTTTAATATGAAGTTCATAGTTCGCCCGATTTCTTTTGTTTATTTATTTACTATGAGTAGCTAATCTGTTTGTGTCTGGGCAACGACAGAACCTGACCAACCCTGAGATGTGATCTGCCGGGAGGCTTAGTGATGACAGCAACTAGCTTAGTTTCGTTCCCGATTCAACAGGGTAGTATAATTGAGCATGTTAGGGACTTGGGCAATCCTGCAGTGACCAGTGGGAACCCCGACTTGCCTAACACAAAAGTACGTGGATCAACGCGACCGGGAGACTGGGCGTCCGCGAAGTACAACATGTTGCTGGAGATGTGGTCGTATGACTTGGGTCTGTCCAGGCATGCTATTGGCCATTCTGGGTTTGCTTGGAGGATGAAAGCGACTTGATCAACTTAGACTCATGCGGTCACATAGTGTCGAATTGGTCAATGTCAGGAGACCTATTGAGAGAGATCTAATAGGACTTTAAACATAAGAGCGAATGAGGGTCAAGGGTATTAATATGCGTGACATCATAGGGATGTTAATACTTGGGGCCTATAATCGGAAGATGAAACTGTTAGTAAAATGATATACGTACCAATGATCGGCAGCACTAGGTCAAGGGGGAAGTCAGGGGAGTCAATGCCTGGATACTTTATTCTTTATTTGATTTCTCATTTGTTTAGTCAATTCTATTAATTGCTCAGTCTGTTAGCTTTTACATTCAGTAGTCAAGGTGCATGCTAGTTTATTTTCTGTTATTTAATTTGTTTATTTCCAGTCAAGTTGTTAAGGTGACCACGGTTCGGCAGTGCCCAACTGCTTCCCAAAACAAAAACTTTTTAAACGTGACAACCCAATTGAGCAAAACGCCGGGAAAACTAAAAGCTAAATCGCCTCCTCGTGGGATCGACCCTATACTTGCTACTAGTACTTGTATTAGTAAAGAGTTTAGGACTTATAAATATTATTTTGCGCTACTCCACGACGGTAGCGTCAAAATTGGCGCCGTTGCCGGGGAGGCAATATTCCAAGCAATTAGTTTTCCGTGCTGACAGCTTGATCAACTTTGTGTATGCAGGAATCTGACTCAACGGAGAGCACTGATCAGGAGTTGTTATACGACCCTGAAATCGAGCGAGCCGAGAGGAAGTTGAGAGCAGACGCAAGGCGAAAGAAAGCACTAGCACGAGCAGCTCAATACCCCCAGTTGACCACAACTGGAACTAGGGAACCAATCTCATTAAAACCGAGAAGGGGCCCACGAATCGCATCCAAGTCACCTCAAAGACCAAGGATGGGAGATACAGCACCAAAGACGTTAAGGGACAAGATGTTCCCAGAGAATCTGAATCTGAAGCCGCTGGGCATCACCTTGCCCACGGTAGAAAACAACACTTGGGAGATGAGGCACGGCTTCATCCAGATCTTGCCCAACTTCAGTGACATGCCATTGGAGGACCCCCAAAGACATCTCCAAGACTTTGAATTGGCATGTGGT
The DNA here is from genome assembly GCA_954870475.1 of Euphrasia confusa. Classification (NCBI taxonomy): domain Eukaryota; kingdom Viridiplantae; phylum Streptophyta; class Magnoliopsida; order Lamiales; family Orobanchaceae; genus Euphrasia; species Euphrasia confusa. The sequence continues at coordinate 19,190,454 of OX940961.1, forward strand.
ACCATTCGAGCAAGTGAGGGGCTAGGGGAGTACATCAGGCTCCTGGCCTTCCCATTCTCCTTGGCCGAAGGTGCCCGAGAGTGGCTCTACACTCTACCTGCTGGAGAAGTGACCACCTGGAGTCAACTTCAGCAGAAGTTCCTCGAGAAGTACTTCCCAGCCGCACGCATCCAGAAAATGAGGACAAAGATCAGTAGTATCAAGATGGGGACTGGAGAGAACTTCCATGACTACTGGGTCAGGTTCAAGCAGATGTTGGCCAAGTGCCCGCAACATCAGATACTTGACCATGACCTGATCCAATACTTTATCACAGGATTAAGACCTACAGAACGTACCTTGATCAACGCAGCAAGTGGAGGATCCATCTTGAACAAGAGCGCTGAAGAAGCGTTCAAATTGTTCAAGGAAACGGAAGAAGAGTCAAGAGAGGATGGCAGTGATCTACCTAGGAACAACTTGCCCGTACCTTCAGCAACAGAAGTCAAGCTTGACAAGCTTTGCAACATAGTTGAGCAACTAGTACTCAATGGTAACTCGGGCAGAAAAGAGCTGTCAAGGCGTGTCAAATATGCAAGATGAGCAACCACGCTACTGATGAGTGCCCTGAACTGTTCGATGAGGAGGTCAAAGCAATCATGCAACCCAACGGGATTGGGCAAGATAGGAGGCCAAGGTACGAGCCGAACTCCAACACGTACAATCCGACATGGAAGAATCATGAGAATCTCCGCTATGGGAATAATAACTATCAAGGAGGAGGAAACCAGGGTAATCAAGTCCATGGTAATCAGTACCATGGGCAAGGAAATCAACAGAGAAATAACTACCAAGGGCAAGCCAATCAGCAGCAGAGCAATGGCCCAACTTTGGCAGACATGATGCAGACCTTGGTTGCTGAAAATATCAAAGCCCAACAGGTGAATGATAGGTACAAGCAGGAGAATGAAAAGTACAAGCTAGAGACACGTGGTCAACTCCAGAATATAAATGCTCAATTACTTGAGTCACGTGGGCAATTTCAGAACATGAATGCCCAACTGGCGCATCTGACCCAGTCAATGACCAAGTTAGAGAAAAAGACCAATGAACTGCCCTCCCAAATTGAGCTGAACAGAGCTCAACTTAACGCCATCAAGCTGAAAAGTGGAAAGACTCTATCTGAAGTGCCCAAGAAGCCAACTCCAGCACCAAGAGTTGAAGGAACCATGGAGGATGTGAACGAAAATGAGGAGTCAGAAGAGGAACTTGATCAACCCTTACCCAAGCAGAAGGAAAAATCAACCCCTGACCAAGCAGGAGCACCACCAAAAATTTACCCGCCCTTCCCAGGAAGATTGAGCAAGAAGAAGGAGAGGGAAGATACCAACGAGATGTTCCAGATGTTTAAGAAGGTGGAGATCAACATGCCTCTGCTGACCATATTGAATTCCATGCCCAGATGCGCGAAATTCCTCAAGGAGCTATGCACGAAGAAAGTCAAGTACCAAGACGATGCCAAATTTGAAGTCGGGGAGAACGTGTCAGCTGTACTCCAAAGGAACGTGCCCCCGAAATGTGCAGATCCTGGAATGTTCTATATTCCATGCATCATCGGAAGGATGAAAATCGAAAAGGCCATGCTTGATTTGGGAGCATCGATCAATGTCATGCCCAAGTCTATGTACGAAGATTTGGGCATAGGACCAATGAAACCTACGAGGGTAGTGATCCAGTTGGAGGATAGGTCAAATGTGTACCCCGAAGGAATCCTGGAAGATGTGTTGGTCAAGGTTGAGGAACTTATATTCCCAGCCGACTTCTACGTCCTGGACATGGGAAGATCAAGCAAGCAGCCAGTGATGATCTTGGGCAGGCCATTCCTGAAGACAGCCAGAACACACATTGATTGTGAAACTGGAAAATTGACCTGTAAATTCGAAGGAGAGACGGTAACATTTGACTTGTTCAAATCAATGAAGCACCCAGTAGACACTGAGCAAGTACACTTTGTTGACCAATTTGATGAGATGATCGAGGAACAGACCCTGGGATATGGAATTTCTGACCAAACCGACCTGGTGATACAAAGGGGACTAACCAAAGATGAAGCTAAAGATGAGCAACCTGAAATCAGAGAGATAGTTGAGCAACTGGGAGCCTTGGAAAATCATACTACGGGAATGAGCAAACTTCCACCTCATGAAGTTCCGGTCATGGTACCATCCCTGGAGAAACCACCAGAATTAGAGTTGAAGAAGCTCCCTGCACATCTCAAGTACATATTCCTTGGGCAGAATGACACATTGCCCGTGATCATAAGTTCGAAACTGAAGAGGGAAGAAGAGAAGAGGCTGAGGGACATCCTTGACCAGTACAAACAAGCTATTGGATGGACTCTAGCCGACATCAAGGGAATCAGCCCCACCATATGCCAACACCACATATTGCTCGAGGAAGAGTCAAGTCCAGTACGTGATCCACGGAGGAAACTGAACCCTGCCATGAAGGAAGTAGTGCTTAAGGAGATACTCAAGTTGCTTAACTTGGGCATTATCTACCCTGTTTCAGACAGCAAATGGGTCAGTCCAGTTCATGTGGTGCCCAAGAAGTCAGGAATTCAAGTGGTAGAGAACGAGAAAAAGGAGCAAATAGCAACTCGACTTCAAACCGGATGGAGGGTATGCATAGACTACAGGAAGTTGAACAAGGTAACAAAGAAAGACCACTTCCCCCTGCCTTTCATTGACGAGATGCTCGAGAGGCTAGCTGGAAAGACACATTTCTGCTTCCTTGACGGATACTCAGGCTACATGCAAATTTGGGTGGCCCCGGAAGACCAGGACAAGACCACTTTCACTTGCCCATACGGTACTTTCGCATATAGACGCATGCCTTTTGGGCTATGCAACGCCCCTGGGACATTCCAGAGATGCATGATGAGCATTTTCGCTGATCTGCTTGAGCAAGGAATAGAAGTTTTCATGGATGACTTCACTGTATATGGAAACTCGTTCGAGATGTGCTTGAGCAACCTGGAGTTAGCCCTCAGCAGATGTGTGGAGAAAAGTTTGGTGCTCAACTACGAGAAATGCCACTTTATGGTCGAGGAAGGGATAGTACTTGAGCATGTTATCTCATCCAAGGGTATTGAAGTTGATCGAGCAAAGATAGAGACAATTTCCAAACTTCCTTACCCCAAAAATGTCAAACAAGTACGAGGATTCCTTGGGCATGCAGGTTTCTACAGGAGGTTCGTGAGAGACTTTGCCAAAATTTCCCAACCCTTGACCAGGTTATTGCAAAATGAAGTTGACTGGAACTTCGATGAAGATTGTAAAGCAGCCTTCAATCATCTCAAGGAAAGGTTAGTCACTGCACCCATAATCCAACCACCGGAGTGGGGAATGCCATTTGAGCTTATGTGCGACGCGAGCGGATATGCCGTGGGAGCAGTACTTGGGCAAGTAAAAGGAAAGGAGCGACACGTGATTTACTACGCCTCCAAGACATTGAATGCTGCCCAATGTAACTATGCGACCACTGAGAAAGAGCTGCTGGCCGTGGTATTTGCATTTGAGAAATTCAGATCATACTTGCTCGGGAGCAAGACCATAGTCTACACTGACCATGCCGCTCTGAAATACCTGATGGCCAAGAAGGAGACCAAGCCACGACTGATAAGATGGATCTTGTTGCTGCAAGAGTTCGACATCGAAATCAGAGATAAGTCAGGTAACCAAAATTTGGTGGCTGACCACTTGAGCAGGATAATCCAGCAAGAAGAAGGCATGCCCATTACTGAGACTTTCCCAGATGAGTACTTATATCAAATCTCAGCTTACAAAGAAGAGCCATGGTATGCAGACTTGGCCAATTACATAGTCACTGGAGACATCAGGGAAGATATGACCCTCTATGGTAAGAACAAGCTAAAAAGGGAGAGCAAGAAGTACATATGGGATGATCCCTACATGTGGAAAAGGGGAGAAGACCAAGTTCTGAAACGTTGCATCCCTGAAATTGAGCAAGCAGACATCCTGAAGCACTGCCATGAGCAAGCTTGTGGAGGACACTTCGGCCACCGACGTACAGCAAGGAAGGTACTTGACTGCGGATTCTACTGGACAACCCTCCTGAAGGATTGCTTTGAGTGGTGTAGGAAGTGTGACCAATGCCAGAGAGAGGGCAACGTGACCAAGAGAGATGAGATGCCCATGATGCCCATCATGCCCGTGGAAGTATTCGATGTATGGGGAATTGACTTCATGGGACCCTTGCCCAACTCCAGAGGAAAAGAGTACATACTCTTGGCAGTTGACTATGTATCCAAATGGGTCGAGGCCAAAGCTACCGCAACCAATGACTCAAAGGTGGTGTCCACTTTCCTTAAGAGCGACATATTCAGCAGATTTGGTGTACCACGTGCATTGATCAGTGATCAAGGTACGCATTTTTGTAATTACATCATTGAAAGGTTGCTCAGGAAGTATGGAGTGCACCACCGAATCTCCACAGCATATCACCCCCAGGCCAATGGGCAAGCCGAGCTATCCAATCGTATCATCAAAACTATATTGAGGAAGACGGTCAAGCCAGAAGGAAAAGATTGGAGTGACAAGCTCGACGATGCACTTTGGGCCTACAGAACCGCCTACAAAACACCTTCAGGGATCTCACCCTACCGCATGGTGTTTGGCAAGTCATGTCAATTGCCCGTGGAAATTGAACATAAGGCGCATTAGGCGGTGAACAAGGTCAATTTCGACTGGGACGCGGCCGTCGAAGGACGTAAACTTGACCTTACCGAGCTGGAGGAGATTAGAATTGAGGCATATGACAACGCGGTCAATTACAAGGAACGGACAAAGAGAGCTCATGACAAGATCATCAAAAAGAAGAAGATCGAACCTGGTCAACTGGTTCTGGTTTACCAAACCAAGTTCAAATTCAAGGCCAAAAAGCTATCCACCAAATGGGCAGGACCATTCATAGTCCATACTGTTTGCCCAAATGGTTCGGTTGAGCTATTTAAACCAGGTGATGATCAGATCTTCAAAGTGAATGGGCAGAGAGTTAAAGCTTACTATGGGAATGAGGACCTCAAGGGGATGATACCCCCTGAGCCAGCCGCTTGACCAAGTGAAGCCAAGAAATAAGTCAGGCCCATGACAATAAATAGAGGCAAATACCGAAGGCGAACTCGGTATGTATATTACGCAATTTCCCTTTATTTCAATTTCCAGTTAATAAATTTGATCACTGCACGTCAAGGAATAGCCTTGGGCAGGGAAGGGTTTTGGTCTGTTTTGTTCGCAGGAATACAAGAGGTTCATGCACTTACTTGGCCTGTTTCGTGAGGATGACGGAATCAAGGATGATTGTTGACCAAGCCGTATTCACAGACCCAAACACAAAAGGCATGGGCATGGGTCAGCAGACCAGTTACTGATTGAGAAGAAACAATTGAGAAACACACTGCCCTGATGGTGTACCTTGCTCAAACTGATTTAAGGTACCCACCTGAACCAACTCCCTAAATGTGACCTCCCTCTGTTTTATTTTTGTTTTATTTGAGTCTGAAGACCTTTGTCGATGGGGTCGATCTCCCTATTTGCACACTTTGCCCAAGGCAAAGTGTGTATGTGGGAAGGTGCGCCAACATCGTTTGGAGTTGGAGTATAGAGTCTGGGGAGATGCTTGCCCAACTTATTACTATTTGCACACTTTGCCGGAGGCAAAGTGTGTGAGTGGGGGAACGGTAAGAGCAACCCCTGTGCCTGATCGAGTCGTATGCTTGATAAATACCATGATCAACGTGAACAGTTTTCAAAATTAATAGTCTATGCATGAAAAATATTAGGGACGATGGAATTGCAATTAGGTAAGCTGTGAGAATTTGAGCCTACATTTGTGTGAATATTTCTTTCTTGAGAGTAGTTGTTCAAAATTTGTAATGCTGAAGCTTGCCCAAGTTCTGACCATTGTGATAATTGAAATTGAGTTAAGGTAGTAGATGATTTAGGCATTTTATTCTATTCTGCAAATAAAAAGAAGACCCTTGTTAGCCCCTTGAGCCGAGCCTATTTTATTGATCACCTGGGGGAAAACTCCCATTGCCCTGGCCAACCTGCAGATATGCTCAATTACATAAAAAGAGCAAGTCAGGGCAAAGTCTTCTAAAAAAAAAAAAAAAAAAAATAGAAAAAAGAATAAAGAAAAAAAAAGAGAAAAAAAAAAAGATCCACAAATAAAAGGGTGTGCTAAAGCCCGTAAGAGAATAAGAAGAAATTAGGAGGAAAGTTGCTAAGTAAAATGCATGTCCTACCTAAGAATAAATCCTGGGCATTGCCCAAGATAAGCCTATACAGTCACCTTAGAAAGCCCTAATGATATTGCCCAACTCGATTGAAAATTTCACAGGATAGAACTTGGTCAAGCCCAAAGTAAAGCTTCTTTTGAAACAACATTGAGCGAAACACTACCCATACACTAAAGAGAGAAACACTTAGAATATCCAAAAATCCTGTTGCAAACTCTTGACCGTTTTTTATGCATTCCCTTGACTATGATTTTGACTGTCTGTTCACTTGATCAACTTCTGTATTTTGAAAAGCATGCTTGAGTCTTCTGTTATTTCTTTCTCTCTCCCCCTTGTTTTCTAATTGAGCAGGCAAGTCATACCGCACGCTTGAGGACAAGCGTAGTAAAGTGTGTGCGTGTGATGAGCCATATTTTTTGGCTCATTTTTAATTCTTTTGAGTCAAGTTGATAGAGTCTTTTAGTTGTTTTTACTTTGTTTGTGTCTGGGAGGACACGTTTTGGGTACTTGGTCAAGTTATGCAGGTGGGAGAAGAAGAGGCGCAAAAGGTGTGAAAGAGGCAAGGAAAATAGCTTCTTGGTCAAGTATGCTAGTTAAGCAAGCTGACCTGACTGAAACACCCTGATCCAGTTGGGCAACGATCCATGTTGGGCAAGGTCAGTGAAGTGATCAAGATAGAAGGATGACCAAGCACCACACGAAGCAGTTGACTGGATACATTAACTGACCAGATACGGAACATTGACCAAAGACGCGTCAGGATCTTATATTTTGGGAAAGAATATTTTCTTTCCTTATCTCAAGAGTCCAATCAAGGTAGCGATTTTCCTTGGTCAGCAAGACATCCAGCGCCTATAAAAGAGGAGTATCAAACCCTAAAAAACGCAGCCATATAGTGAGCCTTTTTGAAGAGCCTTGGAGAGCCAAACATAGCTATGAAAATACCAGCCACATAAAGAATTCACGAAGTAGATGAACCCTAGTTGACCAGCGAAGAACACGGAGGAAGAAGACGATGTGGAGTGAGCCAAAACTCCTCCTCATCGAGTTGTGATCATTGCCTACGGGCTAAAAACAATTTCTTTATGTTTTGATGCTTTCAATTTCCGTTTTTAAGTTTTTATTTCGTTCAAACAATTTTCCTTTTAATATGAAGTTCATAGTTCGCCCGATTTCTTTTGTTTATTTATTTACTATGAGTAGCTAATCTGTTTGTGTCTGGGCAACGACAGAACCTGACCAACCCTGAGATGTGATCTGCCGGGAGGCTTAGTGATGACAGCAACTAGCTTAGTTTCGTTCCCGATTCAACAGGGTAGTATAATTGAGCATGTTAGGGACTTGGGCAATCCTGCAGTGACTAGTGGGAACCCCGACTTGCCTAACACAAAAGTACGTGGATCAACGCGACCGGGAGACTGGGCGTCCGCGAAGTACAACATGTTGCTGGAGATGTGGTCGTATGACTTGGGTCTGTCCAGGCATGCTATTGGCCATTCTGGGTTTGCTTGGAGGATGAAAGCGACTTGATCAACTTAGACTCATGCGGTCACATAGTGTCGAATTGGTCAATGTCAGGAGACCTATTGAGAGAGATCTAATAGGACTTTAAACATAAGAGCGAATGAGGGTCAAGGGTATTAATATGCGTGACATCATAGGGATGTTAATACTTGGGGCCTATAACCGGAAGATGAAACTGTTAGTAAAATGATATACGTACCAATGATCGGCAGCACTAGGTCAAGGGGGAAGTCAGGGGAGTCAATGCCTGGATACTTTATTCTTTATTTGATTTCTCATTTGTTTAGTCAATTCTATTAATTGCTCAGTCTGTTAGCTTTTACATTCAGTAGTCAAGGTGCATGCTAGTTTATTTTCTGTTATTTAATTTGTTTATTTCCAGTCAAGTTGTTAAGGTGACCACGGTTCGGCAGTGCCCAACTGCTTCCCAAAACAAAAACTTTTTAAACGTGACAACCCAATTGAGCAAAACGCCGGGAAAACTAAAAGCTAAATCGCCTCCTCGTGGGATCGACCCTATACTTGCTACTAGTACTTGTATTAGTAAAGAGTTTAGGACTTATAAATATTATTTTGCGCTACTCCACGACGGTAGCGTCAGATCCACGCTCAAAGCCGAACTTTAGAAGAAAATCCGTGAGACATCCATACCAGGCGCGAGGCGCTTGTTTCAAGCCATATAGAGCTTTGTGAAGCTTGTAGACATGGTTTGGCTTTTTCGGATCCTCAAAACCCTTAGGTTGGGCAACGTAGACTTCTTCTCCCAGTACACCGTCCAAGAAAGCAGCTTTGACGTCCATCTGTCTGAGTTTGATGCCAAGATGACATGCAATAGCAATTAGGAGTCTGATGGACTCAATTCGTGCGACCGGAGCAAAAGTTTCATCAAAATCTATGCCTTCCACTTGGGCATAACCTTGGGCAACAAGACGAGCTTTGTTTCGGACAACTTGGTTATGCTCATCTGTTTTATTCTTGAAAATCCATTTAGTTCCAACAACATTGATATTAGAGGTTCTAGGAACTAAGGACCAAACATTATTTCGTGTGAACTCATTCAACTCTTCTTGCATGGCCATGATCCAAAAATCATCTTGCATGACCTCCTTGTAATTTTTCGGCTCATTTTCGGAGAGAAAGCAAGTGATGCCGATTTCATTACAAACTGCTGAAGTACAAATGTTGTAGAGTTCGTCAGGGGAATTCAACGGTTTCTTTGAGCGTGTAGTTCGCTCATTCAAACTTCCAATCATTTGATTCGGTGGATGACGTTTTTGAATATGACCAGGTGCTTCACGCGGAGCATCAGCTGGGTTTTCGACTTGATCATCATCGTCATCCTCAGTCAATAAATTGTCATAATTTTGGTTGCTAGAGTCTCCAACTTCAGGCGAAGTATTTGGAGTAGCATTTTCAGGAGTCTCAATTGTGGGTGTTGAAGGAAAAGTTCGACTTTCAAGGATTCCTTCCTTAACCCAGTCAGCCTCTGCATCTTTCCCAAGAAAGTCTTGTTCATCAAAGTTGATGTTCACAGTCTCGATGACTTTCCGAGTTCGAAGATTGTAGGCGCGGTAGGCATGACTATTTTGGCTATAGCCAACGAAAATTCCACGATCAGCTTTGGCTTCAAATTTCTTTAGAGGATCACGATCCTTCAAAATATAGCAAGTACAGCCAAAGACACGAAAGTGTGCCACCGAAGGTTTCTTGCCATTGACAAGTTCATAGGCAGTAGCAGTTGTGCCAGATCGAATGCTTATTCGATTCAAAATGTAACCTGCAGTAGAGACGGCTTCTGCCCAAAAAGTTCGAGCCAGATTTTTGGAGATTAACATCACACGCGCCATCTCTTGCAGTGTTTGATTTTTCCGTTCGGCAATCCCATTTTGTTGAGGCGTTTTTGGGGCCGAGTACTCATGGTGAATACCTTTCATCAGGCAAAATTCATTGAAGCTAGAATTTTCAAATTCTGTTCCATGATCACTTCTGATCCTCTTCACCTTAGCTTCATGATTTGTTCTTATCCATTTCACTATCCCTTTGAAGGCATTAAACGTTTCATCTTTGGACGCCAGAAATCTTGTCCAAGTATATCTAGAAAAATCATCCACAATCACCAAAACATATTCTTTCTTAGCTATGCTCTTCACCTCCATTGGACCCATCAAGTCCATGTGCAGAAGTTCGAAAGGAGCAGAAGTACTCATGAGTGTCGGAAGTGCTGGATGAGGGGTTCGTGTTAGCTTGCCCTTCTGACAGTCACCACATACTCGCTTCTCGATTTTGGGGAGTTGAGAGATTCCTCGGACAATCTCCCCCTTAACCAATTTGCTCAGATTGCGAGTGCTAGTGTGGCCAAGTCGTTGGTGCCACAAATCAACTTCATCGGGAACGGTCACGGAGAAGCAACTATACTCAGTTGTATAGCAATTGTTTTTAGCACGTGGACCTTCCATGATACACTTTCCCTCAGCATCATAGACTCTGCAAGATTCCTTATCAAAGCTAACATTAAAACCTTCATCACATAGCTGACTGATAGAGATGAGATTTGCAACAAGTCCCTTGACATGGACAACATTTCTTATCGGCGGTAAACCTTTGATTTGTAATGTCCCCTTTCCCTTGACAACACCTTTTGCTCCCCCTCCAAACACCACGGGGGAACCAGTCATCGGCTCATATTCTTTCAAGAATTTCTTAGTGCCGGTCATATGTCGGGAGCAGCCACTATCAAAGTACCAAATGCCTTTGTTGCCAGCTTCAGACGCATTGAGTGCTACATTGCAGAAAATCAGTTCTCTTGGTTGCCAACAGCTGGTTTTAGAATTAAGTTCAACTTTGCTCTTTTGAGACTTAGGCACCCATTTCTGCTTGCCATTCATTTGGACATTTCTCTCAGTCACAGTTTTCGGAATTTGCTTAGTTTTCGGATTTAGAGGAATATATTTCTTCATATCCTTAGCACTCTCGGCCTTTTTCTTCATAGTCATCAACTCTCTATTCATGTAATCCTTCATCTTATAACAAAATGGTCGAATATGTCCAGGTTGGTCACAGTAGTGACATACATACTTTCTCCTTTGACGAGTTTCAACCTTCGTAGACGTCTTGAACAAAACAGTTTTAGTGCGTGAGGATTGTCCATTTTTGTTTACGTTCTGAGATTTGTCTAAGTTCTTCAGCAGCGTCTTTTCATAAGGTAGGATACCACGAGGATGTTTGACAATATTCTTCGGAAATTGATATGTCTCAGATTCAGATTTTGTAGTCGAGGATGACTTTTGAGTTTTAGGTTCTGGAGACTTAGCAATCTTCTTCCCTTCAGCAATCTCCTTCCGTTTAGATGATTCAACGTCATCCTTACTTTTATCCTCAGGCAAGTCATCCGATGCCTTAACAAAACTGACTTCCTTCTTCTTTTCAGATGTCGAGTATATAGACTCAAAAACTTTTTGAAATCCAAGACCGTAACGTTTAGGATTCATATATGAAGCAGCATTGTCAAACACGGAAGAGTTCGTGTTCATTTTCCTCAACAGCTCGTCAGTCATATGAAGTTTTTCTTTCAACACATATCGTTCCTTGTCAGTCATGGCAAGGTCAGTTTGAGTTTTCATCAGTGATGACTTCAGTTCATCATTCTCAGCATCAGAGTTCTTAAACAAGGTCTGCAGCTTCTTAACTTCAGTTGACTCCGTTTTCAGTGAAGTCTTTAGTTTTGAGTTTTCAGAACTCAACTTCTCACACACCTCTCCCAGTTTGACAACTTCTTTGAAATACTTGTGCTTTTCCTCGAACAGGTCATCAAATTTAACTTTAAGAATTGTCAGAGAGTTGTTCAACTTTTTCTTCTCATCCTCAGTCTTCTCAACTGAGTTTCTCAAAACTACAGCCTCATCATACATTTTTCGTTTCTCTTCAGAGAGTTCATCAAGAGATTCTTTTATGAATTTCAGTGACACTTCAAGTGTGCTATTCTCAGTGATAGCTGTGTCACACAATTTTTCGAGTTTAGAATAACTCTCTTTCAGATCAACCAGTTCAGCAGACTCAATTACACTTTGATGGACATCAGATGTCATCTCTTCCCTTTCGGTCTCAGACTCAGATTCATCATCTGAGAAAATGTCATATCACAAAAATTCCGATTTGTCGATGCCATACGGAAAATGTTGTCTGCAGTTGCAGTGTCTTTCAGGAAGGTGTCAAGTTCAAAGTTTTCAACTTCAAAATTTGCAAGTTCAGAGTCTTCACCAAAAGTGACAACTAGAGCGTTGTCCTCATCATCGTCAGAATTATTGTCCTCGGACTCGTCGTTCTCATATATGACATCCTCATTGTCAATCACAACATAGCTAACTGGTAGCTTCTTCTTACGATGTAAGTTCGGGCATTCATTTTTCACGTGTCCATATCCCTTACACTCATAGCATTGCATCTTAGAAACATCTTTGCTAGTAGAGGAGTATGGTGAAAGTTTAGTCCCCTTGAACTTTTTGTCAGACGATGATCCCTGATTACGGTTGTCAGGAGTATTCGGGTATGAGTTAGAACTTTTCTGAAATTTCCGAAAGTTTCGGGCACGGTTCTTCCTCTTAAACTCTTGTTTCACAAGATACGTGACTATCTCAGTCAGTGCAGCCAGTTTGTCCGGATTATTAGAGTTCATCAGTTTCTCAATTTCCTCAGCTTCCTCATCATCAGATTCACCCAGATCAGCAGAAAAACTACTTTCAGTTTTCTCATTTTTCAAATGAGTTTTTCGAGAGTTAGAACTTCTGGAATTTTTTCCTTTCTCTGAAATCTTGAGAGCAGTCATCGGTTCGTAGACAAGAGACATGTCTGGGTTGCTTCGAACTTTGAGAGTCAGGTCATAGTTTCTCAAGTCAGCCATCAAGTCGGCATAATCCCAGTTTTGGTTCTCGTCATTTTGTGCTTCGATAGTCAGCACCTTGCTCTCGAACCTAGTGCTAACACTGGAGAGGACTTTCTCATAGACCATGGGAGCAGGAAAGATTTCTCCAAGTTCAAAAGCCTCATTCACATATCTCATGATCTTGTCCAAGTAGTCATTGATATCTTCATCTTCCCTCATCCGGAGTTGATGGAATTGAGCAGTGATAGTTCGGATTTTCGATCGCTTAACAGCATGACTTCCCTCACAAGTTATTTGTAACGTTTCCCATGCATCTCTGGCAGATGTGCAATTTTTGACCAGCTGATACATACTGAGGTCCATCCATTCACAGATAAGAAGTAAGGCTTTGCTGTTAGCCGTGGACAATTCATGTTCCTCTCTCGTCCAACTACGTTCCGGTTTCGGAATTCTTACGCCATCGGCATCTTCAGTATATGGGCGTTCCCATCCTTCTAACACTGCCATCCAAGATCTAGAGTCAAAACCCTTAATCCTAGCAGAAACTTTGGCTTTCCAGTTTGAGTAGTTCTGGTGAGTAAGCATAATCGGTTTCTGGACAAACATGGACGACTCCATTGTAGCGGAATTATGAAGTCAAGTAACGGATCACGTCTTATACGTATGACGTCCCTCTCTGATACCAATTGAAATTACGTCTTCGACGTATGATACCAACTTTTCGCGAAGTTGGACTTAAACGCACAAACACCAGCTTCAGTCAAGGTAACACTCACACAAGTTCGTAGTATGAAAGACGGAAGACAAGGTTATGTAATATGTTTCATTCCATTGAAAAACGAAACTAAACTATTACACTGAGTATGGTAGGCAAAACGATTACAAGAAGTTTCCCGAGTGTCGCAAAAACTCCCACTAACTTGCAATCTAGCACACGAGTACCTAGAGCTAAATCTCCTAACTCTAATCTTGGAACAAGGCGCAAAAGCTACTACACAAACTCGAAACTCGAAGCTGTCGGTCACGATTCTAAAAATCAGATTTCGTTCTCTCAAAATCGTCAAAAGGTAAAATCGAAATCCATGGGTTTATATAGGCATCCCGCACATGTGAGGTGATGACGTGGCACGTTCTGATTGGTCACATGCTTGGCTGATGTCACTTCTCCATGGATGACATCACTCTTGTAGAACTTGGATTCTTGAATCTTGGAATCTTGAATCTTTGATTCTTGAATCTTCGAATCTTGAATCTTCAATTTCAAAATCACACTTCAGTTCAATCTTGACTCCATCGATCTCAATTCTTCATCTTCAAACTCTCGTGAAAATCTCTAAGTGTTGAAGCCTCGGAATTTCATCGTCTTCATGGTCGTCGATATCATTGAAGTAGAAAAACACTGGAACCATTCTTCATTCCTTGATTTGTGTACTTGGTGAAAGGAATCACGTTGAAAGTACTTAGGTGAAAATCGTCGTTGAAGAATGTCATAGTCGCTGGAACCATGCCTTGAGGAAAAGCGTCGCCGAAGCCGTGCCATAGCCAAAACCGGCGACACCAGTCGCCGGTTCCATGTCAATTCCACAATGCACACAAACGGCGACTCTGGTCGCCGTTCCATAGTATTGCCAAAAACGGCGACGCTGGTCGCCGTTCCAAGGATTGCCAAAATCAGCGACGCTGGTCGCCGTTCCAAGGTAATGCACAAACCCGGAGACTGCTGTCTCCTTTCCTTAGCTTGCACCAAAAGCGGCGATGCCTGTCGCCGTTCCACTCCATTTTCATGCGTGCCCAAACTCGGCGACTCCTGTCGCCGTTCCTGTGCATCAACATAAACGGCGACTCGAGTCGCCGTTTCTTCCATCTCATGAATTCCATAAGCGGCGACTTCGTTCTCCTTTTCATGCACCTGCAATCCTGAAAGACAACACAAACAAAAACACAAGTACAAAGACGTTGTCGCCAAAATCAACATTTACAAACCAAGAAATCGACCCACGAGATTAAGGACCGTAAAACCTTGCAAATTGCATCGGAAGATGTCATTTGTATTATATCGGTAAAAAATTGTTGTTTATTAAATAAATAAATTAATTAATATATCATTCAGTTTTTATTATTTACTGTATTTTATTTTATGAGAAGGGTATTATTGTAATTATATAATATTAATTAAAATGAAAAAAAATGGAAGAGGTGTACAAAGTAATGTTTGTGGTGTAAATAACAGTAGCCATATAATTTAGTTGGTCCAATTAAAGACAAGCTTAGCCCAATTAACAAATATAATTTTATTAGCCCATAAAATATTGGTTCAGCCCATTAACAATAAACTTATGGGTAAGGTTATTTACACCTCCGCTATTACTCTTCTAACTCCCTATTAAATTTCAATTTTAAACACTTGTAAAAAGTTCTATATTACCCTTATTATCTAAATATGATTACTAATTACACCACCCTAACCTCTACAAAACCCTACGTAAAGTAAATTGCCTATCAATTACTATTAATTGAAAAAGAAAAAAAATGAACGATTGTGGAATAATAATTACGAAGAATCTATTGGTTACAATTGATAAAACTTACTTTATGTTTTGTTTAAGGTTTTTTTTCCAAAAAATAGCTCTTGTTTATTGTATGAATAAACCCCTAAAATTGTATGAATCGTCGTGGTTTCCACTGTTGGTGGGTTGGATTATCATCTTGATGGCGATTTATTTCCCGTTCGGTCAGGGTAAGGTGGCTTTGTAGACTTCTCCGCAGCCGCCTTTACCGATGATGGAGAGGGAGGCTAGGCCGTCTTCTTTCTCGAGGAAGGCCAGGTCTTCAGGGGTCTTCAGGGGACTTTTTAATTGCCACCATCAAATTGAGTCAACAAACAACCAGATGTGTTAAATCAGATTAATGGCCTGTATTTTTTTTAATTAATTTAATTCAAAGCAATTTTGCATATAGTCACATCCATCCATATGCCAAAACTCTATTTAATGAGGGTATTAAAATCGATTCTCATCCCTCCCCATCAAAATAAATATCCATAGAGTTCCTTCCCCGTTTCACAATCTCAAAACATGGAATGTAGATTCTTTAAAGTTCTATTTGATGATTGGGAAACCCATCTTCTACTTCCTCCAGAGTTTGCGCGTCACGCTGGGAGGAACCTAGAGAACAAGGTGGTCCAGTTTTACGATGTATACAACGACCATTTTGACGTCACAGTAAACCGAGTAAACGGCGATTTATACTTTCATCGGGGATGGCCCAGTTTCTATAGGGATCACTGTATACAAACCGGCTGGTTTCTCATGTTTCACTATTTCCCGATGAGTCCAAAAAATCCAGTGGACAAATTTGAAGTCGTCGTGTTTGACCGTAGCGCCTGCGAATTTCTAAACTTTCGTAGGAGGATTGCTTAGCCGCCGCCTCCATCGCCTCCACCGCCTCCACCGTCTCCTCCACTTCTGGTGCCTGAAATAGTCAATAGCGATGTCGATTCGAATTAGTTTTTTTTATTCTTATTTGATATACCAGTCGCAATCATATTTTGAAATTTAATGAATGATTCGGCTTTTAATTGTGGTGATAAATATGCATGCAAAGTAGCACGAAATCATAAAAAGATCGTATTCCACGAACATATCACAGAGCACGAATTAAGTTACAAGTTCGTGTTCATAAAAAAACGAAAATAAAACCATCGTGCTTTCGATCTTTCGTGGTTAGAGGGGCACGAGATGGAAAGGGTTTCATGCTAGTGGTGTCACGAGACGAGGGCTTACTTATAATTTTTATTTATCATTTTCTTTTATTGAAAAAAGTAAGGGTAATTAAGTCTTTGTACGCTTAAACTCATAGTTTTATATTAAGGACCGCGGATTTCATATATTTATTTAAAAGATATACATGCCTATTTCCCTGAAATTAAAATATATTCTCTCTCCTCTAAACGTGACACTTCCTTCACAAAATACAAATAAAGCTATTCGTTCGGTTAGGAGAGACTATATTGAAATAAAAAAGCAAAATATATATAATAAATAAAAAAGAGTTGCGCCAAATATATAGTAAATTAAGTGAAGTAAAATTAAAATATATATTGAAATAAAAAAGCAAAATATATAATAAAGAAAAAAGAGTTGCACAAATATATAGTAAATTAAAAGCGCAAAAATATATAGTAGTGAAATAAAAAAAAAAGTTACGCAATTAAAAAAATTAAAATATATAGCAAAATAAAAAAGCAAAATATATAAAAGTGAAGTAAAATTAAAATATATAGTGAAATAAAAAAGCAAAATATATAATAAAGAAAAAAAATTGTACAAAATTTTAATAAAGTACAAAATTGCAAATATATAGTGAAAACAAATTAAAATATATAATAAAATAAAAAATTGCAAAATATATAATGAATTAAAAGCTAAAAATAAATAGTAGTTAAATCAAAAAATTACGCATGTAAAGTATAATTAAAATATATAATAAAATAAAAAAAATGTGCAAATATATAGTTAAGTAAAATCGCAAATATACAGTGCTTAATCAACTATATATTGATTGTAATTCTTCAATATTTAAAAGAATAGACTTGCCAGTCAAAATTTTTATTTAAATAATTATTTCAAAATTTTTATTTAAATAATTATTTCAAAATTTTAATGATTTTCTTCTATAAATAAATTTACTATTTGATTTTATCCAAAAAAAACTTTCTAAAGCATAAAATGATAATACATATATAATAAGAAATTTATGGAGGAAAGTCATTTGTCACATTTTCTCTTTTCTACCACCAAATACGCAGTGACACCAATATCCTCTCCACCAAGTGAAAAAACCTTCTACCTTTCATTCTTTACCTCCAACTCAAATTGGAGAACACCAATCATCTCTACCAAGTGAGAAAACCCTCTACCTATCATACCTTACCTCTCACTAATCTTTACATTTTTATATATGATAAATTGATAAAAAAAAAAGTTGGACAAAATTATAGTGCATTAAAAAATTGCAAAATTACATTGAAATAAAAAATTAAAATATATAATAAAATAAAAAATCACGCACATATATAGTTAAAAAAAATTAAAATATATATTGAAATAAAATATTGCTCAAATATATAGTGAATTAAAAGTGCAAAGCCCAACAATATAATATGGTAATCAACTATATATTGATTGTAATTGTGAAGTAAAAATTGTAAAGAAAAATTAAAATATATAGTGAAATAAAAAATTATGTGTGAAATATAATTAAAATATATAATGAAATAAAAAAAAGGGATAATTATAGTTTAGTACTGAACTATAGGCACTTTCGGGCTTTAGTGACTTATCTTTTTTTTTGGTAATTTAGTACCTGAACTAAGGCTTAATTAGGCTTCAGTGGCTGGAGTGGCGGATCCCGGCCACACGTGCTTGGCACGTGCTTAATTTATTGGTCAAAATGGGAGATGAGGGTATTATCGACATTTCCTTATATTATTAATATATAAAATAATTAAAAATAATTATTTATAAATAATTAAAAATATTTATAAATAATTATAAAAATAATGAAAAATATTTATAAATATATTATAAATAATTAAAAATATTTATAAATAATTAAAAATATTTGAAAATAATTAAAAATATTTTTAAATATTATTTACAATTTTCTATTTATAAATATTTAACAAACCCCTAATTCTTGAACTCGTCCCCAAATCAACTTCACCAAACCCCTAATTCCTTAATCATCGTCGAACATAACGGCTGAATCGAATTGAATAAACAATCGTCGAACTAACAATCTTCGTCAAAAAGAAATTAACAAACCGAATTATTACACATCGAATTAACAATCGTCGTCAAAAAGAAATTAACAAACAGAAATACAGAATCGTGCTTTTACGATTCGAATCGAATTACCAAATTAATCTTCGATCGAAAAACAAGAAACGAAAAACAACCCAACAACGAAAAAGGACAATGAAACCTTCATCGCAGTCGAGCATCTCAACGGAGTGGGTCCCGCTGCGGCGAAGCTTCTCCGCGAAGAACCGGCTCCTCTTGGCCATGACCCCACGGTGCACGTCCCTCGACACCCGGAACGCCGCCACGGTCAGCCGGACGTCGCCACCGATTGTTGTTCCGAAACGAGGCTCCGGCAAGGACGGCGGAGACGGCTTCTTGGAGCTTCATGTGGTCCGCGGGCGAGGGTCTGGGTCGGGGCCCTGATCGAGGGACATCATATCGAAGAAGGTCGGGCTCTGCTTGGGGCCGGAGAGGGCCCGAAAGGTGGGAGGAGGGGAGAGGAAGGGATCGGAGATGAAGCCCTGCTTGATCATTGCGGAGACGAGCTGTTGGTGTTAGTTTCTTGAAGAGGTAGAACTTCAATTGAGAAAGAAGAATGAAGATGAAGATGAGATCTGATCTGAGATTCAAAAATACGCATATTACCGTGTGTGTGTTGTTTTTTAGGAAAAACAAGAAAGGAAGGTTAAAAGAGTAATTCCTCAACTTCGATCAACATAATTGTGACACCTGTTAATTGAAAGCACGTGCCAAACATGTGTGGTCGGGATCCGCCACTCCAGCCACTGAAGCCTAATTAAGCTTTAGTTCAGGTACTAAACTACAAAAAAAAAAAGATGAGTCACTGAAGCCCGAAAGTGCCTATAGTTCAGGTACTAAACTATAATTATCCCTAAAAAAACATATATAGTAAGTAATTTATCCATAAAAGTTTTTTGTGAAATTTTCTCTTTTCTTCCACCAAATACGCTGCTGACACCAATATCCATCTCCACAAAGTGGAAAAACCCTCTACCTCTCATCCCTAACCTGCAACTCAAATTAGAGGACACTCATCCTCTCCATAAAGTGGAAAAACCCTTTACCTCTCATCTCTAACCTGCAACTCAAATTAGAGGACACCCATCTTCTCCACCCACAGGAAAAATTCTCTCCTTCTCATCCTTTACCTCCAACTCAAATTAGAAGACACCCACCGACTTACGCATTCAAAAAAGACTATAAGATAAATATCATTACCTCAAAAGAAGTTATAAAAAAATATTTGGTTAAGTATCATATATATTTATCTTGACTTGTTAATATTTACATTTTTATATATAAAATATTGATGAAAATAAAGTTGGACAAAATTATAGTCCATTAAAAAATTGCAAATATAAAGTGAAATAAAAAATTTAGCAAGTAATGTAAAATTAAAATATATAATGAAATAAAAAAACAATTGCCCATAAATTAAAAGAGCAAAAATATATATTAGTGAAAGTAAAAAAAAATTACGCAAAGTAAAATTAAAATATATATTGAAATAAAAAAGTAAAATATATAATAAATAAAAAAAAGTTGCTATATATTGAAATAAAAAAGCATAATATATAATAAAGAAAAAAGAGTTGCGCCAAATATATAGTAAATTAAGTGAATTAAAAAATTAAAATATATATAAAAATAGAAAAGCAAAATATATTATAAAGAAAAAAAATTGCAAATATATAGTAAACTAAGTGAAATAAAATTAAAATATATATAAAAATAGAAAAGCAAAATATATAATAAAGAAAAAATAGTTGCGCAAATATATAGTAAATTAAAAGCATATATAGTAGTGAATTAAAAAAAATTACAGCAAGTGAAAAAATTAAAATATATTGGGAAATAAAAAAGAAAAATATATAAAAGTGAAGTAAAATTAAAATATATAGTGAAATAAAAAAGCAAAATATATAATAAAGAAAAAAATTAAAATATATTGGGAAATAAAAAAGCAAAATATATAAAAGTGAAGTAAAATTAAAATATATAGTGAAATAAAGAAGCAAAATATATAATAAAGAAAAAAAATTGCGCAAAATTATAATAAACTATAAAATTGCAAATATATAGAGAAAAAAAATTAAAATATATAATAGTGAAATAAAAAGCCAAAAATATATAATAGTGAAATAAAAATATTACACATGTAAATTAAAATTAAATTATATAGTGAAATAAAAAAATGTGCAAATATATAGTTAAGTAAAATAGCAAATATAAAGTAAGGTAATCAACTATATATTGATTGTAATTCTTAAATATTTAAAAGAATAGACTTGCCCGTCAAAATTTTTATTTAAATAATTATTTTAAAATTGTAAATGATTTTCTTTTATAAATAAATTTACCAAGTTGAAATTCAATTATATTGTAACGCCCCGTTCCGTTGAGGGGTCGAAGCCCGACCCTAATGGGCCGGCTCGATTACCAATGACTGCCGTCGGGAGTGATATTCTGGCCTCGCTTATATTTTCTAGCGCACTTTGTCCTCACTCGTGCGCACCACCCATCCTAGAATTACTCCAGAGCCAGCACGCCCGTTGAGGGGTCGAAGCCCGACCCTAATGGGCCGGCTCGGTTACCAATGACTGCCGTCGGGAGTGATATTCTGGCCCCACGTGATATTCTGGCCCCACTTATCTTTTCTAGCGCACTTTGTACTCACTCGTGCGCACCACCCATCCTAGAATTACTCCAGAGCCAGCACGCCCGTTGAAGGGTCGAAGCCCGACCCTAATGGGCCGGCTCGGTTACCAATGAATGCCGTCGGGAGTGATATTCTGGCCCCACTTATCTTTTCTAGCGCACTTTGTCCTCACTCGTGCGCACCACCCATCCTAGAATTACTCCAGAGCCAGCACGCCCGTTGAGGGGTCGAGGCCGGCTCGGTTACCAATGACTGCCGTCGGGAGTGATATTCTGGCCCCACTTATCTTTTCTAGCGCACTTTGTCCTCACTCGTGCGCACCACCCATCCTAGAATTACTCCAGAGCCAGCACGCCCGTTGAGGGGTCGAAGCCCGACCTTAATGGGCCGACTCGGTTAACAATGACTGCCGTCGGGAGTGATATTCTGGCCCCGCTTATCTTTTCTAGCGCACTTTGTCCTCACTCGTGCGCACCACCCATCCTAGAATTACTCCAGAGCCAGCACGCCCGTTGAGGGGTCGAAGCCCGACCCTAATGGTCCGGCTCGGTTACCAATGACTGCCGTCGGGAGTGATATTCTGGCCCCACGTGATATTCTGGCCCCACTTATCTTTTCTAGAGCACTTTGTCCTCACTCGTGCGCACCACCTATCCTAGAATTACTCCAGAGCCAGCACGCCTGTTGAGGGGTCGAAGCCCGACCCTAATGGGCCCCGGCTACCAATGACTGCCAGAGCCAGCACGCCCGTTGAGGGGTCGAAGCCCGACCCTAATGGGCCGGCTCGGTTACCAATGACTGCCAGAGCCAGCACGCCCGTTGAGGGGTCGAAGCCCGACCCTAATGGGCCGGCTCGGTTACCAATGACTGCCGTCGGGAGTGATATTCTGGCCACTTTGTCCTCACTCGTGCGCACCCGGGAGACTTCCCAGGGGGTCACCCATCCTAGAATTATTCCAGAGCCAGCACGCTTAACTTTGGAGTTCTTATAGGAGGATGCCCAGAAAAGTAGCATATTCAATCCTTATAAGCCTTTGAATTTTTTGGAGCGTTATATATATAGTGAAATAAAAAAATGTGCAAATATATAGTTAAGTAAAATGCAAATATAAAGTATGGTAATCAACTATATATTGATTGTAATTCTTCAATATTTAAAAGAATAAACTTGCCAGTCAAAATTTTTATTTAAATAAGTATTTTAAAATTGTAAATGATTTTCTTTTATAAATAAATTTACCAAGTTGAAATTAAATTATATTGTAACGCCCCGGCCCGTTGAGGGGTCGACCCTAATGGGCCGGCTCGGTTAATAAGTAAAAAAACTCATCTTGACACAAATATCCTCAAGAGGAGTTTTTTACACAAATAAAGTAAAATTAAAATATATATTAAAATAAAAAAATAAAATATATAATAAAGAAAAAAGAGTTGCGTAAAATTAAAATATATATTGAAATAAAAAAACAAAATATATAATAAAGAAAAAGAGTTGCGCAATTATATAGTAAATTAAAAGCGCAAAAATATATAGTAGTGAAATAAAAAAAATTACGCAATTGAAAAAATTAAAATATATAGGAAAAAAAAAAAGCAAAATATATAAAAGTGAAGTAAAATTAAAATATATAGTGAAATAAAAAAGCAAAATATATAATAAAGAAAAAAAATTGCCAAAATTATAATAAAGTACAAAATTGCAAATATATAATGAAAACAAATTAAAATATATAGTAAAATAAAAAATTGCAAAATATACAATGAATTAAAAGCCAAAAATAAATAGTAGTTAAATAAAAAAAATACGCATGTAAAGTAAAATTAAAATATATAGTAAAATAAAAAAAAAATGTGCAAATATATAGTTAAGTAAAATCGCAAATATACAGTGCGTAATCAACTATATACTGATTGTAATTCTTCAATATTTAAAAGAATAGACTTGTCAGTCAAAATTTTTATGGAGAAAAATTAAAGTGCACTATATGGGATAGCGCTACATCTTTTTTACACTACCATATAAAAAGTATGCTTATTTACAATGCCCCAATTTGCCCTCACAGGTGGTCGAGTGAGGTAAAATCTCATTCGAAAATTCTATTCTATACACTCATTCTACAAAAGTCTTAGTTCTCTTTTTTTTTTTTTTCTGTATAACTTTTCGAACAGTTATCGAATGGTGTAATATTATATTTCTCGAATATGTTTATATTCTGATATCGAATAAAATTGTTTGTCGAATGAACTAATTGTTTAAAATCGATTAAGTTTATACATGGTGATATTTGTTTCTGGAATATGTTATTATTAGTTTGTCGAATAAAAAATGTTATCAAATGAGAATATTGTTTGTCGAATATGTTATTATTGCTTGTCGAATGTGTCTATATTGTTTGTCAGATACAATGGTATCGAATGAGAATATTGTTTGTCGAATATTAACTTATTGCTTGTCGAATGTGTCTATATTGTTTGTCGAATGTAATCCCTAGTTTGTCGAATGTGTTTCAAGAACCAAATACAATGGTATTTTTGTTAGTCGAATGTCTGTATATCGTTTAGCGAATGTACTCCATAGTTTATCGAATATGTTATAGGATTAGGTTACAATATTTTTTTGAATCGAATACTTGTATGCATTAAATTGACTAAATTGTCATCACTTTATCTCTGTTAATACGCTATCTAATGGCTGGTACGATTTGACAATTCAAATTGAAGTAGATAATTAAATGTTTATTGGGGCGAATGCAGTGAATGGGTGCGATTGAAATGAATGGGCCGAACGAAATTAATGCACCCCTTCACCAACCAACGTTACTGTCCCGTCTATAAACCCTAAATTGTCCTATAAATTGGCGTTTGTCCTTTACGAAAAACATATCCTTCTCACCGGAAAAAAAAACCCTAAAATATATACATGGAAGTCATGGTTATTAACAAGTTCTGGAAGATCATTGTTGCTGATGATTTCAGTGATGTTCTTCGCCTGGACTCCGATTTTGCTAAAACCCACGAGTACGTGATTGGTCGTGTTGAACTCACTGACAAATCCGGGCTCGTGTGGAATGTCAATGTATCTTGGGTTACAGGTTACCTGTCTTTCACTCGAGGTTGGTCCGAATTTTCTGCAGCGCATCCACTACAAAAAATTCGCGGATCCCCTACGGGGATCCCCTACGGCTATCCTCCCGTAGGGACGCCCCTACGGCGTCCCCTACGGGACATACTATCTTGAAATCCCCTACGGCGTCCCCTACGGCTCCAGCCGTAGGGTAGAATCCCGTAGGGGTCTCCCGTAGGGCATTAGGCGGGAGTGCTCGCGCCTTGTTTCCCTCCAAAGGAACCTACGGGCTCCCCTACGGGTAGCCGTAGGCCACATTACCCTACGACGGCTGTCCCCGTAGGGGACGAGGCACGAAGCCTTCCCTCCTATTAATTAGAAAACCCCTACGGCTACGCCCGTAGGGGCCCCTACGGGACTGCCCCCCGTAGGGGAGTATCAAAACGGCGGCGTTTTGATACTACTTCTACCCCTACGGGGTTTATCCCGTAGGGACCCCTACGGGAATGTCTCCCGTAGGGGAGTATCAAAACGCCACCGTTTTGATACGTATACTTATGCCCTACGGGGTGTATCCCGTAGGGAGAGCCGTAGGGGGCGTCTATATTACAGCGGGCACAGCAGAAACATATTCATTTCGTTTTTTCATCCAACACAGAGAGGGGCGCGCGACTTGGAAGGCGATTTCCGGCGAATTGAAGCTACGTCCGGCGAATTGAAGCTACCAAAACCTCAAGCACTTCGATTCCCCAAGGCTATCAGGTTAGAACTCGATTTTCTCTCTTTAACCGGTTTAATTTCTATATTTTGACAAAATTAGGGTTTTGAGAAAAATTCTATTTTTGTTCGAGAGATCTTCGTATAAATGTTATTTAGCAGTGTTGTGTTATGTATATCATGTATATGTCGATTTTGATTCTTGAATTGTTGAGAATTGTCATTTTAGGGTTTTCGTAAATTTTGAGTTTCTTGGAATTTTTTGGGTTTTATTGGTTTTGTATATTGTTCTAGCCCCAGATTTGATGAGTTCCATTTGATGAGCTCGATTTGGTGAGTTCCACAAGTTTTATAGATTAAGTTGAAATTTATTTGTTCTAAGTAGTAGAAATTTGGGATTTGAATAATAATATTGGGATTTATTTGTTCTAAGTAAGTAGTGTTGATGAGGAGATACAGCAGCCGCGTGAGCGAGTGGCGTCAGAAGTGGAGGGAATTTAGGGTGGCTCCGAGCTGTGTGCCCGATGAGGTGTGGAAGAGGTGGTTGGTGATATTCGACTCAGCCGAGTATAAAGAGAGGTCTGAGCGGAACACGAAGAACCGGATGAGTGAGCCAGATGGGCCGGGCACCGGCATTTCAAAGGCCGCTGGAGGATCTCGATCGGGCGTCCGATATGCCTTGGACATTGTAAGTTTTGTAGTTATATATATTTTCATATTTTAAATTATATATGTACTTAATTATATATGTTTTCATATTTTGAAGGCTGAGGAGTTAGGTCGACCTGCGACAGCTTTGGACGTTGCAAAACGTCTGCACACGAAGAAGGACGGGACCCCGACATCTCAGCGAGCACATCAGCTCATTGTAAGTTTATAACGTTATTCTTTCGACTATTTCTAAATTTTTGTTTTAATTATTTTTAACTAATTAAAGATTTTCCTTTTAGGCTTCGGTGGAGCAGGCTATTGAGGAGCGTCGAGCCTCTACGCAGGAGGAGCCCGATGTGGACGAGGTCTACCTGAGCGTCGCCCCGAAGAAGAAGAATAGGATCTTCGGGACGGGCACCTTAGCGAAGGTTTGGATGTTAATTTTTTCTTTATTCATAGAATCAACAAGTTATAATTGTCTGCTTCAGGTCTTTAGCAGCGGCTCCTCCTCATTTTCCGTGTCTTCCTCGTCTGGCCCGTCAGAGTCGTAGGAGCGCATCAGACAGACTTTGAGAGAGGAGTTCGAGCAGAGGCAGAAGGAGACCGAGGAACGTCTTGCTCGAGAGCGAGAGGCTGAGCGCGAGGCACTTGCTCGAGAGCGAGAGGCTGAGCGCGCTGCTGATCGTGCCGAGTTACAGAGGGGGTTCGCTGCGAGCTTGAGAGAGATGGAGCAGCGTTTGCGAGATGAGATGCTGGGTCGACCGCCTCCCTGATTGTATTTCATTATGATTTGTTTATGTTTAACTTCATATTTTAGCTGTGTTTGAATTATTTTGGATGTTTTTGAATGTTGTTGAATGATGTTGAATGCTTCTGAATGATTTTGTATGATTCAGAATGATTTTGTGTTTTTAAATAAATTTGTATGTTTCTGAAAATTGAGTGCAGGTTTGGGGTAAAAAAACAGGATTCGCCCTGCCCCTTTTTTTTGAAATTCCCTATGGGAGGAGCCGTAGGGAAGTATGCCAGACGTCCCCTACGGGAGTAGCCGTAGGGGACACTCCTCCACGGTCCCCTACGGGAGGAGCCGTAGGGGACAGCCTCACATGGTCCCCTACGGGAGTAGCCGTAGGGGACACTCCTTCACGGTCCCCTACGGGAGGAGCCGTAGGGGACAGCCTCACATGGTCCCCTACGGGAGCAGCCGTAGGGGACACCCCTACGTCCGCCCCCTACGGCGTCGGCGTCGGCCTACCCTACGGGAAGGATGGGCGGGGAAAATGAATCTCCCTACGGGGTCCCCTACGAGCTTCCCGTAGGGGATGTCCCCTACGGCTATTATTTCCCGTAGGGATGGAGCTCCCTACGAGCCTAACCCCTACGTCCAAATCCCGTAGGGGATGCCGTAGGGGATGGGCTTCCCTACGGGGATCCCTACGGGAACTGCCGTAGGGATTTCGCTGTTTTTTTGTAGTGATCACCTCAGGTTGGGCAAGATTGTTCTGTTCGAGCACACCAGATTCCATAGCTTCCTCGTTTCCGTTTACGGTAGAGATGGGAAGGAGATTCTGAACTTCAATAATCTGTGGGCTCCTGGATCTGACACTGTGCCTAATTTCTATGAAGTCGTCAAGTCCATTCTGAGCGATAATGAAGCCTTTGTTGACGTCGTCATAGATGATGATGACAATGAGGGCGCTGTCCCGGACGACGATGAAGGAATGGACGAGAACGATGATGAGGATGATGATGATGACGACGGTGCTGATAATTTGGGACATGGGTGTCTGTATAATTATATTGTCTTGTTTTAATTATGTTTTTACCTTGATTATGAATGAAGTTTGAATATTAGGTTTATCAAATTGCATTCGATGAAGTTCAATTCTCATTCGACACAAAATTATTTCATTCGATAAAGATTAAAACACTAAAAAACATTTGTTACCTAATGTTAATCGCATTCGACAAATGTTAATTCACGTTCGATAAGGAGTAATTATATTCGATAAGGATTAATACTATTCGACAAAAATATACGTCATTGTTTTTTTAATTAAAAATCTAATTTATTTTGAAATTAATATTTAGAATAAAACACCCAAAGATGGCATTTTTTTCCTTCCTTTGTTGATTAGAATAATTTTCTTTGCGAATACATTCAAATTCCTCTGTACAAATGGCAGACATCCCGCCGGCCGACGCCATTGAAACCGTAGAAGAAGAAGTTCCGTCGACGATGGACTATGATATACAAGGTTTGGACGAGACCCAAGAAAGTTACATCTCGACACAAGCTCTTGAGGAATTAATGACGGAGTTAAATAGCACACAAAATGTCTACACTGAGCCAACTGAGGAAGAAGAAGATACTAAGGTGAGTAATTTTCGATTTCGATTACGGGATTTAGGGTTTCTGATTACAGGATATAGTGTTCCTGATTTAGGGTGTTTACTGATTAAGGGAATGTATCTGCTGTAATAGATTCTGATTTAAGGTTCGATTTTGGGATTTAGGGTTTAGAATTTAGGGTTACTTGTTTGCAACGCCCTTTGTCGAACACAAAATTCTCTTGTCGAATGATTGTCTGTTTTTCGATTGCTTGAGTACCTTGTTGGTTGATTAATTTGTTGTTAAAACAGGAATGGTGGTGGGTGAAGGAAGTATTCCAAGGCACTAGGAGCAAGGCTGGGCTGTATAACAAGCTAAATCATCTAGAAGTGCTACACGATAAGATACGCGACAGACATGATTTGTTGGTGAAGTTGTACAATTCATGTTTCAAAAAAAATTTCAGACTACCACGGGGCCAAAAGGACTTGCCCAACAGTGTTGTTCATACCCTCTAGAGTAGACAAGTAAGCTTTACTGGTGTTAGATCAGATGAGCTGTGGTTCAGGGTTGGAAGGAAGAAACGAGATTAGATGAAGACCTTAAGACCTTCCCACGTATTCCTTGCACCTCGTTCGAACGTAGTGTGGGCGACGATCCTCCGAATTCCTATGGATCTCCTTCACGAACTCTCTAGAATACCAAGTATGATAATCTTGTCTTGTGGGTTATGAATTGTGAATACCATGTAGTGCTTTTATAGGCTACGTAGGGGATCTAAAGGAGGTGGAATATTGAGCTTCCAATATTAATGATTAAATTGATCCCAAGCCCAAGTCTATTAATCCATTAATATTAATTATATATTAACTCCATTATATAAATATAATTGCACTCCCAATATTATACCATATTATATCAAATAACATTATCTCCGGTAGTATTATTTATTCCGTGCGTTTAAGATATAAATATCCATAAATAAAATTAATTTATTGCTTAATTAATTTATTCATCTCTTATATCCGAGAATAGTACCATTCAACTTTAATTATTATGCACAACAAATCCACTAATGAGGTTTACATAATAATTCCTTATGAACTCATCTTGGGGATATTATCAACCCTTTCGAGAACACAACTTTACCGGTAATTGACCGTGACCCAACTTTACCGGTAATTGACCGGTTATTCTAATCGGTCAATTCCTTTGGAAAACCAAAGTCACTAATATTAAATGCACACACCCGCAAAAATATTAAGGATTAAGAATAAAATACACTGAGATTTAAAACAATTATCTAAGACAATCCTAATCGATAAATCTCAAGCGATCCGCTCAATACACCAAGTGTACAAGTATGATAAAATAATCAAGACCGATTATTTTCTCTCTCATACACCGACTATACCGATGGATTGGTCCTTGTCCATCTAGGTCGTGAGCAACTGTTCGATTATATACGAGCAACCGATAGTATGATCTTCTGTGTGACGACGCACACCATACTAACTACAACGTGTATAATCTAGGACTATAATTTGCATATATTTAATTATAAATAATTAAAAGCAAATGATTATTTATTTATTTAAATAGATTAAATTCTATGACCGGGAGTTTAAGTCACTTAAATCTAGACATTAAGTATACAACTCCATCAATCTCCCACTTATACTAAGGTCTAGTCATTTCCGACAAAATCCCGACTCCCATACCCATCACGTGCTTAATCTGCAAAGTGCCTTGTGAATGAGCAATCTAGGTTCCCGTCTCCAAAGTTATCTTGGTGACTACAGCGTCGTCTTACTCGACGATGATTCGTATCAGGTGGTACTTGCTCTCTACGTGTTATCATCACTATGGACTTATGAATTCTTCATGTTTACCATTGCACCACTATTTAAATAGCCATTTGTAAACTAAGAGTCATATCTATGTCCAGAGGTTATCCGGAGCCTTTCCAAAACTTCCGCTGCCTCTGAGGCCGCTATTTGGTTACCCATGGCAGAGTCCGAAAATCATCGTGCTTATCACTCTTCCATGTTAAAAGCTCCACCTCTTTAAAAGTGAACGCATAGCCTGATATCGACTTACACTGGTCCTAATTTGATTAGAGATCTGAGAGATTGTAATCCAAAAGAAAATTCACGTTGCTTCGTAATCAAGTACTTCCAAAGTATTTTACAGCATTCGAATATTCTTTTTCCAGGATTACCTTGATATCCTCCAACTATGCTAATCGCATAGCAGATATCAGGTTCTCGTCTTTCAACATTGCATTCATAAAGCTTTCCTTACTCAAAGTGTAGGAAACTGCTTTCACTGCTTCTATCTTCTTTATGTGTTTCCAAACACATACCTTTAGATAGATGCATTCCGTGTCTAAAAGGTAACAAACCTTTCTCAGAATTATGCATGTTTAAAACGAACCATAATCGTATAAGATATCTAGGAGAAGTACAATGTTCTTTTCTCAAGATCCCAGACCTTAAGAACATGTTCTAACCTCTTCTTTATCTTATATCCCGATTTATCTAGACAACCATTACTTTATGTCTGATAACAAATTTACATTGTTGCCAATGATAAAATATTATCTACATAAAATTCCAAGAAACACCACCTTGTTTCCATCACGTTTCCAATACACACTATTCGTCTATGCCTTTTGATGAATCCATCAAATGGATTATCTCATCAATTCGCAAGTACCACGATTCATAGCTTTGTAACAATCCATCAATGGATCAACTAAGCTTGTATTCTAAATGATCTCGCTTCTTAGCAATAATTCTTATTGCTTTCCAAGAAGGCTCATTTAGATCCAGTACTACCTCTATGTAGATCTAGGTATCAATTTCATGTATACTAAGTCCAGAGTTCGAAACTCCCCTAGTCTTATGAATATCTCCGAATGTCCACAACCTCCCACTACAACGGCGTTCTGGTGTATAAACAGTAATAACAGTAGGTGCAGTTAGTGGTGTATCGCTACTCGGTTTGGCTGGCTTCTAGTCTTTGTCCTTTTCTCTCATTTCAAAGTATTACGTCTCTTTGGGCTTTGTGGTTCATCTAATAGTCTTCCTCTATGAACTAGGCGTTAGAACTTTTAACGTCCTTCTGGTTCATAGTACTATTGAACACACAACCTTTTGTTCTTCTAGGGTATTTTACAACCGCATAGAAATGCGCCGTTGTCTTTCATAAATATCCATAGAACATAGGTAGTTCCGAATAACTCATTATTTTACCATTCCTTTAGAGTTCCATTTCTTATTTTCCGACACACTATTTCTACACAGGGTGTATGGTGTAGTCATTTGGGATCTAATCCCAATTACTGATCAGTATGGCTTGATTTCCTCAAACAGGTACTAGCCTCCGCGATTAAATCGCAGGCTTCTAATGGATATACCTTGAAGGTTCTCCACAAAAGCTTTGTGTTCTTTTGACTTTGTCAAAACCACCAGCTTTTGTGGCACATCAAGTATCCATACTTCGAGTATTCTTTAAATGAAGTACTCGTTCCTTTCTTGTATGAGTGGACATAGGTCTGCATATATCAGTACTTGTCCGGATTCTATATCTTTTATTCAAAAAGGTTTGCTTAGTTGTATTATCTTCCAAATTCAATTCTTAGGTCGGAAGGTCCATTCCTTCAACTTAATTGATCAAATCAATTTTCGACCTTTGAATTTTATTTGAATAAATACTACTTAGCATAGAATCCACAAGTATAATGATCCAATAAGAAATACTTCCAATAGGTAAAACAAGTTATATTCTACGGTTTGTTGCATCGTGGCAGACTTAGGATTCATCATTCATATATTGCTGACTAATGTACCATAATAGATAATATCATAATTTCTTATCAATAACCATCAAATGATTAAAAGAAATAAAATATCCATTCATTAATAATAGAAAACCAGAACAAAAGTTCTTTCTAAAATAAAAGGGTACATAAAAGCAATAACTTGAAATGAAATCCTATAACTACTAAAAGCAGATAAAACGTTTTCCACTGCAACAGCTGCCTCCTTGACAGCTTTGCCCATGTTGATTCGAACTTCTTCTTTTCTAAGCCGTCGGGTTTTCTGGAACCCCTGCATTAAAATGCACATACCGTCAGTGGTTCCATATCTACACACCATAATTCTGGTAGATAATACCGCTGACTTTGTTTTAATGACTAAAGAAGAATTCGTACCTTTGAGAGGACAATCAGACTTCCAGTGTCCAGACTTCTTGCATCGGAAGCACTTGCCCTTAGGCTTGCTGGTCCCTTCACGTGGTCCTTGCCTTATGGCACCACTGGGCTTCCAAACACGCTTCCTCTTCTTGCCCTTACCTCCAACAGCCTTCAGGGCTTTGGCCTTCAGCCTTCACCGCCACCGCCGAGGAGGGCAGTGCGCCCAGCGCACCAGCCGCGGCCCAGCCGCGGCTGCCCCCGCGATCGACCGCATGGTCGATCGCATGCTCCGGCGTCCAGCCGGGGCTTCCTCGTGTGGGCCCGCGGACGATTCCCTAGGGCTCGATCTCACTCCCTCGGCTCCCAGCCGAGGGCTCCTTTGATCTCCGCCGGGGATCTCGAATCCCCGTCCGCGGAGTTCGTACGTTTTCCGGATCTTTCGTTCATGTCTATATTACGATTCAATATCACATAAAATCATAGAAGGGGTTTTATGATTTTTACCTTCGTCTCGTTGTGCGGAGAAACGAGATTAGATGAAGACCTTAAGACCTTCCCACGTATTCCTTGCACCTCGTTCGAACGTCATGTGGGCGACGATTCTCCGAACTCCTATGGATCTCCTTCACGAACTCTCTAGAATATCAAGTATGATAATCTTGTCTTGTAGGTTATGAATTGTGAAGACCATGTAGTGCTTTTATAGGCTACGTAGGGGATTTGGAATATTGGGCTTCCAATATTAATGATTAAATTGAGCCCAAGCCTAAGTCTATTAATTCATTAATATTAATTATATATTAACTCCACTATATAAATATAATTGCACTCTCAATATTATATCATATTATACCAAATAACATTATCTCCGGTAGTATTATTTATTCCGTGCGTTTAAGATATAAATATCCATGAATAAAATTAATTTATTGCTTGATTAATTTATTCATCTCTTAAATCCGAGAATAGTACCATTCAACTTTAATTATTATGCGGAACAAATCCACTCATGAGGTTTACATAATAATTCCTTATGAACTCATCTCGGGGATATTATCAACCCTTTCGAGGACACACTTTTCCGTCAAGAATTCACGGCATGCCATACATAAAATACCGTGACCCAACTTTACCGGTCATTGACCGGTTATTCTAATCGGTCAATTCCTTTGGAAAATCAAAGTCACTAATATTAAATGCACACACCCGCAATAATATTAGGGATTAAGAATAAAATACACTGAGATTTTAATCGATTATCTAAGGCAATCCTAATCGATAAATCTCAAGCGATTCGCTCAATACACCAAGTGTACAAGTATGATAAAATAATCAAGACCGATTATTTTCTCTCTCATACAACGACTATACCGATGGATAGGTCCTTGTCCATCTAGGTCGTGAGCAATTGTTCGATTATATACGAGTAACCGAAAGTATGATCTTCTGTGTGACGATGCACACCATACTAACTACAACGTGTATAATCTAGGACTATAATTTGCATATATTTAATTATAAATAATTAAAAGTAAATGATTATTTATTTATTTAAATAGATTAAATGCTATGACCGAGAGTTTACGTCACTTAAATCTAGACATTAAGTATACAACTCTATCACTCTTGCCATACATTGACAACGTGAATCAATCTAAGGCTCTACGCAAATACATTGCCTACCACTTTCCGTTCCTACTACACCTTTTCTTGCTATCACTATGGAGAACTACGAAAATAATTTTAATGAAGGAGGGTCCCATCATTTTCAATCCGGGAGAGATAACCGTTCACCTCGAATGAATAACCGAAGAGAGCGTGAACCTAATCAACATAACCGTCATTCCGAGGATGATAGGGGTTCAAACCGGAGGAACAACCGTTATTCCGATGAAGATCGTGAGTCTCACCGGAGGCATCACCAAGAGATGGATGACGAGTTCTATCATGGAAGGGACTATTACCAACCTCCACCTCGCCGTAATCGTGACCGTGAACACTATCGAGATTATGAGCGTGACCGTGAGCGTATCCATGAGCAAGAGCGTCAACGAAACTGATTTATGTCGTTTTTGTGTTATTTTTCGTTTACGTTTTGTTTCGTTTGTGAGTCGTGTGTTGTTTGTTTTTATCGTTTTAGTTGATGTTTGATGTTTTAGTGTGATTTGATCTCACAGGGTGTGTTGGAGTGGTTTGAGTTCGTTTTGTAGGTCAAATGTTGGAGAAAGTTGAAGAATCGAATAAAAGATCGAAGAACCGAGGAGGAGCTGAAGAAGTGTAAAACGGCGGGCGCCAAGTGATGAATGTTGGAGTAGTATACTTAATATCTAGATTTGAGTATTCTGAACTCCTTGTACACTATCATTTATCTATTAAAATGAACATTCATTTGCTTTTAATTATTGTTAATTAAATATATGCAAATTATAGTCCTGGATTATATACGTTGTAGTTAGTATGGTGTGCGTCGTCACACAGAAGATCATACTATCGGTTACTCGTATTTAATCGAACAGTTGCTCACGACCTAGATGGACACGGACCAAGCTATCGGTATAGTCGTTGTGTGAGAGAGAAAATAATTTGTCTTAATTATTTTATCACACTTGTACACTTGGTGTATTGGGCGGATCGCTTGAGAATTATCAATTAGGATTGCTATGTGATAATTGATTTAAGTCTCAGTGTATTTTATTCTTAATCCCCGAAACAATTGCGGGTGTGTATATTTAATATAAGTGACTTTGATTTTCCAAAGGAATTGACCGGATTAATTATTGGGTCAATTACCGGTTAAGTTGGGTCACTATATTTTATATATGGCATGCCGTGAATTCTTGACGGGACAGTGTATCCCGGAAGGGTTGATAATATCCCCGAGATGAGCTCATAAGGATTTATTATGTAAACCTCGCGAGTGGATTTGTTCCCGCATAATAAATAAAGTTGAGTGGTACTAGTCTCGGATATAAGAGATGAATAAATTTATTAAGCAATAAATAAATTTTATTCATGGATATTTAAATCTTAAATACACGGAATAAATAATACTACCGGAGAAATATTATTTGATATAATATGGTTTTATATTGGGAGTGCAATTAATTTATATAGTGGAAAATAAATTAATTAATATTAATGGATTAATAGATTTGGGCTTGAGCTCAATTTAATCATTAATATTAAAAACCCAATATTCCACCTCCTTAAGATTCCCTACGTAGCCTATAAAAGCACTACATGGTCTTCACAATTCAATAACCAATAAGACAAGATAATCATACTTGATTAGTCTAGAGAGTTCGTGAAGGAGATCCATAAGCTTGGAAGATCGTCGCCCACCCGACGTTCAAGCTAGTGCAAGGAATACGTGGGAAGTTCTCAAGGTCATCTTGATTTCGTTACTCCGAACAACGAATCAAAGGTATAAAATCTAAACGCCCTTGATTTTATTTGATTTGAATTATCGTGAAATACCGTGAACGCAAGATCCAAAGATCGAACCCCAGAGTAGACGGACGATCGCGTGGTGGTGGCGAAGCCACCGGACCACGGGCGATCGCCCGCCTAGGGTTTCGAAGGGGCGAGAGGGGTCGAACCCTCGGCTGGGCCGAGGGCTTGCGATCGATCACGGTGATCGATCGCTGGAGCGCGGGTTGGTGCCGCGCTCCACCCCACCACGACGGTGGGGCCCTCCAGGCGGCGGCGAGTCGCAAGACTCGCCGCGGGGGGCTGCTGGGCAGCCCCACCCCGATCGATCGCGTACAGCGATCGATCCCTCGATCGCGTGAGCCCCGCGGACGGGGGCTCGGGCTGGGCGTGCGCGCGGCTTCGGCCGTGTCGTGCGTTCGGCTCGTGCTCCGGCTCGTACGTGGTGTTCATGTGATCTCCGGCGAAGGTTTTTGATCGGGTTATTATTTTTCCGCAAATTTTAATAGCCCGGGATATCGAATTCCAATAATTGGTATCAGAGCGTGGTTTACGTTCGCGGTATTTTCGATAAACATGTTCTACCTTGCAGGGTTCCGACTATTATGGCTTGATTAACTATTCGTTTAATTATTTTGTCATATTTATGTTGGATTATTAAACTCTCGGACATGTGGAGATTCGTTTTTAGTGGTGAATGCTTGTAATAGTAAAAATTCGGGGATTGACCGAATTTAGGTTTATTATTATTGTTCTTCGTTTTTCCGGAAAGTGTATAGGGTCGATTTCATGTATAGAATCGATACCGGAATTGTAATTTAAATTATTGTAATTTATTTACGTTGGATCGATGCCGAGATGACCGCCGGAGAAGACGAAGTGACGAGAAGACGAAGGACCAGGGATCGATCAATCCCCATGATCGATCCCATGAGGATCGATCGACCCTCGGCCGAAAGGGGGGCTGTCCGCGGGAGTCCCGGTCACGACGGCACCAGTGGAGGTGGCGCGTGGGCTGGGCGGCGGCGGCGGTAAGACCTAGGCGGCGGTCGATCAAGGTAGGGTGGTGTGGGGTCTCCCAACCCATGCTACTCCTACCAAGATCCTACTTTCCTATTTGATTCGGTTTTCCTATTTTGTGTTGGAATTCGATATCCCGGGCTATTAAAATTTGCGGAAACCAATAACCCGAACGAAAACCTCAATCGCAGGAGAAACCACGAGCCCACGCGAACCGGGACCCAGCCGAACGCGCAACGCACCCGAAGGCGTGCGCACGCCCAGCCGAGTCCCCGCGAGGGGACTCGCGATCGCTGCGGGCGATCGCTGGGCTGCCTTGTAGCAGCCCGCAGCGGATCCGTTGATCCGCTGCTATGCGGGCTAGGGCTCGCATCCCGCGAGCCGCTGCGGGTAACCCCGCAGCTCGCGACGAGTCGCTGCGGGTAACCCCGGAGCGACTCGTCGCGATCGATCCCATGGATAGATCGCACCCCCGGCGTCCAGCCGGGGTTCTCCCGCACGCGATCCCCAACGGGATCCTCGAGCCGCCGGCGGTCCGGTGGTTCAACCACCACCGCCCGGTTCGATCCTCGTTCCGGGGTTCGATCCTTGGATCTTGCGTTCTACGGTATTCTCGATAATTCGAATCAAATAAAATCATAAAGGGCGTTTAGATTTTATACCTTCGATTCGTTGTTCGGAGAAACGAAATCAAGACGACCTTTGAATCTTCCCACGTATTTCTTGCACTAGCTTGAACGTCGGGTGGGCGACGATCCTCCAAGCTTATGGATCTTCTTCTCTCCTTTCTCTCTCTAGAATTGTGATCTTCAAGTTATATGAGAATAGAGAAGACCATGTAGTGCTTTTATAGGCTACGTAGGGGATCTAAAGGAGGTGGAATATTGGGCTTCCAATATTAATGATTAAATTGAGCCCAAGCCCAAATCTATTAATCCCATTAATATTAATTAATTTATTTTCCACTATATAAATTAATTGCACTCCCAATATTAAACCATATTATATCAAATAATATTTCTCCGGTTTAGTATTATTTATTCCGTGTATTTAAGATTTAAATATCCATGAATAAAATTTATTTATTGCTTATAAATTTATTCATCTCTTATATCCGAGAATAGTACCACTCAACCTTATTATTATGCGGGAACAAATCCACTCGCGAGGTTTACATAATAAATTCTTATGAGCTCATCTCGGGGATATTATCAACCCTTTCGGGATACACTTTCCCGTCAAGTATTCACGGCATGCCATATATAAAATATAGTGACCCAACTCAACCGGTAATTAACCCAATAATTAAATCGGTTAATTCCTTTGGAAAATCAAAGTCACTTATATTAAATATACACACCCGCAATAGTATCGGGGATTAAGAATAAAATACTCTGAGACTTGAATCAATTATCACAGAGCAATCCTAATTGATAAATCTCAAGCGATTCGCTCAATACACCAAGTGTACAAGTGTGATAAAATAATTAAGACAAATTATTTTCTCTCTCACACAACGACTATACCGATGGATTGGTCCGTGTCCATCTAGGTCGTGAGCAACTGTTTGATTAAATACGAGTAACCGATAGTATGATCTTCTGTGTGACGGCGCACACCATACTAACTACAACGTATATAATCTAGGACTATAATTTGCATATATTTAATTAACAATAATTAAAAGCAAATGAATGTTTATTTATAATAGATAAATGACAG
The DNA here is from genome assembly GCA_954870475.1 of Euphrasia confusa. NCBI lineage: Eukaryota > Viridiplantae > Streptophyta > Magnoliopsida > Lamiales > Orobanchaceae > Euphrasia > Euphrasia confusa. Next base: position 19,228,778 of record OX940961.1, read on the forward strand.
TGTACAAGGAGTTCAGAATACTCAAATCTAGACATTAAGTATACTACTCCATCAATCTCCCACTTATACTAAGGTCTAGTCTTATCTTCCAAACTTCTGACTCCCAAACCCTTCAAGTGCTTGAAATATACTTCTTTAGGAAGTATCTTTGTGAAGGGGTCTGCTAGGTTGTCATCTGAAGCTATCTTGGTGACTACAGCGTCGCCTCTCTTGACGATGTCTCGAATCAGGTGGTACTTGCGCTCTATGTGTTTCGTAGCACTATGGGACCGTGGTTCCTTACTGTTTGCCACTGCACCGTTATTGTCACAATAAATTGTCATAGCTTTGGGCAAACTCGGAATCACATCTAAGTCCTGGAGGAAATTAAGGAACCACACTGACTCTTTCGCTGCCTCTGAGGCTGCAACATATTAAACTTCCATGGTAGAGTCCGAAATGCACTTTTGCTTAACACTCTTCCATGATACAGCTCCACCTCCCAAAGTGTACACATAGCCTGATGTCGACTTACGCCGGTCCTTATCAGCTTGGAAATCCGAATCTGTGTAACCCAAAGGAATCAGATTGTCTGCTCCGTATCTTAGAACATAATCCTTAGTATTTCGCAAATACTTGAAAATGCTCTTTACGGCAGTCCAATGAGCCTTTCCAGGATTACTCTGATATCTTGCCACTATGCCAACTGCATAACAGATATCAGGTCTCGTGCAAAAAATTGCATACATTAAGCTTCCCACATCCGAAGCGTAGGGAACTGCTTTCATGTCATCTTTCTCCTTCTGTGTTTGATGACACATTTCTTTAGAAAGATAAGTTCCTTTACTGAAGGGCAGCTCACCCTTCTTGGAATCTTGCATGTTAAAACGAGCTAGAATCGTGTCTATGTAAGATTGCTGAGAAAGGTACAATGTTCTATTCCGGCGATCCCTTATAACTTTGATCCCTAGAACATGTCCAACCTCTCCTAAATCTTTCATATCGAATTGTCTAGACAACCATCCCTTTATGTCTGATAACATCTTCACACTGTTGCCAATGAGAAGTATGTCATCTACATAAAGCACGAGAAACACCACCTTCTTCCCATCACGTTTCCAATACACACACGATTCGTCCATGCTTTGAATGAATCCAAAAGATTGGACTACTTCATCAAACCGCAGGTTCCACGATCTCGAGGCTTGTTTCAATCCATAAATGGATCGATTAAGCTTGCACACTAGATGATCTCGCCCCTTAGCAATGAATCCCTCTGGTTGTTTCATATAAATCGTCTCGTCAAGACTTTCATTTAGGAAAGCTGTCTTGACATCCATTTGACACACCTCATAATCCATATGAGCTGCTATGGATAAGAGAATCCGGATCGACTTTATCTTGGCTACCGGCGAGAAGGTCTCCTCATAATCGATTCCCTTTTTCTGAGTATATCCTTCCGCAACAAGCCGAGCTTTAAAGGTTTCAACCTTTCCGTCAGATTCTCTCTTTCTCTTGTAGACCCATTTACACCCAATTGGCTTTACGCCGTTTGGTGGTTCTACAAGATCCCAGACTTTATTAGAATCCATAGATTCTATTTCGGATTGCATCGCTTTCTTCCAAGAAGGCGCTGATGGAGTAGTATACTTAATGTCTAGATTTGAGTATTCTGAACTCTGTGTGCACTTTCATTTACCTATTTATAACAGACATTCATTTGCTTTTAATTATTTTTAATTAAATATATGCAAATTATAGTCCTGGATTTTATACGTTGTAGTTAGTATGGTGTGCATGGGCGCACAGAAGATCATACTATCGGTTACTCGTATTTAATCGAACAGTTGCTCACGACCTAGATGGACACGGACCAATCCATCGGTATAGTCATTGTGTGAGAGAGAAAATAATTTATCTTAATTATTTTATCACACTTGTACACTTGGTGTATTGAGCGGATCGCTTGAGACTTATCAATTAGGATTGCTCTGTGATAATTGATTTAAGTCTCGGAGTATTTTATTCTTAATCCCTGAAACAATTGCGGGTGTGTATATTTAATATAAGTGACTTTGATTTTCCAAAGGAATTAACCGATTTAATTATTGGGTTAATTACCGGTTAAGTTGGGTCACTATATTTTATATATGGCATGCCGTGAATTCTTGAAGGGACAGTGTATCCCGGAAGGGTTGATAATATCCCCGAGATGAGCTCATAAGGATTTATTATGTAAACCTCGCGAGTGGATTTGTTCCGCATAATAAATAAGGTTGAGTGGTACTATTCTCGGATATAAGAGATGAATAAATTTATTAAGCAATAAATAAATTTTATTCATGGATATTTAAATCTTAAATACACGGAATAAATAATACTAACCGGAGAAATATTATTTGATATAATATGGATAAATATTGGGAGTGCAATTTTATTTATATAGTGGAAAATAAATAAAATTAATATTGATAAGAATTAATGGATTTGGGTTGGACCCAATTTAATTTTCAATATTAGAAGGCCAATATTTAATCTCCTTTTGATCCCCTACGTAGCCTATAAAAGCACTACATGGTCTTCACAATTCATTAACCTAAGATACGCCAATCATAAAGTCTTGAAGAGTGAAGAAGATCCATAGGAGTTCGATAGATCGTCGCCCACCCGACGTTCGAACGGAGTGCAAGGAATACGTGGGAATATCGCGAGGTCATCTTGATTTCGTTTCTCCGAACAACGAATCTAAGGTAAAATCTAAACGCGCTTTATGATTTTTTATTCGATTATTGAAAATACCGTAGGACGAAGATCCGAAGATCGAAGCCCGGATTAGACGAACGATCACGCGGTGGTGGCGAAGCCACCGGACCGCGGATCGCCCGCCTAGGGTTTCGGCCGTGGGCATGGGGGCGAACCCTCGGCTGGGCCGAGGGTGTGCGATCGATCCACGGGGATCGACCGCTGGGCACGGGCTGGTGTCGTGCCCTACCCCGCCGTGAAGGCGGGGACCTCCTGGTGGCGGCGAGTCGCCGGACTCGCCGCGGGGGCTGCCGGGCAGCCCCACCCCGATCGATCGCCGGCGTGCGATCGATCCTTCGATCATATGAACCCCGGCTCGCGGGGGTTCGGCTGGGGGCGGGCTACGCGTCTTCGGGCGCGTGGTCTCCAAAGGTCGAGCCCCGGCGGATGAGTCGGCGTTCGTGTGATCTCCGGCGAAGGGTTCGTTCGGGTTATCGGTTCCGCAAATTTAAATAACCCGGGATATCGAATTCCAACAACTGGTATCAGAGCGTGGTTTACGTTCGCGGTATTTTCGATAAAATTGTTCTACCTTGCAGGGTTCCGACTATTATGGCTTAATTTATTACTCGTTTAATTTATTTAGTCATGATTGTTGGTTTTATTAAACTATCGGACATGTCGAGATTCGTTTTGGTGGTGAATGCTTGTAATAGTAAAAATTCGGGGGTTGACCGAATTTAGGATTTATTATTATGTTCATCGTTTTTCCGGAAAATGTATAGGGTCGATTTCATGTATAGAATCGATACCGGAATTGTAATTTAGATTTTTGTAAATTTATTTTGCGATTGGATCGACGAATCGAAGACCGCCGGAGAAGACGAAGTGACGAGATGGACGAGGGCTAGGGATCGATTGGATCGATCCCATGGTGATGCCCGGATCATGGCTAAGGGCGAGGGGCTGGTTGCCCTAGCCGCGGCTACCACCGGTTCGGTGGTTGGCGGCGTGGCTAGGCGGCGGCGCTCCTCCCCGTGGCTGGCCGGTCGGACGAGGTGGGGTGGCGTGGGGTCTCCCAACCCATGCTACTCCTACCGGAAATATACTTTCCTATTTTAATTCGGTTTTTCCTATTTTGATTATTTCTTTATGGAATATTCAAGAAATAGAGAAAGAATTAATTTAGTACTAAATTTATTTTTCCTATTTGATTATTCCTACTCATGGGAATATTCATGGATTAGGAATAAAATAAATTTGTAAAGTATAATAGTCCTAAATTATTTTATTTCTTTATTTCATTATGGATATCATCTAGAATATTCCAAGAATATCTTGGATAGATTATTCTAGAGATTTAATGGAGTGGAAAAAGAAAATAAAATAAATAAAAAATATTAATAATATTTAATTTTATTTTTGATATATTCAATTGACTTAATTTTCGAATTAAGTAACTCTTGAATTAATTGAAAATAAATAGATTTAAATATTGGAGATTAATATTCTCGTCACATGGAGCATTCAAGAAACGAAGACTGAAGACTAGAAGATGCGTACGGAGATGTGATAAAGCCATAATAGTCGGAAAATAATATTCTAGTATTATTTTGATTATGTGATAATACTATGTGCTTTATTACATGTATGCATGCTATATGTGTTTATTTTATGCACTAGATAGCGTATCCCTTTATTGTAAAAAGCTAAGTGGGAGAGGGTATGGAAACATACCCATGGTCTCCATTGCTGCTCTCTTGGTGACTTTTATGAACTTTTGAAGTTTATATAGATAAGTCATTGGAGGAGAGTTCTTGTAATTCCTCTTACGAGAGACATTGATTAAGTTCATCAAACAATGCCTAATTTGTCTTTCCAAAGCTGATTTCAAGTCGACTCATTCTCACCCCGGGGAGTGGAATGGAGCCAGAGCCACTTGGTCATGTAGAGGACACAAATTAGAGACTTTCGTACCATTCTTTGATAGATGGGTCGATTGTCTGCTCGGCTCCCTCATTTATGAGAGATAGGGTTGTTCGCATGGTGAATCACTGGTTAGAAACTTCGAGTTTCACTTATGATTCTCCACGTCTTGATTTACAAGATTAAATGGATCAAGTAATTGGGAGTCAATTATAAAAGTCTCTTAGTGTAGTAAACGTCCACACCACGTGGCTTGCTATGCTGACGGACTTTGGATTAATTGATGTAGACAATTGTAAGTAATTATGAAGAGTTGTGAAGTTATCGTAAACGTCCACACCACGTGGCTTGCGGTGATGTAGCGATTCCAAGTAATTTACTTTGGTACTGAGTAATGGTTTACACTTAGATACGCATTATAGTATTCCTCCCCACGAGGTCACGCTATAAATGATGTATGACCAAAGAAAATCTAATTGCTAAATCATTTGGGTGGGTAAACGTCCACACCACGTGGCTTGCCTTACCTGATGGGATTTTAGATGTGATTAGTGATTTAATGATATTATTTGAGGGAGATAATATCGGATATTAAATTGTTTGTTTGTTTTATGTGCTTATAGGATAAGAATGACTGTGACCCCACTTTGTGATATACTTAAGGATGATAACTCACCGGTTCCATATAGTAATGATTGGGAACGAAATCTGGACATTGCTCAGACTGTTGAGCTTTCCGAATCCACTGTTGTCCCAACTGATGAGGACATTCGAAATGACCTCAGGATGATGTTGAGACATAGCATGGAAGCCGGGCAAGAGGTGATTAACATACTCGCGGAATCATCTCTCAATGAGTCCCTTAAAAAGGATTCGGCGAGAGCGGAGTTTGTGCGTAACTTAAGAGAATCACAAGCTTTTGTGGAAAGGCTAGAGGAAAAGCGTGCAAAGAAACCCAGTGGTTTAAAGCCACAGATTGGGAAAGGCAAGCCTTTGGGCAAGTGCTTTCGATGCAAGCAGTTTGGGCACTGGAGGTCTGATTGTCCTCTCATCAAAGGTACGAAATTTTCCTTAGTCACTGAAACATTGTCAGTGGTGATATCTACCAGCACCTGGTGTGTAGATACGGGCGCCACTGACCATGTCTGCAATTCATTGCAGGGGTTCCAGGAAACCCGGAGACTTAGAGAGGGAGAGATCGTGGTCTACATGGGCAATGCCGCGAAGGTGGCGGCTGTTGCAGTGGGAGACGTTCACTTACGCTTTAGTAGTGATAGGGTTTTAGTTTTACAAAATTGTCTTTATGTACCGAATTTTAGAAAGAATTTGATTTCAGTTTCTAAGTTAATTCTGAATGGATATTCTGTTTCTTTTGATCACTCTGTGGTCATAAGAAGAAATAGTGAGATTGTCTGTTCTGGTACATTGGTAGACGATTTGTATATCCTAAATCCTGAGTCTAACACGGTGCAACTAACCGAGAGTAATAACACATCTACGAACACCAATAAGAGAAAGGAGCCTTCTAAAATGAATCAATTATACTTGTGGCATCTAAGGCTAGGTCATATTAATTCGAATAGAATTCAAAGGTTGAAAGCTGATGGTCTCATTAGCGGCATAGAAGGAGAGGACCTTCCAACCTGCGAATCCTGTTTGGAGGGTAAAATGACCAAGCGTTCTTTTTCTGGTAAAGGACGTAGAGCTGAACAAGTATTGGATTTGATTCACTCTGATGTATGCGGACCTATGTCTACTCAGGCAAGGGGAGGGTACGAGTATTTCATCACCTTCACTGATGATTACTCAAGATATGGATATGTATACCTGATGCGCCACAAGAGTGATTCTTTTGACAAGTTCAAGGAATTCAAGGCTCTTGTGGAGAACCTTCGTGGTAAATCCATAAAATGCCTGCGATCTGATCGCGGAGGCGAGTACCTGTCTGGAGAATTCAAGGCATACTTGGCAGAGAATGGGATTGAATCCCAGCTGACCTCACCATATACTCCTCAGCAGAATGGTGTGTCAGAAAGAAGGAATAGGACTCTTATGGAGATGGTGCGATCGATGATGAGTTACTCGGATTTACCTGTTATGTTCTGGGGACTTGCCTTGGAAACAGCGGCGTACATTCTGAATAGGGTTCCGACCAAAACGGTACCAACTACACCCATGGAATTGTGGAGTGGGCGTAAGCCTAACTTGAAACACATTCGGACCTGGGGATGTCCAGCACATGTGTTGCGACAAGGCGCCGATAAGTTAGAACCTAGATCAGAAATACGGTTGTTTGTAGGATACCCGAAAGGAACTAAGGGTGAAATGTTCTATAGTCCTACGGACCAGAAGATCGTTATAAGTACTAACGCTCGGTTCTTAGAGGAAGACTATGTCATGGACCACAAGCCCAAAAGTGACATAATGCTTGATGAGTTGAGAGGTAACGAGGAAGACTTGGATACAGCCGAACCGAGTATAGATGCACCACTAGAACCTGCACCTAATACTGTCACTGTTAATACACCGGAACGCCGTCGTAGTGGGAGGGTTGTTAAACAACCGGACAGATGGATTGGACTGGGTGAGTCTTCGGACTCGGCACCCGGAGTTCATGAAGTCGATCCCTGGACCTATGATGAGGCGGTACAAGATATAGATGCGCCTTCTTGGAAGAATGCGATGAAATCCGAATTAGAATCTATGGATTCTAATAAAGTCTGGGATCTTGTAGAACCACCAAGCGGCGTAAAGCCAATTGGGTGTAAATGGGTCTACAAGAGAAAGAGAGGATCTGACGGAAAGGTTGAAACCTTTAAAGCTCGGCTTGTTGCGAAAGGATATACTCAGAAAGAGGGAATCGATTATGAGGAGACCTTTTCGCCGGTAGCCAAGATAAAGTCAATCCGGATTCTCTTATCCATAGCAGCTCATATGGATTATGAGGTGTGGCAAATGGATGTCAAGACAGCTTTCCTTAATGGAAGTCTTGACGAGACGATTTATATGAAACAACTAGAAGGATTCATTGCTAAGGGGCGAGATCATCTAGTGTGCAAGCTTACTCGATCCATTTATGGATTGAAACAAGCCTCGAGATCGTGGAACCTGCGGTTTGATGAAGTAGTCCAATCTTTTGGATTCATTCAAAGCATGGACGAATCGTGTGTGTATTGGAAACGTGATGGAAAGAAGGTGGTGTTTCTCGTGCTTTATGTAGATGACATACTTCTCATTGGCAACAGTGTAAAGATGTTATCAGACATAAAGGGATGGTTGTCTAGACAATTCGATATGAAAGATTTGGGTGAAGTTGGACATGTTCTAGGGATCAAAGTTATAAGGGATCGCCGGAATAGAACATTGTGTCTTTCCCAGCAATCTTACATAGACACGATTCTAGCTCGTTTTAACATGCAAGATTCCAAGAAGGGTGATCTGCCCTTCAGTAAAGGAACTTATCTTTCTAAGGAGATGTGTCCTCAGACACAGAAGGAGAAAGATGACATGAAAGCGGTTCCCTACGCTTCGGCTGTGGGAAGCTTAATGTATGCAATGTTATGCACGAGGCCTGATATCTGTTATGCCGTTGGCATAGTAGCGAGATATCAGAGTAACCCTGGAAAGGCTCATTGGACTGCCGTAAAGAGCATTTTCAAGTATTTGCGAAATACTAAGGATTATGTTCTGAGATACAGTGCAGACAATCTGATTCCTTTGGGTTACACAGATTCGGATTTCCAAGCTGATAAGGACCGGCGTAAGTCGACATCAGGCTATGTGTACACTTTGGGAGGTGGAGCCGTATCATGGAAGAGTGTTAAGCAGAAGTGCATTTCGGACTCTACCATGGAAGCTGAATATGTTGCAGCCTCAGAGGCAGCGAAAGAGTCAGTGTGGTTCCTTAATTTCCTCCAGGACTTAGATGTGATTCTGAGTTTGCCCAAGGCTATGACAATTTATTGTGACAATAGCGGTGCAGTGGCAAACAGTAAGGAACCACGGTCCCATAGTGCTACAAAACACATAGAGCGCAAGTACCACCTGATTCGAGACATCGTCAAGAGGGGCGATGCGATAGTCACCAAGATAGCTTCGGAAGACAACCTAGCGGACCCTTTTGTTGGAAAACGATATCCCGGGTTATTAAAAATTGCGGAAAATAATAACCCGAACGAAATCCTTCATCGCCGGAATTATCGGATTCCCGACTCATCCGCAGGAGTCCGACCTTTGGAGACTACGCGCCCGAAGACACGCAGCCCGCCCCCAGCCGATTTTCTCCCGCGAGCCGAATCCATGAACGCGAACCACCGTACGACGGAACCGGGCCCGACAAGAGAATCATCGCCGCGGGAAAAACCCCGCGGCTAGAAACCCTAGCCGAGCCCCCGCCGCGAGGGGGCTCGCGATCGCGCACAAGGCGATCGCTGGGGCTGCCCAGCAGCCCCCGGTGGTGAGTCCGGCGACTCACCACCGCCACCTGAGGAGGGGCGGTCAGCCCCCAGCTGACCCGCCGCGGCTCCAGCCGCGGCTTTCCCCGCGATCGACCTCGCGGTCGATCGCCTGCCCCGGCTCCAGCCGGGGCTCCTCCACGTGCGCGCGCCGCCGGTCGAGGTGGCTGGGGGGACCAGCTGCCGTGGCACCAGCCCACGGCGGTCTCCCCGCGATTGACTCATGGTCGATCGCTTTCCCCGGCGTCCAGCCGGGGATCCCTCGTCCGCGCGCCGCGATCGAACCCTAGGGTTCGATCGCCCCCTCGGCTCCAAGCCGAGGGTTCTCTCGATCTTCGCCGGGGATCTCGAATCCCCGTCCCCGAAGTTCGTACGTTTACCCGGATCGTGTGTTCATGTACATACTACAATTAATCACACAAAATCATAAAAGAGGGTTTATGATTTACTACCTTCGATTCGTTGTGCGGAGAAACGAATTTATGCGTTGATGACCTTGCGATCTTCCCACGTATTCCTTGCACCTCGTCCGAACGTCGTGTGGGCGACGATCTATCGAACACCTTATGGATCTTCCTCACTCTCCAAGACTTTTTAGTTGGCGTAACTTAGGGTCTCTTAGTTATGAAAAGTGAAGACCATGTAGTGCTTTTATAGGCTACGTAGGGGATCATAAGGAGAATAAATATTGGGCTTCAATATTGAAAATTAAATTGGGTCCAACCCAAATCCATTAATTCTTATCAATATTAATTTTATTTATTTTCTACTATATAAATAAAATTGCACTCCCAATATTATTCCATATTATATCAAATAATATTTCTCCATCTTAGTATTATTTATTCCGTGTATTTAAGATTTAAATATCCATGAATAAATTTATTTATTGCTCAATAAATAATATTCATCTCTTATATCCGAGAATAGTACCGTTCAACTTTAATTATTATGCGGATTAAATCCACCTGCAGGGTTTACATAATAATTCCTTATGAACTCATCTCGGGGATATTATCAACCCTTACGGGATACACTGTCCCTTCAAGAACTCACGGCATGCCATATATGAAATATAGTGACCCAACTTAACCGGTAATTAACCCAATAATTAAATCGGTTAATTCCTTTGGTAAATCAAAGTCACTTATATTAAATATACACACCCGCAATTGTTTCAGGGATTAAGAATAAAATACTCCGAGTCTCAAATCAATTATCGCCGAGCAATCCTAATTGATGAATCTCAATTGATCCGCCCAATACACCAAGTGTACAAGTGTGATAAAATAATTAAGATAAATTATTTTCTCTCTCACACAACGACTATACCGATGGATTGGTCCGTGTCCATCTAGGTCGTGAGCAACTGTTCGATTAAATACGAGTAACCGATAGTATGATCTTCCGTGTGGGCCAGACACACCATACTAACTACAACGTATAAAATCCAGGACTATATTTTGCATAATTAATTAATAATAATTAATTGCAAATAATTGTTTATTAATTAAATAGATTAAATGTTATGACCGGGAGTTTACCGATACTTAAATCTAGACATTAAGTACACAACTCCAACAATCTCCCACTTGTACTGAGGTCTAGTCATTTCCTCCAAACTCCCGACTCCCATACTCATCACGTGCTTAAGTTATACTTCCCAGAAGTATTATGTGAGTGAGCAATCTAGGTTGCCGCTCTGAAGTTATCTTGGTGACTACTGCATCGTCCCTCTGACGATGACTCGTATCAGGTGGTACTTGCTCTATGTGTTATCATCACCTTTTGAACTTATGACTTCTTCCAGTTCTCCATGCACCGCTACATACGTAGCCTTTGGTGAACCAAGAATCATATCCAAGTTCAGAGGTCATTCCGGAACCTAACCAGAACTTCCGCTGCCTCTGAGGCTGCTATTCGGTTTATGATAGAGTCCGAGAAGCTTCACGCTTATCACTCTTTCTTCCTTAGGTTCCACCTCTACTAAAAGTGAACACATAGCCTGATATCGACTTACACTGGTCCTTCTCTGATTTTTGGGTCTGAGAAACTGTAATCTAAGAAGATTTCGTTTTGCCAGTAATCCAGTACTTCCAAGTACTTTACAGCATTCGAACATCTCTTATCCAGATTACTTTGATATCCTCCCACTACGCTAACCGCATAGTTGATATCAGGTTCTTGTTTTTCAACATTGCATCCACAAGGCTCTCCACACTCGAAGTGTAGGAAACCGCTTTGTCTATATCTGTCTCCTTTATGTGTGCAAGACACATACCTTAGATAGATGCATTCTGTTCTCGAAAGGCAATAACCTTTCTCAGAATTGTGCATGTTTAAAACAAACCATAATCGTATAAGATATCTTAAGAGAAGTGCAAGTGTTCTTATCTAGAGATCGAAAGATTTCTAAGAACATGATACAATTTCATCTTAATCTTATATCTCGATTTATTTAGACAACCTCTATTTTATGTCTGACAACGCTTTTACATTGTTACCAACGATAAAGTGTTATCTACATAAAATTCCGAGAAACACCACCTTGTTTCCATTACGTCTCTAATACACCAATCTTGTCTATGCTTCTTGATGAATCCATAAAATGGACTACCTCATCAATTTGCAAGTTCCACAAGTTTCAGCTTTGTGATAATCCAAAATGGATTTACTAAGCTTGTACCTCTAAATGATCTTGCCTCTTTAACAATAATAAATTATCGCTATCCAAGTAGGCACATTTAGATTAGTACTGCCTCCTATGCAGAACTAGGGATCGATTTCATGTCAACTAGATCCAGAGTTAAAACTCCTCCAGTCTTATGAACATCTCTGGTCGCTTAACAACCTCCCACTGCAATGGCGTTCCGGTGTATAACAGTAATAACATTAGGTGCAGTTAGTGGTGTATTACTACTCGGTTAGGCTGGTTCTCAGTCTTCTCTTTCCTCTTTATAAAGTACTTTGTCAGTTAGGGCATTGTAGTTCATCTAATAGTCTTCCTCTAAGAACCGGGCGAAGACACCCTTCTGGTTCGTAGTACTATTGAACATACAATCACTTGTTCTTCTAGGATATTCTACAATTACATCGAGTGCGTCATTGTATCCAGATATATCCATAGAACATAGGTAGTTCCGAATAAGCTTGTCCTTTTACTATTAGAATTCTATTTCTTATTCCTGACGCACCACGTCTACACACCAGTGTATGGTGCAGTCGTTTGAGACTTAATCTCAATCCTTGATTTATGCTATGTGTTCCCAGATAGGTGATAGCCACTGTGAACAAGTCGCAGGCTTTCAATGGATATACTTGGAAAGATCCCCATAATGGCTTTGTGTTGAAAACACTCCGCATTTATGGCATACCAAGTATTCTAATCCATCTTCGAGTATTCTTGAAAGAACGACTCGTACCTTCTCACATACCGCATTAATCATAAATCATTTCCTATACTTGTCCGAATTCCATCCTTTATCCAGAAAGGTTGACTTAGTTGTATCATCTTTCAAGATCGATTCTTAGGTCGGGAGGTCCATTCCTCCAACTATAATTGATCGAATCAATTTCGACCTTTTGAATCCCTTCTGAATAGATACTACCAAGTTAAAGAATTCACAAGTATAATGATTGACAAAGAAATATATATCTAATAAGTAAAACAAGTTTATATATATCACGGTTTGTTGCATCGTGGTAGACTAAGGATTCATCATTCATATATTGCTATCTAATGAACCAGAATAGATATCGCCATTATTTCTTGTCTAAACCATCAAATGATTAAAGAAATAAAATATCCATTAATAATAGAAATCCAGAACAAAAGTTCTTTCTAAAATAAAGATACAAAGCAATAATCTTGAAATGAAATCCTATAACTATCAAAAAGATAAACGTCTTCCACTGCAACCGCTGCTTCCTCAACAGCTCTGCCCATGAGGACTCGAACTCTTCTTATCTAAGTCGCTGGGTTTTCTGGAACCCCTGCATTTAGAATGCACATACCGTCAGTGGTTCCATATCTACACACCAGAATTCTGGTAGATAATACCGCTGACTATGTTTTACGACTAAAGAAAAAATTCGTACCTTTGAGAGGACAAGATGTAGACCCCCAGTACTCAGACTGCTTCCCTTGGGAATTTTTTGCCAGAAGGCTTCTTTATCCCACCCTTTGGTCCAAGTCCCTTAGGACCACTGGACCCACTTGTCTTCTTCTCCTTTCCTTTGCCTTTAGGTCCGAAACCTTTGGCTTTGGCTATAAGAGCTTGCGATTGTTTCAACTCTTCCAAAAGATCCATCATCTCAAAAACATGGTCAAGTGTTTCATCGAAGTAACAGATCTTTACGAGTATCCTCATCGCCTCTTTTCTAGCCTCCCCATCATGTCCAAACAGCAACTTGAGTTTGAGCATGACATCATGATTAATGGCTAGTGAACGAGCACTCTCCCATTTTTCAAAGTCAAAAATCTCATCCTCAGTTGAGTTAATGGTGAGTCCAGGAGGACAAGTTTCACTGAGTACGTCTTTGTACTCCTTTGCAGTCTGAGCAATGTCTAACTCTTCTTTCCATTCAACACAGTGTGGAACCAGTGCGTCAAATTCCTCAAGTATCATCTCAAGTGGACTCATAGACATTTTCTAAACCTATAAGCACATTTAAACAAACAATTAATTTAATATCCGACATTATTTCCCTGGAATAATATCATTAAATCACTAATCACATCTAAAATCCCATCAGGTAAGGCAAGCCACGTTCGTGTGGACGTTTACCCACCCAAATGATTTAGCAATTAGATTTGCTTTGGTCGTACATCATTATAGCGTTACTTCGTTGGGAAGAATACTATAAAGCGTACCTAAGTGTAAACCATTACTCAGTACTAAGGTGAATCGTTTAGAATTGTTAGGTCACCGCAAGCCACGTTCGTGTGGACGTTTACGATAACTCGCAATCCCTCACAATTTCCTATAACTGTCTACATCAATTATTCTAAAATCCCATTCAGTATAGCAAGCCACGTTCGTGTGGACGTTTACCATACCAAAAAGATTTATATAATTGAAATCCAATTATTTGATCCATATGATCTCGTAAATCAAGACGCGGAGAATCATAAGTGAAACTCGAAGTTTCTAACCAGTGATTCAACATGCGAACGACCCTATCTCTCATAAATGAGGGAGCCGAGCAGACAATCGATCCATCTATCAAAGAATGGCACGAAGGTCTCTAATTTGTGTCATCCACATGACCAAGTCGCTTTGGCTCCATTCCACTCCCCGGGGTGAGAATGAGTCGACTTGAAATCAGTTTCAGAAAGACAAATTAGGCATTGTTTGATAAACTTGATCAATGTTTCTTATAAAAGGAATTATAAGAATTCTCCTCCAATGACTCGTCTATACGAACTTCGAAAGTCCATAAGAGTCACCAAGAGAACAGTAATGGAGACCACGGGAATGTTTCCATCCCCTCTCCCACTTAGCTTTTTATAACAAAGGGATACGCTATCTAGTGCATAAAATAAACACATATAGCATGCATGAAAGCAATAAAGCACATAGATCACATAGTCAAAATAATGCTAGAGAAATTATTTTCCCGACTATCATGGCTTTATCTTCATATGCATCCTCTAGTCTTCAGTCTTCGTTTCTTGAATGCTCCATGTGACGAGAATATTAATTTCCAATATTTAAATCTATTTATTTTCAATTAATCCAAAAGTTACTTAATTTAAAAATTAAGTCAATTGAATATATCAAAAATAAAATTAAATATTATTAATATTTTTATTTATTTATTTTCCTATCTAATTCTATTAAATCTCTAGAATAATCTATCCAAGTTAAACTCGGAATATTCTAGAAGACTCCTATAATAGAATAAGGAAATAAATAAATTAGGACTCACTACTTTCCAAATTTATTTTTATTCCTAATCCATGAATATTCCCATGAGTAGGAATAATCAAATAGGAAAAATAAATAAATTTAGTACTAAATTAATTAAATTTCTAATCTATGAATATTTCCATGAAGGAAATAAATCAATAGAAATAAAATTAATTTAAATTAATTCTTTTCCTAATGCATGAGAGTTTCCTAAAAGGAAAGTACTCAAATAGTAAACCCGAATTAATTTGGAAAGTTGGGTTATGGTAGGAGTAGCACGGGTTGGGAGTCCCCGCACCACCCCCACCATCATGATCGACCGGCCACCGGAGGGGATCACCGCCGCCGCCACTCCAGCCGGCCAGCCACCACCAACGCCGGCGGCAGCCCACGGCCGAGGGGCGATTGGCCCCCTTCCTCGCGGTCGATCGTGAGGTTCGATCATGGGGTTGATCGTCCCTCTCGTCCATCGTCTTCTTCGTCACACCTTCTTCGTCTTCCGGCGATCGTCTCAACATCGAACCAACGTAATAAAATTACAAGAATTAAATTACACTATCCGGTATCGATTCTATACATGAAATCGACCCTATACATTTTCCGGAAAATAAAGAACGTAATAATAAATCCTAAATTCGGTCAACCCCCGAATTTTTACTATTACAAACATTCAACCACACAAAACGAATCTCGACATGTCCGAGAGTTTAATAATCATGAAAATTAATTAAACAATTAATTAAATAACCATGATAGCCGGAAATCCTGCAAGGTAGAACAATAATCGAGCATATACATGAACACGAAACCAAACGCTCTGATACCAGTTGTTGGAAAACGATATCCCGGGTTATTAAAAATTGCGGAAAATAATAACCCGAACGAAATCCTTCATCGCCGGAATTATCGGATTCCCGACTCATCCGCAGGAGTCCGACCTTTGGAGACTACGCGCCCGAAGACACGCAGCCCGCCCCCAGCCGATTTTCTCCCGCGAGCCGAATCCATGAACGCGAACCACCGTACGACGGAACCGGGCCCGACAAGAGAATCATCGCCGCGGGAAAAACCCCGCGGCTAGAAACCCTAGCCGAGCCCCCGCCGCGAGGGGGCTCGCGATCGCGCACAAGGCGATCACTGGGGCTGCCCAGCAGCCCCCGGTGGTGAGTCCGGCGACTCACCACCGCCACCTGAGGAGGGGCGGTCAGCCCCCAGCTGACCCGCCGCGGCTCCAGCCGCGGCTTTCCCCGCGATCGACCTCGCGGTCGATCGCCTGCCCCGGCTCCAGCCGGGGCTCCTCCACGTGCGCGCGCCGCCGGTCGAGGTGGCTGGGGGGACCAGCTGCCGTGGCACCAGCCCACGGCGGTCTCCCCGCGATCGACTCATGGTCGATCGCTTTCCCCGGCGTCCAGCCGGGGATCCCTCGTCCGCGCGCCGCGATCGACCCCTAGGGTTCGATCGCCCCCTCGGCTCCAAGCCGAGGGTTCTCTCGATCTTCGCCGGGGATCTCGAATCCCCGTCCCCGAAGTTCGTACGTTTACCCGGATCGTGTGTTCATGTACATACTACAATTAATCACACAAAATCATAAAAGAGGGTTTATGATTTACTACCTTCGATTCGTTGTGCGGAGAAACGAATTTATGCGTTGATGACCTTGCGATCTTCCCACGTATTCCTTGCACCTCGTCCGAACGTCGTGTGGGCGACGATCTATCGAACACCTTATGGATCTTCCTCACTCTCCAAGACTTTTTAGTTGGCGTAACTTAGGGTCTCTTAGTTATGAAAAGTGAAGACCATGTAGTGCTTTTATAGGCTACGTAGGGGATCATAAGGAGAATAAATATTGGGCTTCAATATTGAAAATTAAATTGGGTCCAACCCAAATCCATTAATTCTTATCAATATTAATTTTATTTATTTTCCACTATATAAATAAAATTGCACTCCCAATATTATTCCATATTATATCAAATAATATTTCTCCATCTTAGTATTATTTATTCCGTGTATTTAAGATTTAAATATCCATGAATAAATTTATTTATTGCTCAATAAATAATATTCATCTCTTATATCCAAGAATAGTACCGTTCAACTTTAATTATTATGCGGATTAAATCCACCTGCAGGGTTTACATAATAATTCCTTATGAACTCATCTCGGGGATATTATCAACCCTTACGGGATACACTGTCCCTTCAAGAATTCACGGCATGCCATATATGAAATATAGTGACCCAACTTAACCGGTAATTAACCCAATAATTAAATCGGTTAATTTCTTTGGTAAATCAAAGTCACTTATATTAAATATACACACCCGCAATTGTTTCAGGGATTAAGAATAAAATACTCCGAGTCTCAAATCAATTATCGCCGAGCAATCCTAATTGATGAGTCTCAATTGATCCGCCCAATACACCAAGTGTACAAGTGTGATAAAATAATTAAGATAAATTATTTTCTCTCTCACACAACGACTATACCGATGGATTGGTCCGTGTCCATCTAGGTCGTGAGCAACTGTTCGATTAAATACGAGTAACCGATAGTATGATCTTCCGTGTGGGCCAGACACACCATACTAACTACAACGTATAAAATCCAGGACTATATTTTGCATAATTAATTAATAATAATTAATTGCAAATAATTGTTTATTAATTAAATAGATTAAATGTTATGACCGGGAGTTTACCGATACTTAAATCTAGACATTAAGTACACAACTCCAACACCTTTCACCAAGATACTTCCTAAGGAAGTATATTATAAGCACTTGGAGGGTTTGGGAGTCAGAAGTTTGGAAGAAAAGACTAGACCTTAGTATAAGTGGGAGATTGATGGAGTAGTATACTTAATGTCTAGATTTGAGTATTCTGAACTCTGTGTGCACTTTCATTTACCTATTTATAACAGACATTCATTTGCTTTTAATTATTGTTAATTAAATATATGCAAATTATAGTCCTGGATTTTATACGTTGTAGTTAGTATGGTGTGCATGGGCGCACAGAAGATCATACTATCGGTTACTCGTATTTAATCGAACAGTTGCTCACGACCTAGATGGACACGGACCAATCCATCGGTATAGTCGTTGTGTGAGAGAGAAAATAATTTATCTTAATTATTTTATCACACTTGTACACTTGGTGTATTGAGCGGATCGCTTGAGACTTATCAATTAGGATTGCTCTGTGATAATTGATTTAAGTCTCGGAGTATTTTATTCTTAATCCCTGAAACAATTGCGGGTGTGTATATTTAATATAAGTGACTTTGATTTTCCAAAGGAATTAACCGATTTAATTATTGGGTTAATTACCGGTTAAGTTGGGTCACTATATTTTATATATGGCATGCCGTGAATTCTTGAAGGGACAGTGTATCCCGGAAGGGTTGATAATATCCCCGAGATGAGCTCATAAGGATTTATTATGTAAACCTCGCGAGTGGATTTGTTTCGCATAATAAATAAGGTTGAGTGGTACTATTCTCGGATATAAGAGATGAATAAATTTATTAAGCAATAAATAAATTTTATTCATGGATATTTAAATCTTAAATACACGGAATAAATAATACTAACCGGAGAAATATTATTTGATATAATATGGATAAATATTGGGAGTGCAATTTTATTTATATAGTGGAAAATAAATAAAATTAATATTGATAAGAATTAATGGATTTGGGTTGGACCCAATTTAATTTTCAATATTAGAAGCCCAATATTTAATCTCCTTTTGATCCCCTACGTAGCCTATAAAAGCACTACATGGTCTTCACAATTCATTAACCTAAGATACGCCAATCATAAAGTCTTGAAGAGTGAAGAAGATCCATAGGAGTTCGATAGATCGTCGCCCACCCGACGTTCGAACGGAGTGCAAGGAATACGTGGGAAGATCGCGAGGTCATCTTGATTTCGTTTCTCCGAACAACGAATCTAAGGTAAAATCTAAACGCGCTTTATGATTTTTGATTCGATTATTGAAAATACCGTAGGACGAAGATCCGAAGATCGAAGCCCGGATTAGACGAACGATCACGCGGTGGTGGCGAAGCCACCGGACCGCGGATCGCCCGCCTTGGGTTTCGGCCGTGGGCATGGGGGCGAACCCTCGGCTGGGCCAAGGGTGTGCGATCGATCCACGGGGATCGACCGCTGGGCACGGGCTGGTGCCGTGCCCTACCCCGCCGTGAAGGCGGGGACCTCCTGGTGGCGGCGAGTCGCCGGACTCGCCGCGGGGGCTGCCGGGCAGCCCCACCCCGATCGATCGTCGTCGTGCGATCGATCCTTCGATCATATGAACCCCGACTCGCGGGGGTTCGGCTGGGGGCGGGCTACGCGTCTTCGGGCGCGTGGTCTCCAAAGGTCGAGCCCCGGCGGATGAGTCGGCGTTCGTGTGATCTCCGGCGAAGGGTTCGTTCGGGTTATCGGTTCCGCAAATTTAAATAACCCGGGATATCGAATTCCAACAGGCGCATCTATATCTTGTACCGCCTCATCATAGGTCCAGGGATCGACTTCATGAACTCCGGGTGCCGAGTTCGAGGACTCACCCAGTCCAATCCATCTGTCCGGTTGTTTAACAACCCTCCCACTACGACGGCGTTCCGGTGTATCAACAGTGATAGTATTAGGTGCAGGTTCTAGTGGTGTATCTACACTCGGTTCGGCTGTATCTAAGTCTTCTTTGTTACCTCTCAACTCATCAAGCATTATGTCACTTTTGGGCTTGTGGTCCATGACATAGTCTTCCTCTAGGAACCGAGCGTTAGTACTTATAACGATCTTCTGGTCCGTAGGACTATAGAACATGCCACCTTTAGTTCCTCTAGGATATCCTATAAACAACCGCACTTCAGTACGAGGTTCTAACTTATCAGCCCCTGTCTTCAACACGTGTGCAGGACACCCCCAGATCCGAACGTGTCTTAAGCTAGGCTAGCGCCCGCTCCAACGTTCCATGGGTGTTGAAGAAACTGTTTTAGATGGAACCAAGTTCAGAATGTGCGCTGCTGTTTCTAAGGCATATCCCCAGAACATAATAGGTAAATCCGAGTAACTCATCATTGAACGTACCATCTCCATAAGAGTCCTATTCCTTCGTTCTGACACACCATTCTGCTGAGGAGTATATGGTGATGTCATTTGGGAATCAATTCCATTCTCTGCTAAGTATGCCTTGAATTCTCCAGACAGGTACTCGTCTCCGCGATCAGATCGCAGGCATTTTATAGATTTACCATGAAGGTTCTCCACAAGAGCCTTGAATTCCTTGAACTTGTCAAAAGATTCGCTCTTGCGGCGCATCAGGTATACAAATCCATACCTTGAATAATCATCAGTAAAAGTGATGAAATATTCGTACCCTCCTCTTGCCTGAGTAGACATAGGTCCGCATACATCAGAGTGAATCAAATCCAATACTTGCTCGGATCTTCGTCCTTTACCAGAAAAAGAACGCTTGGTCATTTTACCCTCAAAACAGGATTCGCAGGTTGGAAGGTCCTCTCCTTCTATGCCGCTGATGAGGCCATCAGCTTTCAACCTTTGAATTTTATTCGAATTAATATGACCTAGCCTTAGATGCCACAAGTATAATTGATTGATTTTAGAAGGTTCCTTTCTCTTATTGGTGTTCGTAGATGTGTTATTACTCTCGGTTAGTTGCATCGTGTTAGACTCGGGATTTAGAACATACAAATCGTCTATCAATGTACCAGAACAGACAATCTCACTATTTCTTCTTATGACCACAAAATGATCAAAAGAAACAGAATATCCATTCAGAATTAACTTAGAAACTGAAATTAAATTCTTTCTAAAATTCGGTACATAAAGACAATTTTGTAAAACTAAAATCATATCACTACTAAAACGTAAGTGAATGTCTCCCACTGCAACAGCCGCCACCATCGCGGCATTGCCCATGTAGACCACGATCTCTCCCTCTCTAAGTCTCCGGGTTTCCTGGAACCCCTACAATGAATTGCAGACATGGTCAGTGGCGCCCGTATCTACACACCAGGTGCTGGTAGATATCACCGCTGACAATGTTTCAGTGACTAAGGAAAATTTCGTACCTTTGATGAGAGGACAATCAGACCTCCAGTGCCCAAACTGCTTGCATCGAAAGCATCTGCCTAATGGCTTGCCTCTCCCAATCCGTGGTTTTAAACCACTGGGTCTCTTTGCACGCTTTTCCTTTAGCCTGTTGGAATTCGATATCCCGGGCTATTAAAATTTGCGGAAACCATAGCCCGATCAAAAACCCTTCGCCGGAGATCACGCGAACACCACCGCACGCGCCGGAGCACGACCGAGGACACGACGCACCCGAAGGCACGCCGCTGCCCCAGCCGAGCCCCCGCGAGCGGGGCTCCATGCGATTACCGATCGCATCGATCGATCAATTGGGGTGGGGCTGCCCAGCAGCCCCCGCGGCGAGTCCGGAGACTCGCCGCCGCCTGGGAGGTCCCCACCGTCGAGGTGGGGTGGGGTGCGGCACCAGCCCGCGCCCCCAGCGATCGATCGTGAGATCGATCGCATGCCCGCGGCCCAGCCGCGGGTCTCTCCTCCGCGCGCCCTCGAAACCCTAGCCGGGCGATCCCGCGGTCCGGTGGTTTCACCACCACCGCGTGATCGTTCGTCTAATCCGGGGTTCGATCCTTGGATCTTGTTTTTAGATAATTGATTCAATAAACTTGAATTAAATTGCGGAAATTTAATTCACCTTTCGATTCGTTGTGCGGAGAAACGAGATCTTATGATGACCTTGAGATCTTCCCACGTATTCCTTGCACTAGCTCGAACGTCGGGTGGGCGACGATCTTCCGAACTCCATGGATCTCCTTCTCCACTTTCTCTCTCTAGAATTGTGATCTTCAAGTTATGAGAATAGAGAAGACCATGTAGTGCTTTTATAGGCTACGTAGGGGATCTTAAGGAGGTGGAATATTGGGCTTCCAATAATAGTGATTAAATTGAGCCCAAGCCCAAATCTATTAATCCTTACTATTATTAATTAATTTATTTTCCACTATATAAATTAATTGCACTCCCAATATTAAACCATATTATATCAAATAATATTTTTCCGTTAGTATTATTTATTCCGTGTATTTAAGATATAAATATCCATGAATAAAATTAATTTATTGCTAATTAATTTATTCATCTCTTATATCCGAGAATAGTACCATTCAACCTTAATTATTATGCGGAACAAATCCACGTGCAGGGTTTACATAATAATTCCTTATGAACTCATCTCGGGGATATTATCAACCCTTACGGGATACACTTTCCCGTCAAGTATTCACGGCATGCCATATATAAAATATAGTGACTCAACTTAACCGGTAATTGACCCAATGATTAAACCGGTCAATTCCTTTGGAAAATCAAAGTCACTTATATTAAATATACACACCCGCAATAGTATCGGGGATTAAGAATAAAATACACTGAGACTTAAATCGATTATCGCCGGCAATCCTAATCGATAAATCTCAAACGATCCGCTCAATACACCAAGTGTACAAGTGTGATAAAATAATCAAGACAGATCATTTTCTCTCTCACACAACGACTATACCGATGGATTGGTCCGTGTCCATCTAGGTCGTGAGCAACTGTTCGATTAAATACGAGTAACCGATAGTATGATCTTTTGTGTGGGCCCGACACACCATACTAACTACAACGTATAGAATCCAGGACTATAATTTGCATATATTTAATTATAAATAATTAAATGCAAATAATTGTTTATTTAATTAAATAGATTAGTGGCAATGGATCGTGAGTTTCCGTTACTTAAATCTAGACATTAAGTACACAACTCCAACAATCTCCCACTTGTACTAAGGTCTAGTCATTTCTTCCAAACTCCCGACTCCCATACTCATCACGTGCTTAAGTTGTACTTCCAAGAAGTACTATGTGAATGAGCAATCTAGGTTGCCGCTCTGAAGTTATCTTGGTGACTACAGCGTCGTCTCCCTCTACGATGACTCGTATCAGGTGGTACTTGCACTATGTGTTATCTTACACTTATGAACTTGTGATTTCTTACCATTTGCCATTGCACCGCTATTTACATAGCCTTTGGCAAATTAAGAATCACATCTAAGTCCCAGAGATTATCCCGGAGTTATACCAAAACTTCCGCTGCCTCTGAGGCCGCTATTTGGTTACCTATGGCAGAGTCCGAAAAGCATCGTGCTTATCACTCTTCCATGTTAAAACTCCTTCTCCTTCAACAGTGAAACACATAGCCTGATATCGACTTACACCGGTCCTCATTCGATTATAAATCTAAGAGAATGTAATCCAAAGGAAATGTTTGTCTGCTCCGTAATCCAGAACATAGTTTCCAGTACTTCGAAAGTACTTAAAATGTTCATTATAGCAGTCAAGTATTCCTTTCCAGGATTACCTTGATATCCTCCCACTATGCTAACCGCATAGCCGATATCAGGTTCTTGTTTTCAATAATGCATTTATTAAGCTTTCCTCACTGTAAGTGTAGGAATCCGCTTTCATTGCTTCTATCTCCTTTTGTGTTCCAAAACACATATCCTTAGGTAGATGCATTCCGTCTCTGAAAGGTAACGAACCTTTCTCGGAATCTTGCATGTTAAAACGAACCACAATCGTATAAGATATCAAGAGAAGTACAATGTTCTTTTCTTGAGATCCTAGATCTTAAGAACATGCTCTAACTTCTTCTTTATCTCATATATCGATTTTTCTAGACAACCATCATTTTATGTCTGACAACATCTTTACATTGTTACCAATGATAAAATGCTATCTACATAAAACCTCCGAGAAACACCACCTTGTTTCCATCACGTTTCCATACACTCGATTCGTCTATGCTTTGATGAATCCATAAAATGGACTATCTCATCAATTTGCAAGTACCACGAACTCAATGCTTTGTTCCAATCCATAAATGGATCAACTAAGCTTGTACTCTAAATGATCTTGCTTCTTAGCAATAATCCTTATTGCTTTCCAAGAAGGCACATTTAGATCTAGTACCGCCTTCATGTAGATCCAGAGATTGATTTCATGTATACTAGGTCCAGAGTTCAAAACTCTCCTAATCTTATGAATATCTCCGGTTGTCAAACAACCTCCCACTACAATGGCATTCCGGTGTATAAACAGTAATAACAGTAGGTGCAGATAGTGATGTATCGCTACTCGGTTCGGCTGGTTCTAAGTCTTAATCGTTTTCTCTCTTTTCGGAAGTATCATGTCATTTTGGGCTTGTGGTTCATCTAATAGTCTTCCTCTAAGAACCGGGCGTTAGAACTTATAACGTCCTTCTGGTTCATAGTACTATCGAACACACATCTTTTGTTCTTCTAGGATATTCTACAACCACATTTGAATGTGCCGTTGTTTCCAAGAAATATCCATATAACATAGGTAGTTCCGTTTAACTCATGCTTTTACTATTTCTATAAGAGTTCCATTTCTTATTTCCGACACACCAATCCTACAGAGGACTGTATGGTGTGGTCACTTGGGATCCAATCCCAAGCTCTGATCATAAATCAGAGTCAATCAATTCTAATACTTGTCCGGATCTTATATCTTATATCCTTAAAGGATTGCTTAGTCGTATTATCTTCCAAATTAGATTCTTAGGTCGGAAGGTCCACTCCTTCAACTTAATCGATCTTACAATCAATTTTCGACCTTTGAACTTCATATTTGAATAAATATGACTTAGCATAAGAATCCACAAGTATAAATGATTTAATAAAGAAATCTCTTATTAGTAAAACGAGTTATGTATAACGGTTCGTTGCATCGTGGTGGACTCAGGATTCATCATTTATATATTGCTAGCTAATGTACCAAAATAGACAATATCATTATTTCTTCTTATAACCATCAAATGATTAAAAGAAATAAAATATCCATTCATTAGAAATCCAGAACAAAGTTCTTTCTAATATGAAAGGTACATAAAAGCAATAACTCAAAATGAAATCCTATAAAATGTCCTCCACTGCAACTGCTGCCTCCTCCACAGCATTGTCCATGTAGACTACGATTTCTTCTTTTCTAAGTCGTCGGGTTTCCTGGAACCCTTGCATTTAAAATGCACATACCGTCAGTGGTTCTATATCTACACACCAGGTTCCGGTAGATAATACCACTGGCTATGTTTCACGACTAAAGAAAATTTCGTACTTTTGAGAGGATAATCAGACTTCCAGTATCCAGACTGTTTGCATCGAGAACACTTGCCTCATGACTTTATCGTCCCATCTAGTGGTCCAAGTAGCTTAGGACCACTGGGTTTCTTTGCTTGCTTTTCCTTTTTCCCCGATCTTGCCCTTAGGTTCGAAACCTTTGGCATTGGCTACAAGAGCTTGCGATTTCCGTCTCAACTCGTCCAAAAGGTCAATCATCTCAAAAACGTGTTTAAGCGTTTCCTCGAAGTGACTGGCCTTTATGAGTATCCTCATCGCTTCTTGTCTAGCCGCCTATGTCAATAGGCTCGGGAGGACAAAGCTCACTGAGTACAACCTTGCACTCTTTAACAGTTTGGGTAATGTCTAGATCTCTATTCCAATCATTACATTTAGGGACCAGTGAGTTAAAATCCTTAAGTATCACAGAAAGTGGGTTCAAAGCCATTTCCTAATCTATGAGCACATATAACAACAAACAATCGATTTAATCTCCGATATTATCTCCCTCAAATAATATCATTAAACCACACATCTAAAATCCCATCAGATATGGCAAGCCACGTTGTGTGGACGTTTACCTATCCAAATGATTTAGCAATTAGATTTGCTTCAGTCGTACATCAATTATAGCGTAACTTCGTTGGGAAGGATACTATAAAGCGTACCTAAGTGTAAACCATTACTCAGTACTAAGGTGAGCCGTTTGGAACCGCAACATCACCGCAAGCCACGTTGTGTGGACGTTTACGATAACTCACAATCCTTCACAACTCCCTATAACTGTCTACATCAATTAATCCAAAATCCGTCGATATAGCAAGCCACATTGTGTGGACGTTTACTACACCAAGAGACTTTTATAATTGACTCCCAATTACAAGATCCATTCGATTTTCGTAAATCAGGACGCGGAGAATCATAAGTGAAACTCGAAGTTTCTTACCATTGATTCACCATGCGAACGACCCTATCTCTCATAAAATGAGGGAGCCGAACAGACAATCGATCCATTTCAAGAAATGGTACGAAGGTCTCTAATTTGTGTCATCCACATGACCAAGTGGCTTTGGCTCCATTCCACTCCCCGGGGTGAGAATGAGTCGACTTGAAATCAGTTTCAGAAAGACAAATTAGGCATTGTTTGATAAACTTAATCAATGTTTCTCGTAAAAGGAATTACAAGAATTCTCCTCCAATGACTCGTCTATACGAACTTCAAAAGTCCATAAGAGTCACCAAGAGAACAGCAATGGAGACCATGGCATTGTTTCAAATCCCTCTCCCACTTAGCTTTTTATAACAAATGGATACGCTATCTAATGGATAATTAAATACACATAAGCATAATAACAAACATACATTTCATGCAAGTACGTACACAAATAATCAAATAATTGCTCAAGTAAAATTATTTCTCGACTATTCGTACCTTGATGAATTTCTGCATGCTTGCCTTGAGTCTTCATTCTACGTCTTGAATACTTTGCCGAGCGACGGAAAAATTCTTTGATTCTCTTATTTAATTTTTATTTTAAATAAAATCCAAGATTCCAATTCAAAAATAAATTTGAATCAATCTAATGATTTTAAATAAAATACTCCAATTAAATAAAATCAATTCCATTGATTTCCATATTTAATTCTATTTTAAATAAAATCCAAGATTTTCCAATCCAAAATAAATTTTGAATTAATCTAATGATTTTAAATAAAATACTTAAATTAAATAAAATCAATTTTATTAAAATCCATTGATTTCCATATTTAATTCTATTCTAAATAAAATCCAAGATTTTCCAATCCAAAATAAATTTTGAATTAATCTAATGATTTTAAATAAAATACTTAAATTAAATAAAATCAATATTTTAATAATTTCTCAATCCTATTTAGATTAGATCTCAAGAATCCTAATCAAAATCGAATTTTGATTCTTCTTAAGACTTCTAATCCAAGTAGGTATAGGATATTTAGAGAAACTAGAATTTTCTTTCCTAATTTAACTCTCCATCTAATTCCATTATTTAATTCCATAATTAAAAAATCTAATTCAAATAGAATTTGAATTAATTCCAAAATTAAATTAAATACAATTAGAAAGATTAAATTATTTCCGGAAAGATCGGATTTACCGGGATGAACCGAAAATCGAATTTCCGGTCAACCCAAAATCGAACCCAATATGCACACCAACGTGCATGTAGGACCACTGACCATGCATTATGAATTAAACATTCAGTCCACATGCAAACGCACCAAGGCCATGCATTCAAGAATGGATAATTCATTCAGCACCTGCCATGGTCGATCGTCTTTGACAAGCCGCCTGTGTACGAGCCAATTTCCGGCATGGCGTCTCCTCTGACGACACACGCCATCAACCTCGTCACAGCCCACACACGAGCAGCCCGCGATCAAGTCGAGCGAAATGCCGTTCGATCGATCGCGCCACCGACATCACGCCATCGACTACGCTCCAGCAGCACGCCCAGCCGCTGCCATACGCAGCCCGCTTCGAACGATGGCGCACCAGCAGCCCGCTCAAAGCTCCAGCCACGGGGATCCATCGCTTGAGCTCCAGCTCGTCGGCGATCGACATTCGGCGATCATGCCGTCGATCCCCGCCAACAGCCGGCCCTAAAACAAACAAACAATTTAATACCGATATTATCTCCCTCAAATAATATCATTAAATCACTAATCATATCTAAAATCCCATCAGGTAAGGCAAGCCACGATAGTGTGGACGTTTACCCACCCAAACGATTTTGCAATTAGATTTGCTTCGGTCGTACATCATCAATAGCGTTACTTCGATGGGAAAGATACTATGAAGCGTACCTAAGTGTAAACCATCACTCAGTACTAAGAAGTTCATTTGGGACTCGCATATCACCGCAAGCCACGATAGTGTGGACGTTTACGTTGACACACGGATCCTTTACTCCCTTCTATAACTGTCTACATCAATCGATCCAAAATCCCATTCAGTGCAGCAAGCCACGATAGTGTGGACGTTTACTACACCAAAAGACTTTTACAATTGACTCCCAATTACTTGATCCATTCGATCTTGTAAATCAAGACGCGGAGAATCAAAAGTGAAACTCGAAGTTTCTTACCAGTGATTCACCATGCGAACAACCCTATCTCTCATAAATGAGGGAGCCGAGCAGACAATCGATCCATCTATAAAAGAATGGTACGAAGGTCTCTAATTTGTGTCCTCTACATGACCAAGTGGCTTTGGCTCCATTCCACTCCCCGGGGTGAGAATGAGTCGACTTGAAATCAGCTTTGGAAAGACAAATTAGGCATTGTTTGATAAACTTAATCAATATTTCTCGTAAGAGGAATTACAAGAACTCTCCTCCAATAACTTATCTATATAAACTTTAAAAGTTTATAAAAGTCACCAAGAGAGCAGCAATGGAGACCATGGGTATGTTTCCATACCCTCTCCCACTTAACTTTTTACAATAAAGGGATACGCTATCTAGTGCATAAAGTAAACACATATAGCATGCATACATGTAATAAAGCACATAGTATTATCACATAATCAAAATAATACTAGAATATTATTTTCCGACTATTATGGCTTTATCACATCCCCGTACGCATCTTCTAGTCTTCAGTCTTCGTTTCTTGAATGCTCCATCTGACGAGAATATTAATTTCCAATATTTAAATCTATTTATTTTCAATTAATCCAAAAGTTACTTAATTCGAAAATTAAGTCAATTGAATATATTAAAAATAAAATTAAATATTATTAATATTTTTATCTTCCTTTTCTACTGCATTAAATCTCTAGAATAATCTATCCAAGACCCACTTGGAATATTCTAGAAGATTTCCATAATGGAATAAGGAAATAAAATAATTTAGGACTCATATACTTTCCAAATTTATTTAATTCCTAATCCATGAATATTCTCATGAGTAGGAATAATCAAATAGGAAAATAAATTTATTACTAAATTAATTCTTTTCCTATTCCATGAATATTCCATAAAAGAAATAATCAAATAGGAAAAACCGAATTAAAATAGGAAAGTAAATTTTCGGACCGGGATATCATGGGGTGGGAGTCCCCACGCCACCCTTGACCCACGCCTAGGAGGTGGCCGGCCACCATCGCCGGCGGCTCCTCCATGCGAGGATCGATCGATCCTCATGGATCGACCATGGGGATGGTCGATCCGAGCCCTAGCTCCTTCTCGTCACTTCGTCTTCTCCGGCGGTCTTCGATTCATCGATCCAACGCAAAATAAATTACAATTTAATTTTACACTATCCGGTATCGATTCTATACATGAAATCGACCCTATACATTTTCCGGAAAAACGAAGAACAATATTAATAAACCTAAATTCGGTCAACTCCCGAATTTTTACTATTACAAGCATTCACCACCAAAAACGAATCTCGACATGTCCGAGAGTTTAATAATCCAACATAAATATGACAAAATAAATTAATGAATAATTAATTAAGCCATAATAGTCGGAACCCTGCAAGGTAGAACAATTTTATCGAAAATACCGCGAACGTAAACCACGCTCTGATACCAATTGTTGAAATTCGATATCCCGGGCTATTAAAATTTGCAGAAACCAATAACCCGAACGAAAACCTCAATCGCCGGAGAAACCACGAGCCCACGCGAACCGGGACCCAGCCGAAAGCGCAACGCACCCGAAGGCGCACGCACGCCCAGGCGAGTCCCCGCGAGGGGACTCACGATCGCTGCGGGCGATCGCTGGGCAGCCTCGTAGCAGCCCGCAGCGGATCCGTTGATCCGCTGCTATGCGGGCTAGGGCTCGCATCCCGCGAGCCGCTGCGGGTAACCCCGCAGCTCGCGACGAGTCGCTGCGGGTAACCCCGCAGCTCCCCAGCGATCGATCCCATGGATCGATCGCACCCCCGGCGTCCAGCCGGGGTTCTCCCGCACGCGATCCCCAAAGGGATCCTCGAGCCGCCGGCGGTCCGGTGGTTCAACCACCACCGCCCGGTTCGATCCTCGTTCCGGGGTTCGATCCTTGGATCTTGCGTTCTACGGTATTCTCGATAATTCGAATCAAATAAAATCATAAAGGGCGTTTAGATTTTATACCTTCGATTCGTTGTTCGGAGAAACGAAATCAAGACGACCTTTGAATCTTCCCACGTATTCCTTGCACTAGCTTGAACGTCGGGTGGGCGACGATCCTCCAAGCTTATGGATCTTCTTCTCTCCTTTCTCTCTCTAGAATTGTGATCTTCAAGTTATATGAGAATAGAGAAGACCATGTAGTGCTTTTATAGGCTACGTAGGGGATCTAAAGGAGGTGGAATATTGGGCTTCCAATATTAATGATTAAATTGAGCCCAAGCCCAAATCTATTAATCCCATTAATATTAATTAATTTATTTTCCACTATATAAATTAATTGCACTCCCAATATTAAACCATATTATATCAAATAATATTTCTCCGGTTTAGTATTATTTATTCCGTGTATTTAAGATTTAAATATCCATGAATAAAATTTATTTATAGCTTAATAAATTTATTCATCTCTTATATCCGAGAATAGTACCACTCAACCTTATTATTATGCGGGAACAAATCCACTCGCGAGGTTTACATAATAAATCCTTATGAGCTCATCTCGGGGATATTATCAACCCTTCCGGGATACACTTTCCCGTCAAGTATTCACGGCATGCCATATATAAAATATAGTGACCCAACTCAACCGGTAATTAACCCAATAATTAAATCGGTTAATTCCTTTGGAAAATCAAAGTCACTTATATTAAATACACACACCCGCAATAGTATCGGGGATTAAGAATAAAATACTCTGAGACTTGAATCAATTATCACAGAGCAATCCTAATTGATAAATCTCAAGCGATTCGCTCAATACACCAAGTGTACAAGTGTGATAAAATAATTAAGACAAATTATTTTCTCTCTCACACAACGACTATACCGATGGATTGGTCCGTGTCCATCTAGGTCGTGAGCAACTGTTTGATTAAATACGAGTAACCGATAGTATGATCTTCTGTGTGACGGCGCACACCATACTAACTACAACGTATATAATCTAGGACTATAATTTGCATATATTTAATTAACAATAATTAAAAGCAAATGTATGTTTATTTATAATAGATAAATGACAGTGTACAAGGAGTTCAGAATACTCAAATCTAGACATTAAGTATACTACTCCATCATTTTGAGTGTTCTTATTTTTAGGAACTCTCATGGAATAGGAAAAGAATTAAATTGGAATTAATTTATTTCCTATTTGATTATTCCTATTCTTGGGAATTTTCATGGATGGAAATTAATTAATTATGAAAAGTAGAAGAGTCCTAATTTATTTTAATTCCTTATTCTATTATAGAAGCCTTCTAGAATATTTCGAGTTTGACTTGGATGGAATTCTAAAGATTTAATAGAATTAGAAAGGAAAATAAAAATAAATAAAAATATATTAATAATATTTAATTTTATTTTTGATATATTCAATTGACTTAATTTTCGAATTAAGTAGCTTTTGGATTAATTGAAAATAAATAGATTTAAATATTGGAGATTAATATTCTCGTCAGATGAAGCATTCAAGAAGCGAAGACTGAAGACTAGAAGATGCGTACGAAGATGTGATAAAGCCATAATAGTCGGAAAATAATATTCTAGTATTATTTTGATTATTTGATAATACTATGTGCTTTATTACATGTATGCATGCTATGTGTGTTTACTTTATGCACTAGATAGCGTATCCCTTTATTGTAAAAAGCTAAGTGGGAGAGGGTATGGAAACATTCTCATGGTCTCCATTGCTGCTCTCTTGGTGACTTTTATAAACTTTTGAAGTTTATATAGATAAGTCATTGGAGGAGAGTTCTTGTAATTCCTCTTACGAGAAACATTGATTAAGTTTATCAAACAATGCCTAATTTGTCTTTCCAAAGCTGATTTCAAGTCGACTCATTCTCACCCCGGGGAGTGGAATGGAGCCAAAGCCACTTGGTCATGTAGAGGACACAAATTAGAGACCTTCGTACCATCCTTTTGAAGGTGGATCGATTGTCTGCTCGGCTCCCTCATTTATGAGATATAGGGTTGTTCGCATGGTGAATCACTGGTAAGAAACTTCGAGTTTCACTTATGATTCTCCACGTCTTGATTTACAAGATTGAATGGATCAAGTAATTGGGAGTCAATTATAAAAGTCTCTTGGTGTAGTAAACGTCCACACCACGTGGCTTGCTATGCTAACTGATTTTGGATTAATTGATGTAGACAGTTATAAGAAATTGTGAAGAGTTGTGAAGTTGTCGTAAACGTCCACACCACGTGGCTTGCGGTAATGTAGCATTTCCAAACGATTTACTTTAGTACTAAGTAATGGTTTACACTTAGATACGCATTATAGTATTCCTCCCCACGAGGTTACGCTATAAGTGATGTATGACCGAAGCAAATCTAATTGCGAAATCATTTGGGTGGGTAAACGTCCACACCACGTGGCTTGCCTTACCTGATGGGATTTTAGATGTGATTAGTGATTTAATGATATTATTTGAGGGAGATAATATCGGCATTAAATTGTTTGTTTGTTTTATGTGCTTATAGGTTAAGAATGACTGTGACCCCACTCTGTGATATACTTAAGGATGAAAACTCACCGGTTCCATATAGTAATGATTGGGAACGAAATCTGGACATTGTTCAGACTGTTGAGCTTTCCGAATCCACTGTTGTCCCAACTGATGAGGACATTAAGAATGACCTCAGGATGATGTTGAGACATAGCGTGGAAGCCGGGCAAGAGGTGATTAACATACTCACAGAATCCTCTCTCAATGAGTCTCTTAAAAAGGATTCGGCGAAAGCGGAGTTTGTGCGTAAGTTAAGGACATCACAAGCTCTTGTGGCAAGGCTAAAGGAAAAGCGTGCAAAGAAGCCCAGTGGTTTAGAACCACGGATTGGGAGAAGCAAGCCTTTAGGCAGATGTTTTCGATGCAAACAGTTTGGGCACTGGAGGTCTGATTGTCCTCTCATCAAAGGTACGAAATTTTCCTTAGTCACTGAAACATTGTCAGCGGTGATATCTACCAGCACCTAGTGTGTAGATACGGGCGCCACTGACCATGTCTGCAATTCATTGCAAGGGTTCCAGGAAACCAGGAGACTTAGAGAGTGAGAGATCGTGGTCTACATGGGCAATGCCGCGAAGGTGGCGGCTGTTGCAGTGGGAGACGTTCACTTACGTTTTAGTAGTGATAGGATTTTAGTTTTACAGAATTGTCTTTATGTACCAAATTTTAGAAAGAATTTAATTTCGGTTTCTAAGTTAATTCTGAATGGATATTCTGTTTCTTTTGATCACTCTGTGGTCATAAGAAGAAATAGTGAGATTGTCTGTTCTGGTACATTGATAGACGATTTGTATGTGCTAAATCCTGAGTCTAACACGATGCAACTAACCGAGAGTAATAACACATCTACGAACACCAATAAGAGAAAGGAACCTTCTAAAATGAATCAATTATACTTGTGGCATCTAAGGCTAGGTCATATTAATTCAAATAGAATTCAAAGGTTGAAAGCTGATGGTCTCATCAGTGGTGTTGAAGGAGAGGACCTTCCAACCTGCGAATCCTGTTTGAAGGGCAAAATGACCAAGCGTTCTTTTTCTGGTAAAGGACGTAGAGTTGAACAAGTATTGGATTTGATTCACTCTGATGTATGCAGACCTATGTCTACTCAGGCAAGGGGAGGGTACGAGTACTTCATCACCTTTACTGATGATTACTCAAGATATGGATATGTATACCTGATGCGCCACAAGAGTGATTCTTTTGACAAGTTCAAGGAATTCAAGGCTCTTGTGGAGAACCTTCGTGGTAAATCCATAAAATGCCTGCGATCTGATCGCGGAGGTGAGTACCTGTCTGGAGAATTCAAGGCATACTTGGCAGAGAATGGGATTGATTCCCAACTGACCTCACCATATACTCCTCAACAGAATGGTGTGTCAGAAAGAAGGAATAGGACTCTTATGGAGATGGTGCGATCAATGATGAGTTACTCGGATTTACCTGTTATGTTCTGGGGACATGCCTTGGAAACAGCGGCGTATATTCTGAATAGGGTTCCGACTAAAACGGTACCAACTACACCCATGGAATTGTGGAGTGGGCGCAAGCCTAACTTGAAACACATTCGGATCTGGGGATGTCCAGCACATGTGTTGCGATAAGGGGCCGATAAGTTAGAACCTAGATCAGAAATGCGGTTGTTTGTGGGATACTCGAAAGGAACTAAAGGTGGCATGTTCTATAGTTCTACGGACCAGAAGATCGTTATAAGTACTAACGCTCGATTCTTAGAGGAAGACTATGTCATGGACCACAAGCCCAAAAGTGACATAATGCTTGATGAGTTGAGAGGTAACGAGGAAGACCTAGATACAGCCAAACCGAGTATTGATACACCACTAGAACCTGCACCTAACACTGTCACTGTTAATACACCGGAACGCCGTCGTAGTGGGAGGGTTGTTAAACAACCGGACAGATAGATTGGACTGGGTGAGTTTTCGGACTCAGCACCCGGAGTTCATGAAATCGATCCCTGGACCTATGATGAGGCGGTACAAGATATAGATGCGCCTTCTTGGAAGAAAGCGATGAAATCCGAAATTGAATTAATGGATTCTAATAAAGTCTGGGATCTTGTAGAACCACCAAACGGCGTAAAGCCAATTGGGTGTAAATGGGTCTACAAGAGAAAGAGAGGATCTGACGGAAAGGTTGAAACCTTTAAAGCTCGGCTTGTTGCGAAAGGATATACTCATAAAGAGGGAATCGATTATGAGGAGACCTTCTCGCCGGTAGCCAAGATAAAGTCGATCCGGATTCTCTTATCCATAGCAGCTCATATGGATTATGAGGTGTGGCAAATGGATGTCAAGACAGCTTTCCTAAATGGAAGTCTTGACGAGACGATTTATATGAAACAACCAGAAGGATTCATTGCTAAGGGGCGAGATCATCTAGTATGCAAGCTTAATCGATCCATTTATGGATTGAAACAAGCCTCGAGATCGTGGAACCTGCGGTTTGATGAAGTAGTCCAATCTTTTGGATTCATTCAAAGCATGGACGAATCGTGTGTGTATTGAAAACGTGATGGGAAGAAGGTGGTGTTTCTCGTGCTTTATGTAGATGACATACTTCTCATTGGCAACAGTGTGAAGATGTTATCAGACATAAAGGGATGGTTGTCTAGACAATTTGATATGAAAGATTTAGGAGAGGTTGGACATGTTCTAGGGATCAAAGTTATAAGGGATCGCCGGAATAGAACATTGTACCTTTCTCAGCAATCTTACATAGACATGATTCTAGCTCGTTTTAACATGCAAGATTCCAAGAAGGGTGAGCTGCCCTTCAGTAAAGGAACTTATCTTTCTAAAGAAATGTGTCCTCAAACACAGAAGGAGAAAGATGACATGAAAGCAGTTCCCTACGCTTCGGATGTGGGAAGCTTAATGTATGCAATGTTATGCACGAGACCTGATATCTGTTATGCAGTTGGCATAGTGGCAAGATATCAGAGTAATCCTGGAAAGGCTCATTGGACTGCCGTAAAGAGCATTTTCAAGTATTTGCGAAATACTAAGGATTATGTTCTAAGATACGGAGCAGACAATCTGATTCCTTTGGGTTACACAGATTCGGATTTCCAAGCTGATAAGGACCGGCGTAAGTCGACATCAGGCTATGTGTACACTTTGGGAGGTGGAGCCGTATCATGGAAGAGTGTTAAGCAAAAGTGCATTTCGGACTCTACCATGGAAGTTGAATATGTTGCAGCCTCAGAGGCAGCGAAAGAGTCAGTGTGGTTCCTTAATTTCCTCCAGGACTTAGATGTGATTCCGAGTTTGCCCAGAGCTATGACAATTTATTGTGACAATAGCGGTGCAGTGGCAAACGGTAAGGAACCACGGTCCCATAGTGCTACGAAACACATAGAGCGCAAGTACCACCTGATTCGAGACATCGTCAAGAGAGGCGACGCTGTAGTCACCAAGATAGCTTCAGATGACAACCTAGCAGACCCCTTCACAAAGATACTTCCTAAGGAAGTACATTTCAAGCACTTGAAGGGTTTGGGATTCAGAAGTTTGGAAGATAAGACTAGACCTTAGTATAAGTGGGAGATTGTTGGAGTAGTATACTTAATGTCTAGATGAGTATTCTGAACTCCTTGTACACTATCATTTATCTATTAAAATGAACATTCATTTGCTTTTAATTATTGTAAATTAAATATATGCAAATTATATTCCTGGATTATATATGTTGTAGTTAGTATGGTGTGCGTCGTCAAAC
Source organism: Euphrasia confusa (assembly GCA_954870475.1). Classification (NCBI taxonomy): domain Eukaryota; kingdom Viridiplantae; phylum Streptophyta; class Magnoliopsida; order Lamiales; family Orobanchaceae; genus Euphrasia; species Euphrasia confusa. Next base: position 19,265,446 of record OX940961.1, read on the forward strand.
AGAAGATCATACTATCGGTTACTCGTATTTAATCGAACAGTTGCTCACGACCTAGATGGACACGGACCAAGCCATCGGTATAGTCGTTGTGTGAGAGAGAAAATAATTTGTCTTAATTATTTTATCACACTTGTACACTTGGTGTATTGGGCGGATCGCTTGAGATTTATCAATTAGGATTGCTATGTGATAATTGATTTAAGTCTCAGTGTATTTTATTCTTAATCCCCGAAACAATTGCGGGTGTGTATATTTAATATAAGTGATTTTGATTTTCCAAAGGAATTGACCGGTTTAATTATTGGGTCAATTACCGGTTAAGTTGGGTCACTATATTTTATATATGACATGCCGTGAATTCTTGACGGGACAGTGTATCCCAGAAGGGTTTGATAATATCCCCGAGATGAGCTCATAAGGATTTATTATGTAAACCTCGCGAGTGGATTTGCTCCCGCATAATAAATAAAGTTGAGTGGTACTAGTCTCGGATATAAGAGATGAATAAATTTATTAAGCAATAAATAAATTTTATTCATGAATATTTAAATCTTAAATACACGGAATAAATAATACTACCACTATGGGAAAATGTCTCATAGACACCGGGCATTGACCGGTGTTAAAAAAAATTATGTCTGGTGTCTTTGTGCGTGGTGTTAAAGTTCAGCTATGTTTTAACACCAGTCATTGACCGGTGTTAAAAATAATTTCTAACACCGGGTTTTGTAACCTAGACCGGTGTCTATATTATTAAAGATACCGGTCGGGTTTTGTAACCTAGACCGGTGTCTATATTATTAAAGATACCAGTCAGTTTCATGAAAACTAGCAAAATCAACCGGTGTGAAAAGTAATAACACCGGTCTTTTTCATATATGACCGGTGTCTATAATTATTTTTTAACATCAGTGTTCAATTATAGGACCGGTGTCTTTGATAATAATTAAATTAAAAAAAAAAATTATTAATTGCAAATAATTAAAATTATATTAAAATTTGGAATCCAAATACAATATTCAAAATACCCTAACCTCCGAATCCAAATACAATATTCAACATCCTCAAATTTTGCTTCAAGATCCGACTCGCCAATCGACTTAGCTGCTTCTATCAGCTGCTGAAGGAAATCCTCCAGTCTCCATATTGCTCGGATCAAACTGCCCTCGAGAACAAGTGTTATTTCCATGATTTCGTTGAATTTAGATCCTATTGTCCATGCATAAACAACCTCCATTACATCCGGTTGAAGGAGCTCACGAAATTCTCAACATCAATCTGTACCTGGAATAAAAAAAAACAGAGTTGAAATATTTTTTTAGTTCAGGGATGATAACAAAAATACAAGGTTCGAAAATTGCAAAACATGTACTGCACATTTTTTCTAGTTTTGCTACTAAGTGGTACAAAACTGTAAATAAAATAATAAAATTGGACAGGGAACTTTAAAAATCAGTTAGCTAGATACCCTGCATATTCGAGTATCTATGACCAGCACCTTAGGAGAAGACGACGCACTTTGAGCCAAGGCCAACTGGACCTGGTACTCTTCATCGTACGAGTCCTTGATTTCTTTGAGCAAATGCGCCAACACCGAGACCTTCTCAAGTGGCAAGCACACTGTCATGCTGATCTGGAAAATAAAGGAGCCATTCCTTTGACAAATCTTTAAAGAAAAAAAATGCTTTGAGGTTTAGTTTAATTACAAAAAGAAACCTAACAGATCTTTGAATGATTGCAAGTAGTAGTATCCAACATAAAATAGTAGCAAACTAATTTTATGCAATATTAACTTTAGAAAACTATAATTCACACCCCGGTGTAAGACATTATACCAATAATAAAGTTATACAGTTTCTGATCTGCACACATCATGATAATGTTGCAATTCAAAAAAATTAGTGACCATGAAATAAACAGCATAATCAAAACAAACTACATAGAAAAAACCATTCCACGATATAAGATGTATGCCCGTGTTGAACCTGCTAAAAACCAATGAAACACACATGAAACAATGAAATATATGTAGGGAATCAATGCATGTCCTGATGAATAAATACATTAAAAAAACATCACAAAGAAATACCGAAGCTGCTGCCCTAGTAGTCAGTGTGCACTCCAAACCACTGGAGGCAAAGTAGGTTCCATAGTTGAAGAATGTGTGAGACAATGATCGAGATCAATAATACCACCTCCTTTCTGGCATGCGTACAAAGATCAACAAATGCCATTAGGATTTAATCGATTGATGACATTCTTTTATTCAAAAGAATTAACAAATACAAGAAGGTATATAAGAAAATAACTAAACATTTGTCAAAACATAGGTGAACAAAAACAAATGCACAATAAATATCTCCTCATTCCTACCACCACCACCACCACTGCATGACAAGAAAAATCATAAGAGAGGTACCCAAATCATACACGCACACACAAAGGGACTGCAAGTTTTGGAAAGGAGTGGGTTTGAAGGCACAATTTATGACCAAAAAAAAAATACAAACCCTTTTTTGAGACAATACCAAATTGCCAAAAAATAAAAAGCGCCCCAAAATAATCAACCCTAAAAGTATCTCTCGGAATTATTGAAAGAAATACTACTACATTATTATTATTAAAAATAATCTTCTTTATAGTACAGGAAGAGAAACACACAAACTCTACATGGATTCGCAATGACTGCAATGCACCAATAAAGGCCATATTTTTCTTGACTGAATCGAATGTCCTAATTTGAGTAAGAACTCCTTAATCTCTACATAACCCATTTACCAAAAAGAGTTTTTCCCACCTAAGAGCTGATAAACAAAGCAAAGAGAGAAAGCACACGAACCATTCGCTGCACTGCTGAGACGCGCTCTTGATTGAAGGCTGCTGAGTCTCTATGAAAATGCAATGTACTGAATCCCTGAAGCATAGATGATTTTAGGCTTCAGATAACAGTGTCCCTGTTATTTAGGGCAAAACTTTTCTTTGGGAAAATTTTACAAACAGTTGGTGTGCAACTCGTATCATATATTTGAGGAATAAAACTGTAAGTGTAAGAATAAAACTGAAATTTTCATTTTTCAAGAGCCCGGATAAATTCAAAACCAAAAACGTTAATTCCACTTACCACTTCAAGATCGTGATTTCCAAGGGGCGAGAATAATAGCAAGAAACGAGACAAAACATTAACTGGAGAAATCGAGAAGGAAGAATCGAGCAGACAAGAACCCTAAATTGACAAGAACCCTAAAATCGCCCCGTGAATTTAAAGTACGAGAAGGGAGGAATCGCGTACCTGATTTTGAGGTTCTTCGTTTTCAGGCTTGATCGGAGCGACAGAGAAACCCTATGGTCTGAGAGAGAAAGGAGATAACACGAATAGAAGAGGAAAACAGGTGCGGGTGTAAAAAATAAGATACTACTACAACACATATATGTGATCAGTTGTACGCATAGGTGTATATATTTTTTAAGTAAAAAATAGTTATAAATTTGAAAGAAAAAATGGTGTTATAAATTAAATTTGAAATTTGAAATGGAACATTTAACACCAGTTTTTACAAAAAAAAACGGCGTTAAAAATAGTTTAACCTCCTTTTTTTTCGCGACAGATGTTATAAACATTTTTAACACCGTTCCCAAAGGCGTCCGGTGTCTTTGAACTGGTGTCTATGAGACATTTTACCATAGTGTACCGGAGAAATATTATTTGATATAATATGGTTTTATATTGGGAGTGCAATTAATTTATATAGTGGAAAATAAATTAATTAATATTAATGGATTAATAGATTTGGGCTTGGGCTCAATTTAATCATTAATATTGGAGGATCGTCGTCCACCCGACGTTCAAGCTAGTGCAAGGAATACGTGGAAAGTTCTCAAGGTCATCTTGATTTCGTTTCTCCGAACAACGAATCAAAGGTATAAAATTTAAACGCCCTTGATTTTATTTGATTTGAATTATCGTGAAATACCGTGAACGCAAGATCCGAAGATCGAACCCCGGAGTAGACGGACGATCGCGTGGTGGAGGCGAAGCCACCGGACCACGGGCGATCGCTCGCCTAGGGTTTCGAAGGGGCGAGAGGGGTCGAACCCTCGGCTGGGCCGAGGGCTTGCGATCGATCACGGTGATCGATCGCTGGAGCGCGGGCTGGTGCCGCGCTCCACCCCACCACGACGGTGGGGCCCTCCAGGCGGCGGCGAGTCGCCGGACTCGCCACGGGGGGCTGCTGGGCAGCCCCACCCCGATCGATCGCGTACAGCGATCGATCCCTCGATCGCGTGAGCCCCGCGGACGGGGGCTCGGGCTGGGCGTGCGCGCGGCTTCGGCCGTGTCGTGCGTTCGGCTCGTGCTCCGGCTCGTACGTGGTGTTCATGTGATCTCCGGCGAAGGTTTTTAATCAGGTTATTATTTTTCCGCAAATTTTAATAGCCCGGGATATCGAATTCCAACAATGAAATGGCGGTTGAAGGATAAAAACGTCGGTCGCCGGAGATGGAATGACGACCGCCGAAAGGGCCGAAAAGTGTCAGATGGTCAGGCAAGATTTTGGGGTAAAACGGCGGTCGCCGAATCTCAAATGGCGGTCGCTGAAAACGTTTGGCGGTCGCGGAAACCAAACAGCGGTCGCCGTTTCTGGGCGGTTTCCAAGCCATTCTTTGATGCATTTAGGCGAGGAAATGAGAAGAAAAACACAGCTTTCGCCTGGGATTGGAGGAGAGGAAAAAGGAGAGATCCACTCGTAGCCGACAACTACGAGATCACATTCAAGTCACGAGCCGATTAAATCATTGTAATTTTAGTTGTTATTTCGTTTTCTAAACTCTTAGTTAATCTTTGTTTTATGTATTTCATTTCTTGCAAAACTTTGAATGCTTTAGAATTTGAGAATGCTTTGAATGTTTGTTTCAATGAATGTTTTCATGTTTAAAGATTTCTTAAAATTATTCCTTTGTTTTATTCTCTTGCTTAACTTTTTTATCATTGTCGAAAATCTCTTTAAGTCGATCATGTCATTAGTTGTTATTTTTGTTGTTCGTTTTATCATGAAGATAATGAACTAAACGTTTGGCTCAGATGATAATATGAAGGACAAGGTTGAATATTTGTAGGATTCGGAAGACCGTATATAAACGACATAGTCTTGAACTCGTAACCCGACCGGGAGCGAGAATTCAAGTGAATTAAACGTTTTCAAACGAGTTAAGCAACCCGACCGGGAACTTGACTTTCATGTGTCGATTATATCGAGTTGATAAAGAAGAATACAAATTAAGAACTAAGTTTAGATTATTATCGTCCGAGTGATTTTCTTATTTGTTAATTTCAAGATTTCTATTTTAATTGAGAATACCAAAATGAATTTAGGATTAAGTTTAATGATATATGTTTCTAACTCTTTTCAAACACGAAAACTATACTCTTTCGTTTCCTAGGATTGATAACCGAGTCAACTACAATTGACCTCAGATTTTGACGAGAGACGAGGAAACGGGTAGTCTTATTTTAAGTGTTTGTTAGTTTTAGTTTCATATTTCATTTAGTTAGTTTAGAGTAATTTTCTTGTTATTTCTAACGTTCTACTTTGAGTGTGCATGGAGCTACAAGAAGAAGGATATCTCCAAATGTATTCCCACATGGTGTATCCTCAACAATATGGATATTCGAACATGAATGGACAACAACAAGTGTCGTACATGATGCCAAATCCAATGATGCAAGGAGGGTATGGAATGCAATACGATGCATATGTATGTAATCCTCAAATGAACGCCCCATTAAGGGTTGAAGAGCAGCAAATGATAGGTGAGCAACAATACCAACCTCATGATTCGAGTTCTCAATTCGAGGAATGGATGATGAAGTATGTGGAAAAAAATGATTTGAGGATGAACAACCTTGAAGTGAAAATTGGATGCTTTGATGCGGTGTTGGAAAACATTAGTAAACAACTTGGGAAAATGGCTACGACATTTGGGAAGCTACAAGCAAAAGATGAGGTCGAAAGCTCTCTAAATAAACCATCACATGCTAAGGCTCTTACGGTGTTACGAGCAGAGAAAATTGAGGATAACAAAGTGCAAATACCGGAATACAAAGAAGAGGATAACCTTGCTAAAGAGGAGAAAAATGAGGAGAGTGAAGCTGAGGAGGTAGAGGATGAGAAGAAGAAGAGGAGGAGAGTTGCAGAAGATAAATCGAGCAAAGGGCTGGAGAATAAAAAACGGCGGGTGCCAAAGGAGAAACGGCGGGCACCAAATTAAAACGGCGGCCGCCGGAGACGAAATGACGACCGCCGAAAGGGCCGAAAAAACAGCCAAGACTTTTGGGCAAATCGGCGGTCGCCGAAACGGAAATGGCGGTCGCCGAAATGCATCGGCGGGCGCCGAACGAGGCTGGACAGGCGCGACATCGGCGGTTACGGGGCAGTTTCTTGGGCGTTTGAAGTCCGATTTAAGTGATTCTTTTTGCATTGGAAAGCTAACTTCCGCCTTCTGAACTTGGGGAAAAGATCGGGGACGAAGCCATTGACAACGGCAACGTTCACGGGTCGAGAAGCACGATCGAAGTTCTACGGGCACTACTTTTACTAGTTTGAACTTTAAACTTGATTTCAATTATTTGTTTTAGTTTGCTTTGCTTTTTTTCATGATTTAAACTTCTTGTAATAATCTTCTAGATTTATAATTGCTTTGATGTTATTTTTATTAATGCTTTGTCAAATTGCCATACATTGACAACGTGAATCAATCTAAGGCTTTGATTGATCCATTATTATGTGTGCGATTAGCCACGTGTACTCCCAAATATTGCTCCAAGCTATTATTTCCTCTCTATGAAATGAAAAAGTGAAGAAATACCCATTATATAAGAGAGAGTGTTGTTTTGACAAAGTGAGCACCAAGCTTAATCTTAAAGCGTGAGTACTTGATTATTATTATTCCTTGATGACCCGAAAAATGGGTTAAGTGTTTCATTATATAAAAGTAATCCTTGAGTGTCTTTTGAGAGTTGAGCGTGATGATGAGGGTGAGAAAAAGGAGAAATAAGGATGGGGCCACAATGGCCAATGAGTCACTATTCCCAAAAATTATCAGAACCTCCCTTAACCGAGCCCCATTACAACCTTGTATTGATTAGAGTTCCTGGATTCTTGAGATTGATAAATTTGATGAGTGGAGTCTTCCTTGTATACCTGCCTATGGTTGTTATCCTTTGCGCATTATGGTTATTACATGAAGTCTTTCCTTGATTATACTCTTTGTTCCCGGTTGTTCCTTATATGCAAGTTTATCTTGATTTGCCTCTTTCCACTTGCATAACATGTTTGAGTGTACCCTTGCTTCGAGAGATAAAAGAAACGAGTGCCCCCTTTTTGAGGAAAAAGCCGGTTTGATTGGTGCATTTTGTTGGAGTTGTGTACTTAATGTCTAGATTTAAGTAACGGAAACTCCCGATCCATTACCATTAATCTATTTAATTAAATAAACAATTATTTGCGTTTGATTATTTATAATTAAATATATGCAAATTATAGTCCTAGATTATACTAGTATACGTTGTAGTTAGTATGGTGTGCGGGCCCACACGGAAGATCATACTATCGGTTACTCGTATTTAATCGAACAGTTGCTCACGACCTAGATGGACACGGACCAATCCATCGGTATAGTCGTTGTATGAGGGAGAAAATAATCCGTCTTGATTATTTTATCATACTTGTACACTTGATGTATTGGGCGGATCGCTTGAGATTTATCGATTAGGATTATATATCTTTACTAGTGATCATTCGGGGATATAGTATCTTTACCAATCATCTTTCGGGGATACAATATTTTTAACAATGATCCTTCGGGGATACGGTATATTTACCAATGATCATTCGGGATCAAAATACTTGTGTCATTCAAACTTTATTGACGAATAATCAAATCAAATATTCTTCAAGCATATTTATCAAATTTAATAAATCAATTGTGTATTCTTCAGGAATAACACGTCAACCATTTGTTCAGAATATTTGGTAAAACCTTTTTGTTTTTATCACTTATAGTTTTACCACATAATTTTAATTGAAAAGCTACTTACATGATAGCTTAATTATATGGCCTCGACAGATTTGAAATCTTGTAATCGAATGTGGAGTCAATCATACCACGTTTTTTGTAGTACGACCAACTTCGGGTGATCGTATCTTTTTTTAAAATCTTTCCACAAAGTTAGTGGATCTTTCACGATGAATTTTCAAAGATATTATTTCAAATTATTATATCATGTTTTTCAGGAACTTAAGCATAATTAATTTGATATTACTTCAAGAATATCAAATTATAATTATTAATTTGATATTACTTCGAATATCAGATTATAATGTTCTTCGGGAACATGATATTAATTCAGAAATATCAGATAATAAAGTTCTTCGGGAACATATGATATTACTTCAGTAATATCAGATTATAATATTCTTCAGGAACATATGATATTAAGAAGAAGGGAGGAGAAGTAAATATATTTATAATTATTAATAAATATAAACAAACATATAAATTCTTGCCTTTGAGTAAGAGAGAATATGGAGAGAGAATAGAATTGTTATGAATTATTGTATTCATTCATATGGGAAAACCCCTTTATATAGGATACAAAATAGGGTTTCTGACTTGTTCACCAAGAAAGGGTAAACTAGGCAATATTAAAAAAAATTTTATTCAAATAATAATGCAACCATCCAAACAAGTCTATATACTGTACTTTTGAAGTTTTGGGTGAGAAATCCTCTTACAAACTCAAGAACAAACCATCCATGAACAAGCATCTCCTAATCAAATCTTGGTCCAAAATATCCTTCATATGACAAAAGTTAAGCACAACCATAGTAATCTTTTTAAGAAAAGGTTCAACTGAGAACAAGTCTGATTTCAGCATAGGTACATCCACGTCATCATCCATCATCCGGGCAAATTTGTGGTACCTGTAGTGGTCGTCTTCTTAAAATCAATTTTATCGACCTTGACTTCTCCATCAATAAGTTCGTAAACGTACACCACCACTCGTAGGCCGTCGATATCCATTAGGACAAAGCTCGGGTTGACATCGTAGGTGATGCTGCTGAATGCACCAGTGGCGGAGCCCGGATTTATGACGACCCCAGCCTCGTGTTTGTATGCCGTGAACTGGTGAGTGTGGCCTGTCACAAGAATGTCCACATCCAGCTGTCTCTGGAGCATGGCTAGGGATTCAAGATCTCCCCATGGAATAACCTTTCAAAATAATAATTTAAAAAATTACAAATATGGCACAGGAGTTTTAGCCTAATTGCGAAAAGGCCCAGTTATATTTGAACATTATGAATGTCTCCCTTTAAATTGCACACAAGGAGGAGGGTGTATTTGTGTGGTACTGCAGGAAACTCAATGGATACCTTCATACAAAAAAATTAGAAAACCTGCCCCAAGATTTTTAGCGCAGTTACAAGCAACAACCAGTTATGATTGAAATCAGAAAATTCTCCGCGATTTTTTTTCTCTTCTACAAATTGTACTTGCATTTATACAACACAGAAAAAATGAACCCCAGTCTTTGGTACAGCTAATATTTTCAAGTTGAGCTAAGGGCTTATGCAGAAAGAAAGTAAAGGCGTCATTTAAAGCGCGACTTCAGGAATGATAAAAGAAAATCACACCTGATGACCATGGCATATACCGAGCTTAAACTGGCCAATTGTTAGTGTTTTCGTATCGGGATAACGTGTGTCCTCGTCATATTCACCTCGAGTAATGTGCAAGTCGGGACAAACAGTTCTCAAGTAGTCATGAACCTCCTGAAGAGAGAGAGAGTAAAGATGATACAATATATGCATCGATAAATTGGAGTCATTTTCCAGATCATAAAAAAATGTCAGGAGCTAGGAAAAAAAATCTCAAAATACAAGTGTGCTACTTAAAACAGTTATTGTGCACTGGCAATGTAAAACAACAACGAGAAAGTTTAACCTAATTAGACTGTAACTATTTATATGGCTATAGTTGGTTGCTCAACATCCATATACATTTAAAAAAGCATAAAATAGAACTATTTTCCAGATTCAATCAATCCTAACATAGCCAAAAGATCATTCTTATTCAGAAGATACTTCTTTGGTCCAACTGAGATAGTTAAATCAAACGAAGGGACCAAAAGGTTGTAAAAATGAATAAAGGAATATTTTGCAGAAGTAACTTATAATGGGATGCAGTCCATGAGAAAATATGCCGTCATCCCAAACCATTTGTTTCCCAGAGTTAGTTATGCAAAATTCAAAAAAACCTCAACAAGAAATGAAGGAATTAAATATTATAGAGAAACTATATATGGATGAAACTTATACAGCATACACTCACTTTGGTACATAAGTTTCCGGTGCAAATGATGTGCTGTATCTTCCCTGGAACGAGCATGGACTTGAACTTTGCTGGAAGATCCAGCGCCCGCTGTGGTATGTGTAAATCGCCCAATGCTAGAACCAGCACCATCCCTCCTAATTCAATATCAAAATTTTCAAATTTACCTCAAAATCTTCCGGAGAACCAAAAGCAATTGTTCTCAAAACAAGCAAATTGTATCTGTCACACTAATCAACTTAATTAATTACCAGATTTTTACCAACTTTTACATTTGATTTGGTTCAGAACAAATTGACTTAAATTGAAAATAAAATCTACTGGTAAACAAAATAAATAAATATCGAAATCAATTACGAATATGTGAGACAGTGAAATTCCTGGAATGTCAAGAAATTTCAGAATATAGGTTTGATCACTGAGCCATAGTTGTCACGTCGACGATTAGTCGCCGACTAACCGTCGAGTAGTCTATAAGTCGGAAAATAAACTTCTACGGTGAACGACTTAAGGCATTCCACGGTCTCAGTCTAAGAACCGGTGCGGATCCGGGTCAGATCCGGTCAAAACATACCGGTCAACGCCGAAAATGGAAGAAGAATGCTTACCAGTGCCGGCGCAAGCTCCGGAAATGACTGTATTCTTGGAGCGCCGGAACTGACTGTAGAAAATGAACGAGAGAAAGAAGCGAGAGAGAAGAGAAAGAAGGGGCGGCGGTTTTTACTTCTTGGAATTGAATAGGGTTTTGCACTTTTGTAGGAAAATATTTAAAATAAAAGATTTTATATTATTTAAATAATTAATTATAGATCTGAGCGGAGTCTTAGGAAAATGAAAAATAAATGTACTAAACTACTAATTATCCGGCGGAAAAAATTCATCTTTTGGAGTTTCATTATTGGAAAAAATGAAAAATAATACATAAAAAGTTTCTGTTTTTAAATTTTTATTTTTATTTCCTTATTTTAATATTATTTAATATTTTTCTTAATATATAAATTATTAATAATTTAAAATTTATAAAATTAATTACTCGACTTATCACGATTAGTCAGAACGACTAATCGACTAATCTATTCCACGGTACTCACTCGACTTATCTCGACTTGGCGACATAACAACTATGCACTGAGCATAGAATATTGCAGAAAAATTCTAAAAAAATAAACCGAATACCTTGCAGAGAGAGGTAAGGTAAGGTAGGTTATGAATTCGATAGATAGAGCACGACGGGAGTGGTTGGAGGCGGCGGCGATGAGCTGAGGATCACAGAGGCAGACGGAGGTTCACGGCGGGTTGAAGATCCAAGTGGTGGATCTGATTAATTGACTTAATTTAAACGAACGAGCAATCGAACGTGAAAAGGTTGGAGACTGAGTAACTAAAAAAAATATTGACAAGGGAAAAACGAAGTTTGCCCATTTCATAGGCCCATATATAAATGGGCTTTTCTCGAAGGCCGGCCCATTGTTCAGGTATAAAGAAAAATTCAATATAGTTTCTCACGTAAGTTGTGACTCGAAACTCGAACACAAGTGAGACATGTTCTATTTATGGACATAAAGACATTTGTTGCACGTGCGAATTCAAGTGAATTGCATCCCCACATTTTCTCACTACACTGTGGCCACAATTTTACACGTGAGTCAGGGACCAGGGTCACTCTCAACTTCATTGGACATCCTCAGGTCAGAGCGCCGCCGCGGTTGGCCGCCGCCGCCGCCTTCCGGCAAAGGAAGAAGTTTCTCGACCCCAACTCCACCAGCTTCTCATCCCTATCAATAACTGCTCACACAAACCATATAAGAATAAAACCTGACATCCCTTTGAATAATTAATGAAATAGAAAAAGCTTTACTTTCTAAGCTGAATTGGGAGTAATGAAGGTCGTATTCCGACGGGCTCCGGCAAGATAAAACCGGCAGCCGTTGCTCCTTCACGTACTGCCTTATCACCGCCACGATCAAATCCTCCACCATCGACTCCGGCGGCATCACCACCCTCACAGCTCCGAGGCTCCTCTGTATCGTCACGTTCAGCAGCAGCTTCGTCAGCCTCGATGGAGTTGCCACGTCAGCAGCAGTCGAGCTGAGCAATTCCTTCCCTCGAAACTGCATGTTGGTGATGAAGTAACGAGTAATGCTCAAGGGCTTTTCATAAACATCGAAAAGAGCTTATAAGATGTTATATAGTAGTATATCTTACAAGTTGTTTTAAGAGCTGATAAATTATTATGTCTTATTTAATAAATAAGTTGTTACATTGTTTGAAGAATATCAGAAAACATTCGATTGATCAGAGTACTATATCGAAAAAAGAATGGACGACAGAAATCCAGTGTATATTCAGGCATCCGCACTACAACCACGATGCAACAGAAGAGAAAAAAAAAACAGAAGATTTACAGCATTGTAACGGGGGTGTGCCATGATAGTATGTTCAAATCCTCGAAAGCCCGTCTCGGTTGGATGGAAGTTTTTCCTTTGGAGAGGTTTCTCGATTTCAGCTTGGAGATGAATACGCGGTGATTTGTTTGATTCTTGAATCTCATTTTCAAGCTTTTGTTGTTACCTGCAGGAGGAAATGTGACAGTAGAAAAACTCTGTGTCGACTGAAGTGTTGTTTGAGCGTGAGAGGAGGCCGGCTTCTCTGGTGTCGCTTCTTTCCTCCACCCTAGAAATGAATTTCCCAACTTTGGAGGAGCCTGTCGTCAATGTGAAAAACATGGTATTTCGATTAAAAAAATAAATGAATCACACGAATATTTTGACAATCAACAAAAAACTAGGTACTTCAAGCTTACCAATGAGACGATACTCGAACAGCCAAATGACAGAGACAATGATGCGAATGTAGACTTCCCATTGCTTTTATTCCCATCACCATTCCCAGAGCTTTGACCTTCGATAGTCCCAAAACTAGAAGGTGTGTTATCGTCATCATCATCGTCGTTTTCGTCGCCATCATCTTCCTCCTCACCTTCTCCCTCTTCAGCTACAGTTTCCTCCGACTGCTTTACGGATTCGGACAACGAAACATCCTCCTCTTCCACCTTGCTCTCTTCCTTCTCCAACATCTTCAGAGTTTGATCGAAATCCTCAATGGCTTCTTTAAGAAGACATCTCAGCATCCATCAGCTCCATCTCCTTCTCCAGCATCTCCATTTTACTCTTGCCCTCTTTCTTCTTTTCCTCGCTCCATTTCTCCAACCTGTCGAAAACAGGTTTGCAGGCCTTCTCCACAGAAGTCACGAGTTGCACCCACATGTTCTTCTTCTCAACCGTCTCTTCCCGACCATAAAACTCGTCGAATCCAAGGGGGAGAAACTGGGCATCATCTGGATTCACGTCTTCGCCTTCCTCCACGGGAGGCTGCCAGAATAGTCGGATCCCATGTTCTTCGTCATCCACGTAGTTGATTATTCTTCCAGTCGGAGTATGTAGAATGAGAGGGTCTTCTGTGTATATGAGTTGGGATGGGTTCTCAGGGTCTGGCTCTGGTTCTTTGTTGATCAGAACGAATTCCGGTTCTTCCTCTGCTCAAAATAGCAGAACCAATCAATAATCACTTTGGTATAAAAAGGCTAATTGAACAATAAAAAAATCGAGCAGTCTTTCACATTTTATATACCTCCTGATATTAAACACTGCTTTTACAAATTGCACCATCAATAAGGGGACAATTGTTAAATATACAAACCCTCACGGGGGATAGAAATCAAGGGATTTAAAAAAAAAAAAAAAGGTAAACTGAGATGCCGTAAAAGATGGAGCAATAGAATATAGTAAACTGAGATGCTGTAAAAAAATGCATCAGTACGAGTTAAGTTACCACCTTTTTCCCACAAGTATTCAAGTTCAGAAGGCATAGATAGCCAATAAACAAATCATAATCAAACCAAAACATACGATCAAAAATCACATAATTAACATACTTGTCCAGACAAGTCATCACTAGAATCACCGGCAAGAGACTCATCAATCGCCATTTCATCCTCGGAATCATCCTCATCATCATCTGAATCAGAAGTCTCTTGTTTCTTTGCTACAACAGCCTTAGCAGCAGGAGCAGCTTTAGCCGCCTTAGCAGCACCGTTCGTGACGGCAACAGCAGCAGGAGCCTTTTCAACAGGCTTAGTCTTAGCTTCAACTAAAGTTTTGTTCAAATAATATTTTCAGCAAAGAGTTACAATAAACAAAGAAACAACTATCCAATGTAGCATTAAAAGAGAGTTTCTACCGTTTTCCTTGGCTTCAACAAGTTCATCTTCCGACTCATCCTCAGAATCATCAGAGCCAAAGCCACCTTCATTATCTATAACAATGAAATAACAATCCATTTAAGAACACTAACTAGTAAACACAGAAATAATTTTACTTGACGAAAAAATCACCTGAAATCTGTTCCTCAGCAGAGTAACAGATAAAGTAAACGCTCCCGGTTTTCAGGTCATGGGAGAGCTCAAACTCCTTCTCGAACACGAGATCAAACGCCAGCTGGGGTCTGTCCTCCGGTGAAAGGTTGCCAATGATAAAGTCTTTGCCGTCGATTTTCAGACGGAGGGGGATGTTCTTGACTCCCTTCGAGGCATCCTTCTTCACCTCACCCAAAGAAGCCTGGGCAAAAATCAATGGGGATTTCAATCAGACACTAATCATTAAAACAAAAAACAAAAAAAAATGGAGATGATAATTGAAAAAAAAAAGGAAACCTACCTGAGAAACATGAATCAGTTTTCCGAGTTCAGGTTGGACAGTCGGTGGTTTCCCAGCTTTAACTTCAACACCTGAAGAAGAAGGAGTAAATCTCTCGGGTAAAAACAGGGAAACAAAAACACAATATTTTTAGCATATTTAATTACGGAATCACGAATTACTAACAATTATGGAAAATATTATGATGAAATACACAGATTTATAAGAGCAATTACGAGAAATCAAAATGAAATGAATCAAATAAATTTACAGTAAACGAAAGGAAAAATAACGGAATAAAGAGTGAAGAAGAAACGGGAAACGTACCCCAAAATTCCATTGTTGAACTCGGCGGATAAAAGGAAGGTTAATAGAGAGGATTGAGGATGAGAGAATTTTGAGGGGTTTGATCTGAGAGAGGGGAAGAACGAAGAAGGGTTTTATAAGAGAGTGTGTGTGGCGACTGAGTAGGGTTTAGTGAGCCTGTGAATTAGGGTTTTGGAATAGGAAGGAAATAATACTCACGTGTATCATTTCATACGCTTTTAGGCTTTGATGAATGGGCCTTGACTAATCTATGGCCCATGATATTACCTCGTCTCACAAATTAATCCACTTTTTTTTAATACAAAGAAAATGTGCATAATTTTTTATTTTTTTTTTGTAAAATACAAAAAAAATATGCATAAATTCCTAAGTATATACTCTCTTATTCTCTCGAAATTTTGCCTACTTTTTTTTTATTTTCTCTAAAAATTTTGCACAATTTTTTTTTTACAATTTTTTTTTTCAACAATTATCTAAAGAATAAAATTCTCCATGCAAAGTTTTCTATAGTATATTAAAATAATATTGTAAAATATGTATATTGCGGTTTTATTAAATAACATCATGCAAAAAAGTAGTATTTTAAAATAATGTTGTAAAATATGTATATTGTGGTTTTATTAAATACTACCTCCGGCCATTAATAGATGTCATACTTTGTTGGACACGGAGTTTAAGAAAATTGTTGTTTTTTAAATTTTTAATTAAAAAGTAAAGAGTAAAAATATATTTTAAAAGTGAAAAGTAAAGTAGTTGTGAGTAATGTTTAAAAAGTAGGTGGGGTAAAGTAGAATAAAATTGTATATTAAAATGAAAAAGTTAGAATAATTATTTCCTTTTTTGGGGTGTGTCAACTATTGTTGGACACCCCAAAAAGGAAAGTGTGACAACTGTCTTTGGACCGAGGGAGTAACATCTTTTACTACATATTATTTAAATTCATAGCGATTTTCAATTTGAGATTACAACATTCAAACTATTAATGTAAATATATATCACATAGTTGTATTAGATTAAAAAATAAGTAATTGTGTAATTTTGAGATTGTTCTAATTAAAAATAAAGGTATACGGAGTAGTATTTAAGAAAAGTATAAATATATTTAAGAAAAGTATAAATATGAGGCTGTTATAAACTAAAGAGAATTGAGAGAGAATAATATATTAGAGTAAGAGAGAATATGGAGAGAGAATAGAATTGTTATGAATTATTGTGAATTGTTGTATTCATTCATATGGGGAGAACCCTTTATATAGGATACAAAATATGGTTTCTGTCTTGTTCACCAAGAAAGGGTAAACTAGTCATTCACTAATTAATAATATTCATAACACTCCCCCTTGAATGACTATTTACAGGATTGCTGCCTCGTTAAAACTTTGCCAGGAAAACCCAGTAGGACAAAACCTGAGCGAAGGAAAAAGAGTACAGCTTGCTCCCCCTGATTGTAATCACTGAAGATCTTTGACTTTGTGATCAATCAGTCTCATTAAAACCTGTAACTAATAAAACCATATAGGAAAAACTTAGTTATTCAAATATACATTTTTGTCTTCAGGACACAACCTTCGAATTGTCGAGTTTCACATTCATTTGTATCATTGTATATTTTTCGTCCTTCTGGGACATGCCTTTACCAGACATCTATTGACTAGAGCATTCGCAATTGCTATAACCGGCCGGTAACTCTTCTGGAGTATTTTAGATGCGTCTAGTGTTCAATATACATTTTTCTTGACAAATGAATAATGTGAACTTCAATTCACAATCATTTGAACTTCAAGTTCAATTTCTCAGTTTATCTCGAAAACAAACTCATATGGAACATTCTGATGTCCTCATTAATTATTATCGAGTGATATATATGCCTCGTTAAAAACCTCGTTATAAAACCTTGTAGGAAAAAATACTCGAGAAAAAGAGTACATGACATTCACATTTATATTGTGGTGATTGTCTCGTTAAAAACCTTTAACTAAGAAAACCCTATGGGAAAAACTTATTATAGGGAAAAAGAGTGTAATCACTGGTCTTCAGGACCAATCACTGGTTTTCGGGACCTTATATTCAATATCATTTTTGTCTATATGTAATATGATATTTACATGTTCTGATTTTCATTTCCTTTCACATCAGAAATTTTAAAATCCATCAAGGATTTTCATGTATGTATCATTCGATGCATATATTTATCGTTGTTGCTGCCATAAGTATAAGGTAGCGGAACTTAATGTCATCCTTAAAAATATTTGATTAACATCGAGTTTCTGCGAAAAACTCTTGAGCAACTAATCTCGCTTGCATATCTCACCACATCATTATTTGTTTTTCTAACGAACACCCACGTATATCCTTCTGGGATAATATTTTGAGGTGTGTACTATAGAGTCAAAATATCTCTTTTATTTAGCGAGACATGCTCAACCTCAATTGCTCATTTCTATTTCTTTCGAGTGCTGCTGGCACACTGTCATTGATTTAAGTTTTGGATCCAAATTTTTTAGAGCAACTCTTGAGGCAAATATGTCGTTGACGACTTTTTCCATGTTGATGACAATTCCTTCTATCAACCAAATCTTTCATCATTTCTCAAAATATTTTATTTGCTTGTTCCGCAATCCCACGATTTTCTATTATCATGTGCACATGTTTTTTCAATTGGATTTCCAGCTAACTCTCTTCAGGAGATTTTGAGGGTGACTAAATTTTATTACCGCGGATTAATTTTTTATCTTAAGATCGATCTATTACGCTTCAGGCGTATATTAGAATCAACATTTGAGTTGATCTCTTTGATATTTGAACTCTTATAGTTCACTTTATAACAAACATATGTGATTTTGTCACACCTTCATTAATTTGGCAGATTACTTGCTGAATATTGCAAGTTACTTATTTTCATGAACTTCGGGTTCAATTGATTGGTGCGTGGATTTAGAATTAAAGATCTTTTTCATTCAATGAAATTTCTCGGCATTTATATCTTTTATATTCTTATCTCCCCCTAATGCCGGGAAATGATCTTCATTAAATATGCAAATCAACATAATTGTGTAAACCGATCTTCAGGATCGCGGGCTTAAGATATTTAATATACCTTATTTTCTATTATGCCCGTTTATAAAATTAATTCCCAGATGGGAAATATTTAATTCATTTCCACGCACTTATTAATAATAATGATATGCATCATCTTCACTTTTAAGTACATTTCTAGTACTCGTGGAGATACTTAGTAAAGCTCTTCCGGAGTCTTTTAATATGTTATCATTTGCATAACATTGCCTTGGATAATCGATTTCAATCTCAGTGTATTTTATTCTTAATCCCCGATACTATTGCGGGTGTGTATATTTAATATAAGTGACTTTGATTTTCCAAAGGAATTGACCGGTTTAATTAATGGGTCAATTACCGGTTAAGTTGGGTCGCTATATTTTATATATGACATGCCGTGAATACTTGACGAGAAAGTGTATCCCGTAAGGGTTGATAATATCCCCAAGATGAGTTCATAAGGAATTATTATGTAAACCCTGCAGGTGGAATTTATTCCGCATAATAATTAAAGTTGAATGATACTATTCTCGGATAAAAGAGATGAATAAATTTATTATGCAATAAATAAATTTTATTCATGGATATTTAAATCTTAAATACACGGAATAAATAATACTACCGGAGAAATATTATTTGATATAATATGGTTTAATATTGGGAGTGCAATTAATTTATATAGTGGAAAATAAATTAATTAATATTAATGGGATTAATAGATTTGGGCTTGGGCTCAATTTAATCATTAATATTGGAAGCCCAATATTCCACCTCCTTAAGATTCCCTACGTAGCCTATAAAAGCACTACATGGTCTTCTCTATTCTCATAACTTGAAGATCACAATTCTAGAGAGAGAAAGTAGAGAGGGAGATCCATGGAGTTCGGAGGATCGTCGCCCACCCGACGTTCGAGCTAGTGCAAGGAATACGTGGGAAGGTCTCAAGGTCTTCAACGATCTCGTTTCTCCGTACAACGAGAACAAAGGTAAAATCGTGAAAACCCCCTCGATGATTTTACATGTTAATTATCGTGAAAATACCGCGAACCAAGATCCGAGGGATGCGACCCAAGATGAGGTCGAGCCGGGCGGTGGTGGTTGGACCGCCGGACCGCCGGCGGCCCGACGACTCATCTAGAAACGAATCGCGCGAGGTGGATCGAGCCTAGGGCTCGATCACGCGGATCGGCTGCGGGTTTTCCCGTAGCGATCAGCTGCCTGCTGCGGGTTTTCCCGCAGCGACCTGTAGCGCCCAGCAGCAGCGAGTCAGGCGACTCGCTGCAGGTTGCTGCGAGCTGCTACGGGAGAATCGCTGGGTGCTGCGGGATTTCCCGCAGCGGACCTGTAACGATCCAGCAGCGTCCCAGCAGCAGCGAGTCAGGCGACTCGCTGCGGGTTACCCCGCGTGGTTGCTGCGAGAATCGTGGGTTCACGCGAGTTCCCTCGTGTTTTTCCCGCGTAACTCTCGTATAACTTTTTCGTATGGTCATGTACGTGTTCCGGGAGTCGATTGGAGTTGTTGTTCCGCAACTTTGACAATCCGGATAATCGATCTCCAAAGGGACGTCGGTCGGAATTAATTAGATAATTTAATTAATTAATTTTATTTAAATTTATTAATTCCGGGATGCTGATTTCCAACACATTTTTGGTGCTCGTTTCGGTTTAATTTCATATCATATTATATCCACGATAGTTCGTTTTACCCATTTAGTGGAGAAGAATGTTAATATTTGATAAAACGGTTTGATCGACACATTTTCATGACATGTAGGTGAAAACGGTATTAAAATGGAGCTTTGAAATGGAGAGATGGAGAGACGAAGAAGTATGCCGGCGACCAGCAATGCGCGACTTTTGAAGAACTGCATTTTCCGCTTCGTTAACCGTCGGATCAGCCTCACATTTTAACTGTGTGTTCCTGACTTAAACCTCTACAAGTTCAACGATCAAGATCGTGTTTGGATGCTCGATCATGGATTTATGAATCGACGAATGCACCAACAATTTCCTTAGGCGAAATTTAGAAGGAATATTGTTTGACTTTTGTTTGACCCTTTTATTAAGGGTTTAAATAGTCTTTTGGTTTGAGACTTGTAACTAACTTTCATTGTACAACTTTTCATCTTCCATTTCTAGCTTTCTCCCCAAGCAACATTGTAATTCAACCGTTCTTCATTTTAATCCAATCAAAAATCTTAGATCTACTTTTCATACGTTGAGAATTCGATTAAATCTCCTTCACAAACATTGTTCATCTCATCGAGCCGGACGTTTTCATCGGATTAGTTTCTTCGTGTGACAAGTTGAAGCTCGGTCCCGATTTTTGAAGCTCGGTTCAATTCTCGACTTCAATCATCGAATCCTCGATCCTCGTGGTGATATTTCTTCGTCTTTTTCTCGATTTTTAATACGGTTTGATCGACACATTTTCATGACATGTAGGTGAAAACGGCATTAAAATGGAGCTTTGAAATGGAGAGATGGAGAGATGAAGAAGTATGCCGGCGACCAGCACTGCGCGACTTTTGAAGAACTGCATTTTCCGCCTCGTTAACCGTCGGATCAGCCTCAAATTTTAACTGTGTGTTCGTGACTTCAACCTCTACAAGTTCAACGGTCAAGATCGTGTTTGGATGCTCTATCAAGGATTTATGAATCGACGAATGCACTAGCAATTTCCTTAGGCGAAATTTAGAAGGAATATTGTTTGACTTTTGTTTGACCCTTTTATTAAGGGTATAAATAGTCTTTTGGTTTGAGACTTGTAACTAAATTTCATTGTACAACTTTTCATCTTCCATTTCTAGCTTTCTCCCCAAACAACATTGTAATTCAACTGTTCTTCATTGTAATCCAATAAAAAATCTTAGATCTACTTTTCATACGTTGAGAATTCGATTAAATCTCCTTCACAAACGTTGTTCATCTCATCGAGCTGGAAGTTTTCATCGGATTAGTTTCTTCGTGTGACAAGTTGAAGCTCGGTCCCGATTTTTGAAGCTCGGTTCAATTCTCAACTTCAATCATCGAATCCTCGATCCTCGTGGTGAGATTTTTTCGTCTTTTTCTCGATTATGGATTATTTGTCTACGGATTATTGGATTGAGTGCTTGATGATGGCTAGATAAACCATTTGTAAGGGTGTTTGGCGAAATTCCTCAATGAATTAGAGTTGATTTCTTAAAGTAGCTTAATTGTCTTTGAATTGGATAATTACACCTCTCGATTTGTGGTCTCGTGTTGAATTACTTACGAGTATATCACTAGTGGACCATACGGTCGATGTGTAGTGTCGAAGCTCGAGATATCGGCATGCCGAGTAGAGGACCTCGAGGGGTGAAACTCTCGTGTATGTCGTGATCGAGTGTAGACGATCATTCGTGGAGGTCTTAACCGACAACACTTTGATCTCTAGTCCGATTCTTAGTCGATTAAGTGTTTTGCAAATCATATTCAACTCTAGTTTGTTAGGAAGAGTAGTCTGTTAGGATTCATATAATCGAACAAGGATTAAATGAAAGGAAAAGATAAACGTAGAAAACTTGTGGTATTAGAACAAAATAAGCGTTATCTAAAATATACAAGAGAGAGGCTTTATATAGCCAAAACAAAAGGTAAACTCTAATCCTATAAATATAAGGTAAACCCTAATAATCCTATAAATATAATAACTAATATAAATATATGCTAACACCCCCCCCCCCCCCCCCCCCCCTCAAATTCACGATGGTACATCAAGAAGCATCGAGAGTTTGTCAACGAAAAATCTATGACGGCTGACGGAATGAGACTTCGTGAAGCAGTCAGCCAGCTGTAAGGACGACGGAGTAAACGGTAGAGAAATGGTTCCGTGATCCAAATGATGCTGAGTGAAATGACAATCAATCTCAATGTGTTTGGTGCGCTCATGAAACACCGTGTTGTGAGCAATCTGAATGGCACTTTTATTATCGCAGTACATAGGTGTGGGGTCAGAAAGAGTGACTCCCATGTCAGCCAGTAACCAGCGCAACCATATAATCTCAGTCGTAGTGGAAGCCATAGCACGATACTCTGCCTCGGTGGATGAACGGGAAACTACAGCTTGTTTCTTACTTCTCCAAGAAATAAGGGAATCACCAAGAAAAATACAAAACCCAGTAGTGGACTTCCAAGAAGTCGAATCACCAGCCCAACCAGCATCAGAAAAGGCACGAAACTCCAATGAAGAAGTGGATAGAAACAAAAGACTCAGATAAAGAGATCCCCGTAGGTAACGTAAAAACGCACAACAGCAGCCCAATGTACAGTCGTGGGTGCTGAAACAAACTGACTAACAATGTGAACAACATAGGCAATATCAGGGCGAGTGATCGTCAAATAAACAAGACTACCAACAATGGACCTATACAGAGTGGGATCTTGTAGAGGAGTGCCATCATCTAGAGTATACTTTGCGTTCAGCTCGAGAGGAGTGTCAGTAGTGCGAGTGTCAGTAAGTCGTGCACGGTGAAGAATATCAGCAGCATACTTGGACTGAGAGAGGAGGTAACCTCGAGGAGAGGAGGCAACTTCAATTCCCAGAAAGTATCGTAAAGGGCCCAAATCTTTCATCTCAAAACAACGGGACAAGGTTTCTTTCAAACCCACAATACCATCAACATCATCACCCGTAATAATCATATCATCAACATATAACAGAAGGAGAACACGGCCGGCAGAAGTCGATCGAACAAATAAAGCCGAGTCATAAGGGCTAGAGACAAAACCAACGGAAATCACAACTCAAGAAAATCTATCATACCAAGCACGAGGGGCTTGTTTAAGGCCATACAACGCCTTCTTAAGGCGACAAACCTGTCCTGGAGCATGAGAGACGCCTGGTGGGGGAACCAAATACACTTCTTCCTTCAATTCTCCATTCAAAAAAGCATTTTTAACATCCATCTGAGATATGTGCCACTGTTGAACAGAAGCAACAGCAATGAGGACACGAACTGAAGTCATCTTGGCTACCGGAGCAAAAGTCTCATAATCTAAACCATACTCTTGAGCAAACCCCTTAGCAACTAAGCGGGCCTCGTATCGCTCAATAGACCCATCAGATTTCGTCTTAACTTTGTACACCCATCTGGAACCAATAGCCTTTTTACCTGCAGGAAGATCAACAAGGTCCCAAGTACCAGTCTTGTCTAAGGCAGACAGTTCCTCAGCCATAGCATTTTGCCAATCACGGGATCGGACAGCCTCCTTATAGGAGGAAGGCTCAAAGATTGGATCAATGGAAACAAGAAATGACGCAAATGACTTAGAATAACAAGAGTATGCAAAATCAGGTAATTGAGTAGACTTACGTATGCGTACTGGATAGCGTGGCGCAGCAAGATCCGTAGTCACAAGCGGTGATTGGGTAGCCGTGTCAGGGGTCGGAGAATCGTCAACAATAGGTGCAGTAGGAGGTGAAGAGTCAGAATGGAAGGGATCAATGTGAATAAGATCAGATTTAGTCAAGTTGTGTGTGTTGGAGGGAATGGTAAAGAAGGGGATATGCTCAAGGAAGGAGACATGGCGAGACACATATAATTTTCTAGAGGAGGGATCATAACAACGATAACCTTTTGGACCTATACCATACCCAAGAAAAACACATATAGCAACCCGAGAGGAAAGTTTGAACAATTCAACATGTGGACGAAGAACAAAGCAAGTGGAACCGAAGACTCTTAAGACAGAATAATTTGGTGTTTGGCCAAATAACTGCTCATAAGGAGAAGTGTCAGAGTTATGAGCAGTCGGAATAAGATTAATAATGTAAGTGGAGGTAAGGACAACTTCTCCCCAAAACCCATTTCGAACACTAGCGGATAACAACATAGACCTGGCAATTTCAACAATATGTCGGTGTTTTCTCTCAGCAACACCATTCTGCTGAGGGGTATCAGTGCACGAGGACTGATGCACAGTACCTTCAGACAAAAAAAGATCAGAAAGAGTTCCACTAGTGTATTCCCCACCCAAATCAGAACGAAAACACTAAACAACAGCGGAGTGTTGAGTTTTAACATAGGCTTGAAAATCTGTATAAATCTTAGTGAACTCAGAACGATTTTTCATCAAAAACACCCAAACATAACGAGTATAGTCATCAATAAAGGACACATAATATCTAGACCCCCCTTTAGTAGGAATAGGAGCGGATCCCCAAACATCAGAGTGGACTAAATCAAAAGGTGCACAAGATTTTGATGAACTATTATGAAAAGGCAAAGCAGAAAATTTTCCAAGTTTACATCCACGACAATCAGAAATATCATGAGATTTTAAATCACCCAAAACGCCAGTATTACACAAGAATTTTAAACGAGAGTGTGAAACATGACCAAGTCTAGAATGCCATAAAAAATACTTAGAGGATGACTTGGTTAAATGAAAGGAAGATAAGTCAACAGAGGTGGCACAAGATTTTGATGAACTATTATGAAAAGGCAAAGCAGAAAATTTTCCAAGTTTACATCCACGACAATCAGAAATATCATGAGATTTTAAATCACCCAAAATGCCAGTATTACACAAGAATTTTAAACGAGAGTATGAAACATGACCAAGTCTAGAATGCCATAAAAAATACTTAGAGGATGACTTGGTTAAATGAAAGGAAGATAAGTCAACAGAGGTGGCAGCTGCATAGCTAGGAGTGCGCAGCTCATCCAAAACATAGAGACCCCCCTGTCTACGGCCTGTCCCAATCAGCCTCTTGGAGTCGGGATCCTGCACAGAACAAGAAGTGGAAGAAAAATGAACAGAATATCCAGAATCACATAATTGACCAACAGATGCAAGACTTAGAGTAAGCTTATAGGTATACAATAGACATTTGAGAGAGACACGCGAGGAGTGTTAATAGTGCCAACGCCAACTAATGGTAAGGATGAACCATCAGCAGTAACAACAGTAGGGAAACAAGACTCAGAAGACAAGGATGTAAACTTAGATGGATCAGGAGACATATGAAACGAAGCCCCAGAGTCCAAGACCCAAGGGGAAGATGATATACCTGAGGGATTTGATGAAATCAAACCTGATGGAGAACGAGTAGTCATGGCAAAATGCGGAGGCGGGGGGACTGTCTGACCTGAGGACGAAGACTGAGTAGCAAGGAATCGTTGAAAATGTTCTGCAAGAGCATCCATAGAAGTATTCTGAGAAGAAGCCACATCCAAATCACACGTAGATGCAGCTGCAGCCATATAAGATGACCCACTACGGGTTTGTCCGGTACCCAATGTGCGTTGCTGTCCACCACTTTTCTGTTGCTGAGACTTATCACCAGACGAGTTCTTCAAGGCTAATACAGGATTTTGACTTTTCCAATGTCCAGGCTTCTTGCAATAACGACATTCATCCTTTTTAGCAGTATTTGTTCGTGGCTGTTGAGATGGTGTTGCCAAAACGGATGCAGAAGGGGCGGTTGGTACCTTTTCAGTTTGCGTTTTCAGACGAGTTTCTTCAGCTAGTAACTCGTGAACCACTGAATCGACAGAGGGCAAAGGATTACGATGCATAATCGAAGCACGACAGTGCTCGTATTCCGGACGAAGCGAGTGCAGAAGCTGAACAAGACGCGATTCCTCCCGATGAACAAGATAAGGTTCAAATGCCTTTAATTCATCAGACTCTGTCATAGCCAACTGATCCCAAAGAGCAGTGATTTCAGCATAAAATTCCTGAATGTTGCGATCATTCTGTGACAGAACACGAATTTCCCCTTCTAACTGAAAGCGAACAGATATATTGGTGCGCATAAATAGTCTTCCCAAGTAGTCCCAAACCTCCTTAGCAGTTTCATATTTAGCCAATTGCACACCAATCTTAACATCGACAGAATTATTGATCCAAGTAATAATTTTGGAATTGGCACAATCCCACTTATCAAGCAAATCATCATAATTATCAGTACCTGTTGTGGGAGCTTGAGCAACCCCAGAAACATATTTCCACATCTCTTTACCGCGAAGAAATTTTTTCATAACATAGCTCCAATACGAATAGTTTTTACCATCCAAACGAACACCAATTGACTGCAACGAGTCCTCACTAGGAGCCATTGGAAAACAAGCCAAACCGAAAATCGCGAACAAGTGAGCTTTAGATGATTAATGGCTCTGATACCATGTTAGGATTCATATAATCGAACAAGGATTAAAGGAAAGGAAAAGATAAACGTAGAAAACTTGTGGTATTAGAACATAATAAGCGTGATCTAAAATATACAAGAGTGAGGCTTTATATAGCCAAAACAAAAGGTAAACCTTGATCCTATAAATATAAGGTAAACCCTAATAATCCTATAAATATAATAACTAATATAAATATATGCTAACATAGTCGAGACACCCTTGCGTTCCTTAAACCTTTGATACAAATCCCTCTTTAATTACGTGTTTTAAATATTTGTTTTAGTTGTTAAATTAAACACTCAATTGCCGTGTTTTAAATACTTGTTTTAGTTGTTAAATCAAACACTAAATTGCAACCCCGTTAGATGATAATGTTTTACTTTCTTGCTTTTGAACTCGAACTTAACGTATACAAAGCGCTTTTCACGTGCCGATAGCATTATTCTTGGAGAGATCGACTTGAGGGATTTACATACGTAATTATTTCGGATTTTATAAATAACCTTTGAGCAATCATATATAAAAATAGAAAAGCAAAATATATAATAAAGAAAAAAGAGTTGCGCAAATATATCGTAAATTAAAAGCGCACAAATATATATTAGTGAAATAAAAAAAATTACCCCAAGTGAAAAAATTAAAATATATAGGGAAATAAAAAAGCAAAATATATAAAAGTAAAGTAAACTTAAAATATATAGTGAAATAAAAAAGCAAAATATATAATAAAGAAAAAAAAATCCATATAGTGAAATATATAATAAAATAAAAAATTGCACAATATATAATAAATTAAAAGCACAAAATATATAGTAGTGAAAAAATTATGCATGTAAAGTAAAATTAAAAGAACTATTTAGGGAAAGGGGTATTATAGTTTATAATATTTTAAGTTTTACCGCATGAATTAACGCTTATAAATTAATGTTTCATTTTTTTAGATTTTTTATTATTAAAAGTACTTTAAGATTATAATTATAATATGGTGTAATAACCGCCTACCTCATATAATAAATATTAATTAATAACCGCCGTGTAAATTAATAAAATTAAAATAAAATTATATAAACTGCTTCTATTAATAATTAGGAAAAATAGAGTTTTTTAATTTTAATGAAACTTAAAAAAATTCCCTTTATCCCAAATGTGTAAATTAATATATAATTAAAAAAATGTGCAAATTAATATATAATTAAAAAAATGTGCAAATATATAGTTAGTAAAATCGCAAATATATAGTACGATAATCAACTATACATTGATTGTAATTCTTCAATGTTTCAGTCAAATTTTTTATTTAAATAATTATTTCAAAATTGTAAATGATTTTCTTCTATAAATAAATCTACCAGTTGATTTTATACCAAAAAACTTTTAAAACTTAAAAATGATAATACATATACAATAAATAATTACCGTAAAAGTCTTTTCTCAAATTCTCTCTTTTCTACCACCAAATCAGTTGATTTTATCAAAAAACAAAAATGTACTAAAACATAAAATGATAATATACATATATAATAAGTAATTTACTCATAGAAGTCTTTTGTCACATTCTCTTTTTTCAACCACCAACCAAATGAAAAAACCTTATACCTCCCTTACTTCAAACTTAAATTAGAGAACACCCATCATCTCCCAAGTGGAAAAACCCTCTACCTCTCATCCCTTTTCTCTCACTAATCTTTACATTTTTATATATGATAAATTGATTTAAAAAAACAATCTTTACATTTTTATATATGATAAATTGATGAAAAATAAAGTTGCATAAAATTATAATGAATTAAAAACTACGCAAAATTAAAAGCGCAAAAATATATAGTAGTGAAATAAAAAATATAGCAAGTAATGTAAAATTTAAATATATAATGAAATAAAAAAAAACAATTGCGCAAATATATAGTAAATTAAAAGCGCAAAAATATATAATAGTAAAATTAAAAAAAAATAGTGAAATAAAATTAAAATATATTCTCTCACCTCAAGACATGACACTTCCTTTACAAAATACAAATAAAGCTATTGTTAGGTTAAGAGAGACTATATTGAAATAAAAAAAGCAAAATATATAATAAATAAAAAAGAGTTGCGCCAAATATATAGTAAATTAAGTGAAGTAAAATTAAAATATACATTGAAATAAAAAAGCAAAATATATATTAAAGAAAAAAGAGTTGCGCAAATATATAGTAAATTAAAAGCCAAAAATAAAGTAGTGAAATAAAAAAAATTAAAGCAAGTGAAAAAATTAAAATATATAGGAAAATAGAAAAGCAAAATATATAAAAGTTAAGTAAAATTAAAATATATAATGAAATAAAAAAGCAAAATATATAATAAAAAAAATTGCGCAAAATTATAATAAAGTACAAAATTGCAAATATATAGTGAAAACAAATTAAAATATATAGTAAAATAAAAAATTGAAAAATATATAATCAATTAAAAGCCAAAAATAAATAGCAGTGAAATAAAAATATTAGGCATTTAAAGTAAAATTAAAACATATAGTAAAATAAATAAAAAAAAGTGCAAATATATAGTTAAGTAAAATCGCAAATATATATATTGATTGTAATTCTTCAATATTTCAAAGAATAAACTTGTCAGTCAAAATTTTTATTTAAATAATTATTTCAAAATTTTAACGATTTTCTTCTTTAAATAAATTTACCATTTGATTTTATTAAAAAAAAAACTATCTAAAGCATAAAATGATAATACATATATAATAAGAATTTTACAAAGGAAAGTTGTTTGTCACATTTTCTCTTTTCTATCATAAAATACACAACCAATATCTTCTCCAACAAGTGAAAAAGCCTTCCACCTCTCATTCCTTATCTCAAACTCAAATTAGAGGACACCAATCATCTCCACCAAGTGGGAAAAACCCTCTATCTCTCATCTCATCTCATCCCTTGCCTCACTAATCTTTACATTTTTATATATAATAAATTGATGAAAAAAAGTTGCACAAAATTATAGTGTATTAAAATATTGCACAAAATTACATTGAAACAAAAAATTAAAGTATATAATAAAATAAAAAATCACGCACATATATAGTTAAGAAAAATTAAAATATATAGTGAAATAAAAAATTGTTCAAATATATATTGAATTAAAAGTACAAAGCGCAACTATATAATATATAACTATATATTGATTGTAATTGTGAAGTAAAAATTATAAAGAAAAATTAAAATATATAGTGAAATAAAAAATTAATGTGAAAAACCCTCTATTTCTCATCCCTAACCTGCAACTCAAATTAGAGGACACTCATCCTCTCCACCACATGGAAAACCCCTCTCACCCTCATCCCTAACCTACAACTGAAATTAGTGACACCCATCTTCTCCACCAAGTGAAAAACTCTCACTCTCTCATCCCTTACCTCCAAATCAAATTAGAGGACACCCACCGACTTACCATACAAAAAAGACTATAAGATAAATAGGATTATCTCAAAAGAAGTTATAAAGAAAGTATTTGATTAAGTATCACATATATTTATCTTGATTTGATAATCTTTACGTTTTTATATATGATAAATTGATGAAAAAAAAGTTGCACAAAATTATAGTGCAATAAAAAATTGCGCAAAATTAAAGTGAAATAAAAAATTTAGCAAAATTTAGCAAGTAATGTAAAATTAAAATATATAATGAAATAAAAAAACAATTGCCCAAATATATAGTAAATTAAAAGTGCGCAAGTAAAGTAAAATTAAAATATATATTGAAATAAAAAAGCAAGATATAATAAAAAAAAAAAGAGTTGCGCAAATATATAGTAAATTAAAAGCCAAAAATATATATATTAGTGAAATAAAAAAAAATTAACGCAAGTGAAAAAATTAAAATATATAGGGAAATAAAAAAGCAAAATATATAAAAGTAAAATAAACTTAAAATATATAGTGAAATAAAAAAGCAAAATATATAATAAAGAAAAAAAATTTTGAAAAATTATAATAAAGTACAAAATTGCAAATATATAGTGAAAAACAATTAAAATATATAGTAAAATAAAAAATTGAAAAATATATAATAAATTAAAAGCCAAAAATATATAGTAGTGAAATAAAAAAATTAGACATTCAAATATATAGTTAAGTAAAATCGCAAATATATATTACGGTAATCAACTATATATTGATTGTAATTCTTCAATATTTGAAAGAATAGACTTGTACGTCAAATTTTTTATTTAAATAATTATTTTAAACATGTAAATGATTTTCTTATATAAATACATATATCTAAAAAACGTTCTAAAACTTAAAATGATAATTTATATATAATAAGTAATTAATCTAGAGAAATCTTTTGTCACATTCTCTCTTTTCTACCACCAAATCAGTTGATTTTATCCCAAAAAAACGTTCTAAAACTTAAAATGATAATACAAATATAATAAGTAATTACCAGAGAAGTCTTTTGTCACATTCTTTCTTTTCTACCACCAAATAGCCACTAATATCCTCTCTACCAAGTTGAAAAACTTTCTAACTCTCATTCCTTACCTCCAACTCAAATTAGAGGACACCCATCATCTTCCCCAAGTGGAAAAATCCTCTATCTCTCATCCCTTACCTCTCACTAATCTTTACATTTTTATATATGATAAATGAATAAAAAAAAAGTTGCACAAAATTATAGTGAATTAAAAAAATGCGCAAAATTATAGTTAAGAAAAATTAAAATACATAGTAAAATAAAAAATTGCTCAAAGTGCAAAGCGCAACTATATAATATGGTAATCAACTATATATTGATTGTAATTGTGAAGTAAAAATTGTAAAGAAAAATTAAAATATATAGTGAAATAAAAAATTATCTGTGAAATAAAATTAAAATATATAGTGAAATAAAAAATTATCTGTGAAATAAAATTAAAATATATAGTGAAATAAAAAATATATATAATAAGTAATTTACCCATAGAAGTCTTTTGTCAGATTCTCTCTTTTCTCCCACCTAATACCCATGCTGACCCAATATCCATCTCCACAAAGTTGAAAAACCCTCTATCTCTCATCCCTAACCTACAACTTAAATTAGAGGACACTCATCCTCTCCACCACATGGAAAAACCCTCTGACTCTCATCCCTAGTCATCCCTAACCTACAACTGAAATTAGTGACACCCATCTTCTCCACCAAGTTGAAAAACCTTTTAACTCTCATTCCTTACCTCCAACTCAAATTAGAGGACACCCATCATCTCCCCCAAGTGGAAAAACCCTCTATCTCTCATCCCTTACCTCTCACTAATTTTTACATTTTTATATATGATAAATTGATAAAAAAAAAAAAGTTGCACAAAATTATAGTGAATTAAAAAATTGCGCCAGTGAAATAAAAAATAAAAGTATATAATAAAATAAAAATTCACACACATATATAGTTAAAAATTAAAAATACATAGTAAAATAAAAAATTGCTATAAGTGCAAGCCAACTATATAATATGGTAATCAACTATATATTGATTGTAATTGTGAAGTAAAAATTGTAAAGAAAAATTAAAATAGCAACTATATAATATGGTAATCAACTATATATTTGTAATTGTAAAGTAAAAATTGTAAAGAAAAATTAAAATATATAGTGAAATAAAAAAAAAAAAAAATATATATATATATATATATATATATATATATATATATATATATATATATATATAAGTAATTTACCCATAGAAGTCTTTTGTCAGATTCTTTCTTTTCTCCCACCTAATACGCATGCTGACACCAATATCACTCTCCACAAAGTTGAAAAACCCTCTATCTCTCATTCCTAACCTGCAACTCAAATTAGAGGACACTCATCCTCTCCACCATATGGAAAAACCCTCTGACTCTCATCCCTAATCTACAACTGAAATTAGTGACACCCATCTTCTCCACCAAGTGGAAAAACCCTCTCTCTCAAAAGAAGTTATAAGAGAATCTCCAACCATACCAAAAACCTATTTTGGAGTAGGAGAAATGCTCCAACCGATAACAAAACATAAACTTATTATAGGTTTTATGGTTGACCCACATAAAAAATACTAAAATTTAGTTTACCTTAAACTCTAACAAAAAAATTATTTATTATGTATAAAATGATCCTTTTATTTTACAAATTAATAAAAAAAACTTATTAACCTTTTATTTTAGTTTTTTATTTAATATATTTTGTAATTTTTTTTTTTTTAATAATCATATCATTAATAATTAAAATAAAATTTTATTTTTAAAATAAAAATATATGTTTATAATTAATTATTAAATATTTCATGTTTGCGCAATTTTGTCATATTTAATTAATATTTTATTTCTATTTTTTATATTTATTATTTTTAATTGAAAATAATATTTATTAGATTTTTTAAATTTAATGTAGAAAGTTGCGGAGTTAAATTATAAATTTGTAAAGATATTGGTTATTTATAAAAATAATATAAAAAATTCTATAAGAAAAATAATTTTAGAATATTCATTTAAGTTTGAGTATTGAAATCTCGTTTGGAGCCAAATTACCGTAAACTTAAAACTAAATTTATTTTTTAGTTTAAGTTTTTGTGTTCGGTTGAAGATGGCCTAAAGAAAGTATTTGATTAAGTATCACATATATTTATCTTGATTTGTTAATCTTTACATTTTTATATATGATAAATTGATGAAAAAAAGTTGCACAAAATTATAATGCATTAAAAAATTGAGCAAAATTAAAGTGAAATAAAAAATTGAGCAAGTAATGTAAAATTAAAATATATAATTAAATAAAAAAACAATTGCACAAATATATAGTAAATTAAAAGGAAAAAATATATATTAGTGAAATAAAAAAAATTATGCAAGTAAGTAAAATTAAAATATATATTGAAATAAAAAAAAAATATATATAATAAAGAAAAAAGAGTTGATTTATATTCAAATAAAAAAGAAAAATATATAATAAAGAAAAAAGAGCTGCGCCAAATATATAGTAAATTAAGTGAAGTAAAATTAATATATATATATATATATATATAAAAATAGAAAAGCAAAATATATAATAAAGAAAAAAGAGTTGCACAAATATATAGTAAATTAAAAGCGCAAAAATATATATTAGTTAAATAAAAAAAATTATGCAAGTAAAGTAAAATTAAAATATATATTGAAATAAAAAAACAAAATATATAATAAAAAAAAAAAGAGTTGCTTTATATTAAAATAAAAAAGCAAAATATATAATAAAGAAAAAAGAGTTGAGCCAAATATATAGTAAATTATGTGAAGTAAAATTAAAATATATATAAAAATAGAAAAGCAAAATATATAATAAAGAAAAAAGAGTTGCACAAATATATAGTAAATTAAAAGCGCAAAAATATATATTAGAGAAATAAAAAAAATTAACGCAAGTGAAAATTAAAATATATAAGGAAATAAAAAAGCAAAATATATAAAAGTGAAGTACAGTAATATTCTTCTTGCCCAGGAGCTACTACAGGAGTATGGGCAGAGAAGACTTCCACCAGATGTGTGCTGAAAGTTGATCTTATGAAAGCCTATGATACGGTTGAGTGGAGATTTGTGCAGGCGACTTTGGAGACCATGGGATTTGATACGTACCTCGTTGATGGATTGAACGGAAAGAAGAAGAAATAATTAATTCGGATACCTGACGGAAGATCCCAAACATCTGAATCTGATTCGTGAAATAATTTAAGGACGAAACCCTAAACCCCAACACGCGAACGATGCAGTAACTCGGAAATCGATGAACGACACACGACGTGATTGGACTGTCTCGTAGATTCGCCAAGTGATCTCTTTTGGCACAATCGAAAAGAGAACGAAAAGAGTTAGAGAATTAAACTCACGAAATATATTAATTATCATAAAAGTTGTGTTCTAAAACAATGGGGTCCAAGCCTGTAAATAGGCTAACATAGAAAGCCAAAGAAAGAAGAAAGAAATTCGTCTCGAGTCTCAAAATCGCGAAACGCGATTTTCATAAAAATTTGGACACATGTCGGCCGACAGGAAAGGGTGTCGGCTGACAACTCTCCTTCGTTCGCAGGCTCAACCTGCGAATCCTATCTGTTTCGGAAGTATTTTACACTGTCTGTCGGCCGACAGCTTAGAGGTGTCGCCCGACAAACCGCCTGTCGGCCGACAGCTTAGAGGTGTCGCCCGACAAACCGCCTGTCGGCCGACAGCTTCCCATGTCGCCCGACACCAGTGATGGTTACGATATACCGATCCGATCGATATACCGTGTGTGCGGAAGCGTGTAAAGCATATTAATCTATCATGCTTGGATCTTAGTGCATACATAATGTGTATAAGAACACTTACAAATATATATATATACACATCCAATATATATATATAGGGATCAACGAGTTCTTACATTTGGTGATCGTTGAAATTGGTTAAGGTGGTGTTGAGTCGATTGAACCACCTTAATGGATCAGCCACGAATTGTTCACCTTTGGAATGACCCCATCACGCCTTTGGATCGCCCGGATGTTGAAGCCGCACAAATGGCCCGGCCTCTACGTGTTGCACACGAACCCGAATGACGAACACTTTGCTTGATCGAGTCGGTTTTCCAAGAACACTTTCTCCTCTCTCTCTTTGGTGTGAATTTCGTGGGTAAAGATAATGTGTGATGAAAATCAGATTTTCATCCATATAATGGCCTCATTATTCACCACATTACTCCCCTTTGTAACCTACAACATAATGGGCATCATAATGCACCATTAACATGCAAAAGGGGTTACAAAGGAGGTGAAAGGTCATGTCACATACACATGACATTATGCATTTGTATGTGGTCCCACTTTCTTGTGTGGCATGCCATGTCACACTATGTGACATGCATCCATGCAAGC
Organism: Euphrasia confusa; assembly: GCA_954870475.1. Taxonomy (NCBI): domain Eukaryota; kingdom Viridiplantae; phylum Streptophyta; class Magnoliopsida; order Lamiales; family Orobanchaceae; genus Euphrasia; species Euphrasia confusa. The sequence goes on from OX940961.1 coordinate 19,300,957, forward strand.
CATGCACCCCATGCATTTGTATTAAATCCACGTAAATATTGATTCTAAATCAATATATTTATCAAGCAATGTATATCAATATCGAGCTCGTGTGTGACCCTGTAGGTATGATTTTATCGATAGATATTATATTGTTCCCAACAATTAATATTATCGAATAATCATTTAACATCCATAGACGACCTTATGACTTTATCGATTGCACACGTAGGATCTGTTGGAAATCGACTACCCGGGACGTGTCCGTTCGATCACTCGAACATCCGAAAGTCGACCTCATATGGCAGCTCTACGCTGACGACGAAGCCCCGCAGCCGATTCATGCCCAGCCGCCGCGCACGAGGCGCAACCGCGCGAACCGGCTGCTGCCCGCTGCAACCAGCGGGCGCTGCCCGCCACCAGCGGCCGCTGCCCACCATCAGCGGCCGCTGCCCGCCACCAGCGGGCGCTGGAGAAGCCCTGGGCAGCGGGCGCTGCCCGGCTTCCAGCGGGCGCTGCCCGTGACGAACAGCAGCGCGCTGCTGCTGTTCCGGGCTCGTTTCCGGTCCGTTTTTCCTCTTCCGACCACCGTTCCGGAGGTCCTTGACCCCCCAGTAGTCGAGGAACACGTGCCACGACTCCCGGAACCCGATCGTTCGTCCGATGTATTTTTAACGAATATAGAGATCGATAATCGTGGAATTAGGTTCGATCTCATACCTTTGTCGCGTGATTCTGAGGAGCCGAATTGTTGAGAACTTAGACGTTTCTAGCGTATGCCTCTTCCCCGACTCCAACCGTTGTGTGGGCAACGATCCGTTGGGTCTGCCTTTTCTGCTTTCTCCTTTCTCTACCAGCGTTAATATTTCTTTTCTCTCTTAGAGAAAAATATCAGCGCTAACTTTATGTTTTTAACAGAGAAAAATCTTAATTGCGCTAAGCAATTATTTTCTCTGCTGAAAATAAAAAGCGGCGAAGTATAGGTTTAGGATAGGCAAGGGGGGGTTTTATAGAGTTACACTAGGGACCTCTTAGGTAAATTAATTAGGGGCTAAAATGAAATATTAATTAACTTGGAATACTTAAAAGCAATTCCTTAATTAATCGATTTCAATTTTAATTATTATTCATTCCACTAAAAAATAATAATTGAATTCCCGAAATTAATTTAATATTATATCAACAATAATATTTCCGCCGAATTACATATACGACTTTCCCCGTGTTTAAGATATCGAATGACCACGAATTAATTTCAATTACTAATAATTAAATTAATTCGTTTCTTATTATCCGAGACTAGTACCACTCATCCTTATTATCATGTGGAACGAATCCACCTGAAGGGTTTACATGATAAACTTTATGAGCTCATCTCGGGGACATCATCAACCCAATAAATGGGACACGGTTTCCTGTCTATAATCTATAGCATGCCGTGTGTACAATTTCGATTCCCAATTTACCGAGAATATTGACTAATCAATTAGTCTCACTCACTAGCAACTCAAAGAATCGAGAATTGGACACACGCACCTATAATTATATAGGGATTAAGAATTCGTATATCCGTAATATCTGAGGTCTAGTTCGATTACTGCGATTAGTATAAATCGAACGCCCTCCCGTGGTCCTGCTCAATACACCAAGTGTACGAGTGTAACATGATAGTCAAGACCGACTATCTACCAGTCACACTACGACGTACCGATGGATTGTCCCTGTCCATCTAAGTCATGAGCTACTGTTCGATAGTATACGAGTAACCGACAGTATGATCTTTCGCGTGTCTCCCCACGCCATACTGTCTACAACGTATACATCAAGGACTATTGCATTAAATGCAATCATGTTTGAATCATATCTGTAATTAAGGTATAGATAAGGAGTTCCGTATTTGCACTAAACTAGACATTTAGAATACAACTCCATCAATCTCCCACTTATACTAAAAGTCTAGTCGCCCTCTCCCAAACATCAGATTCCCATAACCTCATCACGCCTACCCAACGCTTTCGCTGGAAGTGCCTCTGTGAACGGGTTTTACCAGGCAATCCTCTCGATGCTATCTAGGTGACAACTGCATCGTCTTACTAGACGATCTCTCGAATCAGGTGGTACTTGCGCTCTACATGTTATCTCCCACTGTGGACTCGTGGCATTTCAAGTTTGCCAATACCGCTATTCAAAATAGCTTTGGGTGAACTAGAAACCACATCTAAGTCCCTTAGGAAGTTCTGGAGCCACACTGACCTTTTAACTGCCTCACAGGCCGTTATCCTTTCAGTTTCCATGGTAGAGTCCGTAATGCATCGCTGCTTTACATTCTTCCATGTGACTGCTCCACTTCACAGTGAGAACACATAGCCTGACTTCGACTTTCGACTGTCCCTGTTTGATTCGGAAATCCAATTCTATGTAATCCAAAGGAAACAACTTGACTGCTTTGTAACTCAGAACATAATTCCTGGTCCTCTGCAGGAGCCTAAACATGTTCTTTACATCAATCGAGTGATCATTTCCAGGATTACTATGATATCTCACCACCATGCCCACGGCATAGTAGATATCAGTCTCGTGCATAGCATTACATACATTAAGCTTCCCACCATAAAGGTGCAGGGAACTGCTTAATCTTCATCTATCTCCTTTATTGTGTCGGACACAAAACTTTAGATAGATGAATTCCACATCTAAAAGGTGAAGACCTTTCTTGGAATTCTGTATGCTGCAACGAGTAAGAATTGTATTTATGTATGAGGCTCGAGATAAATTCTATGTTCTTTTCTGGCGATCATTTAATACTTTGATCCTAAGAACATTCCTGACTTCTCCTAAGTCTCTTACATTGAATTACTCGTACAACCATCCCTTTATGTCCGATAACATCTTTCATATTGTTGCCAATTTAGAAGGATGTCGTCTACATAAAGAATGAGAAAACACCACATCTTTTCTGTCACTTCTTTATTACACACAGGACCTAAACATGCCTTGAATGAATCCATGAAATGGATTTTCTCATAGGTCTGCATGTGTCCAAGATCTTGAAGCTTCCTTCAATCCTAAGATTGATTAAGCTTGCTTACCGAATGCTCTTGGCTCTTTTCGATGAATCCCTCTGGCTGTCCCACATAGATGGTCCCGTCAAGACTTCGATTTAGAAATCCGTCTTGACTTCCATCTTCCATGTGAAGACAAAAGAATCCGGATCGACTTTAGCATAGCTACCGGCGAGAAAGTTTACTCATAATCGATCCCTTTCTTTCTGAGTGCACCCTCTCGCAACAAGCCTAGCCTTGAAGGTTTACACCTTCCCGTCAGACCCTCTTTTCCTCTTGTACACCTACTTGCATCCAATGGCTTTTACACCTTTGGGAGGTGCTACAAGATCCCAGACATGATTTGAATCCATAGATTCAATCTCAGATTTCATCGTCTTTTGCCAAAACTGAGCATCTTGATCTTCCAGCGTCTCGTCATAGATCTAGGGATCGGCTTCATGTTCTCCAGGTAACAAGTCCGAAGACTCTCCTATAAACATGAACCTGTCGGGTTGTCTAACAACCCTCCCACTACGACGACGCTCCGGTGTGTCTTTAGTGAATAAAGATTACAGTAGTGAACTACTCAGTTAGGCTGTTTCTAAGTCTTGATCAGTCCCTCTAAGCACATTAAGTATTACCCTACTCTTGGGCTTGTGATATTGCATATATATATTCCATGTCTAAGAACCGAACATTGATGCAATCAACGAACATCTGATCCTTTGGACTATATTACATATCTCAATTCGTTTTCTTAGGGTATCCTATAAACAGCCGAATATCTGTACAAGTTTCCAAAGGAATCAAGTTCAGGATAAACGCCGCTGTTTCCAAGCCATATCCCAAAAACGAATTAGGTAACTCCGAATAACTCATTTTCTACGTTCCCATATCTATAAGAGTCATATTCCTTCTTCATGACACATCATTTTTGCCGAGGCATAAATGGTGTAGTCTGTTGGGAGTTAATCCCATTTTCTGATAAGTATGCCTTACTCCTCAAAGAGGTCTGCATATATCAGAGCGAATCAACTTTAGTACTTTCTTGGATCTTTTCCCTTTAATCGTAAAGGGTAGCTTGGTCATTTAAACTTCCAAGTATGATTTGAAGGTTGGAAGGTCCTTTCCTTCAACCTAGCTGAGTGGTCCATCAGCTTTCATCCTTTGAATCGTACTTAAGTTAAAAAAGGTTTAGCCTAAGATTCCATAAGTACATTTGATTCATCCTAGAAGGATCTTTACTCTTATTGGGGTTCGACAATGTCTTATTAGCTCCGGTCTGTTGCATCGTGGAAGAACACGGATTTAGTATTAAATTGTATATCAATGTACCAGAATAGATAATATCCCCGTTTCCTACTCTGAAAAGTATGAAACTATCAGAAGAAACGAAATATCCATTCTAAGCCAATTTAGAAATCCGAAATGAAATTTCTTTCTAAATGCCGGCACATAAAGACAATTTATTAGAACTAAGATCCTACGGTTAAAACCATTTAACATCTCCCACTGCAACGGCTGTTACCTTTACAGTATTGCCCATGTAGGTTATTACTTCTTCCTTTCTAAGTCTCCGGGTTTCCTGGAACCCCCGCATTTAAGTGCAGACATGATTTGTGGTTCCCGTATCCACACACCAGGTACTGGTGGATAACACCACTAAGCATGTTTCGGTGACTAAGGAAGAATCAACTCCTTGTTGCTTGAGAGGACAATTAAAACTCCCAGTATCCAAACTGCTTACAACGGAAGCACTTGCCCCTTGGGCTTGCTTGTCCCATTCCGTGGTCCAGATATATTAGGCCCACTGGGTTTCCGTATTTGCTTCTTCTTCCTTTTGCCGCCCGAAGGCCTAGGAAGAGCCAATTTCTCAGCCACAAGTGCTTTGAGAGCCCTTAAAGATTCTCTCAGCCGCTTGAAGTTCAAACAGGGGCTCCGCCAATGATTAAGACCTCTTATTCATATTATAGTTTAGGCGGAACTGCTCAAAACTTCTCGGCAGAGATTGGAGCACAAAATCAACCTGGGTTACCCCATTGATAATTGTTCTCAGAATCTCTATCTCATTAAGATAGCCCATCATTCTAAAAACGTGATCCCTCACGGGCGTTCTTTCCGACATGATGACCGTCATGAGTTGCCTCATTTCACTTTGCCCGGCTGTCCTGTCCTGATAACCAAAAACTTCTTGAGGTTAAGCATCATATCATAGGTAATGGTCATGGCATGATACCGATGTCGCAGCACATTTGACATGAAAACCATAATGTTGCTCCGCGTCATCTCATAGCATTGATCCATTTCCAATGAGCTTCCTTTCCTCAGTAGTGGAAGCATCATTTGGTTCAGCAGGTCAATTGACTTGGAGTACATATTTGTACTCCTCTGCAGTTAGGACAATGTCCAAGTTACCTCTCTTATCCATACAATCAGGTTCAGTGAGTTTATTGACTTTTAATGGGAATAATACCATATAAAACAAACAATGAGTTTAATTCGATATCATTTCCCTCAAGTGATATCATTAAACTACCAATCATTTCCAAAATCCCATCAGACATAGCAAGCCACGTTCTTGTGGACGTTTACCAGTCCAAACGATTTTATGATTGGATTTTTACTTTGGTCGTACATCATTATAGCAGTGACTCCGATGGGGAGGATACTATAAAGCGTACCTAAGTGTATACCATTTCTCAGTACTAAGTCCACCGCTCGGGAACTACATGTCCACCGCAAGCCACGTTCTTGTGGACGTTTACGTTGACATGCGGTCCTCCACGACTTTCTATAACTGTCGAGCCTCAATTAATCCCAAAGTTCCGTTTCCATTTAGCAAGCCACGTTCTTGTGGACGTTTACTAAAACAAACAACTTTATTAATTGAATCTCACTTATTCAAATGTCATAGAATCTTAATTAACCCAAAGTTCCGTTTCCATTTAGCAAGCCACGATAGTGTGGACGTTTACTAAAACAAACAACTTTGTTAATTGACTCCTACATTTATTAAATTTCACAATTTTATTAAACAAAGCTTGATATCTCGTAAGTGAAACTCGAAGTTTCTAACCAGCGATCAATCATGCAATTGAGCCCTATCTCTCACAAGGTGAGGGAGCCAATCAGACAATCGATCTAGCCATCGAATGACTCGAAAGTCTCTAATCTGTGTCATCGACATAACCAAGCGCTTTGGCTCCATTCCACTCCCCGGGGTGAGAATGAGTCGAGTTGAAATTAGTCTTTGAATGACAGATTAGGCATTGCTTTTGAGAAAAATAATTGTTCAATTTTATAAGTGGATTTTAAATTCGAATTTTGTGCTGGGATTCGATGTCCCGGGTTATCAAAAAAATGCGGAACCGATAACCCGACCGAAAACCCTCGATCGCCGGAGATTGGATCCCCGACTCATCCGCAGGAGTCCGACCTTTGGAGACTACGCGCCCGAAGACACGCAGCCCGCCCCCAGCCGAAGTCCCCCACGAGTCGGATCCACGAACGCGAACTACCTCACGAGCCGGGGCCCGACCGAACGCCCAGCGAGGCCCGAAGGCCGCGTGCGCCCAGCCGAGCCCCCGCGAGGGGCTCGCGATCGTCCTCGGACGATCGCTGGGGATGCGCGAGGCATCCCCGAGGCTGCTCGTAGCAGCCCCGCAGCGAGTCGCGGACTCGCTGCTCGCATGGGGTCAGCCCCGTGCGCCTCTGCTACGGGAACACCCGTAGCGCGCACGAGGCAGCTGCGGGTCATCCCCGCAGCGACCCGCGATCGAGCTCACGGGCTCGATCTCCCCTCGGCTTCGGCCGAGGGCTTTGCTTCCGACGCGCCGCCGGCGATGGCGGCTGGGATCCGCCGTGGCACCAGCCCACGGCATCCCGGACGATCGACCCTAGTTCGATGGTTCATCCCATCGCCGCGCGTCCCGGCGGTCCGAACCCTAGGGTTCGACCGCCGCGTTCGATCCTCGCCGGGGATCTCGAATCCCCGTCCCCGAGGTTCGTCGTTTTCCCGGATCGTGCGTTCATGTATATATCACAATTAATCAACACATAATCAAAGAGGGGGTTTCTCGATTATTACCTCGATTCGTTGTACGGAGAAACGAAATCGGTTGACGACCTTGCGATCTTCCTACGTATTCCTCGCACTTCGTCCGAACGTCGTGTGGGCGACGATCTATCGGATTCTTATGGATCTTCCTCACTCTCAAGACTTTATGATTGGCGTAACTTAGGTTAAAATCAAGTTATGAAAAGTGAAGACCATGTAGTGCTTATATAGGCTACGTAGGGGATCATAAGGAGAATAAATATTGGGCTTCTAAATATTGAAGATTAAATTGGGTCCAACCCAAATCCATTAATCCTTATCAATATTAAATTTTATTTATTTTCCACTATATAAATAAAATTGCACTCCCAATATTAATCCATATTATATCAAATAATATTTCTCCGATTAGTATTATTTATTCCGTGTATTTAAGATTTAAATATCCATGAATAAATTTATTTATTGCTCAATAAATAATATTCATATCTTATATCCGAGACTAGTACCGTTCAACCTTTATTATTGTGCGGAACGAATCCACTCATGAGGTTTACACAATAATTCCTTATGAACTCATCTCGGGGATATTATCAACCCTTCCGGGATACACTTTCCCGTCAAGTATTCACGGCATGTCGTATATAAAATATAGCGACCCAATTTTACCGGTAATTAACCCAATAATTAAATCGGGTAATTCCTTTGGAAAATCAAAGTCTCTAATATTAAATATACACACCCGCAATAATATCGGGGATTAAGAATAAAATACTCCGAGATTTAAATTGATTATCCAAGGCAATCCGAATCAATAAATCTCAAGCTGATCCGCCCAATACACCAAGTGTACAAGTGTGATAAAATAATTAAGATAAATTATTTTCTCTCTCACACAACGACTATACCGATGGATTGGTCCGTGTCCATCTAGGTCGTGAGCAACTGTTCGATTAAATACGAGTAACCGATAGTATGATCTTCTGTGCGCCCATGCACACCATACTAACTACAACGTATAAAATCCAGGACTATATTTTTGCATAATTAATTAATAATAATTAATTGCAAATAATTGTTTATTAATTAAATAGGTTAAATGCTATGATCGGGAGTTTACCGATACTTAAATCTAGACATTAAGTACACAACTCCAACAATCTCCCACTTGTACTAAGGTCTAGTCATTTCCTCCAAACTCCCGACTCCCATACTCATCACGTGCTTAAGTTATACTTCCCAGAAGTATTATGTGAATGAGCAATCTAGGTTACCGCTCTGAAGTTATCTTGGTGACTACTGCGTCGTCTCCCTGACGATGACTCGTATCAGGTGGTACTGGCTCTATGTGTTATCATCACCTTTTGAACTTATGACTTCTTCCAGTTCTCCATGCACCGCTATGTACATAGCCTTTGGTGAACCAAGAGTCATATCCAAGTTCAGAGGTCATTCCGGAACCTAACCAAAACTTCCGCTGCCTCTGAGGCTGCTATTCGGTTTATGATAGAGTCCGAGAAGCATCACGCTTATCACTCTTTCATCCTTAGGTTCCACCTCTTCTAAAAGTGAACACATAGCCTGATATCGACTTACACTGGCCTTTCTCTGATTTTGGATCTGAGAAACTGTAATCTAAGAAGATTTCGTATTGCCAGTAATCCAGCACTTCCAAGTACTTTACAGCATTCGAATATTTCTTATCCAGATTACTTTGATACCCTCCCACTACGCTAACCGCATAGTTGATATCAGGTTCTTGTTTTATAACACCGCATTTACAAAGCCCTCTGCACTCGAAGTGTAGGGAACTGCTTTGTCTATATCTATCTCCTTCATGTGTTCAAGACACATACCTTAGATAGATGAATTCTGTTCTCGAAAGGCAATAACCTTTCTCAGAATTGTGCATGTTTAAAACAAACCATAATCGTATAAGATATCTTAAGAGAAGTGCAAATGTTCTTATCTAGAGATCGAAAGATTTCTAAGAACATGATCCAATTTCATCTTAATCTTATATCTCGATTTATTCAGACAACCTCTATTTTATGTCTGACAACACTTTTACATTGTTGCCAACGATGAAGTGTTATCTACACAAAATTCCGAGAAACACCACCTTTGTTTCCATTACGTCTCTAACATACCTTTCCTTGCCTTTTGATAAATCCATAGAATGGACTATCTCATCAATTCGCAAGTTCCTATGCAGAACTAGGGATCGATTTCATGTATACTAGATCCAGAGTTCAAAACTCCTCCAGTCTTATGAACATCTCTGGTTGGTTAACAACCTCCCACTGCAATGGCGTTCCGGTGTATAACAGTAACAACATTAGGTGCAGTTAGTGGTGTATTACTACTCGGTCAGGCTGGTTCTCAGTCTTTCCCTTCCTCATTTTGAAGTACTTTGTCAGTTAGGGCATTGTAGTTCATCTAATAGTTTTCCTCTAAGAACCGGGCGAGGACACCCTTCTGGTTCGTAGTACTATTGAACATACAAATACTTGTTCTTCCAGGATATTCTACAACCATATTGAATGTGCCGTTGTATCCAGAAATATCCATAGAACATAGGTAGTTCCGAACAAACTTGTCCTTTTTACTATTAGAATCTCATCTCTTATTTCTGACACACCATGTCTACACTTCAGTGTATGGTGTAGTCGTTTGAGACTTAATCTCAATCTTTGATCTATGCTATGTGTTATTTAGATAGGTGATAGCCTCCGCGAACAAGTCGCAGGCTTTTAATGGATATACTTTGAAGGTTCCCCATAATGGCTTTGTGTTGAAAACACTTCGCTTTCATGGCACAACAAGTAGTCTAATCCATATTCGAGTATTCTTGAAAGAACGACTCGTACCTTCTCTAATTACACATACCGCATTAATCATCAATCATTTTCTATACCTGTCCGAATTCCATCCTTTATCCAGAAAGGTTGACTTAGTTGTATCATCTTTCAAGATCGATTCTTAGGTCGGGAGGTCCATTCCTCCAACTATAATTGATCAAATCAATTTCGACCTTTTGAATCCCTTTTGAATAGATACTACCAAGTTCAAGAATTCACAAGTATAATGATTGATAAGAGAAATACATCTAATAAGTAAAACAAGTTATACATAACGGTTTGTTGCATCGTGGTAGACTAAGGATTCATCATTCACATATTGCTATCCAATGTACTAGAATAGATATCACCATTATTTCTTATCCAAACCATCAAATGATTAAAGAAATAAAATATCCATTAATAATAAAGAAAACCAGAACAAAAGTTCTTTTTCAAAATAAAGGGGTACATAAGGCAATAACTTAAATGAAATCCTAAAACAGATAAATGTCTTCCACTGCAACCGCTGCTACCCCAACAGCTTTGCCCATGTAGACTCGAACTCTTCTTCTCTAAGTCGCCGGGTTTTCTGGAACCCCTGCATTTAAAGAAATGCACATACCGTCAGTGGTTCCATATCTACACACCAGAATTCTGGTAGATAATGCCGCTGACTATGTTTTTACGACTAAAGAAAAATTCGTACCTCTGAGAGGACATTCAGACTTCCAGTGTCCAGACTTGTTGCATCGGAAGCACTTGCCCCTTGGCTTACTAGCCCCCACTCGTGGTCCATTCCTCTTGGCACCACTGGGTTTTATGGCTTGCTTCCTTTTCTTGCCCCTACCTCCAATAGCTTTCAAGCTTTTGGACTTGGTAGCCACAAGCGCTTGAGACTTGCCCTTCTTGTAGATCCCCTCTGCCGCCTTCAGTTCAGTCAGGAGTTGCGCAAGGCTATAAGACAGTTTACCCATATTATAGCTCATACGAAACTGCTCAAACTTAGGGGTCAGAGACTGGAGTATGATGTCGACTTGCGTCTTATCATCAATGGAAGCTCCTAGGACCTCAAGTTCATTCAACAAACTCATCATCTTAAGAACGTGCTCCCCAACGGGCGTTCCTTCAGACTGAGTAGTCGACATGAGGACTCTCATGGCTTCTTGCCTCGCCGCACGATCCTGCTCCCCAAACATCTCCTTGAGGTTAGTCATCATATCCCGGGCAGTGTCCATCGGCTCATGTTGGGTTTGGAGTACATTTGACATGGAAGCAAAAATATAGCACCTAGCTATTTCATCAGCCTTTTTCCACTTCCGATATGTTGCCTTTTCCTCATCAGTTGAGGCAGCCGTGGGCTCAGCAGGGCATTTATCAGAGAGTACAAACTTGTACTCTTCAGCAGTCAGGACAATGTCCAAATTTCTCTTCCAATCAATGTAATTGGGACCAGTGAGTTTTTGTTCCTTGAGTATCATAGAAAGTGGATTCATAGCTATTCTCTAAACCTATAAGCACATGTAAACAAACAATCAATTTAATGTCCGATATTATCTCCCTCAAATAATATCATTAAATTACTAATTGCGTCCAAAATCCCATCAGGTAAGGCAAGCCACGTGGTGTGGACGTTTACCCACCCAAATGATTTAGCAATTAGATTTTCTTTGGTCATACATCAATCATAGCGTAACTTCGTGGGGAAGAATACTATAACGCGTATCTAAGTGTAAACCATCACTCAGCACTAAAGTACATCGCTTGGAATTGCTACGTCACCGCAAGCCACGTGGTGTGGACGTTTACGACAATTTCACAACTCTTCACAATCACTTATAACTGTCTACATCAATTAATCCAAAATCCGTCAGTATAGCAAGCCACGTGGTGTGGACGTTTACTACACCAAGAGAATTTTATAATTGACTCCCAATTACAAGATCCATTCGATTTCGTAAATCAAGACTCGGAGAATCATAAGTGAAACTCGAAGTTTCTAACCAGTGATTCACCATGCGAGCGACCCTATCTCTCATAAATGAGGGAGCCGAGCAGACAATCGACCCACCTATCAAAGAATGGCACGAAGGTCTCTAATTTGTGTCATCCACATGACCAAGTGGCTCTGGCTCCATTCCACTCCCCGGGGTAAGAATGAGTCGACTTGAAGTCAGTTTCAGAAAGACAAATTAGGCATTGTTTGATAAACTTGATCAATGTTTCTTGTAAGAGGAATTACAAGAATTCTCCTCCAATGACTTGTCTATATGAACTTCGAAAGTCCATAAAAGTCACCAAGAGAACAGTGATGGAGACCATGGGAATGTTTCCATCCCCTCTCCCACTTAGCTTTTTACGATAAAGGGATACGCTATCTAGTGCATAAAATAAACACATATAGCATGCATGTAAGCAATAAAGCACATAGATCACATAGTCAAAATAATGCTAGAGAAATTATTTTTCCCGACTATCATGGCTTTATCTTCATATGCATCTTCTAGTCTTCAGTCTTCGTTTCTTGAATGCTCCATGTGACGAGAATATTAATTTCCAATATTTAAATCTATTTATTTTCAATTAATCCAAAAGTTACTTAATTCGAAAATTAAGTCAATTGAATATATCAAAAATAAAATTAAATATTATTAATATTTTTTATTTTTTTATTTTTATTTATTTTCCTATCTAATTCTATTAAATCTCTAGAATAATCTATCCAAGTAAAACATGAAATATTCTAGAAGATATCTATAATAGAACAAGGAAATAAAATAAATTAGGACTATTACTTTCCATTCATTTATTTTTATTCCTAATCCATGAATATTCCCATGAGTAGGAATAATCAAATAGGAAAAATAAATTTAGTACTAAATTAATTAAATTCCTAATCCATGAATAATTCCATGAAGGAAATAAATCAATAGGAATAAAATTAATTCCAATTAATTCTTTTCTTATTCCATGAGAGTTTCCTAAAAGGAAAGTACTCAAATAGGAAAACCGAATTAATTTTGGAAAGTAAATATCGGTAGAAGTGGCATGGGTTGGGAGATCCCCATACCACCATCGACCGCCACCACCACGGAGTAGGGAACCGCCGCCGCCACCTCAGCCGGCCGGCCACCACCGCCGGCGGCAGCCCCAGCCGAGGGGCGATCGACCCCTCCCCATGGCTTCGGTCATGGGGTCGATCATGGGGTTGATCGACTCCCCGGTTTTTCGTCCCTTTCGTCTTCGTCACACGTCTTCGTCTTCCGGCGATCGTCTCATCATCGAACCAACGTAAAATAAATTACAATAATCTAAGTTACAATTCCGGTATCGATTCTATACATGAAATCGACCCTATACATTTTCCGGAAAATAAAGAACGTAATAATAAATCCTAAATTCGGTCAACCCCCGAATTTTTACTATTACATACATTCAACCACATAAAAACGAATCTCGACATGTCCGAGAGTTTAATAATCATGATAATTAATTAAAAAACAATTAATTAAATCCAACCATGATAGCCGGAAATCCTGCAAGGTAGAACAATAATCGAATATATACATGAACACGAAACCAAACGCTCTGATACCAGTTGCTGGGATTCGATGTCCCGGGTTATCAAAAAAATGCGGAACCGATAACCCGACCGAAAACCCTCGATCGCCGGAGATTGGATCCCCGACTCATCCGCAGGAGTCCGACCTTTGGAGACTACGCGCCCGAAGACACGCAGCCCGCCCCCAGCCGAAGTCCCCCACGAGTCGGATCCACGAACGCGAACTACCTCACGAGCCGGGGCCCGACCGAACGCCCAGCGAGGCCCGAAGGCCGCGTGCGCCCAGCCGAGCCCCCACGAGGGGCTCGCGATCGTCCTCGGACGATCGCTGGGGATGCGCGAGGCATCCCCGGGGCTGCTCGTAGCAGCCCCGCAGCGAGTCGCGGACTCGCTGCTCGCATGGGGTCAGCCCCGTGCGCCTCTGCTACGGGAACACCCGTAGCGCGCACGAGGCAGCTGCGGGTCATCCCCGCAGCGACCCGCGATCGAGCTCACGGGCTCGATCGCCCCTCGGCTTCGGCCGAGGGCTTTGCTTCCGACGCGCCGCCGGCGATGGCGGCTGGGATCCGCCGTGGCACCAGCCCACGGCATCCCGGACGATCGACCCTAGGTCGATGGTTCATCCCATCGCCGCGCGTCCCGGCGGTCCGAACCCTAGGGTTCGACCGCCGCGTTCGATCCTCGCCGGGGATCTCGAATCCCCGTCCCCGAGGTTCGTCGTTTTCCCGGATCGTGCGTTCATGTATATATCACAATTAATCAACACATAATCAAAGAGGGGGTTTCTCGATTATTACCTCGATTCGTTGTACGGAGAAACGAAATCGGTTGACGACCTTGCGATCTTCCTACGTATTCCTCGCACTTCGTCCGAACGTCGTGTGGGCGACGATCTATCGGATTCTTATGGATCTTCCTCACTCTCAAGACTTTATGATTGGCGTAACTTAGGTTAAAATCAAGTTATGAAAAGTGAAGACCATGTAGTGCTTATATAGGCTACGTAGGGGATCATAAGGAGAATAAATATTGGGCTTCTAAATATTGAAGATTAAATTGGGTCCAACCCAAATCCATTAATCCTTATCAATATTAAATTTTATTTATTTTCCACTATATAAATAAAATTGCACTCCCAATATTAATCCATATTATATCAAATAATATTTCTCCGATTAGTATTATTTATTCCGTGTATTTAAGATTTAAATATCCATGAATAAATTTATTTATTGCTCAATAAATAATATTCATATCTTATATCCGAGACTAGTACCGTTCAACCTTTATTATTGTGCGGAACGAATCCACTCATGAGGTTTACACAATAATTCCTTATGAACTCATCTCGGGGATATTATCAACCCTTCCGGGATACACTTTCCCGTCAAGTATTCACGGCATGTCGTATATAAAATATAGCGACCCAATTTTACCGGTAATTAACCCAATAATTAAATCGGTTAATTCCTTTGGAAAATCAAAGTCTCTAATATTAAATATACACACCCGCAATAATATCGGGAATTAAGAATAAAATACTCCGAGATTTAAATTGATTATCCAAGGCAATCCTAATCAATAAATCTCAAGCTGATCCGCCCAATACACCAAGTGTACAAGTGTGATAAAATAATTAAGATAAATTATTTTCTCTCTCACACAACGACTATACCGATGGATTGGTCCGTGTCCATCTACGCTGACGACGAAGCCCCGCAGCCGATTCACGCCCAGCCGCCGCGCACGAGGCGCAACAGCGCAAATCAGCTGCTGCCCGCTGCAACCAGCGGGCGCTGCCCGCCACCAGCGGCCGCTGCCCACCATCAGCGGCCGCTGCCCGCCATCAGCGGCCGCTGCCCGCCACCAGCGGGCGCTGGAGAAGCCCTGGGCAGCGAGCGCTGCCTGGCTTCCAGCGAGCGCTGCTCGTGACGAACAGCAGCGCGCTGCTGCTGTTCCGGGCTCGTTTCTGGTCCGTTCTTCCTCTTCCGACCACCGATCCGGAGGTCCTTGACCTCCCAGTAGTCGAGGAACACATACCACGACTCCCGAAACCCGATCGTTCGTCCGATGTATTTTTAATGAAATTAGAGATCGAAAAACGCGGAATTAGGTTCGATCTCATACCTTTGTCGCGTGATTCGGAGGAGCCGAATTGTTGAGACCTTAGACGTTTCTAGCGTATGCCTCTTCCCCGACTCCAACCGTTGTGTGGGCAACGATCCGTTGGGTCTGCCTTTTCTTCTTTCTCCTTTCTCTACCAGCGTTAATATTTCTTTTTCTCTCTTAGAGAAAAATATCAGCGCTAACTTTATGTTTTTAACAGAGATTAATCTTAATTGCGCTAAACAATTATTTTCTCTCTGAAAATAAAAAGCGGCGAAGTGTAGGTTTAGGATAGGCAAGGGGGGTTTTTATAGAGTTACACTAGGGACCTCTTAGGTAAATAAATCCCGGGCTAAATTGCAATTTAATTAAACCGGTGTCCTTAAAAGAAAACCTTTAATTAAATTCCACAATTTTAATTATAATTAATTCCACTATAAAATTATAATTGAACCCCCGAAATTAATTTTATATTATTTCAACAATAATAATTCCGCCGAAATTACATATATGACTTTCCCCGTGTTTAAGATATCGAACGTCCACGAATTTATTTAATTACTAATAATTAAATTAATTCGTTTCTTATTATCCGAGACTAGTACCACTCATCCTTATTATCATGTGGAACGAATCCACCTGCAGGGTTTACATGATAAACTTTATGAGCTCATCTCGGGGACGTCATCAACCCGATAAACGGGACACAGTTTCCTGTCTATAATCTATAGCATGCCGTGCGTACAATTACGATCCCCAATTTACCGAGAATCTCGACCAATTATTTAGTCTCACTTATTGGCATATTAAAGAACCGAGAATTGGACACACGCACCTATAATTATATAGGGATTAAGAATTCGTATATCCGTAATTTCTGAGGTCTAGTTCGATTACTGCGATTAGTATAAATCGAACGCCCTCCCGTGGTCCTGCTCAATACACCAAGTGTACGAGTGTAACATGATAGTCAAGACCGACTATCTAGCTACCAGTCACACTACGACGTACCGATGGATTGTCCCTGTCCATCTAAGTCGTGAGCTACTGTTGGATAGTATACGAGTAACCGACAGTATGATCTTCCGCGTGTCTCCTCACGCCATACTGTCTACAACGTATACATCAAGGACTATTGCATTAAATGCAATCATGTTTGAATCATATCTGGAATTAAGGTATAGATAAGGAGTTTCGTATTTGCACTAAACTAGACATTTAGAATACAACTCCATCATCTCATACTTGTTGGCAAAGGCCTTCATCAAGCCTTGAGTAGTGGTCTCATCGGCCACGTCATCCGCCACCCTCATCGACAGGGACAAACGGATAATCCCCAGAACCTGCCTGTCGAGCTCAAGCCATGCCGCATCCTCCTGTTGGGATATGTCCTTCGATCCTACGTGTGCAATCGATAAAGTCATAAGGTCGTCTATGGATGTTAAATGATTATTTGATAATATTAATTGTTGGGAACAATATAATATTGATCAATTAAATCATACCTACAGGGTCACACATGAACTCGAAGATAATGTACGATGCTTGATATATATATTGATTTAGAATCAATATTTACGTGGAATTAATATACATGCATGGGATGCATGGCTTGCATGGATGCATGTCACATAGTGTGACATGGCATGCCACACAAGCAAGTGGGACCACATACAATGCATAGTGGCATGTGTATGTGGCATGACCTTTCACCTCCTTTGTAACCTCTTTTGTGTGTTAATGGTGCATCTTTATGCACATTAAGATGGAGGTTACATAGAGGAGTAAAGGGATGAATAATGGTGTGTTTTATATAGATGAAAATCAGATTTTCATCACACCTAATCAACACCCACGAAATTCACAAGAGAAAGAGAGAAAAGAGATTGTTCTTGGAGAATCAACTCGATCAAGCAAGCAAGTCATTATCCGGGTTCGTGTGCAACACGTAGAGGCCGGGCCATTTGTGCGGCTTCAACATCCGGACGATCCAAAGGAGTGAAGAGTTCATTCACAAGGAGATCTTTGAGTTGCTGATCTATTAAGGTGGTTCAATCGACTCAACACCACCTTAACCGAAATCAACGATCACAATATGTAAGTAATCATTGAACCTTGTATATATATATATTGGATGTGTATATATATATGTTTATATGTGTTCTTATACACATTAAGTGTGCACTAAGATTATGGCATAGTAGATCTATTGCTTTACACGCTTCCGCACACACGGTATATCGATCGGATCGGTATATCGGTACCTACAATTGGTATCAGAGCCTAGGGCTTGTGCACACTTTTGTGTTGGACACGAAGGTTCAAATCAACATAATTGGATTATTTGTTTTATTGTGATTATGTGACTAGATGTAAGGCCGGCCACCGTTAGTGGTCGGGTGAATGATTTCGTCGTTTTTTACGTTTCGATTGGCCGTAGTATTTGAGGGCTGCGTCCCTTGGAATCATTTGTAATAGATAGGTTTTTCTATTATATTTGTATTGTACTACTTGTAAGCGATGGACTTGGTCCATGGTTCGATGGAGGATCTCGGCTCTCCGGCGAAAACGAGAAGAAACGAAGCAAAACGAAGCAAACCGGGGCTGCTGGAGCCAAACGGCGGGCGCCGTTTTAGCTCCGGCGGGCGCCGTTTTGATTCGGCGGGCGCCGTTTTGGAAACGGCGACCGCCGAAAGCCCTGTTTTTGGGCAGATTTTTTCCGAACCCTTTCGGCGGGCGCCGTTTTGGAAACGGCGACCGCCGGTGGTGTTCGGCGACCGCTGATTGTGAAACGGCGGGCGCCGTTCGTGGTTTTTTGGGTACGGAATAGATTTGACTAAAATCGGTGGGCACGGAACTGAAATGGCGGGCAAGGAGCAGTCCAGAAGATGTTCAAGGCTTTTGTTGTTACTTTAATTCTTTTCTTTTGAGAGTTGTGAGGTTCTAGGGGCCTTTCGATTTCGTATTTATTTGCTTTGCTAGTTATAGGTTGTTTTATGTTATAAATGTTCAACTTACATATAAACAAACCTATGCATGCAAGTTCCCAAAATAATGAGTATAATGTCTTGTCCAAAACATCACACCCATAAAGCCCTCGATCATAAGTTGGTAGGTCCGCCTCAGCGGGGTACTACTTGTTATCTTGGGATAAGTGGGAGTAAGGGTTAGACCCTTACAAGTGAGTTTGGTTTTCTCATCGATAGATCCACTGCAGGCGTGGCTATCGAGACATGAGATGAGAATGGGACTCTCATCGACCGAGAGTGACATTGGATGTCATTGACATGGGATGTCTACCTATCTTGGAATTCTTAAGTGCGGACTCAGTCGGCTTAAGGATTCGCAAGATGAGGGTCTTGGGATCGTTTTGTTCTAATTTATTAAAATGTCAAAAACCAATGCCTAATCTGTTTTTCAAAGACTAAGTTCAACTCGACTCATTCTCACCCCGGGGAGTGGAATGGAGCCAAAGCGCTTGCTTATGTCGATGACACAGATTAGAGACATTCGAGCCATTGGATGGCGTGAATCGATTGTCTGGTTGGCTCCCTCATTTTAATGAGAGATAGGGCTTCAATTGCATGATAAGATCGCTGGTTAGAAAACCTCGAGTTTTCACTTACGATTTATCACGGTTTTGATATTAAGATAATTGGGAACGACGATATTAGATATCGAATGAACAAAATGAAACAAATAAAGTAGTTATGCGAGACAACCTTATTTGTTTAAACGCTTTGTGGATGTTTACTTACTTAATTTATCTTTCTTCTGTAGTTTAATATGTCTGTCTCAACTCAATTCAAGTTCAGCTCTATCTTGGATAGAGAAAAGTTGAACAACACCAATTTCCTTGATTGGCAACGTAACTTGAGGATAGTCCTCAAATACGAAGAAAAGGAAAGTGTGTTGGACAAACCCCTTCCCGTGCTTCCCGCTGATGGGGGCACAGATGCCCAAAAGGCATCATATGCCCTTGCTAAGAAAGCCTCGAATGAGGTGACATGTTTGATGTTGGCATCCATGGTACCCGAGTTGCAAAAACAATTCGAGTTCATGGAAGCCTATGATATCATAGAAGAGCTCAAGAGCATGTTCGGGGAACAGGCTAGGATTGAGCGCTTCGGTGTCACCCGGGCTATAGCAACAGCTAGGCTGGAAAAGGGTAAACCCGTGGGACCACATGTGCAGCAAATGATTGGATTATTTGCTTCAAGTGCTCGCCTCGGTTTTGCATATGATGACGAGTTGGCTACCGATTTCATTCTTCATTCTCTTCATGATGGATATGACGCCTTTAGGCTGAATTTCCACATGAATGGACTGAAGAAATCGCTTCATGAGCTCCATGGGATGCTTAAGGCTGCTGAGCCGGCGATTAAGAAGGACCCTAGGAGGGAAGTTCTTATGATTCGGGAAGGAGGTACCAAAAAGTTCAAGGGGATTAAGAAACCGGAAGTGAAAGGCAAAGGGAAAGGGAAAGTTGTGGCAACTCCTTCCAAAAGGTTCTTGAAAGCTTCTAAGGTTCCTGGGGAATCTGAGTGTTTCTACTGCAAGCGTGTTGGACACTACAAGCGGGATTGCCCCAAGTTCCAGGAGGATGTAAAGAACGGTGTCGTTCCTTCATCTTCAGGTATTTATGTCATAGACATAAACTTTACAAATTCTTCTTCTTGGGTATTGGATACCGGATGCGGTGCTCACATTGTTTCACATGTGCAGGGACTGCAAAGAAGTAGAAGTTTGGTAAAGGGAGATGTCGATCTGCGGGTTGGAAATGGAGCGAGGGTCGCTGCATTAGCCGTAGGATCTTATGATTTGTGTTTGCCTTCGGGCCTTGTTTTAGTATTGAATAATGTTTATTTCGTTCCAAGTATTACCAAGAACATCATTTCTATTTCAGTATTGGATACTGAAGGATTTTCCTTCACTATAATAAATGGTTTATTTACTATTTCAAAAAGTGGAGTGTTCTATGGTTCGGCACGATTAGAACATGGATTATATATACTTCAACTTGACAATCATATATATAACATTGATACCAAAAAGGCCAAATCGAATGAATTCAATGAAACATACCTTTGGCATTGTCGATTAGGCCACGTCAACATTAAACGTGTAGAGAAACTTCTTAAAGAAGGCATTCTCAAATCTTTTGACTTGGAGTCATTTGATACATGTGAAGGATGTTTGATGGGCAAAATGACAAAGTCACCTTTTCTAGGAAAAGGAGAACGTGCAAGTGACCTATTGGGTTTAATCCATACTGATGTATGTGGTCCAATGAGCTCACAAGCACGTGGAGGTTATTTCTACTTCATAACTTTTACCGATGACTTAAGTAGATATGGTTATGTCTATTTAATGAGGCATAAGTCGGAAGCCTTTGAAAAGTTCAAAGAATTCCAAAATGAAGTTGAGAATCAACTTGGTAAGAAGATAAAAGCCATTCGATCGGATCGAGGTGGTGAATATCTTAGCCAAGAATTCGATGATCATCTTATGAGTTGTGGTATTTTATATCAACTCACTCAACCTGGAACACCCCAGATGAATGGTGTTTCCGAAAGGAGGAATAGAACCTTATTAGATATGGTTCGATCGATGATGAGCCTTAGTGAACTACCAAAATCTTTTTGGGGACACGCACTTTTAACAGCGGCCTATACACTGAATAGGACACCGTCAAAAGCTGTTGATAAGACACCATACGAGGTATGGAAAGGGAAGGTCCCTAACTTGTCTTATATCAAGGTTTGGGGATGTGAAGCTTATGTGAAGAGAAATATCTCTACAAAGCTTGAACCCAAATCGGATAAATGTTTCTTTGTGGGTTATCCAAAAGAAACACGAGGGTACCACTTTTACAACCAATCTGAGAACAAAGTCTTTGTTGCTCGAGATGGTGTATTTCTTGAAAAGGAATATCTTTCCAAGAAAGTAAGTGGGAGCTCAGTTGAATTGAACGAAGTTCAAGAAAACTTGAACGAGGTTCAAGAAGACCAAACTGAGATGGACACTCAAGACCAAGTCGAGAGTACTCCAGTGGTTTTTGGAAACCACACCTAACCCTCGAAGGTCCGGAAGGATTAGATCTCAACCTGACAGATACTTAGGTATCCTGACAAACGAGAGCTATGAAGTCATGCTTTTAGAAAGCAATGAACCTTCGACCTATATCCAAGCTATGACGAGTCCAGATTCCGAGAAATGGCAGGGTGCTATGGAATCCGAAATGGAATCAATGTCTGAAAATCAAGTTTGGAACTTGGTCGATTTGCCTAAAGGGGCTAGGCCCATTGGATGCAAATGGATTTACAAAATAAAAACAGACATGAATGGAAAACCTAGTGTTTTCAAAGCAAGGTTGGTAGCAAAAGGATATAAACAAATTCACGGGGTGGATTATGACGAAACCTTTTCACCAGTTGCTATGATTAAATCCATTCGGATTCTCTTAGCCATTGCTGCTCATTATGATTATGAGATATGGCAAATGGACGTTAAAACCGCCTTCTTGAATGGGATTCTAGTAGAGGAAGTGTTTATGACACAACCAGAGGGTTTTATCGATCCTAATCAGGCTGAGAGAGTATGCAAGCTTAATAGATCCATTTATGGATTAAAGCAAGCATCTCGGAGCTGGAATCTTCGGTTCGATGAATCCATACAAGAGTTTGGATTTCAAAAGAACATGGAAGACTCTTGTGTTTACAAGAAAGTCAGTGGGAGTTACGTTGTATTCATTGTGTTGTATGTCGATGACATACTCCTCATTGGAAACAATATTCCTATGCTTAATTCTGTTAAAGAATGGCTGGGAAGATGGTTTTCAATGAAGGATCTTAGAGAAGCACAGTACATATTGGGCATCAAGATCTGTCGGAACAGATCACAAAGGATGCTTGGACTTAGTCAAGCAACCTATATTGATAAGGTGCTTGACAGGTTCAGAATGAAAGACGCCAAGAAGGGTCTCATTCCAATGACTCATGGCACATCTCTGAGCAAGAGGCAGTGCCCTTCGGGACCTGATGAGCAAATGAGGATGGCAAATATTCCTTATGCTTCGGCAATAGGGTCTATTATGTACGCCATGATATGTACACGACCGGATGTATCGTATGCTTTGAGCATGACGAGTCGGTTTCAAGGAAACCCAGGTGAGGCGCATTGGACTGCGGCCAAGAATATTCTTAAGTACCTTAGAAGGACTAAAGATTATTTTCTTGTCTTTGGAGGACAAGAAGAGTTGGTTATGACAGGCTATACGGATGCAAGCTTCCAAACAGACAGAGATGATCTCCGGTCTCAGTCCGGTTTTGTCTTTTGTCTGAATGGAGGTGCGGTGAGCTGGAAGAGTTCCAAGCAACCCACCGTAGCTGATTCTACTACAGAGGCTGAGTACATTGCTGCATCTGAAGCAGCAAAGGAGGCCGTTTGGATAAGAAAGTTCTTAGATGAGCTTGGTGTCGTACCTAGTTCGGCCCATCCGATATCTCTCTATTGTGATAATAGTGGAGCTATCGCGCAAGCCAAGGAGCCTAGGGAGCACCACAAATCCAAACATGTGCTCAGGAAGTTCCACATTCTCAGGGAGATAGTTAGTCGTGGAGACATCGAGATAAATAAAGTTGCAACTGATGATAATGTTGCAGACCCGTTAATTAAACCACTCCAGCAGTCAAAGCATGATGCTCATACGACTGCAATAGGGATACGATATCTTAGAGATGGATTGTGATTCCTATTATTGTATTGTCTACTTTTGGAGTTTATGTAAACATTCACGTATCTTTTATGATATTCAATAATTTCTTCATATAATTGTGGTTTAAATTGTATGAATTGTCCAAATGATTAAATTATATTAATTGGGTTATGAGGTCGATTTACCACATAATGAAGTCCCAATTGTTGAACTAATATAATTAAGTCATAAATTGTTCCTAGTTCGTATCATCGAGTACGGACAAACTGACGATACAAAGAACTAGATTGTAATGTGTACTATAGCGCCGCTTCATGGGCTAGTGATGTGGGACATCAAGTACAATTACATAGATATTAGCTGGGAGCTAATGATCGAACAGACCCGACTGGAATAGTATTTAAGATTTCGAGTCATAATACTATTTCATTGACTGTCGAGCAATTTCCTCTGACCTGAGTAGTCCAGAGTGATTCCATTGTGAAATGGTGTACTTTGATACAAGTAAACGCCTTTCGTAAAAGGAGGTTATAAAACTTGTTATTGGGTATATCAGGAAGCAAGTGGGAGAGCTTGGATTGACAAGATGGGATTGTCCTCCATTCTATAATGGGATACATGTCTTACCGGCCACTTGGAGAGTCGAGACTGTGGAAAATACGTGGCCACGTCCAGATTCGTATCATAGTGATAAATCTGGTTTTACAGTCTGTCTCAAAGTCCAAGAAAGGTTTGAACCGATTGAGGATGACTCGAGTCTTGCCTCAAGTTCAAATTAAGACATAAAGTGACAACAGGAAATTGGCAGCACACTGGCTCTGAAGGCCAAGTGGGAGATTGTTGGGATATGTCCTTCGATCCTACGTGTGCAATCGATAAAGTCATAAGGTCGTCTATGGATGTTAAATGATTATTTGATAATATTAATTGTTGGGAACAATATAATATTGATCAATTAAATCATACCTACAGGATCACACATGAACTCGAAGATAATGTACGATGCTTGATATATATATTGATTTAGAATCAATATTTACGTGGAATTAATATACATGCATGGGATGCATGGCTTGCATGGATGCATGTCACATAGTGTGACATGGCATGCCACACAAGCAAGTGGGACCACATACAATGCATAGTGGCATGTGTATGTGGCATGACCTTTCACCTCCTTTGTAACCTCTTTTGTGTGTTAATGGTGCATCTTTATGCACATTAAGATGGAGGTTACATAGAGGAGTAAAGGGATGAATAATGGTGTGTTTTATATAGATGAAAATCAGATTTTCATCACACCTAATCAACACCCACGAAATTCACAAGAGAAAGAGAGAAAAGAGATTGTTCTTGGAGAATCAACTCGATCAAGCAAGCAAGTCATTATCCGGGTTCGTGTGCAACACGTAGAGGCCGGGCCATTTGTGCGGCTTCAACATCCGGACGATCCAAAGGAGTGAAGAGTTCATTCACAAGGAGATCTTTGAGTTGCTGATCTATTAAGGTGGTTCAATCGACTCAACACCACCTTAACCGAAATCAACGATCACAATATGTAAGTAATCGTTGAACCTTGTATATATATATATTGGATGTGTATATATATATGTTTATATGTGTTCTTATACACATTAAGTGTGTACTAAGATCATGGCATAGTAGATCTATTGCTTTACACGCTTCCGCACACACGGTATATCGATCGGATCGGTATATCGGTACCTACACCTCCATCTTCTCCGGCTTTGGATTCAATGGGTGATAAAGCTTCCTCCAGTACAGGTAGTCCTCGATCTGCATCCTCCAGTGCCTGTAATTCTTTCCATCAAATCTCTTCACAGAGAAATTCGCAAGATCTCCCATCGTCTCTTCAATCGCCTCCCTTGAAGCTCTGATACCAGTTGTTAGGATTTTCGTCTAATCGCGTCGCTACAAGAGACGATAAAAATACACGAGAAAATAAATGAAAGAAATAACGAGACAAGGATTATAGTGGTTCACCCAAAATAGGCTACGTCCACTCGCTGCTGCAGATCTTTTCACTAGAATAATATAGACGACTCCAGGGAGTTTACAAACGCACAAGAGATCTCAATATACTCACGCTCTCGTCTCTCGCTATTCTAGAATTCTCACGCTGTTAATGTTATAACTAAAATGAACCAAATTAGTTATTCACCACCACAAGTACATACATACTCAACTCTTACATCGCATGATCATTTAGAGGCCTAGCTTGTAAGTGACACCGGTTTTCGGCAGCCAATCTTGTCCGGAAAGAAAGACACTGGCAGTGAACTTAGTTGCCTCCCGACTTGGGGAAGCTGTTCGGATATGCCATTCTTGCCTTTGTCTAAACCGTTCGCGCGTCGATGATGTCCTTTTCCATCCTATTTTTCTTTTTGTTCTGATTGGCAACTGCCTAGCATTCAAGGCTCTTTTTCTTTAGTTAGGGTCGTTAGTTAGGACCATTGGCAATCAAGGATTGATTCTCTTTAGTCTTCTTTTCGGCAATCCCCCTCGAGTTGTTGATGGCTTTGGCATGTCTTGTGGTTGTTGAATTGGTAATATTTATATAAATTTTATTAATAATAGTAATAGAATAGAATTTTTTAAACAAACAAATAAAAGAAAATAATCTAAATTTATTGATTTCAATTATTATTTTTATATAATTTATTTTATAGGAATAATTTTGTAATTTACCATCGTCATAAGAATGAATAACAATATATAATTTACATTGTTTTGTAAGGTCATCTAATGAACTTAGTTCAATGCTTGAATCCCTGAGGTTTGGTGTTCAATTTTTTGCAAAATTACAAGTTTGAATGTGGAATAGACCATAGTACTGATTTTGATATTAGTGTCCATGATTATTATGATTGTTTTATTAAAAAATAATTAATAATATTTTTTTAGTATTTTGATGATAAAATGAAATAAATAGAAAATTGTACTTTATTAGGTGAACTTAGGGTATTTTTGTTCTTTCATAAATGATTTTTTTCATTTTTACAATTTAATGGCTGATGTGTTGAACACTATCACTTAACTATTAATTTTACTTGAATTTGGTCACATGTGATTGTCACGTGATTTTTAGAATATTTTATTAAAATTATTTATGTTTTATTATAATGTGCAATTACAATATTTTATTAAAATAATTTATATTTTATAATGTGCAATTACAATATTAACCTCATCTTTTTAGTCCATCTATTTGTAAAAATCTTACTACATTTTTTTTATATTAATAGTCAATTTTTTTTATCTTACTGCCTCTTTTCCATATGAATAATCATATTTTTTTTTGTTGTATCATACTATCATATCAATAATCACACTTTATTTAAAAAAATACTTATTCGTAATTTTTTTATTTAAATATACATGTATACACTTCTTTTTTCACTTTTTTTAAAAAATTATTATTCTCAACTACTTACTTTATTAGACCATCTCCAATGGTGGTAAATTTGGACTCAAATGTCCAATTTGCCACCGATTTATACTCCAACGGTTATAGAATTCAACTCAAACTCAATTTAAAGTTTATGAATAGTATAACTCAAATTTGCTTCTAACTCAAATCTGTACTCAAACACTATCCATGCATTTTTTATTAATTCTAAATTTATAAATTATTAAAAATTAATTAATTTAACATTTAAATATTTTTTTAAAATATAAAATAATTATTATTGTGTAATTTTTAAATTTATGATTATTTTATTAATTTTATTTATATTTTTAAAATTTATAAATTTTTTTTTTAAATTGTGTTTTTGTACTCAAGTTAATTTTTATAACTTATTATTGTATATTGTTTAATTTTAATTTTGTGATTAATATTTATAATATAAATTAAAATATAAATTGAAGTAAAAATATTCAATAATAAGCAAAATATACATATTGTAAATTATGTAGTACTACACAATACAACATAAAACCAAACATAATTAAATATCGCAAACATAAATTATATAATAATAATAATAATAATAATAATAATAATAATAATAATAATAATAATAATAATATAAAAAACACAAATTGCATTGAACATTTGAAAGATAAATTTTCAAAAAATTGCAATTTATAATTTATATAGTGTATTTCTTCTAATAATTTTTGTTTTAATTATTAATATGATATTCTATTATTTAATTTTGTATTGTAATTTTTTTAATTTAATTTATAAGTAATATTATAAAAAAAATATTTTATATATAATTATATTTGTAATAAGATTAATTAAAATTTTATTTATTTGAGTTAAAATTTGAGTATAATAATTGGAGATGGCCTTATGATTGGAGATGGCCTTATGAGATGGAGGGAGTAAAATATATTTTTGAACAAAGAAAACAACAGAGATTTCAAGAAAACAACACTTCCTGAGTTCCTGTCAAAAGTTGGGAAATCGAATATCCTGCAACTTGCTGTCTTATAAATACAGCAATGAAAGCACGAGAACACTTTGGTCAATCGTCATCACAAGCCAGTAGTAGCAAAGAACCAGTTCCATGTATATCGTGGAATGCAAAGATGACAAAGTAGCAGCAAGAGTTTATGCAATGCAACTATACGGGGTATTTATTCACTCACACAGCAATATAAAAGTATAGCCACCATCGTCTGATAA
Source organism: Euphrasia confusa (assembly GCA_954870475.1). Lineage (NCBI taxonomy): Eukaryota > Viridiplantae > Streptophyta > Magnoliopsida > Lamiales > Orobanchaceae > Euphrasia > Euphrasia confusa. The sequence continues at coordinate 19,328,919 of OX940961.1, forward strand.
GCAGTACTACATATCATTTATTCTCTTCCGGTAAGACACAAAAGAAAAAGGAAGCGTGTGATGAAGCTAGAGTTGATCTTCGCACCAAGAATTAGCTGCAACCCAGTCGAAAGCGATGGGACTCAAAAAAGCATCAGGAATACCAAAAGAACTGACCAAGGCAAGTGCATGTGGTCTGATTTCACCGCAAAGCTTCGCAACTTCCTTCCTCACTACCCCAGCATTCTCTACTGTCAAGTAACCATATCGGAGAAAGGAAGCATCTTCGTCCAACGTAACCAGAACATACATCGACCTCAAAAGACTCAATGCAGTCTTCAGGTGTACATCTGTTAGTGTTACATTGTTCTCGGCTTCTATGAAAGTCTGCAAAACCGTACGATCAGAGAAGGCTCTGCCTAAGTCTTCAGCTAGCTGGTAACTCTGGAAGAGAAGAACAATATCGATCAGGAGTTATAATTTACGATGATGCATGCAGTTCACATTTTTGCATGTCTTGTTACTTACCGCAATAAAAGCAGATTCTTTGCTTTCTCCCTGAGCTTCGTATCTTGAAACTTCGTTTGAGAAGCGGGTCAATAGATCCCTTTCTCTCAGGCAGAAAATATCATTCTGTCACACGAAACAATTAAAACGCCGATACAACTTCTTTCAGCTACTAGTAGATAAATACTAAAAGAGAAGCTTTATCGATACCTGAAACTGACTGCTCCGTACTGTGGAAACTGTGAGCTGCAAAGGAACAGTAGGTAAAGACTTGTTCATGTGTTCAAGCCCCAAATCCTTGAATGGTTTGTTTCTCTTCTTCACAACCACATACTCTGCTAACAGTGTCTTGCTAACCTGTATTGAAGACGCTACTTCAGTTCTATCTCACAAGAAAGATCATACAATTCCATAACGAGAGAGGGAGAGAGAGTACCTGTTGCATAAGAACATTGTTGTCACCTTCGAAAGTAGATTGCACATCAAATTCGCCTTTCAACTGACCAACACGGTTTTCTGTCTTCAATCCCTGTCCTCCGCAAGCTTCGCGGCATTCCTGAACCAATATTAGTCCGGTGTAAGAGTGGAAGCTAATGAATATACATAAACTTCATGAGTAGGTTTGTAACCTGAAGAGTTTTCATGTTATGCCATGTCATAATAGCCTTGAATGCACTAGAAACGACATGAATTGATTTGACTAACTGAGGAGTCCTGTTAACGTATAGCTGTTTCAAGTAGTTGGCAGCAAAGCTCAAAGCATACCTGTGTCACCAGGAAAGAGAAGCTTGTTAGAAAGCTTCTAACAATATGCTCCAGACGAAGAGCAAAATCGGCCATGTAATAAATAGCATTGCAAATAGTTATCTTATGCCTCTTATCCAAATTCAAATAATATGATTCGGCACCGACCTGGGGGAGTGATAATGCCTATGGAGACTATAATATAAATATCATCGATGCATTCCTTGGGAATTAATACTAGAGGAGCAAGAATCTGTAAGTGGAAATATTCAACCATTTTGCAAAGGCGACTTGGGATGCAATTCAAGCACCTTTTAGTTACAAGACTAAACTGAATTATGGACAATGACCAGATTTGAGATTTTTTTCCTAATATCTACAAAATCGCAACACTATATACGGGTAATGCCAAGCAAGGTACTGGTAAATATTGAGAAACTATTGTACAATAAAAATAAGGCAAGTATGTGTGGGGTTTATGAGAAAGAAAGTGGGTTGAAATCAAATAATACCTTCCTCTTTACCCTTAAAACTACATCATCTGATAAATCTACGAACAAGGGATTTTCCATTCTTGAAAAGGCAAACACATCTCAATATGAATATTGCATTTTTTTAAAGATATCACTACTATCGAACAAACCCCACAAAATGCCTAATTGAATGCTACTGTGTGAAACTATGAACACTCACGTCTTTGCAAGAAGAGGCAGAAGGCGTCGCTGATGACTTGGGTAATCAAGCAAAAGAACTTCAGCCTTATCTGATGTAATTGAAAATGCCCTCCTTGTCAATGAGTATCTTATAGCGATAGCTAAACTAACCTGTTGAGAGAAAACAAAAACATCAAATAACTATGATAATATTCTACAAGTACTAGGAAATAATAGAAATAAATCAGAAAAAAGACAAGAAGGTCAATGAATTATATGTCCGTGTCACCTTTGCCGAGTAAACGGCATTGGCTGCTATGGTCACACGCCCAGATGTCAACGGAGCCATGAACGCACCAAATCTCTGTATAATATGATTATGACATGTCAATTCAATTTTTAAACTGCTATCACTACATTGCTTGAGAAACAAATAAAGGGAATAATCTAAAAAATGTCACTAATAAGTTTTTCCACGCATTGTTCGAAAATTATTCTAGATCATGAGAGCACATTATAGAAAAGCAAAAGTCTTAGAAATTCATTACTGATGTATCTGGAAAAAAAATGGTAAGATGCAGTTCATTACTGATCAAGAAAGGTGTGAAACCCATACTGATCTTAGGACTTGTGTTTTTCCAATGTTGAAAATTTGAAATGCTAGCAAAAACGGTCTGACAACGAATCGTATAGAAAAGAACCAAACCTGGCCAGGGTCCTTTATTGCACTAACATATTTTCCATCTAGAGTTACATCAGCAACCGAGTTCAATAAATTTTCTCTCGGGATGCGAACATTGTCAAACCTGCATAGAGCCAAAGACCAAAATAATTTAGACAGTAGGAAACTCAATCTTGTCCAATTAAATACGAAGGGACTTTTTTTTACCATACTCGACCATTGTCGACACCATTCAAACCAATCTTATGACCACAATCAGCAATCCGAATATTGGGACAGATACTTCCATCTTCATATCTGATTTGGGTGATAAAAGCATGGACACCTTCATTCTTTCCCTCAATGCTGAGCTGTGAAAAGACTACTGTATGTGTTGCATGCTGTATACCATTTATGAAAGGGTCTTGTTAAGCGTTTATTATTAATTGACGAATCAGTTTGGTAAACATTGATAACAATCCATTACATTAGCTGCACCCCCGATCCAGTACTTTTGAGCGGATTCACATGGAGTGTTAATGACAAACTCTCCAGATTTCGAATCATAAGTGGTCATCGTTTCAATGCCTCGAACCTAAAACCAAATAATACAATTAACTTCAGTTAAAATAGATATAGCTCATCACTAGTCGAAGTAACGACACAAGCAGTCTTCTACATACGTTACTTCCATGTCCCAACTCTGTCATTGCAAAGCAGCCTTTGATCGTATAATTTTCTGTGGCACCAAGCCACTTAACATGATGCCTTTTTGTACCGAAAAACCGAATGGCACCTCCCCTAAAACATGAACAACAAAAAGAAGATCATTCACATATTTCACTTCCTTATAGATGATCCAAACAAATTAAAAACTAAGGTGTCTCACACAATACAAAATTGCCACCTCTCCAAACAAGATAAATCAGAATCTGACTACAAAACAAGAAAATCGGAAATTCAATAACCCGAAAAACAACAGAGGAAAGAGCAGGAAACAAAAAATACCACAAGAAGAAGTGGACACCAATCTTTATAGCGAGAGAGTGATCAAACATCTGAATGGCCTCCGAAAGTGCGAGCTTTCTCATCTCATCTGAAAACCCATTTCCTGTGAGCCAACCTCGGAACACCCCATTATCCGACAGGTACTGAATCCTATCCATGGTGATCTCCCTTTGCTGCTCCATCGGCTGGTTGTAATCGGGGGCCAAAAAGACTTTTCCACCCCTCGATTTGGGATTGAAAAGCTCGCTCTGGATCATGAGGTTGAAAAGCCAATCCCTTTCCTCCAAGTCGTGTCCGTCCATCAGCATTCGCATCGATTTTGAGTCGAACGAAAAGGGCTGCTCGGAAGCCTCCGGCGGAGTGTAGCCGAGGCATGGAGAGCCAATAACGGTGGAGTCCCGGTGGTCGTCTTGGTGCTGTAGGTGTCGGGTTAAGACGCGGGTTCTGAAATTTACCTTCTCCATGCCTTCTTCTTCTTTTGCTGGTGCGGGGTTGATCGGGTTTCATTATACGGGAGAGTTAATGGAAGACTTTTCCAGTCCTTCACTGCTGACTTTTGATGATTAATAATAAAATATATTGATGATCCAAATCTCTTTTTTATTTAAAGAGAGAAAAAATAAATTAGCTTTTGTCCAAGAAATAATTTTATTTTATTTTTGTATAACATAATTGTTTTTAATATCTTTCATTTACAATGTTGAATTAGGGGCAAAAAAGAATATTTCAATATTCTATTCCAATTCTAAATATTTATATTCTTATTAGTCCAATATTTAAATATACATTACAAAAATAAAATTAAAAAAATTAAAATTAAAAAATTAAAATATATATATATATATATATATATATATATATATATATATATATATATATAGGGAGGTTCTACGGTGAAGGTGAAGTGAATGTACCATACATTACATTTAATCTTAACCACTAAATTAAAACATTTAATATAAACCATTGGATTTAATGTAAGTCCATAATATTAGGGTGAGGATTAAAACATGTAATTATTATCTATATTATGTTTTTAACTTATAAAATGACTTTCGTAATTTTTTTTATCATTCTACATAAATAAAAAATAAAAAATAAAAAATTAACAATAAATCAATAAATCAATAATAAACACAATTATTCACCACCATATATCAATTTATCCTCGCATTCTATCTATAAATTCATGATATCTATATATATATATAAATCCTGAATCCACTTTCACTCGAATCCAAAATTTTGCTACGTCAGATTAACTGATCAATTAAAATCCTTAATTTAATTTGCGTTCACACTATACGCAATCTTTTTATTTTTTTTTATAAAAATAAAATATAATAAGTAACTGAAACATATTCGTTCGCTTCATTTATTAATTAAAAAATATTTTTGTTCATTTATTAATTAAAAAAACAATTATTATAATTGAAATATATCCTTGCGCTTCATTTATTAATTTTAAAAATTATCATTTTATTAATTAGAAAAATCATGAACTTATCATTTTATTAATTAAAAAAATCATGAACTTAAAATAAAATAAAATCCCAAATTACCATATAGAAATCCCAATCTGTAACCCTAATGTCGTGGAAATTGAGAGCCGATTCGTCATCTGCAGAGAATGGGAGGGCGCCGGATAAGGAGCCCGACGATTTGTCAGGGAGATATGTGTTCGGTTTGAAGATTCATCACAGTGGGAAATTTCGAGAGGACAAAGGTAAGATTTGCTATGTGAATGGGAAAGTTGCTTTTGTTGATTACTGTTGCACATCAGAGCTTAGTTTGAAGGATTTTCAGTGCATGTTTAAGGAGATAGGGTTGAAAAATCAGCTGCAGGTTTTTTACAGTTTTAATGCTTTGAAAAATCAGTGGCCCAAATGACCAGTTCTTTTGTGTGCATCTTGGGGATAGGACATGCGGTTGCGGGAGATGGCAACTAACTGGCATACCTTGTGCACATGTAATTGCATGTCTTCATTACATGCATTACAAGCCTGAGATGTATGTGGCAGATTGCTATACAAAAGAGACATATTTGAAGACTTATAGCAACTACATGAATCCACTGAACAGCATGGATGAGTGGCCTGCCCACCCTGTGGATGACAGATTGGAGCTGATTCCTCCTAAAATCCAAAAGATGCCAGGTAGACCAAAGAAGAACAAAAGGAAGTTAGAGCCAGGGGAAGTAATTGGAACTGCCAAAGATGGCCATTTGAGAAGGAGAGATTTGAAATGCACTTGCCAAAGCTGCAAGCAACAAGGTCACAATTCTAGACACTGTCCATTAAAGGTATTTAAAAATTGCGCGTTTTTTTTTGTTTTGCTATCCTTTTGATAATAACAGTGCGCATTTTGAAAATTGCGCGTTTTTTAAAAAAAGCGCGCAATTTTTAAAATGCGCACAATTTTCAAAATTATGTTTGGCTGAGTGTTTATTTATGTTTGCTTGAGGGATCTGTTGATAATAACAGTGCGCATTTCGAAAATTGCGCGCTTTTTAAAAAGAGTGCGCATTTTGAAAATTGCGCGCTTTTTAAAAAAAACGCGCAATTTTTAAAATGCGCACAATTTTCAAAATTATAACTCACAGATTGTTTTTAAAATTGTGTGTGTATCTTTTTTACAGAGGAGTACAGAGACTGGGGCATCTGGGGCCCAACCATCTAAAAAGATGCCAAAGACCAAAAAACAAAGAACTGAAGACAGTGTTGGTGAGGGATCTGGGTCACAACCCCCTGCTGGAGCCTCTCAGTCACAGCCACCTGCTGGTGAGGGATCTCAGTCACAGCCACCTTTGAGAAGGAGCCCAAGGAAGAAACAACCTGATGCAGCCCCAGAGTCGTCCATGATACAAGACCCGGTGCATGTTCCAGCTGGACCAGTGACGCGCTCGAGAGCCAAGAAGTTCAAGGCAAGCTTGATGTCGATGATCCAAGAAGTATGGGCGCAAGAGCTAATGAAGAAACCCATTGGTGAAGTGGAGAAGCCAAGCCTTATCAGTCTGATTGCGTACGAGGAGGCCGAACCAACAGAAGACGAAGCTGGAACCATGAAGACGAAGCCAGAACAGCTTTTGTCGGACGACATGGAAAGCTGTCGGCCGACAAGTGTGTCGGACGACACCTCTTGGGTGTCGTACGACATGTAGTGTAAAACGGGAGGAAGAGACAGATGGGATTCGCAGGATGAGCCTGCGAACGACGAAGATTTGTCGGACGACAGGATTTCCTGTCGGACGACAAGAGGATGTCGGACGACACCCATTCCTGTCGTCCGACAAGTGTCCAGATTTTATGCCAAATCGCGATTTCGCAATTTTGAAGACATATTACGTATTTTCCTTTTATTTTGTGGTCTTTTTAGGTCAGCCTATATAAGTCCTTGAACCCTTTTGTTTTAGAACACAACTTTGAAGATTAATAAAATATTTCGTGAGTTTATTCTCCCTTCTTTTCGTTCTCTTTCGATTGTGCCAAAAGAGTTCAACCCGACGAATCAACGAAGCCCACATACTTCGTTCGTGTGTCTTCATCATCGCCAAGTAGCTGCGTCAATTCCGTTTTGGGGGTTAGGTTTTCAATCTAATCAATTCAACGAATTAGGTTCAGAAGTTTGGGGATTTTCAATCTATCCAGGTATCCGTTTTCGTTTTCTTCTTCTTCCGCTCAACCCATCAACGAGGTACGTATCATCTGGTATCAGAGCCCAGGTTAGGGTTCTAATTTCTGATTACGTGACCTCGATTCTTCTTTCGTTCCGTATTTCTTTTCTTCTTGCTGAATCGGATCTCTTTCATCCGTAAGCACAAAAAACAAAAAAAAAAACAAAAAAATTCTATAAAAATTATTTCTAGTCCGATTTTCGCGAAATTTTTTTTGAGAGTTTCGTTCCTGGTAGTGAGTCGAATACTCAGCAATTAAAAAAAAAAAAAAAAATTTTTTTGGCGGGTAAAAATTTTCTTCGACCATATTTTTGTGAGTGATTCCTGAATTTTCCGGCGTCGTTTGGAGCCAATTTGGTGCTATCGTATTTTTTTCGTTCCGAAATTTACCGATTTCTTTGTTCCTTTCTACGTCGTATTGTGTGTTTTTGTGGATTTTGTCGGTTCTGATCTCGTCTGGTAGATCGCGGAGTTCGATACATTGAGGGAGAACTTGAGTGGTAAAAGGCAGAGTGAGTGAGATCATTAGAGTGAAAAAAGCCATACCTGAGTGAAACACGAGTGCTGAGTGAATCCCATCTTGAGTGTGATACACGAGCGTTTGTGAGGTGGTGAGGTTCTTTTCCTTTATTGCTTTTATTACTAACGTTTTCTTTGCAGGTATGTCTGAAGACACGAAAAATAAGGGAATAGCAGAGGGATCTATTAACAACGTCCAATTCCAGGCCATGATGGATGAGAATTATAGGCGGATGGAAAGGCTCTTACACACTGAGATGACTGTGGTACATGACCGACTAATTGCACTGGAGGAAAAGTCTCGTAGAGAGAACCCAGAGAATCGGAGAGTAGCAAGGCGCAACGTCGGTCGTGATAACCAGCATCGTCGTAATGAGCGACACAGGGACGCCAACCCCGAAGACGATGAGGATGAAGAGATGGACAACAACTTGGGCACCATCAAGATGACTATTCCCACGTTCATGGGGAAGAACGATCCAGAGTTGTACATCGAATGGGAGAGAAAAGTTGAGATGATGTTTGACTGCCACAACTATTCCGAGCTCAAGAAGGTGAAATTGGCGGCTATCGAATTTTCTGACTATGCTTTGGTTTGGTGGGATCAGCTGGTTGCCAATAGGAGGAGAAACTATGAGCAACCTATTGAAACATGGGCCGAGATGAAGTCTGTGATGCGAAAGAGGTTTGTTCCGTCTCACTATTACCGAGAGTTATACCACAAGCTGCAGAATCTACGACAGGGGACGAAGAGCGTAGATGAATATTTTAAGGAGATGGAGGTGGCAATGATTCGGGCCAACATTGAAGAGGATCGGGAAGCTACCATGGCTCGGTTCTTGGCTGGACTGAATTGGGAGATTCGGAATGCCGTGGAGTTGCAACCGTACGTCGAAGTAGAAGACATGGTTCACATGGCGATCAAAATTGAGAATCAGCATAAGAGGAGGGGCAGTTTTAGCAGTGCAAAGCCGACTCAGTCTTCTTGGAGATCACCCCAAGGTCCGAGTGGCTCCACACCTAAAGGGAACCAATGGAAGAGAGAGGTTCCACCTCGAGATGAGAAGAAGACCTACTTTAAGGGTCGTTCGGAGGGTACAAGTTCAGCGACTCAAGTCAGCCCGTCCAATCCTGATAGTCGCAACCGAGATAAGAAGTGCTTCAAGTGTCAGGGATTTGGGCACATTATGAGTGAGTGTCCTAACAGACGACTCATGATCTTGAGAGACGACGGAGAGGTCGTGACTGATGGTGAAGGCGAGGAACCGACACCCACAGCTACAATGGATTCCGAGGATGAGGAGGAGATCCTACCGACCGAAGGCCAACTGTTTGTAGCTCGGAGAGTATTGAGTGCCCAGACACAGCCCGTTGAGAGGGAGCAGCGAGAAAACCTTTTCCACACGAGATGTCATGTGCAGGACAAGGTGTGTAGTGTCATCATTGACGGAGGGAGTTGCACGAATGTGGTTAGTGCTACAATGGTTCAACGTTTGGGTTTGACGGTGGTGAAACATCCGAAGCCATATCGTCTGCAGTGGTTGAACGAGTGCGGCGTCATCAAGGTGACCAAGCAAGTGCAGGTACCTTTCCGCATTGGGAAGTATGAGGATGAGGTGTTGTGTGACGTCATCCCGATGCAAGCGAGTCACATCTTGTTGGGGCGACCGTGGCAGTTCGATAGGAGAGCCATCCACGACGGCTTCACCAACAAGTACTCGTTTGAGTATAACAATAAAAAGGTATCACTTGTTCCTCTCACTCCTAAACAAGTTTACGAGGATCAAGTGCAGATGCAAAAGGAGGCAGCAAGGGCGACTCCCAAAGATCAACCATTACCCACAAAGGAGAATGCCTTGATTCATAGAGCCTATCTTGCTCGGGCTAGTGAAGTGAAGGAGGCGGTGAATGAGAAGAGGCAACTGTTCGTGTTGTTGTGGAAGGGGAACCTAGTTATTACTAATGATCTACCCCCTCTACCCCCTTCTATCCAGTTTGTTTTGCAGGACTTCGATGATGTTTTCCCGGAGGACACACCATCAGGTCTACCACCCATCCGAGGGATAGAGCATCAGATCGACTTTGTGCCCGGAGCTGTGCTACCAAATCGCCCGGCTTACCGCACCAACCCGGAGGAAACGAAGGAGTTGGAGAAGCAGATTGGCGAGTTGTTGACCAAAGGGCACGTGAAGGAGAGCCTAAGTCCTTGTGCGGTACCTGTACTTCTCGTACCCAAGAAGGATGGATCGATGAGGATGTGTTGCGACTGCCGAGCTATCAATAACATCACGGTAAAGTATCGACATCCCATACCTAGGCTAGATGATATGCTTGATGAGTTATGTGGTTCCTGCGTGTTTTCGAAAATTGATTTACGTAGTGGGTACCATCAAATTAGGATTAAAGAAGGAGATGAATGGAAAACTGCTTTCAAAACAAAACTTGGGTTATATGAGTGGTTAGTTATGCCTTTTGGGTTAACTAACGCGCCTAGTACTTTTATGCGTCTTATGAATCATGTGTTACGTGCTTTTATTGGTAAATTTGTTGTTGTGTACTTTGATGATATCTTGGTATATAGCAAAAATCATGACGAGCATGTGTTTCATTTAAGACAAGTTTTGATTGCACTTAGGCAGGAGAAATTGTACGCTAACCGTAAGAAGTGCGTCTTTAGCACAGATAGGGTCGTTTTCCTTGGTTTCGTTGTTAGTGCACAGGGTGTACAGGTTGACGAGGAAAAGATACGAGCTATCCAAGAGTGGCCAACGCCAAAGAACATTGGAGATGTACGGAGCTTCCATGGTTTGGCCAGCTTTTATCGACGGTTTGTGCCTAATTTCAGCAGCATGGCGGCACCTTTAACCGCCGTGATCAAGAAGAACGTGGAGTTCAAGTGGGGAAAGGCACAAGACGAAGCTTTTCAGCAATTGAAGGACAAGCTGACACACGCCCCGGTATTATCTCTTCCTAACTTTTCTAAATCTTTTGAGATTGAATGTGATGCTTCTGGAATTGGTATTGGTGCAGTGTTGATGCAAGAACGTCGTCCGATAGCTTACTTCAGCGAGAAGCTCAACGGAGCTACATTGAACTATCCGACGTACGACAAGGAGTTGTATGCCCTGGTGAGAGCTCTTCAGACGTGGAAGCACTATCTCTGGCCTCGGGAGTTCATCATTCACACCGACCATGAGTCGTTGAAGCACCTCAAGGGGCAGAACAAGCTGAACAAGCGTCATGCGAGATGGATGGAGTTCATTGAGACGTTTCCATACGTCATCAAATACAAGCAAGGTAAGGAGAATGTGGTGGCTGATGCCCTTTCTCGGAGGTACGCTCTAATTTCGACTTTAGATGCTAAATTACTTGGATTTGAGCATATTAAAGGTTTATATGAGCATGATGATGATTTTGGTGAGATTTATAAAGCATGTGAACATTCTGCTAGTGGGGATTTCTTTAGGCATGATGATTTTCTGTTTAGGAAAAATAAACTGTGTGTGCCTAAATGCTCTCTACGTGAATTACTGTTGCTTGAATCTCATGGTGGGGGATTAATGGGACATTTTGGTATTGCTAAGACTTTGTCTGTCCTGCATGAGCATTTCTTTTGGCCTCATATGAAACGTGATGTTGAAAGAATTTGTGGTCGATGTATTACTTGTAAACAGGCTAAGTCTAGAGTTAGTGCCCATGGATTATACACACCTTTGCCTATTCCTGCATCACCATGGATTGACATTTCTATGGATTTTGTGATGGGTTTACCTAGGACTAAGCATGGTAGTGATTCTATTTTTGTGGTTGTTGATCGTTTCTCTAAGATGGCACATTTTATTCCATGTCATAAAACTGATGATGCATCTCATGTGGCTGGATTATTCTTTAGAGAAATTGTTAGATTGCATGGCATGCCTAGGACTATTGTGTCTGACAGGGATTCTAAGTTTCTTAGTTATTTTTGGAAGACATTGTGGTGTAAGCTAGGTATGAAATTGCTATTCTCTACTACTTGTCACCCCCAGACTGATGGTCAAACTGAAGTAGTAAATAGGACTTTGTCTACTTTACTACGTGCTATTATATAGAAGAACATTAAGTCTTGGGAGGAATGTTTGCCTCATGTAGAGTTTGCATATAATCGTTGTGTTCATTCTGCTACTAAATTTTCGCCTTTTGAGATTGTGTATGGTTTTAATCCTTTGACTCCTTTGGATTTATCTCCATTACCTGTGCATGAGCATACTGACCTTGATGGCCAGAAAAGGGCTGATTTTGTGAAACAGATACACGAGACGGCGAGGGTGAACATAGAGAGGCGAACCAAGCAATATGCCGAGCAAGCGAACAAGGGACGTCGCAAAGTAGTGTTTGAGCCTGGTGATTGGGTGTGGTTGCATATGCGCAAGGAGAGGTTTCCATTGCAGCGCCGATCGAAGTTGCTTCCCCGTGGCGATGGACCATTCCAAGTGTTGGAGCGTATCAACGACAACGCCTACAAGCTAGATCTCCCAGGTGAGTACAATGTTAGTGCTACTTTCAATATTACTGACTTGAGTTTGTTCGATGCAGGTGACGACTTGGATTTGAGGACAAATCCTTTTCAAGAGGAGGGGAATGATGCAGCCCCAGAGTCGTCCATGATACAAGACCCGGTGCATGTTCCAGCTGGACCAGTGACGCGCTCGAGAGCCAAGAAGTTCAAGGCAAGCTTGATGTCGATGATCCAAGAAGTATGGGCGCAAGAGCTAATGAAGAAACCCATTGGTGAAGTGGAGAAGCCAAGCCTTATCAGTCTGATTGCGTACGAGGAGGCCGAACCAACAGAAGACGAAGCTGGAACCATGAAGACGAAGCCAGAACAGCTTTTGTCGGATGACATGGAAAGCTGTCGGCCGACAAGTGTGTCGGACGACACCTCTTGGGTGTCGTACGACATGTAGTGTAAAACGGGAGGAAGAGACAGATGGGATTCGCAGGATGAGCCTGCGAACGACGAAGATTTGTCGGACGACAGGATTTCCTGTCGGACGACAAGAGGATGTCGGACGACACCCATTCCTGTTGTCCGACAAGTGTCCAGATTTTATGCCAAATCGCGATTTCGCGATTTTGAAGACATATTACGTATTTTCCTTTTATTTTGTGGTCTTTTTAGGTCAGCCTATATAAGTCCTTGAACCCTTTTGTTTTAGAACACAACTTTGAAGATTAATAAAATATTTCGTGAGTTTATTCTCCCTTCTTTTCGTTCTCTTTCGATTGTGCCAAAAGAGTTCAACCCGACGAATCAACGAAGCCCACATACTTCGTTCGTGTGTCTTCATCATCGCCAAGTAGCTGCGTCAATTCCGTTTTGGGGGTTAGGTTTTCAATCTAATCAATTCAACGAATTAGGTTCAGAAGTTTGGGGATTTTCCATCTATCCAGGTATCCGTTTTCGTTTTCTTCTTCTTCCGCTCAACCCATCAACGAGGTACGTATCACAACCTATGAGAGAGGAAGGTGTTGCTGATCATAGGGCCTCTCAGTCAACTCCTTTGAGGAAGAGCCCAAGAAAGAAAGGGCAAGGTGCTGTTGCTGCAAGTGGAACCTCTCAGTCAACTCCTTTGAGGAAGAGCCCAAGAAAGAAAGGGCAAGGTGCTGCTGCTGCAAGTGGAACCTCACAGACAAAGCCTTTGAGGAAAAGCCCAAGAAAGAGAGGGCAAGGTGTTGTTGCTGCAGGTGGAGTCTCTCAATCACAGCCTGTACATGTTGTTGCAAGTGGAGGTCCAAACTCTCAGCCAACTCAAAAGTCAAAAGTTGTTAGCACTTCTCAACCTGCAAGTGTTGCTGCAAGTGTTGCTGAAAGTGGAGCCTCAAAGCCAGTTAAACATGTTGATGAGAGGAAGTTGGGTGGTGCATTGTTTACCCTGAGAAATCCCAATACTAACCATATGCCAATGTTAGCAAGAGTCATGAGTAAAAAATTCTCCCCAAGAAAGCAGGCTTGATGGAATTAATATTAGTCCTCTTTTGTGTTGTTAGTTAAGTAGCCAGCAGTACTTTTGTTATGGTAGATGCTACAATGTTGCTATTTTGGTCATTTCTGGTTTTTTTTTTTTGTCATGAAACAATGCTGCTGCTGTTTTGGTAATTCAAAAGATAGGTTATTGTTATTTTATTGTTGATTATTGCTGCTGTTCTGGTTTATTGCTGTTTTGGTATGGCTGTTTTGGTAATTCAAAAGATGGGTCATTTTAATGTTGTTGCTGCTATTTTTATTGCAGTTTTAATTTAGGTTACTTTTCTGTGTAAATAACCAACTCAGATGAAAGACATTTCAAAAAATAACTTTCATTTCAAACTCAGTACACATTACATTAGCAGACCTAACAAACTTCAACAACAACTCAGTACAAGAACAAACTCTAACAACACCTAACAACAGTGCAATAACTAAAACCACCTTCAAATCAACTCAGTACACAACCTCCATAAATTCCTTACATTCAGAAACAGAAATAGTAACAAATAACAAAGACTGATCCTAGTGCAATCCAGAGCTTCATGTTATTTTTCTTCATCACAGCTATATCTTTCTTCATCACAGCAACATTGTTCTTCAATTCCTCCATTTCTTCAACTTTAGAATTAATATTTCTAAGAAGTCCAGGGATAATTTGGTGACACCTTTCACATGCAGGAGGGTCCATCCAGAAGAAGTAGTTGCACCCTCCATTCTGAAGAAAAAAAAAAACGGTAAGAATTCATATAATCTCCAGAAATTGAGGAGAGGGAAAATAGCATACTCACCTTAAATTGGCCGCAAGACTTGAACCTCCTCCCCGGGTTCAAATCAGACCACGAAGTGCGCATCACTACTGGTTCTCCGCATCTGCAATGTTCCATGTGAAAATTGGAAGAACCAATTTTAAGGTTCGTCAGATTGGGGACAATTTTAGGGTTTCTGAGAATCGAAAATGTGATCCAGAAAATTCCCGTTTCTCTATTTATGTTTAATGTTTTCTTTTATGTTTTTTAATTTAATTAATGTTGACCTTGTTGACTGAGGTGAGGGTATATAGGTAATCAACCAAAAAATTGAGTAGGATGTTACGTATTTACCCTTGGAATCGGAATATTCCACCGAATATTCGCTTCAGGCGAGTCGCGGGTATGAAACTGTAAATGTGTTAAACCTCAGGTAGGCGCATGTAACGTTTTTCCGGTGAGGTAGGAAAGTGTAAAAACTGTTAAACCTCAGGTAGGAAAATGTATTTTACCCTTTTATTAATTTGAAAAAATCACTAACTGGAAACATATTTTTCATTTATTAATTTAAAAAAATTATCAGTAATTGAAAAATATTCTTGCAATTCACCATATTGCTTCATTTATTAATTAAAAAAATTATCAGTAATTGAAACATATTCTTGCGAATAATCCTTCAATATTTAAATTTTTTCTCCTATAATTTCTTCAATCTTTTCTTATTTTAATTATTTTATTTATAAGTTTTATATTAATGAAATTAAAAAAAAATTCATGACATTCTTCTTTTCATTCTCATTTACTCTTTCTCTAATAAAAAAATCAGTAACTGAAACATTCGCTTCATTTATTAATTAAAAAAATTATCATTTTATTAATTAAAAAAATCAGTAACTGAAACATATCGCTTCATTTATTAATTTAAAAAATATTATCATTTTATTACAATTTTCATATTTCACTGTATTCTCTTCTTTTTATTCTTCCATAATTTGTTCTCAATTCAACATATTTCAATCTTAAAAAAATTATCATTTTATTAATTAAAAAAAATCAGTAACTGAAACATATCGCTTCATTTATTAATTTAAAAAATATTATCATTTTATTACAATTTTCATATTTCACTGTATTCTCTTCTTTTTATTCTTCCATAATTTGTTCTCAATTCAACATATTTCAATCGCTAAAATCGCCGGCCTTATTTTTTTTAAATCTATCAGTTGGCATATTTTGTTTTTATTGAATTCTAGTGTTTTTTAGTTTTTTTTCTCTAAAAGTTGTTTCTTCCTTTTTTTCCTAATGGATTATTTTGCATCAATCATGCATTTACTTAAATCGCTAAAATCGTGGATTATTTTGCATCAATCATGCAGTTACTTAAATCGCTAAAATCGTATGCCTTATTTTGTTTTTTCAAAGAAAGGTATGTATCAATTGCGACTTATTTTGTTTTTTTCAAATCATATCAATTGCGCTTATTTAGTTTTTATTGATTGAATTCCAGTGTTTTTTTTTTTTTGTTTTTTTCTTTTTTTTTCTCAATGGATTATAATGATCATTTTTCTAATTTTCATATTTTGCAGCTAAATCATTGGGGGCTCAAATACATCAACGACCTGTTTCTTCCTTTTTTTTTTCTTCATGGATTATTTTGTAGCGAAATCATTGGGGGCTAAAATAAGCCGTTACTTAAATGCTAAAATCGCCTGCTTTTTTTTTCAGACGGTACGTATCAATTGCGCCTATTTCGTTTTTATTGAATTCCAATGTTTTTTTTCTTTTTTTTCTTTTTTCCTAATGGATTATAACGATTTTTTTTTCTAATTTTCATATTTTCCAGCGAAATCATTGGAGGCTCAAATACAGTAGTGACTTCGGTAAAAAAAAATATTTCCCTGAATTTTATTTAATCATTTTCTTTAATGTTTATTTTGAAATTTATTAATGTTCTTCTGTTTCAATTCCCAAAAAAAAACACATTTGAAGCAAAACCTCAGTAATCACGAACTTTTCTGCATAGGCTCTGCCGGAGAATCTCCACCGACGGCTTATCCATTTACTTTAATTCGAAGCTTAAATTAGGGAGATATCAGTTATTTGTTTCATTCTTGATTCCTATTATGTCTTCGAAACGCAGCTCAAATCTTCTGCTCAACCCAGATTCATTTTCTGAGTTCTCGGAGGCTGTTACTGTCAATTTGCCATGGATAGGTATGTGGCCTTTCTTATTGATATTTGTTTAACTCTTATGTCAAAGTAGCCGTTAATCGAATCCGTTGTCTTCAGTAGTTAATTCCTTTTCAAAGCTATGCGCATAGGTCACAACTGTTTCAACAACAGAATTTGCCTACTAGGTCCCCTCGAAGCCAGTATACGATCACGGAATGTGTTTTCGAAAGCTGGCACACATTACATGTATCAGCGTCAACACAGACCTGAAGTAAGATGCCATAATTTTGTAGTGATGCCATAACTTTGTAGTAATTAGTAGTTACTGATTTCCATATGAAAGTAAGAGTAAATTTCATGTCACATCCATAATTGTTTATTGATTTTTCAGGACAACAACATTAATTGACTTCATGAGGACTTTTGCAGCTGAGTAGTTAGCGTCCAATGTCATGAAGAAATGGCGTGTCTATGTATGGACGTCCAATGTCATGAAGAAATGGCGTGTCCATGTATGGATGTTATGGCCAAACTACAGGGGTTTTCTCTGAGGTGTTTGGATCTTTGATTTCTGATTTGGATTGCAAGTTTGTTTCTCTATGTTTTTTTTTTGTTTTGGACCTTAAATGTGTGTTTTGTTTAGTTTAAAAGGAGGTAGTACTGTACTTTTTATTTTTTATCTGTAATTAACACTATTTAGATTTAAGTCTTGATATAATCCGGTTAGTTTTCTTTTAATTTGTTATAGTTATCGTATTTTTTCTTCGGTGTTAAAGAATATATTAAAAGACTACTTAGTATTTTTTTTTTGTATTATTATTTAGTAGTGATTGTCACATAATTATTGTAATCTTTTTTTGGTAAAAGGTCAATCACCTATAAAGAAAAGTAAAGTAGTACAGTACATCGCATGGAGAAAATACCCACCGCATCAAATTAGCTCTCCAAACATCCAACAAATAATCATTGCATTCTCTATAAGTTTAATTCACATTATTTCATTAGATTTAAGTCAATTACAGAAATTTAAATAATCACACATATATGTCTCGAGATGAACTTTACACATATATGTCTCGAGATGAACTTTGTACCTTACGATTTTCAATTTAAATGCTCAACAATTCACAATTTTTATATTTGATTTGTGTGATTTTAGTGCAAATTAACAATGTATTTAAATTAACATGTTTTTAAAAAAAAAATTAAATGGTTCATTATATACAAATTATTTAAGATTGTAATTAGTTTTGCTAAGATTAATTTGCTAATATTAAATGTTGAAAATCACTTTAATTAATTTTGCTAAGATTTTGATTATTAAAAGTACTTTTACCCTTTAATTTTAAATCAAAAAAATATTTATAAAAATAATATTAATCATATTTTATAATTAATTAAATAATAATAAAAATATAATTAATTTATATATATATACACTAAATTCCTTATATTTCTTTTTTTATCAATTATATTCCCTATTAACATCTTAAATAATATGTTCCAATCAAAATGTGGTATTGTAAAATTTATTTACGTTTATTTTATATTTTTATATGAATATAGTGTTGATAATTAAAATATATTTAAATATGTATGTTGAATATTTAAATACAACACTAATTATTAAAATAATACTCTAAAATATATTTAAATATGTATGTTGAATATTTAAATACAACACTAATTATTAAAATAATTGTCACGCCCCATTTTATTTTAATAAATAAAAGAAATACAAGTAATAATTTTTAAAGATCTCAAGGGCGCGAGATGAAATTTTTCAAACTCCACGTCGGCATAATAAAATTTTAACAGTAAAAAGGTTTAAATAATAGTAACTGCAGCGGAAATAATTAAAGTTGTAAAACACGTGCGTTAAATACTAAAAATAGTTTTACTCATTAAACATTGTACGAATCACGACGCAGCATCCTCGACTACTCCAGTTTATCAAATAGTATCACCTGAAAACGTTTATAACAGCAAGGGTCAGTCCACTGACTGGCAAGTAGGCATGCAATCTATATATGCTTTAATGTTATCACTTGTCGTCTTAGTTCGTATTTTCAACGTTGATCTTTAATGCAATGCACGACGTACTTAACTTAGACGTAGGACATAAACTTTAACTTTAACTTGAAACGTTTACGTAACTTTCCTTTAACATTAACGTTCATATCATTTCTTTCACGTTTAGACGCGAGCTCACTTGACATCGTAAGGGCTACCCCAGTCCATTGAGGCCATTCGTTTGTTAGTTGCACACCCTGTCTAGAGGCCCTTTCGACGCTCTAGCCATTGAGGCCATTAAAGTTAGTTGCACACCCTGGTCTAGATGCCCTTTCGACGCTCTAGCCATTGAGGCCATTCGTTTGTTAGTGCCACCCTGCTTAAGGTAGTTCCTTACGATGCCCAACATTTCTTTAAGTTAACGTTTAACTTTCGTTCTTTAATATTTTAACCGTGACATGGACTTCTAATGCATATGCAGTCTTACGTGTATGGATGAACTAATAATATGTATGAGATCGCATCACAAGAACAAATATAAGCATTTTCAATAAACGTAACTGAATACAAGATAAACACGATCAAATATGGAATCAAGGCTTGACATATGACAACTAAAATACACAGTCAACAATACACAATGAACATCAAATAATTAAGTTCAAACATAAATAAACCTGCAAGGGCATACTATCCACTTTAAAAACGAAACATCAAAACCCACAAGTTCAAGAACACCATTTTATTGATCAAGTATGTACAATTTATATATGTACTTTAGTTGGTTAACTCCTCTAACATACACATGCACACCCTATATATATTTATAGTTAAAGTATATACATATATGTTGCTGCTGCTACAACATCAAACATCAAGCATCATCCATCATTCACCATCCACATTCACATACAGACATACACATATAATATTATATACATAAGGATTTTGTCTATAGACATGCTTAAACACATTGGTACACACGTACATATAAACACACACCTCTGCACATACATACATCACATATGACATAACCTATCATACTTATATATATGCTACTGCTACTTACATAAACACACCTACATACGTACACATTCACACATGTATATTCATACATACATGCATACATATAGGATACATGTTATATATTATCAGACACACGCACACTTATAGGCATGTATATATTCTTAAACTCGTACGTGAATAATTAAGCCGTCTTCCAAATAATAGCACACCAAGCATACTTCCACATATATTCACAGATTAACGAAATCATTTCAATATTGATTATTAACACTAAGCCATCGATAACATTACATAAACCCACGTAATTTAAATGTATATGCAAAAACCCTAGTTTCAAACCTAAACCTAATTACGTGAAATCTTAACCCACTTGCCTTAATATTACGAGATCGAGGTTGAGAGATTAAGGTCCTTATGAACACCTTGAAAAGCCACGTTCTTCTTCTCCATCCCGTCGCCTCATGATCGCCTCTTTCTCTGTTCTTCTCTTTCTCGTTGTTTTTTAATTTTACTTTGATATAACCATCCTTAGGGTTATTTAGCTCATTTCAATATAAAAGGTTTAGCCCATAAATAAAATGTTTGGATAGCCCATTTTAATCTAATTTCAGCCCACTAATAGATGTTTGCATTTTTATTAGCTACATTACATTAAAAGTCCAACCTATAATATTTCAGAGTCCATGTAAAACTCAATTATTATTTCAGCCCACTAAAGTTAATTATATTTTATAAAAGTTCATTTAAAATAATACTAAACTCAACTAACACGTGGACAAAAGGCTATTTAAATTACTAATTTTTATTGTAAAAATTCGGGTTATTACATTCTACCCACCTTATAAAAAGTTTCGTCCTCGAAACTTAGTTCAATTTATAAAATGTTGAAGCCCAGCTATTATTTAATTTGATTAGCTCATAAAATACAAGTCCAGCCTATTAAAATAAATTTATTAGTTAAAACTATAAAATACGAAATCCAATTAACACGTAAGCAAATAAGCTATTTTAATTACTTAATCTTTATTGTAAAATTTTGAGTCGTTACATTCTACTCACCATATACAAAGTTTCGTCCACGAAACTTAGTTCAATTTTAAAAGACATGTTATCAAAAATTTTAAACCCGCGTTATATAATATCAACTTATATAATATCAACGAGAATAAACCATTAGTAGTAACGAAACTATCTTATCACAAATAGCTACATATTTATAATATACATTATATACATATAAGTAAGTTATCATATACTACACCACCTTTTAAAAAGTTTCGACCACGAAACTTAGTTCAATTAATACGACATGTAGCAAAAGATTCAAATGCATCACCTAATGTCAGTAAAATATAATCATCTAGAATAATCGAATTAAACATAGCAACTTTACCAACATATGATTTTCAAATAACACATAAAACAATTTTGATCATTAAACATTCAAATAAAACTCATACAATTATCACAAAGCAATTAACAGATACAAGAAATAACTTACCGGAGTAATGAAGATGTCTGGCGTGATTCATACTCATAACTTAATTTTTAAACTTATAAATTATGAAAATTTTGAACACAGGTCGAGAGAATCGATTTTAAAACCTCGCTCTGATACCATTTGTCACGCCCCATTTTATTTTAATAAATAAAAGAAATACAAGTAATAATTTTTAAAGATCTCAAGGGCGCGAGATGAAATTTTTCAAACTCCACGTCGGCATAATAAAATTTTAACAGTAAAAAGGTTTAAATAATAGTAACTGCAGCGGAAATAATTAAAGTTGTAAAACACGTGCGTTAAATACTAAAAATAGTTTTACTCATTAAACATTGTACGAATCACGACGCAGCATCCTCGACTACTCCAGTTTATCAAATAGTATCACCTGAAAACGTTTATAACAGCAAGGGTCAGTCCACTGACTGGCAAGTAGGCATGCAATCTATATATGCTTTAATGTTATCACTTGTCGTCTTAGTTCGTATTTTCAACATTGATCTTTAATGCAATGCACGACGTACTTAACTTAGACGTAGGACATAAACTTTAACTTTAACTTGAAACGTTTACGTAACTTTCCTTTAACATTAACGTTCATATCATTTCTTTCACGTTTAGACGCGAGCTCACTTGACATCGTAAGGGCTACCCCAGTCCATTGAGGCCATTCGTTTGTTAGTTGCACACCCTGTCTAGAGGCCCTTTCGACGCTCTAGCCATTGAGGCCATTAAAGTTAGTTGCACACCCTGGTCTAGATGCCCTTTCGACGCTCTAGCCATTGAGGCCATTCGTTTGTTAGTGCCACCCTGCTTAAGGTAGTTCCTTACGATGCCCAACATTTCTTTAAGTTAACGTTTAACTTTCGTTCTTTAATATTTTAACCGTGACATGGACTTCTAATGCATATGCAGTCTTACGTGTATGGATGAACTAATAATATGTATGAGATCGCATCACAAGAACAAATATAAGCATTTTCAATAAACGTAACTGAATACAAGATAAACACGATCAAATATGGAATCAAGGCTTGACATATGACAACTAAAATACACAGTCAACAATACACAATGAACATCAAATAATTAAGTTCAAACATAAATAAACCTGCAAGGGCATACTATCCACTTTAAAAACGAAACATCAAAACCCACAAGTTCAAGAACACCATTTTATTGATCAAGTATGTACAATTTATATATGTACTTTAGTTGGTTAACTCCTCTAACATACACATGCACACCCTATATATATTTATAGTTAAAGTATATACATATATGTTGCTGCTGCTACAACATCAAACATCAAGCATCATCCATCATTCACCATCTGTTGTGCCCCATTTTCGTTTATTACTATTATTATTATTAATATTATTTATTGCCGTTATTTATTGGAGCGATGGACCCCACTCTCACGGCCCCACGCCGGAAGCCGCCCATGATGATCGGGAGAAGGCCGACCAGAGGATATGCCGAGCAAGCGAGAGTCAGCCGGGCAGATGACGAGATACCGATCAGGGGTATGTATTCCCGAGGATAAGTCTGCTCGCCCGGAGGCCGACAAACTGGAGCACCACAAAAGGAAGACTCGAGGTCGGTCCCCCCCCCAGCTCAGCAAAGGCGGCGCATTAAAGGGTTCAACAGTCTTTTTACCATTTTAGGGTTATGAATTGTCACATGTCAAGGCCCAATAAGGAAAGGCCCAATTCCTTTTTGTAAACCCTAATAGTAGCCCTATAAATAGAGGGAGCTGTAATAGGAAACTGAGACACATTCTTCAAGAAAGATTCCAACCCAAAAATACTCTCTTTTTTCATTTCCATTTTCAGCTAAGAACACATTGAATCTTCACCAAAACTAGTCCTCAAAAACCCCATAAGAGAGTTAACGATTTTTCACCCGTTAACAATTGGCGCTAGAAGGAGGGGGTCACCTCGAGCGCTAGTTTCGGTGTCGAATTTTCTTTTTTCGTTTTTCTTCTTGCGATGAAATCTGCAGGTACCTCAAGCAGCGCCGCCGTCGCCACCGCCGGCGAAGTCGATGGACGAAGAGACGGCGCGGAAAGAACGCCTCTGCTGAAAGACGGCGTCGGGACGGCTCCTCCAGAACTCCCAGACGAAATCGCTCGTCAAATAGCGATGATAGAAGGACTACGCGCCGAGGAGGCCGAGATGAGGGAGAGACAGAGGGCCCTCCTTGAAGAGCTAGCGGAGGCCGAGAAGCTGTTATCCCCGGTCCTGGAGGAGGAGCCAGATCTAGATCTGGGGCAGGTCAACACCCCTGAAGAGATAAAGCGCACTATACGGAAGTTGGAAGCCCGGTCTCGTTTTTTGGAGAAGAGACCCGCTGCCGAGAACCCAAATCCTAACCACCGCTGCCTGGAGAAAGAGTTTGAGGAGGAAGCACACGAAGGGTCTGCCCGGTCCACCTTTCAACAAAAACAGACAGTAAATCCGCAAACAGTCACGATGACCGATCCCGGCCTCGCAAAACGGCTAGAAGAAGTAGAGAGGAAACTGGCCGAACAAAACTGCGACCCCAGGAAGAGATCTGCTCTCGCTGAGCCTCTGAGTCTAAGGATCGAGCAGGCCAGGTCGCAGCCCGATGTCGCCCCGTTGCTGACTTTCATCTACGACGGAGCATCCGACCCCGACGTTCACCTGAACAAATATAACACGTATATGGTCGGCCGAGGAGCGTCAGACGCCACGAAATGCCGCCTATTCCCTCTGACTCTCGGCGACATGGCTCACCGATGGTATACTAGCCTACCGCCGAGGTCGATAGATAGCTTCGGAGAGTTGAGAGACGAGTTCGTATCTTACTTCGCGTCCAAAGTAAGTTACTCGGAGGGCCGCCAACGTCTGATGGGGGTCAAGCAGGGCAAGGATGAGTCAGACGAGATGTATATCGACCGAGTAGAGCGGATTGCCAAGCAGGGGGACCGGGTGAGTGACGAGATCTGTACTGGGCGGCCTACGACCGACGTCCAGCCTGTTCAAACCCATGATGAAGGACTATCCGAAGTCGTATACTGAGTTCCGTAGGAGGGCAGGCGAGGAGATAGCCCGACAACGAATATACGACGAGCGGATGAAAGAGCTGGAGCCCGAGGAGGGAGCGAAACCCCTCACCGAGAAGAAACCCATGGGCCCGGCAATGGTTGATTACTGGACGGAACCTCCCCCAACGGTGAAATACCATGAAAGTGGTAAGAAGAAGCCCAATTACAAAATATACCAGGGAACCCTCCAGGCACCGCGGAGAGTCGAGATCGTCGACGAGGGCGCTGAGGAAGGAACGTTTTTGGGGCAGACTCCTACTCAGATTCTGCAAATTTTCTACGAGCGGGATATCAATATCCTCACTCCCCCTCAGGCCATGAGAAGCCGTCCCGACGAGAGGAACACGCGCAAATGGTGTTCTTTTCACCAAGAGAACGGGCACAGGACTGACGAGTGCCGAGACCTGATCACCCAACTTCGCCAGCTCTATGAGGACGGAAGTCTGGCCAACCTCCTCCGGCACCAAAGCGCGGTCGCCCAGCCGCCGGACGTGGAGGCGGCGGACGTGGGGGCGGTGGCCGCGGAAGAGGGGGAAGAGGACGAGGCCGAGGATACCAAGACGATCAGAATCGCCGACCTCATCAGCAGCCGAGACTCGAACAGGGTCCGGTCGGCCCTTTGGCTCTGCCTCCGCCCCCGGTCGAAAGGCCCGAAAATCAGGATCCACCTGTCCGCGATGGAGCTCGGGTGAACATGATCGGGGGGCTGACCCCGGTCATCCACAAGTCTAAGAGACAGAGGAAGGAGGAGCTCCGCGAGTTCGAGGGGGTGAACGTCGTGGTCCCGCATACGGAGTCAACCATCTCTCGAGGAACCGTTATCTCCTTCTCAGAAAAGGACCGGGAGGGGATAAAGTATCCCAAGGAAGATGCCCTGGTGGTCACCGCTCGGATTCTCGGCATCGAAGTGGCCAGGGTCCTGGTGGATAATGGGGCTCATTGCAATCTGATTTTCAAATCGGCGCTTGACCAGCTCGGCGACCTCACAAGATATGTTCGACCCTATGAAGGAGTTCTGAAAGGTTTTGGAGACGTGGTGGTCCGCCCCAGGGGACGGATCAGGATGGCTGTGGAATTAAAAGACTGGCAGGATCCCGCCATCAATATGACCAGGCTGATTGAGTTTGTTATTGTGGATGCTGAAAACATTTATAATGCTTTTTTCGGGAGGCCGTTCCTCGATGCCTTCGAGGCCGTGGCGTCCTCCCATTACTATTGTATTAAGTTTCCCACCTTGAGTGGCGCGGTCGGCACCCTTCGGGGTGACCAGTATATGGCCAGGAAATGTTTTAATTATCCTTTGTGTTCTAGTACAAACAATCACGTAAACGATACCAACAACACCAACACTGGGGCATTTGGAGGAAGTGATCTCCAAATGCCCGACCAGGAACCGTTCCCGGAGGGAGACGACCACGGAGATATTGTAACCCAAAATGACACGATTGTAGTGAAGGAGATCGACCCCGTAGGGGAGATGGATATAGACGATGAAGAGTATCTGACCGCTCTATGGGAAGAAGGCGAGCCCGAGCAGTCAGGGGCTCGCGAAGCCAAGATTCGAGAGGCGCAGGAATCAGAGACTACTCTGCCCGAACTCGAGACACAGTTTCTGCACATCCTCATCGATGAATTACCGACCGGCCAAGACAATGATCCAATCCAGAATATACAGTACGCAAGCGTTGAGGATCCTGACCCCCGGATTGGTTACGAACCGGACGAGATTCCCGACCCCCGAGGACCTTCGGCCTGTTCGGCAGTCGACGAAGTAGAGAAAGTGTGCCTGGATCCGGACAGACCCGAGCTGGAGGTTTTCATTGGAAAGAAAATCCCCAAGAAACTGGGGGAGAATTAATCGATTTTTTGAAGCAAAATACCGACGCGTTCGCCTGGTCGCACAAAGACATGGTGGGGATAGATCCCAAGCACGCTTGCCACCACCTGAAGATTGATCCCGGGAAGAAACCTATCGCCCAGAAGCGTAGAAAGATGGGGCCGGAGAAGTATGCAGCTTTGGCGGTCGAAGTCAAAAAGTTGGTAGAAAATGACCTCGTGAGAGAAGCCGAGGAAGAGCCCCAATGGATAGCAAATGTCGTCCTGGTGAAAAAATCAAACGATGCGTGGCGTTTGTGTATTGATTTCACCGACCTCAACAGAGCCTGCCCGAAGGATCATTTCCCATTACCTCACATCGATCACCTGGTCGATAGTGTCGCCGGGCATGCAATTTTTTCTAACTGTGACTGTTTCGCAGGATATCACCAGATTCCCATGGCGGAGGAAGACATAGAGCATACCTCGTTTTACTCGGAGAAAGGAGTGCTGTGTTGGAAGCGAATGCCATTCGGCTTGAAAAACGCAGGGGCGACCTATCAAAGGTTAGTGAACAAAATGTTCGCCGATCAGATCGGAGAGACGATGGAGGTATACGTCGACGATATCATTATAAAAAGCAAGTCCGAGGAGGACCACATCAAGGATTTGATGACTACCTTTGAGATCCTCAGAGCTTTCAACATGAAGTTGAACCCGAGGAAGTGCCATTTCGGAGTGTACGCCACCAAGTTCCTCGGCCACATCGTAAGCGAGAGAGGAATCGAAGTCAACCCAGAGAAGATCAGGGCCATTCAAAATTTGAGGGAACCCCGGAGTCTGAAGGACGTGCAAAAACTAACTGGCTGTCTGGCCGCGCTTAGTCGTTTTATCCCTAGGCTCGGGGATAAAAGCCGTCCATTTTTTAGATCGATTAAGGACCAGAAATTCAAATGGGGGAAGGAGAGCCAGGAGGCATTCTTACGCCTGAAGGAGCACCTCGGTAACCCTATCATCCTCTCCAAGCCGGTCCCCGGGGAGACGCTTTTCCTCTATTTGGCTGCATCCGAGCATGCAATGAGTTCGGTTCTAGTCCGGGCCGAGGGAAAGCTGCACAAACCAATCTACTTTGTCAGCCAGGTCCTCCATGACGCCGAGACACGATATACCCCCCTGGAAAAGCTGGCATATGCACTTGTGATGAGCGTGCGGAAACTGAGGTCCTACTTTTTCGATCATCCCGTGGAAGTTCTGACTACCATGCCGCTGCGACAGGTTTTGCAGAGACCGGATACGAATGGCCGATTACTGAAATGGAGTTTAGAGGTGGGCCAGTACGACATCACTTATGCTCCCAGGACGGCGATCAAGGGGCAAGCCCTAGCAGACTTCATAGTGGAGCTGACTTTCCCGGAATCAACCCCGTCGACCAGGATCCCGGCGTGGAAGTTATACGTCGACGGTTCATCCAATTCCTCCCATGCCGGGGCTGGAATAGTGTTGGTCGGACCGGGCGGGCAGTCTTTCACACACGCGGTGAAGTTCGAATTTGCCGCAACAAACAATGAAGCGGAGTATGAAGCACTGATTGCCGGGCTGAACTTAGCTTTGGCAGTTGGGGCCGAACACTTACAGATCTTCATGGACTCTTTACTGGTAGTTAATCAAATCAAAGGAGACTACGAGACCCGATGCGACCGGATGGCGAAGTACTATGAGCACGTGATGGCGCTGTGCGAGAAGATACCAAAAACTCTCATCGAGCAGATCCCCAGAGAAATGAACTCCCAGGCCGACGCTCTATCCAAACTCGCGTCCTCCGAAGGAAGCGCCGACATGGCTAATGTGATCCTAACCAGTCAGGCAAAATCCGCAATATCTCAAGGAGAGGTTTTGATCACGGTCGTCGATCGTGGTGAGACTTGGATGGATCCTATTCGTTCCTACCTTTTGGACGGGACGTTGCCCGGGGATAAAACAGAAGCCCGGCAACTCCGGATACGGGCGGCCAGATATACCCTGATCGGGGATGTTTTGTACAGGAGGAGCCTGTACCTCCCCCTTTTGAAATGCATTACCCCGCTAGAGGGCCACAGAGTCTTTGGCGAAATCCATGACGGTGTCTGCGGGAACCATGCAGGAGGTTAGTCGCTGGCCCACAAAACGGTGCGCCAGGGTTTCTACTGGCCTACATTAAGGAGAGATGCGATAAATTACGCTCGGAGATGCCACAGATGCCAGGTGACCGCCCCTATCATCCGGACGGCACCAGAGTATCTTAACTCGATATATAGTCCTTGGCCTTTCGCGTCATGGGGGATTGATCTGATCGGACATTTACCGACCGGACCCGGTGGGGTTAAGTACGCAGTGGTGGCCGTGGATTACTTAACAAAGTGGGCCGAGGCCGAGCCGCTAAAAACCATTGATCAAAAGGCAATCATAAAATTCATCTGGAAGAATATAATATGCCGTTTTGGAATACCGTACATCATCACCTCTGATAACGGGAAGCAATTCGACGGTCAGGAAATCATGAATTTCTTCGACAAATGGAAGATTAAGAAGGCTTTCTCCACCCCTTATCACCCGCAGACGAACGGCCAGGTGGAGGCGGTGAACAAAATTCTGAAACATACCATCAAGGCTAAACTTGAAGAACGACAAGGGAGGTGGGCGGCCGAGCTGCCAGATGTGTTGTGGTCTTATAGAACGACCAGCAAGGCCGCCACCGGGGAGACCCCTTTCGCTCTAGCTTTTGGTGCTGAAGCAGTAATCCCCTCCGAGATCGAGGTTACAAGCCATAGGACCTCCCAGGAGCTGAATGAAAACAATGACAAGGCCTTGCGCCTCGAGCTGGCTGGAGGAAAGGCGTTTGAATTCGGTTTTCCAGAATGCGACGGCCAAACAGAGAGCAGAGCGCTACTACAACTCTAAGGCCAAAATCAGGAAATTTAAAGCCGGGGATCTAGTCCTCAAACGGCTGCTCGGGCCAAGCACTGGGGCATTGGGCCCGAACTGGGAAGGCCCAATGCGAGTGAGGAAACACGTGGAGAAAGGGTCATATGAATTGGAACACCTGGACGGCGTGGCCGACCAATATCTTTGGAACGCACTCCATTTGAAGAAATACCATCAGTAGTCTTTTGTATCTCAAAACTCTTTATGATCGGAATAAAAACTTGTTTGGCAGAATTTGCACGTTTGACCATTTCCAAGGAAAATTATTAAGACCGAGGACCGGACAAGTCCCATCCTCGGCCGTGTCGTCCCGATCCGTCGGGGGACATGTATGTTAACCGGGGATAGAGTCCGCTCTCCCCGAGCCTGAGATGAGTCGAGTGATCCGTCATTCGACCGATCGAACAGGAAAATTATTAAGACCGAGGACCGGACAAGTCCCATCCTCGGCCGTGTCGTCCCGATCCGTCGGGGGACATGTATGTTAACCGGGGATAGAGTCCGCTCTCCCCGAGCCTGAGATGAGTCGAGTGATCCGTCATTCGACCGATCGAACAGGAAAATTATTAAGACCGAGGACCGGACAAGTCCCATCCTCGGCCGTGTCGTCCCGATCCGTCGGGGGACATGTATGTTAACCGGGGATAGAGTCCGCTCTCCCCGAGCCTGAGATGAGTCGAGTGATCCGTCATTCGACCGATCGAACAGGAAAATTATTAAGACCGAGGACCGGACAAGTCCCATCCTCGGCCGTGTCGTCCCAATCCGTCGGGGGACATAAACACTTAACCAACGTTTCACCGCAAGTATAAAAATTTCAAATGACATAAAATTTCACTAAGGAAAATGCGGAGCAAATAAGAGAAAAACAGCGTAAAGGTCGTGAACTAGGGAACACCACGTGAAAAAGAAACATCAATAAAGGGGGCGGCCTCTACGATCGTGAGTTGGCCGGGGAGGCCAGCGGCTGACCCCGGATCCACGCCCTCCACGTTGAGATGGCCTGGGCCGATTCCCAACCGGACGCACCGCCGAATGGTACTCCCGATCAAAGACGTCAATCGAGAAGCCTGTCCCGTCGGTCCAAGTGATTCGAACGGCCCAACCTTCTTGCATCTCGAACCCACTTACGAGTCGCTCCCACTCCGGTCCGTAAATTGCAGTCTGGTTGCGGAAACGAGTAAAAGAAACACACCATTCTTGATCCAAGGTATCCACCATTTGCAACCCATCTGTAGTCCTGCCCCAGATCGGGCGAAGAAACGCCGCGGGAACCGGAAAGATTTCTTTATGCCAGGTGCCGTTAAACACGCACTCAAAAAAATGCGAGCCATCCAAAAACTCGACTCTAGCCGACATATTTCAAGAAACGATAACTGATACCTTTGTTTAATTTTAACAGTACACAAATGCGAAGGACTCGTTATTTATAGGAGTTTTTCCTTTTTCGGAAATTGAAAAGCAGTTAAGGCAATAAGTTGACTACATTAAAGACAAATGACGGTTTCAAGGAGTTCACATTAAATGAAAAGCAACAACATAATTATTCATCGCCGAACGGGTTTCAAATAAAGACGCACTAGTCCACATATGGATGGCCGAGGGAATACGCTTCACCACGCGCCCGGATCTGTTCGGGGAAGGAAACGTTGAGACGCTCCCGATCGAAAAGGCTGACACGAAACCCAAACCCAGGTTTCCAAATCACCCATACCTCCCATCCAGCTTGAATGCCCGCATGTTGTACGAAGTCAGCCCAGCCCGGGCCCCCGAACGCCACCTGACGCCTGAGTTTCGTCTTCACAGCGACCGAGGCCTGTTCGTTAGAGTCATGGAAAGGGATCTATTCACCTAAGAACTTCTCCAATGGTTGCACAAACGCGTTAGGGAGAGGGAAGTTATTTCGATGCCATTTGCCATCGAACCTTTGGGTTAGCTTGCGCCACCCGTCAGAATGGATGGAGATGGCATAATAGCTATCCTCAATTGCAGACGTGCCATGGAAGACTTGTTTCCCTTTATTCGGACGCATTTTCTTGTTTTGACTCATCTTTTCCCTCTCTTCCTTCCTATCTCCTGTGGCAAATTCTTTCTATGGAAAGAGATACAAAAAGAAAAGAGGGACCTAATTAAGTCACATTTATACACAGAGGGGCATCTGAAGAGGCCCCACTAAGGACCGTTTTGGAGGGAGTTTTCCCGCCAAAAGTCCTTTAGGGATAGGAAAATCCGTATAAATTCCGTACGTTACATACGTTAAAAGTGAAGGAATAAATGCGACAGAGACGGAATAATAAGGACAAAAGCTTTTCTGTCCCAAAGACAGTAAAAAGATAAAGTAACATAAAGCACCAGATATTGTCAGAGATACAGTTCAAGCCCGCGCGGGCAAAATCCAAAAACAAAAAGAAAGGAAACGGGATTGAAGATAAACACAAGTTTTTCAATAACCGGGCAGGCTTTAACATCCAACGCCATCACTTCTGATCCCCGGAAGCCAACTCTTCACCATCATGATCTTTGAGTACCGAGTCAGCGAACTTGACGGCCGGATCTTCCTCGGTCGTACTAACCGGCCCCGCAGAATCCTGATCGGCCGGCTTATCTGGCTGAGGCATCTTAAGCTGCGATTTCAGAGGCCACCAGGATAGATCTAGTTTAAACTTCTGCTCCAGGTCGAGTACGTACAAGGAAAAGTGAGCATGAAGGGGGCACTGTTCGGAATAACGGCGAAGACAGCCCATCAAAACATCCGCCGGCTGACCAGCCTCCAGGAGTGCCCGAATACCATCGAAGTAAGCACAGTAATAAGAATAATTACTGTAGAAGTCGATATCCTCTTCGGGGTCCGCCTGGCGCGCAGCCTCTGCAGCCTGCATGCCTTCCAGCTCCTTAAAAATCCGCCGGTTCAACTCCTCCAGCTCTTTCAGGCGTTTCTCGGCATAACCATAGGATTTTTCAAGCTCCTCCACCTGAGTCTTGAATTTATCTAACTCCTCTGTCTGCTCGGTCAGCTTGAGAATCACGGCCATTTTATCTTTCTTCTCCTCGTCCAGCTCGCTGCTCAAGGAAGCTTTCATCCCGGACTCGAGATTGTAGTCCTCCTGCAGTTTGGCGAACCGAGTTCGCAGCTCCAAATAGACGTCGGGCAGGTTGGGCGGACACTTAGCCGCCTTATCTTCCTGCTCGGCGCGGATTTGAGCCAAGCGATTCACCATGATCAGATTACGGGCGGCATTGACTCGCAGAAGCTTCTCTAGGAAATCCGGCCGAGACGCCGCACTCTCCATCTCCCGGGACCAAGAATGATTAACGTCCTCGACGGACTGAGCGATATGAGCCGGCAAAGGGTCCACGTCGTAAGAATTCTGCTCGGCCGTCAAGTGAGCAACGGCCAAAGGAAGTCCGGGGTCCTCTTTAAAAGCCCTGCACCTCACAACCCATTTTTTGTAAGAACCTGAGCGTTAGAATGCAATCAAGAAAAACCCGCGAGAGAATACCTGGAGAAGTCCTCATCGTCGGCACCGAAGATTGACTCCAACTCGCCCGTGCGATCATCATCTCCCGATCCGGCCGACCGGGATTCTTTCCTCTGGGGGGCCTTACCTTTCCTTGGGGCCGTGGGAGGTTTCCCGCTTTTCTTTGTCCCGGACGCGCCGGAACCATCCGCCCGAGATCTTTTAGTCGGTCGGAAGAGTGGAAGCTCTTCGTCAGAGGACCCCTCCTCAAAGCCGACCTGGCTGATCGGTTGAGGCATGGGGAAGGTAGTCGAAGGCTGAACAGCTACGGTCACCTTGGCCGCCAACTCCTGGCGTTCCGCCTCCGCTTTCTCCGCAGCAAGCTCCCTTTTCCTCCGTTCGCGAGGAGTCTCCAACTTCGGCATCCCGATCGGTCAGACGATCCGAAAATATCTGCGAGCTGCAAACAAAGAGAACATTAGGAACACGGGGAAGACAAAGTCCAAATTAACTATAAATAAACACTCACGCGGAAATATATCCTCGGCGTCCCGAGGGGTAACTATAAACCGAGCACGAAGACGTCTCTCCTTGCCCTTCCAATTCTCATGCTTCCTCTGATTATACGAGAGGGATTTTACTCTCTCCAAAATCACCAGGAAATCCCATCCTAATAGCCCGGCATCTGGAGCTTTGGGGCTTAAAAAAGGATAAGAAGGGGAGAATCCCCAAAAGGTCGGTTAGGGACGATAAAAGGATATCTAGGATAAAAAGTACTAAGGTCAGAGAAACTAACGGTCTGAGGTTGTCCGGTATTCGACACTCAGGAGAAAATTTTTGGAGTTCCACTCTCCTGCCACGAAAAACCATTTTTCGGTCCATTTGGCCTGTTTGCTCGTCAGATCGGTGATTATGGTATCTCATTGTTTCAAGTAGTAATCCCCTTTACCGGCATCACAGATGCTCAGCAGGAACAACAATTCAAGGCCTGTTAGGCCTCGATACAACCCATAATAACCAAACAGGACGGTCAGGTCATGCATGGTCGCCCAGGCATTCGGTACCAGCTGCATCGGGGCGACTCCAAAGATCTGCACTAGGTGAGCGAAGGAGTCCGGGATGGGGAAGCGAAGGCCGCTCGACATCATCGAGTAATTCACCGCGACCATACCCGTAGGAGGGCAGTCTGCCCGCTCACCTTCGATGGGGGCGTATATGTGAACGTCCGAAGGTATCTCCCATTCAACCCTTTTCTTCTGAAGAGCGGATTCCCTGATTGTACTCGGCCTCCGGCTAGCCTCAAAGAACCCCGGCCGATCTCCGACCACCCTAAAAATTTCGCGGGGAATATAGCGATATGGCCGCTCAAGAAGATAGGCCTCATACGAATATGGGGAAGGGGGACCCCGGCTATCGGCGATAATTTTACAAAGGTGGCGGTAAGCTTCGCTGACATCACCCTGCAGCATCTCGTGGCTCTCGTCGGCCGAGAAGGGGTATTTCAACGAGCGCCCGGACGGCGACGAGGCATCAGGGGATGAACCCTCACGAGGAGAAGAGGCAGAGGGTAATTTAGAGGGTGTTATAGGAATTTGAGAGGGCGAGGCGCCCGACGATTCGCGACGAGGGGATCCCTCTTCACTCATCACCAGTTTCTGGTTTCTAACGAGGAGGTACACCCACGGCCGAAAATTTAAAAAGCAACGAGGATATCAGAAAGGTCGCCGGAAAAAATGGCGACTCACCGGAAAATTCTTAAACTTAAGAAAGAAAGCGAGAACAGGTGCCCAGTAAAAGCCCCGGAAAAAGAAACTCACTCTACACCAGGAGAGAGGAGAACGCGTACCTGAAAGGGATGAGATATTCGCCGGAAGAAATCGCCGAATTTCACGAGGAGAAACAGCCGCCAGATAACTCGGGGAGAAAAGGTTTCGGAAAAAGTGAAAAAAGTCCCTTTGTGAAGATACTTATAGTATTTGGAAAGGCGGCGGTTTTTCTCTCCCTTTTTAATTTTTTAATTTTTGAATTTCAAAATTGAGAGGACAACTGAAAGGACAGCCGTAGGCGGGAGATGAGAAGGTTTCATGACACGTGTCGTCCACGCGTCAGCGTAGCAAAAAACCCTATTTTTCTGATAGGGGAAATGGGGCGACTACGACCACGAAGAACCCGGCCGGTTTCTACCGACCAGACCCTTCGCGGGGGGCATTTGTTGTGCCCCATTTTCGTTTATTACTATTATTATTATTAATATTATTTATTGTCGTTATTTATTGGAGCGATGGACCCCACTCTCACGGCCCCACGCCGGAAGCCGCCCAAGATGATCGGAAGAAGGCCGACCAGAGGATATGCCGAGCAAGCGAGAGTCAGCCGGGCAGATGACGAGATACCGATCAGGGGTATGTATTCCCGAGGATAAGTCTGCTCGCCCGGAGGCCGACAAACTGGAGCACCACAAAAGGAAGACTCGAGGTCGGTCCCCCCCCAGCTCAGCAAAGGCGGCGCATTAAAGGGTTCAACAGTCTTTTTACCATTTTAGGGTTATGAATTGTCACATGTCAAGGCCCAATTCCTTTTTGTAAACCCTAATAGTAGCCCTATAAATAGAGGGAGCTGTAATAGGAAACTGAGACACATTCTTCAAGAAAGATTCCAACCCAAAAATACTCTCTTTTTTCATTTCCATTTTCAGCTAAGAACACATTGAATCTTCACCAAAACTAGTCCTCAAAAACCCCATAAGAGAGTTAACGATTTTTCACCGTTTAACACCATCCACATTCACATACAGACATACACATATAATATTATATACATAAGGATTTTGTCTATAGACATGCTTAAACACATTTGTACACACGTACATATAAACACACACCTCTGCACATACATACATCACATATGACATAACCTATCATACATATATATATGCTACTGCTACTTACATAAACACACCTACATACGTACACATTCACACATGTATATTCATACATACACGCATACATATAGGATACATGTTATATATTATCAGACACACGCACACTTATAGGCATGTATATATTCTTAAACTCGTACGTGAATAATTAAGCCGTCTTCCAAATAATAGCACACCAAGCATACTTCCACATATATTCACAGATTAACGAAATCATTTCAATATTGATTATTAACACTAAGCCATCGATAACATTACATAAACCCACGTAATTTAAATGTATATGCAAAAACCCTAGTTTCAAACCTAAACCTAATTACGTGAAATCTTAACCCACTTGCCTTAATATTACGAGATCGAGGTTGAGAGATTAAGGTCCTTATGAACACCTTGAAAAGCCACGTTCTTCTTCTCCATCCCGTCGCCTCATGATCGCCTCTTTCTCTGTTCTTCTCTTTCTCGTTGTTTTTTAATTTTACTTTGATATAACCATCCTTAGGGTTATTTAGCTCATTTCAATATAAAAGGTTTAGCCCATAAATAAAATGTTTGGATAGCCCATTTTAATCTAATTTCAGCCCACTAATAGATGTTTGCATTTTTATTAGTTACATTACATTAAAAGTCCAACCTATAATATTTCAGAGTCCATGTAAAACTCAATTATTATTTCAGCCCACTAAAGTTAATTATATTTTATAAAAGTTCATTTAAAATAATACTAAACTCAACTAACACGTGGACAAAAGGCTATTTAAATTACTAATTTTTATTGTAAAAATTCGGGTTATTACAATAATACTCACTCCCTCTCACAATATATGCACTACTTTTTTTTTGGGTGTCCCAAAATAGTTGATACACCCCAAAAAAGGAAATAAACATTCCTAATTTTTCACTTGAAAATACAATTTTACTCATACTTTATACACCTACTTTATAAATTCCACTCACAACTACTTTATTTTTCAAATTAAAAATACATTTTTACACTTTACTTTTGGATTAAAAAGTCAAAAAACAATATTTTTTTAATCTTCCTGCAAAACAAAGTAATGCATGTTTAAAGAGTTATAGGGAGTATATAGTATTTTTTTACTTAGTAATTATTTTTATATTTTTTAATAATAAAATTAATAGATTAATTCAATACACTTTAGTCATAAATGAGTTATTAATGATACCAAACATTATACATAAAATTTTACAAAATTATTATTATAAAACGTTTTAAATTAATATTGAAAAGTATTTTAAAAGAATAATTATATTAACAAAACAACGATATAATTTAATTTAATTTAATTGTCAATAAAAATTCTAAATATTATATTATTGAACTATACTTTCAATATTTTTTTGATTTTATTTCTTGGTATTAATACATTTAAATTAATAAAATAAATTAAAAATGAGAGATGGTCAAAACACTAAAAAAAATATCTAACAATTTAAGTTTATCGGCTATACAATTATTCAAATTTTATAATTTAAACGGGTTATATACTTTAAGAAATTAATTATAATAATCGAATATATTATGGGAAAACGTTGATCAAGTTTTTAAAAAAAAATTACTACCTCTATCCCAAACGAACAGTCTTACTTCTTTTGTAATATTTTAAAGAAAGTAAGTCTTACTTCTTTAGTAACATTTTAAAGAAAGTAAGACTATTCGTTTGAGATCGAGGTAATATTTTTTATAGTGTCATTATGAAGTAGAAGAATAGATTTTTTATTTACAAAAAGGAAAGAAATAAAGTAGAAGAATAAAAATTTATATAAGTGTTCTTTGTCTACTCTAATCAGTTCATAATTTTTCTTTTCTTCTCTTTACAATTGATTCTTTAATTACTTCTTTATTTCAATCTATTAATTAAAGTATATTTAAATTCATCTCAATTAATTATAAATTTTAGATTTGTCATATTTACTTCAATTTAATAGTTATGATAAATTCCTTATATTTATCAATTATATATTTCTTCTATTAAAATTAAATATAGAAATTAATAAATAAAAAAATTAAATAATAGTATAATTCAATTAAACTATTATATTTCAAATATTATTCATGTTCCTAATACTAATAATACTAATAGAAATTTTTTAATTAATATATTTATTTATCTCATTTTATAGAATTATAGTAAATTATGGAATTATATCATAATCTAAAATTTTTATATTATCTCAAATCTATTATACTTATATTTTAAAACATTGTTTAAATAATGTAATTATTTACAACCTTATCAATTCAAATAATATTATTATAATTACAATTATAACAATTTTTTATTAACCTTATTTAATTTTAATCATTTTTATCTTTAGAAAACATTTTATATTTTTTAATTTTATAATTACTTAATCAATGTTATACTTATAAATTCTATCATTCTTTAAAATATTTTTATTGTTTTTTCCTGTTTTTTAAAATATAATTAAAATATATTTAAATATATATGTTGTATATTTAAAATATATCTTAAATTTTAAATTATGTTATATACAGTATTTTAAAATATAATTAAAATATATTTTAAATTTTGAAATAGGTTGTATATTTTATGTTTTATAAAATATAATCAATATATGTTGTATATTTTAAAATATAATTAAAATATATTTAAAATCTAAATATGAGTTAATTTATTCAGAAATATAAATGCCTTAATTTAAATTTTAAATTATGAATATATTTCTCAATTAATTTTAAAGAAATCTATTTAATTATTTCACTTCCAATATAATGTCTCATGTTATAAATCTTTTGTTGATTCACAATCTCTTTATAAAATTAAGAACAAAAATATTAACTACAAAATATCTCATTTATTATTATTATTTATATTTTTAAATGGAATGCAAATCGACAATTTTAATTATTATACAATTATTTTTAGGAAAAAATTAATTTTACATTAGTAATTAAACATTATTGAAACTCAACACAATAATTATTTAAAAAGTTTATTTTATTAAAACTATAAAACAATTCAATTTTTATAATTTACACATGGGAAGAGTGACACACATTGTTAAAGGAAGACCTCACGAGTCATGAGGCGGAGGTATATTCTTTTAATATATTTTTTATATCATGTTATTACAATCTTAATTTAATTTTTTACAATCTTAATTCAATTATGTTCTTAATCTTTCTTTTATTTTTATACATCCATCATTCTCACAAAAAACCAATTAAAAAAAATTATACTTAAGTGAGATTGAAACATGTTACATTCAAGGAGATGAGTAGTTTAAAAAAATTGTTCATATTTATTAGTACAATATAGAATTCTTATGTGTATATATGTGTATATATATAGGCCTAAAATATATATATTTATCAAAAAAAATCATAAATAAAGAAATAAACTACCGTTAATCATCCGGTGCAACGCACAGGCCGAATCAACTAGTTTATCTCTAAATTAAAATTTTTGTTTGTGTACAAATATTTTTTCATAAATTCAAAATTAAAAAAAAAAACAGTTTGTTTGTGTACAAATATTTTTTCATAAAATAAAAAATTTAAAAAACTGTGTAAATAGAAAAGATAATAAAATAATTTAATTGCTGTTTAATTTATGTTTTTAAGAAAAATATATAATCATGAATATTTTTGTAAAAAAAAATAATTTTTTATCAAGTGTTCCTATAAAATAATTTAATTTAATTTAATTATATGATAATATACAAATATTAAAATTAAAAATTCTATAAATTTATAAAAGATAATTTTTCATTTTTAGCAAGTCTATTTTAATTAATTTGGGGAATAATCCCATGCATCCAATTGCATAATTCAAAATTGATGTGTCAGTTGCTTATTGGTTAAATGTATGATACATTTAAAAATGACAAATGTATTGTAGAATTCTCATATATATATATATATATATATATATATATATATATATATATATATATATATATCAAATCAAATCAAATCACGAATCGGACTCAAAAAAATTAATTTATTTACCCTACGTTGAATACTACTCTCCCTATCAAAATATATACATATACTTCCTCTCATTTTTTATAAGTATCGTTTTAACCATATACACTATTATTAATAATCTTTTTTTCCTAAATTAACCTCATTATTTCAAGTTTATCCACTTTCTTCTTCTACATTTTTTCACTCAAAAAAAAATATTTCATCTCTTTCGCCTTTTTCTTAAAAAAAACTCTAGAGTTTTTCTTATTTGATTTCAAAATTTTGAGTTGGAACCAAATTGTTAGAAACAATTTTTTATTTTCGTTTTGAATTTTAAAATTTCACCAATTTTTATTTTACAAATATAGAAAATTTGTATTCCACAATTCATATTTTCATAAATCGATTCACAATTTACAATCGATTTGAATCATTTACCTCCAAATTTTGATAACGACTTACCCATTGAGGAAGGAGAAATATCAATTTCCTTGACAAATTCTTCATCTGAGATCTTCATAATTGAATTAAACAAAGAACATCATGAGATTGAATTTCCAATTGTTAATCAGATCTTCATAATTGAATTAAACAAAGAACATCATGAGATTGAATTTCCAATTGTTAAAGTATGACTCGAATCGGAATGAAAACGAGAAACGGGGACTTTATATAAAATTGGAGGACGGAGATTGAATCGCACATTCACGTTCGTTAATTTTGTGGTGCATGCGGGACGTAATGGACATGCGGGACAAATTAATATTAGTATAAGTGTATGTGGGTTTGCACTTTGCACACGTGATGGTTTGATGGATCGAATCGCAAATCGCACACTCACGTTCACGTTCGATTATTTTATTTGTAGTTCTAGTTGGTTTTTTATTTGTATTTTTTTGTTTAAAACAATTATAATTATATTGAGAATATAATTATATTTTTTTATTGGATTTAGAGTCATATCAGTAAACAATATTGGAAAAATGATTTATTTCCAATTTTCAATTTGATAGATTTTATAAGTTTTTTTTACACTTATAAAGATGAGATATTCCCAAAAGAAAAGAAAGAAAAGCAGTCTTTGTGTTATTTATTGCACCTAATTATTGAAAAAAATGATATGTGTAATTGAACTATTAAATCAAATATTTTGTTGTTTGTTTTGATATTGAGACATTATATTAATTTTCTAAAAATTATAATATCAATTCAAATTAAAGTGTAAAAATAATATTTATTTAATCAATGAAGTAATAAGTAATAAAAAAACATAATTACTATCTGACGAGCGCGAATGCTTGTCGTTAGAGCAAACGCGCTGCCAAAATAAAATTTATAATTCTGCCAACACCTAACAGTACAAGGTAGATAGTGGTAAGTATGTGGGGTCGGTCCCACGAGGAGGCAATTGCAGTAGTTGATCTCGACTTGCCCAAAGGGTTGTCACGATTTAAAAAGTTTTGTTTTGATTTGCTGTGGGCACAACGGTTCTCTCATGAACAACTCGACTCAACTAACTACGACTAAACTAAACTAAGTTAAGGAAAATCAGTATCTGGGCATACAACATCTCTCAGGGTCATCTGAGCATACTACCGGTCATAGGCACTAAGGATTTCTACCAGCGGTTTGTCAGTAGTTATAGGGTGCTTTAAAAAGACAACAGTGGTCCTATTGCGTCACGCCCAACAATTGCCCCAACCCTTATCTATCCTTACTGTGTAAAGAGAAAGCAAGCTAACGTTATGCCTAAACTCCTAGATCTGAACAATTCGATAACCTATGCGGCCAAACATGGATCTAGTTTGCCCAAACCAGCATTACCCTCTAGACAGACCCGCTCGGCCAATAGCATGCTCGGAACTCCGAGTCATACGACCGCAATCACCAGCAAGTTCTAGTGCTATGGCCGCAACAATACTACAAGGTACATCTATGCGGTTTGCCCAATCACCAGCATCCCAGATTGTAAAGGTTCACTAGTGGCCGTCCTAGCTTGCCCAAACTCCCCGGAAATAGTCCTCAACCAACTTTGCTTCGGGAACAAACCCCCAACCGGCTACTCTAGCCCCATCAACCTCTCGGTCTCACTTTACCCAAACTCCCCCTCGATCTACCTTTGCCCAGACGCTAATAATCCATCAACAAATAATTAAAACAAATAAATAAAGCAACAACGAAATCAAATACTGAAAGGAAAAGATTTAAATTAAATAAAAGAAAACATAATATACAATTTCGCCCAAA
Source organism: Euphrasia confusa (assembly GCA_954870475.1). Lineage (NCBI taxonomy): Eukaryota > Viridiplantae > Streptophyta > Magnoliopsida > Lamiales > Orobanchaceae > Euphrasia > Euphrasia confusa. The sequence continues at coordinate 19,370,572 of OX940961.1, forward strand.
CGGGCTGCCCCAAAGGGCAGTGTTTCACCTCTCGACTCTCAAAACAAATACGAAATAACTCTCATAAATTTCGTGTATTGTGCTCTCTGTATTTCTTCTTATGTGTGTCGTGTGTGTGTCCTCTCTTTTTTGCTGATCAGCGATCCCTTCTTTATATGTGCGGTCTCTAGGGCATCAGATTTGTATTAATGGGCTGGTGGGCTCATGGGCCTGGGCCGTTTGGGCGTAGTCCGTCCAGAGTTTGTTTTTGCTGGGACTCTTGGCGGTCAAAGAAAGTCCTGGTCTTTAGGGATTCTTTCCTTATCAGCTGACCGGATAAAGATGGGGGATTAGGCAGAATCCCCCAACTTTCGGAATCTGTTACTCTGGTATGCCCGATACTCGCCGTTTGCCCAAACTGGGCACCTTCTGCCCTTTGCCCAAAGTGATGCTGCTGCTTTCTTCATGCCTCTTTGATCTTGGACTTTTCCTTCCAGGTGGGTGAACCATGCGCGATGCTTGTTACGCGGTTGACTCTTACGCATAGTGACTTTGCCCATAGTGACGTCTTTGCCTCACAGTGGCGACTTTGCCTTATTAGGCCCAACTGCCTTAGTCACCTCTGCTTTAGAATCCCGCGTTTGCCCAAAGTGGACCATTAATTTGACTTTTCCGCACAATCTCCACCTGCTGACATGAATACCTGCATACTTTGCCCAAACACTCCAATGTGCCCTCCCAGACACAATACTGACTCAAACTGACTCAATAAAAGGTGTAAAAACGCTCTAAGATGAGCAAATAAAATGGCTCATCAGAACCGCACACACTTGGATACGTTTGTCCCCAAGCGTGGGCTCTGATTTGCCTAACTCAAGACCAAAGTGAAAACAGAAATGAAAGAAATAGGGAGAAATAAAACAATGGACTTTAGCATGATCAGTATAGGGCATAGAACATACCGATAACACAAAATTCAAGTAAAGATAAAAAATAAGTCAAGAGTCTGTTCAAGGTCTTTGGGTTCACTTCCTCACAGTGTTTCTCTCTTTTCAGTGTATGGGCTCAATGACACTCATTTTCTGCTGTGACTCCACTTTGCCTAAATTTGCCATATTGCTAATCTGAGTTTGTTGTAACTAAGTAGGGGTTTTATCAAAGGGACTTTTATTGGGTTGTAGTGTAGGGCTCATATGGGTAGATTTTGAGGAGTAGGCTCTATTTGTGCAGAGGGCTTTCTGATGTTAGCCTTTTCTTTGCCACTTTTCCCTTCTTACGGGCCTTAGAACAACAACTTTTTTAATTCTTTTTTTTTTCTTTATCTTTTTTTTTCTCTTTTTTTTTTTTTTTTTTTTTTTTTTTTTTTTTTTGTGAACACTATGCCCTAACTCCCTCTCTTTTCTCTGGCTGCCTATGTAATGTGGGCATAATACCAGATGGGTTCACAATAAATATTCAATCAGGCTCAAAGGGCTAGCAAGGGGCAGTGTTATTTATTCAAGCAAAATGAAACAAGAAAATGCCCTAATCATTTAACAACCCTACTCAGTCAAACTACTCATTTCAGCAAACAGGCAAAAGCAAGCATCGTTGGATATCACAGCAGACACTCAAAGAAAGAAATCATATATCAATGTTGGCTCAATTCTCACGGTTTGCCTAGAACAGTTCCATCATCCCTATTTCATGCATCTTAACTATAAAGTTTGAGTTACTGTATGTATGTTTGACCAAAGTGATCACATAATTGTTGGAATAGGTGACCGGCGAGCCAACGGTTGGCCAAGCGGTTAACCGTATTCCGTTATATAACGGTTTATTTCGTTAATTAATGAAACCTATATTAATGGCATATACTATATCTGCTCCCAATGTTGAATCATAGATATAGTCCTGTACAGTTACACATGTTGTATGAATTCGGTTTTGTGGAAACCGAGAGATAATTCTGTTAACGCAACGTAACTGGTCAAACTCAGTTCCTAGTCGATGGGTTACGCCAATAACAAGGATACCCGGCCTTTACCCCTTGAGACTAGCACTTAGTGTATGTGGGCTAATCTCGAGCCTCGGTGTTGGGACATCGACATACTTGAGTGGGTGCTCACTGTTGATGAGTTCACTGAACCCCCTCTCCCTGGAATCTCTAAGTGGTTATCACTGATCGAGTAGAGAATTCCATAATATAGTTGTACACAATTAATCCTTAAGACCCAGACATCACCGTGACTTCATCAGAGGACTAGCTGTATCGTGACGTGTCTCTGATTCCCTGGAAAGGGAGTAAGTCGAAAAAGGAGACAATGTTCGTGCAGTTCGAAATCTGATGTGAAGTATGTGCATGGTAGTAGGGGATCTGATCGCTTGATATAGATCATGGATGTCCTGTGTGTTCTGATGGTTCGTAGTCCCGGAATCTCTGGCCAGAGTTGAATAGTGAGGTGATTAGAGAAATGTGTTTCTCTGAATCAATCACGAATGGATTTTACGAAACCTAGAACGTACGCACAGTTATCAAACTCAACAAGAGATCTCGATTAACCAATATCTCTAGTTTGATCGGGACATATGTATCGGAGGGATCGTACTGTACGCTAACTATATTACAAGGTTCTTGCAGGCACTTCATTTGTATCTAGGGAATTAGTGAAGCGTGGCTGCTAGACGCTCGTCACTGATTCGTTGGGCACCGACTTGTTCGGAGATTAAATAATATGATTATTAATCTAAAACTCATGGGAGTAGTTGAAATAAGAACAATATGTTGTTCGAATCACAATATGTTGTGAGCCCACGGCTAGTTATACACCTGAACCATTGAGGGTCACATTCTCGTGTAAACCGATCCTTGAATACGATCATGTATTAATTAACTGTTAATTAAGTACATATAGTCGGAGGTCAATATGATTGAATCCGAGATTCATAATTGTGATTATGAGTTGGAAATAATACTGAGCTAAAGAAAACGGACACGATGGTGTACACTTTCTATTTTGGGAAATTTCCCGATTTAGCAGTACCCCTGAAATGGGCTTTCCGATTTTGTGAAATTGGAAATTTTTATTATTATCTCATATTGATGAGAAAATTAAAACGAGAAAGAAAATATAATCGTTATATTTTTCGGAGATGAAATTGATTGTCAATTTTGGAGAAACGTAATGACGGCTAATGTATTGGGCCGGCTAGGGTTAATGGATCCGATCCATTAGGGTTTGAGCCCAACAAGCTCCTTTCTTCACCTATAAAAGGAGCTCCATAGGCATGTGAATAAACACACCAAAGTGAAGAGCTCAAAACCCTAGCCTCACTTTCTCTCCTCTCCTTCTCCCTCTCGACCGCCCCCTCGGCTCCTCCCTCGGAGGACCGCCGACAACCGGAGCCGCCGCCCGCCGCCACCTAGTGCCGCCGCTGGCAGCCGCCTCCCCTCGCCGGAATCCGATTCCGGCACCGTTTTTTCGGCCCGTTTTTCCCGTCGTATTCTCCCTTACGTGTTTCTAGTGCAATACGTAAGTTGGATTACCTATACGAGGTGAAATCTGATTAGACGAGAGACGCCGAAGGAACGCCCGAGCACAGCCCGAGTCGCGCCCGTGCGCTCTAGCCGTGACACACGAGTCCAGCCGAGAGCCCCGCCTCTCGCCCGACTCTCCCCGCACACGACCCGTGCCGTCCCTGCGTCGCATCCGCGCGACTTCCGACGATGAATCCCTGAGGTACTTACGATTAAATTTAGATTTAATTGTTTGCGTTAAATGTTTGCGCTATGTACTGTTAATGTTTTAATTGATATAGAAAAATTAATTGTGATTAATTTAAATGTCAATTAAATTCAAATTGATTCGAATTAAATAATATGAATACCTTAATTGTCAATATGACGCAAACTGATTATGTGCACATGTTTACGTAATTAATTATATATGTGTAATTAATTAATTTGATTAAATTAATTGCACAATTCAAGTTGATTAGAATTAAATAATATGATTATGTTAATTGTCAATCTGATGCAAATTAATTATGTACGGATGTTTACATAAACTCAAAGTTGATTAGAATTAAATAATAGGATTATGTTAATTGTAAATTTGACGCAAATTAATTATGTTTACTACGTAATTAATTGTAATATATTAATATGATTAATATAATTGCGCTATTAGTAATATATTAATATGATTAATATAATTGCGCTAGAAGTAATTATTTTATATGATAATATAATTGCGCTAGAAATAATTAATTTATATGATAAATATAATTGCGTTAGATTTAATTCGTGTAGTATGGAATGCATGAATTAAATATTTAATTATTTGATAATTAAATTAAATGGTGAATTATTGATTCTAATAGATTTGAATTAAATCAATTAATGCATGTAATATTGAAAATATGATTTTCAATAAAATAAAATAAATATAATGTAAAATGTTTACATTAATGAAAAACGGTTTTTCATAAAAATTTTGTTTTCCGCTGCGTATACATGCACGATCTCCAACAATAATCATGCTGACTCGATTAGAAACAGGGGTTTGCCCTTTCCCTTTCCCCCTCACACACTTTGTCTTGGCAAAGTGTGCAAAAATAATAAGATTGGTAGGGGCTACCCACGACCAGACTATGACTCAAAAAATTGGCGCACCTGCCCCTCACACATTTTGCCCTGGCAAAGTGTGTCAGCAGGGAGATCGACCTAGTCACCAGAGTCAAAGTGACTCGAGGTGACTTTCAGAAAATAATAAAAATAAAATGAAAAAAAAAACTAAAAACTACAACACTTGGGAGGGAACAATTAGGAGGTGGAGTCAGGTGAGTACCTAAATCAGTTGTGGGCAAAGTGGACCATTAACTTGTTCAGCAGCTCCGCTAGACTTTTGTACATGTTTCCCTGTCGTTTTGGAACTTTGCCTAGAATCAGTAGCGTGAGCATGTCTGCCCAGACCTTGACTTCGTTCCAGGGGTCATCCTTGCAACTTCAGGGAGCTTGTTGTCCGTCTAGAATACACTGTCGTTTGAACAAGTGGTCTTTTAGTATGCCCACACAGCTACCCTTTCTACATCTGCTCAGGCTCTTTGCCCATAATCTGCAATACAAAACACACTACCTTTCGAGGAGAACACTGCTCAAGGCTTATTTATTAAAAAAAATAAAAAGAGATAAAGAAAATACCAGGTTGCCTCCTGGCAAGCGCCTTAGTTATCGTCATGGCATGACGTTTGTTTCTGGGCTGCACGTGCTCTTTGCCCTGCTCCTCTCATTCTGCCCTTGTTTGCCCTGTACGGTCAAGCTGGAGCAAAAACAAAAAAAATCACAGGTCAAATAGCACAGAAGACTTACTGCTGGAATATTGCCTCCCCGGCAACGGCGCCAATTTTGACGGGCGGCGAATGTTTGTCGTGGAACAAACGCCGGTCAAAATGAATTTATAATTTAGCCAAACTCAACACTATGGTGTATAGTGATAAGTATGTGGGGTCGGTCCCACGAGGAAGCAATTGCAGTAGGTGATCTCGGCTTGCCCAAATGGTTGTCACGATTTTGAAAAAAGGTTTTTGAATTGTTGCTGTGGGCACAGCGATTTTTATCAAACTACTGAACACAAACAATTAAATATAAACTTAAATAACATGAAAAATACGAAACAAACTACTATGACCAAACTGAACAGGTAACTAAAATAACGAAAATTAAATAATGAAAACAAGCATCTGGGCATACAGCGTCTCTCAGGGTCATCTGGGCAAACTACCGGTCATAGGCACTAAGGATTTCTACCAGCGGTTTGTCAGCAGTTATAGGGTGCTTTAAAAAGACAACAGTGGTCGTATTGCGTCACGCCCAACAATTGCCCCACCCCTTATCTATCCTTACTGTGTAAAGAGAAAGCAAGCTAACGTTATGCCTAAACTCCTAGATCTGAACAATTCGATAACCTATGCGGCCAAACATGGATCTAGTTTGCCCAAACCAGCATTACCCTCTAGACAGACCCGCTCGGCCAATAGCATGCTCGGAACTCCGAGTCATACGACCGCAATCACCAGCAAGTTCTAGTGCTATGGCCGCAACAATACTACAAGGTACATCTATGCGGTTTGCCCAATCACCAGTATCCCAGATTGTAAAGGTTCACTAGTGGCCGTCCTAGTTTGCCCAAACTCCCCGGAAATTTTCCTCAACCAACTTTGCTTCGGGAACAAACCCCCAACCGGCTACTCTAGCCCCATCAACCTCTCGGTCTCACTTTACCCAAACTCCCCCTCGATCTGCCTTTGCCCAGACGCTAATAATCCATCAACAAATAATTAAAACAAATAAATAAAACAACAACGAAATCAAATACTGAAAGGAAAAGATTTAAATTAAATAAAGGAAAACATAATATACAATTTCGCCCAAACGGGCTGCCCCAAAGGGCAGTGTTTCACCTCTCGACTCTCAAAACAAATACGAAAGAACTCTCATAAATTTCGTGTATTGTGCTCTCTGTATTTATTCTTATGTGTGTCGTGTGTGTCCTCTCTTTTTTGCTGATCAGCGATCCCTTCTTTATATGTGCGGTCTTTAGGGCATCAGATTTGTATTAATGGGCTGGTGGGCTCATGGGCCTGGGCCGTTTGGGCGTAGTCCGTCCAGAGTTTGTTTTTGCTGGGACTCTTGGCGGTCAAAGAAAGTCCTGGTCTTTAGGGATTCTTTCCTTATCAGCTGACCGGATAAAGATGGGGGATTAGGCAGAATCCCCCAACTTTCGGAATCTGTTACTCTGGTATGCCCGATACTCGCCGTTTGCCCAAACTGGGCACCTTCTGCCCTTTGCCCAAAGTGATGCTGCTGCTTTCTTCATGCCTCTTTGATCTTGGACTTTTCCTTCCAGGTGGGTGAACCATGCGCGATGCTTGTTACGCGGTTGACTCTTACGCATAGTGACTTTGCCCATAGTGACGTCTTTGCCTCACAGTGGCGAATTTTCCTTATTAGGCCCAACTGCCTTAGTCACCTCTGCTTCAGAATCCCGCGTTTGCCCAAAGTGGACCATTAATTTGACTTTTCCGCACAATCTCCACCTGCTGACATGAATACCTGCATACTTTGCCCAAACACTCCAATGTGCCCTCCCAGACACAATACTGACTCAAACTGACTCAATAAAAGGTGTAAAAACGCTCTAAGATGAGCAAATAAAATGGCTCATCGCTATCGTTAAACTTTCATTACAAAAACAACTTTCATTACAAAAACAAAAACGATAAAGTTGTAGAAAACTTATCAAATTTATAAGTGTAGAAAACCTTATAAATGTAAAAAAAAAAACCCTTATAAATTGAAATAATTTAATGATAATAACTTACTATTCATAACTTTTAAATTTATAGAAAACCTATCACATTAACAAGTGTAGAAAACCTTATAAGTGTAAAAAACCTTATAAATGTATAAATTAAATAATTAAATTATTTTTACTTATAAATGAATATTAAATAACTTAATGATAATAACTTACTATTTAAATTTTTTTTTGAAAAATAATTAAATTGTTTTAACAAATACGGAGTAATTTTTATCTTATACAACATAAATTATTGTTAGCATGTAATTTTTATTTTTATATAACTTAATTATCGTTAGTATGTAATTTTTTTTGGTTAAAGGTCAATTGCATAAAAAGAAAAACGAAAAAAGTATAGAGGTACAGTACAACGCATAGAGAAAAAGCCCTACCGCATAAACGAGCTAACAAGCTAGCTCTCTGAACCACCAACCGTAACAAAAAGTACAAAACAACTACCAAGCTATATGCCACACTCGCTTCAGAGCTCGTACCCGTTGGTGGTCCAGGTTATTCAGCCCTCTCACATTCCAACATAGCGTACTACACATGGGGACAAATCTGGAGGGCTGCTGTAGGACCCTTTCCGTTGCCACTCTGCCCGTATACCTCATCACTGACCCCTCGCCTATCCGTTATTTCCTCGAGCACCACATGCTCATTCATACCACGGAGAAAATCAATTTGCGAAATCACATTAGAGTCCCCAACCTCACTACTGCTTGTATGTTGTGGTGTGTTTAGTACTGCCCCTTTAGGCATCGGGCCCACTCCATCCGGAATTCCCATATCGCTCAAAGCGTTAAATGAATTTGAACTGAGTGTTGTCCGACAAGAGGCCCTGTCGTCCGACATGAACTGTCTCCCTGCCGATTCCAGTACCCTTCCTGCCATATCTATAGAAACTTCTTTAGGTACATTCTGTATACCACTAGCCAACGTGGGAGGTGTTGGAATAACGCCCCCACTACTTTTTCGTCGTCCAACAACTTGCCAATCCGCCTCAGTACCTGGCAGCTTCGTTGTAACACCTACGTCCGAGAACGTTGCCACATTACTAGCCCCATGTCGATGTTGCTGTTGTACTGCCATAGCTCCACCCTGATTACTAATCTTAGTTTGCGTTTGGTTGGGTTTTCGATTTGGCTCGAATCTTGTAACTGGTTTGTTTTTCGCTACAGGTGCGAGACGCGTGCAACCAGAGTTTGTATGGCCGAAAACATCACAATGCGAGCATGTAGGTGGTCGCCACTCATACTCCACCTCGACTTTGCAGCTACCTCTTTACTCGTCCTCCACACTCGTAGGTTTCAGCAGTATAAAATGCTCTCTAAAAGAACCGTCCACCTTCATCATCACGCAAACCCTAGCGTAGTCGAGCCGCGTCATGGCAGTAGTGTAAGCATCGGGGTATAGGGGAACACCTATTGCACTTGCCACAGTGCTTAGTCCTTCCAAATCCCAGTACTCGAGTGGGATATTACGAAATTTAACCCATATAGGGACCTCACGATGTTCTCGTCTTTCCAACGATAACCCGACCCTCCATCGCTGTAGAAACATTGGGTTTCCATCAATTAGCCACGGTCCCCCGGCCCTTTCACATCGACATAACGCAATTTTTTGTAGCTAGAAACCCTCTGTGTGTTCCCAAAAAATATCCGACAAGTGTGTACTCCCAACGTTTACTTCCCTTCTGAACCGATCGCCACGACGGTCTCACAAAAATTTCCCCATTATTAATCTCAGGTGGATCGTAGCGCAAGGAAACCCTAGAAGGGACTAACGACTTAACACCACTCCCCTGCTCCCCAGCTGTATGAACACTAACTGACCCAAAAAAGAGCCTCGATGTGGGGTCCTGTGGCAATTTGGTATTTAACATCTGCTTTGTTATATTCTGTTGGTTAGGGCTCAGAGACTTTTGGATATCAGATTGCGTGACTGGTAAAGAATCCTTCGAAATAGTCTGATTTTGGGCCAAAATAATTTTCGAATTCGAGGGAACCAGACTTGTTTTATGGGCCGCCTGCAATTTATTAGGTGAACCCACGGACCCAAACACCATAATTGGGCTCGACTCCTTCAGCCCAGTAGAATTATTTAAAACACCTGGCCCATCTGTGTTAGAACTTGAACCCGCACTAGCGTTAATCCTAGAATGCAAATCTCCCGTGTTTTCCGGCTGTAAAGTTGGTAACGTACCAGAACTCGTCGCACGAGAAATGGGCAAGTCAACGTAAGATTTTGAATTCAAAATCTTAGGGGCTGTTTGGGTGACCGAAAACACAGAATTATTATCGATGGCCTCGAGGACTCGATCTCGGCCTTGATGCAGATGAACAGTATGAGTTCTATACCCAGATTTTAAAGCCGGGTTTATACCCAGCTTTCTCTGCGGTTTCCTCTTGATTAATTCTACCGATGAAACAAGTTTATCGAACCGCCCATTGCCTGTACAATCAACATAATCACCAGCCTCGCTCGCGACTATTTTCAGTTGTTCCAGATTATGAACACTCGCGAGCCCCGCACCTTCTGCCATAGTGATCAGCCCCCCTTCCATATCTTTGCTGATTACATTCACACCCTCTTTGTCACGCCCCTCTGAGACTTCCTCTACAAGCCCTAAATTGATATCTGATGGCCCTGCCTTACCAGTAAGCAGCCCTAACTGTAAATCAGCAGGCACATCAACCCTATCCGCACGACCTTCAACCATATCCATCAATTTCTTAAAACCTGGGACGTCAAACTCAAATCCTTGGTGCCTCTTTGTAATCGTACTCACCAACTCCGAGACTTGGTGGAATTGCTGCATCACCGGCGTGTCTACCGGCACCACTCTCGTCGAGGACATATGCCAAATTTTACCCCGTTAATAGTTTTGTGGATAGCATAAGCATTTGTAAGCATTTGTTAAGGACTTAGGAGTAATGAGCTTTGACTTAGTATGTAATTTTCATTAACCACTAATCGTAATTGTATACATAATTGTAATATTAGTAGTCTTCATAATGTAAACATAAAATTTTAACTAATTTTATTTTTTTAGCACATATTTATCAATTTTTTTTAATATTGTCTTACATATACACTTTTTCTATCTCGGAGCAATGATCATTGGTTTCTTTTAAAATTACAAAGGATCTATCATTGTTCCAAGTAGGGGTAGTATAATGTATGATTCAAGTTACTCAATTCTTCATATTATCATTTCTATAAATAAATTGTTAATAATCGTCTTATTCACTTAGCTGTCATGATGCATATAAAAATGTTAATTAATTTTTTTATCAACACTAATGTTTTCACCTCATTTTATTGCTAATATATAGGAGTATATGATTTTCAATGAATTACTTTATTGATCAAATCTCCTATATATAATGTATTGTTTTTTTTTTTCAAATTTTCTATTCATGAGATTTTATTTTTGTTGTCTTACTTTGTAGTTTGTTTTTTAATACATGACATTAGCATATGTAAGTGTAGTACGTAATAGAATGTTTTAAAAATATAAATATTTACTTAATTGTTAATATAAAAAAACAATAACTTTAAATAATATATTAATGTATACATATTAAAAACAATGAAAATATATAATAATTAAAATAATTACTAATATAATGTATAATAGGTCAATTAGTTATTTTGTAATTAAATTAAATTTAACGCTTAAAGTTTTCATTACCAAATTGTTTTTTTTTTCTTCAATTTTTAAATAATCGTCCCAAAAAATAACAAACCAGTTTAATCATATCATAACATTATCTTTTTAATTTTTTTCAAACCATCATCCTTAAAAAATAGCAAATCATTTTTATAAACATATCAACTACTTTCGTTTAAATATATTGAAAGAATTTTTTGAAAAATAAATTACATAAGACAGTCCTTTATGTATATTTGTTAAGGTAAACTAATACATGATTATTTTTACAATATAATTATTTTTAAATTCAAATTTGAAATTAAAATTTTTGGGTGCGGGATTTCAAAAGACATATATTGGTAACAAGTGCTATCATAAACGCATATTGGTAACAGGTATCATAAATGCTTTGTTTTTTTTTCTATATCATAAGCACTTTATTTTTCTATATATGTATAAATGCTTTCAATGTCGGTAATGTTCCAGTAAAACAATTACTCCAAAAAAACAACAAACTCCGCAAAATTGGATAGTTCCTCCATCATCACGAAGTCTTGAGGCAATGTATGGCTATTCTAAACAAGAATATCTATCATCAACATTTTGAATGTCCTTTTGAAACATCACTTTCATAATGTGACAACATAAAACACCATTGAACTCGAATTTTCTGCAATTGCAATTAAGGTACGTATGCTCCAATTGGCCTCCACTCAACCGTATATGTGAATTCTCTGACGTAAAAATTATTGACAAGTATTTTGTCCAAAACCTTAATTTTCTCAACTCCAATATCATTCAAACCTTCATTTGCATCATCTTCAGTGTGTGGAATAACATGAAAATACATCACACATTGTATTTCTTCTTGAACAAGGCTGAAAATATCATTAATTAGTGTATGTCTTCTAAAATTTCATCTCCCAAGGATAAGGTGTGATACATTTCATAACCTTGTTCTTAGACTTAAAGTCAGTGGCAAACTCATTTTGAATTTTTATTCGAGATAGCCATTTCGTATTGCTCCATGAATTGCTTGAGTGTGCTCCGCGAGTGAACGAATTCATCAAAATAAGCATGCATCCCCTCACTTCTTTGTGTAGAAAGCATTTCAGCCCAAAATGTGTGGTTTAGATAAACGGGAACCCAACTTGCCCTCTCGTTGTACAAATTCTTTAGCCACTCATTACTCTTCAAGTTGTATTTCACCAAGAACTCAAACCACCTCGTCTCGAATGTCTGTATGCTAAGACTATCATACACAACTCCTTTGAATTCGTTACAACATCTAGATAGATAGTTTACCCCTCTAAACTAATATTTAACATTTTAGAGGATATGCCAAATGCAAAATCGATGCATTGTGTTCCTCATTAGATCTCAGATAGCTATTTTGATACTCTCGCGTTGATCAGTGATTATGCCAGTGGGATGAACTCCACCCATTGCTTCCAACCAGTTAGAAATTAACCATCTAAAGGAATCGACATCTTCATTCGTCACCAAAGCACATCCAAACAACGTTGAATGTCCATGGTGATTAACTCCAACAATTGTTGCAAAACGCATTTTATACCTAATTGACAAAAAATAAATAAATTCGAATGCAAAATAAATTTATGAAACATATAAACATTTTCAAAAAGAATTTTGTTTTGCTAGTTTTTTAAGGATCGGTTTTTAAGCAATTTTGTTTGATATTTTTTTAAAAAATCGAAACATAGCAGAATAAGAAAAACAAAAATTAATTAAATTTTCCGTACTTATTGACGAGGTAAGTAGTGTCAAAACTAACAACGTCATGAAATTCTTCATATGCGGCTCTGCTTCTCGGATGAATCCACAACACGTTGCGTAATTTCCTTTCATCTCAAGATCAATAGCATAGAAAAAATTTTGATCCTTGAGTTGAATTCTAGCATACATAATGCGAATCGCTTCTGCGTCTCCCACTCCTAACCTCAACCTTCTTCTAGACTCTATGTAATTTGTACAGTCTTTTGGAAGGCACCCCAAATTTTTTGGTCCACCGGATTGTACTTCACATAATCAAATATTCTTACAAGGCATTATACGAGCAATATCGATAGCTTTAAGCTGTCTTTTCATGTGGTGGCTCAAGTTCCTGTGAGTTGGAATTAACAATGAAAATGTTGGATCAATTTCATGATTGTGTTGCTTCTCCATTGATGAAAGCATCCAACTTCCATCGACTTGTGTTTAATGTTTATAGCATTCAATCAAGTCTTGCAATCAACTTTTTGGATGCATGTCTTGTTAGCTTTAAAAGTTCCAGCTTTATCACAAACAATACGAGCATACTTTTAACTTGTACAATTCTTCATCATAACACTAAACCTTTAGATCTTGCATGCTATTGGTAAGCATCGAAGAGACTATCAAAATTATGAAAACTCATACCAACTTCAATCACATATTGATCATCATCTTCGGTGTGGTCGATCGAATGATTTTGAAAATCTAAATCATACATTTCTTCATCGTCCGAATTTTCTCCGAATAAATCTCGAAATATTGACGATGTATCCACTTTTTTTTTCTTGCCAAAATAGTGATTTTTTTTTCTAAGAATATTTTGCACGTAAACCCAACTCCGTATTTCACTTCTTCCTTCCATCTGCATACACATTTAATTGTATAAAACTTATGTTTCTTGTTTTGGTAAGTGGAGAGATCGGATGATTTGAAGAAAAGCAAAGTGAAGAAGGTTTATACTTGCGTGAGAGGAGCATGTCGCCCAAAAGCAATATTGTATTTTTAATCATTTGCTCGTGGAGAATTTTTCGTGTTATTTCAGTTTCGAATTGGAGGTGTTTTATTTTCCATCAAAAGATAATCTAACCGAATCAAATAGAATCGAACATTTTTCTATTAACCCGTTCTTATTTGTTAAGATATTTAAATAAATTGTTAGATTAAAAAAAATACATAGTTAGATTAAAAAAATAAAATAGATAAGATACATCTTTGTTGATTATCTAACACGTATTATCTAAATACGATTTTTATTGAATGAGTTTTTGTATATATTGAATTTATGTTGGTGAAAATATATTTAAATATAAAACTATTTAGGAAAAAGTTTAGTATAGTTTATATATATATAGTAAGAGTACGTGAATCGATTTCTATTAAATGAGATTTTGTATATGTTGAATTTATGTTTATGTTGGTGAAAATAAATTTAAATATATATAGTAATTAGTAAGTGTACGTAAATACATGGTTTACATCAAATACGGTGGATCAGTATGCAATATACAATCAAATACATTATATAGATAATTTTGTTTTGTCTATTTTTTATATTATTTTATTATCATCTTTTAAAAAGTTTATAATTATTATATAAACTTTTAAAAATATAATTAATAAAATAGACACGTGATAAAATTTTAAAAATTTGTAATTTTGATTTATGCAACAATAAATAATAAAAAGTTCATATTTTTATGAGACTAAAGAATAATTCTTAAGTTGAAAGTGTGTTTTTGTTGTGTGCCGGTTCAATACTTTGTGTTGTTTTTTGTTAATTTTTTTGTGTGTTATAATTGACTGTAACTTTAGGCAATATTTCAGAAAACAAAAATAAGGTCCTGACTAATGACGAACGATGGGCAATTTATCGCGCTTTATTACAAACAAGTGTCGATGGCAAATTGAAAAAGAACACAACAAAAGAAGTGCATAATATGTTCAATGTCTAGAGTTTGCGAACCGTACAAAGAATATGGAAAATTCACAAGAGAACACCATCGGGCATATATGTCGACGTTTCGTCAAGAAAAATAAAACATTGTGGCCGTAAAAGAATTGAGATTGATCTTGTCGAATCCAGTAGATTGAGTTACAAACATGCACATCCCCAACACATACTAGAAGTTGGTTATGATTTTGAACAGAGTGCTTATAATTATTTAAAATTGTATTTTCATAATAAGTCAAAAACATACACACTAATACGAATAGCTTTCATTAAAGGATGAAATTGAACAAATTATTGAACACATATATTACAGTAAAGAAACGTTATTTTTCACTACGTTCCTTATAATACTGTGGAAGCAAGATCATAAGCATCTCGTTGGCCACAACTTCCTCATTTTGGCAATTCAAGATTGTTTTCTCTTCAACCTTAACTGTCGAATTGCTAGTGCAAGGATCAATCAAGATGAGTTTCTTTTCAACCTTATCTGTCGGACAGCGAATGCAAGGAGTAGACACTCGGTGAACATCGTCTTCAACATCCGAATTAGACGCGACCATATTCCGCAACTCTTCCGCATCACGAATTTGCAAAGCAATTTGTTTGAATTTTTCCAATGATGCTTTTTCCTCTTTAATAGCCCTTTCCATTAATAATTTTGTTGTATCTGCGTTCATGATTTAGAACACTCGATAGTCGTCGCTACAAAAAAGTATTTTAATTTACAAAACAAAAAAAATACAACAAAGAATCACTAACAAAAAATCTCAAATCAAAAAATCCAAAGTCATAAATGGACAAAAAAAAGTTGATTCTGTTCTGCTCAAAATATAGGTAATTTTTTGCAAAAATCCGCTAGGGTATAAACAGGGATAATCGTTTCGATAAAAAAGGTAGTATAACAGTAGTGTACTAAATTATGAGCAGCAAATCTACAATTGAGATATTATGAAAAAAAAACAAATTGAAATTGTATTCATTTACAAAAGATATAAAAAAAAAACTCACCAATGTAATCTTCTTTTGTCTCCACAATTTGAAGAAGATGGTAGAATTTTATAAAATGAGAGAACACTATAGATTTGTGTTGTTTTTTGTATATTTTTAGTTTATGTTTTTGAGTCGAGTGCATGTCGTATTGTGTTTTTCTTATGTCGTTTTACTTTATGTTTGATGTTTTGTGTGTGTCGGATCTCACGGGGTGTGTTGGAGGGTTTTCGAGTTCATTTTGTAGGTCGGTTGCCGAGAAAAGTCGAGAAATCAAGCAAAGACTTGAAAAGAGAAAATGGGGACCGCCGAATCCAACCAGCGGTCGCAGGATAAAAACGGCGGGCGCAGGAAGGCATGTGACGACCGCCGAAAGTGCTGAAAAAGGTCAGTCTCCCAGCCAAGATTTTTGGGCAAAACGGTGGTCGCCGAAAGCTTTTGGCGGGCGCGGAATTTGAACGGCGGGCGCCGTTTCGGGGCAGTTTCAGAACGGTTACCTGGGAGTTTGAAGATGCATTTAGGCGAGGATTCAAGGGAAAAATCATAACTTTCGCCTGGGAATTGAGTCGGGGAAAAGGAGACGATCCACTCGGAGCCGACAACTTCGAGATTCACGTTCAAGTCACGAGCCGTTTCAATAATCGTAATCTTAGTTGTATTTCATTTTCTAGAATACTAGTTTATTAGATTTTCATGTTATTTCCATTTCTTGCAAAACTTATGAATGCTTTCAATTCGAGAATGCTAGTATGTTTGTTTGATTAGATGAATGCTTTGATAATTAAAGATTGCTTTAAGATTTTTCTTTGTTTCATTCTCTTGTTAAATTTCGTATTTATTTTCGAGTGCATCTTAAAAGCTATGTTTTCATTTGTCGTTATTCTCGTTATTCGTTCATTGTTTAAGATGATGAACTAATTAAGCTTTTCAACTCGGATAATTATATGAAAAACAAGGCGGAGAATCATTGAAACCGGAAGAACTTAAACAACAACACACCCTTGAACTCGTAACCCGACCGGGAGCGAGCAATCAAGTGGATTAAACGTTTGAAAAACGAGTTAAGCAACCTGACCGGGAACTTGACATTCGAGTATTTGATGTTTATGATTGAAAAATGAAGAAATTATTTGAAGTCGAGTTTGGATTATAATTATTTGAGTCTCTCTTGTTTGATTTATTTCAATCTTTATTTTGCTTGTCGAGAACCAAAATGCATGTAGGATTTAGTATAATGAAGTATGCATCTAATACTTTTCTTTCACTTAAATACTACTCTTTCGTTTCCTTGGATTGATACCGAGTCAACTACAATTGACCTCGGATTTTGACGAGAGACGCGCACGAAAACGTCTAATCAAAATTGGCGTCGTTGCCGGGGAAACGAATAGTATTGTTTAAGTGTTCGTTTAGTTTTAGTTTCGTATTTCCTTTAGTTAATTTAGTTTATTTGCCTTGTTATTTGCTAACCATCTACTTGAGTGTGCTTGGTTACTACGAGAAGCAAGGCATCTCAAGAGCAATCAGGAGAAAACATGGAGAAGGACAAAGATAAAGTTCAAGTTGAAGATGAAACCGGTCAAGAATCTTCGGGTGTTAAGAAAGGACAACCTTCTCATGGACATGTTCTATCTCCGAATATTCGAGAACCTCTTCTACAATCGAGTACTCCGCAAAATAGCAACAATCAGCCGGAAGGAGGCAATTTACGGATACAAATTCCTCAATTCAATATTCAAGCACAACCTACCCCTCCAAAACCTCCAACTCCGCAAGATGAAGATCATCAACTTACTCCTCTACATGTGATGAATCTGAATATGGGTTATCCTCAAAACATGGCATATCAACAAAACTACAGGTATCCATTTCAGCAACCCGGAGTTCAAGTTAATCAAAATATGAATGGCCAATTGCAACAACAACAATGGCCAAACATGGTGCCTAATATGATGTCGTATGGTGGATATGGAATGCAGCCAAATCAATGGAATCAATTCGGAAATCCAGCGGCTTGACGAGTTCAACAAGGAGACATCACAAGGCCGATCATTGGAGCAACTCCGGCACGTGTTGATTTATCGGAGGTTAGGGGTGTAAATGCTATGGATATTTTCCGCTCTGAATCCGCATCTGCACCCGTTTTTAAGGATATGAAATGCGATTATATGAATCCGCCGGATACAGATGAGGATACGGATATTGCCCGTGCGGATATCCGGCGGATATGGTAGTGGATATAGTTTTACTATTATCCGGCGGATGCGGATTATCCGTCATTTTACGAGGATTATCCGACCTTTTTAATACGGATTATCCGATTATAATTAGTCAAAATATTCATTTTTTTAATTTTACAAATAATTGATATTTTATTAAATTAGCGGGGCTAACCTCCTTAATTCTTATCAAATATTTTTAATTTTTCCAAATAAATGATAATTTATTAATTTGTTTTTTCATATTGAACTCTTACCATAATTACCGTTTCATCTTCTTTCCTTAACCCTACACATATTTACCGCTTCATCTTCTTCTCCAATTATCTCTCCTCTTCTTCTCCAATAATAGACACAAAACAAAAAATCAAAATCTTTTCTCAAAGCTTTCTCAACTTCTTCAGGTAAATACTTCTTTTTTCTATTCTTCTTTTCTCTTTCTTTTCTATTTCTTTTGCAACTATTTTTATGTTTTAATTTTTAATTTTTTTTACAGTTCCAGGTTTTTAACTTCTCCGCAAATATTATTAGTAGTAATTAATTTAAATAGTATTAGTTTTTTTATATTTTTAACATTTTTTTAGACATACTTAGCAACTATTTTTATGTTTTAATTTTTAATTTTTTTACAGTTCCAGACTTTTCCGCAAATATTATTGGTACTCATTAATTTAAATAGTATTAGTTTTTTATATATTTTTTCCCTTTGTTAGGCGTATGTTTTGGCCTCACATCTCGTTGAATTAATTAGCTTTTTATATTGTTTTTTCAGATCGTTTGAGAATGATTTTAGGCAAAAGAAGTACAGGTGCAAGTGCAAGTGCAATACAGAATATGATTGTATCATCCCCAGTTGGAAGTGAAGGAGCGGGCTTGCGTGGTGAAGAAGAAGAGCGATTGAATCCAGGCAGTGGCAATCAAGTTGCTGATGAAGTGATTAAAGTGGGGGATGATGAGGATATGACAGTAGATGAGCCTTTAGGAAAGAAACAGAAGAAGACCACATCAGAATGCTGGGATCATTTTCATAAAATTTTGAAGACGGTGGAGGTAGATGGCAAGAAAATTATGGAACCATGGGGTAAGTGCAAGTATTGCAAGTATGAATCAAAACGTAATAGCAGGACTGGGACATCAGTTTTCTTGAACCATATTAAGACGCACGGTGTGAAGTTAGGTCAGCAGCTACTTAAACTAGAAAAGAAGGAACCTGGTTCTGTCTCCGTTGAGGCTTATAAGTATGACCAAGAGGCTTCACTGAAAAATCTTCACTTCTCTATTGTCATGCATGAATATCCCTTCAATATTGTTGAACATGAATACTTTCGTGACTTCATAAAATCTCTGCGCCCCTCATTTCCTATGAAGAACCGTAACACTGTCATAAATGAAATAGTAGCCATGTTTCAAGAGGAATGGGATAAGCTCTATGAGTATTTTAAAACAGTTAATTGTCGCTTTAGCACCACAATGGACATGTGGACTTCTAATCAGAATAAGGGGTATATGTGTGTCACAGTTCATTGGATTGATGAGGATTGGAGTATTCAGAAAAGGAT
Source organism: Euphrasia confusa (assembly GCA_954870475.1). Lineage (NCBI taxonomy): Eukaryota > Viridiplantae > Streptophyta > Magnoliopsida > Lamiales > Orobanchaceae > Euphrasia > Euphrasia confusa. The sequence continues at coordinate 19,390,041 of OX940961.1, forward strand.
TATCAAATTCATGCATGTAGAAGGGCGCCATACTGGTCTTAACATGTCTGAAGAATTTCTCGCTAGCATTTTGCGATGGTTTATTGAAAAAAAATGTTTTCTCTTACTCTGGACAACGCATCTTCAAATGAAGTTTGTGTTAATCATGTCATTGGTAAACTGAAAAAGTATGCCCCTCTAGTATGTGATGGTGAGTTCTTTCATGTTAGATGTGCAAATCATATTCTAAATCTGGTTGCTAGAGTTGGTCTTGCTCAGATTTCAGAAGCAGTTAAGGGTATTAAGGCATTTGTTATGGCTGTAAAGTCCTCTCCTCAGTTGGAGGAGGAATTCTTTAAGTGTGCAACTGAGTGTGGGTTGTCTACAAAAAAACGTTTGCACCTGGATGTTCAAACACGGTGGAATTCTATGTACTACATGTTGAGGGATGCACTGTTTTACAGAAAAGCATTTGATAGGCTGCATGAAATTGATAATAAGAGGTTTGAAAAGTTTGCTCCAACTGCTGTTGATTGGGAGCAGGCACACACTCTTTGTACATGCTTGAAGAAGTTTGACGATCTCACTACTCTACTATAAGGTAATCAATATCCAACATCAAATTTCTTCTATAAAGGCTTCTGTGAGGTTAAGGATTTAATTTTTGGTTGGTGTAGAAGTAGTGATGCTACTATTGAAAAGATGGCAGCCCCAATGCAAATTAAGTTTGATAAGTATTGACAGAAGTCCAATCTTGCACTTGCAGTGGCCTTCTTTCTTGACCCTAGATATAAGAGAAGTGGAATAGAGCATTATATGAGGAAGGTTCATGGGGACTTGTTGTATCGTACTAAAGTAGACGAGCTGATCATTGTTGTGAAGAAGATGTATTTTACATATGCTTCTAAGTACTCACAGAGTGCCGCTGGACTTAACTCTATTGCTACTGTCCAAGAGCGTGCTACTAATTTTATGGAGGAAGAGGAAGATGATTACTTTGAGTCTCAGCAGAGAAATCATGTGTCCAACGAAGGTGACACTGACTTGGATAAATACATGGCAGAGACACTAAGGCTTCCAACAAGAGATGCTTTTGATAGCTTTGATATATTATCATGGTGGAAAACTAATCAAAATGTATATCATGTTCTATCAATGCTTGCTCGTGATGTTTTGGCGATTCAAGTGTCCACTGTTGCCTCCGAATCATCTTTCAGTGCTGGTGGTCGTGTTATCGATCCGTTTCGCAGTCGTCTTGACCCCCAGGTGGTAGAAGCATTGATCTATATAAAGGATTGGGTGGCTGCATCTAGAAAAGGTGATACTAAAAGAGGGCGTGGACTTGATTCTATCGTGAGCGATTTGGAAGTTGTGGAAACACTTGTTACTAATATGAGTCTTGAGGAACAACTTGATGAAAAGGTACATATCTTTGCATACGTCTCTTGTAGTCTTTCTCATTTTGGAATGAAATAATCTTTTTAATTATTACTGTAATGTACATAATTTTTTATATAATATATATGTTCGATTTGATTTGTAGCAACGTGAAGAATTCGGTACTGACGAGGAGAGGATTAGTGATTTTTTTAGTACTTCACCTTTACAAGAAAATCTAATTATGCAAGTATGTGAATGTCTGTTTCTTTTTGCAAGTTTCATACATTTCCTGATTAACTCCTTAACATTGTTTTTTTTTTCAAATGTCATACGTTACTGTCTAATTTCCTATTGACTCTTGAACATTTCTTTGTGCAATACATAGGACAAGGAAAGCATGGATACTGAAAATTGAGCTGATCAACTTGATTAAGACAAAGACATAAGTGGACATGAAGAGTATCAGGTTGAGAAGTTCCGAGTGTGATATCGCCTTCTAGTTTGCTGATGCTTGCTTTCTTGTTTTAATAACAAGAAGTTGCAACATAAATATATGTTACTCTCTAGCGTCATCCTTTTGAATATTTTTCACATTTGTGTTGTTTTGAATTATATGTTTCTCTCTAACGTCATTCTTTTGAATATTTTTCCGTATATATTTTTTGAATCAGTAAAATTATGTTTTTTTCCGTGTACTTATCCGATAATATTTATCCGTATTCGGTCCGAATCCGCTCCGTTTCCGATCTGAATCCGTAGTCCGATATAATCCGTATTTGTATCCGTATCCGCTCATTATCCGCTCCGAATCCGCCGAAAAAATATGGTTAAGGATATGAAGAGAGCATTATCCGATCCAATCCGCTCCGTTTACACCCCTACCGGAGGTGGTGAAGAATTACAAGGTTAATCCGATGGATTTTAATCAACTACCGGAGTATCATGGGAATAACAACGAGGATGTGATGAGTTTCATCCGAGATTTCTAAAACACCATTCATACTTTTCCATTGAATGGACTTCAAGAAGATGAGTTACGATGTCGGTTCTTTCCGATGACTTTGAAAGACAAGGCCAAGTCATGGTGGATAGCATTGCCTGAAGGTTTTCGATGCCGATCCAATCGCTCGATTACCTTGTTCGTGTGTGCGGAAGCGTGTAAAACAATAGAACACGAACAACATGAAGATCTAGACACACATTATATGTATAGACACGTTTATATATATACATCCAATATATATATATATATATATATATATATAGAGAGAGAGAGAGAGAGAGAGAGATTAACGAGATCACTTACAACCGGTGTAGCGTGCCTCGTTGATGTTGATGAAGGTGGTGTTGAGTCGATTGAACCACCTTCATTGATCAGTCACTAGATGCTCTCCTTGTGAATGACCTCGTCACTCCTTTAGATCGTCCGGATGTGGAAGCCGCACAAATGGCCCGGCCTCTACGTGTTGCACACGAACCCGGATAATGAACACCTTGCTTGCTTGAGAATGAATCTCCAAGATCACCTCTTTTCTCTCTATTTGAGTGGAATTTCGTGGCTAATGCTATTGTGTGATGAAAATCTGATTTTCATCTATCTAAGTCCATCATTATGCATCCCATTACACCCCTTTGTAACCTACAACATAATGGGCATCATAATGCACCATAATCATGCAAAGGGGTTACAAAGGAGGTGAAAGGTCATGCCACATACACATGCCACTATGCATTGTATGTGGTCCCCACTTGCTTGTTTTGCATGCCATGTCACACTATATGACATGCATCCATGCAAGTCATGCATCCCATGCATGTTAATTAATTCCACGTAAATATTGATTCTAAATCAATATATTTATCAAGCAACGTACATCATCTTTGAGTCCGTGTGTGACCCTGTAGGTATGATTTAATTGATCAATATTATATTGTTCCCAACAATTAATATTATCAAATAATCATTTAACTTCCATAGACAACCTTATGACTTTATCGATTGCACACGTAGGATCGAAGGACATATCCCAACAATCTCCCACTTGGCCTTCAGAGCCAGTGTGCTGCCAACTTCCTGTTGTCACTTTTATGTCTAAGTTTGAACTTGAGGCAAGACTCGAGTCATCCTCAATCGGTTCAAACCTTTCTTAGACTTTGAGACAGACAGTAAAACCAGATTTATCACTATGATACGAATCTGGACGTGGCCACGTATTTTCCACAGTCTCGACTCTCCAAGTGGCCGGTAAGACATATATTCCATTATAAAATGGAGGACAATCCCATCTTGTCAATCCAAGCTCTCCCACTTGCTTCCTGATATACCCAATAACAAGTTTTATAACCTCCTTTTACGAAAGGCGTTTACTTGTATCAAAGTATACCATTTCACAATGGAGTCACTCTGGACTACTCAGGTCAGAGGAAATTGCTCGACAGTCAATGAAATAGTATTATGACTCGAAATCTCAAATACTATTTCAGTCGGGTCTGTTCGATCATTAGCTCCCAGCTAATATCTATGTAATTGTACTTGATGTCCCACATCACTAGCCCATGAAGCGGCGCTATAGTACACATTACAAACTAGTTCATTGTATTATCGGTTTGTCCGTACTCGATTATACGAACCAGAAACAACTATATGATTCAAGTATATCAGTTCAACCATTGGGACTTCATTATGCGGTAAGTCGACCTCATAACCCAATTGATATAACTTAATCATTTGGACAATTCATATAAATTAAACCATATTTATATGAAGAATTATGTATTATACATATGAGTGAATGCTTACCAAATCTCCAAAAGTATCTAATACAGTAATAGAAATCACAACCCATCTCTAAGATGTCTGATCTCTATTGCAGTCGTGAAAGCCTCAAGCTTAGACTGTTGGAGAGGTTTAGAAAATGGGTTTGCAACCTTACCAAAAGTTGCAACTTTATTATCTCGATGTCTCCACAAAACTATCTCCCAGATAATGTGGAACTTCCTGAGCACTAGTTTTAGACTTGCGGTGCTTCCTAGCTCATTGGCTTGCACGATAACTCTACTATAAATAGAGAACTATCGGATGGGCTGAGCTAGTTACGCCACCTAGTTCATTCAAGAACTTTCAAATCTTAACTGCCAACATTATTGCATCCAATGCAATACTGTGCTCAGCTTCTGTAGTTTAATCAGCTATATTGCATTGCATGGAACTATTCCAGCAAATTTCACCTCTAACCAGACAAAAGATATAACCAAATTAAAATCGGAAATTATCTTAGTCTGTTTTGAAGTTAGCATTCAAACAGCTTTGTTAATATCAACTCTTTTTGTCTTCCAAAGACAACAAAATATTCTTTTGTCCATCTAAGGTACATAAGAATATTCTTGGTCGCAGTCTAACGCGCCTCACCTGGATTTCCTTGAAACTGACTCGTCATGCTCAAAGCATACGATACGTCCGGTCGTGTACATATCATGGCGTACATTATAGACCCTATTGCCGAAGCATAAGGAATGTTTTCCATCCTCTTTTGCTCATCAAGTCCCGTAGGGCCTTGCATCTTGCTAAGAGATGTGCCATGACTCATTGGAATGAGACCCTTTTTGGCGTCTTTCATTCTGAACTTATCAAGTACCTTATCAATATAGGTCACTTGACTAAGTCCAAACATCATTTTTGATCTGTTCCGACAGATCTTGATGTTGGAGTTGTGTACTTAATGTCTAGATTTAAGTACCGGTAAACTCCCGGTCATAGCATTTAACCTATTTAATTAATAAACAATTATTTGCAATTAATTATTATTAATTATTTACGCAAAATATAGTCCTGGATTTTATACGTTATAGTTAGTATGGTGCGCATGGGCGTACAGAAGATCATACTATCGGTTGCTCGTATTTAATCGAACAGTTGCTCACGACCTAGATGGACACGGACCAATCCATCGGTATAGTCGTTGTGTGAGAGACAAAATAATTTATCTTAATTATTTTATCACACTTGTACACTTGGTGTATTGGGCGGATCAGCTTGAGATTTATTGATTAGGATTGCCTTGGATAATCAATTTAAATCTCGGAGTATTTTATTCTTAATCCCCGATATTATTGCGGGTGTGTATATTTAATACTAGAGGCTTTGATTTTCCAAAGGAATTAACCGATTTAAGTATTGGGTTAATTACCGGTAAAGTTGGGTCTCTATATTTTATATATGACATGCCGTGAATACTTGAAGGGAAAGTGTATCCCGGAAGGGTTGATAATATCCCCGAGATGAGTTCATAAGGAATTATTGTGTAAACCTCATGAGTGGATTCGTTCCGCACAATAATAAAGGTTGAACGGTACTAGTCTCGGATATAAGATATGAATATTATTTATTGAGCAATAAATAAATTTATTCATGGATATTTAAATCTTAAATACACGGAATAAATAATACTAAGATGGAGAAATATTATTTGATATAATATGGAATAATATTGGGAGTGCAATTTTATTTATATAGTGGAAAATAAATAAAATTAATATTGATAAGAATTAATGGATTTGGGTTGGACCCAATTTAATTTTCAATATTGAAGCCCAATATTTATTCTCCTTATGATCCCCTACGTAGCCTATATAAGCACTACATGGTCTTCACTTTTCACAACCTAAGTTACGCCAACTAAAAGTCTTGGAGAGTGAGGAAGATCCATAGAGTTCGATAGATCGTCGCCCACCCGACGTTCGAACGGAAGTGCAAGGAATACGCGGGAAGATCACGAGGTCATCAACGATTCGTTTCTCCGTACAACGAATCAAGGTAATAATCGAGAAACCCCTTCTATGATTATTTGCGTTGAATAATTGTGATATATACATGAACACGCGATCCGGGAAAACGACGAACCTCGGGGACGGGGATTCGAGATCCCCGGCGAGGATCGAACACGGCGGTCGAACCCTAGGGTTCGGACCGCCGGACGCGCGACAAGGGACGAGCCCCGGCTGGACGCCGGGGCGTGCGATCGACTTCGGTCGATCGCCGGGGATGCCGTGGGCTGGTGCCACGGCGGATCCCCAGCCCCCTCGTCGGAGGCGCGTGGCGGTGGCGCACGGGAAAAGCCCTCGGCTGGAGCCGAGGGCGTGCGATCGATCCTCGGATCGATCGCGGGTAAGCTGCGGGGTCACTCGCAGCGACCCCGTACGTGCTGCGGGTTCGCCCGCAGCGGATGCGTGCGGGGGCTACGCCCCGCTGGGCAGCGAGTCATGGACTCGCTGCGGGGCTGCTACGAGCAGCCCCGGGGATCGCTACGAGCGATCCCAGCGATCGTCGAGGACGATCGCGAGCCCCTCGCGGGGGCTCGGCTGGGTGCACGCGGTCTTCGGACCTCGCTGGGCATTCGGTCAGGCCCCGGCTCGTGAGGTGGTTCGCGTTCGTGGATCCGACTCGCGGGAGAAAATCGGCTGGGGGCGGGCTGCGTGTCTTCGGGCGCATAGTCTCCAAAGGTCGGACTCCTGCGGATGAGTCGGGATTCAGTCTTCGGTGATCGAGGGTTTTGATCGGGTTATCGGTTCCGCAAATTTTTGATAGCCCGGGACATCGAATCCCAGCAATTGGTATCAGAGCGTTTGGTTTCGTGTTCATGTACATATTCGATTATTGTTCTACCTTGCAGGATTTCCGGCTATCATGGTTGGATTTAATTAATTGTTTTTTAATTAATTATCATGATTATTAAACTCTCGGACATGTCGAGATTCGTTTTTGTGTGGTTGAATGTTTGTAATAGTAAAAATTCGGGGGTTGACCGAATTTAGGATTTATTATTACGCACTTTATTTTCCGGAAAATGTATAGGGTCGATTTCATGTATAGAATCGATACCGGAATTGTAATTTAATTTTTGTAAAAATTATTTACGTTGGTTCGATGATGAGACGATCGCCGGAAGAAGAAGACGTGTGACGAAGACGAAGAGGACGGAAAATCCGGGGAATCGATCATCCCCATGATCGATCCCCATGAGGATTGATCGACCCCATCGAAGGGGCTGCCCGCTAGGGCTTCCGGCCACGCCGGCCACCGGTGGTGGTGGCGCGTGGGCTGGGGGCGGCGGCGGTGGTGGTCTCGAGCGGTGGAGGTCGACGGTGGGGATGGCATGGGATCTCCCAATCTCACGCTATTCCTACCAAGATCTACTTTCCCAATTAATTCGGGTTTCCTATTTGAGTACTTTCCTTTTAGGAAAAATACTCATGGATTAGGAAAAAAATTAATTTAAATTAATTTTATTTCTATTGATTTATTTCCTTCATGGAATTAATCATAGATTAGAAATTTAATTAATTTAGTACTAAATTTATTTTTCCTATTTGATTATTCCTACTCATGGGAATATTCATGGATTAGGAGTAAAAATAAATTTGGAAAGTAGTGAATCCTAATTTATTTTATTTCCTTGTTCTATTATAGATGTCTTCTAGAATATTCCAAATTTTATTTGGATAGATTATTCTAAAGATTTAATAAGAACTAGATAGGAAAATAAATAAATAAAAATATTAATAATATTTAATTTTATTTTTGATATATTCAATTGACTTAATTTTCGAATTAAGTAACTTTTGGATTAATTGAAAATAAATAGATTTAAATATTGGAAATTAATATTCTCGTCACATGGAGCATTCAAGAAACGAAGACTGAAGACTAGAGGATGCATATGAAGATAAAGCCATGATAGTCGGGGAAAATAATTCTCTAGCATTATTTTGACTATGTGATCTATGTGCTTTATTGCTTTCATGCATGCTATATGTGTTTATTTTTTATGCACTAGATAGCGTATCCCTTTATCGTAAAAAGCTAAGTGGGAGAGGGGATGGAAACATTCCCATGGTCTCCATCACTGTTCTCTTGGTGACTTTTATGGACTTTCGAAGTTCATATAGACAAGTCATTGGAGGAGAATTCTTGTAATTCCTCTTACAAGAAACATTGATCAAGTTTATCAAACAATGCCTAATTTGTCTTTCTGAAACTGACTTCAAGTCGACTCATTCTCACCCCGGGGAGTGGAATGGAGCCAGAGCCACTTGGTCATGTGGATGACACAAATTAGAGACTTTCGTGCCATTCTTTGATAGGTGGGTCGTTTGTCTGCTCGGCTCCCTCATTTATGAGAGATAGGGTCGCTCGCATGGTGAATCACTGGTTAGAAACTTCGAGTTTCACTTATGATTCTCCAAGTCTTGATTTACGAAATCGAATGGATCTTGTAATTGGGAGTCAATTATAAAGATCTCTTGGTGTAGTAAACGTCCACACCACGTGGCTTGCTATACCGACGGATTTTGGATTAATTGATGTAGACAGTTATAAGTAATTGTGAAGAGTTGTGAAATTGTCGTAAACGTCCACACCACGTGGCTTGCGGTGACGTAGCAATTCCAAGCGATGTACTTTAGTGCTGAGCGATGGTTTACACTTAGATACGCGTCATAGTATTCTTCCCCACGAAGTTACGCTATGATTGATGTATGACCGAAGAAAAACTAATTGCTAAATCATTTGGGTGGGTAAACGTCCACACCACGTGGCTTGCTTTACCTGATGGGATTTTAGACGCAATTAGTAATTTAATGATATTATTTAAGGGAGATAATATCGGACATTAAATTGATTGTTTGTTTACATGTGCTTATAGGTTTAGAGAATAGCTATGAATCCACTTTCTGTGATACTCAAGGAACATAAACTCACTGGTCCCAATTATATTGATTGGAAGAGAAATTTGGACATTGTCCTGACTGCAGAAGAGTACAAGTTTGTACTCTATGAGCAATGCCCTGCTGAACCCACGGCCGCCTCAACTGATGAGGAAAAAGAAGCATATCGGAAGTGGAAAAAGGCTGATGAAATGGCTAGGTGCTATATTTTGGCTTCCATGTCAAATGTACTCCAAACCCAACATGAGCCGATGAACACTGCCGAGGATATGTTATTTAACCTCAAGGAGATGTTTGGGCATCATGACCGTGCGGGGAGGCAAGAAGCCATGAGAGTCCTTATGTCGACTACTCAGTCTGAAGGAACGCCTGTCGAGGAGCACGTTCTCAAGATGATGAGTTTGTTGAATGAATTGGAGGTCCTAGGAGCTATGATTGATGGTGAGACGCAAGTCGACATCATACTCCAGTCTCTGACCCCTAGTTTTGAGCAGTTTCGTATGAGCTATAATATGGGTAAACTATCTTATACTCTTGCGCAACTCCTGACTGAACTGAAGGCGGCAGAGGGGATCTACAAGAAGGGCAAGTCTCAAGCGCTTGTAACTACCAGGCCCAAAAGCTTGAAAGCTATTGGAGGTAGGGGCAAGAAAAGGAAGCAAGCCATAAAACCCAGTGGTGCCAAGAGGAATGGACCACGAGTGGGGGCTAGTAAGCCAAAGGGCTTGTGCTTCCGATGCAAGAAGTCTGGACACTGGAAGTCTGAATGTCCTCTCAGAGGTACGAATTTTTCTTTAGTCGTAAAAACATAGTCAGCGGTATTATCTACCAGAATTCTGGTGTGTAGATATGGAACCAGTGACGGTATGTGCATTTCTTTAAATGCAGGGGTTCCAGAAAACCCGGGGACTTAGAGAAGAAAAATTCGAGTCTACATGGGCGAAGCTGTTGGGGTAGCAGCGGTTGCAGTGGAAGACATTTATCTGTTTTAAGTTTTCATTTCAGTTATTGCTTATGTACCCCTTTATTTTGAAAAAGAACTTCGTTCTGGTTTTCTTTATTATTAATGGATATTTTATTTCTTTAATCATTTGATGGTTTGGATAAGAAATAATGGTGATATCTATTATGGTACATTAGATAGCAATATGTGAATAATGAATCCTTAGTCTACCACGATGCAACAAACCGTTATGTATAACTTGTTTTACTTGTTAGATGTATTTCTCTTATTAATCATTATACTTGTGAATTCTTGAACTTGGTAGTATCTATTCAAAAGGGATTCAAAAGGTCGAAATTGATTTAATCAATTATGGTTGGAGGAATGGACCTCCCGACCTAAGAATCGATCTTGAAAGATGATACAACTGAGTTAACCTTTCTGGATAAAGGATGGAATTCAGACAAGTATAGAAAATGATTTATGATTAATGCGGTATGTGTAATTAGAGAAGTACGAGTCGTTCTTTCAAGAATACTCGAAGATGGATTAGACTACTTGCTGTGCCATAAAAGCGGAGTGTTTTCAACACAAAGCCATTATGGGGTTCCTTCAAAGTATATCCATTGGAAGCCTGCGACTTGTTCGCGGAGGCTATCACCTATCTAAATAACACATAGCATAAATCAAAGATTGAGATTAAGTCTCAAGCGACTACACCATGCACTGATGTGTAGACGTGGTGTGTCAGGAATGAGAAATGGGATTCTAATAGTAAAAGGGACAAGTTTGTTCGGAACTACCTATGTTCTATGGATATTTCTGGATACAACGGCACATTCAATGTGGTTGTAGAATATCCTGGAAGAACAAGTAATTGTATGTTCAATAGTACTACGAACCAGATGGGTTTCCTCACCCGGTTCTTAGAGGAAGACTATTAGATGAACTACAATGCCCTAACTGACATAGTACTTTAAAATGAGGAAAGGAAAGACTGAGAACCAGCCTAACCGAGTAGCGGTACACCACTAACTGCACCTAATGTTATTACTGTTATACACCGGAACGCCATTGCAGTGGGAGGTTGTTAAGCAACCACAGATGTTCATAAGACTGGAGGAGTTTTGAACTCTGGATCCAGTATACATGAAATCGATCCCTAGTTCTGCATAGGAAAGGTGTGTTAGAGACGTAATGGAAACAGAGGTGGTGTTTCTCGGAATTTTGTGTAGATAACACTTTATCATTGGCAACGATGTAAAAGTGTTGTCAGACATAAAATAAAGGTTGTCTAAATAAATCGAGATATGAGATTAAGATGAAGTTGGATCATGTTCTTAGAAATCTTTCGATCTCTAGATAAGAACATTTGTACTTCTCTTTAGATATCTTATACGATTATGGTTTGTTTTTAACATGCACAATTCTGAGAAAGGTTATTGCCTTTCGGGAACAGAATGCATCTATCTAAGGTATGTGTTTCGAACGCATAAAGGAGATACATATAGACAAAGCAGGTTCCTACACTTTGAGTGTAGAGAGCTTTGTAGATGCAGTGTTATAAAACAAGAACCTGATATCAACTATGCGGTTAGCGTAGTGGGAGGATATCAAAGTAATTTGGATAAGAGATATTCGAATGCTGTAAAAGTACTTGGAAGTACTGGATTACCGGCAAAACGAAATCCTCTTAGATTACAGTTTCTCAGATCAAAAATCGAAGAAAGACCAGTGTAAGTCGATATCAGGCTATGTGTTCACTTTTAGAAGAGGTGGAACCTAAGGATGAAAGAGTGATAAGCGTTACGCTTCTCGGACTCTATCATAAACCGAATAGCAGCCTCAGAGGCAGCGGAAGTTTTGGTTAGGTTCCGGAATGACCTCTGAACTTGGATATGATTCTTGGTTCACCAAAGGCTATGTACATAGCGGTGCATGGAGAACTGGAAGAAGTCATTAGTTCGAAAAGTGATGATAACACATAGAGCCAGTACCACCTGATACGAGTCATCGTCAGAGAGACGACGCAGTAGTCACCAAGATAACTTCAGAGCGGCAACCTAGATTGCTCATTCACATAATACTTCTGGGAAGTATAACTTAAGCACGTGATGAGTATGGGAGTCGGGAGTTTGGAGGAAATGACTAGACCTTAGTACAAGTGGGAGATTGTTGGAGTTGTGTACTTAATGTCTAGATTTAAGTACCGGTAAACTCCCGGTCATAGCATTTAACCTATTTAATTAATAAACAATTATTTGCAATTAATTATTATTAATTATTTACGCAAAATATAGTCCTGGATTTTATACGTTATAGTTAGTATGGTGCGCATGGGCGTACAAAAGATCATACTATCGGTTGCTCGTATTTAATCGAACAGTTGCTCACGACCTAGATGGACACGGACCAATCCATCGGTATAGTCGTTGTGTGAGAGACAAAATAATTTATCTTAATTATTTTATCACACTTGTACACTTGGTGTATTGGGCGGATCAGCTTGAGATTTATTGATTAGGATTGCCTTGGATAATCAATATAAATCTCGGAGTATTTTATTCTTAATCCCCGATATTATTGCGGGTGTGTATATTTAATACTAGAGGCTTTGATTTTCCAAAGGAATTAACCGATTTAATTATTGGGTTAATTACCGGTAAAGTTGGGTCTCTATATTTTATATATGACATGCCGTGAATACTTGAAGGGAAAGTGTATCCCGGAAGGGTTGATAATATCCCCGAGATGAGTTCATAAGGAATTATTGTGTAAACCTCATGAGTGGATTCGTTCCGCACAATAATAAAGGTTGAACGGTACTAGTCTCGGATATAAGATATGAATATTATTTATTGAGCAATAAATAAATTTATTCATGGATATTTAAATCTTAAATACACGGAATAAATAATACTAAGATGGAGAAATATTATTTGATATAATATGGAATAATATTGGGAGTGCAATTTTATTTATATAGTGGAAAATAAATAAAATTAATATTGATAAGAATTAATGGATTTGGGTTGGACCCAATTTAATTTTCAATATTGAAGCCCAATATTTATTCTCCTTATGATCCCCTACGTAGCCTATATAAGCACTACATGGTCTTCACTTTTCACAACCTAAGTTACGCCAACTAAAAGTCTTGGAGAGTGAGGAAGATCCATAGAGTTCGATAGATCGTCGCCCACCCGACGTTCGAACGGAAGTGCAAGGAATACGCGGGAAGATCACGAGGTCATCAACGATTCGTTTCTCCGTACAACGAATCAAGGTAATAATCGAGAAACCCCTTCTATGATTATTTGCGTTGAATAATTGTGATATATACATGAACACGCGATCCGGGAAAACGACGAACCTCGGGGACGGGGATTCGAGATCCCCGGCGAGGATCGAACACGGCGGTCGAACCCTAGGGTTCGGACCGCCGGACGCGCGACAAGGGACGAGCCCCGGCTGGACGCCGGGGCGTGCGATCGACTTCGGTCGATCGCCGGGGATGCCGTGGGCTGGTGCCACGGCGGATCCCCAGCCCCCTCGTCGGAGGCGCGTGGCGGTGGCGCACGGGAAAAGCCCTCGGCTGGAGCCGAGGGCGTGCGATCGATCCTCGGATCGATCGCGGGTAAGCTGCGGGGTCACTCGCAGCGACCCCGTACGTGCTGCGGGTTCGCCCGCAGCGGATGCGTGCGGGGGCTACGCCCCGCTGGGCAGCGAGTCATGGACTCGCTGCGGGGCTGCTACGAGCAGCCCCGGGGATCGCTACGAGCGATCCCAGCGATCGTCGAGGACGATCGCGAGCCCCTCGCGGGGGCTCGGCTGGGTGCACGCGGTCTTCGGACCTCGCTGGGCATTCGGTCGGGCCCCGGCTCGTGAGGTGGTTCGCGTTCGTGGATCCGACTCGCGGGAGAAAATCGGCTGGGGGCGGGCTGCGTGTCTTCGGGCGCGTAGTCTCCAAAGGTCGGACTCCTGCGGATGAGTCGGGATTCAGTCTTCGGTGATCGAGGGTTTTGATCGGGTTATCGGTTCCACGAATTTTTGATAGCCCGGGACATCGAATCCCAGCAATTGATGCCCAATATGTACTGTGCTTCTCCAAGATCCTTTGTTGAAAACAATTTCCAAGCTATTCTTTAATAGAATTAAGCATAGAAACATTGTTTCCAATAAGGAGTATGTCATTGACATACAACACAATGTATACAACGTAACTCCCACTGTTCTTCTTGTAAAATTAGATTCTTACGAGTTCCTCTGAAATCCAAAACCCAGTATGGATTCATTGAACTGAAGACTGCTACTCCGATATGCTTTGCTTTATTCCATAAATGGAATTATAAGATTGCATAATTTCTCAGCCTTATTATGATCGATAAAACTCTTTGGCTGTGTCAAAACACATTCTCTTCTAGAATCCAATTCAAGAAGTTAGTTTTAACATCCAATATTACCATACCTCATTATCAAAATGAGTAGCAATGGCTAAGATGATCTGAATGATTTAATCAAAGCAACAGGTGAAAGTTTTTCCATAATCCACCTCGTGAATAAAACTTTTACCATCAACCTTGCTTTGAAAACCTTAGGTTTTCCATCTGTCTGTTTAGATCTTAAAGATATATTAGCATTCATTGGGTTTAACCCCGTGATGCAAATATATCAAGTTCCAAACTTGATTATCAGATATTGATATCATCTCAGATTTCATGGCACCATGCCAATTTTCAGTAGCTGGACTCGTCATAGCTTGGAATTAGGTCGAAGGTTCACCGCTTTCCAAAAGCATGAATTCATATCTCTCATTGGTCACAATATCTAAGTATTTGAATAATAGAGATAGATTTATGCCTTTCGGACCTACGAGGGCTGGTATGGCTTCCAAAACCATAAGAATACTCTCAACCCAGTCTTGAGTATTCATCATTGGTTGTTTCACTTGAACCTCGTTCAAGACAACCGAGCTCCCACTGAATTTCTAGGAAAGATAACTCTTTTCAAGAAAATCACTATCTCGAGCAACAAAATATTGTTCTCAAATAGATCGTAGAAGTTGTACCCTCGAATTTCTTATGGACATACCATAAGGAAACTTTTATCCCATTTGAGTTCAAGCTCTATAGAGATAAATCTCGTCAGAGAAGCTTTTAGAACCTCAAATCCTGATGAAAACAATTTAGGTACCCTCTCTTTCCATACCTAGTATGGTGTCTTATCAACAGCTTTTGACAGCGTCCTATTCAGTGTATAAGTTGAAGTCTAGAATTGTGTGTTCCCAAAAGAGACCAGTAGTTCATTTAAACCTCTCATCGAATGGTCGAACTATATCTAATATAGTTTGTTTTCTCTTTTCCGAAACATAACCTTCACGTGCTTGTGAACTAATAGGTTCCACATACATCAGTACGGATCATCCCTATTTACTCACATGTTCTCCTTTCTCCAAGAAAGATGACATTGTTATATTTTCAATCACACATCATTCACATGTATCAAATGACTCCAAGTCAAATGATTCTAAAATTCCTTCTAAAAGAAGCTTCGTTACATGTTTAGATTTTGATTTGATCTAATCAACAATGTTTCAGTTATGTCTCATCGATACTTATTCGATTTGGCCTTTGGTCTTAATGATATATATGATTTGTCAAGTTTAAAGTATACATAAACAATATAATAATCGTACCAAAACAAAGAATAATTCACAATTAAAATAGTTACCAAACTATTTAATAGTGAAAAAACTAATCCATCAGTATCTAATACTGAACCAATATTCATTGTTTATTGAAGGTACGAAATTACATAGTTATAATACTAAAACAAGGCCCTAAGGCAAAACAACATCATATGATCATACGGCTAATGCAGCGACCTTCGCTCCATTTCTTGCCCGTAGATCGACATCTCTACTCACCAAACTTATACTTCTATGTAGTTCCTCCATATACAAATGTGAGAACCACATTTGGTATCCAATACCCAATAAGTTAAATTTGTGAATTTTAATGTCTATAACATTAATGCCTGAAGATGAAGCAACCCCGTTCTTCACATCTTCTTTGAACTTTGGGCAAATTCAATTATTCCCAATAATTGAGTCTCATTCAAATTTCCCATTCAAAATTATCCCAATATCAAAACGTGATAAATCGTAAGTGAAAACTCGAAGTTTTCTAACCAGCGATAATATCATGCAATTGAAGCCCTATCTCTCATAAAATATGAGGGAGCCAACCAGACAATCGACTAACGCCATCCCATGGCTCGAAAGTCTCTAATTTGTGTCATTTATGAACTAAGTGTTTTGGATTAAACCACTCCCCGAGGTGAAAATAATCCTAACTTTAGAATCCATCATATGAAAGACAAATTAGGCATTTGTTTTGAATTTGAATAAAATATGAACTTCTACATATTTGCAAGTAGTGTCCAACACCTTTGCAGTAGACGCATTCAGATTCCCTAGGAACCCTAGTAGCATTCTTGCCCATGCTCTTTTGATTACCTCATCCTTTATCACAAGAATATCCCTCTTAGGGTCCATTTTTAATTGACGACTCATCATCTTAGAAAAATTTAGGAGATCACTTAAAGCAAATAATCCAATCATTTGATGTACATGTGGTCCTTATAGGTTTCTCTTATTCAGCCTAGCTGAAGCGATGACCCTGGTCATTCAGAACTGCTCAATCTTAGCATATTCCCCGAACATGCTATTGAGTTGTTCAATGATATCTTAGGATGTGGTTATCTAACACATTTTCCTTATCTTCGTGTTTGAGGACCATCCTCAAATTACGTTGTGAATCAAGAAAAATTTGTTCAATTTTTCATAATCAAGAATTGAACCAAACTTGAATTGAGTTGATATTTGACATGATAAACAATAAAAGAAAGATAACTAAAGTATGTAAACATCCACAAAGCGGTAAACAAATAAGGTTGTCTAACAATTGTACTTATTTGTTTCATTTTGTTCAATTGATATCCAATATCATTGTCCCTTAGAACAAAACGATCCCAAGACCCTTATCTTGCGAATCCTTAAGCCGACTGAGTCCGCACTTAAGAACTCCATGATAGGTAGACATCCCATGTCAATGACATCTAATGTCACTCTCGGTCGATGAGAGTCCCATTCTCATCTCATGTCTCGATAGCCACGCCTGCAGTGGATCTATCGATGAGAAAACCAAACTCACGTGTAAAGGTCTAACCTTTACTCCCACTTATCCCAAGATAACAAGTAGTACCCCGCTGAGGCGGACCTACCAACTTATGATCGAGGGCTTCATGAGTGTGATGTTTTTGGACAAGACATTATACTCATTATTTTGGGAACTTGCATGCATAGGTGTTTATATGTAAGTTGAACATTTATAACATAAAACATCCTATAACTAGCAAAGCAATTAAATACGTAATCGAAAGGCCCCTAGAACCTCACAACTCTCAAACGAAAAGATTAAAAGCATTAAAATAGGCCTTGAACATCTTCTGGACTGGTCCACGCCCGCCGTTTCAGTTCCGCACCCGCCGATTTAGGTCAACCTTAGTCCGTACCCCAAAAACCACGAACGGCGCCCGCCGTTTCACAAACGGCGGTCGCCGAACACCACCGGCGGTCGCCGTTTCCAAAACAGCGCCCGCCAAAAGGGTACAGAATCGGGGCTGACCTGAAAAGAGCCTTTCGGCGGTCGCCGTTTCCAAAACGGCGCCCGCCGAATCCATTCGGCGCCCGCCGGATCACAAACGGCGCCCGCCGTTTTGCTCCAGCAGCCCGGTTTTTGCCCGTTTCGCTTCGTTTTGCTTCGTTTCTTCTCGTTTTCGCCGGAGAGCCGATATCCAATGTCGATCCATGGATTCAATCCATTTCTTACACATTGAACAATACATTTTTGAATAGAAAAAACCTATCTATTACAAAAGATTCCAAGGGACGCAGCCCTCCAAAACTATGGCCAATCGTACGTAAAAAACGACAATTTCATTCACCCGGCCACTAACGGTGGCCGGCCTTATATCTAAACACATAATCACATAATCACATAAAACAATTAAGTCAATTATGTTGATTTAAACATATTGTGTCCAACACAAAAGTGTGCACGAGCCCTAGGCTCTGATACCAATTGAAGGTTTTCGATGCCGATCCAATCGCTCGATTACCTTGTTCGTGTGTGCGGAAGCGTGTAAAACAATAGAACACGAAAAACATGAAGATCTAGACACACATTATATGTATAGACACGTTTATATATATACATCCAATATATATATATATAGAGATTAACGAGATCACTTACAACCGGTGTAGCGTGCCTCGTTGATGTTGATGAAGGTGGTGTTGAGTCGATTGAACCACCTTCATTGATCAGTCACTAGATGCTCTCCTTGTGAATGACCTCGTCACTCCTTTAGATCGTCCGGATGTGGAAGCCGCACAAATGGCCCGGCCTCTACGTGTTGCACACGAACCCGGATAATGAACACCTTGCTTGCTTGAGAATGAATCTCCAAGATCACCTCTTTTCTCTCTATTTGAGTGGAATTTCGTGGCTGATGCTATTGTGTGATGAAAATCTGATTTTCATCTATCTAAGTCCATCATTATGCATCCCATTACACCCCTTTGTAACCTACAACATAATGGGCATCATAATGCACCATAATCATGCAAAGGGGTTACAAAGGAGGTGAAAGGTCATGCCACATACACATGCCACTATGCATTGTATGTGGTCCCCACTTGCTTGTGTGGCATGCCATGTCACACTATATGACATGCATCCATGCAAGCCATGCATCCCATGCATGTTAATTAATTCCACGTAAATATTGATTCTAAATCAATATATTTATCAAGCAACATACATCATCTTTGAGTCCGTGTGTGACCCTGTAGGTATGATTTAATTGATCAATATTATATTGTTCCCAACAATTAATATTATCAAATAATCATTTAACATCCATAGACAACCTTATGACTTTATCGATTGCACACGTAGGATCGAAGGACATATCCCAACATTGCCACCAAACTCTCTTCAAAATTGGAACGACATCTACGACGAGTTCATAAGCCAATTCTTCCCACATCATAAGACGACGGACTTTAGGTATCAAATTTGTGGCTTCACTAGTCGTCTGGGAGAATTTTTCCATGAGATTTGGGATTGCTTTCAAGATTTACTTCTTAAATGTCCTCACCATACATTCACTCAAGTCTTACTTAACCAAATTTTCTATGATTCTTTAACAGATTATTTGCAAGGATCGGTAGATAATCAAGCCGGAGGCGACATTACTTATCGGTCACCGGAAGAAATGGTTACAATCTACAATACCATGGCTGGGAATTCAAGGACAAAAAGTTCAAGGAGACGTGTGGTGAATGATGTGAAGGAGGTAGAATCTAGCAACCTCAACCTAAAAATCGAGGAGATGGCTAAAGAAATCAAAATTTTGAAAATGGAGGAAGGTAACTTAAAGACACAACTTCTTTTGAACCAAATGGAGGTGTGTACGTTGTGTGGATATCAAGGACATGGACCAAATACTTGTGCGTTGCCTCAAATGCAAGCTCCAATGATGATTGAAGGGCAGCCCATGGTTGGAGAGCAAGGGAACATGGCATGTGTTCCATACCAACCGCAACAACAAGGAGATATGGTGATTCCGGAAGTGCAAGCTTCGGTCGTACAACCGTATAATCAACAAGGAGGCTACTACAACAATCAACAAGGAGGAAATCAAATGCCTAATTATCGTTATCAACCTAGGGCACAACATCAACAATGGCAGCCGAGACAAAATTTTTAGCAAGGTTAATCATCGAGCACACCTTATCGAGCTCCTTACCAAGCACCGAACCAACAATACCGTGCTCCATATCAAGCTCCTACTCCACAACAACAGCCCCTAAGGCCACCTAAACAAGCTTCGAGTACTCAATTCGAAGAATGGATGAAGAAATAAGCTGAGAAGAATGATTTGAGGATGGATAATTTAGAGGTAAAAGTTGGAGGGTGTGATGCGAATCTAAATGGGATTAACACTCAAATGGGACAAATGGTGACCACACTTGGAAAGATGCAAGCCAAAGAAGATGGGAAGACTTCCTAGTCAACCATCCTATGCCAAGGCTCTTACGGTGTTAAGGTCGGGTAAGATTATTGATAATAAAGTGAGGATGTCGGGTGAAAAAGAGGAGAAAGTTGTGAGTGAACCTGTTTCTGAGAATGAGGAATAAAGTGAAGAGGTTGTTTGTGAGGAGAAAGAAGAGAAAGTAGAAGAAGAGGAAGTTGAAAGTGATGAGAAAGAAGAGGAAAGAAAGAAGAGAAACAGAGTAGAAGTTGAGGCTGAAAGTGAAAGGGTAGTTCTTTACAAAGCGAAGAACCCGTACAAGCCTCCCGTTCCATTTCCTAGCAAACTCCGAAACAAAAAGAAGGATAAAAAATTTCAAAATTTATACGATCTTCTAGCAAAGGTAGAGGTAAATGTCCCTTTGCTCGATATGATTTCAAATATTCCTTCTTATGTTAAATTTTTCAAGGAATTGGCTTCTAACAAGAGAAAGTTCGAGGAGAATGAGAAAGTTGTGTTGTTTGCAGATGCTAGAGACGTGATGCAACACAAAATACCACCAAAAGAGAGTGATCCGGAAAGCCTCGTTATCAAGATTGTGATTGGGTCCGGAAATGAGGTGTCCGGTATGCTAGATTTGGGAGCCGGAATCAACTTGATGTCGTCAGCTATATTTGACCAATTGAAGCTTGATAACTTGAAGCCGACGAGGATTTGTCTTCAACTAGCCGACCGATTGGTGAGGTATCCGAGAGGAATTGTTGAAGATATTTTAGTTGAAGTCAGAGGGTTGATAGTTCCGGTTGATTTTGTTGTGTTAGATGTTGGTGATATTCCGGAGAATACCCAAGATCATGCTATTTTATTGGGAATTCCTTTAATGGCCACAACTAATACTCTTGTAGACATGAATAAGGGACAACTCCAAATGTCGGTACTTGGAGAAACGGTGTCCATTTCGGTTAGAAAGAAGAATATTGCTCCAGCTGCAACGTTGATGTTATTGATACATTGACCATGCAAGCTTTGGAGATTACGGAAGATAATGAACTGGAGCTTGGAGATGACAATTTGGAAGAGCTAGAAGAGAATGAACAAGCTCCACGGTTTGTCGACTTGAGCGTGGGGGGAGAGGATCAAAAGAAAGAAGTTTCGTTACCAACGAAGAGTGTGAAGTTGGTTTTGAAAGATTTGCCTCCTAATCTAAAGTATGTGTTTTTGGAGGAAGGTGAAAACAAACCGGTCATCATATCATCGAAGTTGACCGTTGAAGAAGAGGTGAGATTGGTCGAGATTTTACAAGAAAACAAAGCGGCTATTGGGTGGAGCATCGAGGACTTGAAGGGAATCATCCCTTCTATGTGCATGCACCGGTTCAACTTGATCGAGAATTCTACTCCAAAGAGGTAGCCACAACGACGACTTAATAATCCACTTCTTAGTGATGTAGTGAAAAAGGAAATCATCAAGCTACATGGTGGTGGCTTGATTGTACCAGCAGCGGATAGTGAATGGGTATCACCGGTTCACATGGTTTCGAAGAAAGGAGGGATTACGGTAGAAGAGAATGAGGCGTGACAACTCATAGCTACTTGAGAGCGAACCGGTTGGAGAATGTGCATGGACTACCGGGAGTTAAATGCCGCAACGAAAAAGGATCATTTTCCTTTACCTTTCATCGACCAAATGCTTGATAAATTTGCCGGTAATTTTTTATATCATTATCTTGATGGACTTTCAGGTTATTATCAAATATTGATAGCACCGGAGGATCAATCGAAGACAACCTTCACGAGTCCTTTTGGAACATATGCATGGAAGAGGATACCATTTGGGCTTTGCAATGCCCCAGGTACGTTTCAACGTTGCATGCTCTCTATATTTTCTGAAATGGTTGGGTATTTTATTGAAGTGTTTATGGATGATTTTTCCGTATTTGGTTCGTCATTTGATGATGCATTGAAAAAGATTGACACGATTTTGAAAAGATGCATTGAGTGTAACCTTACTTTGATTTGGGAAAAATCAAATTTTATGGTTACACAAGGGGTAGTACTTGGGAATATTGTTTATAGGAGAGGGATAGAGGTAGATCCCTCGAAAATTGAAGTGATTAAAAATTTGCCACACCCGATCAATGTGAAATGTGTGAGGAGTTGTTTTGGGCATGCGGGTTTTTATCGTCGTTTCATTAAAGACTTTTCAAAAATTTCACAACCTTTGTGTCATTTACTTGGTCAAGATGTTGAGTTTGTCTTTGATGATGCATGTTTAAATGCCTTTAATACTCTTAAAGAGAAGCTTGTGAGTGCACCTATCTTAGTATCACCGAATTGGAATTTGGAATTTGAAATCATGTGTGATGCTTCGAACTTTGCTGTGGGTGCGGTGTTGGGTCAAAGAATTGATAAAATGTTGCATGTGATTTATTATGCTAGTATGACTTTGAATGATGCTCAAGTAAATTACACGATTACGGAAAAAGAAATGTTAGCGGTTGTTTTCTCGCTTGATATATTTAGGTCGTATTTGCTTGGTACTAAAGTGGTTGTGCATAGTGATCATGCGGCTCTTAGGTATTTAATGACTAAAGCACAAGCTAAACCGAGAATCATAAGATGGATACTTTTGTTGCAAAAATTTGATGTGGAAATTAGAGATAGGAAAGGATGTGAAAATGCGGTAGCCGATCACTTATCTAGACTTGAATCGTGTGATAATAATGTGATTGCTAATGTTTCTATTTCTAAAACTTTTCCATATGAACAATCCATGCTTGTGAGTGCTATTGATGAGAAAGTTCCATGGTATGCCGATATTGCTAACTACTTAGCAAGTGGTGAGATGCATGAGGGAATTACTTTCCAAGAACGCAGACGTTTGTTGCATGTTTGTAGGTATTACTATTGGGACGATCCTTTGTTGTTCAAGCTCGGGAAGGACAACTTGTTGAGAAGATGTGTACCGGAAGGAGAACAACGAGCTATTATTTCCAAATGCCATAAGGATGCATCGGGTGGACATTTTGGTAGTAGGAAGACCGGGGCTAAAATTCTTCAATCGGGTTTTTTCTGGACTACTTTGTTTAAAGATGTTCATTATTTTATTCTTTCATGTGATAGATGTCAAAGAATTGGTAACATTGGTAAAAGGAACGAAATGCTCATGCAAGTTAATCTTGTTTGTGAAATTTTTGATGTGTGGGGAATTGATTTTATGGGTCCTTTTATTAATGATAACAAGTATGAGTACATCTTATTAGCCGTTGATTATGTTTCTAAGTGGGTAGAGACAATCCCCACTCGAACTTGTGGGGTTGATGTGTTGGAATTCGATATCCCGGGTTATCAAAATTTGCGGAACCGATAACCCGAACGAACCCTTCGCCGGAGATCATACGAACACCGACTCATCCGCCGGAGTCCGGGCTTTGGAGACCACGCACCCGAAGGCGCGCAATCCGCCCCCACCCGAACCCCCGCGAGCCGGGGTTCATATAATCGAAACTCAATCGCGGGAGAAACCACGAGCCCACGCGAACCGGGACCCGACCGAACGCGTCGCGCGCACGAGGCACGCGGACGCCCAGCCGCACCCCCGCGGGAACCCGCGATCGCTCCCAGCGATCGCACGGGATGCCTCGCGGCGTCCCTGGGATGCTCGTAGCATCCCCGCAGCGGATCCGATGATCCGCTGCTCACACGGCTGGGGCTCGTCCCCAGCGACTCGCTGCGGGTAACCCCGCAGCTCGCTACGAGCCGCTGCGGGTAAACCCCGCAGCTCCAGCGATCGACCCCGTAGGGGTTCGATCGATCCTCGGCTCCCAGCCGAGGACTTCCGTGCACGATCCCCACGTGGGATCCACGAGCCGCCGGCGGTCCGGTGGTCCAACCACCACCGCCCGGCTCGACCCTCGTCCCGGGGTTCGATCCTTGGATCTTTGTTCTACGGTATTCTCGATAAAATTAAATCAAACAATATCAAGTTAGTTTAGATATTGTACCTTTGATTCGTTGTTCGGAGAAACGAAATCAAGATGACCTCGTGATCTTCCCGCGTATTCCTTGCACTCCGTTCGAACGTCGGGTGGGCGACGATCTATCGAACTCCTATGGATCCTCTTCACTCTTCAAGACTTTATGATTGGCGTATCTTAGGTTAATGAATTGTGAAGACCATGTAGTGCTTTTATAGGCTACGTAGGGGATCAAAAGGAGATTAAATATTGGGCTTCTAATATTGAAAATTAAATTGGGTCCAACCCAAATCCATTAATTCTCATCAATATTAATTTTATTTATTTTCCACTATATAAATAAAATTGCACTCCCAATATTTATCCATATTATATCAAATAATATTTCTCCGGTTAGTATTATTTATTCTGTGTATTTAAGATTTAAATATCCATAAATAAAATTTATTTATTGCTTAATAAATTTATTCATCTCTTATATCCGAGAATAGTACCACTCAACCTTATTTATTATGCGGAACAAATCCACTCGCGAGGTTTACATAATAAATCCTTATGAGCTCATCTCGGGGATATTATCAACCCTTCCGGGATACACTGTCCCTTCAAGAATTCACGGCATGCCATATATAAAATATAGTGACCCAACTCAACCGGTAATTAACCCAATAATTAAATCGGTTAATTCCTTTGGAAAATCAAAGTCACTTACATTAAATATACACACCCGCAATTGTTTCAGGGATTAAGAATAAAATACTCCGAGACTTAAATCAATTATCACAGAGCAACAGAGCAATCCTAATTGATAAGTCTCAAGCGATCCGCTCAATACACCGAGTGTACAAGTGTGATAAGATAATCAAGATAAATTATCTTCTCTCTCACACAACGACTATACCGATGGATTGGTCCGTGTCCATTTAGGTCGTGAGCAACTATTCGATTAAATACGAGTAACCGATAGCATGATCTTCTGTGTGGGCCCGACACACCATACTAACTACAACGTATAAA
Source organism: Euphrasia confusa (assembly GCA_954870475.1). NCBI lineage: Eukaryota > Viridiplantae > Streptophyta > Magnoliopsida > Lamiales > Orobanchaceae > Euphrasia > Euphrasia confusa. The sequence goes on from OX940961.1 coordinate 19,415,159, forward strand.
ATCCAGGACTATGATTTGCATATATTTAATTAACAATAATTAAAAGCAAATGAATGTTCATTATTAATAGGTAAATGAAAGTGCATACAGAGTTCAGAATACTCAAATCTAGACATTAAGTATACTACTCCATCAATCTCCCACTTATACTAAGGTCTAGTCTTATCCTCCAAACTTCTGACTCCCAAACCCTCCAAGTGCTTGTAATATACTTCCTTAGGAAGTATCTTGGTGAAAGGGTCCGCTAGGTTGTCTTCCGAAGCTATCTTGGTGACTATCGCATCGCCCCTCTTGACGATGTCTCGAATCAGGTGGTACTTGCGCTCTATGTGTTTTGTAGCACTATGGGACCGTGGTTCCTTACTGTTTGCCACTGCACCGCTATTATCACAATAAATTGTCATAGCCTTGGGCAAACTCGGAATCACATCTAAGTCCTGGAGGAAATTAAGGAACCACACTGACTCTTTCGCTGCCTCTGAGGCTGCAACATATTCAGCTTCCATGGTAGAGTCCGAAATGCACTTCTGCTTAACACTCTTCCATGATACGGCTCCACCTCCCAAAGTGTACACATAGCCTGATGTCGACTTACGCCGATCCTTATCAGCTTGGAAATCCGAATCTGTGTAACCCAAAGGAATCAGATTGTCTGCTCCGTATCTTAGAACATAATCCTTAGTATTTCGCAAATACTTGAAAATGCTCTTTACGGCAGTCCAATGAGCCTTTCCAGGGTTACTCTGATATCTCGCTACTATGCCTACGGCATAACAGATATCAGGCCTCGTGCATAACATTGCATACATTAAGCTTCCCACAGCCGAAGCGTAGGGAACTGCTTTCATGTCATCTTTCTCCTTCTGTGTCTGAGGACACATCTCCTTAGAAAGATAAGTTCCTTTACTGAAGGGCAGATCACCCTTCTTGGAATCTTGCATGTTAAAACGAGCTAGAATCGTGTCTATGTAAGATTGCTGGGAAAGACACAATGTTCTATTCCGGCGATCCCTTATAACTTTGATCCCTAGAACATGTCCAACTTCTCCCAAATCTTTCATATCGAATTGTCTAGACAACCATCCCTTTATGTCTGATAACATCTTTACACTGTTGCCAATGAGAAGTATGTCGTCTACATAAAGCACGAGGAACACCACCTTCTTTCCATCACGTTTCCAATACACACACGATTCGTCCATGCTTTGAATGAATCCAAAAGATTGGACTACTTCATCAAACCGCAGGTTCCACGATCTCGAGGCTTGTTTCAATCCATAAATGGATCGATTAAGCTTGCACACTAGATGATCTCGCCCCTTAGCAATGAATCCTTCTGGTTGTTTCATATAAATCGTCTCGTCAAGACTTCCATTAAGGAAAGCTGTCTTGACATCCATTTGCCACACCTCATAATCCATATGAGCTGCTATGGATAAGAGAATCCGGATTGACTTTATCTTGCCTACCGGCGAGAAGGTCTCCTCATAATCGATTCCCTCTTTCTGAGTATATCCTTTCGCAACAAGCCGAGCTTTAAAGGTTTCAACCTTTCCGTCAGATCCTCTCTTTCTCTTGTAGACCCATTTACACCCAATTGGCTTTACGCCGCTTGGTGGTTCTACAAGATCCCAGACTTTATTAGAATCCATAGATTCTATTTCGGATTTCATCGCTTTCTTCCAAGAAGGCGCATCTATATCTTGTACCGCCTCATCATAGGTCCAGGGATCGACTTCATGAACTCCGGGCGCCGAGTCCGAAGACTCACCCAGACCAATCCATCTGTCCGGTTGTTTAACAACCCTCCCACTACGACGGCGTTCCGGTGTATCAACAGTGACAGTATTAGGTGCAGGTTTTAGTGGTGTATCTACACTCGGTTCGGCTGTATCTGAGTCTTCTTTGTTACCTCTCAACTCATCAAGTATTATGTCACTCTTGGGCTTGTGGTCCATGACATAGTCTTCCTCTAAGAACCGAGTGTTAGTACTTATAACGATCTTCTGGTCCGTAGGACTATAGAACATGCCACCTTTAGTTCCTTTCGGGTATCCTACAAACAACCGTAATTCTGATCTAGATTCTAACTTATCGGCCCCTTGTCGCAACACATGTGCTGGACATCCCCAGATCCGAAGGTGCCTGAGGCTAGGCTTGCGCCCGCTCCACCTTTCCATGGGTGTTGTGGATACCGTTTTTGTTGGAACCATGTTGAGAATGTACGCCGCTGTTTCCAAGGCATGTCCCTAGAACATAGTAGGTAAGTCCGAGTAACTCATCATTGAACGTACCATCTCCATAAGAGTCCTATTCCTTCTTTCCGACACACCATTCTGCTGGGGAGTATATGGTGATGTCATCTGGGAATCAATCCCATTCTCTACTGAGTATGCCTTGAATTCTCCAGACAGGTACTCGCCTCCGCGATCAGATCGCAGGCATTTAATGGATTTACTTTGAAGGTTCTCCACAAAAGCCTTGAACTCCTTGAACTTGTCAAAGGATTCGCTCTTGCGGCGCATCAAGTATACAAATCCATATCTTGAGTAATCATCAGTAAAAGTGATGAAGTACTCGTACCCTCCCCTTGCCTGAGTAGACATAGGTCCGCATACATCAGAGTGAATCAAATCCAATACTTGTTCAGCTCTATGTCCTTTACCAGAAAAAGAACGCTTGGTCATTTTACCCTCCAAACAGGATTCGCAGGTTGGAAGGTCCTCTCCTTCTATGCCGCTAATGAGACCATCAGCTTTCAACCTTTGAATTCTATTCGAATTAATATGACATAGCCTTAGATGCCACAAGTATAATTGATTCATTTTAGAAGGTTCTTTTCTCTTATTGGTGTTCGTAGATGTGTTATTACTCTCGGTTAGTTGCATCGTGTTAGACTCAGGATTTAGAATATACAAATCGTCTACCAATGTACCAGAACAGACAATCTCACTATTTCTTCTTATGACCACAGAGTGATCAAAAGAAACAGAATATCCATTCAGAATTAATTTAGAAACTGAAATCAAATTTTTTCTAAAATTCGGTACATAAAGACAATTTTGTAAAACTAAAACCCTATCACTACTAAAACGTAAGTGAACGTCTCCCACTGCAACAGCCGCCACCTTCGCGTCATTGCCCATGTAGACTACGATCTCTCCCTCTCTAAGTCTCCGGGTTTCCTGGAACCCCTGCAATGAATTGCAGACATGGTCAGTGGCACCCGTATCTACACACCAGGTGCTGGTAGATATCACCGCTGACAATGTTTCAGTGACTAAGGAAAATTTCGTACCTTTGATGAGAGGACAATCAGATCTCCAGTGTCCAAACTGCTTGCATCGAAAGCACTTGCCCAAAGGCTTGCCTTTCCCAATCCGTGGCTTTAAGCCACTGGGTTTCTTTGCACGCTTTTCCTCTAGCCTTGCCACAAAAGCTTGTGATTCTCTTAACTTACGCACAAACTCCGTTCTCGTTGAATCCTTTTTAAGGGATGCATTGAGAGAGAATTCTGTGAGTATGTTAATCACCTCTTGCCCAGCTTCCACGCTATGTCTCAACATCATCCTGAGGTCATTTCGAATGTCCTCATCAGTTGGGACAACAGTGGATTCGGAAAGCTCAACAGTCTGAACAATGTCCAGATTTCGTTTCCAATCATCATCATATGGAACCGGTGAGTTTTCATCCTTAAGTATATCACAAAGTGGGGTCACAGTCATTCTTAACCTATAAGCACATAAAACAAACAAACAATTTAATTCCGATATTATCTCCCTCAAATAATATCATTAAATCACTAATCACATCTAAAATCCCATCAGGTAAGGCAAGCCACGTTCGTGTGGACGTTTACCCACCCAAATGATTTAGTAATTAGATTTGCTTCGGTCATACATCACTTATAGCGTAACCTCGTTGGGAGGAATACTATAATGCGTATCTAAGTGTAAACCATCACTCAGTACTAAGGTGAATCGTTTAGAATTGTTACATCACCGCAAGCCACGTTCGTGTGGACGTTTACGACAACTCGCAACTCTTCACAATCCCTATAACTGTCTACATCAATTATTCTAAAATCTCATTCAGTATAGCAAGCCACGTTCGTGTGGACGTTTACTATACCAAAAGATTTATATAATTGAAATCCAATTACTAGATCCATTCAATCTCGTAAATCAAGACGTGGAGAATCATAAGTGAAACTCGAAGTTTCTAACCAGTGATTCACCATGCGAACGACCCTATCTCTCATAAATGAGGGAGCCGAGCAGACAATCGATCCATCTATCAAAGAATGGTACGAAGGTCTCTAATTTGTGTCCTCTACATGACCAAGTGGCTCTGGCTCCATTCCACTCCCCGGGGTGAGAATGAGTCGACTTGAAATCAGTTTTGGAAAGACAAATTAGGCATTGTTTGATAAACTTAATCAATGTTTCTTGTAAGAGGAATTACAAGAACTCTCCTCCAATGGCTTATCTATATAAACTTCAAAAGTTTATAAAAGTCATCAAGAGAGCAGCAATGGAGACCATGGGCATGTTTCCATACCCTCTCCCACTTAGCTTTTTACAATAAAGGGATACGCTATCTAGTGCATAAAATAAACACACATAGCATGCATACATGTAATAAAGCACATAGTATTATCACATAATCAAAATAATACTAGAATATTATTTTCCGACTATTATGGCTTTATCACATCTCCGTACGCATCTTCTAGTCTTTAGTCTTCGTTTCTTGAATGCTCCATGTGACGAGAATATTAATATCCAATATTTAAATCTATTTATTTTTAATTAATCCAAAAGTTACTTAATTCTAAAATTAAGTCAATTGAATATATCAAAAATAAAATTAAATATTATTAATATTTTTATTTATTTTATTTTCTTTTTCCACTCCATTAAATCTCTAGAATAATCTATCCAAGATACTCTTGGAATATTCTAGATGATATCTATAATGAAATAAAGAAATAAAATAATTTAGGACTATTATACTTTACAAATTTATTTTATTCCTAATCCATGAATATTCCCATGAGTAGGAATAATCAAATAGGAAAAATAAATTTAGTACTAAATTAATTCTTTTTCTATTTCTTGAATATTCCATAAAGAAATAATTAAAATAGGAAAAACCGAATTAAAATAGGAAAGTATATTTCCGGTAGGAGTAGCATGGATTGGGAGACCCACGCCACCCCCACCCGGACCGCCAACCGCCGGCCGAGGACCACCGCCGCCACCACCCAGCCGGCGAGCCACCACCGCCGGTGACATCGCCGCCAGGAGGCGCGAGTTCGGCGCCCTCCCATGCGATCGATCGATCCTCATGGATCGATCATGGGGATTGATCGATCCAAGCCCTAATCCCTTCTCGTCGTCTCGTCTTCTCCGGCGGTCTTCGATTCGTCGATCCAATCGCAAAATAAATTTACAAAAATCTAAATTACAATTCCGGTATCGATTCTATACACGAAATCGACCCTATACATTTTCCGGAAAAACAATGAACATAATAATAAATCCTAAATTCGGTCAACCCCCGAATTTTTACTATTACAAGCATTCACCACCAAAAAACGAATCTCGACATGTCCGAGAGTTTAATAAAACCAACAATCATGACAAAATAAATTAAACGAGTAATTAATTAAGCCATAATAGTCGGAACCCTGCAAGGTAGAACAATATTTATCGAAAATACCGCGAACGTAAACCACGCTCTGATACCAGTTGTTGGAATTTGATATCCCGGGTTATCAAAATTTGCGGAACCGATAACCCGAACGAACCCTTCGCCGGAGATCATACGAACACCGACTCATCCGCCGGAGTTCGGGCTTTGGAGACCACGCACCCGAAGGCGCGCAATCCGCCCCCACCCGAACCCCCGCGAGCCGGGGTTCATATAATCGAAACTCAATCGCGGGAGAAACCACGAGCCCACGCGAACCGGGACCCGACCGAACGCGTCGCGCGCACGAGGCACGCGGACGCCCAGCCGCACCCCCGCGGGAACCCGCGATCGCTCCCAGCGATCGCACGGGATGCCTCGCGGCGTCCCTAGGATGCTCGTAGCATCCCCGCAGCGGATCCGATGATCCGCTGCTCACACGGCTGGGGCTCGTCCCCAGCGACTCGCTGCGGGTAACCCCGCAGCTCGCTACGAGCCGCTGCGGGTAAACCCCGCAGCTCCAGCGATCGACCCCGTAGGGGTTCGATCGATCCTCGGCTCCCAGCCGAGGACTTCCGTGCACGATCCCCACGTGGGATCCACGAGCCGCCGGCGGTCCGGTGGTCCAACCACCACCGCCCGGATCGACCCTCGTCCCGGGGTTCGATCCTTGGATCTTTGTTCTACGGTATTCTCGATAAAATTAAATCAAACAATATCAAGTTAGTTTAGATATTGTACCTTTGATTCGTTGTTCGGAGAAACGAAATCATGATGACCTCGTGATCTTCCCGCGTATTCCTTGCACTCCGTTCGAACGTCGGGTGGGCGACGATCTATCGAACTCCTATGGATCCTCTTCACTCTTCAAGACTTTATGATTGGCGTATCTTAGGTTAATGAATTGTGAAGACCATGTAGTGCTTTTATAGGCTACGTAGGGGATCAAAAGGAGATTAAATATTGGGCTTCTAATATTGAAAATTAAATTGGGTCCAACCCAAATCCATTAATTCTCATCAATATTAATTTTATTTATTTTCCACTATATAAATAAAATTGCACTCCCAATATTTATCCATATTATATCAAATAATATTTCTCCGGTTAGTATTATTTATTCTGTGTATTTAAGATTTAAATATCCATGAATAAAATTTATTTATTGCTTAATAAATTTATTCATCTCTTATATCCGAGAATAGTACCACTCAACCTTATTTATTATGCGGAACAAATCCACTCGCGAGGTTTACATAATAAATCCTTATGAGCTCATCTCGGGGATATTATCAACCCTTCCGGGATACATTGTCCCTTCAAAAATTCACGGCATGCCATATATAAAATATAGTGACCCAACTCAACCGGTAATTAACCCAATAATTAAATCGGTTAATTCCTTTGGAAAATCAAAGTCACTTACATTAAATATACACACCCGCAATTGTTTCAGGGATTAAGAATAAAATACTCCGAGACTTAAATCAATTATCACAGAGCAACAGAGCAATCCTAATTGATAAGTCTCAAGCGATCCGCTCAATACACCGAGTGTACAAGTGTGATAAGATAATCAAGATAAATTATCTTCTCTCTCACACAACGACTATACCGATGGATTGGTCCGTGTCCATCTAGGTCGTGAGCAACTGTTCGATTAAATACGAGTAACCGATAGCATGATCTTCTGTGTGGGCCCGACACACCATACTAACTACAACGTATAAAATCCAGGACTATGATTTGCATATATTTAATTAACAATAATTAAAAGCAAATGAATGTTCATTATTAATAGGTAAATGAAAGTGCATACAGAGTTCAGAATACTCAAATCTAGACATTAAGTATACTACTCCATCATGATGTTGTTTTGAAGTTTGTGCAGGAGAACATTATTTCTCGCTTTAGTTTTCCTAAGGCAATCATTAGTGATGGAGGGTCACACTTTTGCAACAAGCTATTCAAGAGATTGATGAAGTTGAATGGGATTGATCATCGAGTTGCTACTCCTTACCATCCTCAAACCTCCGGTCAAGCTGAAACGAGCAACAATCAAATAAAGACCATCATTTCAAAAACCGTGAAACCTTTAAGGAAAGATTGGCCGGAAAAACTTCGAGATGCACATGCACTTTGGGCTTACCGGACAGCTTTCAAGACAATACTTAATTATACTCCGTTCCAAATTGTGTATGAGAAGTCTTGCCATTTACCGGTTGAGATTGAACACAAGGCATTTTGGGCTATTAAGAAGGTGACTTGGAAATGACAAAGGCCGGGAAGGAGCGAGCCTTGCAAATTGAGGAGCTCAAGGAATTGAGAAATGAAGCTTATGAGAATGCTATGATTTCAAAGGCAAAAATGAAGAAAGCTCATGACCGGAAATTGATTGGAAAAGACTTACAACCGGGCATGATAGCACTTTTGTTCAATGCCCGACTTCGGTTATTTCCGGGAAAGCTAAAGTCGAGATGGGTCGGGCCATATGAAGTTGTAACAATGCATGAGAACGGGTCAGTTACACTGAGGAAAGAAGGTGATGAGCATGAGTTTAAGGTCAACGGGCATTTGGTAAAGCATTATTATGAAGGCGAGTCGAAAAACGAGGAAGTCGAGGCTTTTCGACTCGAGAAGGTTGACATTTGAACTCGGAAAAATGGAATAAGTCCAGTTCTGGACATTAAACTGAGCATGAATAAAGGCTACTAGACTTGGACGAGCTCGGAAGTCGTTGAAATCGAAGAAAATGGTCGAAAAAAGAAAGTCGAGGAATCTGGGAGTTCAGCGCCCGGTGAAACAAAAACGGCGGTCGCCGGAGGGAAACAACACTCGCCAAAATGAAGACGGCGGTCGCCAATTAGGTGAAAAGTGGACTGCCCATTTTGGTCCGAAATGACGGTCGCCGATTTTGAAACGGCGACCGCCGAAAGAAACCCGCGACCGCCAAACAGAAACGGCGGTCGCCGTTTTTGAAATTTCTGGGAATAATAAGGACGGGCTGGGGCAGTTTTTACACAACTAAATAACCTTTTTTACCTCTTTTCTCTCTTGCGATTTTCTCTCTCGATACTTCATCGATTTTCATCAAATTTCTTCCATACATTCACTTATCTATATCTTGAGAATATTGATTTGTAGGTTTTGGGGAATTTCATCGGTCAAATATCAAGAAATTCTCAAGTTCTTGAGGTGCACACAAGGTGTTCGACAAAAGTCCCGAATCAAAATTTCAACATTCTCCAACCATTTCAATGACGAGAAGTGGACGAAGGGCTGGAGCTCGTGATCCTTCACCACCACCAAGGAAAAGGGGACGAGGCTCCGCTACTACTTCCGCTTCGACCGGACCTAGAGACATCTCCGCTCGTTATGGAGCTCCGTTTCCGGTTTTTACCGACGAGGAAGGAAAGGCTTACGAGAAGTTGATTTCAAAGGGTGAACACATTCTACCTCGTCCGATTGATTGGGAGCTCATGGAGAAATTGAAGACTAAGGATAAGATTCAAGAGATTCTCGAGTGTATGAGCCTAAAGGATTTCGCGGAGATGGATTTCAAGTACTCCACAAAGCTTGGATTGGAAATGCTTTGCACATTCAAGAAAGTTCATGAGAAGAGGAAGGCATCGTATGCTACGTGTCGACTCAACGGAGAAGAGGTTAAGATTACGGAAACCAAAATGTACGAGGTGTTCGGATTTGAGAATGGAGAACACAGTCTTACCAAAGAACGGGAAAGTGGAACCGTGAAGACTACACATTGGAAAGAGTTGGCCGAGCCGAATTAGAAGTGGAAGGATCACGGTCGTTCAATTGCATTCATCGATCCCGTGCTTTGCATTGTCCACAAGTTTTTGACCTACAACATTTTCAGGAAGGTGGAGGGCAACAAAGTTAACTCATTGGAGTTTACTTTGATTAATGCGGCCGTGAATGGTCAAGAATCGACTCTGTTGAAGAAAGTGTGGGGTTTGATGGAACAAAGCGGCTAGAGGGATACGGACTCGAGGAGCCTTGTTCTATTTTGCTCGGCACCTTGCGATTGCGAATAATATCATTGATGAAGATGATGAGTCGTATGATGGAGAGCTGTGGGAAGTACCTCGACCTTTGGATGTGGATGAGTTTGAGGCTAGCGGATTGATTTTGTCCGGAGATTTTGTATCGCATGAAATCTGAACCGACAAAGGTACACAAGCAATGGTGGACTATCGACAAAGGAACATGGCTCGAATTCAAAAATGGAAATTGGAGTTGGCGGGAGAAAGAGTTAGTTCGTCGATTATGAGAGAGGCTCAACTTGAGGAGAAGAACCTAATGCGGGAGAGAGCGGGTCCATCGTCGGGAGGAGGCCAAAATGTGGATGATGGGACGACTACGAGGGATCTGGTGTGGGAACAAGCTTATACGGGCTATGGAGCACAAGGGAACCAAGATTCTGGGTGGACAAACTCGGGGATGAATTGGACTTCTTCATACGAGGTTCCTCAAGCCGGTACCTATTACTCGGATTCGGGAAAGATGCATCCCGAGGACCTTCAAGAAATCATCAATGCGAATGAAAGGGCATATAATACGATAAATGTGAGGTTGGACCGAATGGCACTAGATGACGCTACGTGGGCTAACCGAATGGCGGTCGAGAGGAGCTACAATGAGCAAGCTACCCGCCGGATTGTAAGAGAAGCGATGGAGGACATGCGACAAGAGCAACGACAACTTTACGAGGCCTATGCTAGAGGAGGAGGCCAATTTCCACCACCCGAGATGTGAGAGAGGTCATGCTCGGCACGACCTAGGTACGTTTTTCTTTTATTTTCCTTTTAATGTCCTTGTATATATGTGTTAGTGTGTTATTTGTTTAATCTTGGTTAGTAGTTGGGTTTAGTTGTTGTGTTTCTTGGTTTTATTGAAAAATCACTCGTTTACGCTCAAAGATTTGATTTGTCCCGAATGTGGTAGTGTTTGCATGTGGATTTGGTTAAGTTGTTACTTGAACTCATTTGGTTTGTAGGTTGTACCACTTGTCATGTGTCGAGAAAATGATTGTGATATTCATGAGTTTCTTCCTTTGCTATATATATGCGATTTTTGTGCCGATTTTTCCTTGGAGAGTATTTGTGATTATTCCCTCGAGAGTAAACATGAGAATTCCTTTGTTGTACTTGAGAATGCATGATTGGATTGGATTTTTGATATCACTTGTTATATGAAGTTTCTTTGACTTGGTTGAGAATGGAAAATGACGTTTGAGATTGCTAGGATTACCTCCACATTTTATATATTCCGCAAAATGACCGTGCCCGTCGAGGGACTCCCTAGTTAACCTTTTGAGCCTACATGGTGCCTTTTCTTGTAACCGAGAGTTCCACGAGGGATGTGAGATTTTGAGAGGTGTTGCAAGATTGTTTTGAAGGGGTTAATATGATATTGTGATGAAGTGTAAACGTGTTTTCTCATATAAAGGCATGCTATACTAAGAAAAAGCTTACTCCCTATATATATAAAAAAAAGAAAAAAAAACGAATACTCTTCGGTTGTGAAAAAAATTGATAAGGGATGAAAATAAAAAAGAAAAAAGAAAAAAAAAAGGAGAAAAGAGAAAAAGATAAAAATAGTAAAAAGCGGGGAGTAGTAATAATAAATAATGAAAGCCTATTGAGAACATGTATCTTTGTTGTATTTGGATGTTAAAAGGGGGTTGTGATGATTTACATTTGGTGATGGAGGGAGTTATGTGAGTACATTTGGTGTAAGAGGTTGGCGAGAGCGAATTACTTGATTTATTATCTTTCTTTCGATTCCCACCTATTACCCATGCCTACATTGTTTGCAATCTCGTTCCGATTCTTGTTCTCCTTGGTCAAAGTATATAGATTATTCTTATGGTATTGTGTATATGCATGTCTCGTTGTATCTTGATGTTCATGTTGATTGGGAGAGCTTATTGATATATGTGCAAAGGCCATATTTACTTGCATTATATTTACCATTTCATTTCCGAGGGAGATACACTTTGAGATTGAGGCGAGTATGGGTGACATGTTATCATTTTTCTCATTTTTCTCGTTCATGGAAAGTGGTTGGTATGTGGTTTGTAGCGAGTTCAAGTAGGTGATTTGTGCAAACACGTTGTTGATTGTTTTACCTTGCTCGGGACTAGCAAGGATTTGAGCGTGTGTGTGTGTGTGTGGGGGGGGGGGGGGGGGTGATTTGTATTGTTTTGGTGTATTTTTAATTTATGTTTTTGAGTCGAGTGCATGTCGTATTGTGTTGTTCTTATGTCGTTTTAGTTTATGTTTGATTTTTTGTGTGTGTCGGATCTCACGGGGTGTGTTGGAGGGTTTAAGAGTTCATTTTGTAGGTCGGTTGCCGAGAAAAGTCGAGAAATCGAGCAAAGATTGGAAAAGAGAAAATGGCGACCGCCGAATCCAACCAGCGGTCGCAGGATAAAAACGGCGGGTGATTAAGTCGTTGTAGTGCGTCAAAAATCAAATAAAAATAACCGAACTTATTGCTAAAGCAACTCGCCCGAGTCGATCTCTCGAGGAACACTACTATCGGCGATAAAAGCGATTAATTGTTTGCAACGGAGAAAGCGAAGAGAAATAGCATAATGCATGGATTGTTTTTGGTTTTTTGTTTTAAACTAGAAATTAACTACGAAAGTTAAAAGACGAGAAATGACTCGCCCCCGAGTGCGCTAAAAATAATTACTCGGGGTCTCGACTCGCAAGAGGACGAGGCCCTTCGTAGTGTAAGTTGGCAAGGACGACCCAAGTCATTTTCTAGAGGAGTGTAGGCTCGGAGTGTTCGTTAATGTGTGCGTTTAACGTGTGCTTTGTGTACAAATAATATCAAAGTGGGGGAAAAGGAGAAGAGAAGATAATAATGCTAACAACTACTAAATTAAAGACAAGAAAGCAAGTAAAAGCAAGGAAACGTGAAAACAATAATAAAAACGGAGGTGTGGTATTTGGATCATTTCACCTCGGAATCGGGTCAATAACAATAAATACCGGGCCATAGGCTCGCTCAAGTGCTTTCGCGGTTTTAGAGTGGGCCGACTAGTCCCTCGGTTAAGGTCAAACTATGGTTGATTGGGTTAGTGTTCAAGGAAGATAACCGGGTAGGTCTCACCTCCAAAAAATCGATAAATCGACCAAAATCACAAAGTGAAACCTCTCCGGGTAGGTCTCGGTTTCAACAATCGATCAAGTTCAATAACAAATAAACAAATTAACCCAATCAACATGGCCAACAATCAAGATAAATCAACCATTCATCCTTAGATCAAATCACCAATTACCAAACCAATAAATCTAGCCTAACATGATACTAAAGCTAATAAACAAGAAAATCAAGTAAAGAGCATGCATAAATGAAATAACAATTAAAGGGAACGAAGATACCGATCAAACGAGAAGTCGATCTTCGATGTGTCACCCAACGAAAATTGATCCGATGAATAGAACGGGCTCGACGATCCGAGAACAAAACGTGAATGTAAAAATACGAGAAAAGAAATGAGGAAAGAAAGATCTAAGAATTAAAGTGCTAGAAATGAAGAACTTGAAGAACAAGAAATAAAATATCTAGAGTACTATTTAATTATTTACATGTTGTGACTTTCTCTCTCTACTATTGTTCTCAAAATTAAACACACAAATGAGTCACACTCTCAAATGAGACATTATCCTCTATTTATAGATACACATCCATACCAATTAAAATGACCCAAATGCCCTTAAAATGTCCCATAAGCCAAGTCAACCCAAGTCAACAATTTAATCTTTTTAATTTCTCCTTTAACATTGCTGGTTCGTTCTGGAGCCGATAGCTTCTTGACAGAAAGGAATTTGTCCAATCCGACCGTTGAATATGAAGATCCTGATGTTGTGAAGGTGTCTTCCAAACTTCATGTCGATCTGACGGTTAACGAAGGCGTGGTGAATATTTTACTTCAGCTGCACAGAACAGGGCAAGCCATCGCGAGCAGGGAGCGGTCGCTCCCGTTTGGGCGTGGTCGCGCCGGAGGGTCGAAGGTTGAGTGCCCCGGGAGCGGTCGCTCCCGTTTGGGTGCGGTCGTGATGCAGGCCCAGAGTCGTCCATGATACAAGACCCGGTGCATGTTCCAGCTGGACCAGTGACGCGCTCGAGAGCCAAGAAGTTCAAGGCAAGCTTGATGACGATGATCCAAGAAGTATGGGCGCAAGAGCTGTTGAAGAAACCTATTGGTGAAGTGGAGAAACCGAGCATTGTCAACATGATTGCGTACGAGGAGGCCGATCCCACCGATGGTGATGAGTTTCAGGCTGAGATGACAAAGAATGTGCCGGAACGGAGGTCAGACGTGAGCCGAGGACGCGCCGAGGAAGTCAACTACGAAAATGGCTTGGTGTCGGCCGACACCAAGACCTGTCGGACGACAAAGGACCAAGAATCGACATTCTGCGGAACACGAGGCTCAACGCGAGGTGAAATCCGAAGTTCGGGTTCGATGTCGGCCGACATCTTATACCTGTCGGCCGACAAGTGTCAGGAAGTCTTATTCTGACAAACACGAGGTGTAGCCCGCGTTTGAAGTCGAGATAAGGAATGGATGTCGGCCGACATCCAAACCTGTCGGCCGACATGAGCTTCAGAATTTGGAAAAACGCGGCGAGAGTTTTAATTGTTTCTTTTCCTTTCTTTTGATGATTTTAGGTCAGCCTATATATATAGGTCTTGAACCCTTTGTTAAGGACACAACTTTGATATTAATTAATTTAATTCGTGAGATTATTCTCCCTTCTTTTCGTTCTCTTTCGATTGTGCCAAAAGAGTTCAACCCGACGAATCAACGAAGCACCCATACTTCGTTCGTGTGTCATACATCGATTTCCGAGTTGCTGCATCGATCTCGTGTTGGGGGTTAGGGTTCCGTCCTTAATTGATTTCACGATTTCAGGTTCAGAGGTTTGGGATCATTCGCCAGGTATCCAATTTATCGTTTCTTCTTCTTCCGCTCAATTCCATTAACGGGGTACGTATCATCTGGTATCAGAGACAGGTTAGGGCTTCTAATTTCTGATTTCGTTACCTCGTTCATCTTTTCTTTTCGTTCTTCTTCTTCTTCCTGCTGAATCGGAGCTCTTTCATCCGTAAGCACAAAAAAAAAAAAAAAAAAAAAAAAAAAAAATTCTATAAAAATTATTTCTAGTCCGATTTTCGCGAAATTTTTTTTGAGAGTCTTGTTCCTGGTAGTGAGTCGAATACTCAGCAATTAAAAAAAAAAAAATTGGTGATTTGGAGTGATTCCTGAATTTTTGTGAGTGATTCCTGAATTTTCCGGCATCATTTTGAGCCAATTTGGTGCTATCATATTTTTCGTTCCAAATTTTCCGATTTTTTGTTCCTACGTCGTATTGTGTGTTTTTTGGGGATTTTGTCGGTTCTGATCTCGTCTGGTAGATCGCGGAGTTCGACACATTGAAGGAGAATTTGAGTGGTAAAAGGCAGAGTGTGTGAGATCATTAGAGTGAAAAAAGCCATACCTGAGTGAAACACGAGTGCTGAGTGAATCCCATCTTGAGTGTGATACACGAGCGTTTGTGAGGTGGTGAGGTTTCTTTTACTTTATTGCTTTTATTGCTAACATTTTTCTGTGCAGGTATGTCTGAAGACACGAAAAATAAGGGAATAGCTGAGGGATCTATTAACAACGTCCAATTCCAGGCCATGATGGATGAGAATAATAGGCGGATGGAAAGGCTCTTACACACTGAGATGACTGTGGTACATGACCGACTAATTGCACTGGAGGAAAAGTCTCGTAGAGAGAACCCAGAGAATCGGAGAGTAGCAAGGCGCAACGTCGGTCGTGATAACCAGCATCGTCGTAATGAGCGACACAGGGACGCCAACCCCGAAGACGATGAGGATGAAGAGATGGACAACAACTTGGGCACCATCAAGATGACTATTCCCACGTTCATGGGGAAGAACGATCCAGAGTTGTACATCGAATGGGAGAGAAAAGTTGAGATGATGTTTGACTGCCACAACTATTCCGAGCTCAAGAAGGTGAAATTGGCGGCTATCGAATTTTCTGACTATGCTTTGGTTTGGTGGGATCAGCTGGTTGCCAATAGGAGGAGAAACTATGAGCAACCTATTGAAACATGGGCCGAGATGAAGTCGGTGATGCGAAAGAGGTTTGTTCCTTCTCACTATTACCGAGAGTTATACAATAAGCTGCAGAATCTACGACAGGGGACGAAGAGCGTAGATGAATATTTTAAGGAGATGGAGGTGGCAATGATTCGGGCCAATGTTGAAGAGGATCGGGAGGCTACCATGGCTCGGTTCTTGGCTGGTCTGAACTGGGAGATTCGTAATGCGGTGGAGTTGCAACCGTACGTTGAGTTAGAGGATATGGTTCACATGGCGAGCAAGATTGAGAATCAGCACAAGAGGAGGGGCAGTTTTAGCAGTGCAAAGCCGACTCAGTCTTCTTGGAGATCGTCCCAAGGTCCGAGTGGTTCTACACCTACTGGGAACCAATGGAAGAGAGAGATTCCACCTCGAGATGAGAAGAAGACCTTCCTTAATGGTCGCTCGGAGGGTGCAAGTTCAGCGACTCAGGTCAGACCATCAAATCCTGATAGTCGAAACCGAGACAAGAAGTGCTTCAAGTGTCAGGGATTTGGGCACATTATGAGTGAGTGTCCTAACAGACGACTCATGATCTTGAGAGACGACGGAGAGGTCGTGACTGATGGTGAAGGTGAGGAACCGACACCTACGACTACAGCAGATTCCGAGGATGAGGAGGAGATTCTAGCCATCGAGGGTAACCTGTTTGTAGCTAGAAGAGTATTGAGTGCACATACACAGCCCGAGGAGAGGGAGCAGCGGGAGAACCTTTTCCACACGAGATGCCATGTGAAGGATAAGGTGTGTAGTGTGATCATTGATGGTGGGAGTTGTACGAACGTGGTAAGTGCAAACATGGTCCAGAGATTGGAGTTACCAGAGGTGAAGCATCCAAAGCCATACCGTCTGCAGTGGTTGAATGATTGCGGTATCATCAGGGTGACAAAGCAAGTGAAGGTACCTTTCCGCATTGGCAAGTACGTGGATGAGGTGCTATGTGACGTCATCCCTATGCAAGCAAGTCACATCTTGTTGGGACGACCGTGGCAGTTCGATAGGAGAGCCATACACGACGGTTTCACCAACAAGTACTCGTTTGAGTATAACGGTAAAAAGGTATCACTTGTTCCTCTCACTCCTAAACAAGTTTACGAGGATCAAGTGCAGCTACAAAAGGAGGCAGACAAGGCATCTACCAAAGAGCAGCAATTACAGACAAAGGAGAATGCCTTGCTTCACAGAGCCTACCTTGCAAGGGCTAGTGATGTGAAAGAAGCAGTGAATGAGAAGAGGCAGATGTTCGTGTTGTTGTGGAAGGGGAGCTTGGTCATTACTAACGATCTACCCCCTCTACCCCCTTCTATTCAGTTTGTTTTGCAGGAATTCGATGATGTCTTCCCGGAGGATACACCACCAGGTCTACCACCCATCCGAGGGATAGAGCATCAGATCGACTTTGTGCCTGGAGCTGTGCTACCAAACCGCCCGGCTTACCGCACCAACCCGGAGGAAACAAAGGAGTTGGAGAAGCAGATTGGCGAGTTGTTGACCAAAGGGCACGTGAAGGAGAGTCTGAGTCCTTGTGCGGTACCTGTACTTCTCGTACCCAAGAAGGATGGATCGATGAGGATGTGTTGCGACTGCCGAGCTATCAATAACATCACGGTAAAGTATCGACATCCCATACCTAGGCTAGATGATATGCTTGATGAGTTATGTGGTTCCTGCATGTTTTCAAAAATTGATTTACGTAGTGGGTACCATCAAATTAGGATTAAAGAAGGGGATGAATGGAAAACTGCTTTCAAAACAAAACTTGGTTTATATGAGTGGTTAGTTATGTTGGAAATCGATATCCCGGGCTATTAAAATTTGCGGAAAATAATAACCCGAACGAAATCCTTCATCGCCGGAGATCCGAACGCGAACCACCGCACGAGCCGGGGCCCGACCGAACACCCAGCGAGGCCCGAAGACCGCGAGCGTCCAGCCGAGCCCCCGCACGGGGCTCGCGATCATCTCCATGATGATCGCTGGGGATGCACAAGGCATCCCCGGGGCTGCTCGTAGCAGCCCCGCAGCGAGTCCACGACTCGCTGCTCGCGGGGGGTCGATCCTCCCCGCATCGCCGCTGCGGGAAACCCCGCAGCTTGATACGAGGCGCTGCGGGTAATCCCGCAGCTCACCCGGCGATCGAACCCTAGGTTCGATCGCCCCCTCGGCTCCAGCCGAGGGCTTCAGCCCGCGACGCCGCCGGTCGATGAGGGCTGGGGTTCATCCACCGTGGCACCAGCCCACGGCAAACCCCGGTGGTCGACCCGAGGTCGACCCCACGCCCCGGCGTCCAGCCGGGGCTCATCCTCTTCGTCCGCGCGTCACCGGCGGTCGAACCCTAGGGTTCGGCCGCCACCCTCGATCCCATCGAGGGTTTCTCGATCTTCGCCGGGGATCTCGAATCCCCGTCCCCAAAGTTCGTACGTTTACCCGGATCGTGTGTTCATGTATACGCTACAATCAATTCACACAAAATCATAAAAGAGGGTTTATGATTTATTACCTTCGATTCGTTGTGCGGAGAAACGAATTAACGCGTTGATGACCTTGCGATCTTCCCACGTATTCCTTGCACCTCGTCCGAACGTCGTGTGGGCGACGATCTATCGAACTCCTATGGATCTCCTTCACTCTTCAAGACTTTATGATTGGCGTATCTTAGGTTAATGAATTGTGAAGACCATGTAGTGCTTTTATAGGCTAGGTAGGGGATCATAAGGAGATTAAATATTGGGCTTCTAATATTGAAAATTAAATTGGGTCCAACCCAAATCCATTAATTCTTATCAATATTAATTTTATTTATTTTCCACTATATAAATAAAATTGCACTCCCAATATTTATCCATATTATATCAAATAATATTTCTCCGGTAGTATTATATATTCCGTGTATTTAAGATTTAAATATCCATGAATAAATTTATTTATTGCTCAATAAATAATATTCATCTCTTATATCCGAGAATAGTACCGTTCAACTTTAATTATTATGCGGATTAAATCCACCTGCAGGGTTTACATAATAATTCCTTATGAACTCATCTCGGGGATATTATCAACCCTTACGGGATACACTTTCCCGTCAAGTATTCACGGCATGTCGTATATAAAATATAGTGACCCAACTCAACCGGTAATTAACCCAATAATTAAATCGGTTAATTCCTTTGGAAAATCAAAGTCACTTATATTAAATATACACACCCGCAATATTATAGGGGATTAAGAATAAAATACTCTGAGATTTAAATCGATTATCGCCGGCAATCCTAATCGATAAATCTCAAACGATCCGCTCAATACACCAAGTGTACAAGTGTGATAAAATAATTAAGATAAATTATTTTCTCTCTCACACAACGATTATACCGATGGATTCGTCCGTGTCCATCTAGGTCGTGAGCAACTGTTCGATTAAATACGAGTAACCGATAGTATGATCTTCTGTGTGGGCCAGACACACCATACTAACTACAATGTATAAAATCCAGGACTATATTTTGCATAATTAATTAATAATAATTAATTGCAAATAATTGTTTATTAATTAAATAGGTTAAATGCTATGACCGGGAGTTTACCGATACTTAAATCTAGACATTAAGTACACAACTCCAACAAGTTATGCCTTTTGGGTTGACTAACGCACCTAGTACTTTTATGCGCCTTATGAATCATGTGTTACGTGCCTTTATTGGTAAATTTGTTGTTGTGTACTTTGATGATATCTTGGTATATAGCAAAAATCATGACGAGCATGTGTTTCATTTGAGACAAGTTTTGATTGCACTTAGGCAGGAAAAGTTGTATGCTAACCGTAAGAAGTGCGTCTTTAGCACGGATAGAGTCGTTTTCCTTGGTTTTGTTGTTAGTGCACAGGGTGTACAGGTTGACGAGGAAAAGATACGAGCTATCCAAGAGTGGCCAACGCCAAAGAACATTGGAGATGTACGGAGCTTCCATGGTTTGGCCAGCTTTTATCGACGGTTTGTGCCTAATTTCAGCAGCATGGCGGCACCGTTAACCGCCGTGATCAAGAAGAACGTGGAGTTCAAGTGGGGAAAGGCACAAGACGAAGCCTTTCAGAATTTGAAGCACAAGCTGACACACGCCCCGGTACTATCTCTCCCTAACTTTTCTAAATCTTTTGAGATTGAATGTGATGCTTCTGGAATTGGTATTGGTGCAGTGTTGATGCAAGAACGTCGTCCGATAGCCTACTTCAGTGAGAAGCTAAACTGAGCTACGTTGAACTATCCGACGTATGACAAGGAATTGTATGCCCTGGTGAGAGCTCTTCAGACGTGGCAGCACTATCTGTGGCCTCGGGAGTTCATTATTCACACCGACCATGAGTCCTTGAAGCACCTCAAAGGGCAGCACAAGTTGGATAGGCGGCATGCGAGATGGATGGAGTTCATTGAGACGTTCCCATACGTCATCAAGTACAAGCAAGGTAAGGAAAATGTGGTAGCTGATGCCCTTTCTCGGAGGTATGCTCTAATTTCGACTTTAGATGCTAAACTACTTGGATTTGAGCATATTAAAGGTTTATATGAGCATGATGATGATTTTGGTGAGATTTATAAAGCATGTGAACACTCTGCTAGTGGGGATTTCTTTAGGCATGATGATTTTCTTTTTAGGAAAAATAAACTGTGTGTGCCTAAATGTTCTTTACGTGATTTGTTGTTGCTTGAATCTCATGGTGGGGGATTAATGGGACATTTTGGTATTGCTAAGACTTTGTCTGTTCTGCATGAGCATTTCTTTTGGCCTCATATGAAACGTGATGTTGAAAGAATTTGTGGTCGATGTATTACTTGTAAACAGGCTAAGTCTAGAGTTAGTGCCCATGGATTATACACACCTTTGCCTATTCCTGCATCACCTTGGATTGATATTTCTATGAATTTTGTGATGGGTTTACCTAGGACTAAGCGAGGTAGTGATTCTATCTTTGTGGTAGTTGATCGTTTCTCTAAGATGGCACATTTTATTCCATGTCATAAAACTGATGATGCATCTCATGTGGCTGGTTTATTTTTTAGAGAAATTGTTAGATTGCATGGCATGCCTAGGACTATTGTGTCTGACAGGGATTCTAAGTTTCTTAGTTATTTTTGGAAGACATTGTGGTGTAAGCTATGTACGAAATTGCTATTCTCTACTACTTGTCACCCCCAGACTGATGGTCAAACTGAGGTAGTAAATAGGACTTTGTCTACTTTACTACGTGCTATTATAAAGAAAAACATTAAGTCTTGGGAAGAATGTTTGCCTCATGTTGAGTTTGCATATAATCGTTGTGTTCATTCTGCTACTAAATTTTCGCCTTTTGAGATTGTGTATGGTTTTAATCCTTTGACTCCTTTGGATTTATCTCCATTACCTGTGCATGAGCATACTGACCTTGATGGCCAGAAAAGGGCTGATTTTGTGAAACAGATACACGAGACGGCGAGGATGAACATAGAGAGGCGAACCAAGCAATATGCCGAGCAAGCGAACAAGGGACGTCGCAAAGTAGTGTTTGAGCCTGGTGATTGGGTGTGGTTGCATATGCGCAAGGAGAGGTTCCCACTGCAGCGCCGGTCGAAGTTACTTCCTCATGGCGATGGACCATTCCAAGTGTTGGAGCGTATCAACGACAATGCCTACAAGCTCGATCTCCCTGGTGAGTATAATGTTAGTGCTACTTTCAATGTTACTGACTTGAGTTTGTTCGATGCAGGTGACGACTTGGATTTGAGGACAAATCCTTTTCAAGAGGAGGGGAATGATGCAGGCCCAGAGTCGTCCATGATACAAGACCCGGTGCATGTTCCAGCTGGACCAGTGACGCGCTCGAGAGCCAAGAAGTTCAAGGCAAGCTTGATGACGATGATCCAAGAAGTATGGGCGCAAGAGCTGTTGAAGAAACCTATTGGTGAAGTGGAGAAACCGAGCATTGTCAACATGATTGCGTACGAGGAGGCCGATCCCACCGATGGTGATGAGTTTCAGGCTGAGATGACAAAGAATGTGCCGGAACGGAGGTCAGACGTGAGCTGAGGACGCGCCGAGGAAGTCAACTACGAAAATGGCTTGGTGTCGGCCGACACCAAGACCTGTCGGACGACAAAGGACCAAGAATCGACATTCTGCGGAACACGAGGCTCAACGCGAGGTGAAATCCGAAGTTCGGGTTCGATGTCGGCCGACATCTTATACCTGTCGGCCGACAAGTGTCAGGAAGTCTTATTCTGACAAACACGAGGTGTAGCCCGCGTTTGAAGTCGAGATGAGGAATGGATGTCGGCCGACATCCAAACCTGTCGGCCGACATGAGCTTCAGAATTTGGAAAAACGCGGCGAGAGTTTTAATTGTTTCTTTTCCTTTCTTTTGATGATTTTAGGTCAGCCTATATATATAGGTCTTGAACCCTTTGTTAAGGACACAACTTTGATATTAATTAATTTAATTCGTGAGATTATTCTCCCTTCTTTTCGTTCTCTTTTGATTGTGCCAAAAGAGTTCAACCCGACGAATCAACGAAGCACCCATACTTCGTTTGTGTGTCATACATCGATTTCCGAGTTGCTGCATCGATCTCGTGTTGGGGGTTAGGGTTCTGTCCTTAATTGATTTCACGATTTCAGGTTCAGAGGTTTGGGATCATTCGCCAGGTATCCAATTTATCGTTTCTTCTTCTTCCGCTCAATTCCATCAACGGGGTACGTATCAGGTCGTTCCCAGTGGTCGAAGTAAAAAATTGCATCGGGCGCGGTCGTTCCCAGTGGTCGAAGTGAAAATTGCATCGGGCGCGGTCGCTCCCGTTTGGGTGCGGTCGCGCCCACTCATCGAAGTGAAGAGGAGAATCCGGAGCGGTCGCGCCCAGTCTCTAGTCTTCTTCAACACTTCACCGTCCTCGTTTTTTGCTCGTTTTTCTCCGGAATCCTCTCGTTTAAGCTCCAAATCCCTATTTCACCATGAAACTTCAACAAAGTAAGAGATTCAACAATAATTGGGGAAATTCCATCAAAATGTACAAGAAACGGGCAAATAGACACACAAAATGGGGTATAATTCACACCAACTACGGGCGAAACAACCCCTCCACATTTTAGAACATTGCTTGCCCTCAAGCAACACTCAATTCGTCATTTATCATATTTCGTCATTTATCATCAACTTTACACAAGTTCTCGGTACATGGGGTAAATGGAAACGACAAAACTCACACAAGTTAAAATCTCAACAAAAAGAGATCATTCATGATACACAATGTCTTCTCACGGTTGAACCAATTTCCCTCACAAAGATACGCTCTTTCTTTTTCACAATCGAGGTTAAGAATTCACACAATATCTATGCAAGTGAAAGAGTCAAACCAATATAGAACTTGCATGTATCAAGAATTGGAGCTAAAGTGAAAATAAAGAGAAGAACCTCAAGTAACAATGTTGCACATAAAGAAATTTCAACCATAAGCTTATATATGTGAAAGACTCCACTCATCAAAGTAGGTTATCTTACGGATCAAAGAACTCTAATCGCACGAGGGTGAAACGAGGCTAGGCTAAAGGTATTCGGGATTGTTTTTGGATAAAGTGGACTATTTCGGAAAGATGCGCCATTCCTTATGACTCCTTAACCTCCCATTAGAAATTTTAAACTCAACTGCTCCTTCAAAATTCAACAACTCAAGGATCAACACAACTTCATATTCACCCACACGGGCCGACGAGACGAGCTTACAACACAATACAAAATTCAACAAATGACACTCCTTATTGTCTCGGCATTATTTCATATTACTCCTTTTTTTCTTCTTTTTTTTCTTTTTTTTTTTTTTTTATATCTTAGAGACGGAGCATTACATCGTATATATAAAGAAAAATCACTAGCTCACCCCACTTCTTTAACACGTTCCAAACGTCACACAACCAAGGATCAAATCATATTTCTTCATTACACACCAATCCTCCAAACGGGTAAGTGTATGGACATGAATGAAACGGTTTACATGTAGGCACAAAGGAGCTTTCTAGAGTGTCCCTCGACGGGCTCGGGGTTTAAGAAAATAAGGCTCAAAAGGTTAATCCTAAGCGATTGTTCTTCTCATTTCCGAAATCAAACCGGTTATGACATCGAGTTTTGAAATTCAACATGCACAAGTTCTAGTTATCTCTAATTTACTTCAATAGCAACATCATTGGAAGAATAAAAGCATGAGGTTCACAAAAATATTCAACGAATTCATTTTCAATAATCTCTCAAAAAGAACGTTAAAGTAGGTACAAAATCTCACACGGGTCTTTGGAAACATGGAACAACCGAGATAAACAAAGATACTAAGATTATCTCCCACCGAGTGAATAACGAGTGTGTAAAACTTTTTTTTAAAATTTACCCCGAAAACCTAAAACGAGTTTTGAAGTTTCAAAATAAAATCGGAAAGCTATAAATTCATCAAACTCAAAATAAACCTCCCCTCCACATTTTGAATAAAAGCATGTCCTCATGCGACTACATCACAACATCGAGGTTTTGAAAGGAGGAATACGATTAAAAAGAGTAGCATTAAGCACAATAGGGAAGCCAACACACAAACACTCACAACATCCACAAAACACCAACAAGTACATATATAAGGTCACACGACCACCATCCACAATCCACAACATAAAATCCAACAAAAACCAAGTATCTCAATCAAAGAGTAGAGCAAGGAAGGGAGGAAAGAGATAACCGGGGCCGTGAGTCTTCACGACTAATCCTATCATGGATCATAAGAGAGCGGTGGCGGTGATGGCATCATCCATGGAAATCATCTCCGGGTCACTTTGGTGGGTCCACGGGTATAGAGTAGTAGCCTCCAACAAACAAATCCTACAAAAAAGAAAAACAAGAAAGTAAAAACCATGGGTTGCCTCCCAAGAAGCGCTTGGTTAACGTCGTAAGCTCGACATAGTGTGGGGTGCCTCCCACAAAGCGCTCCTTTCTAGTCTCGAGCTCGACCACATCAATGATCCACCATCTTGCATACTAAAAATATTGAACTATACTTCCGCAAGAATAACATCTCGGCCAAGAGAGCATGATTTTCCAAATAAGAGAGATAAAGAACATGCGTGGGAGTGTGTTGAAACTTTTTCACCATATCCAAGGTCCTTGGTCTCTTTCCAAAATATACGCGAAGATGTAGATCGTGATTGCCTTCCACATCGACCGGTAAAAATATCGAACTAAACCTCCGTAGGAAGAGCATCTCGGCCAAGGGGACAGGAGTCTTCCTATAGTAAGAACCAAATATACGAGCGAGGTGTCTAGTCATGGAAAGCAAATCAAGCCTCCTCATCCCATCTACCTCGACCGCTAAAAAGATTGAACTATATTTCCTTAAAAACACCATCTCGGCCAAAGGGAAACACTCTTCAATATAGACATCATCAATTGGCCGAACGTAGGAAAATTCGACATCAACTCCCAAAGAAACCAAGCTCGATATGCTCTTACCCAAACCACTAGAAACTTCCATTTTCCACAAATCGGGACCGAAAACACCAACCCTTCCTTCAAGAGCCTCATTCAAAGAGTGATCTCGAGAAGTGGAATACTCAATCTTGATCCCTAGATCAACCAAGCCGTATATTCTTTTACCGAAACTCAAAGAGGATCTCATCTTGCTTATACCTGGATCATGAGGCTTGAGAGATTGGTTAGAAGGGATTTCACTCGGATTCTCGTCGGGCAAACGAACCGGAGATGAGGGAGATGATTCGTCCATATCTTCACATTCAATAATAACTTCCTCTACGTCCTCTTCAACACCAAAACAATACGGAGATATAATAGGCAAATCCTTCACGGTTTCAACAAGAGGAATGTCCTCGAGGTCCCTATCCAACTCGTCATCGAAAAACGGCTCAAAACACGAAGACTCGTCTACATAGTCAATTATACACCCAAGAAACATTTGTTCAATCCCAATATCTATCGCATTCATCAACTCATCAAATGCTCGAGAAGAGATGTCGTGGTCGGTTCTCGTCTTGGATGGTGGAGACGGCTTGTGGGATGGAATCGTCTCGGAAGGTGTCCGGAAGTAACGACCTAAGAATATATCAACCATATTGTCCCACGTTCTCAATGATTTTGATGGCAATGACCTCCACCAATCTCGAGCCCCATCTCTCATACAATCGGGAAAATACAACATTTTCAACTCATCTTCTTCATATCCGGCCAATGGAAGACTCCCTAGTACAAAGGAGAAGTCCTTGATGAACTTTATGGCATTCTCATTCGGCAATCCGGAGAAAGAAGGTAATCGGGAAAGAAGATGAGACGTAAGCTCGTCCTTTTGAGCCCTCGGAACACGACATTTGTGAGAAGAGTCGGGTTGGTACCTTGGTTGATTTAAATCTTCAATGGTACGACGTGTAGGAGCTTGCATGTTTGGAGAAATTCGTCGATCCCCATATCTCTCACGAGGTCCTTCATCAAAATGCACCTCTTGGTATGACCTACGATCCCTCGGCACATGATGGAGTTGTGGTAATGAGAAATCGCCAATCGTTTTCCGTTTTGAATCTCGCACCCTTGTACGTTGATGACGATATTCGTATTTGTACCCGACATTGTGCTCCTCTCGATAGTATCGGCGGTTAAGATCTTGAGGTGGGTCCCTTGGCCTTTGAATTTCCCGAGGAAGTGGTGACACGGAATCCCTCTCGGCATAAGAATAAGCACGGTCTCGGTTTCTATGATGTTGTCGATAATAGCGTGATGGTTGAGACCGATCGGTACAATGAGAGTAGTTGCTTCCCAAGTCGTGATGGTCGTCATACTCGTCCCTCATCTTGTTCATATGAAATTCGTTGTCGGATAGAGGAAAGGATGAAGGAGAAGAAGAAGAACCGGTCTCAAGAGAGAGACGATGAATGAGGCAAGAATGGAGAAAACTCTTCTTCAACCTATCACACACAAACCTCAACAAACAAGATTACGGGCACCGAGTGGTAAACAATATATATAAGCAATAAAAAAGAAAAACAAGGCAAACAATAAACTCACAAATCAACAAACAACATCTTTACACTCCCCGGCAACGGCGCCATTAATTGACTCGCCCCCGAGTGCGCTAAAAATAATTACTCGGGGTCTCGACTCATAAGAGGACGAGGCCCTTCGTAGTGTAAGTTGGCAAGGACGACCCAAGTCATTTTCTCGAGGAGTGTAGGCTCGGAGTGTTCGTTAATGTGTGCGTTTAACGTGTGCTTTGTGTACAAATAATATCAAAGTGGGGAAAAGAAGAAGAGAAGATAATAATGCTAACAACTACTAAATTAAAGACAAGAAAGCAAGTAAAAGCAAGGAAACGTGAAAACAATAATAAAAACGGAGGTTTGGTGTTTGGATCATTTCACCTCGGAATCGGGTCAATAACAATAAATACCGGGCCATAGGCTCGCTCAAGTGCTTTCGCGGTTTTAGAGTGGGCCGGCTAGTCCCTCGGTTAAGGTCAAACTATGGTTGATTAGGTTAGTGTTCAAGGAAGATAACCGGGTAGGTCTCACCTCCAACAAATCGATAAATCGACCAAAATCACAAAGTGAAACCTCTCCGGGTAGGTCTCGGTTTCAACAATCGATCAAGTTCAATAACAAATAAACAAATTAACCCAATCAACATGGCCAACAATCAAGATAAATCAACCATTCATCCTTAGATCAAATCACCAATTACCAAACCAATAAATCTAGCCAAACATGATACTAAAGCTAATAAACAAGAAAATCAAGTAAAGAGCATGCATAAATGAAATAACAATTAAAGGGAACGAAGATACCGATCAAACGAGGAGTCGATCTTCGATGTGTCACCCAACGAAAATTGATCCGATGAATAGAACGGGCTCGACGATCCGAGAACAAAACGTGAATGTAAAAATACGAGAAAAGAAATGAGGAAAGAAAGATCTAAGAATTTAAGTGCTAGAAATGAAGAGCTTGAAGAACAAGAAATAAAATATCTAGAGTACTATTTAATTATTTACATGTGGTTACTTTCTCTCTCTACTATTGTTCTCAAAATTAGTCACACAAATGAGTCACACTCTCAAATGAGACATTATCCTCTATTTATAGATACACATCCATACCAATTAAAATAACCCAAATGCCCTTAAAATGTCCCATAAGCCAAGTCAACCCAAGTCAACAATTTAATCTTTTTAATTTCTCCTTTAACATTGCTGGTTCGTTCTGGAGCCGATAGCTTCTTGACAGAAAGGAATTTGTCCAATCCGACCGTTGAATATGAAGATCCTGATGTTGTGAAGGTGTTGTCCAAAATTCATGTCGATCTGACGGTTAACGAAGGCGTGGTGAATATTTTACTTCAGCTGCACAGAACAGGGCAAGCCATCGCGAGCAGGGAGCGGTCGCTCCCGTTTGGGCGCGGTCGCGCCGGAGGGTCGAAGGTTGAGTGCCCCGGGAGCGGTCGCTCCCGTTTGGGTGCGGTCGTTCCCAGTGGTCGAAGTAAAAATTGCATCGGGCGCGGTCGCTCCCGTTTGGGTGCGGTCGTTCCCAGTGGTCGAAGTGAAAATTGCATCGGGCGCGGTCGCTCCCGTTTGGGTGCGGTCGCGCCCACTCATCGAAGTGAAGAGGAGAATCCGGAGCGGTCGCTCCCGTTTGGGTGCGGTCGCGCCCAGTCTCTAGTCTTCTTCAACACTTCACCGTCCTCGTTTATGGCTCGTTTTTCTCCGGAATCCTCTCGTTTAAGCTCCAAATCCCTATTACACCATGAAACTTCAACAAAGTAAGAGATTCAACAATAATTGAGGAAATTCCATCAAAATGTACAAGAAACGGGCATATAGACACACAAAATGGGGTATAATTCACACCAACTACGGGCGAAACAAGAAACAAGAAGAAAGCAAGAAAAATTGTTTTTAAATCAAATGGAAATAAACTAGGATTTCGGGGATCACGATTATCTTATTCGAGTTAAAGTTGAAATTCATAAACTAGTACTAACACGTCCGTTTCCAGTTGGAATTAATTCAATATCGAAATTCAAATCAAACCCTAGTTGGAAAAATCGATCATCTCTAACCCTAGGTAAAGAGATTAGCTACTCATACTATTTAAACACTATTTAATTTTCGAGAAGTGAAATTCATGAAACGAATTAAGAAAAGTGAAAGCAACGATTAACCCACTAAGAACGAGAATTGAAGAACAAGAAATTAAAAGCGAAGAAACTTGCTAAATTAATTGTCAAAAGCAAACAAAGGCATCCGTCGGTGGCTAACTTAACTTTTGCCGAGATCCGATTACAAGAGCAAGCGATGAAAAACCTAGGTGAAAGCGAGTCCCAATGTATTCTCTCTAATCCCAGAAAATAAGTGAAAAAAGTGTGTCCTAAAACCTAGGTTTAAAAACCAATAAGTAGTCTAAGAATCGGGGGTCAAAACGTGGGTCAATGGCTGGACGAGGAGGCAGGCGATCGCCTGAGGGAGGAGGCGCTCGCCCGCGCTGGCTGGGAGGCGACCGCCTGGGAGGGAAGCGGGCGCTTGGTGTCAAATTCAGCATTCTGAAGTTCTGGGGCAGGCGAGCGCCTGGTCATCGAGCGCTCGCCTAGTGGTGGTCGCGAGCGAGCACTTGGATGAATGGGCCATGTAGAGCACTCCAAGGGCTTTCCGTAGAGATAGATCAACGGTATAGGTGGTCTGAGTTGGGAGACCCAAGCTCTCCAAGTTTGCTGCGCATACACTCCGAGCAGCTGCGTACTAGTCTGGAAACTCAAGTACTGTGACTATATCACGGGGATATATGATAATAAAAGTGCAGGGCCTCGTACAACTATTCGAGAGCTTTCCGACAAGGTATGCACCATGCATGTATGTGGTCGGAGATGGGAGAACCAAGCTCTCCAAGTTTGCTGCACATACACCCCGGGGCAGCTGCATACTGGGCTGGAAACCCGTGAATTCCGACTTTATGACGGGGAACCATGACAACAAACTGGTAGGGTCATGTAGAGGATTTCAAGATATTTCCGACAATGTATGGACCGTGTTTTTAGGTGGTCGTAGTTGGGAGAACCAAAGTGTCCAAGTTTGCAGCGCAATCACGATAGGTGGTCGGTCAAATCACTTTACCATTTTTCAACTCGTTTTTGCTCGTTTTCGCATTGAACATGATCATACACCTACACACTTCACAAAACGTCAAACCTACCGATAATCATGAGAATGATGCACAAGAATGATACAAAATGGCATGAGACGACACAAAACATTATAGGAAAAGTAGCACAAAAACATGTAAATCAACTCCCCCACACTTAGCTCTTTGCTTGTCCTCAAGCAAACAATCACGGTATACAATACGGTATACAATACGAACAAAGCATCGACTGATCTCAAGACAAACAATCAACCATAAGAAAATTCAAGGCATTCACATTTGAGAAATCAAAATCAACTAACGAGTGTCCCTCAAGTATTCAAATCCCCACAGTTCGAACCATGATTCCACTCCACCAATATCAACAACTAGCACAAGTAAACAAAGCCACCGAAATGTCTAGCCAAATTAATCAAGTGAGGCAATATTCACTAGGTGTAAACAGTCGAGGGTCACTCGAGTATCCTAGCGTGGTTTTCCATACTCATCGTTCTCGTAGAAGCAGTGTGGCTGCTTTACTAATACTAATATAATACTACTTCTTCTTTTTTTCTCATTTTTTTTTAAATTTTATTATCTCGACAACGGTATTTTTCGAACTATTTTTTTTTTTTTTTAGTTCGGCTGTCGGCTCTTTTTTCACATACGCAACTAGCTTATTCGAACGTCTTCTGTTTTTGCGTCCGGTTGCGAATAATACATATATATATAGCTAAGCCACACTATTAATAAGAGAGA
This sequence comes from Euphrasia confusa, assembly GCA_954870475.1. Taxonomy (NCBI): domain Eukaryota; kingdom Viridiplantae; phylum Streptophyta; class Magnoliopsida; order Lamiales; family Orobanchaceae; genus Euphrasia; species Euphrasia confusa. The sequence continues at coordinate 19,445,972 of OX940961.1, forward strand.
CGATCAAAGTAGAATCCTCGTGTATAACCCGGCCAAACAATCAATGAACTCGATCTACTTAATACTCGTGCCTAACCGATGTCATGAAAAACACAGCTCTCCCTATGTAGAAAATCCTAAGTGTAGGACCCACGATTAATCAACTCGTCATTATCATCCTGATAAAGCTCTGAATTCAATTATGTGTAAACCGAAGCCTATATTGCCTAGAACATGCTTCTAACAACTATACCGCAATTGTGCCAAATGGGGAGGGGTGATCAGCAAGACAAAACATAGCAAAAGACACAACATAAACGACGTTTGAAGACTACTATAACCCCAACAAACCTCGCGAAACAACGGGTTACCCTAAGAACATGCAAAGCTACCCCCCACACTTGAAAGACACATTGTCCTCAATGTAAAACACATAAGCAAGCAAATCTCAGGCAAGGAAGTACAAAACATGTCCTAACGAAAAAGAACAAACTGAAGAAACATAATATATAGAACAAGCTTAAAAAGAGGAAGGGTAAGAAGGTGCAAAGAGTGATGTCGACTCCTTCAGTCTTCTCGATCCAGCTCGTATGAAATCGTGGGAAGGCCCCCACGTAGCGCTCATTTTGGTACCCGAAAGAGCAGCACGGTCCGTGGATTAGCCTCCACGCGGCGCTTGTTTAATGTCTCAAGCTTGACTCATCTTCCATCAATAAGGAGCCTCAATGGGGCTCATCATTTCAGGTGTCATCTCTTCTATATAAACGTATTTCCATTGTTTTGATAACCCCTTCAGCTCTAATTTTGGTGGAGGTGATTCATTTTCATCGTCACTCTCGAGTACGTCGATCACCCCCACACTATCTTTTACACGCACGTGTTTGACTTCAACACCGAGAAATATCGAGCTACTTTTTTGCAAAAACACCATCTCGCCCAAGAGATCAATAGCATAAATGTAAAGACAATTTACAATTTAGGCATCAAAAGAATTAATAACCTCAATGTAATCAACCTTACCAAAAGATGTTTTATCTCCACCCAAAGCAAAGTTAAATCTGAAAATACCTGGATCGTGCGGCTTTGGTGGGTGAAGAGCACGTTTCACCTTTGACTCCTCAACATACATAAGGTCGTTCATGTCGATTGAGGGAGGAAGGTGTCCGGAATTCTTACACACCAAATCACTCGGAGAGGAAGGAGATGATTCTATCATACATGCATGCTCGGGAAACATATCATCTACCTCCTCATCATCGTCACTCGAGGCATAAATATTTGAACATTCGGACTCAAGAGATGTATCTAGCATCGAGAGCTCCCCGTCTTCATTATCAACCACTATATTGATGATCATTGTTTCTTGCTCTAGTTGTCTAGGGGGTGGAATGGACAACTTGTATGGGTCTTCGTCTCGATGCGACACTTTTGGTGTAATCTTCTCGAACACGATACTCTCAATCGTATCTTCCTCATCATCTTCCTCTAAATTTAGTTCATTGTCGTACATATGCTCCACTTTGGCCTCGACCTCATTCGGTTCAACTTCATCATAGTCGTAGTCACTTTGGAGATTCTCTTCCTCGTGTACCCACTCGCTTTGATTACACATCTTATCGATCATATCTCCTATGACCTTAGACCTTGCTTCCGCTTCGATACTCTCTGCCAATCTAACTTCATTCGCCTTTATTGATGCTTCGTTTGTTTTCATGACTCGTTCTGCCATCTGCATGAAATCCTGGAAAGTGTCCTCCAAAGATGACTTATATGAAGGCTTTGGTTGCGTCGAATACGGTGGAGGGTATGCCAAATTTGCTTCAGCATTTCTGGTCATCGCCACTTCATTCTCTTTGATCGACGCTTCATTTGATTTCATTATCTGGTTGGCCGTTTGCATGAAATCTTGAAAAACGTCATCCAACGATGGCTTGTATGGAGGCTCAGGTTGCATAGAATAATTTGGAGGGTACACCATGTTCTGAGGAGGCCATTGTTGTTGAGGCCATTGTTGGTGATGTGGATCAAAATGATAGCTCGATTGAGTATCCCACTCCGGATTGTATGCCTGAGACTGAGAGCCAAAATGTGTTGTCGCGTCATATTGGGAAGGCTCGTAGTAAGTGCTCGTCTGAGGCCTTGTGAACTCCCACGGATAGTTGTTATATGTATTCATCAATGCTAACACAAACACTTGACAAAAACATTAAACGCACCGGTGGGAAAAATAATACTCATATAAAAAAAAAAAAATTGCAAACACTCAAACACTAATACTAGTGCCTAAAGTGTTCCCCGGCAACGGCGCCAATTTGATTAAGTCGTTGTAGTGCGTCAAAAATCAAATAAAAATAACTGAACTTATTGCTAAAGCAACTCGCCCGAGTCGATCTCTCGAGGAACACTACTATCGACGATAAAAGCGTTTAATTGTTTGCAACGGAGAAAGCGAAGAGAAATAGCATAATGCATGGATTGTTTTTTGTTTTTGTTTTAAACTAGAAATTAACTACGAAAGTTAAAAGACGAGAAACAAGAAGAAAGCGAGAAAAATTGTTTTTAAATCAAATGGAAATAAACTAGGATTTCGGGGATCACGATTATCTTATTCGAGTTAAAGTTGAAATTCATAAACTAGTACTAACACGTCCGTTTCCGGTTGGCATTAATTCAATATCGAAATTCAAATCAAACCCTAGTTGGAAAAATCGATCATCCCTAACCCTAGGTAAAGAGATTAGCTACTCATACTATTTAAACACTATTTAATTTTCGAGAAGTGAAATTCATGAAACGAATTAAGAAAAGTGAAAGCAACGATGAACCCACTAAGAACGAGAATTGAAGAACAAGAAATTAAAAGCGAAGAAACTTACTAAATTAATTGTCAAAAGCAAACAAAGGCATCCGTCGGTGGCTAACTTAACTTTTGCCGAGATCCGATTACAAGAGCAAGCGATGAAAAACCTAGGTGAAAGCGAGTCCCAATGTATTCTCTCTAATCCCAGAAAATAAGTGAAAAAAGTGTGTCCTAAAACCTAGGTTTAAAAACCAATAAGTAGTCTAAGAATCGGGGGTCAAAACGTGGGTCAATGGCTGGACGAGGAGGCAGGCGATCGCCTGAGGGAGGAGGCGCTCGCCCGCGCTGGCTGGGAGGCGACCGCCTGGGAGGGAAGCGGACGCTTGGTGTCAAATCCAGCATTCTGAAGTTCTGGGGCAGGCGAGCGCCTGGTCATCGAGCGCTCGCCTAGTGGTGGTCGCGAGCGAGCGCTTGGATGACTGGGCCATGTAGAGCACTCCAAGGGCTTTCCGTAGAGATAGATCAACGGTATAGGTGGTCTGAGTTGGGAGACCCAAGCTTTCCAAGTTTGCTGCGCATACACTCCGGGCAGCTGCGTACTGGTCTGGAAACTCAAGTACTGTGACTATATCACGGGGATATATGATAATAAAAGTGCAGGGCCTCGTACAACTATTCGAGAGCTTTCCGACAAGGTATGAACCATGCATGTATGTGGTCGGAGATGGGATAACCAAGCTCTCCAAGTTTGCTGCACATACACCCCGGGGCAGCTGCATACTGGGCTGGAAACCCGTGAATTCCGACTTTATGACGGGGAACCATGACAACAAACTGGTAGGGTCATGTAGAGGATTTCAAGATCTTTCCGACAATGTATGGACCGTGTTTTTAGGTGGTCGGAGTTGGGAGAACCAAAGTGTCCAAGTTTGCAGCGCAATCACGATAGGTGGTCGGTCAAATCACTTTACCGTTTTTCAACTCGTTTTTGCTTGTTTTCGCATTGAACATGATCATACACCTACACACTCCATAAAACGTCAAACCTACCGATAATCATGAGAATGATGCACAAGAATGATACAAAATGGCATGAGACGACACAAAACATCATAGGAAAAGTAGCACAAAAAACATGTAAATCAGCGGGCGCAGGAAGGCATGTGACGACTGCCGAAAGTGCTGAAAAATGTCAGTCTCCCAGCCAAGATTTTTGGGGAAAATGGCGGTCGCCAAAGTTAAAACGGCGGTCGCCGAAAGCTTTTGGCGGGCGCGGAATTTGAACGGCGGGCGCCGTTTCGGGGCAGTTTCAGAGCGGTTACCTAGGTGTTTAAAGATGCGTTTAGGCGAGGATTCAAGGGAAAAATCATAACTTTCGCCTGGAAATTGAGTCGGGGAAAAGGAGACGATCCACTCGGAGCCGACAACTTCGAGATTCACGTTCAAGTCACGAGCCGTTTCAATAATCGTAATCTTAGTATTTCATTTTCTAGAATCCTAGTTTATTCTATTTTCATGTTATTTTCATTTCTTGCAAAACTTATGAATGCTTTCAATTCGAGAATGCTAGTATGTTTGTTTGATTAGATGAATGCTTTGATAATTAAAGATTGCTTTAAGCTTTTTCTTTGTTTCATTCTCTTGTTAAATTTCGTGTTTATTTTCGAGTGCATCTTAAAAGGTATGTTTTCATTTGTCGTTATTCTCGTTATTCATTCCTTGTTTATGATGATGAACTAATTAAGCTTTTCAACTCGGATAATTATATGAAAAACAAGGCGGAGAATCATTGAAACCGGAAGATCTTAAACAACAACACACTCTTGAACTCGTAACCCGACCGGGAGCGAGCAATCAAGTGGGTTAAACGTTTGAAAAACAAGTTAAGCAACCCGACCGGGAAGTTGACCTTCGAGTGTTTGATGTTTAAGATTGAAAAAGGAAGAAATTATTTGAAGTCGAGTTTGGATTATAATTATTCGAGTCTCTCTTATTTGATTTATTTCAATCTTTATTTTGCTTGTCGAGAACCAAAATGCATCTAGGATTTAGTATAATGAAGTATGCATCTAATACTTTTCTTTCACTTAAATACTACTCCTTCGTTTCCTTGGATTGATACCGAGTCAACTACAATTGACCTCGGATTTTGACGAGAGACGCGCACGAAAATGTCTAATCAACTATCCATTCGGGAATTCAAGAAAAAAAATACTAATTGTCATAATTCATGAAAAGAATTAAATTAAAGATATATGAGAGAAGTATTTTTAAAACACAATTATAATGAGAATAACAAAAAACTTAGAACGACACTTATAAAAAACGGGAGAGAGTATTATATATGCTTGCATTGCATTGTGTACAAAACTAAGTAAATTATACTATTTTTTATTATAAAAATAAAAACATTCGTAAAAATTGAAAAATACAAACAATAAATAAATATGCATTCATAACATTAAAATCATCTTACTTTATATCAATACATATACAGTATTATATAAAAAAAACAATAAAAAAATAAATCTCCATTTATAATAGTAATAGCATCTTATTTTAGATACATGTACTATCATATGCTCTTTCTGTCTAATAGTAGTTGTCACATATTACTTTATATAAATACACATATCATAAAAAAAAAACAATATAAAAAAATCTCAATTTATAATAACATCTATTTTAGATCAATACATGTATTATCATATGCTCCCTCTCATATTAGTTGTCACATGACAATTATAATGAGACGGAAGGAGTATGTGATATGTCTACAACTATAATAGGACATCTATGTTGCATTGTACACAGTTTAAAAGTCCATTATTATTTTTATTATAAAAATAAAAAATATTATTGATATATAAAAAACACACATATAAGTTGAAAAAATTGGGCAAAATAAAATTTCATTCATAACATTAAAATCATCATTACATAAATAATAAATCACCATTTACAAAAAGAAATCAACTTTAACCAAAATAATACTACGTACACTATTCATTAATCAATAACACAATCAACATTATAAAAGTACACACAATAGCATAATAATCACAGAATAAACAAGACAAGAGGATAGAAAAATATTCATTACTACACCCAAACACAATCAATTTACATCTCCCCCTTTTCAACAAAACTGATTTGAAATTAAAATAATTATAATAGAAATATTGTAGATTGAATACAAGTATACAACCATAATAAAAACTAGCAGCAATTCAACCCATTTGGATGATGAATATCAACATCTTTCTGATTCAAAGATCCAATCGTCTTCATCAGGAAGTCCATCGTGCGAACTTCTAATAGATTTAGAACCACTCGCATGAGGATCTTCGCGAATGGTTTTATCATCAACCATTTGGAACTCCCTCTATCTCCGTGGCTAATGACCTCAAACTCATACATCCACTTCCTCGTGTGCATCTACTACTCCTTATCTCCAGGAAAAGTATTAGGATATCTTGATAATGCTTAACACAAATCTGTGAGCATTTTATGATCAGCGAACTCTACTTATTCCTGCAAAAACAACCTAGAGATGGGGACAATCAATCTTGGCCGAGAGCGAGTCTGCAACATGAGGTTACTCATAGAAGACCATGGTGGCAGACCAACAAATGAACGAAATACAAGGGCACAACATTGATACAATATATGAGCAATGAATCCGAAAACACAACCCATAAATGCATATCCATTCTAATGGACAAAAGTGCATGATATACCATCACACTCCTAACAACTCCCCTGTTTGATTGAATATGGAAGAGACGAGTAAAGAATACACACTACACCAGCGATCAATATACAAGCTATGAGATATGTATGAATATTAACAACATAAGTGCATGAGATGCATCTAGTTACATGTGCTTCATGGTGCATTATATAAATTATAGTCACCTGTGAAGGAGAACAGAAAGACGAGCTCGCACAAAACTCACTAACCTAAGAATCAAGATAGATGACGGCATCACTTAGCTTTCTCCACCGCAGTCGAAAAATTATACAATATGTACATAAGCTGGCAAAGAACAAAAACAACCCTTTTGCAGATTTTTGTAGCAGCAATATAAGATTAAAAAAAAAAAGGCGAGATACGGAAAGTATAATACTCCCTCCGTCCAATAGTAAGGGTTGCACTTTCCTTTTTGGCCTCATATAGAAAGGGTTAAGCTTTCCCCTTTTAGTTATTTTAACAATTATGGTCTATAATTAATTACAACCACACAAACTCAATTGACACAATAAAATACATTATTCCTTAATTCTCCCACCCCAAATCTTTGTAACCCTTCCATCGGGGACGAAAGTAGTATCTAGCAACTCAACATTACAAGTCTTAAAATTGTATCAATGAAAGCACTAGAACTAAGTTCAATCAGTTTTCAATACACGTCATTTATTTCTCAAAAGCCCTTAACAAAGAATCAGTTTCATGTAGATCATATGTGGAATGCGAAAATGACTAGTACACTATGTGGGGAGAAGAAACAAATTGTTTTGCATTATTTCACACACATATTAACTATGGGATATTTATTCACTCACACAGCAATATAATAGGATAGGATGGCCACTAAATGCCTCTCAGTTAGTGAGCTACTAATCACCACCGTCCGATAAGCAATACCATCATTTATTCTCTTCGGGTAACAACAGCATGTGATGAAGCTATAGTTGATCTTCGCGCCAAGAATTAGCAGCAACCCAGTCGAAAGCGATAGGGCTCAGAAAAGCATCAGGAATACCAAAAGAACTGACCAAGGCAAGTGCATGTGGTCTGATTTCCCCACACAGCTTTGCAACTTCTTTCCTCACTACCGCAGCATTCTCTACTGTTAAGTAACCATATCGGAGAAAGGCAGCATCTTCGTCCAATGTAACCAGAACATACATCGACCTCAAAAGACTCAATACACTCTGCAACATGCATGAATAGTTAAGTTCGAGACGCGACCTTAAAAGTAGTATGTTCGTTATCTAAGACTACGAGTACAAAGAAAGGGAGAACCAAAATTTTCTCACAAGATTATTTATATCATGAGAGGTTAATATACTAAACTAGCTATTGCAGAAAGTTACTGCATATCAAAACCTCATTCAGTTCAATGGTCATGTTCAGATAGCAAAACAAGTGAAAATCCCAGCTATCAACATTTAAATTTTAAAAATACATGTACCTTCAGGGGGACATCTGTTACATTGTTCTCGGCTTCTATGAAAGTCTGTAAAACCGTACGATCAGAGAAGGCTCTGCCTAAATCTTCAGCAAGCTGGTAACTCTGCAGGAGAAAAATATCAGGAGTTAAAAAGACAACAATAGTAAGAAGTCGGGGTTATATGTGGCATCAATGCATTGTAATTTACGATGCAATTCACATTTTTGCATGCCTCATTACCGCAGTAAAAGCTGATTCTTTACTTTTTCCTTGAGCTTGGCATCTTGAAATTTCATCTGAGAAGCGATGTAATAGATCTCTTTCTCTCAGGCAGAAGATATCATTCTGTCACACAAACAATTAAACTCCTAAACCCATAAAAATAACCTTGTTTCCGCTAGCCTATAAAAGAGAAGCGTTAACTATACCTGAAACTGAGAGCTCCGTACTGTGGAGACTGTGAATTGCAAAGGAGCAGTAGGGAAAGATTCATTCATGTGTTCAAGTCCCAAATCTTTGAAAGGTTTGTTCTTCCTTTTCACTGTCACATACTCTGCAAACAGTGCCTTGCTCACCTGCATTGAAGAGGCATTACTTGAGTTCTATCTCACAACAAAGATCATTCAATTGCATCTCAATCTTTACACTTGACTTGATAACTTAAATACATTACAACATATCTTGAGGCACTAAAATCGATCTGTTGTATAAATTGTAAGCCACAATTAAACTAAAGATACCCCTTTGGAAAATATTTCTCAGTTTATTAATCACACCTCTGAGGGGGAAGGGTATTTCTGGAGAGAAAGAGGTGCATTTGTAAGTCAGAAAGATAACTGGACTCTTGAAAATAGGATGGAATTAAGAGCAATAAACCTTATCGACTATCAAGAAGGACTAGTCAAACAAACTATACCTGTTGCATGAGAACATTGTTGTCACCTTCAAAAGTAGATTGCACGTCAAATTCACCTTTCAACTGGCCAACGCGATTTTCTGTCTTCAATCCTTGTCCTCCGCATGCCTCACGGCATTCCTAGACAATATTCTTCTAGTGTAAAAGTGGGAGTTTATAAATCTACCAAAACTTGAGTAGGTTTGTAACCTGAAGAGTTCGCATGTTATGCCACGTCATAATAGCCTTGAATGCACTAGAAACAACATGAATTGATTTGACTAACTGAGGAGTCCTCTTAACGTATAGCAATTTCAGGTAGTTGGCCGCAAAGCTTAAAGCATAACTGTAGCACCAGGAAAGAGAAGCTCGTTAGATAGCCTACTAAAATACAAGCAAATAGTAGGCATATAGAAATTTTTAATGAATACAAGTACTCGAACTGAATCCAAGGTAGGCTGGAATTTCAAAAATTGGCCAGAACTGTCACATATAACACATAATATGCAAATGTTAGGAACACTAAATTAAGTAATTAACATCCAAACACTTAATTTGTCTCCAAAAATGATTTTGCACATACGTGGGGGAGACATATTGACATGAAGATTATAATAAAATGCTTTTGATGCGTCCCTTGGGAACATACGTGCAAGAATCTCTAAGTGACATGAAGATTTTGCACATACGTGGGGGAGACATATTGACATGAAGATTATAATAAAATGCTTTTGATGCTTCCCTTGGGAACATACGTGCAAGAATCTGTAAGTGAGATTTTTTTAGTGACAATTGCAGATTGAATCATTTTCAATTTTATCCAGCAAAAAATGCAGAACTGGCAATTGCTCATAATTCAATTTGGCCCTGATTTTAAGAGACTAATAGCGTTCTTATAAAATTACCAGAGCAAAAATATGTCAGCTACAACTTGAAAAGAGAAGTATCATATGATAGATTTGATCTAGATTTCCGATTTTAAGCTTTTTCTTGGAGTCATTCCCCCGACACAAGAAGAGAGAGAGTGAGAACATGCGACATATTTCCGACACTGATTGCTACTGTGTGAAACTAATACACACACTAAAAAACTCCCTGCCTGAAAGCCCACAGAATTTAACACTCACGTCTTTGCAAGAAGAGGCAGAAGGCGCCGCTGATGACTTGGGTAATCAAGCAAAAGATTTTCAGCCTCATTTGGTGCAATTGAAAATGCCCGCCTTGTCAATGAGTATCGTATGGCAATAGCTAAACTGGTCTGTTGATAAACAACTACGACATCAAATCACTAACACAAAATAACTAAGATAATATTCTAGAAACACTAGGAATATAAGAAAGAACTCGGGATAGGAAAAGAATGTCAATGTGCAGTATGCTGATGTCACCTTTGCCGAGTAAATGGCACTGGCTGCTATGGTCACACGTCCAGATGTCAATGGGGCCATGAAAGCACCAAATCTCTGAATCATATGGACATATAAGTTTAATTGTAAACTGATAACGCTAAAAGATAAATAAAGGGAAATAATCTCGGAACTGACATTAATATGTTGATGTTACAATTCACACATTGATCGAAATTTTTTAGAGCAGAAGAGCATATAATTGAAAATCAATGTAAATATAAGAATACATTACTGGTGATGAAAGATTCATAACACCTTTTTAAGATAAAGTACTATACAGTTCTTCGGTACTATAATTTTACCAGCAGTAAGAATAAGCGTATGATCTTAAGAAATAGATGTGGTTATTTATTGTTGTGTGTATTTTTTTTCAAAAACTGGATTGAGATTCAGAATTTGAATCTAGCATTTGAAATGCTAGATCAAACAGGCCCAAAAAATGAATCATCGATAAAATTAATAAAGCTTTGCCTTTCTGCAAATATCGGTAAATAGTAAATGAAACAAACCTGGTCAGGGTCTTTTATAGCACTCAGATAATTTCCATCTGGAGAAACATCAGCAACTGAGTTCAATAGATTTTCCCTCGGGATGCGAACATTGTCAAACCTGCAGAGAACCAAAGACAGCACAAAATAATTTAGACAGTAGGAAATTCAATCTTCTCCAATTAAATCCGAAGGGGCTTTTTTTACCATATCCGGCCATTATCAACACCATTCAAACCAATCTTATGACCACAATCAGCAATTCGAATATTGGGACAGATACTTCCATCTGCATATCTGATTTGGGTGATAAAAGCATGGACACCTTCATTCTTTCCGTCAATGTTGAGCTGTGAAAAGACTATTGTGTGTGTTGCATTCTGTATACCATTCATAAAAGGATCTTGTTAAGCATAAATATTTAAGGCAAGGAAGAAATTATAAGAGTGATGAATCAGTTAGGTAAACTTTGATAACAATCCATTACATTAGCTGCACCACCGATCCAGTACTTTTGGGCGGATTCACATGGAGTGTTGATGACAAACTCTCCAGATTTCGAATCATAAGTGGTCACCGTTTCAATGCCTCGAACCTGAAAACAGAGAATACATATACCTTCAATAAGATTTCAGGAAGAAAAACTAAGTAAATAAATAATAAGATATAGCTCATCGTTAGGCATTTAGGCATCAGGTCGTAGACTAAGTACATAAACAACCAGTCTACATACATTACTTCCATGTCCCAACTCAGTCATTGCAAAGCAGCCTTTCATCTTATATGTTTCTGTGGCGCTAAGCCACTTATCATGATGCCTTTTTGTGCCGAAAAACTGGATAGCGCCGCCCCTAAATCATGAACGAAAAGAGGCCATTAGCATATCTTTCAACAGGTCCTGCACTTCCCTAGAGACAATCCAGCAAATCGTTTACGTTTACGTTTACTCCAGACGAGAACAACATAATTGGTGATACAACACACAATTCTAAGAAACAACAATCTAAATTCAAGAACCCACAAAACAACCAAAAGGGCAGGAGGGGGAATACCACAAGAAGAAGTGGACACCAATCTTAATCGCAAGAGAGTGATCAAAAATCTCAATAACCTCCAAAAGCGCGAGCTTTCTCATCTCATCCTCAAACCCATTTCCGGTGAGCCAACCTCGGAATACCCCGTTATCTAACAGATACTGAATCCTCCCCATGGTGATCTCCCTTTGCTGCTCCATCGGCTGGTTGTAATCGGGGACGACGAAGACTTTTCCACCCCTCGATTTGGGATTGAAAAGCTCGCTCTGCATCATGAGGTTGAAAACCCAGTCCCGGTCCACCACGTTGTGGCCATCCATCAGCCTTCGCATCGATTTCGCGTCGAACGAAAAGGGCTGCTTGGAAGCCTCCGGCGGAGTGTAGCCGAGGCATGGCGAGCAAGTAACGGTGATTGAAACCGGGCGGTTGTTGGCTTGCAGGTGTCTGGTTAAGACGCGGGTTCTGAAATTTACCTTCTCCATAGCTTCTGCCGGTGATGGTGATGGTGATGGTATTGGATTGATATACGATCTACTCGGAAGACTTATCCGCTCGGCCTTATTGCGATTTTCGATGTCGAATTTCTGTACAAAGATACGAAATGGGTTGTTGATTATTCTTAGTCTATTTTATTTTTTATTTATTTATTAGATAATATCAATTAACTTTGACCAAATTCAATTTTGATTCTAAATTTTTTAAATCAAATGTCATTCATTCTGTTTAATTTTGCAGAACACCGTTAACTATTGCTGGCGTGGCAAATACCTTCATCTAACCTAAGTTAAACGGTGCGCCGAATCCAATTTTGGTCATGTGTCTTTCAAAATTATCAAATGTCATTATTTTCGTCCAATTTTGCAGAACACCGTTAAAGATTGCTGAAATGGCAAAGACCTTCGTCTAACCTAAATTACGCGGTGCAAATATACCGGGGTCGTTATGCCACGTGTATTAGGATGCATTTTCACTCCAAAAAATGGATAGCATATTCCGTAATTAAAAGCTATAAACACCAATATTTTGGCACCCTCAGAATGATTGAATCGTAATTTGGAGAATTATCATTAAATTCTATTCATTCTCCTTTGAACTCTAGAACTGAGAGAGCCAAAATTCGAAATCAAAATCACAATAATCCAACTATAAACATGAATATAAATGCGCACAGCGGGACCTGCACCTTGATCAAATTATGTTGAAGCTTTGGATGATCCGCCGAGATACCAAACTCCTCTGTCACCTGCATCAGCGTTTTCTCCGTCTCCACTTGCAGCTGTTAGAACTTTTAAATTAGTTTGACAATAATCAATATAATTTATCTGAAGAATAAAACAGAAAACATAAAACACAGAAAACATAGTACGTACCGCAATTATAATTATTATATATTTGTACTCATAATTGTGCTAATTCTGTACCGCAAATATATTTTGAGCGCAAATATATTTACTGATTCTTACGCAAATATATTTATATATATATATATAACTAACTTGTTTTTATAGAGGCTTGCGCAGCAATCTCCTAAGACAGAAATTCGCCCACTACCGTCTGTGTATGTAGTTCTCGGACGTCTATCTTGCAGGATACAACTATCGAACTCACGTTGTTACACACCAACTTGAGATCCTTGCAAACTCTAATTGTATCTCTCTGAAATATATTAGTAAGAAGAAACTTTTTCTTGTTCTGTATTTTTAGAAACTCTTTTTGTTCTATATTTTTTTTATGCTTCGTGATGTCTCCTTATATAGGCTATAAAACAAGAGCAGTTACAATTCTCTAAACGTTACAATTTCTGAACGTTGCATGAGTTCATTCAAAAGTCTACTCATCTAAAAGTTGTAACCTCTCGCGCTACGGCATAATATTATCAGAATATTTAATCAAAATAAATAAATAAACATAAAATAAAGTTTTAATTTTGGCACGTCATTAAGACAAATGTCCAATATTAAAAGCCACTTATTTTACTGTACGATTAAACTCTGATAAGTTCCAACAATACCCCACATTTTCTATTCAAACTTTAACAATACCCCACATTTGAATAGAAAATAAGCTATATAATACATAATCTTTATTTCAGAGATCATAGAATCAATATGCATTGAAAGAGGTGTCTTTGTTGACTTGAACCTTTTCTTAGTAAAACTTACTGGTATTACTTGGTGAGGTAGTGATTATTTCATCTTGAACTATTCACTTTTTTGTAATAATACAACAATAAGGATCACACATATATCATCATCATACTTTCGAGTTTATACGGTTGTGTTCATTTTGGTCCTGAACATATCCCGACTTCATGAGAGCTCTAGAGAATTTTAAGCCATATTAATTCTCATAGATGCGACCCGACATCACTCTCATATAGGTAATGCTAATTAAGAATAGTCCGCACTATCCCACTTCATAAGCTATTAGCATTATTAAAAATAATAATAATATTTATCCCTTAATCGTCAACGGAAAACACATACGTCATTACATCATAGGAATAGATTTTTGTGTGTTTCTATAATTTTGAATCTTCCTTAACCAGTTTGCCTATTGAACCTAGACCATGGGATCTTCAATGTTGCTAGGTTAGGTTTCCGCCAAGTAATGATTCATTGTATTGGCTTTAGACCCATTCCCCTCGATGTAAATACGACTTACTCTTTAGGTAGGTCTTTAGTCAAAAGATCAGCTATATTTTCCTTTTGACTTAATATAATCCAATGCCATTACTCCATTGGAAAGCAATTGTCGTATAGTAACATGTCTTCTTCTTATATACCGTAGTATATTTTAAACATTTTTAATGCTTCTTCTTTATTGTTTATCAATTAAACATAGCAAAATTTGCTACAATCATCAATAAAAGAAATATAATAATTCTTTCCTCCACGACTTGGAGTTGATTGAAAGTCACAAAGATCAGAATGAATCAATCCAAGTACCTCGTTTGATTTCTCAACGGATTTATAAGAATGTCTTGCAAACTTTGATTCAAAACATATTTCACATTTTTCAATGCTTTCGGAATCAAGCCCATGCTTACGTTTTAAATTAGAACTACATTTAGGTAGTAGTCCTAAATTTATCATTCTTTTAAGAGAACGAAAATTAACATGGCCTAATCGTTCATGCCATAAATTAAAAGAATCAAGTAAGTAGATGTAACCAGCGCTATTATCTGCGCTATTATTATTATTAAGAACAGATGATATATTAAGTTTGAAAAGTCCCTCAGTTAGGTAACCTTTTCCAACATACACTCCACCCTTTGTGAGAGTAAACTTATCTGACTCAAATACTAACTTGAAACCTTTGTTACTAAGAAGAGGTCCAGAGATCAAATTTTTCCGAATCTCAGGAACATGCAACACGTTAGTGAGTATGAGTTCTTTTCCCGAAGTGAGTTTTAATATCACTTTTTCTTTCCCTTCAACGGCAGCAGTGCTGGCATTTCCCATGTACAAATTCTCTTCACCGGTGAGTTTTTCATATGTATTGAACTTGTTCCTCGACGAACATACATGCCTCGATGCACCGGTATCGACCCACCATTCATTGGAATCAACTATCATATTGGCCTCAGCCACAACACCAATGAATTGATGTTCATTGACCACAGGAGCAATTGATTGATCCATTGTCAAACTAAAAAAAATAAAAGTTGAAAAAATTTATGTCTTAGATGTTAGAACTTTTAAATTAGTTTGACAATAATCAATATAATTTATCTGAAAAATAACACAGAAAACATAGTACGTACCGCAATTATAATTATTATATATTTGTACTCATAATTGTGCTAATTCTGTACCGCAAATATATTGTGAGCGCAAATATATTTACTGATTCTTACGCAAATATATTTATATATATATAAAACTAACTTGTTTTTTATAGAGGCTTGCGCAGCAATCTCCTAAGACAGAAATTCGCCCACTACCGTCTGTGTATGTAGTTCTCGGACGTCTATCTTGCAGGATACAACTATCGAACTCACGTTGTTACACACCAACTTGAGATCCTTGCAAACTCTAATTGTATCTCTCTGAAATATATTAGTAAGAAGAAACTTTTTCTTGTTCTGTATTTTTAGAAACTCTTTTTGTTCTATATTTTTTTTATGCTTCGTGATGTCTCCTTATATAGGCTATAAAACAAGAGCAGTTACAATTCTCTAAACGTTACAATTTCTGAACGTTGCATGAGTTCATTCAAAAGTCTACTCATCTAAAAGTTGTAACCTCTCGCGCTAACGGCATAATATTATCAGAATATTTAATCAAAATAAATAAATAAACATAAAATAAAGTTTTAATTTTGGCACGTCATTAAGACAAATGTCCAATATTAAAAGCCACTTATTTTACTGTACGATTAAACTCTGATAAGTTTCAACAGCAGCATGCTCACTGATTAGACGTTTTTGGTGTGCGTCTCTCGTCAAAATCCGAGTTCAGTTGTAGTTTGACTCGGTATCAATCCAAGGAAACAGAAGAATAATATTCAAGTGAATGTTCGTGTTAGAAGGATATGACATAATTCTAAATCTTAAATTCAAGTTGTTCGTCAAATAAAAATAGCAAAAATGAAAATACAAATATGAGAAAACGACTTGGACGATGACAATCAAAACATTAAAGATAATTTCACAAACACTCAATTAAATCAATTCAATCAACACACAAAAGTCAAGCTCCTGGTCGGGTTACTTCACTCGTCGTCACACGTTTAATCCACTTAGAGGTTCGCTCCCGATCGGGTTACGATTCTAAGATTATGGTTACGTATTGAGATCAATCAAGTAGTTGCTAGTTATTCTCGTTCGTTCATCATATCATCATCCAAGATGAAAATTTAGTTTAACATCTTGACAAAGTATTTAACAACGATAATCAAAAGAGACATAAACATAAATTCAATAAAAAACAAGCATTTATGAAAATAACATCAAATCATTTAGAAATCTAGATGTGTATTACATAAAGTTAAAAGCATAAAAAGAAACAAAGCAAAGTAAAACAAATAATCGAAATCAAGTTTAAAGTTCAAACTAGTAAAAGTAGTGGTCGTAGAACTTCGATCGTGCTTCTTGACTCGTGAACGTTGTCGTTGTCAATGGCTTCGTCCCCAATCTTCTCCCAAGTTCACCGGGCGAGAGTTGGCTTTCTTCTGCAAAAAAAAAAAAAAAAAAGATCACTTAAATCGGACTTCAAACGCCCAAGAAACCGCCCAGTAACCGCCGATGTCGCGCCTGTCCAGCCTCGTTCGGCGCCCGCCGATTCCTTCTGGCGCCCACCGGAGATCCTTCGGCGACTGCGGAAACCCAACGGCGGTCGCCGTTTGTGTGATATTCTTGGTCGGAAGTCTGGTGCTTTTCCGGGCCTTTCGGCGCCCTCCAAAGGTGTTCTGGCGCCCGCCGGTAATACTCAGCAGCCGCGGAAAACATTCGGCGGTCGTCGTTGCTCTTTTTCCTTCTCTTTGCTCGATTTCCCGACTTTTATCGACAAACGACCTACAAAATGAACTCAACAACACTCCGAAACCCCGTGAGATCCGACACACACACATAAACATAAAACATACTAAACAACATAAAAACGACTCAAAACAACTAACACACGACACAAAAACATAAACAAAATTCACACGCTCACGAAACAAATCAGTCACGTCGTCCAATTTATTTTTTCTGTTTTGTCTTTTGACCCTGGCTGGTCTTGAACAATTTATTTTCTGTTCTGGCTTGTTAACTCTGAACAATGAACTAAGTTTGATGTAGGGTTTAATGCATGTTTTTTTGTTCTCTCTGATGCTAGTTCTGCTATATTGTTTGTCTTCTGGTTACTTGGCTTTTTGCAGGGTTGATGCAAGGAAGGCTCTAAGTATCGAGTTCAATACGGCTGGCAAAAAGGAGGAGTTTGTTGGAGGTGTTTTACCAGCCTCCTTGAAATGCATTATTATTATTTACTTAGTTTTTATTTTGCAGGAAACAAGTTTGATTCTAGCTGGACTTTAAAGATGAATGGGCTGTCAAGCTGTTGGGCCTGGGCGAACAAGGAAACTGGGCTGACCCAAAATGGATTCAAAAAGTCATGCAGCTGGCAGTTGAGGAGTGGAAGTAGTGCAACTGGGCTGACCCAAAATGGATTCAAAAAGTCAAGGGAGTTGCAGCCCCACTACCTTTGAAGAATGAAGTGCTATAAATCGAAGATCAAGTAAACTCATTCTTCACGGCTTACATTGAGGAATACTTAGAAGAAAAATATAAATCTCGAGTGAAGAGCGTTTGTATTTTTCTTTATCTTTGGTGAGCATCATTGTGTTAAGTACTACGGCGTTGTGTAGTCTTAATACCGAGCGAATATTGTAATTATTCAATGAAAAAGTTTGTGGCCTTGAGGCTATTGCGAGTTGTTCGAGTGAAGAGCAACTTGTGAATTTTTTATCCTCGTTGTCTTTTAATTTTCGCTGCTTTATTTAGTACAGGTATTTGTAGTTGCGTTTCCAGGTTCTAACATAATATATTTTAATATTGGAAAATAAAACGGATATTACATTGCACAACATCTTCACAATTTCATGACTTGACTGTTCGAATCGCCCAAAAAAGTTATGAGCAAGAAAATATCGTGTTTGAAAACATGCACCAGGAAGCTATCGTAAAGCTCCAATCACACCAACTGCTAGGGGCGGGAATGCATCATCATAAGCTTTTTGTTTTAATAAAAAAGCTTTAGCATATTTTTATTATTTTGCAAATGACTGACTTGTTATTTGTTAAAAGCTTTCTTAAGAGGCTTTTCTCGACCTTTTTAATAACTATGTATGAATTTGAAAATTTTTTAAAAGCCTTTTTAAATCATTAAATAATTAATAGATTCTTAATTTAACTATGTTCACGAAAAATAATGAACACATAATAGTTGTAGAAAATTTGAACTCTTTCCTAATAAATAACAAGAAGAAATAAAATCATACTAGGAAACACTATTTTCATTAAAAATCTACACGCCTCAAGCAATTTATATTTTATTCTCAGGAACAGAATGAGAATTGTGTACCCACTTTCTTTTATAAAAGGTTAAAAAAAATAACGCATCTTTTTAAGTTTTTATATCTCTTTCCATAATTTTTTTTCTCCCTTATCTCACTATCGTTTTTTCCATAACTCATTTTAAAGAATGAAATCAACATTTTCAATCTGTTTTCGGTGATGAACAAGAATAAATACTTTGCATCGGTTATGAATATTCATATTCCTTATAGTATGAAGGAATCTTCATTGTCAAAATCAAATTCATGATAAGGATTTCATAGCGACACGATGAAGATTTTATTAACACAAAATGATGATTTCTATGTACATCAACAATGGTTCTTAAAGTTGGGTCATGTATACACCTTAAAAGGCCTTGTTAAGGTCATAAGGTAATCCAACTTATATGTGAGCCCAAGATCTTATATCCAATCGATATGGGATACTCTAACAGTAATCAGGTATGCTATTATAAGGTTCTTTACTATCATATTTTTTTTAGTTGTTGATATAGTAGTTTTTTTACATGAATGTTTGCCTCTATCTAATCAGGTAATTGTAATCATGTATGTTATTTGTTTTGGCACATTTTGGTCGGGTTGAAAAGTATGGGGCTGGGCTGTGTTTAGAGGGTTTGGAAACGGTACTAATACATGTAAATTTATATGTAGAAAGGGTTGATTACTTTAGGCCGGAAAACAGGATAAGAACTTTGAGCTCGGGAGGGATAATACTCTTTATTTATTTAATGGCTTTAATAGCTCATTTGTCTCCCTCCTAAAATTGTTTATGGGAGGGCGCCTTTTATAGGTGAGATTGTTGGAAATCGACTACCCGGGACACGTCCGTTCGACTACTCGAACATCCGGACAAGCCCAGTCGACCTTCAGCGTGCCTACTGTGTCCACGACGAAGCCCTTGACCCGTCTAACGCCCAGCCATCGCACCCGAGGCACGACCGCGCAAAACGAGAGGCTTCTGGCCTCTCTGTCGTCCGACACCAGAAGGTGTCGTCCGACAAGCCAATGTCGGCCGACAGCTATACATGTCGGCCGACAGTCGTCGCGAACAGCAGCGCGACGCTGCTGTTCCAGGCTCGTTTCCGGCTGGTTTTTCCGATTCCGACCACCGCTCTTGAAGTCAGCGACTCCACAGTGATCTAGGAACACCAACCACGATCCCGGAACTCGATCGGAGGTTCGTTGTATGATTACGTACGAAAAGAATCGAAATAATGCGGAAATAGGGTTTCGATTTCTTATACCTTTGATGCGTGATTCGGAGAAGCCGAATAGGCGAACACCCTGAGATCTTCTAGTGTGTATCCTAGCCCTCGACGCCGGACGTTGTGTGGGCAACGATCCACCGGAGTCTTCTCTTCTTCTTCTCTCTCAAACCCTCTTTTTCACGTCTTAATTATTCTGTCTCCAGAAATATATTTGCGCTAGCAAATTAATTTCTACAGAAATAATTATTCTGTCTCCAGAAATATATTTGCGCTAGCAAATTAATTTCTACAAAAAAAAAACACTGCGCTAATCTAAATTAATTAAGCAAAGAAGAAAATAATTGCGCTAGCAAAATAATTTCTCCACAGAATTAATTATAGCGGCGTTTCGTAGGTTAAGAGAAGAGAGATTGAGGGGTATATATAGGCCACACTAGGGACCTTAGGACAATTAATTAATTAGGCTAAATTGTAATTTAATTAAACCGGTGTCCTTAAAAGAAAACCTTTAATTAAATCCAATTTTAATTATAATTAATTCCACTATAAAATTATAATTGAATTCCCAATTAATTAATCTATATTATTTTACCAATAATATTTCCGCCGAAATTACATATACGACTTTCCCCGTGTTTAAGATATCGAACGTCCACGAATTTATTTAATGACTAATAATTAAATTAATTCGTTTCTTATTATCCGAGACTAGTACCACTCATCCTTATTATCATGCGGAACGAATCCACCTGCAGGGTTTACATGATAAACTTTATGAGCTCATCTCGGGGACGTCATCAACCCGATAAACGGGACACGGTTTCCTGTCTATAATCTATAGCATGCCGTGCGTACAATTACGATCCCCAATTTACCGAGAATCTCGACTAATCATTTAGTCTCACTCATTGGCAAGTCAAAGAACCGAGAATTGGACACACGCACCTATAATTATATAGGGATTAAGAATTCGTATATCCGTAATATCTGAGGTCTAGTTCGATTACTGCGATTAGTATAAATCGAACGCCCTCCCGTGGTCCTGCTCAATACACCAAGTGTACGAGTGTAACATGATAGTCAAGACCGACTATCTACTAGTCACACTACGACGTACCGATGGATTGTCCCTGTCCATCTAAGTCGTGAGCTACTGTTCGATAGTATACGAGTAACCGACAGTATGATCTTCCGCGTGTCTCCTCACGCCATACTATCTACAACGTATACATCAAGGACTATTGCATTAAATGCAATCATGTTTGAATCATATCTCGAACTGAGGTATAGATAAGGAGTTCCGTATTTGCACTAAACTAGACATTTAGAATACAACTCCATCAATCTCCCACTTATACTAAAAGTCTAGTCGCCCTCTCCCAAACATCAGATTCCCATAACCTCATCACGCCTTCCCAACGCTTTCGCTGGAAGTGCCTATGTGAACGGGTTTTACCAGGCAATCCTCTCGATGCTATCTAGGTGACAACTGCATCGTCTTACTAGACGATCTCTCGAATCAGGTGGTACTTGCGCTCTACATTTTATCTCCCACTGTGGACTCGTGGCATTTCAAGTTTTCCAATACCGCTATTCCAAATAGCTTTGGGTGAACTAGAAACCACATCTAAGTCCCTTAGGAAGTTCTGGAGCCACACTGACCTTTTAACTGCCTCTCAGGCCGTTATCCTTTCAGTTTCCAAGGTAGAGTCCGTAATGCATCGCTGCTTTACATTCTTCCATTTGACTGCTCCACTTCACAGTGAGAACACATAGCCTGACTTCGACTTTCGACTGTCCCTGTTTGATTTGGAAATCCAATTCTATGTAATCCAAAGGAAACGACTTGACTGCTTTGTAACTAAGAACATAATTCCTGGTCCTCTGCAGGAGCCTAAACATGTTCTTTACATCAGTCGAGTGATCCTTTCCAGGATTACTATGATATCTTACCACCATGCCCACGGCATAGTAGATATCAGTCTCGTGCATAGCATTACATACATTAAGCTTCCCACTATTAAGGTGTAGGGAACTGCTTAATCTTCATCTATCTCCTTTATTGTGTCGGACACAAAACTTTAGATAGATGAATTCCACATCTAAAAGGTGAAGACCTTTCTTGGAATTCTGTATGCTGCAACGAGTAAGAATTGTATTTATGTATGAGACTCGAGATAAGTTCTATGTTCTTTTCTGGCGATCCTTTATAACTTTGATCCCAAGAACATTCCCGACTTCTCCTAAGTCTCTTACATTGAATTAATCGTACAACCATCCCTTTATGTCCGATAACATCCTTCATATTGTTGCCAATTTAGAGGGATGTCGTCTACATAAATAATGAGAAAACACCACATCTTTTCTGTCACATCTTTATTACACACAGGACCTAAACATGCCTTGAATGAATCCATGAAATGGATTTTCTCATAGGTCCGCATGTGTCCAAGATCTTGAAGCTTCCTTCAATCCTAAGATTGATTAAGCTTGCTTACCGAATGCTCTTGGCTCTTTTCGATGAATCCCTCTGGCTACAGGATCCCAGACATGATTTGAATCCAAAGATTCAATCTCATATTTCATCGTCTTTTACCAAGACTGAGCATCTTGATCTTTCAGCGTCTCGTCATAGATCTAGGGGTCGGCTTCATGTTCTCCAGGTAACAAGTCCGAAGACTCTCCTATAAACATGAACCTGTCGGGTTGTCTAACAACCCTCCCACTACGACGACGCTCCGGTGTGTCTTTAGTGAATAAAGATTACAGTAGTGAACTACTCAGTTAGGCTGGTTCTAAGTCTTGATCAGTCCCTCTAAGCACATTAAGTATTACCCTACTCTTGGGCTTGTGATATTGCATATATATAGTCCATGTCTAAGAACCGAACATTGATGCAATCAACGAACATCTGGTCCTTTGGACTATATTACATATCTCAATTCGTTTTCTTAGGGTATCCTATAAACAGCCGAATATATGTACAAGTTTCCAAAGGAATCAAGCTCAGGGTAAACGCCGCTGTTTCCAAGCCATATCCCAAAAACGAATTAGGTAACTCCGAATAACTCATTGTCTACTTTCCCATATTTATAAGAGTCCTATTCCTTCTTTACAACACATTATTTTGCCGAGGCATAAATGGTGTAGTCTGTCGGGAGTTAATCCCATTTTCTGATAAGTATGCCTTACTCCTCAAAGAGGTCTGCATATATCAGAGCGAATCAACTCTAGTACTTTCTTGGATCTTTTCCCTTTAACCGTAAAGGGTTGCTTGGTCATTTAAACTCCCAAGTATGATTCGAAGGTTGGAAGGTCCTTTCCTTCAACCTAGCTGAGTAGTCCATCAGCTTTCACCCTTTGAATCGTACTCAAGTTAAAATGATCTATCCTAAGATTCCATAAGTACATTTGATTCATCCTAGAAGGATATTTACTCTTATTGGGTTTTGACAATGTGTTATTAGCTCTGGTGTGTTGCATCGTGGAAGAACACGGATTTAGTATTAAATTGTCTATCAATGTAACAGAATAGATAATATCCCCGTTTCCTACTCTGATAGGTATGAAACCATCCAAAGAAACGGATTATCCATTCTAAGCCAATTTAGAAATCCGAAATGAAATTTCTTTCTAAATGCCGGCACATAAAGACAATTTGTTAGAACTAAAATCCTACCGTTAAAGCATTTAACATCTCCCACTGCAACGGCTGTTACCTTAACAGTATTGCCCATGTAGGTTATAACTTCTTCCTTTCTAAGTCTCCGGGTTTCCTGGAACCCCCGCATTAAGTGCAGACATGATTAGTGGTTCCCGTATCCACACACCAGGTACTGGCAGATACTACCACTAAACATGTTTCGGTGACTAAGGAAGAGTCAACTTCTTGTTGCTTGAGAGGACAATTAAAACTCCCAGTATCCAGACTGCTTACAACGGAAGCACTTGCCCCTTGGGCTTGCTTGTCCCATTCCGTGGTCCAGATATATTAGGCCCACTGGGTTTCCGTATTTGCTTCTTCTTCCTTTTGCCGCCCGGAGGCCTAGGAAGAGCCAATTTCTCAACCACAAGTGCTTGAGAGCCCTTAGAGATTCCCTCAGCCGCTTGAAGTTCAATTAGGAGTTCCGCCAATGAGTAAGACCCCTTATTCATGTTATAGTTCAGGCGGAACTGCTCAAAACTTCTCGGCAGAGACTGGAACACAATATCGACTTGGGTTACCCCATCGATAACTGATCCTAGAATCTCTATCTCATTCAGATAGCACATCATCCTAAGAACGTGATTCCCCACGGGCGTTCCTTCGGATGCGATGGCCGTCATGAGTTGCCTCATTGCATTTTGCCCGGTTGTCCTGTCCTGATAACCAAAAAGTTTCTTGAGGTTAAGCATCATATCATAGGTAATGGTCATGGCTTGATCCCGATGTCGCAGCACATTTTGACATGAAAGCCATAATGCAGCTCCGCGTCATCTCAGAGCCTTGATCCACTTCCATGAGCTTCCTTTCCTCAGTAGTGGAAACATCATTTGGTTCAGCAGGTCAATTGACTTGGAGTACATAATTGTACTCCTCTGTAGTTAGGACAATGTCCAAGTTTCTTCTTTAATCCATACAAAACAGGTTCAGTGAGTTTGTTGACTTTTAATGGGAATAATACCATACAAAACAAACAATTAGTTTAATTCGATATCATTTCCCTCAAATAATATCATTAAACTACCAATCATTTCCAAAATCCCATCAGACTAGCATGCCACGTTCTTGTGGACGTATACTAATCCAAACGATTTTATAATTGGATTTTTACTTCGGTCGTACATCATTATAGCAGTGACTCCGATAGGGAGGATACTATAAAGCGTACCTAAGTGTATACCATTTCTCAGTACTAAGTCCACCGCTCGGGAACTACATGCCCACCGCAAGCCACGTTCATGTGGACGTTTACGTTGACATGCGGTCCTCCACGACTTCCTATAACTGTCGAGCCTCAATTAATCCTAAAGTTCCGTTTCCATCTAGCAAGCCACGTTAGTGTGGACGTTTACTAAAACAAACAACTTTATTAATTGAATCCCATTTATTTAAATGTCATAGAGTCTCAATTAACCCAAAGTACCGTTTTCATTTAGCAAGCCACGATAGTGTGGACGTTTACTAAAACAAACAACTTTGTTAATTGACTCTTACATTTATTAAATACCACAATTTTATTATTCAAAGCTTGATATCTCGTAAGTGAAACTCGAAGTTTCTAACCAGCGATCAATCATGCAATTGAGCCCTATCTCTCACTAGGTGAGGGAGCCAACCAGACAATCGATCTAGTCATCGAATGACTCGAATGTCTCTAATCTGTGTCATCGACATAAGCAAGCGCTTTGGCTCCATTCCACTCCCCGGGGTGAGAATGAGTCGAGTTGAACTTAGTCTTTGAAAAACAGATTAGGCACTTGCTTTTGAAAAATATAATTGTTCGATTTTTATAAGTGGAATTGAATTCGAATTTTGATCCAGTGATATCCGTGTATCGACTTTATCCGATAGGGAGGATGACACTAAAGCCAACTCGTAAGTCAATACACATCACATTCAAAACAGAGAATGGAGACCGCGGGATTGTTTCCAATCCCTCTCCCACTTAGTATTTTACGATTGAGGGATAACATGCATAAAATAATTAAGCATAATAAAAGGCACGTAAATCACATAAAAAGCAATTAACGTGGCCCCGATTATTATGGCCTTAAGTATTCTCCAATGCACGTCTCTTGGAACTTCATCTCGTTGCTCGTCTCGATCTCGGTCCACCACCGACTCGCTCGAGGGTCAAGAGACGAACTCCTCCCACTGGAGCCTCGTCTCGAGCCTCGTTGAGTCGTCCGTGGGGTCGAACGAACCCCAGCCCCGCTGCTGCCCGTCGCGAACACGGGGTTTGTTCGATGGCTGCCCGTTGCCGGTTAGCCCTCCTCGATCCTCGTTTCTCCGGGTTTTGGTCTCGTCTCGATCCACCAAAATTAGTAAGAAAAATTACAAGAATAAATCTACTAAATCCGGCATCGATCCTATACAAGGTGATCGACCCTATACATGCCCGGAAACGACGAAATAAATAAATAAACCTAACGACTCAACCCGTCGTTTTTATCTATTACAAACAAGCAACGTTATTCCAAAAACAAAAACAATCTCGACAAGCCCGAGAGTTTAATCAAACCACAAAATTAAAGCACAACATCCATCACAACATTGGCCATAATAATCGGGTTCATCCTGCATCACAAAACGTACGAACAATACAACAAACCGATAAACCGGCTCTGATACCAATTGTTGGAAATCGACTACCCGGGACATGTCCGTTCGACTACTCGAATATTCGGACAAGCCCATTCGACCTCCAGCGTGCCTACTGTGTCCACGACGAAGCCCCTGACCCGTCTAACGCCCAGCCATCGCACCCGAGGCACGACCGCGCAAAACGAGAGGCTTCTGGCCTCTCTGTCGTCCGACACCAGAAGGTGTCGTCCGACAAGCCAATGTCGGCCGACAGCTATACATGTCGGCCGACAGTCGTCGCGAACAGCAGCGCGACGCTGCTGTTCCAGGCTCGTTTCCGGCTGGTTTTTCTGATTCCGACCACCGCTCTTGAAGTCAGCGACTCCACAGTGATCTAGGAACACCAACCACGATCCCGGAACTCGATCGGAGGTTCGTTGTATGATTACGTACGAAAAGAATCGAAATAATGCGGAAATAGGGTTTCGATTTCTTATACCTTTGATGCGTGATTCGGAGAAGCCGAATAGGCGAACACCCTGAGATCTTCTAGTGTGTATCCTAGCCCTCGACGCCGGACGTTGTGTGGGCAACGATCCACCGGAGTCTTCTCTTCTTCTTCTCTCTCAAACCCTCTTTTTCACGTCTTAATTATTCTGTCTCCAGAAATATATTTGCGCTAGCAAATTAATTTCTACAGAAATAATTATTCTGTCTCCAGAAATATATTTGCGCTAGCAAATTAATTTCTACAAAAAAAAAACACTGCGCTAATCTAAATTAATTAAGCAGAGAAGAAAATAATTGCACTAGCAAAATAATTTCTCCACAGAATTAATTATAGCGGCGTTTCGTAGGTTAAGAGAAGAGAGATTGAGGGGTATATATAGGCCACACTAGGGACCTTAGGACAATTAATTAATTAGGCTAAATTGTAATTTAATTAAACCGGTGTCCTTAAAAGAAAACCTTTAATTAAATCCAATTTTAATTATAATTAATTCCACTATAAAATTATAATTGAATTCCCAATTAATTAATCTATATTATTTTACCAATAATATTTCCGCCGAAATTACATATACGACTTTCTCCGTGTTTAAGATATCGAACGTCCACGAATTTATTTAATTACTAATAATTAAATTAATTTGTTTCTTATTATCCGAGACTAGTACCACTCATCCTTATTATCATGTGGAACGAATCCACCTGCAGGGTTTACATGATAAACTTTATGAGCTCATCTCGGGGACGTCATCAACCCGATAAACGGGACACGGTTTCCTGTCTATAATCTATAGCATGCCGTGCGTACAATTACGATCCCCAATTTACCGAGAATCTCGACTAATCATTTAGTCTCACTCATTGGCAAGTCAAAGAACCGAGAATTGGACACACGCACCTATAATTATATAGGGATTAAGAATTCGTATATCCGTAATATCTGAGGTCTAGTTCGATTACTGCGATTAGTATAAATCGAACGCCCTCCCGTGGTCCTGCTCAATACACCAAGTGTACGAGTGTAACATGATAGTCAAGACCGACTATCTACCAGTCACACTACGACGTACCGATGGATTGTCCCTGTCCATCTAAGTCGTGAGCTACTGTTCGATAGTATACGAGTAACCGACAGTATGATCTTCCGCGTGTCTCCTCACGCCATACTATCTACAACGTATACATCAAGGACTATTGCATTAAATGCAATCATGTTTGAATCATATCTCGAACTGAGGTATAGATAAGGAGTTCCGTAGTTGCACTAAACTAGACATTTAGAATACAACTCCATCAGAGATGAACATGCTTATCAATGCCACGATACCCTTAACACGTTGGGTACCTATACTAGATACATTAAATGCCAAGGCACGATTCCGAGGTGCGTTTTGCCGCAGTACGGAGTCCTTGGTGGGGGTGATCGTGAGATGCCCCGTCGTGGCAGGGGGTCCGCGATGATGGCGGTAAGGCGTCTCCGTTCTGTACTCTCTTTGGATGCTCCGTGGTCGGCCGCCCGCCAGGTCCAATGATCCAAGCCTCATCCCGCGACGATGTGCGGGTCTAGGCTTTTGTGATCCGGATCCCGCCATGGGGGGCCGCACGTCCATGTGCGCGAATGGGATCCTTATCCCTCCACAATGTGCATGGAATTCCAACTATCCGGAATCGACACGTGTTTCTTCATGCACAGATATAAACGTCCGTGGTCTGCGAGAATCGGGGCAGGTAGCATCTGTGCGGCATCAGGGCCCCGCGATGTAGCTCCGGGACGCGGCGCCCGAGATTTAGTACGACATTTCTCCGCCTTCGTGCTCCTTTCGTAGTGTTTTCACTCATGTGGTGGTCTCCCGTGATTGGGACTCGGGGTTGGTTCACCCATCGTCCTCATCATCGCGTGCGCCGGGTTGTTTAATGTCTGTGTCCCGTGCTGGGGCGTGATCCCGGGTCTGTCCGCCCAGAAGTCGGGTCGTTGGTGCCCGTGTCGGGTGCTCGCGGCGCGGTCCCGAGTCTTGGAACCCCTTCGTCCCTCTGCATACGGGTCGTTGGCGCTCGATCGTCCCTCTGCATACAGGCATTGCATGCGGAGTATGTCCTGATCCTCGCGATGGTGGGCTGGCACGTGGGCCCACGCCACTAGTTGGTGGGGGGACTGATCTTTGGTGTCCGTGCGGGATGCGCTGGCGCGATCCGGGGGCTCGGAAATCGTCCCACTGCATGCGGGTCGTTGGCACCTGAGCTTCGTGCTGGGCCGCGTTCCGGGGCCCTTTGACACGTCGTCCCGTATGTCGGGTTATTGTCTTTCGTTGCGGTTGGCCAGGATCCGGGCACGGTATGCGTGGGCATTATCTGATTCTTGTGATGGCGAGTTGGAGTGGGGGGCCATGGTACCAGTAGAAGCCTTATCCGAGCCTTTTTATCCGGTGCCGGGTGTCGGCCCATTCCACGTGTCGGTGGGGGATTTTTGTGGCACAACATTATTGACGTAGATTTGTTTCTTGGTAGCCTGCATATTTTAAGTTATTTATTTATTAATTTACAGGTTTCTCTAGACCCACCATATAATCAAAGTTCATTTAACACATTATATTCACCAAGATTTTCTTTTACTCAAATGTTGATGAATCAGGTATAAGTTTATATCACACTTATAAACAAGGGCGGATCTAGGATAAAAAAACGAGGGGGACTAAAATCGAAAAGGAAAAAAGTTATAAAAAATTAGGGGGGCTAAAGAGCTTGAACCCTTGACCTTTTACCACTTGAACTACAAATAAAGTTTAAAAAAATTAGTAGGTATAAATATATTGGGTAGTTATACGGTAGGGATGTCAATCGGGCCAGCCCACTCGGTTTCGGGCCAGCCCACTCGGGCTATCGGGTTACTTCGGTTCGGGCTGATCGGGCTGAAATTTTTTAGGGCTGTAAATTTGTAGCCCTAACCCTAAAATCTTCGGTTTCGAGCTAGGCCGTCGGGCTGGAAAAAATAATATTATATAATAAAAAAATAATTTTAATACCAAATTAAATTTAATATTAATAAAATATTAATATTTAATAATTATTATTATAATACTAATATTTAAATTGCCCAAAATATCAAATATTCATTCAATAATATTTAAAATTATAATTTTATTTGACAATTTTCTTTGATTTGAATATATTATTTTATTTATTTAAAATATTTCTATAAATAAATAAAATGAATTATAATATATTTAAATACATCGGGTTGTCGGTCTAGCCCACTCGGGCTATCGGGTTATTTCGATTCGGGCTGATCAGGCTGAAATTTTTTCGAGTCGAAAATATTCGGCCCTAACCTTACATTTTTTCGAGCGGGCTTAGGCTAGCCCACCGTTTCGAGTTGGATTGACATCCCTATTCTACGGTGCCTTGAAGGCACCATACATTTCATTTTATTTTAACCGTTAGATCTAAATATTAAACATGAACCATTAGATTTATACATGAACACCATATTAGGGTGGAGGTTAAAACACCCAAGTATTGTTCTATAATTTAGTTTAAAATGTCAAATCAGTTGTTTAGCATTTTTATTTTATTTTTTGTTTAAATATTATTTTCACTTAATTAAATATGATTTTTTAATTTAATTAATATTTTGATTTTGCAAAGCGTGGTTAAGCAATTATATAAATTAATAAAAATTAAAAAACGCTAATATTTTATTTGAAAAAAAAAATAAAAAAAAATATTCTTATTAAAAATGTAATCTAAATAATTACAAATAAAAAATACAATAATATCATTATTAAAACAAAAAAAATCGTATAGTGTTAAGTAAAAAAGTATAAAACACTAATTATTCAAAAATATTAAATGAATAATATATATTTTTTTCTTTTGATTGTTTAAATTACTTCATATCTTATAAAATTTATTAATTCGAATCGAATTATATGTGTAATACTTAAATCGACTATTAACTGATTCACATTCTTATTCATATTTGTATTTAATATTTTTCGTACGAATAATAAAAAAATTCTAATTAAATCACAAATCGCGCCAAAAAAATTTGATTCACTTGCAATTCTATCGTTAAGTCGACCTTCATATGAACTCGGAGTAAGTGTTTTATATCCACTGCAACTATGTGGTCTAATCTAATTCAATTTACGTAGTTGGCTATATTACTGATTTGCACATATTTATTTTTCAAGCCGAGCATTCTTGCTTCAATTATAATCTTAATTAAACAATCTCGTTTCACCAATAAGCCGAAAAATTATTTGAGCCTCTACAAATATTTCTTCTTAACATTGAAATTTGTCCTTTGCCCTTATAGACTTTCCTTCTAGATCAACAAATGATCGATGCTCTCTTCGATGAAATTATAATTGAAATTTATATAATATTTCATATAAGTCAAACTCAATTATAAAATAAATAATTCTATAGTATTATCGAGAGTACAACTTGATTAAACTCATTGTACTAGACAATCTAAAACATTACAATATATTTTAAAAATTAAATATATTAGAAAAATTTATTTATTATGTTTTTTATAGTTCATAGGAAATTATTTAGTTATAATATTAAATGAGATAAAATAACAATGATGTGAAATAAATTAATTGATGTTTAAAAAAAAATATAAACATAAATATTTTGTTTTTAAAAAATGATTTATCAAATATATGTAATAAAAATTAGATAAATGTATTACAAAGTGTATTATTTAATTAAATTAATCAAGTATATAATAATATAAACATTTTTTTTAATTATTTAAGAATATAAAAAAATATATATTATATTAATAAAACCTGTTAACCTATTTTCATTAGATAAAAGACTAATTTAAACTATAATTCTATGTAGTAGGGTGCATGATAATTAAATGAAGTGTCCTTTATTTATTGGCTAACCTATAAATGTATGGTACATTTAAATATAAAAAATGTACCTTAGTATTATCCTAAATATATTAGGGGGGCTAGAGCCACTACAAAAAAACCAGGGAATCCCTACAGGGATTCCCTACGGCTATCATCCCGTAGGGACTTCCCTACGGAGTTCCCTACGGGAAATACCATATATACAACCCCTACGGCTGTGCCCGTAGGAGGCTCCCGTAGGGGACAGCGCGAGCATTCACGCGCTGAGTCTCCCTCCAAGAGACTGCTACCTTCATGTAATTTTATTTTGAAGATCACGTGCCTACCAGAATTAACAGTTTGGGCAGAAATGAAACAAATAATGACATTGAAGGAGAACATGTTCATGGCGATCGACTTTCATGTTTCATACAACGGGGAGAACCGTTTGGGGGAGCACAAAAAAGGTTTCTAGACACGAAAGAGCTTAATGCAGCTAAAATCTATGTTCTGTTGAATTGCCCTGAAGTCGAAGAGTATGTGAAGTAAGTTTCATACTACTAATTGCACTTGAAGTATTAATCAATATTCTCTTTTACTAATAACTTATTAATTTTTACTATGTCTTTGTGTGTAAAAGTATTTACACAGAGATGGTGAAGCAACATGACTCGAGAATCTCAGATGCGAGGCTGAATGAAAGGCTAGACAAAGAATTTGCCAGTTGGTTTCGAAAATATGTGAGTTTGTAACTTATTACATTTCCAAAGAATGGACTACAATTACTAGTTAAATTGATCATTGTTCAAATGTGTAGGCTGAAGACCCGGCAAACAATGTTGTGAACGAAGACATCCGAAATTTAGCGATAGGTCCATCTTCTTTCGTGACAGTATATGCTGGCTGCAAAGTAAATGGATATAAGTTTCACACTATTGAATACGGGTCTAACAGAAAGTCGTCCAATATGGGTGTCTGTATTCGAGGAAGTAGCTACTCATCTGAAGATGATGACTACTATGGACTTCTAAACGAAGTTTTATATCTCGACTACACGGGAATGCTTCAAAATAAAGTCTTGATGTTCAAATGTGAATGGTTTGACCCTACACCAGCAGGCACGAGACTAGATCGTCGATACAGGCTGGTCGATATCAATCACAATCGACGTTACAGAAGCTACGAGCCATTCGTTCTGGCATCACAAGCCACACAAGTGTATTACTCAGCTTACCCGAGTACTCGTAGAGAGAATAAAGATTGGTGGGCAACATATAAGATAAAACCGAGGGCTTCTATAGAATATATTGAACATTTATCAGACTCTTTTCAAGAGGAAATATTTGAAGATCACGTCCCGGTACAAGCAGACGATGCGTTGCTTTTGTTAACAAATTCAAATATCAATCTTGAAGACACTGAAATGCTAGATGATGCTGATGAACTAAATGATGATAATTATGCTCTAGGATCGTTTGATGAGGATGATGATAATATAGAGTCATCCTCAGGTAATATTGTAATTCATGTGTAATATTGTTGTTAAGTAGGTATTTCACTTAATATTAATATTGTTATTATATCAACAGATGGTGGGTCGAGGTAAACGCAGAGTTGGAGGTGGTGGAGGTGGTCGAGGTGCCTTAGGTGGTGGACTGGGAGACCATGACGGCGATGACGCCCTGATGCATTCTCCTTCTAGGAGTGTTCCTGCGACTCCTTCTTCCGGTAGTGTCCCATGTACTCCCACTACTGATCTTACTCCTGCTGCTACTCCGACTGCAGATGCTTCCTCTTCAGCTGTTCCCCCTCCTCGTACCGAGCTTTATGTAGAGGGAAACACGTAAGTATAATTTCATTTGAATGTTAGTAATTATTGATTTTATCTGTTGTTAATCGTGTCTTTTTAATGTAGTTTATTGGCTCGCAACAAAGTGAACATTGCATCCGAGCTCCGAGAGATTATTGAGGCTCGTATCCATCCAGATGGATACACTCTTGCTCAGGTCCCTAAGAGTCACCAGGAGATTTATTGGACCGATTTTCAGGTACATGTGTTGATACATTTTGCATCCTACGACATATATGTTTGGATTTTACTAACTCTATTTATTTTGTTTGTTTTGAAGCGTCGCTTTTGTTGGGATAGCAGCAGGTATACTGATGTTGAGATTTATAACCATTTCAGAGGGTTGTTGATGAGGAGGTACAGCAGTCGCGTGAGCGAGTGGCGTAAGAAGTGGAGGTCCGATAAGACACGGCCGAAGTGTGTGCCTGATGAAGTGTGGAAGAGGTGGTTGGTGATTGATTGCTCAAAATTTATTTATAAAAACCGAAAGATTTACTACGTAAATCCCCCGAGTCGATCTCTCGAGGAGCAATGCTATCGGCTTGTGAATATCAATTTGTATATGCTAAGTAAAAGTTCCAAGAGGGAGAAGAAAATCATTAAACTAAAGGGGGTTGCAATGAGTGATTGATTAACAACTACGAACGAGTAATTAAAAGCGAGTAATTAAAGATCTTTTTGTAACAAATGAGTTGGTAAAGCAAGGGTGTTCCGATTACTCTTCCTAACGAACTAGAGTTGAATTAGATTTATAAACTCCCAATTAACTAATAATCGGACTAAAGAGATCACGGTGTTGTCACGTGCTCCCTCACCAATAATCGTCTAATTACACATCGACCGTATGGTCCACTAGCGATATACTACGAAGTTGTTCGACACGAGACCACAAATCGAGAGGTGTAATTGTCCAATTAATAGAAATCGAGCTACTTTAAAAGATCAACTCTAATTCATTGAGGAATTTCATCAAACACCCTCACACAAGTTTAGCTAATCATGTTCAAGCACTCAAAATCACAATCCACAATCGAGTAAGCCATAATCGAGAGGAAACGAAGGAAATCTCACCACGGGAATAATGGAATCGATGGATGAAGGAGACGATCGAACCGAGCTTCCGAAATCGAGGTCGGACTTCAACTTGTCACCTGGAGAAACCGATCCGATGAAAACGTCGGGCTCGAGGAGAGGAAGATCGTTTGTGAATGAGATTTTTTCGGATTCTCGACGTACGAAATTTAGATCGTGAATTTATGTTGAGAATTTGAAGAACACAAATGGAAAGTTGGAAAACTTGGAGAGGAAGAAAAGGGAGAGAGTTGTGGGAATTGGTTTGTGAATTGAGGTCTACTCTCTCCAAGCTAAACACAACTATTTATAGTTTATCCACAAGACTAAACAAAAATACTAAAAAGCCCTTAAAACAAGTCAAACATAAGTCAAGACTTTATTCCTTCTCAATTTTCGCCTAAGAGAAGTGCTGACGCGTTCTTGGAGTAACTGGAACTTGCTCGCTCATCATATCGTCGATCCAACCGTTGATATTGTAGATATAGAGGTTGGAAACATCCTGTTAAAATTTCAGGTCAATCCAACGGTTAACGAAGCCGGAATCGCAATTCTCCCAACGTCGCGCAGTGCTGGAATCCGGAATTGATGTCGGACGACGGGAAATGATGTCGGCCCACAAATCTCCGTCGTTCGCAGGTCGAACCCGCGATATCCTTCTGATTTCTCTTCAAAATTGTCTTCATGTCGTCCGACACCTTATAGCTGTCGTCCGACACCTTGGACTTGGTCTTTTCTACACTTCATTTCTTCAAGCGAAAACAGTTTTCCTTCCCTTTGTTCTGTGCGCTTTTTCTTCTACCGTTGATATTGTAGATATAGAAGTCTTCTACATGCTGTAGAAATTTGGGGATGATCCAACGGCTGAATTATCGGGGATGGCCATTCTTCTACGACTGCGCAAAGCTGGAATCGACATGAGCCTCTTCGTGTATTTTCTCTCGTATTTGCCCGATTCTCGTCCAAACTCTACCAAACCAAAACCATGACAACATAAACACATAATCAAACTAATAGGATGAATATAAGCATAAAAACAATACAAGAAAGTCACACAAAACAATAGAAAATATCGCACAAAAACGTGCGAAACAACTCCCCCCCACTTAAACCATTGCTCGTCCTCGAGCAAACAAAAGAACACAAAACACAACGAAAACAAGGCAAGTTCTCCACAAAAGAGTTTAGAAGTTAATTCCGGATATCGATCAAAAGCATGTACTACCGAGAAAAGTTCGAACACCACAAAGATCACATCGAGTAAGTTCATAAAGCAATCGGGTTACCTCAAAAAAACGTCTTTCTCCTCACAAGGGAAGCACTCATTTCTTTTACCTCTCGAAGCATGGGTTCACTCAAAACAAGCTATGCAAGTGAATAGAAGCAAATCAAGATGAACTTGCATATAAATAACAACCGGGAACAAAGAGTGAACAAGGAAAGACTTCATGTAATAACCAAAATGCGCAAAGGATAACAACCATAGGCAAGCATACATGAAAGACTCCACTCATCAAATTTATCAATCTCAAGAATCAAGGAACTATAATCAATACAAGGTTGTAATGGGGCTAGGTTAGGGGAGATTCGGGTAATTTTTGGGAATAGTGACTCATTGGCCATTGTGGCCCCAACCTTATTTCTCCTTTACCTCACCTTCATCACCACACTCAACTCTCAAAAGACACTCAAGTATCAATCTTATATAATGAAACACTTAACCCATTTTTCGGGTCATCAAGGAATATTAAAACTCAAGTACTCACGCTTTAAAATTTAGCTTTGGCTCACTTTCTTTAACACAACACTCTCTTATATATAGTGGATAATTCATCACTTTTTATGTCATAGAGAGGAAATAATAACTTGAAGCAATATATGGGAGTACACATGTGGCTAAATGCCCACAAAATAATGGATAAATCAAGAAGTGGTGGCTAATAGCAACACCTTGAGGCACGTAGCACTCATCACAACACGGAGTTTTTCTCACACATTTATCATAATACACACACTCCAACATCGGCTTA
The DNA here is from genome assembly GCA_954870475.1 of Euphrasia confusa. NCBI lineage: Eukaryota > Viridiplantae > Streptophyta > Magnoliopsida > Lamiales > Orobanchaceae > Euphrasia > Euphrasia confusa. Next base: position 19,482,620 of record OX940961.1, read on the forward strand.
AAGGTGATGAACAAAAGGGCATAACGTAGTCTCAAAGGGGTTTACTATGGTGTCCCTCGACGGGCTCGGGGGTTATGAAATTCTCCTTGAAAGGGCTAGATCCTAAGTGATTAGTTCCCGTCATTTTCAAGATCATGAAAGTTATGATAAAGAGCTTTGAAAACCGAAGTACACGAGTTCTAGTCATCTCATATCCTCAAAACACACCGAGTTATAGAACAAGAAAGCATGAGTCTCAAGAAGCAACGAGATTTTTAGAATTTTCGCTCAAGAAAGAAGTTTACAAGGCTCAAAACTCACAATAGGCTTTTGAAAAATTCGCATTTGTTTAAAGCAACCAAATTACTTACTCACTCACACAACATTCAACTTTGAAATATCCGACCATTTCTCAAAATTTTTGGTTATACCGGAAAGAACTTCAATTTTCGATCATTTCAAACTCACCGAGGTTTCGGAAAATCCCCCCACACTTACAAACATCACACAAAAAGTAAACAATTCAAGGTAACATATTCACCAAAATAAAATGGGAACATCCCTACAAACCACATAAAGATAAAACAAAACACAAGATGGATTCCACAAAACTTCCCCCACACTTAAAATAAAAGCATGTCCTCATGCGAAAAATAAAGGGAAAAGAGACGAAAGGATAACGAAACTTCCCTAGAATGGCGAGAACCGGACATGGCAAATCGAAGACTAATCATCGGGGCGGTAATGGACATCCATTCTCAAACACAAAACATCAATCCTATCATGGAGCTCGGTCATGGAATGGTACAAGTAGCCGAGAAGAGATAATCATCGCATCGAAGGGCTTATGCATCGAGTCACGGGGCATCCACACACTCTCCTACAAAAAGAGAAACAAACATAAAGGATAACACCTTGGGTTGCCTCCCAAGAAGCGCTTTTTTTTCGTCTTTAGCTCGACGTCCGTGGGATTGCCCCCACGTGACACTCGGTTTATGGCTCCGAGCTCTACCGTGTCAAGGCTAAAAATATCGAACTATACTTTCTCAAGAAGACTAACTCGACTAAGGGAGCACGGTCCTCGAGAGTAGGGAGAACTAGAGCACGTATGGTGAGATGTCGAATAGTAGTGCATGAAATACCGATCTCCCCCACACTTGCATCTAGATGAAGATAGTAAATTCCTTCTATCCCGGGTGCTAAAAATATCGAGCTATATTTCCTTAGAAAGAGCATTTCGACTAAAGGAGCTCGGTCCTCCAAATGGGAAGAAGTGAATACTCGCCATGGATTTGAAAATGGATCCATCGACCCAAAGTCGTGTCTCTCATCCACCGGATTCCTTAAAAATATCGAACTATATTTCCGGAGGAATACCGTCTCGAGCAAGGGCTCACGAGCATCCATATAAAATCCATCGCTTGACCGACCATCAAGAAATCCAATCTCCGTCCTCAATACAAATAAATCCAATAAATTCTCACCTAAACCACAAATAATTTCAATGGACCTATTACCGGGATTAGGTGACTTAGGAAGGTTGAGATCACCATCATCGTCCTCGTGAGTTACAATAGACAAGGGAGTAAGCACACAAGAAGTGGAGAACCCAATATCAACTCCCAAATCCACCAAACCGTAGATTCTCCGACCAAAACCCCAAGATTTTCTCTTCTCTTGAATATTCGACACCGGAGAATGATTAGAAATCTCAACCATGAAATTGAAATGAGCATGCTCTTCCAAAACCTTCTCCTCATCATTACCTACATCCTCAAGAATGGACTCAATCGGATAAGGTTCTACCTTGTAGTCTAAGAGATTAACATCACACTCCAAAGGAAACTCCACATTTATGGTCTCTTGAACCTCGTCCACTTCCAAAAATACCATGTCCTTATCTAAGAGAGCGAACATCGGTGTGTCATATTCCAAAGAGATAGGAGCTTTAAGAAGAGACTCACCCGGAATATCTAGGATAGGAAAGGTCGTCGGGACATTTGATGTCTCTTTACTCCCATCGGCTACTAGATCAACCTTCTCTATCGGTGTAGTGATCACCAAGGAAACTCTATCGAGGTCGTCGTTGGAAATCAAATCAAAGCACGAGAAATCTTCCACATAATTGAGAATAGCATCAAGAAGCAAGTGGTCTAGCTCAACTTCAATCACATCTATTAAAGTATCCAAAGAAAGAGATAATGGCATGGGAGATCGTGGTGCCTCTCGAAAATATTGATCAATGAATACCTTAAAAATATCATCCCAAGTAGACTTGGAACAAGATGGCAAACTTGAGAACCAATCCCTAGCTTCATTCTTCATACAATAGCAAAAACACCACACCCTCAACTCATCTTTACCAAAACCGGCAACCGGGAACGTGTCAACCACAATAGAAAAGTCTTTGAGGAACTTAATGGCATTCTCACTCGACATCCCGAAAAATGACGGCAATTGAGATAAATGTAAGGACGTGAGCTTCTCTTCTCGGGCCCTCGGCTTACGACTTTCGCTAGAGGAGTTGGAACGGTGCCTCTCATAAGGTTCTTCATCATCATAGCGGCTCCCCGACAAATGGAGATGTGGTTTGGAGAAATCTCCTATTGACCTTCGTTTAGTATCTTGTCTCAATGAAGGTTGATGATGATACGCTTTTCCACTCCCAACATTATTCATACGGTAGTGTCCACAGTCTTGATCTAGTGATTTCTCTCTTTCTCGACAACAATCCCGAGGAGGTGGGGACATGGACTCTCTCTCGGCATAAGAATAATCGCGATCTCGATACCTTTGATGTTTCCGGTGGCGAGGAGGTGAATAATCTCGGTCGTCTTCATATTTAGCATCGGTTTGCCGAGGTCGGCGATAGGGCTCATGGACCCGTTGATTGTACCGATTACTTGAAGAAGAACTACCCCTCTCGGATGGGTAATCATAATCATCAATAGAATAAGCTCGTTTATCATTGCGTCTAGCCATGTGATCGATGATACGTACCTCGTTGATGGGTTGAGCGGAAGAAGAAGAAACGAATAAAATTGGATACCTGGCGGATGATCCCAAACCTCTGAATCTGATTCGTGAAATAAATTAAGGACGGAACCCTAACCCCCAACACGCGATCGATGCAGCAACTCGGAAATCGATGTATGACACACAAACGAAGTATGTATGCTTCGTTAATTCGTCGGGTTGATCTCTTTTGGCACAATCGAAAAGAGAACGAAAAGAGAGAGAGAATAATTCTCGCAAAATAATTCAATATCATAAAAGTTGTGTTCTATAAAGTCTCCACAGCCTTTATATATAGGCAAACCTAAAAACTCACGAAAAAAGAATAAAAAACGCAACACATAGAATTCGTCCGTCGCGATTCCCAAATCTGGGACTTTTTCGGCCGACATAAAAGGATGTCGTCCGACATCAACTTGTCGCCCGAAAGTATACGCTGTCGTCCGACATTTAACCCGAAGTGAGAGTCGATCCTCGCGTTAATCCTCGGGTTCCGAAGAATATCGCCCCCAGCTCTTTGTCGGCCGACAGGTAAGAGATGTCGTCCGACATCGAACCCGAACTTCGGATTTCACCTCTGGCTGAGCCTCGTGTTCCGCAGAATGTCGATCCTTGCCCCTCTGTCGTCCGACAGGCCTTGGTGTCGGCCGACACCAATCCATTTTCGTGGCTGAACTCCGCGGCGCTTCCTCGGCTCACGTCTGACCTCCGTTCCGGCACATTCTTTGTCGTCTCAGCCTGAAACTCATCACCTTCGGTTGGATTGGCCTCCCTGTACGAAATCATATTGATAATGCTCGGCTTCTCCACTTCACCAATAGGTTTCTTCAACAGCTCTTGCGCCCAGACTTCTTGAATCATCGCCATCAAGCTTGCCTTGAACTTCTTAGCTCTCGAGCGTGTCACTGGTCCAGCTGGAACTCGTACCGGGTCTTGTATCATTGACGACTCTGGGGCTGCATCATTCCTGACGACGACGCATGTTTGTCGTGGAACAAACGCCGGTCAAAATAAATTTGTAAGTTTCCTACACCTTTCACCAACACAAGTATTAGTGGCAAGTATAGGGTCGATCCCACGAGGAGTTTATTGTTACTTTCCCCCGGCTTTACCCAAAGAGTTGTCACGTTTAAAAAGGGTTTTGTGTTCGCTGTGGGCACAGCGGTTCCGTGATCTCCTTGCTACCTTGACTGAAATAAAACAAAACAAAAAAAAAAAAACGAATTAAAAACATTTGGGCAAGTCGTTACCTTGATCACACTGGTCAAGTGTTTACTGTTCACTGGCACATATATCATTTTGCTAACAGCTTCATCTTTCGGTTATAGGCCCAAAATATTAACGTCCCTATGATGTCACGCACGCCAATACTCCGAACCCTTATTCGCTCTTATGTTTAAGTCCTGCTAGATCTCTCTCAACAGGTCTCCTGACGTTGACCAATTCGACACTATGTGACCGCATGAGTCTAAGTTTATCAAGTCGCTTTCATCCTCCAAGCAAACCCAGAATGGCCAATAGCATGCCTGGACAGACCCAAGTCATACGACCACATCTCCAGCAACATGTTGTACTTCGCGGACGCCCAGTCTCCCGGTCGCGTTGATCCACGTACTTGTGTGTTAGGCAAGTCGGGGCTCCCACTGGTCATTGTAGGATTGCCCAAGTCCCTAACATCATGATATACTACCCTGTTGAATCGGGAACAAAGCTAAGCTAGTTGCTATCATCAAGAAGCCTCACAGTATTTTACACAGCAGCCTGATCAGGATTAGAACTTGACCAAACGATGTTAATTCAGCAATACATAATTAAAATAAATAACGAAAGCAAAAACGAAATTAAATAACTGAAACAAAAGGAAATTAAATTAAAGAAAAACATAATATACAATTTTTCCCAAACGGGCTGCCCAAAAGGGCGGTGTTCCTCCTCACTCGACTCTCAAAACAAATACATATAATCTCTCATAAATTTTGTGTTGTTTTGTGGAGCTCGGGTTATGTGTTGTTGCGTTCGGTCCTCTCTTTTCCGTGGCTCACTGTGTTCTTCACGTCCTCATATATTTATAGATGATAGGAGTCTTGGGAAGCAAGTAAAAATCGTTGATCTTGATTGGATAAGGATTCTCTTAAAGACTTCAAGATTTTCAGGATTCTGGACAGCTGCCTGCCCATGCTGACGTCTTGACAGACTCGTGTGTATATAGGACTCTGATTTGATAGTGACGTGTTGGACAATTACTCTAAGGTTGGATGAGAGTCCTTCATTGATACTTCTCTGAATCTGGTCGCCTTTGAGGACTCCATGATTCCCAAGACTCTACTGCTTGCTCAACGTCCGTCTCTGATCAATTGTCGCTCTTGCCCAATTGCTTTATCTCCGATAGCCTTCTTCATTTACGAGGTGGCAGATCATGCGCGGTACTTGGTCGTGCGTCAGTCTTGCTCTACTTTCTGACTCTGTCCCAACTTGCTCAACGGGACCTGGATGTTCCAGTCAGACCAGCTTGCTCAACCTGCACCCTTGACCACAAAGGTGGTTTCCTTGCCTCTTTTACGCCTCGGTCTTCTCTTTGGCTTGGTTAAGTCATGGATCACGTGTGAGACTTTGGAAGTAAGGAATCTCCGCAAAGTTCCTTCGCCCATAATGGTTGCTTGCTCAACTGTCGGTGATCAGTCGAAAGTGAGTGTTTTGCCCAAATGGCAGGACTTCTTCATCTTTCACGTAATTCACTCCTATTATGCCCAAAGTGTCACCTGCTATGCCCTGCATCACTCTTACTCCAAATGTGTCCTCCCAGACATAATAAAATAATAAAAAGAAAATAAAGACTCGATTACTTGACTCAAAAGAACTAAAAATGAGCCAAAAAATATGGCTCATCAATTCCCCTCCTCTTGAAGAGGATTTGTCCTCAAATCCAAGTCGTCACCTGCATCGAACAAACTCAAGTCAGTAACATTGAAAGTAGCACTAACATTATACTCACCTGGGAAATCCAATTTGTAGGCGTTGTCGTTGATACGCTCCAACACTTGGAATGGTCCATCGCCACGAGGAAGTAGCTTCGACCGGCGCTGCAATGGGAACCTCTCCTTGCGCATATGCAACCACACCCAATCACCAGGCTCAAACACTACTTTGCGACGTCCCTTGTTTGCTTGCTCGGCATATTGCTTGGTTCGCCTCTCTATGTTCATCCTCGCCGTCTCGTGTATCTGTTTCACAAAATCAGCCCTTTTCTGGCCATCAAGGTCAGTATGCTCATGCACAGGTAAAGGAGATAAATCCAAAGGCGTCAAAGGATTAAAACCATACACAATTTCAAATGGCGAAAACTTAGTAGCAGAATGAACACATCTATTATAAGCAAACTCAACATGAGGCAAACACTCCTCCCAAGACTTAATGTTTTTCTTTATAATAGCACGTAGTAAAGTAGACAAAGTCCTATTTACTACCTCAGTTTGACCATCAGTCTGGGGATGACAAGTAGTAGAGAACAGCAATTTCGTACCTAGCTTACACCACAATGTCTTCCAAAAATAACTAAGAAACTTAGAATCCCTGTCAGACACAATAGTCCTAGGCATGTCATGCAATCTAACAATCTCTCTAAAGAATAAACCAGCCACATGAGATGCATCATCAGTTTTATGACATGGAATGAAATGTGCCATCTTAGAGAAACGATCAACTACCACAAAAATATAGAGTCACTACCTCGCTTAGTCCTAGGTAAACCCATCACAAAATCCATAGAAATATCAATCCAAGGAGATGCAGGAATAGGCAAAGGCGTGTGTAATCCATGGGCACTAACTCTAGACTTAGCCTGTTTACACGTAAGACAACGACCACATATTCTCTCAACATCACGTTTCATATGAGGCCAAAAGAAATGCTCATGCAGAACAGATAAAGTCTTAGCAATACCAAAATGTCCCATTAAACCCCCACCATGAGATTCAAGCAACAATAAATCACGCAAAGAGCATTTAGGCACACACAGTTTATTCTTCCTAAATAGAAAATCATCATGCCTAAAGAAATCCCCACTAGCAGTTTGTTCACATGCTTTATAAATCTCACCAAAATCATCATCATGCTCATATAAACCTTTAATATGCTCAAAACCAAGTAATTTAGCATCTAAAGTCGAAATTAGAGCATACCTCCGAGAAAGGGCATCAGCTACCACATTCTCCTTACCTTGCTTGTATTTGATGACGTAGGGAAACGTCTCGATGAACTCCATCCATCTCGCGTGGCGCTTGTTCAGCTTGTTCTGACCCTTGAGGTGCTTCAACGACTCATGGTGGGTGTGAATGATGAACTCCCGAGGCCAGAGATAGTGCTGCCACGTCTGAAGAGCTCTCACCAGGGCATACAACTCCTTGTCATACGTCGGATAGTTCAACGTAGCTCCATTTAGCTTCTCGCTGAAGTAGGCTATCGGACGACATTCTTGCATCAACACTGCACCAATACCAATTCCAGAAGCATCACATTCAATCTCAAAAGATTTAGAAAAGTTAGGAAGAGATAATACCGGGGCGTGTGTCAGCTTGTCCTTTAATGTCTGAAAGGCTTCTTCTTGTGCCTTTCCCCACTTGAACTCCACGTTCTTCTTGATCACGGCGGTTAAAGGTGCCGCCATGCTGCTGAAATTAGGCACAAACCGTCGATAAAAGCTGGTCAAACCATGGAAGCTCCTTACATCTCCAATGCTCTTTGGCGTTGGCCACTCCTGGATAGCTCGTATCTTTTCCTCGTCAACCTGTACACCCTGTGCACTAACAACAAAACCACGGAAAACGACCCTATCCGTGCTAAAAACGCACTTCTTACGGTTAGCATACAATTTTTCTTGCCTAAGTGCCAACAAAACCATCCTCAAATGACCCACATGCTCATCATGATTTTTGCTATACACTAAGATATCATCAAAGTATACTACGACAAATTTTCCAATAAAAGCACGCAAAACATGATTCATTAGACGCATAAAGGTACTAGGAGAATTAGTCAAACAAAAAGGCATAACTAACCACTCATATAAGCCAAGTTTTCTTTTGAAAGCAGTTTTCCATTCATCTCCTTCTTTAATCCTAATTTGATGGTACCCACTACGTAAATCAATTTTTGAAAACACGCAGAAACCACATAACTCATCAAGCATATCATCTAGTCTAGGTATAGGATGTCGATACTTTACCGTGATGTTATTGATAGCTCGGCAGTCGCAACACATCCTCATCGTGCCATCCTTCTTGGGTACGAGAAGTACAGGTACCGCACAAGGAATCAGGCTCTCCTTCACATGCCCTTTGGCCAACAACTCGCCAATCTGCTTCTCCAACTCCTTTGTTTCCTCCGGGTTGGTGCGGTAAGTCGGGCGGTTTGGTAGCACAGCTCCGGGCACAAAGTCGATCTGATGCTCTATCCCTCGGATGGGTGGTAGACCTGGTGGTGTATCCTCCAGGAAAACATCATCGAACTCCTGCAAAACAAACTGAATAGAAGGGGGTAGAGGGGATAGATCTTTAGTAATAACCAAGTTCCCCTTCCATAACAGCACGAACATCTGCCTCTTCTCATTCACTGCTTCTTTCACATCACTAGCCCTTGCAAGGTAGGCTCTGTGAAGCAAGGCATTCTCCTTTGTTTGTAAGGACTGCTCCTTGGGAGATGCCTTGTTTGCCTCCTTTTGTAGCTGCACTTGGTCCTCGTAAACCTTTTTAGGAGTGAGAGGAACAAGTGATACTTTTTTACCGTTATACTCAAACGAGTACTTGTTGGTGAAGCCATCGTGTATGGCTCTCCTATCGAACTGCCACGGTCGTCCCAACAAGATGTGACTCGCTTGCATAGGGATGACGTCACACAGCACCTCATCCTCATACTTCCCAATGCGGAAAGGTACCTTCACTTGTTTGGTCACCCTGATGATACCTCAATCATTCAACCACTGCAGACGGTATGGCTTTGGATGCTTCACCTCTGGTAACTCCAATCTCTGAACCATGTTTGCACTTACCACGTTCGTACAACTCCCACCATCAATGATCACACTACACACCTTATCCTTCACATGACATCTCGTGTGGAAAAGGTTCTCCCGCTGCTCCCTCTCCTCGGGCTGTGTATGTGCACTCAAGACTCTCCTAGCTACAAACAGGTTACCCTCGATGGCTAAGATCTCCTCCTCATCCTCGGAATCCACTGTAGCTGTAGGTGTCGGTTCCTCGCCTTCACCATCAGTCACGACCTCTCCGTCGTCTCTCAAGATCATGAGTCGTCTGTTAGGACACTCACTCATAATGTGCCCAAATCCCTGACACTTGAAGCACTTCTTGTCTCGGTTGCGACTATCAGGATTTGATGGGCTGACCTGAGTTGCTGAACTTGCACCCTCCGAACGACCCTTAAAGTAGGTCTTCTTCTCATCTCGAGGTGGAACCTCTCTCTTCCATTGGTTCCCTTTAGGTGTAGAACCACTCGGACCTTGGGGTGATCTCCAAGAAGACTGAGTCGGCTTTGCACTGCTAAAAGTGCCCCTCCTCTTGTGCTGATTCTCAATTTTGATCGCCATGTGAACCATGTCCTCTACTTCGACGTACGGTTGCAACTCCACGGCATTCAGAATCTCCCAATTCAGTCCAGCCAAGAACCGATCCATGGTAGCTTCCCGATCCTCTTCAATGTTGGCCCGAATCATTGCCACCTCCATCTCCTTAAAATATTCATCTACGCTCTTCGTCCCCTGTCGTAGATTCTGCAGCTTGTTGTATAACTCTCGGTAATAGTGAGAAGGAACAAATCTCTTTCGCATCACAGACTTCATCTCGGCCCATGTTTCAATAGGTTGCTCATAGTTTCTCCTCCTACTGGCAACCAGTTGATCCCACCAAACCAAGGCATAGTCAGAAAATTCGATAGCCGCCAATTTCACCTTCTTGAGCTCGGAATAGTTGTGGCAGTCAAACATCATCTCAACCTTTCTCTCCCATTCGATGTACAACTCTGGATCGTTCTTTCCCATGAATGTGGGAAAAGTCATCTTGATGGTGCTCAAGTTGTTATCCATCTCTTCAGCCTCATCGTCTTCGGGGCTGGCATCCCTGTTTCGCCCATTACGACGATGCTGGTTATCTCGCCCGACGTTGCGCATTGCGACTCTCCGAGTCTCTGCATTCTCTCGACGAGATTTTTCCTCTAGGGCAAGGAGTCGGTCATGTACCACATCCATCTCTGTTGAGAGGAGCTTTGCCAGTCGCTCCTGTACCACATTCATCACAGTCGATAAGATCTTTGCCATTCGGTTATCTACCACATCCATGATGGACTGTAATTGGTCGTTGTGAATAGACCCCTCAGCTGTCTCCTTATTTTTCGGTTCTCCAGACATACCTGCACAGAAAACGTTAGTAATAAAAGCAATAGAAGTAAAAGAAACCTCACCACCTCACAAACGCTCGTGTATCACACTCAAGATGGAATTCACTCAGCACTCGTGTTTCACTCAGGTATGGCTTTTTTTTTCACTCTAAGATCCTCACACACTCTGCCTTTTACCACTCAATTCTCCCTCAATGTATCGAACTCCCCGATCTACCAGACGAGATCAGAACCGACAAAATCCCCAAAAACACACAATACGACGTAGAAAGGAACAAAAAAAATCGGACAATTTCGGAACGAAAAATACGATAGCACCAAATTGGCTCAAAATGATGCCGGAAAACTCAGGAATCACACACAAAAATATGGTCGAAGAAAATTTTTCTTCGACTTACTACCAGAAACGAGACTCCAAAAAAAATTTCGAGAAAAACGGAGTGAAAATAATTTTTATATAATTTTTTTTTTTTTGTGCTTACGGATGAAGGAGATCCGATTCAGCAAGAAGAAAAGAAGAAAGAGAAGAACAAGAGAATCAAGGTCACGTAATCAGAAATTAGAAGCCCAAACCTGGGCTCTGATACCAGATGATACGTACCTCGTTGATGAGTTGAGCGGAAGAAGAAGAAACGAATAAAATTGGATACCTGGCGGATGATCCCAAACCTCTGAATCTGATTCGTGAAATAAATTAAGGACGGAACCCTAACCCCCAACACGCGATCGATGCAGCAACTCGGAAATTGATGTATGACACACAAACGAAGTATGTATGCTTCGTTAATTCGTCGGGTTGATCTCTTTTGGCACAATCGAAAAGAGAACGAAAAGAGAGAGAGAATAATTCTCGCAAAATAATTCAATATCATAAAAGTTGTGTTCTATAAAGTCTCCACAGCCTTTATATATAGGCAAACCTAAAAACTCACGAAAAAGGAATAAAAAACGCAACACATAGAATTCGTCCGTCGCGATTCCCAAATCTGGGACTTTGTCGGCCGACATAAAAGGATGTCGTCCGACATCAACTTGTCGCCCGACAGTATACGCTGTCGTCCGACATTTAACCCGAAGTGAGAGTCGATCCTCGCGTTGATCCTCGGGTTCCGCAGAATATCGCCCCCAGCTCTTTGTCGGTCGACAGGTAAGAGATGTCGTCCGACATCGAACCCGAACTTCGGATTTCACCTCTGGCTGAGCCTCGTGTTCCGAAGAATGTCGATCCTTGCCCCTCTGTTGTCCGACAGGCCTTGGTGTCGGCCGACACCAAGCCATTTTCGTGGCTGAACTCCGCGGCGCTTCCTAGGCTCACGTCTGACCTCCGTTCCGGCACATTCTTTGTTGTCTCAGCCTGAAACTCATCACCTTCGGTTGGATTGGCCTCCCTGTACGAAATCATATTGATAATGCTCGGCTTCTCCACTTCACCAATAGGTTTCTTCAACAGCTCTTGCGCCCAGACTTCTTGAATCATCGCCATCAAGCTTGCCTTGAACTTCTTAGCTCTCGAGCGCGTCACTGGTCCAGCTGGAACTCGTACCGGGTCTTGTATCATTGACGACTCTGGGGCTGCATCAGTCGTTGTAGGAGAGATGGAAGTATGAAAGGGGGAACGTCTTCAACCTTGCATACACCACACTCAAGGAAAGGGGTTACACGCACCGAGTGTAAAATACAACAATAACACGAGAAAGGACTAAAAGGTGTTGGAGTTGTGTACTTAATGTCTAGATTTAAGTATCGGAAAACTCCCGGTCATGGCATTTAACCTATTTAATTAATAAACAATTATTTACAATTAATTATTATTAATTAATTATGCAAAATATAGTCCTGGATTTTATACGTTGTAGTTAGTATGGTGTGTCGGGCCCACACAGAAGATCATACTATCGGTTACTCGTATTTAATCGAACAGTTGCTCACGACCTAGATGGACACGGACTAATCCATCGGTATAGTCGTTGTGTGAGAGAGAAAATAATTTATCTTAATTATTTTATCACACTTGTACACTTGGTGTATTGGGCGGATCAGCTTGAGATTTATTGATTAGGATTGCCTTGGATAATCAATTTAAATCTCAGAGTATTTTATTCTTAATCCCCGATATTATTGCGGGTGTGTATATTTAATATAAGTGACTTTGATTTTCCAAAGGAACTAACCGATTTAATTATTGGGTTAATTACAGGTTGAGTTGGGTCACTATATTTTATATACCACATGCCGTGAATACTTGACGGGAAAGTGTATCCCGTAAGGGTTGATAATATCCCCGAGATAAGTTCATGAGGAATTATTATGTAAACCCTGCAGGTGGATTTAATCCGCATAATAATTAAGGTTGAACGGTACTATTCTCGGATATAAGAGATGAATATTATTTATTGAGCAATAAATAAATTTATTCATGGATGTTTAAATCTTAAATACACGGAATATATAATACTACCGGAGAAATATTATTTGATATAATATGGATTAATATTGGGAGTGCAATTTTATTTATATAGTGGAAAATAAATAAAATTTAATATTGATAAGGATTAATGGATTTGGGTTGGACCCAATTTAATCTTCAATATTTAGAAGCCCAATATTTATTCTCCTTATGATCCCCTACGTAGCCTATATAAGCACTACATGGTCTTCACTTTTCATAACACAATTAATTGACCTACGTCAATCTTAAAGTCTTGAAGAGTGAAGGAGATCCATAGGAGTTCGATAGATCGTCGCCCACACGACGTTCGGACGAGGTGCAAGGAATACGTGGGAAGATCGCAAGGTCATCAAAGGTGTTTGATTTCGTTTCTCCGCACAACGAATCAAAGGTAAAAATCATAAACCCTTCTATGATTTTATGTGTTTGAATTGTAATATATACATGAACACACGATCCGGGTAAACGTACGAACTTCGGGGACGGGGATTCGAGATCCCCGGCGAAGATCGAAGGACCCTCGGCTTAGAGCCAAGGGATCGATCGAACCCTAGGGCTCGATCGATAGGCGCGCGGACGAGGGAGCCCCGGCGGGATCGCCGGGGCAGGCGATCGACCATGGGTCGATCGCGGGGAGACCGCCGTGGGCTGGTGCCACGGCAGCTGGTCTCTCCCCAGCCCTCGACCGGCGGCGTGCGCACGGGAGGAACCCCGGCTTCAGCCGGGGTGAGCGATCGCGGCTGGTGCGCGATCGCGAGGGAAGCCGCGGCTGAGCCGCGGCGGGTCAGCTGGGAGCTGACCGCCCTCCTCCGGCGGTGGTGGTGAGTCGCCGGACTCACCACCGGGGGCTGCTGGGCAGCCCCAGCGATCGCATGGTGCGCGATCGCGAGCCCCCCCTCGCGGCGGGGGCTCGGCTAGGGTTTTGCCGCGGCTTGTCCGCGGTGGAGCTCTCGTCGGGCCCGGTTCCGTCGTACGGTGGTTCGCGTTCGTGGATCCGACTCGTGGGGGACTTCGGCTGGGGGCGGGCTGCGTGTCTTCGGGCGCGTAGTCTCCAAAGGTCGGACTCCTGCGGATGAGTCGGGGATCCGATTATTCCGGCGATGAAGGATTTCGTTCGGGTTATTATTTTCCGCAAATTTTAATAGCTCGGGATATCGTTTTCCAACAACTGGTATCAGAGCGTTTGGTTTCGTGTTCATGTATATGTTCGATTATTGTTCTACCTTGCAATATATGAATGATGAATCCTTAGTCTACCACGATGCAACGAACCGTTATATATAAACTTGTTTTACTTATTAGATATATTTCTTTATCAATCATTATACTTGTGAATTCTTGAACTTAGTAGTATTTATTCAAAAGGGGATTCAAAAGGTCGAAATTGATTTATTCAATTATAGTTGGAGGAATGGACCTCCCGACCTAAGAATCAAATTTTGGAAGAAGATACAACTAAGTTAACCTTTCTGGATAAAGGATGGAGTTCGGACAAGTATTAAGAATGATCAAAGATGATATATGCAGACATATGTGTAAATAGAAAGGAGTGAGTAGTTTCCTTTTAAGGAATACTTGAAGATGGATTAGAATACTTGATGTGCCATAAAAGCGAAGTGTTTCAAACACAAAGCTATTATGGGGAACCTTCAAAGTAAATCCGTTGGAAGCCTGCGACTTGTTCGCGGAGGCCATTACCTATCTAAAGAGCACATAGCATAAATCAAGAATTGAGATTAAGTCTCAAATGACTACACCATACACTGATGTGTAGACATGGTGTGTCAGGAATAAGGAATGGAATTCTAATAGTAAAAAGGACAAGTTTATTCGGAACCACCTATGTTCTATGGATATTTCTGGACACAACGACACATTCGATGAAGTTGTAGAATATCCTAGAAGAACAAGTATTTGTATGTTCAATAGTACTACGAGCCAGAAGGGTGTCTTCACCCGGTTCTTGAAGAAGACTATTAGATGAACTGCAAATGCCCTAACGAACAAGGTACCTTATAATGAGGAAAGAGAAGACTGAGAACCAGCCTAACCGAGTATTAGTACACCACTAACTGCACCTAATGTTATTACTGTTATACACCGGAATGCCATTGCAGTGGGAGGTTGTTAAGCAACCGGAGATGTTCATAAGACTGGAGGAGTTTTTAACTCTGGATCTAGTAGACATGAAATCGATCCCTAGTTCTGCATAGGAGGCAGTACTAATCTAAATGTGCCTACTTGGACAGCAATGATTTAATTATTATTGAAGGGGCGAGATCATTTAGAAGTACAGGCTTAGTAAATCCATTTATGGGAAATCAAATCAAAGCTGAAACTTGTGGAACTTGCGAATTGATGAGATAGTCCATTTTATGGATTCATCAAGAGGCAAAGACAAGATTGGTGTATTGGAGACGTAATAGAAACAAAGTGGTGTTTCTCGGAATTTTGTGTAGATAACACTTCATCGTTGGCAACAATGTAAAAGTGTTGTCAGACATAAAATAAAGGTTGTCTGAATAAATCGAGATATGAGATTAAGAAGAAGTTGGATCATGTTCTTAGAAATCTTTCGATCTCTAGATAAGAACATTTGTACTTCTCTTAAGATATCTTATACGATTATGGTTTGTTTTAAACATGCACAATTCTGAGAAAGGTTATTGCCTTTCAGAAACGGAATACATCTATCTAAAGGTATGTGTTTCAAACGCATAAAGGAGATGGATATAGACAAAGCAGTTTCCTACACTTCGAGTGTAGAGAGCTTTGTAAATGCAGTGTTATAAAACAAGAACCCGATATCAACTATGCGGTTAGCGTAGTGGGAGGATATCAAAGTGATCGGGATAAGAGATATTCGAATGCTGTAAAAGTACTTGGAAGTACTGGATTACTGAGCAAGACGAAATCTTCTTAGATCACAGTTTCTCAGATCCAAAATCAGAGAAAGACCAGTGTAAGTCGATATCAGGCTATGTGTTCACTTTTAAAAGAGGTGGAACCTAAGGATGAAAGAGTGATAAGCATGATGCTTCTCGGACTCTATCATAAACCGAAAAGCAGCCTCAGAGGCAGCGGAAGTTTTGGTTGGGTTCCGGAATGACCTCTGAACTTGGATATGATTCTTGGTTCACCAAAGGCTATGTATATAGCGGTGCATGGAGAACTGGAAGAAGTCATAAGTTCAAAAGGTGATGACAACACATAGAGCAAGTACCACCTGATACGAATCATCGTCAGAGAGACGACGCAGTAGTCACCAAGATAACTTCAGATCGGCGACCTAGATTGCTCATTGACATAATACTTCTGGGAAGTATAACTTAAGCACGTGATGAGTATGGGAGTCGGGAGTTTGGAGGAAATGACTAGACCTTAGTACAAGTGGGAGATTGTTGGAGTTGTGTACTTAATGTCTAGATTTAAGTATCGGAAAACTCCCGGTCATGGCATTTAACCTATTTAATTAATAAACAATTATTTGCAATTAATTATTATTAATTAATTATGCAAAATATAGTCCTGGATTTTATACGTTGTAGTTAGTATGGTGTGTCGGGCCCACACAGAAGATCATACTATCGGTTACTCGTATTTAATCGAACAGTTGCTCACGACCTAGATGGACACGGACTAATCCATCGGTATAGTCGTTGTGTGAGAGAGAAAATAATTTATCTTAATTATTTTATCACACTTGTACACTTGGTGTATTGGGCGGATCAGCTTGAGATTTATTGATTAGGATTGCCTTGGATAATCAATTTAAATCTCAGAGTATTTTATTCTTAATCCCCGATATTATTGCGGGTGTGTATATTTAATATAAGTGACTTTGATTTTCCAAAGGAATTAACCGATTTAATTATTGGGTTAATTACCGGTTGAGTTGGGTCACTATATTTTATATACGACATGCCGTGAATACTTGACGGGAAAGTGTATCCCGTAAGGGTTGATAATATCCCCGAGATGAGTTCATGAGGAATTATTATGTAAACCCTGCAGGTGGATTTAATCCGCATAATAATTAAGGTTGAACGGTACTATTCTCGGATATAAGAGATGAATATTATTTATTGAGCAATAAATAAATTTATTCATGGATGTTTAAATCTTAAATACACGGAATATATAATACTACCGGAGAAATATTATTTGATATAATATGGATTAATATTGGGAGTGCAATTTTATTTATATAGTGGAAAATAAATAAAATTTAATATTGATAAGGATTAATGGATTTGGGTTGGACCCAATTTAATCTTCAATATTTAGAAGCCCAATATTTATTCTCCTTATGATCCCCTACGTAGCCTATATAAGCACTACATGGTCTTCACTTTTCATAACACAATTAATTGACCTACGCCAATCTTAAAGTCTTGAAGAGTGAAGGAGATCCATAGGAGTTCGATAGATCGTCGCCCACACGACGTTCGGACGAGGTGCAAGGAATACGTGGGAAGATCGCAAGGTCATCAAAGGTGTTTGATTTCGTTTCTCCGCACAACGAATCAAAGGTAAAAATCATAAACCCTTCTATGATTTTATGTGTTTGAATTGTAATATATACATGAACACACGATCCGGGTAAACGTACGAACTTCGGGGACGGGGATTCGAGATCCCCGGCGAAGATCGAAGGACCCTCGGCTTAGAGCCAAGGGATCGATCGAACCCTAGGGCTCGATCGATAGGCGCGCGGACGAGGGAGCCCCGGCGGGATCGCCGGGGCAGGCGATCGACCATGGGTCGATCGCGGGGAGACCGCCGTGGGCTGGTGCCACGGCAGCTGGTCTCTCCCCAGCCCTCGACCGGCGGCGTGCGCACGGGAGGAACCCCGGCTTCGGCCGGGGTGAGCGATCGCGGCTGGTGCGCGATCGCGAGGGAAGCCGCGGCTGAGCCGCGGCGGGTCAGCTGGGAGCTGACCGCCCTCCTCCGGCGGTGGTGGTGAGTCGCCGGACTCACCACCGGGGGCTGCTGGGCAGCCCCAGCGATCGCATGGTGCGCGATCGCGAGCCCCCCCTCGCGGCGGGGGCTCGGCTAGGGTTTTGCCGCGGCTTGTCCGCGGTGGAGCTCTCGTCGGGCCCGGTTCCGTCGTACGGTGGTTCGCGTTCGTGGATCCGACTCGTGGGGGACTTCGGCTGGGGGCGGGCTGCGTGTCTTCGGGCGCGTAGTCTCCAAAGGTCGGACTCCTGCGGATGAGTCGGGGATCCGATTATTCCGGCGATGAAGGATTTCGTTCGCGTTATTATTTTCCGCAAATTTTAATAGCCCGGGATATCGTTTTCCAACAAAAGGAACAAAAGGAAAACAAACAAAGAAAAAAGAACTTAACTAACACAAAATTCAATTCACGTCGCCTAAATTGCTCCCCGGCAACAGCGCCATTTTGATTGCTCAAAAGTTATTTATAAAAACCGAAAGATTTACTACGTAAATCCCCCGATTCGATCTCTCGAGGAGCAATGCTATCGGCTTGTGAATATCAATTTGTATATGCTAAGTAAAAGTTCCAAGAGGGGGAAGAAAATCATTAAACTAAAGGGGGTTGCAATGAGTGATTGATTAACAACTACGAACGAGTAATTAAAAACGAGTAATTAAAGATCTTTTTGTAACAAATGAGTTGGTAAACCAAGGGTGTTCCGATTACTCTTCCTAACGAACTAGAGTTGAATTAGATTTATAAACTCCCAATTAACTAATAATCGGACTAAAGAGATCACGGTGTTGTCACGTGCTCCCTCACCAATAATCGTCTAATTACACATCGACCGTATGGTCCACTAGCGATATACTACGAAGTTGTTCGACACGAGACCACAAATCGAGAGGTGTAATTGTCCAATTAATAGAAATCGAGCTACTTTAAAAGATCAACTCTAATTCATTGAGGAATTTCATCAAACACCCTCACACAAGTTTAGCTAATCATGTTCAAGCACTTAAAATCACAATCCACAATCGAGTAAGCCATAATCGAGAGGAAACGAAGGAAATCTCACCACGGGAATAATGGAATCGATGGATGAAGGAGACGATCGAACCAAGCTTCCGAAATCGAGGTCGGACTTCAACTTGTCACCCGGAGAAACCGATCCGATGAAAACGTCGGGCTCGAGGAGAGGAAGATCGTTTGTGAATGAGATTTTGTCGGATTCTCGACGTACGGAATTTAGATCGTGAATTGATGTTGAGAATTTGAAGAACACAAATGGAAAGTTGGAAAACTTGGAGAGGAAGAAAAGGGAGAGAGTTGTGGGAATTGGTTTGTGAATTGAGGTCTACTCTCTCCAAGCTAAACACAACTATTTATAGTTTATCCACAAGACTAAACAAAAATACTAAAAAGCCCTTAAAACAAGTCAAACATAAGTCAAGACTTTATTCCTTCTCAATTTTCGCCTAAGAGAAGTGCTAACGCGTTCTTGGAGTAACTGGAACTTTCTCGCTCATCATATCGTCGATCCAACCGTTGATATTGTAGATATAGAGGTTGGGAACATCCTGTTAAAATTTCAGGTCAATCCAACGGTTAACGAAGCCGGAATCGCAATTCTCCCAACGTCGCGCAGTGCTGGAATCCGGAATTGATGTCGGACGACGGGAAATGATGTCGGCCGACAAATCTCCGTCGTTCGCAGGTTGAACCGCGATATCCCCGGCAACGGCGCCATTTTGATTGCTCAAAAGTTATTTATAAAAACCGAAAAATTTACTACGTAAATCCCCCGAGTCGATCTCTCGAGGAGCAATGCTATCGGTTTGTGAATATCAATTTGTATATGCTAAGTAAAACTTCCAAGAGGGGGATGAAAATCATTAAACTAAAGGGGTTGCAATGAGTGATTGATTAACAACTACGAACGAGTAATTAAAAGCGAGTAATTAAAGATCTTTTTGTAACAAATGAGTTGGTAAAGCAAGGGTGTTCTGATTACTCTTCCTAACGAACTAGAGTTGAATTAGATTTATAAACTCCCAATTAACTAATAATCGGACTAAAGAGATCACGGTGTTGTCACGTGCTCCCTCACCAATAATCGTCTAATTACACATCGACCGTATGGTCCACTAGCGATATACTACGAAGTTGTTCGACACGAGACCACAAATCGAGAGGTGTAATTGTCCAATTAATAGAAATCTAGCTACTTAAAAGATCAACTCTAATTCATTGAGGAATTTCATCAAACACCCTCACACAAGTTTAGCTAATCATGTTCAAGCACTCAAAATCACAATCCACAATCGAGTAAGCCATAATCGAGAGGAAAAGAAGGAAATCTCACCACAGGAATAATGGAATCGATGGATGAAGGAGACGATCGAACCGAGCTTCCGAAATCGAGGTCGGACTTCAACTTGTCACCCGGAGAAACCGATCCGATGAAAACGTCGGGCTCGAGGAGAGGAAGATCGTTTGTGAATGAGATTTTGTCGGATTCTCGACCTACGGAATTTAGATCGTGAATTTATGTTGAGAATTTGAAGAACACAAATGGAAAGTTGGAAAACTTGGAGAGGAAGAAAAGGGAGAGAGTTGTGGGAATTGGTTTGTGAATTGAGGTCTACTCTCTCCAAGCTAAACACAACTATTTATAGTTTATCCACAAGACTAAACAAAAATACTAAAAAGCCCTTAAAACAAGTCAAACATAAGTCAAGACTTTATTCCTTCTCAATTTTCGCCTAAGAGAAGTGCTGACGCGTTCTTGGAGTAACTGGAACTTGCTCGCTCATCATATCGTCGATCCAACCGTTGATATTGTAGATATAGAGGTTGGGAACATCCTGTTAAAATTTCAGGTCAATCCAACGGTTAACGAAGCCGGAATCGCAATTCTCCCAACGTCGCGCAGTGCTGGAATCCGGAATTGATGTCGGACGACGGGAAATGATGTCGGCCGACAAATCTCCGTCGTTCGCAGGTCGAACCCGCGATATCCCCGGCAACGGCGCCATTTTGATTGCTCAAAAGTTATTTATAAAAACCGAAAAATTTACTACGTAAATCCCCCGAGTCGATCTCTCGAGGAGCAATGCTATCGGTTTGTGAATATCAATTTGTATATGCTAAGTAAAAGTTCCAAGAGGGGGATGAAAATCATTAAACTAAAGGGGTTGCAATGAGTGATTGATTAACAACTACGAACGAGTAATTAAAAGCGAGTAATTAAAGATCTTTTTGTAACAAATGAGTTGGTAAAGCAAGGGTGTTCTGATTACTCTTCCTAACGAACTAGAGTTGAATTAGATTTATAAACTCCCAATTAACTAATAATCGGACTAAAGAGATCACGGTGTTGTCACGTGCTCCCTCACCAATAATCGTCTAATTACACATCGACCGTATGGTCCACTAGCGATATACTACGAAGTTGTTCGACACGAGACCACAAATCGAGAGGTGTAATTGTCCAATTAATAGAAATCGAGCTACTTAAAAGATCAACTCTAATTCATTGAGGAATTTCATCAAGCACCCTCACACAAGTTTAGCTAATCATGTTCAAGCACTCAAAATCACAATCCACAATCGAGTAAGCCATAATCGAGAGGAAAAGAAGGAAATCTCACCACAGGAATAATGGAATCGATGGATGAAGGAGACGATCGAACCGAGCTGTCGAAATCGAGGTCGGACTTCAACTTGTCACCCGGAGAAACCGATCCGATGAAAACGTCGGGCTCGAGGAGAGGAAGATCGTTTGTGAATGAGATTTTGTCGGATTCTCGACCTACGGAATTTAGATCGTGAATTTATGTTGAGAATTTGAAGAACACAAATGGAAAGTTGGAAAACTTGGAGAGGAAGAAAAGGGAGAGAGTTGTGGGAATTGGTTTGTGAATTGAGGTCTACTCTCTCCAAGCTAAACACAACTATTTATAGTTTATCCACAAGACTAAACAAAAATAATAAAAAGCCCTTAAAACAAGTCAAACATAAGTCAAGACTTTATTCCTTCTCAATTTTCGCCTAAGAGAAGTGCTGACGCGTTCTTGGAGTAACTGGAACTTGCTCGCTCATCATATCGTCGATCCAACCGTTGATATTGTAGATATAGAGGTTGGGAACATCCTGTTAAAATTTCAGGTCAATCCAACGGTTAACGAAGCCGGAATCGCAATTCTCCCAATGTCGCGCAGTGCTGGAATCCGGAATTGATGTCGGACGACGGGAAATGATGTCGGCCGACAAATCTCCGTCGTTCGCAGGTCGAACCCGCGATATCCCCGGCAACGGCGCCATTTTGATTGCTCAAAAGTTATTTATAAAAACCGAAAAATTTACTACGTAAATCCCCCGAGTCGATCTCTCGAGGAGCAATGCTATCGGTTTGTGAATATCAATTTGTATATGCTAAGTAAAAGTTCCAAGAGGGGGATGAAAATCATTAAACTAAAGGGGTTGCAATGAGTGATTGATTAACAACTACGAACGAGTAATTAAAAGCGAGTAATTAAAGATCTTTTTGTAACAAATGAGTTGGTAAAGCAAGGGTGTTCTGATTACTCTTCCTAACGAACTAGAGTTGAATTAGATTTATAAACTCCCAATTAACTAATAATCGGACTAAAGAGATCACGGTGTTGTCACGTGCTCCCTCACCAATAATCGTCTAATTACACATCGACCGTATGGTCCACTAGCGATATACTACGAAGTTGTTCGACACGAGACCACAAATCGAGAGGTGTAATTGTCCAATTAATAGAAATCGAGCTACTTAAAAGATCAACTCTAATTCATTGAGGAATTTCATCAAACACCCTCACACAAGTTTAGCTAATCATGTTCAAGCACTCAAAATCACAATCCACAATCGAGTAAGCCATAATCGAGAGGAAACGAAGGAAATCTCACCACGGGAATAATGGAATCGATGGATGAAGGAGACGATCGAACCGAGCTTCCGAAATCGAGGTCGGACTTCAACTTGTCACCCGGAGAAACCGATCCGATGAAAACGTCGGGCTCGAGGAGAGGAAGATCGTTTGTGAATGAGATTTTGTCGGATTCTCGACCTACGGAATTTAGATCGTGAATTTATGTTGAGAATTTGAAGAACACAAATGGAAAGTTGGAAAACTTGGAGAGGAAGAAAAGGGAGAGAGTTGTGGGAATTGGTTTGTGAATTGAGGTCTACTCTCTCCAAGCTAAACACAACTATTTATAGTTTATCCACAAGACTAAACAAAAATAATAAAAAGCCCTTAAAACAAGTCAAACATAAGTCAAGACTTTATTCCTTCTCAATTTTCGCCTAAGAGAAGTGCTGACGCGTTCTTGGAGTAACTGGAACTTGCTCGCTCATCATATCGTCGATCCAACCGTTGATATTGTAGATATAGAGGTTGGGAACATCCTGTTAAAATTTCAGGTCAATCCAACGGTTAACGAAGCCGAAATCGCAATTCTCCCAACGTCGCGCAGTGCTGGAATCCGTAATTGATGTCGGACGACGGGAAATGATGTCGGCCGACAAATCTCCGTCGTTCGCAGGTCGACCCGCGATATCCTTCTGATTTCTCTTCAAAATTGCCTTCATGTCGTCCGACACCTTATAGCTGTCGTCCGACACCTTGGACTTGGTCTTTTCTACACTTCATTTCTTCAAGCGAAAACAGTTTTCCTTCCCTTTGACGTTGGAGCGAAAACTTATTTAATAAATAAGTTATTATTATTTTTTATAATCTCACAAGCTATTATTAAAAAAGAATGAGCTTCAAGCGAAAAGAGATGGAGCAGCGTTTACGAGATGAGCTTCTAGGTCGACCACCTCCACCTCCCTGATTAGACGTTGTGTTTTTATCCTTTTTTTGTTTGTTGAACTTGAGATTTTAGATGTTCTTGAATGTGTTTGGTTGATTTAAATGATTCTGATATGTGTTGAATTGAATTTGAGTATCTCTTTGAGTGCATTTGAGTGCAGGTTTGGGTAAAAAAAACAGAATTAAACCTGCCAAAAAATCCTAAAATCCCCTACGGCTATGCCCGTAGGGGTGACACTCCAGGAGGCCCCTACGGCTATGCCCGTAGGGGATCGTCTCTCGAACATCCCTATGGCAGTTGCCGTAGGGGACACACCTACGTCCCGCCCCTACGGCTATGTCGTCGGCCGGGCCTACGGGAAGAAGGGGGCGGGGAAAGGCCATCCCCTACGCTTTTCCCTACGGCAAGGTCGTAGGGGAACCCCCTACGGCATTTATTTTCCCGTAGGGGAGACGACCCCTACGAGCACGTACCCTACGGCCAAATGCCGTAGGGGATGCCGTAGGGAAGCAGATTCCTACGGCGATCCTTACGGGACTGTCCGTAGGGATCGACTAGTTTTTTTGTAGTGAGCCCGGCTCGGCCACCCCCTAGATTCGCCCTAGCTTATAAATATGTGTTATTTCTCAATTAATTGTTTCTAATTCAATTTAGAATTTACAATTTTTCAATTGTAAACTATGATGACAGAATACATCTGCAAGCACTGATTTACTAGTCCATTCGTTCGGATTGTATACTCACACATGCCAATATTTGTATACAAAATGACTCATGCAAGCACTGATTTACTAGTCCATTCGTTCGGATTGTATACTCACACATGCCAAGATTTGTATACAAAATGACTCATGCGCAGCAGCAGCTGAGTTCAAAAGATGGTCATAATCAACGCCAATTGTGTTTATTTGTGAAATTTATAATACTGATTTCAGTACAGATTTGTACCTTTTAGACTTGTTTTGATGGTTTATGTTTTTAAATTTATTAATAAAATCTACTATGAATATAAAAAACTCATATTTTGATCGAATTTTATAGATTATAGATAATTCATAAGTATTTGCTAAAAAAATAAGTAGGATGTAAACATATCATACTATAACAACTCGAAATTGTGTTTTGAATTTTCAACATCCCGTTTACACATACTTACAAATGAAGATTACCCACATAACTATGGGTTTTCCACTGATATTGAACAATACATTTTTCAAAATTAGATTTACATTCTTTTCTTATCAAACTCAAAATAAATGATTCATATCAAAGCACAAGCAACACCATAATCAATTCCTGCTATCGTCACAAACTCACAAATATCATAAGCTTTGTTCTTGTTTGCTACTCACTTCAAATGCATCCCAAACGTACCTGTGTCACAAAAACTATTGAGGGAAATCAAAAAATAAAGAATTGAAGTGATGTGGAATGTAAATTAATTCTAAAGTCAATAATGCTCAATGGGAGAAAGTAAAAAAAAATCTTAATAACTATTCAGACTTCATCCACGTGTTGTTTTACTCTTTTAGTAACTCAAATGTCGTCATTTGGACTTGAACAGAAATGCTCTCGCACTGCTTCCTAAGAGCAGCGTGTACTTTTGTTTCTCCGCCGCCTGATGTCATCTTTTTGCAAAAATAATTACAACGATCCAGCTGTGATGGTGGTAGAAGGACACATAACGACGATAGAAGACAAAGAAAATTTTCAAAAAAAAATGATTTTTATTGACAATATTTAGGCAACCAAGTCATACAAAAAAAATAAGAATTTAATATGTGGGTGGAGTTTAAAAAGTAATGGATAAAATATGAGTAAAATAGTATTTTAAGGTGAAAATGTTAGAATATTTTTTTTTTAGTGTATCAACTATTGTGGGACACCTCAAAAAAGGAAAGTATTGCAATTTTGTAAGAGGGAGTAAGTACAATATATTTAAAAAAAACATTTTCACAGTAAAATGAAAAGGAAAAAATCAATTATATATGCTGATACTACTCTTTGACAACAATGGTGTAGTCTCAAATGAATAAAGCTCAAATATGATGCTATCAATCAAGTAATCATTTTTCCCAATGGAAATTGAAAACATAATTTTCTGATTAAAAATCCAATAGGAGTTTACTTGAAAAAAGACGATGATTTACTTAAATTTCTTGGTGATTTAAGACGGCGATTTGAATATTTTGGTGATTTTCTTGATATCGCTTAGGATTTTTCATTTTTTGATTTTCTGAATTAAGAGAAGAAAAATGAGAGATTAAAGAGGGTTTTTAATTTATTTTATTTTTATGTTATTTTTTCTTTTAATTTAATGAAAGTAAACGGGTAGTTAAAAACGTTAAGAGACTTCATCTCTTTTTTAAGTTTCCACATGTCCAACTCTGATTGGTTTGAGACCAACAAATCATCAATCAATGTAAGGTATGGACTATGGAGTACATAGAATAATTCCTCTATTTATATTTTTTTTTTAAGAAGAAGAGACGATAAACCCATTTCCCCCACGATAAATTCCTCTATTTTTCATTACGTGTGAGAGCATTATTCTTATGAGACAATTATTTCGATATTTTTACAAATAACTTGTTCATTGAGTCCATAATTTATATTATGAAATGAAATCTATATAGTATAGATATTGAATTCTATAAACATAATAATATCGCTAAATAATTATAGATTTTACACTTTATTTTTTAAATTTTTCTATAAATTTTATTTTTCGGTTTTCAAATTATTAATTATTGTATTTATTGGATTTTATTTTTTTTCTTTGAGATGAATAATATACTTATTGAACAAATACTATGAAAACTCAAGACTTTTACATATGTACGTTACAATTTCAAAGCTGTAATAATTATGACAAGATAACATCCTAATTAATCCTTCCATATCTTAAAAAGTAATTTGGATTTGAATTTATTTTTATCAAATTATCCCTCCAGATCTCAAAACACAATTTGACTCAATAATTAAGAAAAAATGAGATTTTTTTAAAATTAAAAATAATAAAAAACTAGCTAGAGAGATTTTAAAACGATATATATAGATGTAGTAATTACTCCATATGTTTACAATTATTTAAATATATAACTTATAAAAAATTATTTAATTTATATTCGAGTATTTAATTAGGTATTATTATATACACGATCATATACTAGTATTTCATTATAAAAATTTATTTAATGTATATTCAAGTACGTATTTAATTAAGTATACTCTAAGGTACGAGTATTTCATTATAAACTTGAATACTTTAGTTTGAATAGGCATTCATAATGTACAAATTTGATTGCTTATTTACTCCGTATTTTGCACTATGAATGTTAGCCTCACTCAAGTTATTGAACTGTTGTTATTTTAATATAGTCTTAAAGTTTCAAATTTTGATGGATTAGGTGGTTAAAATTTTAAAATATATGTAATTGAAGAGTGTATATATGAATTTGGGATATGTGTATTATTCTTTGGGACAAAAATAATATTATACATTAAAATATTACAAGAATATTTATATTTGACGAACATATATATCAAATATCTATAGATGAAAAATATAATTCTCACCAAATTTCAAAAAATCAGCTTTTGTGAAACTATTTATTTAAAAAAAACTAATAAAATTTGTATTTGCATTAGTTTATTTAAAATAAATGTTTTATTTTGTAAGTTGTATTCAAATGCAGTAAACTTTTATTTCTTTATTTAATAAATAAGTTATTATTATTTTTTATAATCTCACAAGCTCTTGTTAAAAAAGAATAGCAAATATGAATTCTTAAAGAGCTTATAAGCTTTTTCAAACACTTTTTTAGTGTGTATTTGGTCTTTATCAACTCCATTGAATTTTTATTTTACTTCATTTGTATTTAAATTATATTCGATTGGCGTAAAAGCATTTATAAAACCTTCAATAATGTTGAAATTAGTAAAAAAAAAAAAGTTATATTGTTAATATTGAATTTTTAATATTTAACCATTGTTTTTTAAATTTAATTTCAATTCAATTAAGTTAAATTTTATTCAACTCGATTCATTTAAAAATCACAATATTTAAAAATTTACCATTGCTAATTATTTTTATCGTTAAAATATATCATTTTTTTAAAATAATTAAAATGAATCGTGTTGAGTCGAGTTCGTGTCGTGTTAAGGTTATTCGCAAGTCACAAAATATAAACTCAATTGTAACTCATTTAATAATCTTGTCGAAAAATTAAACACAAATTCAACCTATTTATAAATGAGTTACTCATTTACAACTCGTTTCCAACTCATTCTCATTTAATTAATAATTAAATTGTGTAATGTTGAATAATATAGAAATAACATATTATCAAATCAATTTAACTTAAAAAAAATATTTGAATTATTAAAATTAAAATTTTATATTTTTTTATAAACAAAAATATAATAAAATAATTTAATTTTTAAAATGTTGACATACATAGCGTGTAAATGCCTAATAAAACTTTGTAAGTTTGTGGTTTTACCTATTATATAATGATAGTCATTTGAATAGTTACTCGATTAAATAAAACAAATTAGACATGATCACAAATCACAAACTAAAGAATTTAAATTGTTACGATAACTCTAATTGTAATAGAAATCGAGTGATACGATAAATCTAATGGTAAGAAAGAAAAAAATAATGTATCCTTCTAAACAAATACTAATATTATTATTAGTTATTTAATGAATAATTTATTATTGTAATAAAATAATTAAAAATAAATTTAATAAATAAGTATTGCGGGTTGACTTGCTTTTTAATATTGTGGCTTCAACAAATTTTATTTCTGTGGGTACGAAGTCCTGTTATTGAGTTTTTTTTGGTAAAGCCCTGTTATTGAGTTGGCGAAGTTAATAGACCTAATTATGATAGTTAATAAATACTAATTAATTAGATTCTCAACAATGACTATGAAAACTCAGGACTTTTATATACGTTTATATTTAAAATATTGTATAATTAGTAATTATGAGGAGATAACGTCCTAGGCCCTTTAAATCTAAAATAGCAATTAGAATTTAATTAACTTTATTCCTTCCTAAACTAAAATATGAATTTGAATTTAATTGAGTTTAATTCCTCCAAATCTAAAATAGCAATTAGAACTTAATTGAGTTTAATACCCTCCAAATCTAAAATGGCAAATTGAATTTAATTGAGTTTAATCCCTGCAAATAAAAATGGCAATTTGAAGTTAATTGAGTTTAATCACTCCAAAAACTAAAATAGCAATTTGAATTTAATTGAGTTTACTATTTGAATTTAATTAAGGTTTATCTCTTAACCCCTCAAAAACTAAAATAGTAATTTGAATTTAATTTTGTTTATTATAAGTCCAACGGCAAAAATAACCATAAATTCCTATATTTGGGTCATGAATAAAAATGACAACCTCGAATTTATTGGGTGTGTGTGTGTGTATTTTATGGATATTTTTTATATACTTTAATAAAATTATATATATAAAGGATTTAGAGTTGAGTTTTGCCTATATATAATAATAATTGATGTTGAACACTTAAATATATTATGTGTATTTGTGATATAAGCATAATATATACCCTCTCTCATCACGATCTATAGGCATATGTTTTGGTTTTTTTTTCTACAAAAAATTATACTTATTAATCATGGATAGATAAAATAATAGTAGTAGTTATAACAAATTTTGCAAAAATTAACGTAGATGACCAATTAACCAAGACAAATTTACGTTAACTTATCTCATGAAAATTTTAAACACGTTGTGCGAGTAATTCATTATAATGAAAAACATTATTTTTAATTCAAAAATATGTTCATATAAGTGTCCTTAAGAGGAGAGTTTAATTTTTTATTACTCTTATGATGTTATGATAAAAATAAACAAGAAAAAAAATATCTTTTTATGTTGAGAAATAAACTTAATTGTGATTAAATTTACAAAGATAGTTCAATTTTTTAAGTGAAAGAATAATTGTATGAGTGTAATATTATGATATAAAATTTCATGAAAAAAATTACAAATATTTTTCTTCAAATAAAAAATATGTATATATATATATATATATTTATATATATGATAAATATAACAATAGTATATATATTTATATATAATAAATTAAGTGTACAATAACATTATTATTATTA
Source organism: Euphrasia confusa (assembly GCA_954870475.1). Taxonomy (NCBI): domain Eukaryota; kingdom Viridiplantae; phylum Streptophyta; class Magnoliopsida; order Lamiales; family Orobanchaceae; genus Euphrasia; species Euphrasia confusa. The sequence continues at coordinate 19,512,416 of OX940961.1, forward strand.
TTATTATTATTATTATTATTATTATTATTATTATTAATCAGTACTAACGGTAGTTACAAAATTCGTTACAATAGTAACCATTACCCTAATAGAATATAGTATGAAGAGCAAAATAAGAAGAATGCAAATAAATCGTAAATCAATTAAGGAGTTTAATATTAGAAATTAATTAAACAATATAAAAAAAACAAAGTCTCGTGATATTTTTTAGATACGTTTAGTTAAAACGTGTAAACAAATGATTAGGTAAAACGCGTTTTATGTATTTCTTTACCTCGTCGAACATAATAAATAAATGAACGGATTCTATATCGATGACATAAGAAAAAGAAAATGAGCGCATATTTCAATTAAAGTCTTTTATACACTTTTTTATGATGAAATCCGCGAGCAATTGATGAGGAAAGATCATTAAAAAGTTTCCGACTTCATTTTTCAGATATAATTGAAGGTAACGATGAAAACTTTTGTGAGACTATGCTGGTTGAACCGTTGTTTATTCGAGGCGTTCCATCATCGTCTTTTGTGCTTCACATTTGTTACACTGGTGTGATTTTTCCACCTAATATAGCGATAATGATTTTTCAAACGTTTATAAATTTCATTCATTTTTAAATTTCTAGAATTTTTATTTTATTTTCACTAATTTATCAAATCAAATTAATCTGTTACAAAATCAAATGATGCGTCGTCTTTCGTCGCCATTATTCTTTTTATTAAAATACTTTTGTTTGGGGGAAATTTCCGGTTCGAAAGCGATTGATGATTTTATATAAAAAGAATCAATTGAGATCTGAAGTTTTTTGTTTGTTTTAAGATTTATTTTAAAGTTTAATTCTTTTTATTCATGTTTATGTTATTTAGTGAAATGAAAATTCGATATTTTTTTAAATTTAATTGTAAGGATGATAAAATACATTATGAAAATGCTATTTGATTTATTTTAGGTGTTAAGTTTTATGTATATTGGTGGTCTATTTGATCTTGAGTTGTTTAGTCCTAAAACTAGGTTTTAATTTTGAGGTCTTGAAATTGATTTGAAACAAGACAATATATATATCATAAGTGTGGCAATATAAGTGAAAATATAAAAATGATTTGGGATTCATATTTATTGTTTTTGGAAATATGATTTATTTATTTGAATTTTATGTGACATTGATTTGTTACCTTTCAATAATATATTTGATTTTAAAGTTTGGTGGTCATGCAAGTTACTATACTATGATGGCTTAAATCAAATTGCTAGCTAGTAAAATGTGTAATCAAATATGTTATATTTGTAACATATTAAATAGTTTCATTGAGTAACATATTGTTATATGTGTGAAAATCTTTTGCAAAATATATGAATGAAAGAACAATTTTGGGATTACACGGAACTTATTGATCAATAAGCTTTTTACATGTGAATTTTGTGTGCATATTTTTTCTTGAGGTGTATCGATGAACAATTTTCATTTATTCGTATTCACAATTTGTGATACATAAATTGATAATTAATTGAATCCTAATTTCAAAAAAGATGTTGCGCATTAGGTACCAGAAGTCGAGACAATATGAATAACAGAACGATGCAGATTAATTTCAGATATTTAGAACAATTTGAAGCAACGACCTTTCATGTTAGAGAAAATGAGGTAAGACAATTGTTGAACATATAGCTAGCTATATTATAACTACATTGTTTTGAGTACGTCGCTTGATTTTTGTTTTCATGTGTTTAGTCGATGAAGATGATTCCAGTACATGCTGCGCGCACGACTCAATGGATGGAATATTGTACAATACATGATGAAACTCATGTTATTTTTGTTCGAAGTCATTATTTGAATGAAAATGTGGACGGCATCTTAACCTCGTAAGTCTTTAATATATGCTTAATTTATAGTACACATTCGGTCTTATAATTTTATTAACATTTTGTTTCACAAAATAATTTAAAAAATAATTAATAAAATAATAAAAAGTAAAAATATTTTTTAAATTAAAAATCAAATAAATATAGATTGTCGATTTCCTTTGTAAAAAAAAAAATTGACAAGCTTACACTCTAAGTAGTACTATATATTCTTTTTGACTAAAATTGATTGAACTAAAATGAACTTAACTAATGAGTTTGAATTGAATTTAACGGTACTAAATTGATATTTTTTTATAAAAATAATAATATTTTTTATAAATTGTTAAATATTTTTTTATAAAATATTAATAATATTCTACCATGAACTAATTATATAACTGAAATGATTGATTCAAATTATTTTTTATTTATTTTATTTAAATTATTTTGAAATGAAATTAATTGAGTTGGACTGAATGAGTCTTAATATGCTGAAATGAAACAATCTAAACTCAATTGAATTGAAATTAAGTTAAAAAAAATGTTTTTAGCTCTCTTTCATTTATAGAATTAATCTGATATCACTAGACTACTAGAGTCAAATCATTTTTTCTTGGGTGTGAGTTCCGACTATCCTTTTGGCCTTTTGAATTTCGTTACTCTGCCGCTTGAATCTCTTCTATTAGTACATTTATCTTAGTTTTTTGAATATGACATTAGTGCTAGTGCACGATAAACATGGTACTGATGCATAGACAAAAATAACATAGGCTATATAGATAAATATGATAGTTGTGCATAGTATAAACAAACATGTTTGATGAATATACATAACAAGGTTACAAGATGCAAACTTGATTAACACACACTTAAACAGAGTATTATGTCATGTTGAATTTTGAGTAGCAAAATGTGCCCAATTAACATCAAAACCTGCAGAATAATAGTAATAATTAAAAAAATAACAATAATAAAAATTCCATAAAAGATAGAAATGAATATAATTAATTGCACCAACCATTTTTAAGAAAGAGGTAAAGAGAAAATCTGACAAGGAAGGCCTAGTAATAATTAAAAAAATAACAATAATAAAAATTCCATAAAAGATAGAAATGAATATAATTAATTGCACCAACCATTTTTAAGAAGGAGGTAAAGAGAAAATCTGACAAGGAAGGCCTTCACATCTGCTGCTAATAAATGCACACATTTTCAGTAATTTCATTTCATTTCAATTTACCAGTAAAAAAAATAAAAAAAAAAATTTGGGACCCCACCACCATGAGACCCTCAGCCCAAGCCAAGCCAAAGTTCTATATAAAGTCAAGCTAAGACCCCATCACAAACACACAAAAATATTATTAAAATAATCAAAAGGCTACTTACCTTAGCTTATGCCCTGTAATCATCATCACCATCCCTCCCTCCTCCTCTGTTTCATGAATTTCTGAGAAGCACTTAAAGAATAAAAAAAAGGTTATTACATTACTTACATTGTCTAAAGATTAGTTTTTTTTTCTCTTCTTTCTTTTTTGTTTTTGTTTTTCTTTTTCTTTGAGAAAAAGAATTAGGGGGCATAAATAAAGTTCCAAAACCAAGGAAGTGAAGAGTGAGACACCACCCCCCTCTCCCTCACTTCTGTGCCAGTCTGCATTTTGTTTTGTTTAGTAATTTATATATCACTCTTTCTGTTTCTCTCTCACACACACCCACAAAAAACACACACATTGGTATCTCTAACTCTGAAATAGAGGAAACCAGAAACTCACCAGAAGGAAAAAATAAAAGAGTTTTTTTTTTTTTTTAACTCCTCACTTGAAACATCTCTATATACTCTTTTTCTCTGATTCTTTCTTTCTGTGTGGGCTGAGAGGATATTTCTCCTTTGCTCAGATCTATCTATCTGTCCCATCTAATTAATTTCACCTCATTCCATTTATTCCAACTTTTTTTTTTGTTTTTTTTTTTTGTGTTTTAGTGCCTACAAGATGAGTAAAGAAGAGTTCTTGAAGATCCAGGTACGTGTGTCTGCGTGTGCCCACATTTTCTTTTGTGGGTATTTTCACATAACATTAAATTTGAAGTATTTTAAATGTTGAAAGATAGCAATCTTTATTCAACAAGAATAATTAAGGAGGGGGGGGGGGGGGGGGGGGGGTTTGTTTTTATTTGTTTTAATTTCCTTCTTGTTTTCTGGGGTTGTTGAATGGTAAAGTTACAAACTTTAATTTTACCATTGGCTTTTGCTTTGCTTGTGTTTTCAGACTTGTGTCCTGAAAGTCAACATTCACTGTGATGGTTGCAAGCAGAAAGTGAAGAAAATCCTCCACAGGATTGAGGGTAAATTCTTAATTTTCATTTGTTTTTTAATTTTTATCAAAAATAATAAATTTTCCCCTTTTTATTGTTTTGATTGAATCAATGAATGAGTTTTATGTAATAAAGCTTGAATCTTTTGTGTTGGCTTAGGTGTTTACACCACAAAGATAGAGTCAGAAGTGGGGAAGGTGACTGTTTCAGGCAATGTCGACTCAGACACTCTGATCAAGAAGCTGGGCAAGAAAGGAAAGCATGCCGAGCTCTGGAATGCCCCCAAGCAGCCCCAGCAACAGCAGCCCCAGCCCCAGCAGCAGCAGCTGATCAACAATCAGCTCAAGAATCTCCAAATTGATAATAAGGCTGGTGGAGGTAACAATAACAGCAACAAGCCCCAGGGGCAAAAGGGTAATAATCCCAACAGTCAGCCCAACAACAAGGCCCCCCCACCGACTGCCGCCTTAGCTCTTCCCAACGGCCCAACCCCTCAGCAGCAGATGAGCATGAAAATGCCCCCTGCCCTCGTCAAGGACACGAGGATGATGCCGCCCCAGATGGGCATGGGCGGAGGCGGTGGTGCTGTCAACAAGGCTGCCGGAGGAGGAGGAGGAGGGAAGCCGCCGCTCGCCTTGCCGGAGGACGACGACGACGACTACGACGACGACGACTTAGATGATGATGACGACTACGACGATGATGACGAGGACGATGATGATGATGACTTGGACGGGCCCCCGATGAACAACAAGGCTTTGGCGAAGCCTCCTGCAGGGAACATGATGATGCCAATGAAGGGCCCACAAATGACCGGTAACATGGCAATGAAGGGCCCACCGCAGATGCCCGGGAATGGTGGTGCCAAGAATGTCCAGTTTCAGATGAATCAGGGCAGTGGTGGTGGTAAGAAGGGTGGTGGTGGAAATCAGAATCTTGGTGGAAAGAACGGTGCTCAGAATAAGAATGCCGGAGGAGGGGCTGCTGCAGCTAATCTGCAGAATATGATGGCCAAGAAAGGAGGTGGGATGAATGGAGGAGGGCAGATGGGGAATATGCCAAACATGATGATACCCTCCAATGGAGGCGGAGGAGGGCAAATTGGGAATATGATGCAGATGAGTAACAATAGCCATCATCATCAGGGAGCTGCTGCTATTCAGGGAATGAATGGTGCAGAGAACAACCCTTATAACTACCAGCAGATGATGATGAATCAGCAGAGGGCCAACGGGAACGAGAGGTTCCAGCCTATGATGTACGCTCGCCCACCGCCAGCTGTCAACTACATGCAGCCCTACCCTGCTTACCTGTACCCTCCCCCGCCCGGTGAGCGCCCGGAGGCCGAGTACTCAATGTTCAGCGACGAAAACCCATCCAGCTGCAGCGTTATGTGATGAGCCCGAGCGGGCTCCACCTGTCGAACGAAACGAAACGAGATTTTACTTTACTTCCGGCAATTGACGGGTGATGGATGATAGAGGGGAGATTGCAGCAGTGGTGGTGGTGGAGTTTTCATGAATTGATGCCATGAAATATGATATACCTTTGAAACTTTTTTTTTTTTTTTTACTTTTTCCTTTTTTTAAACTTTATTTTTGATTTTGAATTTTCAGTCCCTTTCTTAAGATCCTAAGTTTAGGCTTAGTAGTATTTGGTGATAGATGATATGCTGATCGTGTAATTTTAAGAAAAGGACATTTTCAGGTTATAATGTTTGCTCAACCTCATGATTCATGGGAATGAATGAATGTTTATAATGTTGAAAAATAGAAATAAAATTATTATTATTATTATATTATTGGATTTATTGTTGCGAAAATTTGCATTTTGGTCCTGTAATTTCCCCCAAATAAAATACCAAGTATGGTCAATTTCTCACTGTTTAAAAACGCTTTTTCTTCAACTCAAATGTGTTGACTTTTGATGGCACAATTCAGTCAAGATTTTGACTTTTTAAATTAAACGAAAAGGATGTACCCTAGTACCTACTGTATCGGTTTTTTCTATGCTACCCTTATGGGGTAGTACCTTGATTCATTGATATATTGATATGTGGATTTATTAAAATGTAAAAAATAAATTATGTGGTTGAGATTAAAAGTAAGTTACACATGTTTAAATATGTATGAAAGTAGGGTAGTACACTTAGGTTGGCATAGAACGAGCCCTACTGTATCCTGTAACAGCACACACGTATTTTATTTTCTTTTTTGAGATTAATTATTTATTAGTTGTCTTCTAGTGGTGGCATGGTTGAAAATGCGTTGAGGGATTAGGGGTACGATGGGTACAAATTTTCATGGAAAAAACACTGGGGTCCATTCATTGATGGGGGAGTGGACCCACCACCCCAAATTTGTATGCATGTGCATTCATGGAGTTGGGGGTGGGGGTGGGGGCGGGGGGTGTTATTGGCTTTGGTGTAAATTGCTAATTCTATTAATGCTTGAGTGTACTTGTTTGCAAATACAGAATATTTCAGTCCCCCATAACAAGTAACATTGTTTTGCAAAAAGGCCATTGTCTAATTTGCTTTATACTATCATGCACACGTATTTTGTACATCACTTTATATTCTTCTTAACAGATTTTGTTGAAATACGAAGTCTAAATATGTCAAGATTTAGATAAATCAGTAAAAAAAAGATTTAAACATTTTGAGAAAAACAAAATCTTTCTTTGTCTTATCTAACTATACACAATTGTTAGTAGATATCTCAACTCTCAACTTAATACACAAATTTGTAAAATAAAAAAAAATAAATAAAAGTATTTAACCTTCAAAACTTTTTAAAAAATTGCAATTTACCTCAAAATCTTTAATAAAATATTATTTACATTCAAATTTTTGATAACAAAAAAAATCAATTTAACCGAAATATTATTTTAAAAATCTCAAATTTCAATATAATTGAACAAAAAAAATATTACACCTTAAAAATATTTATAAATAAATAATTATTATTTTGCAAGGAAATGTATCACATATTTTTATTAATTTATTTAAATTTAATTTTTCAATTAATTTTTTAATTAAAATTAAATTTGTTTTAATAAAAATAACTAAAATGGTATTTTAAAATAATAATAATAATAATAATAATAATAATAATAATAATAATAGACGATGTTTCTTATTAAAATATTTCACTAATATCATACAAAAATTAAAATTAAATATTTTAAAATTTATAATTAAAAGTGAAATTTTATTTCAAAAAATATTTTTATTTTAATTTTTAAAATTTAAATTAATAATGTTATATTGTAATTTTTTTTTAAAGTATTCCTTCGGTACAAAGACAGTTGACATACTTTCCTTTTTGGGTGTCCAACAATAGTTGACACACCCCAAAAAAGAAATAATTATTCTAACTTTTTCATTTTAATATACAATTTTATTCTACTTTACCCCACCTACTTTTTAAATTTACTCACAATTACTTTACTTTTCACTTTTAAAATATATTTTTACATTACAAAATAACAATTTTCTTAAACTCACATCTATTAATGATCGGAGTGAGTACAATTTATTATTAGTTGCTTAAATATTATTTTTGTTTATATCATTAAAATAAATAAAATCATAAAAATTAGTAGTATAAGATAAATCATTAATATGTTAAATAGAAATTTTAAATATAATAAAATAAAAATAAAATTTTAATTTTCCTTTTAAAATTAATTAATTATTTATTTATTTTTACTTAATAAATTGAAATTTTAAAATTTTAATAAAATATTTCAAGTGAAATATAATTTATACCAAAGGTTTGAGTGTAAAATGCATTTTATGAAAGTTATGGGGGTAAACTGCAACTGTAAAGAAAACTTTGGGGGTTTAAGGATTTTTACCTAAAAGAAAACAATTTATTTACTTTTTGAGTTAGAATCATAAATAGTCCCCTCGATGGAATCCCAATCCCTCTGTCGTACACCTATGTGTGTGATACATTGTACACTAAATTTTAGTTAAAATATAAAACATATTCATTATAAAAATAAATCATTGAACAATAAAAAATCTTTATTCTTAAAATAATCAATTTATAAAATATAAATTATCATATACAAAAATATTCATTATATATTAATTATACGGGAAGTTTACCATTGAACTACGTCTTGTATGTGTAATATGTTAGATTGGAGAGTTACTCTGTTAGCTCGGTATTGTGATGGAGGTTTCATCTCCTATGCGATGTTTTGTATAATGTACTTTTTTTTAATGTGAATTACCTTTACAAAAAAAACTACGTCTTTTATATGTTATGATTTATAACTTCGATATTATATCTGTTATTGTTATTAAATATTTTTAAAATAAATTATTCAATGCATATTTAATTAACAAAGCATAAAATTAAATAAAAATAGTTACTAGTATATATTAAAATAGTGAAGTATTTAAGTAAAGTGGTGTTTAAAATAATGAAATATTTAAAATAATAGTTACATAAGTGTAATTTTTTAATTAATTGAGGTTTTATTAATTTTATAATTATATAAAAAAATTACTGAAATACCCCTGATGGTTACTAAATAACTACCCACCTATTTTATAATAAAAAAAGGTATTTTTGAAATGCTATTTTAATTTATAATTTAGAAAAACTTATAGATTTAATTATAAACAATTATTTAACTGTAACTCTTTTTCAAAATTTCCCTAAAATAATTCATTAACATGATAAAAATAATAAAAATATAATGTATTAACATAAATTAATAAATTTAAATATTAAAAATATAATTAACATAAATTAATTTAAATAATAAAAATATAATTAATTATGATTTATTTTTATTTTTTATATGTTAATGACTTATTTTATTATATAGGAGTAGTAATTATTTTTATTTAATTTCATGTTTGGTTAATTAATTATGTATTGAATAATTTACATTAAAAATATTTAATAACAACAACAGACATAATATCAACATTAGAATTATAAATCATAACAAATATATTGACGTAGTTCAATGGTAAACTCCCCGTATTCTTTGCCCAATGACCAATCTCTAGCGTCCATGTCATCTTTTCGGCGCCACGCCAGTAGTCACGTGACTTTCACGTAATATTTCTACCGGAACAGTGCAAAAATGTCTTTTCGGCGCCACGTCAGTAGTCACGTGACTTTCACGTGACATTTCTACCGGAACAGTGCAAAAATGGATGAACAGTAATAAAAGGCTGACTTATGACACTTTTAAGTAAATGGCGTACCGTCAAGAGAATTATTTATAATTCTAACTCTTACTTTTTAATTTAAAATAATTTAATTTTATTCGTAGTTTAATTACTTTTTAAATTTCACACAGACACGTTTCTTGTAAATTTAAAGTAAAAAAATAACAATTTTTATACCAAAAGTAAAAAAAGATAATATTTTTTAATATACATGTTCATCAACCAATGTATATATAAATAGTTATGATGAAAGTATATATATATAGGAGAATACTACAGTACATTTATTAAATTTAAATGTACCGTACATTTATAACATAACTAATAAACTAATAATACTTCATTTTTTTATTATATACCCTACCACATATGATTACAACTTAAATTAATTTTCTATATATAGGGTAACATGCTATAGCAGATTTTATTAATAAAATATAAAATATTTTAATAAAGCTATTTAAAACAAAAAAAAAAAATTATATACTTAATTAATTTAATTAAATAGTACAAATAATTTAATTATTCGCAATGATTTTTCTTCTTTTTCTCAAACATAGCTGATACATATAGGGTAACATGCTATAGCAGATTTTATTAATAAAATATAAAATATTTTAATGAAGCTATTTAAAACAAATAAAAAGTTTATATACTTAATTAATTTAATTAAATAGTACAAATAATTTAATTATTTGCAATGATTTTTCTTCTTTTTCTCAAACATAGTGCAAAAAAAATCTTATTATTGATTTTTTTTCCAAAATGTATAAAAAAAACACTAAAAAACAAAAAAGAAATGCGTGCAAAAATTTTTTCTTTTTATTCTTATTAAATTAATTCGTAATATTTTTTTTCTTATTTCTGTAAAACTAATTTACAAATTTGTAAAATAAAAAAATACTAACAGAAAGATTTGTATTCTTATTTTTATAAAAATAATAGGCAAATCTAAAAAAGAAAAATATAGTAAAATTTTTTATTCATATTTCTTTAAAAATAATTTATAAATTTATAAAAAGAAAAAATATACAATATGTCAATATCTATCAAAAAAAATACATATAAGCGAAAAGATTTTTATTTTTATTTTGTAAAAATAATTCATAAATTTATAAAAAAAGAAAAAAACATTCAATATCTACCGGATTGTTAAGTTAAAGACTTATAGGACAATAATCCACGTTAATATAAGGTTTTTTAATAAATCTAACGGTTGATATTAAATAATTAAATCTAAAGGTTGAAATTGAATGAAATGTACCATACAGTGCATGTACTGTAGAAGCGCCCTATATATATATTTAACTCTTTAAGAAGTTGAAACCTATTATAAAATATGAAACGTATATTATTTGTAGTACTTTTAAAAAAAGATAGATTGTGACATATTGAGAGAAACTGACACAAGGAAGCTATAAAACAAACAATTAAAAACTCGTTGATTCTACGAATACCCAAGAATTAATAAATCAAACTTTCGTTAATTCCGAAAAATACCGAACCTGATAAAAACCTCAAAAGAGGACGAAACTTTTATTTCATATCAATAATCAAATGCGTAACATAATGTCAAGAATAGATTATAAATAGTACTAAAACCCTAATAAAATAATTAAATAAAATAATGATAGCTTGGACAGAAAAAAACAAACTTTTCTTTCTATGTATTTGCATCATTCTCCCCTTCTAGGAGAAGATTCGACCGCGAACCTCAAAATCGTTGGTTAAGACTCGTTGATTCTGAAAATCAGGGAAGCAATAAACACACAGATTAAGCTCGTTGATTCTGAGAATACCCGAGAATTAAACATCAAACTTTCGTTGATTCCGAAGAATAGCAAAACCTGATAAAAACCTCAAAAGATGAACCTTTTTATTTCATATCTATAATCAACTGTCCAACTAAATGAGAACAACGACATATAAATAATACTACTAAAACCCTAATAGGATAAATTAAAATAAATAAAATAATAGTAATAACTTAGAGAACAAGACACAATCTTTTACTTAATTAAATATATATCCGCATCATTCCCCCCTCTAGGAGAAGGTTCGACCGCGAACCGAAAAATCGAGCACAAAAATGCCGGGATCAAACACCAATCGACGATAACCCTGAGGGCGCGACGCAAGGGCAGCGACACATTGAGGCAACGCATGAGCAGCATCACAGGATGTCACAAAACCAATAATCTTCGCAACTAGGAAAGAAGTGATGAGTCATATCATTGGGGGGCTTGAAAGTGCACGGCGATCGCCGGGGATGCGCGTGCATCCCCCGGGGCTGCTCGGAGCAGCCCCCGGCGGTGAGTCCGGCGACTCACCCCCACCGCTTTCGAGGGAGGGCGGTCAGCCCAGCTGACCCGCCGCGGCCAAGCCGCGGCTGCCCTAGCGATCGACCTCACGGTAGATCACTTGCCCCGGCGTCCAGCCGGGGCCCCTTCGATCGCACGCCGGCGGTCGTGCCCTAGGGCCGACCGCCACCCCTCGGCTTCTAGCCAAGGGCTCTATTCGATCTCCGCCGGGGATCTCGAATCCCCGTCCGCGGAGTTCGTTCGTTTTACGGATCTTTGGTTCATGTGTATATCACGATTAAATCACATAAAATCATAAAAGGGGGTTTATGATTTCTACCTTCGTCTCGTTGTGCGGAGAAACGAGATTAGTTGAAGACATTTGAATCTTCCCGCGTATTCCTTGCACTCCGTTCGAACGTCGTGTGGGCGACGATCCTCCGAACTCTTATTGATCTCCTTCACGAACTCCCTAGAATATCAAGTATGATAATTCTTGTAATTGTGTTATGAATTGTGAAGACCATGTAGTGCTTTTATAGGCTACGTATGGGATCTAAAGAAGGTGGAATATTGAGCTCCCAATATAATTAATTAAATTGAGCTCAATCCCAAGTCTGTTAATTAATCTATTAATTATATTTTTTTTCCATTATATAAATATAATTGCACTCCCAATATTATATCATATTATATCAAATAATATTATCTCCGGTAGTATTATTTATTTCGTGCGTTTAATATATAAATGTCCATGAATAAATTAAATTTAATCCTGATTAATTTATTCATCTCTTATATCCGAGAATAGTACCATTCAACTTTAATTATTATGCGGAACAAATCCACTCATGAGTTTTACATAATAATTCCTTATGAACTCATCTCGGGGACATTATCAACCCTTTCGAGGACACATTTTCCCGTGAAGAATTCACGGCATGCCATACATAAAATACCGTGACCCAAATTTGCCGGTAATCGACCGGTTATTCTAATCGGTCAATTCCTTTGGAAAATCAAGTTTACTAATATAAAATGCACACACCCGCAATAATATTAGGGATTAAGAATAAAATACACTGAGACTTAAATTGATTATCTAAGGCAATCCTAATCGATAAATCTCAAGCGATCCGCCCAATACACCAAGTGTACAAGTATGATAAAATAATTAAGACCAATTATTTTCTCTTTCATACAACGACTTTACCGATGGATTGATCCTTGTCCATCTAGGTCGTGAGCTACTGTTTGATCAATATACAAGTAACCGATAGTATGATCTTTCGTGTGACGTCGCACACCATACTAACTACAACGTATATAATCCAGAACTATAATTTGCATATATTTAATTATAAATAATTAAAAGCAAATGATTGTTTATTCATTTAAATAGATTAAATGCTATGACCGGGAGTTTACGTTACTTAAATCTAGACATTAAGTATACAACTCCATCATATCATACGTTCAATTTGTGGTGCAAACCAACAAACGATCCAGCCATGAATCAAGATAGAGATGGGAACTATAATTCGGCAGAAGAATTTAAAATGGGAAGGGTTTTAAAGAAGACCAAAATCTCAGTGGAAAACATTGCATTAATGATGAAGTTGGTTTTATTTCTTTTGAGTGTAATCTTAATTACCATTTTGCATAAATAAGTAGCATGGTTTGTAGTGGTTTTCTGGGTTAGTAGTGCTCGATTTTGTTTACTGGAGTTCTTGTTATTTTTTTATTTTTTTTTGTAGTAGCGATTTTCAATAATATTATTGTATAATAAAATGTGGTAATGTTTATAAAATTTATTTAATAAAGGGCATTGTTTTTTTATTGGTATTGTGTTGGTGTTCTCTTTTGCATTATGTAATTGTACTGAGGATTAGACAAATTTATGAAAATCAATTACAACGCCTATCATTTCAACATCTTCATCAAGTTTACAACATATTATTATCAAACAAGATCATCAATAGGAACATAACCAACATCTTCATTCCATCAAGATCCAAAAGGGATGAAAAATCCCACAAACCCTAATACCAAAAGAGACATCATTGATCATACAACTCACACAAAACTAACCTTGCACAACAGCAACATCAAGTTCCAAAAGATATGAATTTCCCAAAAACCATAATACCAAAAGAGACATCATTGTTCTGTACAATCCACAGAAAACAAAATAACTAGTTTTTCCTGGACCTTAACACAGACAACTAAGAGGTTGACTACAATTTCTCCTTGCCCTTCACATTGTGGTAACCCATTCCACTTGTCCACCAATTGGCACAATAACAGCCGCATATGGTCTCTTATAGTCCTGAATAGTGTAGCAATCATTAACAAACAACTCTGGATCAAGGCATTGATGTGAGATATCAAAAGTGCATGTTTACAAGGCATTCCACTTAACTCCCAATCTCGGCATGAACAAGACCTCAACTCTAAAACCACAACATATAAGGAGCCATTAGAGAAGTGTATTTGGTAGTGTCTATTGCTAGATTTCATAGGGATGCAGTCATTCAAGTCATTTAGTTTTTGAATTCTTTTCCTCGTTTTTTTTAATTATGGGAACTAATCTGCCTTCAAATTTTAATGCATTATCCCTATTGCTCTAAAACCTTTCAATCGTCCACTGTCTAATTCACTCCAAAATTGTTAGGATGAGTTTATCCCTATCATCTAGTATAGAAGGATTAAAACTTTCACACATATTATTCAGCAATGTATCACACTTAGACTTGAAACTGAGATCTAGCCCACTTCCTAGGATATTTATCATCTAACCATTCAAAACCTGCTACATGATTTCCCCTCAAATCATTCATCAATTGATTGAAAACCCCATAGTTTTAGCTAGGGGTGGGAAAAATATCGAAATACCGATTTTATCGTACCGAAAAATTCCGAATTTTTGGTATATTGAAAATTTTGACACGATATGATACTGTATCGATAATTTTTGGAACAATATCAACATAAAAATTTACAAAAATTGATATATCGATATATCAATATTTAAGTATATATCGATATATTGATCGGTATATCGTTATATATAGATATATTGATCAAGTGTCGACATAATTACCATTTCTTTATTTAATTTTTATAATAAATAAATTAATTATACTTTCATAAATGTATTACTTTAATTGAAACAACTTTTGCACATTAACACTTACGAGATCTAGAATTCTAGATCTAATTTCAAAACCAAAACCCTAGTTCATCGATCGACCAACACCACTCTCACCAGCCACTGCTCTCACCGGCACCGCTACTCGCTTCTCTCATTCACGCTACCACTGCAGGTCCTTACTCCACAACAGCGTTCTCACCGACCATCGCCAAGTCGCATCTCGTTCTCGTCACCGCTGCACCGCTCTCACCGCCACGAAGCATCACCGTTCATCGATAGACCAACACCTGCACCATCGCCAATAAGGTGAGATACAATAGTTTAGTTTAAAAAAAGACACCTAGTTGCTGATGTGCTCTTAACCCAAATTTTGACTTGAACTTAAATTTCTGGGCTTAAAAATCAAACCATTTAACATTTTTCTTAAAAATCAATGCAAAATCATTTCATACAACCCCCTTCTCTTCAATGGTCATCAATTTACTACTCTTGGATCTCTTAAAACTGTGTCTAATTTTTTTTTTGTCTTGTTAGTCTCTAGTTCACCCTACCACTGCAGGTCCTTCCTCCACAACAGTGTTCTCACCGGCCATCGCCAAGCCGCCTCTCGTTCTCGTCACCGCTGTGATAAAGACGTTGTAATGCGTCAAAAATCAAATAAAATAACCGAACTAATTGCCGAAGCAACTTGCCCGAGTCGATCTCACGAGGAACACTACTATCGGCTTAGTATATGTGTTTATGTGTTCGCAAAAGAAAAAGAAGAGAAGTATATAGCATAATGCAATTTGGTTGGTTTGTTTTTAAACTAAGTTCTAATTTATCAAAGTAAAAGCACATAAAATAAAGAAAGCAATAATAATAATGAGTTTCAAATAAAAGAAAAGGACTAGAGGTCGGGATCCTCAATTCTCAACTTCGAAATTGAATTCTATTTTCCAAAAGTCACACAAGAACGTCCGTTACCGGTTGGTTCGAATGCGGTTCGATTAAACCCAAGCACGTAATTGCTCCAAAGCTTCAAACGTGGTTGAAATTCAATTGGGCATTTAATCGAACACCTTTCGTGCAAAACCAAAATTCAAATCCTAGATGGGAATCAATTCACCCTAACTCTAGTTGATGATTTAGCTACTCATGGAATTAATCAAGGAAAAACAATAAAGGAGAGAAGAATTCATATTTAGGATTTTATTAAAAAAAAGATGAACAACTAAACAAGAGAGCAATTATATTCTAACAAACAAAATAAAAAGAAAAACTTACTGAGTTATTGAATAATAAATGAGATGAACAATCAATCTTCAATCTCAATCAAATCCGAGTGAATAAGTACGATGAAAAGAAACTAAGAAAAACTATCGTCTATGATCTCCAAGCACGTAGCCTAAAAGTGTAGTAAAAATTGTGTTTAAAAGCAACCCTAAAACATGTATTTAAAGGTCCAAAATCCGCGGTCAAACTTAGTCAAAGTCGGTCAGGTCGCGCGCGGTTCAGCCCGTGCGCGCGGTGTATTTGTGCAGGGGGGCTGGAATTTTCTGCCTTCCGCCCGCTCGCACGGCAGGGCGCCGCGCGCGCGGTGAAGGTGGATCTGTAAAAAAACTCTTTTCGTCAAACAGGATCAACTGGGCCATGTAGATGACTTCAAGGGCTATCCGTAGAGGTAAATATGGTCGCCGTAGGTGGTCGGAGGTGAGAGAGCCAAGCTCTACAAGTTCGCTGCACATTGACTCCGGGGCAGCTTCGTACTGGGCTGTAAACTCAATAATTACGGCTGTATGTCGAGATATTATGACAGTTAAATGGCCGGGCCTCGTAGACCTCTTCAAGAGCTTTCCGACAAGGTATAGATCATGTCTTTAGGTGGTCCGAGCTGGGAGAACCGAACTCTCCAAGTTTGCAGCGCACTCACGGTCGTTTGTCGGCCAAGTCACTTTTATCGTTTTTCAACTCGTTTTTGCTCGTTTCTCCTTCCAAACAAAACATAACAATAATAAGACATATTCAACCCAAATGCGACATACTCAAACAAGAAGCACACACAAACGAGCTAAACGACACTCAAAACAACTATAAAAACCTAACAAAAACAAATAAATCAACTCCCCCACACTTAGCATTTTGCTTGTCCTCAAGCAAACAATCATGAACGCAACTAATAAACAATACCAATTACTTACTCCATTTCTCAAAACTAAAAATAAACCCTCGGTGCGTACGGAAAAAGTAACATGAATAAATTTCGACCCACAATGAAATAGAAGCAATAAAAATCACACAAGAATCATCACATGTCACCACTCCAAATTCCCTCACTAGGATTCACTCTTTCTTCTTTTTCTCTCGAGAATCGGTTTCACTCAAAGCGTACACAAGTGAAAGATAAAGAATCAAAGAAAAAAAAACTCGTGCACTCAAGAATGACAAGCATATATGGAACAAAGACGAGCTTCAAATAACATCAAATGCGCCTAAGAACACCAACTAAACACATGCTCAAGTTGTACTCTCCACTAATCAAAGTCTACCATCTTAAGAATCATGAGCGATCGATAAATCGGGTGTAACGGGGCTCGGCTTAAGGTATTCGGGATTATTTTGGAAAAAGTGGACTAATCTTGTTCGAATACGCACTTCCATCACACCAAACATCCGTCTAATTCCACAACAACCCCTACCACTCCAAACACTACAAACGAACATATCAAAGCCACACAAATCATCCGAACAATCAATTAATAACATTATTCGACTCATTTTATTATTTTTTTTTCTTTTGCTTTTTTTTTTCTTTTTTTTTGGAGACTAATAACACGTCTCAACTTTTTTTTTTTTAGACTTAACTCGTCATTTTTTTTTTTTTTTTTTTTTTTTGAGACTTATAACATGTCTCGAAATAATACAAAAAACAAACATCGTATCAACACCTTATATCCCCAAATTCAATACCTCACTTCTCTCCTCCACGGAATATAGGACAAGAAAGAAAAGGCTAAACGTAGGCTCAAAAGGGGCTACTAGGGTGTCCCACGACGGGCTCGGGGTCAAAAGTAAGCGGCTAAAATGGTTATCCTAATCGATCATATCCCAATCATTTTCAAAATCAAGTAATTCATGACATAAAAGCCTCAAGTAACAACCTAAGCATGATTTAGCTATCTCTAGTCCATACGGGCACAAATAATGTAGAACAATGAAAATAAGAAGCTCGAGAAGCAACGACGAGATGTACCACACAAAGAAGAAAGCTAAAATGGCTCAAATTCTCACAAGGTTCATTGGAAAGTGAAACGGTGACATGCAATTATCTCAAGGTCACTTTACGACATCTAAACACGAAGTCAAAAGTTATTCACATATACCGACCTCTAGCACCAAAAATCTATCGCACCTCAAGAAACGAATTAAATGTTGGAGTTGTGTACTTAATGTCTAGATTTAAGTAACGCAAACTCACGATCCATTGCCATTAATCTATTTAATTAAATAAACAATTATTTGCATTTAATTATTTATATGCAAATCATAGTTCTGGATTTTATACGTTGTAGTTAGTATGGTGCAAGCATGGGCGCACAGAAGATCATACTATCGGTTACTCGTATTTAATCGAACAGTTGCTCACGACCTAGATGGACACGGACCAATCCATCGGTATAGTCGTTGTGTGAGAGAGAAAATAATTTATCTTAATTATTTTATCACACTTGTACACTTGGTGTATTGAGCGGATCGTTGAGATTCATCGATTAGGATTGCCGGCGATAATCGATTCGAGTCTCAGTGTATTTTATTCTTAATCCACGATATTATTGCGGGTGTGTATATTTAATATAAGTGACTTTGATTTACCAAAGGAATTAACTGATTTAATTATTGGGTTGATTACCGGTTAAGTTGGGTCACTATATTTCATATATGACATGCCGTGAATAATTGACCGGACAGTGTATCCCGGAAGGGTTGATAATATCCCCGAGATGAGTTCATAAGGAATTATTATGTAAACCCTGCAGGTGGATTCATTCCGCATAATAATTAAGGTTGAATGGTACTAGTCTCGGATACAAGAGATGAATAAATTAATTAGCAATAAATTAATTTTATTCATGGATATTTATATCTTAAATACACGGAATAAATAATACTACCGGAGAAATATTATTTGATATAATATGGTTTAATATTGGGAGTGCAATTAATTTTATATAGTGGAAAATAGAATTAATTAATATTGATAAGGATTAATGGACTTGAGCATTGGGCTCAATTTAATCTTCAATATTGGAAGCCCAATATTCCACCTCCTTAAGATCCCCTACGTAGCCTATAAAAGCACTACATGGTCTTCTCTATTCTCATAACTTGAAGATCACAATTAATTCTAGAGAGAGAAAGGAGAGAAGGAGATCCATAGTGTTCGGAGGATCGTCGCCCACCCGACGTTCGAACAAGTGCAAGGAATACGTGGAAAGATCTCAAGGTCGTCATAAGATCTCGTTTCTCCGCACAACGAATCGAAAGGTGAATTAAATTCCGCTATTTAATTCTTATTGAAATCAATTATCGAAAAACAAGATCCAAAGATCGAACCCCGGATTAGACGAACGATCACGCGGTGGTGGTGAAACCACCGGACCGCGGGATCGCCCGCCTAGGGTTTCGAAGGGGGCGTGAGGATCGACCCTCGGCTGGAGCCGAGGGCACGCGATCGATCACTCGGATCGATCGCGGAGGGCACGGGCTGGTGCCGTCCCTCCCCACCGTGAAGGTGGCTGACCTCCAGGCGGCGGCGAGTCGCCGGACTCGCCGCGGGGGCTGCTGGGCAGCCCCACCCCAATCGATCGGTTGATGCGATCGATGATCGCATGGAGCCCCGCGTGCGGGGGCTCGGGCTGGGCGTGCGCGCGGCTTCGGCCGTGTCGTGCGTTCGGCTCGTGCTCCGGCTCGTACGTGGTGTTCGTGTAATCTCCGGCGAAGGGTTTGATCGGGTTATTGGTTTCCGCAAATTTAAATAACCCGAGATATCGAATTCCAACAATTGGTATCAGAGCGTACGGTTACGTTTTTCGTTAATTGTTTCGATAATCGATTCTCAATATATATGGCCATAGATTAATTTAATTGTTAAATTATTGTGCTATATTTATTCTACGTACTTGTTTTCTCTCTTGTATGAATTGTGTTGGACGGAAAAATTAAATATTAAATCGAGGGTTTTCGGAATAATCGAATCGAATAAAGATCGATCGATCGCGGCGTACCTAGGCTCGTAGGGGCTGTGCGGGCTGCTGGGCGTGACCTAGACGTGGCTAGGCATGCCGGCGTGTGCCACCAGTGGTGGTGGTTCGCCGGCAGCCGGTGGCTGCGTTCGGTGGTTGCGGTGGCGGCGTCGCGGACAGCTTCTTGATCGAGCGGGCTGCTGGGACGGCTGAGCTCGGCACGGGCTGCCGGATGTGGGTTGAACACAGCTGGGCAGTCGGCGTATGCCACCAGTGGTGGTGGTTCGCCGGCAGCCGGCGGCTACGTTCGACGATCACGGTTTCGGCATCACGAACGGCTCGTGGGTCGCGGCTTCGGCTTCGTACTCGGACGGGCTGCTGCTGGAGCGGGCTGCTCGTGCGATGATAGCAGCATGTCGATGGCATGGGTCGTCGGAGGAGACGTCATGCCGGAGATCGACTAGGTTGCTGCTGGTGTGCCGCTTGCCGAAGAAGACGATCGATCGCGCTGCTTGCATGAACTAATTAATTGGAGCTTGCATTGCATGGTCTTTTGATTAATGCTAGATGTGCACATGTTAATTAGTTAATGATCTCGTGGGTCAATCGAAAGTGTGGCCATGCGTTTTGCATGGTGGGATCGCGGTTATGCATGGCTAGTAGTTGGTGTGCATGTGTTCATGCATGGAACCAACTAAGCATGGTTCGATTGGGATGACCGGAATTTGT
Organism: Euphrasia confusa; assembly: GCA_954870475.1. Taxonomy (NCBI): domain Eukaryota; kingdom Viridiplantae; phylum Streptophyta; class Magnoliopsida; order Lamiales; family Orobanchaceae; genus Euphrasia; species Euphrasia confusa. The sequence continues at coordinate 19,533,174 of OX940961.1, forward strand.
TTCGGTTCGTCCCGGTAAATCCGATCTTTCCGGAAATAATTTAATTTTTCTAATTTTATTTAATTTAATTTTGGAATTAATTCAAATTCTATTTGGATTAGATTTCTTAATTATGGAATTAAATAATGGAATTAAATGGAAAGTTAAATTAGGAAAGAAAATCCTAGTTTCTCTAGATATCCTATACTTACTTGGATTAGAAGTCTTAAGAAGAATCAAAATTCGATTTTGATTAGGATTCTTGAGATCTAATTTAAATAGGATTGAGAAATTATTAAAATATTGATTTTATTTAATTTAAGTATTTTATTTAAAATCATTAGATTAATTCAAAATTTATTTTGGATTGAAAAATCTTGGATTTTATTTAGAATAGAATTAAATATGGAAATCAATGGATTTTAATAATATTGATTTTATTTAATTTAAGTATTTTATTTAAAATCATTAGATTAATTCAAAATTTATTTTGGATTGGAAAATCTTGGATTTTATTTATAATAGAATTAAATATGGAAATCAATGGATTTTAATTATATTGATTTTATTTAATTTAAGTATTTTATTTAAAATCATTAGATTAATTCAAAATTTATTTTGGATTGGAAAATCTTGGATTTTATTTAAAATAGAATTAAATATGGAAATCAATGGAATTGATTTTATTTAATTGGTAAGATTAAATATGAGAATCAAAGAATTTTTCCATCGCTCGGCAAAGTGTTCAAGACGTAGAATGAAGACTCAAGGAAAGCATGCTGGAATTCATCAAGGTACGAATAGTCGAAAAATAATTTTACTTGAGTAATTATTTGATTATTTGTGAACGTACTTGCATGAAATGTATGTTTGTTATCATGCTTATGTGTATTTAATTATGCATTAGATAGCGTATCCCTTTGTTATAAAAAGCTAAGTGGGAGAGGGTATGGAAACATATCCATGGTCTCCATTGCTGTTCTCTTGGTGACTTTTATGGACTTTTGAAGTTCGTTTAGACAAGTCATTGGAGGAGAATTCTTGTAATTCATTTTACAAGAAACATTGATTAAGTTTATCAAACAATGCCTAATTTGTCTTTCTGAAACTGATTTCAAGTCGACTCATTCTCACCCCGGGGAGTGGAATGGAGCCAAAGCCACTTGGTCATGTCGAGGACACAAATTAGAGACTTTCGTGTCATTTGATGACTAGATCGATTGTCTGCTCGGCTCCCTCATTCTATGAGAGATAGGGTCGTTCGCATGGTGAATCACTGGTTAGAAACTTCGAGTTTCACTTATGATTCTCCGCGTCTTGATTTACAAGATTGAATGATTCATGTAATTGGGAGTCAATTGTAAAAGTCTTTTGGTGTAGTAAACGTCCACACTATCGTGGCTTGCTGCATTGAATGGGATTTTGGAACGATTGATGTAGACAGTTATAGAAGGGAGTAGGAGCGTATGTTAACGTAAACGTCCACACTATCGTGGCTTGCGGTGAATATGCGTGTCCCAGACAATCTTCTTAGATACTGAGTAATGGTTTACACTTAGGTACGCTTCTTAGTATTCTTCCCATCGAAGTAACGCTAATGATGATGTACGACCGAAGGAAATCTAATTGCTAAATCATTTGGATAGGTAAACGTCCACACTATCGTGGCTTGCCATATCTGATGGGATTTTAGATGCAATTAGTGGTTTAATGATATTATTTGAGGGAGATAATATCGGAGATTAAATCGATTGTTTGTTGTTATATGTGCTCATAGATTAGGATATGGCTTTGAACCCACTTTATGTGATACGTAAGGATTTTAAACTCATTGGTCCCTAAATGTAATGATTGGAATAGAGATCTAGACATTACCCAAACTGTTAAAGAGTACTGGTTAGTACTCAGTGAGCTTTGTCCTCACGAGCCTATTGACATAGGCGGCTAGACAAGAAGAGATGAGGATACTCATAAAGGCCAGTCGCTTCGAGGAAACGCTTAAAAACGTTTTTGAGATGATTGACCTTTTAGACGAGTTGAGACGGAAATCGCAAGCTCTTGTGGCCAATGCCAAAGGTTTCGAACCTAAAGGCATGAATCGGGGAAAGGACAAGAAAGCAAAGAAACCCAGTGGTTCCTTTTGGACCACTAGATGGGACGAGAAAGCCATAAGGCAAGTTTTCTCGATGCAAACAGTCTGGGTACTGGAAGTCTGATTTTCCTCTCAAAGAAGGTACGAAATTTCTTTAGTCGTAAAACATAGTCAGTGGTATTATCTACCGGAACCTGGTGTGTAGATATGGAACCACTGGCGGTATGCGCATTCTAAATGCAAGGGTTCCAGGAAACCCGACGACTTAGAAAAGAAAAGATCGTAGTCTACATGGGCAATGCTGTAAGGAGGCAGCTGTTGCAGTGGAGGACATTTTATAGGATTTCATTTTGAGTTATTGCTTTTATGTACCTTTCATATTAGAAAGAACTTTGTTCTGGGTTTCTAATGAATGGATATTTTATTTCTTTTAATCATTTGATGGTTATAAGAAGAAATAATGATATTATCTGTTTTGGTACATTAGCTAGCAATATATAAATGATGAATCCTGAGTCTACCACGATGCGACGAACCGTTTTATACAACTCGTTTTACTAATAAGAGATTTCTTTATTAAATCATTTATACTTGTGGAATCTTATGCTAAGTCATATTTATTCAAATAAGAAGTTCAAAGGTCGAAAATTGATTGTAAGATCAATTAAGTTGAAGGAGTGGACCTTCCGACCTAAGAATCTAATTTGGAAGATAATACGACTAAGCAATCCTTTTGGATATAAGATATAAGATCCGGACAAGTATTAGAATTGATTGACTCTGATTTATGATCAGAGCTTGGGATTGGATCCCAAGTGACTACACCATACAGTCCTCTGTAAGATTGGTGTGTCGGAAATAAGAAATGGAACTCTTATAGAAATAGTAAAAGCGCGAGTTAAACGGAACTACCTATGTTCTATGGATATGTCTTGGAAACAACGGCGCATTCAAATGCGGTTGTAGAATATCCTAGAAGAACAAAAGATGTGTGTTCAATAGTACTATGAACCAGAGGGACGTTATAAGTTCTAACGCCCGGTTCTTAGAGGAAGACTATTAGATGAACCACAAGCCCAAAATGACGTGATACTTCTGAAAAGAGAGAAAACGATTAAGACTTAGAACCAGCCGAACCGAGTAGCGGTACACCACTAACTGCACCTACTGTTATTACTGTTTATACACCGGAACGCCATTGTAGTGGGAGGTTGTATAACAACCGGAGATATTCATAAAACTAGGTGAGTCTTCGGACTCTGGACCTAGTATACATGAAATCGATCCCTAGATCTACATGAAGGCAGTACTAGATCTAAATGTGCCTTCTTGGAGAGCAATAAGGATTATTGCTAAGAGGCGAGATCATTTAGAGTACAAGCTTAGTTGATCCATTTATGGATTGAAACAAAGCATTGAGTTCGTGGTACTTGCGAATTGATGAGATAGTCCATTTGATGGATTTATCAAAAGGCATTGACGAATCATGTGTATGGGAAACGTGATGGAAACAAAGTGGTGTTTCTCGGAGGTTTTATGTAGATAACATTTTATCATTGGTAACAATGTAAAGATGTTGTCAGACATAAAATGATGGTTGTCTAGAAAAATCGATATATGAGATAAAGAAGAAGTTAGAGCATGTTCTTAGGATCTGGGATCTCAATAAAAGAACATTGTACTTCTCCTGGACATCTTACATATATATGATTATGGTTCGTTTTAACATGCAAGATTCCGAGAAAGGTTCGTTACCTTTCAGAGACGGAATGCATCTATCTAAGGATATGTGTTTTGGAACACAAAAGGAGATAGAAGCAATGAGAGCGGTTTCCTACACTTGGAGTGTGGAAAGCTTGATAAATGCAATGTTGAAAACGAGAACCTGATATCGGCTATGCAGTGAGCATAGTGGGAGGATATCAAGGTAATCCTGGAAAGGAATATTCGACTGCTGTAAAAGTACTTTCGAAGTACTGTTCTAGACTACGAAGCAGACGAGTTTTTCCTTTGGATTACATTCTCTTAGATTTCTAATCAAATGAGGACCGGTGTAAGTCGATATCAGGCTATGTGTTTCACTGTTGAAGGAGAAGGAGTTTTAACATGGAAGAGTGATAAGCACGATGCTTTTCGGACTCTGCCATGGGTAACCAAATAGCGGCCTCAGAGGCAGCGGAAGTTTTGGTATAACTCCGGGATAATCTCTGGGACTTAGAGGTGATTCTTAATTTGCCAAAAGGCTATGTATATAGCGGTGCGATGGCAAATGGTAAGAAATCACAAGTCCATAAGTGTAAGATAACACATAGTGCAAGTACCACCTGATACGAATCATCGTCGAGGGAGACGACGCTGTAGTCACCAAGATAACTTCAGAGCGGCAACCTAGAGTGCTCATTCACATAGTACTTCTTGGAAGTACAACTTAAGCACGTGATGAGTATGGGAGTCGGGAGTTTTGGAGGAAATGGCTAGACCTTAGTACAAGTGGGAGATTGTTGGAGTTGTGTACTTAATGTCTATATTTAAGTAACGCAAACTCACGATCCATTGCCATTAATCTATTTAATTAAATAAACAATTATTTGCGTTTAATTATTTATATGCAAATCATAGTCCTGGATTTTATACGTTGTAGTTAGTATGGTGCAAGTATGGGCGCACAGAAGATCATACTATCGGTTACTCGTATTTAATCGAACAGTTGCTCACGACCTAGATGGACACGGACCAATCCATCGGTATAGTCGTTGTGTGAGAGAGAAAATAATTTATCTTAATTATTTTATCACACTTGTACACTTGGTGTATTGAGCGGATCGTTGAGATTCATCGATTAGGATTGCCGGCGATAATCGATTCGAGTCTCAGTGTATTTTATTCTTAATCCACGATATTATTGCGGGTGTGTATATTTAATATAAGTGACTTTGATTTACCAAAGGAATTAACTGATTTAATTATTGGGTTGATTACCGGTTAAGTTGGGTCACTATATTTCATATATGACATGCCGTGAATAATTGACCGGACAGTGTATCCCGGAAGGGTTGATAATATCCCCGAGATGAGTTCATAAGGAATTATTATGTAAACCCTGCAGGTGGATTCATTCCGCATAATAATTAAGGTTGAATGGTACTAGTCTCGGATACAAGAGATGAATAAATTAATTAGCAATAAATTAATTTTATTCATGGATATTTATATCTTAAATACACGGAATAAATAATACTACCGGAGAAATATTATTTGATATAATATGGTTTAATATTGGGAGTGCAATTAATTTTATATAGTGGAAAATAGAATTAATTAATATTGATAAGGATTAATGGACTTGAGCATTGGGCTCAATTTAATCTTCAATATTGGAAGCCCAATATTCCACCTCCTTAAGATCCCCTACGTAGCCTATAAAAGCACTACATGGTCTTCTCTATTCTCATAACTTGAAGATCACAATTCTAGAGAGAGAAAGGAGAGAAGGAGATCCATAGTGTTCGGAGGATCGTCGCCCACCCGACGTTCGAACAAGTGCAAGGAATACGTGGGAAGATCTCAAGGTCGTCATAAGATCTCGTTTCTCCGCACAACGAATCGAAAGGTGAATTAAATTCCGCTATTTAATTCTTATTGAAATCAATTATCGAAAAACAAGATCCAAAGATCGAACCCCGGATTAGACGAACGATCACGCGGTGGTGGTGAAACCACCGGACCGCGGGATCGCCCGCCTAGGGTTTCGAAGGGGGCGTGAGGATCGACCCTCGGCTGGAGCCGAGGGCACGCGATCGATCACTCGGATCGATCGCGGAGGGCACGGGCTGGTGCCGTCCCTCCCCACCGTGAAGGTGGCTGACCTCCAGGCGGCGGCGAGTCGCCGGACTCGCCGCGGGGGCTGCTGGGCAGCCCCACCCCAATCGATCGGTTGATGCGATCGATGATCGCATGGAGCCCCGCGTGCGGGGGCTCGGGCTGGGCGTGCGCGCGGCTTCGGCCGTGTCGTGCGTTCGGCTCGTGCTCCGGCTCGTACGTGGTGTTCGTGTAATCTCCGGCGAAGGGTTTGATCGGGTTATTGGTTTCCGCAAATTTAAATAACCCGAGATATCGAATTCCAACATTAAAGCAACTAGCATGCATGGGGAAACCACATCAACTACACGTTCTCATGATAATCATATCTCAAATGGGGAGGGGTGATCGACACTACAAGACAAACCAACAGGCATAACATAAGCGACGTTTGAAGACTACTATAACCCCAACAAACCTCGCGAAATAACGGGTTACCCTAAGAACATGCAAAGCTACCCCCCACACTTGAAAGACACATTGTCCTCAATGTAAAACACATAATCAAATAAATCTCAAGCAAGGGCGAAACAAAGCATGTCCACACGAATGAAAAGAACAAACTAAAGAAAGATAATACACAGAACAAGCTTAAAAGAGGAAGGGTAAGAAGGTGCAAACAGTGATGTTGGCTCCTTCGGTCTTCTCGATCCAGCCCGTATGAAATCGTGGGAAGGCCCCCACGTGGCGCTCATTTTGGTACCCGAAAGAGAAGCACGGTCCATGGATTAGCCTCCACGCGGCGCTTGTTTAATGTCTCGAGCTTGACTCATCTTCCATCAATAACGAGCCTCAATGAGGCTCATCATTTCAGGTGTCATCTCTTCTATATAAACGTATTTCCATTGTTTTGATAACCCCTTCAGCTCTAATTGTTGTGGGAGTGGCTTATTTTTGTTTTTAAACTCCAAGAGCGCCACCGCACCTATACCAATGTCATCACGAAAGTCTTGTTTTTCCATCTCATCAATATGTAAAAATATAGAACTATGTTTCTGCAAGAAAATCATCTCAACCAAGGGGTTAGTAGCATCAGTGTAAAAACCATTTTCAGTATAGACATCAAACACATTAATACCCCCATTATAATCTACCTTACCAGCTGTTTTATCCCCACCAAAAGCAAAATTAAATTTGAAAATACCTGGATCATGCGGCTTGGGTGGGTCATTAGCACTTATTACTTTAATTGAAACAACTTTTGCACATTAACACTTACGAGATCTAGAATTCTAGATCTAATTTCAAAACCAAAACCCTAGTTCATCGATCGACCAACACCACTCTCACCAGCCACTGCTCTCACCGGCACCGCTACTCGCTTATCTCATTCACGCTACCACTGCAGGTCCTTACTCCACAACAGCGTTCTCACCGACCATCGCCAAGTCGCATTTCGTTCTCGTCACCGCTGCACCGCTCTCACCGCCACGAAGCATCACCGTTCATCGATAGACCAACACCTGCACCATCGCCAATAAGGTGAGATACAATAGTTTAGTTTAAAAAAAGACACCTAGTTGCTGATGTGCTCTTAACCCAAATTTTGACTTGAACTTAAATTTCTGGGCTTAAAAATCAAACCATTTAACATTTTTCTTAAAAATCAATGCAAAATCATTTCATACAACCCCCTTCTCTTCAATGGTCATCAATTTACTACTCTTGGATCTCTTAAAACTGTGTCTAATTTTTTTTTTGTCTTGTTAGTCTCTAGTTCACCCTACCACTGCAGGTCCTTCCTCCACAACAGTGTTCTCACCGGCCATCGCCAAGCCGCCTCTCGTTCTCGTCACCGCTGCACCGCTACTCACTGCCACGAAGCATCACTAGGTGGAATAGAATTTGAAGCTTCCCATTCAATGCAACTTCCATCTAAGCTTCCCCTTCAATGCAACTTCCATCTAAGACACCTGTTCATACAACTACAAAATATGAACCTCGCAATGAATGCACGAGTAAAAAAAGAGATAGAAATTTTGAGAAGAAGCCAGCCAAGCCACCTAGTTGTTCGAGGAGTTCGTATTGGAATTACTATGAAAGGGGGACAAGAACGTTAGATGATAATACCGTTCAGCCAATAGGGATATGCAAGAAATGTAAGATCGAAATTCCAGTAACTAGTGGATGTACCAGTGGTTTGAAAAATCATTTGCTGAACAGGTGCAAAGGAGGTCCATTATACAAAGGTAACAATGCTGATAACACTCAAACTCTATTGACTAATTTGGGTACTAGGGATTGGAGTGCTTTAGTTCCACACAGTTTTAATCAGAAGAGGTGTGAGAAGAAGGTTACAGAATATGTCATTGTCGACAAAACGTCTTTTCGGGTTGTTGAAGGGAAAAGGTTTGTAAGTCTTCTTATGAATTACAACCGAAATTCAAGATACCTGATCGAAAGAAAGTAGCAGGTGCGATTTATGATTTATTTTTACTTGAAAAGACAGAATAAAAATGAGATTACTAACCAAAGGGTGAGTATCACAACAGATATTTGGACTTCAGTTTAAAACATAAATTACATGGTTGTTATTGTGCACTTTAAAAACAGTGATTGGAATTTGCATAAAATGATCATTAATTTTACAAAAATCACTAATCACATTGGTGAAGAAATTGGAAAGATGGTTGAGTTTTGTTTAAGAGATTGGAGAATAGAAAAAGTATTTTCGGTTGTAGTAGACAATGCTTCTTCTAGTGACACTGCTATTGAGTACTTGAAAAAAAGAATGAAAAGTGAAAACTCACTGATCTTGTTTGATGGAAAATATGTGCATTTGAGGTGCGCGTGTCATATTCTTAACTTAATTGTTAAGGACGGATTGAAGGAGCTCAAGGACTCTATTAAATCTATAAGGAATTGTGTTCTATTTATTCATTTTTCCCCTTCTAGATTGAATAAATTCAGGGAGTTTGTCGTGCTAGCCAAATTTGCGAGTACATCGACCGTACCAATGGATGTGAAAACTAGGTGGAATGCAACTTATAAAATGCTTGAAGTCGCATTGAAGTTTAGAAGGGTATTTGAAAGGATGAGCAAAGAATGGTTGCCTTTTATGAATTACTTTCTTGACAATGAAGAGAAAGGTAAACGAAGGGTAGGACCACCTAATGAAGAAGATTGGGAGAATGCGAAAGCTTTTATACACTTCTTGAAAAAGTTCTACGATGCTACTTTAGAACTTAGTGCAACAAAAACCCCGACTTCTCAATTGATCTATCAATCAATGGTTGCTCTACAAATTGAGATTGAAAAAAGAAGCATCGACTATTCTAATCTCATTCTTCAAAAGGTTGCAAGTGCTATGAAACTGAAATTTGTGAAGTATTGGGGTAATTGGGATACTATGAGTTGATTTGTTTTAGCAATGTTTTGGATCCGAGAAACAAGCTTAAAATGATTAAAGCGAGCATCAAAAAATTGAAGGGTAGTTCTACAAAGATTCAAGAGTTCATCGATAAGGTTAAAAAGGATTTGGTAACCTTGTGGTTGGAGTACAAAGGAATAAACGATTCATGGGATAATGAGAGGCAAAGTATGCAAATAGAGTATAATGATAGAGATGGTACTAGTTCAGTGGGCAGTGGTCTTTGGGATTAATTGTTCAATGAGGTTGAAACACAAAATGAAGAAGATCAACTTCAAGAGATATCTAATGAAGTTGATAAGTACCTAGCGGAAGAAATTGAAAAACGTTCTAATAACTCTTTCAATCTATTGGAGTCGTGGAAAGGAAATGAAACAAGGTATCCAATTATTTCCATAATTGCCAAGGATATTTTGGCAATTCCTAGTTCAACCGTTGCTGGCGAGTCCGCTTTTAGTTTGAGGAAACGAGTTGTTGATCCTTTTAGAAGTACTGTAGTTTGAGTCCGAAAATGGTAGAAGCATTGGTGTGCACTAATGATTGGCTAAATGCGGAAGCATTCAACACTTACAAGTGTGACTATTGTGTTGAGAAAGAGGTAGTATAATTAATGGAATAAGGATTTAGATATTGTGTTGAGAAAGAGGTAGTATAATTAATGGAATAAGGATTTAGAGTTTAGAAGTTGAAAATATAATTAAACTTTAATTTTACATAATTTAATTAATCTAAAAAATGAAATAGGTAACTTTTTTATTTACCGCAACTAGGGGTGTCAATAGTTTGGTTAAACCGACTAAACCGAACCAAACCGACACTGTTCGGTTAAACCAAACCGAACCAAACTAATTTGGTTTGGTTTTCGGTTTTGATTTTTTTAATTTTTTGGTTTTCGATTTGGTTTGGTTTTTAACCGATTAAAACGGTTAAAACCGAACTAAACCGAATAAAAGTAAAATAAAAAATAATTAATATATATATTATTTTAAATGTAAATAATAATAATTTATATATATATATATATTTATATTTTTTTAATAATAATATTTTATTTTTAATTAAAATTAATTTTTTTTCATTTTTTATATTTTGTTTTAATTATTTTAATAAAAAATAAAATTTATTTTTAAATGAAAATATTTAAAAAATTATTTTTTTATTTTTTTAATTAAAATTTGGTTAAAACCAAACCAAACCAAACCGAAATTATTCGGTTAAAACCGAACCAAATTATTTCTTAAACGGTTTGGTTTTCAGTTCTTGAAAATTAGTCTTGTTTGGTTTGGTTAACCGAAATTTCGGTTCGATTTGATTTGGTTTAACCGAATTAACACCCCTAACCGCAACATCTGAGTGTTGACAAAAAATTTTTGCTAGATCTTATAAGTTACAACGAGGAATAAAAAGGCGAGTTCCAGTGCGGGAGACCCCACCTTTTCTCTAGTATGCCGTCACGTTGGGTTACTCTAAATTTGTGGAGAGAGAAATGTATAGGCTCCGTGGGGAAGAATCAACTGTGAGTCTGAGCCTATGATATTTAATTATTGAATGCCATAGGTACTATATAAGTATCTTAAATAAGATTGGACGCTACCAAAGAAGATATTCCTTTTAATAGTATTACTATTAGTGGTGCCAATTATTAAAAAAATACTAGTACTGCATATCCATATTCCTTAGTCCTTGCCAATAAATTTATTTTGTAATGTAAATAATTTACTAATAATTAATGGTTATGAAATTTGATCAACATGTTATTGTAAATAATGAGAATCATTTATAAAGTTATATTTCTTTTAAAATGTGTAAACTTACGAAAAAAAGGCTGAAAAAAAGTAGGCAAATGCGTGCAATTAGTGTCGTACCACGTATGCGTGTGGCGTTGGCTCATGCTATATACACTAGTAATTTCAAACGCTTTAGAAATGAAGAGGACAAAGAATGCACAAACAAACATACATAAACCCCCACCTTCACAAACCTTCCCCTACCCCTAATAATGGATGACCTAATTCTTATCTCTTGTAGCAACCCTCCAAACTCCATTCAATGCATTCGGATCCAATGCCAAATAGTACTACGTACTACCTCTCATTCTTAGTTGTACATGTCAACAACTTTGTGGGTTCACATATAATTGGAGAACTCATTTCACCCACATTCATTTTTCAATTTTCTTTTTTCATGTTCATGTATGTACTTATTCGGTTATCCGAGGGTAAATTATACTATACACGTGTTGCATAATTGTGGTGTCTTTAGTTTTCAAATACGGACGTGCTAAATGAAGAGATTTTGATTATGCTTAGAATTGTAGTGTTGCATAATTGAACTTATCACTTTTTGGGCCAAGTAAAATAAGTTAAAATTTTAATTGGGTTATCTTGTTGAGCTAGCTAACTAATATAAAATGAGTTAAACGAAATTTAAATAATCAATTTGACTAATAACTTGAAATTTTTTTGAACTATAAGTTGTTTTTTGTGTCTTTTGTCACTCCTCCTATAAGTATTAATAGAAGCATTTTAGTTGAGAATGATATCTCATTTTGTTAATACTACCTTTCTTATAAGCTCATAAACATTTCTATTAGAATATTGTAAAAAGATTAATTCTCTGCACTCCACTGCATAGTGCTTGGGTATCTCTCTTTTCTGTTCGTCAGAGTATTTAACCGGTGTGCTTCAGACTAAAAGACGATTGAAGTCGTTGAAATTTTGGAGATTAAAAGTCACAAAATCATAGAATGCAACAGGGAGTGTATTAGTTTTATTGAAAGTGCAAACGCCTCTACTTCTTGTCATTCAAATGTTTTATTTAATTATTGTATTTTAAAATTCTAAAAATACAATTATGCTAACTTTAATATTACTTTATGTTTCAGACTTTAAAAAATTCACTACTACAAAATAAGTCTTTAACAACACTGTGTTCACATCAGTTGAAATATAACCGTTGTTATTGATATTATTCACATCGGTTAGTATTAAAAACGATGTGAGACAGTATGCGGACATTGGTTACAGAAAAACCCGATGTCCATTGAACAAATATTTACATCAGTTACTAGAATAGCGTTGTTAATTAAATTACATACATCGATTTTAATTTAACCGTAGTAATTAATAATCAAAGAGATCGATTAATATATTGACTGATGTGGGGGAAACATGATGCACACATCGGTTAACAAATACACCAATATAAGCTTAAAATAAACACATCAATTATTATTTAAAAATATCACTACCCCAATGTAATTAATTATAAGTCATAACTCATTCTTCTTCGCACATTTTATTCACGCACAAAAAAAACCAATGAACTCTAAAACCGCTTCTCGCCAATAGCCACCGGCAACACCACCACATGCCCCTGTACGCCACCGCCCCACCTTCCCCTTGTCCTCAAAATATAGAGTTAACTTCCTTCGCATCCACAAGGAAAATAAATCGATCTCCACGCGAAAGAAAACCCTTCTCCTACGCCGGTTACCACAACCACCACCGCCTTTCCGTACGTGACTCCCGCCGCCGACGTCGCCTTCCCCGTGATCGACACCGCTGCCTTTATTAGGGTTTTTGAAGCCGTTTTTGTTGCCTGTTGCACTGCTTGATTTATTATGTTGTCGTCGCTTTCCGATGACTGTTGCCTCTTATAGTTGTCTCCTCCTTCGATTCAGGTTATTTGTTATTCCGCAACTGTTTTTTTTTTTGCTCCAGATTCACTTGCACTCTTTTAAATTTTGGGGTAATTAGGGATTAACCTTCAAATCATAGACTGCAATTTGATGATAATTAATTAAACAATGAATTTAAGTGTAATTGTGATTTTCTGAGTTAAATTTGTCATGAACTCACTCCTCCACCACCGAAGATGCTATGCATAGTTATCACTTTTTGTTCTCTCTTTTCCCCAATTTCTAATTTGCAGACTTTGAATTCCGTCTAATTAGGCAGTTGATTGAGGTGATCGACAACTAGAGCAAAGACAATCCGCTTCATCCTTGGATCGAGTGAGTTAGTACATTTCACATTTGCGGTCTATTTAATGGCAAGGTGTGCAAAAAACTTACTTAGTGTACACACTTACCGAGTTCAAACTTACTTAGTGTACACACTTACTTAGTGTACACACTTACCGAGTTCAATTTTAGAGCTTATATAAAAAATAAACACAAAAATATTGTTCTGTTCAAAATCGCTTTGAACTTATACTATAGTAGTATATACTGTACTACTACTGCACCTTCATTGAACTTGCATGAAGGAATATGTAAATATTATGCATTGATTGCTAACAACGTTTCTGGATAATTTGTTGTTTGTTTGTTTGTTTGTTTTGTTGCTTTATATTCATAGATTTTTCGACATAATGTGAAATTATTGTTTATCATCAGTTGTGTGAATGAACTTTTAATCAGTGTTCACTATTATCCATTAAAGTATTAATGTATTATATGATGTCAAATTATCTATTTATCACTCATATCAGTATAATAACTCTGAACTTGTGGGAAATTGGGAATGGAGAACAAGTTTAAGAATTGTAAATGCATTTTAAAATTATTTTTAGTGTAACTTTTGTATTATTAACATATTTAACTTTTTTTGACAGGCCTCCTCAAGAGATATTGTGCAATGCTCAAAGTTGTGGTTCTAACGTCTATGAACATACATAGAGCATCTTTTTGACGTAGCAATACATGTTTGTTAATTTTCAATGTAGTGATAAAATGTGTTTTTGAAATTTATTTGTATTTGTACTATTTTGTATGGAATTGAATATTCATGTAAATGTTAAATATTGAAATAATTATTAATGAATATAATTATTTCAAAATGTATTTTTTTTTATTTTTTATTAACAAATTCACATCGGTTGTAAAATAACTGATGTTGAATTAATCCGTTTACATCGATTAAATATTTTAACCGATGAGAAATGTGGAAACTTACATCGGTTAGATAATGTGTAACTGATGTTACCTTAATGTATTCACATCGGTTTCTACAAAACTGATGTGTTTAAAGTTATTTACAACGGTTTCAAAGACCAATATTACGTGATGTGAATTTATCATACACATCGGTTTTTTATTACATCGGTGATTTGAACTGATGTTAAATTTGCCATCAATTTACATCGGCCTCTTGGACATCGGTTCAACAACCGATGTTAATAGTTGTTTTTAATCGTTGTTAAAGGCTTTTTTTTGTAGTAGTGATTGTACAAAAATTTACCAACATTTTGTGGTTACCATCAATTTTGTCTTAAGAGACAGAGACAGATCTTCCACAGCTTATCCAAAACTCAATATTTTATTTTTTAATTTATAATATATATATATATATATATATTTCTATATTAGTTTTGTAATTTAAATTTATTTGTAACTAGTATACCTATTTTTATATCGATCATTGATTATTGTTTTTTTTTTTAAGTTTATTAGTAAACTAAACTTATATTTTAGATCGATCTTTCATTGTTGTTTTTTTGCAAGTGTTCGAACTTTGAAGTTTACAAAAAGTTCAACAATATATATACTCTACTCAAATCTATAATTACACTTTATTTTTAAATTATAAAAAAAACTACTCCGTATAAATTTGAGACAGAACAACACATTAGTTTTGTAAAAACAAAAAGTTGATCTCAAAAAGTACATTTTCTTATTTAGATAGAGTTAGGTGATCCATGAATTGTGTTATTATAGTTTTATTTCCACTTATACTTTTGCTACACGATCATTGGAAATTGAGACACTAAATCGTTGCGCATTAAAGTTCAAAAATCCTTCCACCATTTGTTGTCTTGTAATTCCAACTTTAAGTAAAATTTACGGGATTACTACTGCTACTATGTAATTATCAAATTGGCTAGGTAAATTAATAAGGGTCTTGCTAAATGGGCAGATTCTGCCCATGGGCAGAATTCCCTTAAAAAATATATTTTAAATATGTTATGATATTTTAATTATTTTTTTTACATTTATTATAATTAGATATAATATATAAAACATATATTGCGCAACAAAAATAAAAAAATAAAATTTTAAATTAAAGATGACGCATATCTTTATATTTATACTTATTTATATTAAAAAAATCTATTAAATAGAAAAAATATATTTTAATATATAATAATGAAAGATAAAAATTGAATTTTAAGATATTTATTAAATTAGTTGTATTTATTATTATATAAAAATAAAAAATAAAAATTAAAAATAAATTTGTCTTTCTGCCCATGGGCAGAATCTGTCCATATATAATTACCGAATTAATAATTTGAAATTAAAACTCTTTCTAATTATTGTTAAATAATCTACATAGTATTTTTTAAACGAAGTGTGCATAAATATTTCGAAATATAGTAGTAGTACTACTTGCTTTGTCTAAAAAATACAGACATATTTTATTTATAAATTAAAAATAAAATATAAGTTTTTTTTGAAAAAAATGAAAAAATAAAAGAGAGTGTTTTTGAAATTTCTAGATTTGTTCTTGGAATGAATAAATTTTCTAACTATTTAAAATTTAAAGAGAATTTAATTTTTTTAGAATGTTGATATCTTCTAATTTTTTTTTATGAAACTATTTTTTCTTGTAAATTTATAGTAGTTGTAATTATTTGAATGTTTTTACTCCAAACAAAAGAAAAGTAAGGAAGTACCTGATTAACGTCATGTCAGCATAATTGACTACAATCTCCTATTCTAGAACACGAGTGACGCAGGGCACGTGCGGGGATTTCGGCCTAATTTTTAAGACCAAATAAAAGTTGCCTACCTAATTAACAATTTCCCTATAAAGTGTGCAATTCTTTAATTCCTCCGATTTGATAATTTTAGACGTCTCTATATTAAAATAGTAGTAGTAATAGTATATTAAAATAATAAATAAAATAATTTACACTTGCCCGTTTTCGTGTGAACTAACAAAATAAAATATTCATTCCCATCTTTACAATATTATTCACATTTTTTTAACTATATTAACGCATAAATAAGAAAACATTTTACATTTTAAATTTAAGATACTACATTCGACTCATTGAGAATATTTAATTTTTATAAGGTAAATTAAAAAATAATGTATTTTGTGTATAAAATGTGTCATTGAAATAAACACTCTATTTTTGTATTTTTTAAAGAAAATTTAAATCGTTATTATTGTGAAACGGGGAGAGAATTAATAAAGATGCAAATTGTTGTGATAATGATTTTACAAAAGAAGTGATAGTAGCAGTAGTACATTTGAAGCATATGTGTGTGTGTGTGAATATTTTGCTTTTTTGAAAGCGCAGTGAGATTTGCACAGGCATGCAAGGGTTGTACACTGTGCTGTAGCAGCAGTATGATTAATTTGTGTTGGAACATGACTTTTCAGTTGCATCTTGCATGTATGTATGGTCAACAGAGGGTACAAGCCATGCTCTGTAACAATGATTATATATATTTTTGTTTAAAAAAAACTCACTTAACTAAATGGAATCTTTCTTTTTAATCTGCAGTTTTTCAAACTCATTAAAAGTCATTTTTAAGAGTATTTATTTAAGGTATAATTACAAAATTACCCCTAATTGAGAGATACATCTAATAATAATTTATTTAATATTTTTTACTTTTAAATGTATAATTTTATGACTAAAGTAAGTACTACTACTACATAGAATTTTGTAAAAAAATTATTCAAATTAATAATATTTTAATTCATGGGCAAAGCTGTCTTCTTTCTTACACATAATTTGAACTTAAAATCAGCTTTGGTCAATTTATCATGACCAATTCGTGTCGAAATCAGGAAAGATCGAATTCAACAGAAGTTATGTCGAAACTAGGTCAATAAACAAAACGACCATATTCAGGTTTATGATTAAAAAAATATGCAATGTGATTGCGGTTTTTATTTATTCGAGAAATTATAGAGACTTCAGACTTGTATGAACGAATGTATTTTTTATGTTTTCTTTTTTCAAATTAAATTTAGAAATTGATTTTCAAATGTATATTTAATTTTATGGTGTCAGTTAAAATTAAATTGAGTGATTATAATAATTTTTACTATATTTTTATAATAACTAAAAAAGTGTATTTTTAAAAAAAATATATTTTTATCCATAAATTAATTTAGTGTATATTTTGTAAAATAAATCAAATTAATACTACTAATATTTTAGTCATGATTTTATAATTCAGAGGTAAATTTGTTTTTAATCATATAATTTTAACCAAAAAACGACTAAATCGTTTTATTTTTCGCAATTTATGTTGAAACTATATATGATTGAATTGAACGAGAATTTGTGTTGAAATTGCGTAAATAACAAAAACGAGCATGAAATGATAGTTTATGCACTACAAAAAAAAGAGGTTTTTGCGACCACGAAATGTGGTCGCAAAAAACGGGATGTGGTCGCAAAAGGATTATTTGCGACCACTCGTGGTCGCAAACGCGTGGTCGCAAATACTTGGTCGCAAAAGTTTTTTTGGCGACAACGGCGCGATCGCGACTACATTTGCGACCACGCTCGTTATTAGCGACCACGCGCGTGGTCGCTAATGCTCTATGCTGATGTGGCACTGAGCGGTGACGTGGCATACTATTTGCGACCACGCGTGGTCGCAAATGGCCATGTTTCGAAAAACAGCTCATCAGTATTAGCGACCACGCGTGGTCGCAAATACCTATTTTTCTGAAAAAAAAATATTTTAAAATTGCAATTTCCGACCTGCAAATCAATTCCAATCGCAATACAAACCGAATCCAAAATACAGTTCAAACACAAATACAATCCAAAATCATTAAAACATTTATTCAAGTTCATCAACACAATCCTAATAGAGTAGACAAATAGTACAATTCGTAATCAAACTAAACATAAGCTACGGTGAGTCACGGGTCAAATCACGAGCTGGAGAACCAGGAGAAGTAGTCGAACCACCTGCACCTGACATGGAAGGAGGTCGCATATCAGGAAACATCCTAGCCATGTGCTCGTTCCAGAAAAGCATGTCAGCCATTCGCTTGTCGTACTCAGCCTGGGATAATGCAGCAGCAGAAGATTGACCTGAAAACGAGGAACGAGACGATACCGATGGAGAAGAACCTATAACACACAATATAAAAGTGATCTTAGTAGTTATTGATTTGATTTAAGTTCAAATAGTTAAAGTTAAAGGTTGTATATATATTAAAATTAACCTGGAATTGAAGGACCAAGGCCCTTACGGTATCCACGAGTAGTCCCTAAAACCTCCTCCAATATGGCAACATCATCCACAGGTGTACCGCTGGCAGATGCTTGTGTCGACCTATCATTTAGTTCAGCCTACAATATTCAAATTCACGATTAGTTAGTTCTTAAACAATAGAAGTTTTTATATCAAAAAAATCAATTATTACTTACAATTTTAGCTGCAGAATCGGCATCTAAAGGTTGACCATCTGGCCCAACATGAAACTTGATCCAGTTCTCAACCGGAGTAACCCCTTGTTGGGTTTGCGGATCAACCTATATATTTAAAAGAAAACAAACGTTATGTAATGTTCAACACATTTAACATACATAACAATGAATAAAATGATTTATTACCGATCTATCCATATGTCCAGCATAAGACAATCGACCATGAAGACTACGCATAGTATTCTTCGACCGGTTCTGACTGGACTTCTGCGAACGGGTCTGTTTCAAACATTCAAAATATTAAAACACGTATATTCATTAATTTGACCCAAAATATTATATATATATAAATACATGGTTACCTGAAATGCTGGATCGATAAACCTATCCACGCACTGATTCCACAACTGATCTGAACGGATAGAGTCAGGCTTATTTTTCCTAGCTAACACTAGGTCATCTGCTCCACCATTTTTCTTGAAATGCTTATGAAGCTTGTGCTTCCAATCTGTGTAACGCTCCCTACAATCTCGATTTACAACAGCTGAAATCGTAGGGTCGTTCATGTCGATTTCAAACAAATCCTACAAAATATTCAATCGTGTTACAGAATCATAATGAGTTAACTACAATAATAAAGATCATAAATTACCTGTAGGTGCAAAAGTACAGCATTTCGCTGCTCCGCTGGTACCGAAGACCAATTCGTATGGCTAGGATCGCAGTAGTGTCTCACCTGTTACATACAAAACTTGAATGATCTTTTAACATTAAATGTTTATTTATAATCACAACATGTAGTTAGCTTACCTGTATCCCGACAGAGGAATAATATGAAGCACCATTCTCTCCAACAGCTTTCATCGTCCCATTCTGGTCTTCCCAAGCTAATGGGACAGGACGACCTTGCTCCGCCACCCTCAACAATGTCCGAGCGCCTTTTGCTATCCCTCGCCCAGACTTTTTCCTACGTACTGGAGGTGTCGCCTGATCATCGGGGTCTCCACCTACACGATCGAACATTAATCAACTCGTAAAAAAAAGAAAGTATTATATATAATGCTTCATGTGGATATAAACTAAAAGTAAAATGTTACCTGTCTGGCAAGGAGCACCGAAAGAATGTGGATGCCCATGTGGTGGCTCACCTCCACCAGAAGAGCCCGCTAGCATCATCACAGCCTAAAAATTTATCACAATATTATAACAATATATATATATATGTGCACAGTTCGAACATATAAATTAATTAACACAAATAGCATTCATGGTTCATAGAAACGGTAAAAAAATTAAAATAAAGTTTTGAGTAAAAATACCAGAGCCAAAAGGTGATGAAGCATCGTGGAAAGAGTCATAGCTGAACAAAAGTGTAAAAAGTAAGTTAAAAAGTAAGAGGTAAAATATCTCAATGGTTGTTTTATGTGGAAAGAAGATATAGGAATCTACAAAGATTGAGCAATACAAAGTTCAAAAAGATATAAAAAAAATACAAAAAAAGATCAAATAGATACTCCACCATTTTAGAAACATGACTCACACTGTCACACACGCAGTACTATTGTAAAGTGGTTTCATTGTCGAAGAACCATAAAAGAAAATTTAGAATCAGTAAATAATTTCCATATAGCATCAAAGAAGGCAATAAGTACAGAATTAGATGAAATACAAGATGAGTTTATCCTGAAAATACCCACAAAAAAAACGAGGAGATCGATAATCCCAAGCAAAAATTAGTAACAAAAAGAGAACCTCAATATTCAAAAAGAGTATTCTTTGAACAATATCATGTAAAATGGTGTTGTTTATTTTTATTAAGGATCAGCTATTTAAATGATGATTTAACAAGCCAACATAAAATGAGATGTCAATTGAAGCTCTTATATGATGACACTCACCTTCTTCTCTTTTTGAATTTCAGAGATCACTCCAGTAATGCCCACCAAAGACTTTGAACTAGTTAGGTGTACACTAATTATGCTGCATGGCAAATATATTGTAATAGCAGTTAACTTTTTTTAGTATCTACAAAAAAACAGACAAAAACTGCTAATCTCCAAAACTTAAAAAAATCAGTATTTAGATCACATCATTAAACCTTTCGGACAACTTATACTTTTACAATTCTGTTAAAAGGAATTTGGAAATCATGCTATGAAGTGGCAATCGGAATTTGTTATAAAGAAGCAACCAAATATTATTATTATCCTTTTTCAAAGGCCAAAATTAAAATTTCTTCACCTTAACCGATAAGTACAAACAAAAAGAAAATTATAATTCCTAAAACAATTCACTTCAATTTCTTCAGAAATAGATACTCCAACATTTACTCTTTTCTCAAATCAGAATTTCAAAACAAAATCGAAAAACCCCAAATCATAAAACCCCAAATTGAAAACCCTAATTTAAGAAATCATAAACGAAATCTTAAATCGATCGATCAAGTAAATTGGCTTTAGAAATTACATACATCCATTTGTTTAAAACCCCAAATCCAAAAACCCCAAATGGAAAATCGAAAACCCTAATCAAAGAAACGAAATCGAAGAAATAATGACGAAGCTAAGGGAGGATGAAGCATACCTGTCGGATTCGGGGTCGTCGCCGCTGCCGGAGATGGTCTCTGCAGGAGATGCTCGCTCGCTCGCCGCTGCTGTAAATATTAGAGAGACGAAAGTGAGAAATGAAAAAAGAACCCTCTGCCCGCTGATATCTGTAAGGGAAAAAAGAACCCTCTGCCCGCTAATACACGTGTCAAGTATTATTAGCTATTTTCCACCGTGGAAATTCCGGTTTTCAGAAACATGTTATTTGCGACCACGGCTGTGGTCGCTAATGTGTTTCGCGACCACGTCTGTTAATAGCGACCACGCCGTGGTCGCGAATACATGCGCGAGAAGCTGGCGGCTTTTTTATCACAACAAATAGCGATCACCCGTTTTTGCGACCACGCGTGGTCGCAAAAAGTCATTAATTGCGACCACACGTCGTGGTCGCAAAAAACGTGGTCGCTAATAGCCTTTTTTCTAGTAGTGATGTTTCATAATGTGAAGACGTGCATGTTCAAAAATTTGAAATGAAACTTAATGTCGCGTTAAAAGCAGTTATCATTTCTCCAGCAAGAGACAATATATATCTGATAGGATTTACTTATTTTTGATATATGACTAAAAGTTAATATTTCTCTCCATATTTATTCGATTAATAATTAAAAAACAAAATTCTTGGAAAATAAAGAATTGAACCTATTTCTACAATAATTCAAACATAAATTAGGCTACGAAATTGGAATACATAGAGCACAAAGCAAAAATTATCAAATCTGTTTATGAAAATACATAGAGTGATTGACCTAACTCAATAGCGCATATGAATTATGTTTGTTTACGATAATTAGGTTATCAAATACATAGAGCAGATTGAATCAGTTTAGGAAAAAGAACAAAAAACACAATTATGTTTCGGTAATATTTTTTGGAGATTAGACGTGAGATCAAATCTGTAATTGCTTATGCTATTTTGTTTCAAGATTACTAGAGTGATTGTAATCTCTTACATATACGATTAATAAGAAAAAATGCACGCTTCTTTTTTTTTTCCGAGTACACAGGTAGTTGCTGTCAAAGGCCCATAACAATATTGAAGCTCATAAATTTTTTATCTTGTGTGTTTTATTTATTTATATTATGATTGTGAGATAAAGAGTCAAATCATATTCGATTAGTCATTTGATTGATTGAATCTTGTTGTTCGAATCTTCCACATAAATGATTAAAAAAAATGCAATTTGATATCGGTTTTTATGTTGCCTAATTCTATTTCTATGAATAATAATTTACTATGTAAGTGATTGAAACCCGTATAACGTATTGTTCATATTTATCGATTCTTTTAAGATCCTCTAATCAATTTTGAAAATTTCAATATGATGGTTATTATCTATTTATCTTGAGCGTGTAGATGAACAAATTAATTTTGTACTAGAGTTTAATTCACCAACATATATTAGTATATTACACGTTATTTATTTTCTATAGAGAGCATGCATGTTCACATGAGGATAACACATTATTTGTTCAAACTTATTTAAATATTTGTACATGGTCCTATGTATCATAATGTAGCCAAATCTCTTAATCACTTGCCTTACACACTACACAAGGTATACTTTAGAAACCCTTTGATTTTTCATCATCATGATTAATTTATTTCTTTCACACTATATTATTATTATTATTATTATTATTATTATTTCTTTTATATTTTATAATGTACTCTCTGTTTCATAATTATTACTTACACTTTTTTAAGTGTTTCACAATAGTTTACACTTTAAAAATATATAAATTTTATTTATATTAAAATATAAAATTATACTTCTAATTTATATTTATATAATACTCAAAATTATTTTATTTTATAGTATTTTTTTAATCAAAAAGTTAATAAATAGGGAAAAATGCAAATAAGGCTATTTTTCAACATTTTTGACCAATAAGGTCAATCTCTAATTTTCGTGTCAATTATGCATTTTTGTTCCAATTGAGCCAAAAAAATGTATAAGGAATGACGAAAATACCCTTCTTCCCAAATTCAATTCTAATCTCAGAATACGGATATAGAGATCGGTGAGATCGAGAGCGAGATATCGAGCTCGTCGAGCCCCCGGAATTTCGCCGCTGGATTTTTCACCACAACGTCGAGATCGGGGATGGTCAAGTGCGGCAGGTCCAGCAGCCTGTGGGCCGCCGCTGCCCCCTTGCGGTGGATCTCGACGAATCCGACGACCGCGGCCCCTCCTATGCGCGCTCGGCATCGTCGTCGTCGCCTTCGCGAGCACCGCCGTCATAGTATCCGGCAAGGCGAGGTGGTCTCCGGGATTGCGGAGGACCGACGATCGCGATTATCGTTCGCCTCGCGCGTTCAATTTGTCGTTTACCTCGACTCCGACCTCGTCCTCGTTGACAACGAGGCTAAACTCGCCCTGTTCAGTGTGCACAGAGATATTCGGGAACGAAATGCATGGAGACGCGAAAGATGATGATCAATTTTCTGCACGAGCCTCGAGGTAAATTAAAACTTTGTTGCTCGACCATTCATCTTATTTCAATATGTTCTAATTGAGTCGATTTCTGATTTGTGCTTATTGTTGGTTGTGTTTTTGTTCAATTTTGATTTTTCTGTTCTTGTGTATTGATGTTGGGATGGGTTGTGTTGTGAGTTGTTGCTTGTAGGGCTGAAAAATCGAACAAACTTGAACAAGCTTTGCTTGCGGTATATAGTGTCATTATGTAGTCGTTAAATCAAGTTTTTACTACAAATTATTGCTATAACAACCTGCTTGTAGAATATATATACTAAAACTATTAGAAATGAGTCAATCCCTGTTGTTGAGAAGAAAACAAATGATTGCTTGTGTATAGTCTTTTTTTTTCTCGGGCGAGAGCCAGAGAGCGTCGAGCTGATCGTCGAAAGTCCCGACTCACTCTCGGGCAGTGGCGCTCTCGATTTTCTGGTGATCTTCAAAACCACGATTTCCGCATAAATTGTTTGACTAAGCTATTAGAAATCGAGAAGAGCGAGATTGTTTCCATACATGTACTGTGTGGTTTGAATTCTGATTCTTGATGCAATTGGATTTTAGGTTGTTCAATGTTATCTGACGTGGAGGTTTTGCTTTAGTTACTAATGAAGTTTTTTGTGGTATTTCTAATTTGGAAAGAGATATGGGGTTTTTCTGTAATTAAACAAAACTTCATGATCTATATGTGATGTGCCTGAACTTATTTTAGAATCAATTACATTACATGAGCTGTAGTTTCAAGTTTGTTTTTTCATTGTTTAAAGACTTCTTGGATCTTTCACTTGTTAGTGACAATAATGGAATAGAAATTGCACTGAGTTCATCTACTCAGTTTGAACTTTTTTCATGTAATTGCAAATTACATTTTCTAATTTCTAAAGCAAAAATTATAAAAGAGTTTATTGATATTGATATTGCCTTGTGGAAATTTGAGACCACCAAGTACTAGTGCACTGTCATTCGAGCATGAATGTATTTTTTTAATTTTTTTTCTATTAAAATTTAAATTGAAAATACTGAATGTCATATTTTTACACTTAAGAATAAAAACACTGAATGTCAGATTTTCACACTGAATGTTATAAAATTACACTGAATAACAACATATTGAATGTCATATTTTAACACTGAATGACATATTTTAACACTGAATGTCATATTTTAACACTGAATGTCATAAAAACACACTGAATGTCCCATATTTACACTGAATGTCTCCGGCAAACACACTGAATGAGTAACAACATACTGAATGTCATAAAAACACACTGAATGTCTCATTTTTACACTAAATGTCTCCGGAAAATACACTGAATGAGTAACAACATACTGAATGTCATATTTTAACACTGAATGTCATAAAAACACAATGAATGTCCCCTTTTTACTCTGAATGTCTCCGGAAAACTTACTGAATGAGTAACAACATACTGAATGTCATATTTTAACACTGAATGTCATATTTTAACACTTAATGTCATAAGGACACAGTAAATGTCCTATTTTTACACTGAATGTATCCAGTAACAAAAGACCACACTGAATTTCATAAAAACTCACTGAACGTCATAAAAAAAATACTAAATATCATTAAAAATACTGAATGTCCGATTTTCACATTGAATATTATAAAAACACATTGAATGTCATAAAAATACACTGAATGTCATATTTTCGATTTGAATTTGAATTAAAAAAAAAAAAAAATCAACACTACTATTCGAGCGCATTTTCCGACCGGATACGAACTCGAATCAAGCCTTCCGACCGTTTCCACAGTGCGTGTGTTTGTGTGCGTGTTTTGAGAAGACGCACATTACATGGTTTTCGACTAATGTCATAAATATATTTATGCAGGTTGTTCATATGCAGAGCTCTAAATGCCAGAAAGGACATTAACACCGAACGAGGAGCAGAGCTGAAAATCCAACTTCCAATCCTCCATCACACGTACACAGTGACATCGAGTAACTTTCCCCATCGATCGACACGGCCTCCAGCTTCTTCGCTTGTCCCCACCCGAAATCCGTTACTGCCAAGTTGAATTTGGGCCACTGTATCCAAGTTTCGTCACGCTCGGAAAACACCCCAACGCGAGCGCCTGCTTGATTATTCACAACAAGTGTAGGCAAAATAGTTACATCCCCACGCAGCTCCCGATGATTACCAATAAACCTAAAAACAATCGAGCTGAAAAAAATAAAGTGCACATGCATCTTAGCTTCAAAACATAATGAGTTTCGACAGGAAAAGTGACAGACAGATACCTTTATATTTTCGAGTAAATGTCGATATCTAATGTCGATATCTGCACAGAGGGCACCCTTATTGCCAATCCAAATTGTTTAGTTTAAGTTCAAGTAGTAGGAAGAGACTCAAAACACAGGCCTGATCACTATCTAAACCATTAAAATCAAAAATTGGGATTTCGTCCCCTTTAGTTTTTCAAATTCCAAGGCACAATAACAAGGGAGATAAAACAGTTCTATCACCAGCTCTATCAATGTCACAGATATAAATTCCTATGCATGCAAATTCTGCTACTATAATTAGAGGCACATATCTGCAATCACCGTTTCACAATAACAATCAAAGACAAAAGCACTCACACTGTGGAAGCCAAAACAACTTATGTAATATTGCTAAAAACCCTTTCTCCTCTCACAAACATTTTATCAAACAGTTAGATAACTAGTTTGAGAAACGCCTCCTTTAAATATCAACCAAAAATCAATTTACACTATCGACTGAATTCGAATTTCAATTAGTACAATAATCAAGACAAAACTATTTCTGATCACCTTTCCCTGAGAATTCTAGCAATAAGAATGCTTCGAGCACAACCTAATTACTTCCAGCTTTTTTTTTTTTACCGATTAGGTTTGACGAAAAGGAAAACAATTGAAGGCAAACGGATAAGGAGAGCTCACCGTCACTCGCTTAAAGAGAGTCGTCGCCACCGTAAGAAGTTGCCGAGTGTGGAGGAGGCTTAATAAAGAGGACGACGTCGCCGAGCGGCCGAGCGGCGATGTTGGTTTTGGTGGAGATCTCGGACCACTCGTCGGCGGAGATCTCTTCGGACGAGGGGAGCACGCTGGTCGGCGTATGCCGGTGGTCGTTTTCTTGACGGAGCTGGAGTCTTCGAAGGCGGAGGAAGACCACGTCGTTTGGGAGTGAAAGAGGAAGGATCGGTTTTCAGTGATCGATAGAATTTGGGGAAGGATGGGTAATACGGTTTTTACACATTTTAGGCGGCCTAATTGACACGCGTAATTTATCGAAAGCCTTATTGGTAAAAAAATGTTGGAAAATGGCCTTATTGCCATTTTTCCCTAATAAATAATAGGAAGTATTTTTTTAATTTTTGTATTTGGAAAAGTGTCCAATTTTTTTATGTGATAAAAAAATAATTTTCGGTTAGGATTATCTCTGATATACTTAAATGAGTGGGGTGCATGATTGGATTGGTCATTTACAATATCGTTATGGGATGTATTGATCATGAATCATAACTGTCATTTTCACAAGAAAAATAAATATATTAATTAATTATTTAACGTTAAAAAATAAATAAAAATAGAGGCCTGTGGATTTTTGGTCAAAATGATAAGTATTGTGTGTTTTTTGTGCTAGGTTATAAAACTAGGAGTTTTTTACACCAATTGTAATAGAATGGTCTAATATACCCCTCAAACTTATTAAAAAAACACAAAAAAAGAATACCCAAAATTCGGTCCCCACATTCTTTGTTTTCTCTCTCCCGTGAACCCGCCGCACAGCTTTTTTTTTCTTCGATTTTGAATCACCGGATCGGGAGCAATGTCATCTTCATCGCAGTCCGAACATGAAGAAGAGGAGGAGGAGCAACAACAACAAGAACCGAGTCTTCAACCTCCGGTAATTCCCAAATCCGAAACCCTTTTTTTTCAATTTTTTTTTCGAAAATTCGAGCAATGTGATGGATTATATTGTGCTTTAGATGCTTGGTTGAGTTGTTTGTTGATTTAGAACTGTAATGTGGCCACAATTGTTCTGAAAATTTGATTTTTACGATTTTGTTTATGGTTACTCGAATCGAGTAACCTCTGTTTTTTTGTAACAGACGTTCGAGTAACTATGATTACTCGAACGGTTACTTGAATTCGAGTAACCCGAACTCTACTCTAATTCGGGTAAACCATCGACCAACGTATTCGTGTAGTGCCATTCGACCAACCCCGTCGACTAACCCATTCGATTAACCTCTTCGAGCAGTCAGCTCTTGATTAGTCGATGGTGTTAATCGAATGGGGTTAATTGAATGGGTTGGTCGAATACGTTGGTCGATGGTGTTACTCGAAAACGTTGGTCGATGGTGTTACTCGAACACGTTGGTCGATGGGGTTACTCGAAATAGGTTGGTCGATGGAGGCAGAAACTTTTTTTTTGTTTGTTTTGATCCTATTAATCTGTTTTTAATCGATTCGGTTCTCCATTTGTGCAGGCTGGTTTCCGATGGAGGAGACCGGATTTCGTCGACATTTAGAGGGCGATAAATTGCGGCGATCGACGCGGCGTTTTGAAAAACGTACGAGATACTCTTAGGGAGGTTGGTGGAGACGAGGGCCTCGCGGAGTACGAACAGACGTATCTCTTCAGTCAGTTCCTT
Organism: Euphrasia confusa; assembly: GCA_954870475.1. Taxonomy (NCBI): domain Eukaryota; kingdom Viridiplantae; phylum Streptophyta; class Magnoliopsida; order Lamiales; family Orobanchaceae; genus Euphrasia; species Euphrasia confusa. The sequence goes on from OX940961.1 coordinate 19,561,618, forward strand.
TCCATGCCCAGTGCAGACCGATCGAACAAACCTCTGCACAAACTGCTATCGAGAGAGATCGTTAGCAAGAGCAGAATACCAGAGTTTGAGCACTGGTTTGCTATCGGGGATCGTATTGTGAAGTTCCGAGCACAAGAATACGCCCTGATCACCGGCCTGCGCTTCGGGGATAGTAACTTCGATCCCACAGACAAAGGTCATGAAGCTCCCATTACAGGCATCCATCGGAGGTTATTCCGTTGCAGAGTGATGAAGATTGAAGCACTGCTGAGTTCGTTCAATGGTCTGCGGATGGGCCACGAGCTAGGTGATTATTTCAAGGTTGCCAACATCCTGATTCTCTACTTCGTTCTGATTGGTCGAGAGAAACTAGATGTCGAGAACTGGGTCTGGACACTGGTGGAGGATCACGATGGCTAGGAGTGGTTTCCTTGGGGTTCTTACACGTTCCAGAACTTCTCGCACTACATCAGCATTACTGGGATGGCAGCTGATCAGGCCGAGAAAGCGGCTTATCACTTTTACGGTCCAGTTTGGGCCTTCCAGTGTTGGGCCTTCGAGGCCTTTCCTGCTTTAGGGAGACAGTGCGCTACTCGGAGCCGAGAGACGCGAAGGCCCCGGTTTTTGCATTGGACGCAGAGGAAGACGAACTTCGATTTCACGGATTATTTCGAGGATGAGCAGGTAACCGTCAATCTGTTTTTGTTAATAATTTTGAATTAATAATTTTATCGATTATCTAATAATTTTTTTTTTAATTGTTTTCTTTTAGCTTGAAGTGCACGAGACCCTCACACCGACACCGGAGGAGGAGGAGATGATGTATTACAGGAGTTTGACGGAGGCCGGTGAGCTGTATGCCGTCCCGTACCAGCCTCCCCTCCGCTTAACTCACGCAGCGGCAGCGGCGCCGGCACGAGCACCGGCACCGAAGAAACAGATGGAGAAAAAGAAGAAGAAGAAGCTTGTGGACCGTGTGGCCGAAAGCGTGGCCAAGACATTCAAGAAGGCGGCGACAGGTATCCGCACGCGTGACGATGTCACGCCTAGCTCTTCAGCAGAGAGATTAGAGAGACGTAAATCTCGGAAAGCTCGACATAATTCTCCGCCTCCTCGACATGCTTCTCCTACTATTCCTCCTCGAGGTTCTTCTCCTCCTGCTCGAGATGCTACTCCTCCTCCTCGAGATGCTACTCCTCCTGAGTCTCGAGCTGCACATGCATCTGAGAGAGTGGTTGACGATGATCCACCTATTTATCGTCGGAGTGACCTCGAGAGGATCTTTTTCTTCTGCCTTCTTCGACCCGATTCTTGCGTTCCTGAGGCTTCCGGAGGGACATTCAAATCAACGCCTGCAGGAGGGATGTAAGCCTTGCAGTTGCGTATGTTATGTCCTACGCCCTTACATTTCGTACACACCTGCACACAAAGACGCGGTATTAGGTCTTTACTCAAACTAATGACGACACAATATTAGGTACGAAGAACAAACCTGAACACGACGAGCAGACCCAGATCCCTCAACTGCAGAACGAACCCGACTCATCCGCGGACGTCCAGCCTGACTAACCACTTCCGGTGGAAGACACACGTACGAAGCTACTTCTGGAGGGACAACCTAATCATCAACGTGTGGTACTGGCACAATAGGAGTCGCATACATCTCTCTCAAGCTGCTTTGCTTGAAATAGGGGCCGACGAAATCGTACAATGAAAATCTAGCCCGTCTACACAAAGTATCAGGTTAGTGGCATTAATTAATTGAATATTTAAAATTAAAAAAGAAGATGTAAGGAAACCGATATCATACCGTATAGCGGCAGCAACATGACGACACGGAATAAGGTCTAAGTCGAACTCCCGACAGTCACACGTGCGTCTCGCGATATCTACGAGATAGGACCTGCCGTTTTCCTCAACTCTGAACACGGTCCCCGCACTGACCTCCCGAACAGGAAAATGATGACTCAACTGATTCTGATTAGACACCTTTGCAAATGCCTCTTCGGTCATCTCATCCTCTCTCTCATTAGCCTTCTTTCGTTTCTCGTCAAACCATCTCTCAATCATCGCACGAATCGACTCGAGCATAGCACAAACAGGCAATCGTCGTGGCCATTTGATAGCACTGTTGAAGACTTCGGCCGCATTCGATGTCATGAAACCATATCGTCGTGCAGCACATTTCGACCTTGCCCAGGTCTCAACACCGAGTCCAACGAGGCGCCTATAAGCACCGTCTCCACTGGCTTTCTCCAAATCAGATAAATACTTTTCAAACTCATCCACTCGATAACAGTAGGCAGCTTTGTGTACAATTGTGATCACATGAGAGCGGTACATCGCTAGATTCTTCTCGAGGTGGTGACAGCACAACGCACGGGTTGCGTGGGGATAGGCACTCCGAATGGCATTCGCGATGCTCTTGTGCTGGTCGGACACAATGAGCAGATCGTCTACATCGTAGCAAAGCATTGACACACTCGTGATTCAAGTTTAGCCTCGTAATCTTCCAGAGTGTTTCGTCATTCCCAGTAGCACACAATTTGAACGGGCACTTCTCAGAACCTTGCTTGCAGACGAACGCTACCCGTTCAGTGGTCGAGCGTTTAGTGGCACACTCCACCATATGCTCCATGTGATACATCCCCACCGCTATCTTCAGATCCGATTTCGTTCGGAATGTCGAGCCGACTGCAATGTGACCATACACCAGTTCGGGAGGCTCGACCGATCGCAATGGAACCGCGGGGTCAAACTCCGGCAGTGGAATGATCCAGTTGCGCAGTGGATTATTCTGAGCATTCTGAGCTGCTTCGGGATGCTCGCCGGCTCCCACACTAGAACTCGAGGACAGATTACGGCGTGACAGAATATTTGTGATGACCCGCGGCTGTCTAATCCATTCTGTCCATTCAGTGGTCAACGACTGCAACAGATCGGTCTGACGAGCTTCTTCGTCGTCCTCGGAATTCTCAGCATGCCTCTCGCCCTCGGTCGGTACATCCGGATCCACTTCTGGAATATTCACCTCGGGGGCATTTGGTTGTGCCTCCTCTAGCATCTCGGTGACGAAAATGAAACAATCGTCCTTTTGCTCGTCTAGCATGCGGGATACATCGTCGTCGCTAAGCAAAGGACACCGCACGCTCCTAAAATCATTGCCTCGTGTTAATATGAACAACATGTACTCGATATTCGGCGGAGGGCGCAAAACGGCACGAATCTGGCTCACAAGACCATTGAGGGTAAGTTGATCCCTCCTGAAGAAAAGGCACATATCTATCCCGTCGACGTAGACCGCTCGTTGCCAACGACCACCGTAATGTATCGTGATTCGTTGATTCGAAATCTACAATTACAAAAAACATTATTGAATTAGGTTAACTATTACAACATATACATATATATCGACGAAACAAACCAAAAATTACGAAAAAATGCATTTTTTGGCGAAAAACATGCCCTGTTACTCGAATGGACTGTTCCATCGAGTAACAGGATGGACAGTTCCATTCGAGTAACCATTTCGTGTAACCTCAGTTCGAGTAACCTCACATTACTCGAATCTGTGTTTCCTGGAAAGAGGTTACTCGAAACATGTTACTCGAAATACTACTCGAAAGATTTTCGGGTAACCTCATTTCGATTAACCTCAGTCGAGTAATGTTTAACTTCATAAATTCATAGTTACTCGATGGGTTGCTCGATGGTACGCTCCATCGAGTAACCCATCGAGTAACCAGCGCTGAACAGAAAAATCGAAAAAAACTTGAACGCGTACCTCTCGTTTTCGCTCCTTTAACCTCGCGTATGTTCGACGGCGTTTTCCAGAATCTAACGGAGCAACATGATAGAGATTTTATGTGTAGGTTTGAGAGAATTTTTGAATTTTTTTTTTGTTTGGTTTGGTAGGTTTTGTTATGAATATGGATATGAATGCACAATTAAACCTACACCAAACCCTCACCTCACCAAAAAATCAGATTTCGTGGGCCCCACAGTCCAATTTGTTTTTATTTTTAATTTATAAGATATTGTTTTTGTATTTTGTTTTGTTTTTTTTGGATTTATTTAAAAAGTAAGGGTATAAAGGACAACTTATGTTCAATTGGTGTAAAAAACTCACACTTTTATAAGGGGGGACTTTAAACTCATCTCCTTATGAAATGTGACTAAAAAGTCACATTCCCTCATAAAAATATATAGTACGTGTGACATTATACCCTATTATTGTAAAACTAGTAATAACTGCCCGCGCAGATGCGCGGATATATAAATTCTAAGAAAAAAATACATTATTTTGTATAACAATTTTAATTAATCAATATGTTCATTTAGATTTTTTAAATTGAATTCAGAAATTGTATTCATATGATTAAGATTATAATATAAGAATTTTTATTATATGGCCGATATATTTCGTAATATTATTATCATCACGTTATATATTTCTAAAATTTGATCTGTTTGAGATATATAATTACAATTCTATAAAATTAAATTTTTTCTAAAATTAAATTGTATACTTGAAATAAAAAATTTCAATTATTTTTTAATTTATTTTAAAACAAACTTAATCGAGCTAAACTGAATTCAACTAAAACGGTCGGAATAAAACATAAATGGACCGTAATTAAGGACTTGTTCTTTTGGACTGAAATCGACTGAACTGAATTGATTTTTTATAAAAATAATAATAATTTATATAAAATTTAAAATATTTTTTTAAAAATATTAATAATATTATGAGAGTAATTAGATTATATATTTAAAATTATAGATTGAAATTATTTTTATTTATTTTTATTTTAATTTATTTTGAATCGATCTGAACTGAACTTAAGGATCTGAACTGAACTGAATTAAACTCAAATTAAGTTCAAAAGAACATCCTAAGTCTAAAAGAACAGTTCCTTAATATTATCTTACTACTACTTTTTGTTAAGCATAATTATAATAATAATTATTATTAAATGATATAACACAATTTTTAACTAAAATGAAACATGAATCTCTATATCAATACATAATTATTTAAGCGGTAAAATAAATGAATATCAAAAAGTTCAAACATTTAAACATTACCTTTTAATTGAAGATACAGTAGAAACTCTATATAGTAATACTCCATATAGGAATAAACTCCTTATAGTAATAAAAAATCAAAGTCCCAACTTGGGACCAGTTATAAATAGGAATAAACTCCACATTGTCATAAGTCATTACATTTTCGAAGTCCGGCCTTAAGGATTTATACCTATAAATAATTAATTATATAATAAAAATATTTATTAATAATGTTTTTATTTATTAAAATCAATAACATATTTAAAATCACTTAAAATATTTATCAAAATCAATAATAGTCAAAGTTTATAGTCCTTAGATATATTAATATTTTATTTAATTTGTATGTTAAACACAATTTTTATACATATATGATCAAATTTTATTATTCAAAACTATTAAATTGATTTTGTGAATTTAAAGATAGATAATATTGCATGTATATTATTTTTATAGTTATATTATTTTTTATACGAAAAATTATTTTTATTTTGTAAAACCCCCTATAAGAATAACTCTCTATAGTAATATTTTTTTTGGTACCAACGATATGACTATACGTAGTTTCTACTGTATTTTGAATTAATATATTATTTTAATATTGACTTTTTTTAAATATTTGTAAATCTGATTTGTGTTTTAGTATATATACATAATACATTTGGAATGAAAAAAGATAAATGAATATCAAAAAGTCCAAACATTTAAACGTTGCCTTTTAATTGAGGATATTTTGAATTAAAATATTATTTTAATATTGACATTTATTAAATATTTGTAAATCTAATTTGCTTTTTACTATATATACATAATACATTTGGAATGCAAAAAAATGAAAATATCCACGTTAATAATTAAAATTTTATAAAAATAAATTAAAATTTAGTTGACTGATTACATTATTTTCTCTAATACTATAGAAAAAACCGTGTTCAATAAACAAATATTAATTATTTGTATAATAATGAAAATAGTTTAAATTTATTTTTAATATTTTTTATTTAAAAAATAAATTAAAATTACACTAATATAAAAAATAAAAATTTTGAACTTATTTATTGAGTATGATACATAATCATTATCTCTACTAAGTATTTTTCTCTAAATACACTTACATGATTTATGTACTATTGTACCAAAAAAATAGATTTTAAAAAAAAATTTATTTGTGTTTTTATTCAATCTTTTGACAAAAAATAATAATTGATGAATTCTTTAAAATGCTAGCATTCTTTGAATTCATTCATAAAAATGAATAAAAAATATAAGTAACAGAATTATTAATAAAAATATTAGATATATGAGATCTCGTGAACAATATTATTAAAAAAATATATACAAATATGATTTGATTTGTTTATTACCATTATTTAATAAATCATAATTATTAATTTTAAATTTTTGGACGATATATACTATAAATGAATTAATAGATTTATTAATTATTTAGTATTCCTTCGTTTCAAAGTTGTCATACTTTCCTTTTTGGTGTCCAACAATAGTTGACACACCTCAAAAAATGAAATAATTATTCTAAATTTTTCATTTTAATATATAATTTTATTCTACTTTACCTCACCTACTTTTTAAACTTTACTCACAAATACTTTACTTTTTCACTTTTAAAATAAATTTTTACTCATTACTTTTTAATTAAAAAATTAAAAAATAATTTTTTTTTAAACTCCGTGTCTAGCAAAGTATGACATCTATTAATGGCCGGAGTACTAAAATCGGTCAAACAATCCAACATAATCAAAATATTAATATATTGTTAATATTATATATGGAAATTGAATAATTTTATTAATTGAATTTATAATGTCTCAAGTAATTGTTTTCAAAATAATTTTGAATGCTATTATAATTAAGGAATATTTGATAAGATATATTATTGATTTGTTTTTACTAAAATTAAGGACATTAGCAAAAATATTATAAAAGAATATGGAACGGATTTGATTCCATGTCAATCAAGGACTACTATTATAATTAAAGATGGTTATTATGTATTATATAAAATTAATAATCAATAATTAAAGAATTTATTAGAGAATAAATAATAAATTTTAATAAATATCAGGATTAATTTTAATATATGATGATTTTTGTTTTAAACGTATTAATCTTGATCATTTATCTACTAATTAATATAATAGTTAAAATTATTATTATTATATTATAAATCATAAATTTCGGTGAATTTTTTTTAATTAAGTAGTGAGATAACAATTAAATGAGCTAATTAATAATAAATTATATAAATTTACCCAAATTCTTAAAATTTATTAAAAAACACTTTATCTTAATAAATATTTAGTTTACAATTATAGATAAAAACAAAATAAAAAATACGTTAAAAAATAGAAATATAATGAAAAAAAACGTAAAAAAAAAGTGTTTTTTTTTAGAAAAAACATCACACACCTAAACATATTATCTCTTCTGATTCTTTAACCAAACCATGTCCTTAAATTAATCAATTAGATTTATTTTATTGTAATAACTTTACATTTTTAGTAGAAAAAAACAATAAAATGCATAATTAGTAAATAACATAAATTAATATCTATTATGCAAAAAAATTATATCAAGATCCATTAGATTTATTTTATTGTAATAACGTACAATATGAAGAAAAAATAAACATAAATTAAATTAAAAGAAATATAACAAAAGATTACTTAGATTATAGCTGCAAAAAAGAAAAACAAAAAAAATAGAGCATGAGATAAAAATTATAAATTGCATAAATAAAAAATTAACTTAGTAGCTGCAAAAAAGAAAAACAAAAATATTAGATAAATGGGATAAAAATAATAAAGTGCATACAAAAATATTAGATAAATGAGATAAAAATAATAAAGTGCATACGTAGATTTAATTACCTTGATAGCTGCAAAAAAAAAAGACGAATGAAATAAAAATGTTTTACAAATTAGACTAATGCAATAAGAATGTTTCAATACGTACCGAGTCACTGCAAATAAAAATAAACAACAACAACAAAAACAATAATAATAATAATAATAATAATAATAATAATAATAATAATAATAATAATAATAATAATAATAATAATAATAATAATAATAATAATAATAATAATAATAATGTTACACGTTTAATAATAATACAGAAATTAGAAAAAAAAAAAATGATGCTGAAGAAGATGTGAGGAAGAGTGAAGATGACGATCCTTTTATAGATGTAGATTTGGAATAGGGTTTGTATAATTTCTTAATAATAATAATAAATTCCGTATTTTTGGTAAAAAGCTATTTAGTCAATAAATGAAATATGGCATTTCAATTCAAATTATACTTAATTATAGTAATAAATAATAAGAGATAATATTAAGTTGATTTGATTCTTTTAAAATAAAGAGATGATTTACAATATTATGAATTTAATTAATAATTATATTTATAAAAAAAATGTTTAAATAAATTAATATACAAATTCTACCCACTATTAATTTTTTTTGAATAAATTCGTTTAAATAAATTAATATTAAATAAATTAATAGATACTTTCATATTTATTTCGGTCAATTGAATGATATGTGATTTTTTAATTAAAATTGACTGGATATTTAGAATTATAAAGTTCTTACCAATTAAAATTATTACCATTTATACATTAGGAAATAAATGTAAATTAGGATAGCTAATTAAGTAGGTAAAGAATGTATATTACCATTAACATAGCTAATTAATAGAAGATAATTGTATATTGCCGAATTTAATTAATAAATCATCATAAATATTTAAATTATAATTAAAAACCATATAAATTATGCGAATTTTATACGCAATAAATTATAAGAATTTTAGGGAGAATAATAAAAAGAAATGCGTGTAACTATATTAATAAGAAAATATAAAATATAATTTAATTTGTTTATTATCATCTATTTAATAAATTTTGACCGATTTTATTCTATATTGTAGATTGATATACATGGTAAAAAAAGTAATAGAATGGATGAGATTAAGTAACAAATCAAATAGATTAATTATAATTGGAAATCGAACAATTAATATTATTGATGACATTAAATAATAAATCAAATAGGATTCTACTATAAATGAAATATGGCATCATAATTAATTATATATGTAAATCTGTCAATTATTATTAATTCGATTATGGTTAAATATGGACATTGAATAATTTATTGAATTTGTCATTGTTATTATTAAATCATCCAATTAAAAGCCACGTCATAATTAATATTGGTAAATAAAAGCCACCTAAGAAAATATTGACCAATAAAAGCATTTTTTGTGCCACGTAGTGTGAAAATGCTCATTTTTTGTAGTGTATTTTTTTGTGTTCACATTGTCCACGTGAGATTAGCAAAGTCTGAATTTATATATTAAATAGATTATGTACTGTATTATTATTATTATTATTATTATTATTATTATTATTATTATTATTATTATTATTATTATTATTATTATTATTATTATTATTATCTTTGATAAGTGAATAAAAAATAAAAAGTGGGATGTTGGAATTGAATATGTTAGAATATATTAGTTATTATATTTATAGGATTAGGTTTACCTTTTGTTTATAGGATTAGGGTTTACCTTTTGTTTTGGCTATATAAAGCCTCTCTCTTGTATATTTTAGATCAACGCTTATAAACGTTTATTTTGTTCTAATACCACAAGTTTTTTACGTTTATCTTTTCCTTTCCTTTAATCCTTGTTCGATTATATGAATCCTAACATGGTATCAGAGCAGGTTTCGATCCTGTTTGTGAGTGGTTTGACCACCCTTTGACTAGGACTCACAAGTGGAGGGGGTGTGTTGAAGGCCACTTGTGAGTTGTCTCACATCGAATAATTGTGAGAGGGGAGTCTATGATATAAGCCTAGGGAGTTCTCCTACTTGGTACCATATGGTTTTGAGATAGATTGAGGCTTTCTAGTGCATATTCGGGCTCCCGCTCTCGTTTGTGCGCTAGGCGTGGGACCGCACTTGAACACCCCATTTGAATTTGACAGAATATACCAAGAAAAAGTTAATTAATTTACTTACATTTTCAAGAACCAATAGCTGCCGAATTAAGGTCAAATCATATGGTCAAATTTGTAGCAAACAAGAGGTACGATTTGACAGAACATGTCTTAACTCTACGTTCTAAATTTCCATTTTAAAATATTTTCCTTTGTTGATTCAATGCTTATTGCTTCTTTCAGCATCGACGTCCTTGGATGACCGATGGGAACCCCGGTCCATGGAAGTGGGTGAAAATAAAAAACCGAAATATCGATATATCGACTTTATCATATTTAAAAATATCAAAAAAATATATAAATTCGGATATATTGAAATTTTTAAAAATATCAAAAAATATATATAAATTCCGATATATTGAAATTTCAGTAGGGTATGATACCGTATCAATAATTTTTGGTACGGTATGAATATAAAATTTTTAATATTTCGATATATATCGATATACCAAAAATTCTCGGTATAATTCGATATTTCAGTATATTTTCGGTGTGGAAAAAAAAAATCAATATGATTTAATATATCAATATTTTCGCTATAATTTGTGTTGAAAAATGACTCGAATCCAATCGTAATTAAGAAACAAGCCGAGCACGAGACCGAAATAGTTTACGCGAAATGAGTACAAGCCACCCGACTTTGTAATTAAAAGGACCCGATTGTTAATCTGTTGTAGACAGATTTAGTTTTGGGGTGATGGGTGGGCCAGACCCATAAATTAATTTTGGATGCGAGCGTTCGGCCGAATCGTGAGGTGCGTATGATTACTTTGGGAGCAAAGTAATTTGGAGTGTTTATTTAATTAAGGAATTAGAATTATATAGAATATAATTCTATTTCATATTATATTAGGAAAATGATTTATTTCTAATTCTAATTGTTTCCAATTTGATAAGTTCTCTACACTTATAAATTGAGGTTTTCCGGTAGACGAAAATTATAGAGTGAATTATTGTAAGCATCAACGATGTAGTGGATTGATTATTTCTTCCCGTGGTTTTTTCCCGTGTTTTGGGTTTCCACGTAAATTGTGTGTTCGTTCTTTCGTTTATCTTTTTCTTCGCATCTCATATATATTTCGAGAGCTGTGAGAGATTTAGTTTCAATATAGCAACAAGTGGTTTCATAGCATCGTAAAAAGCACAACAAGTGGTATCAGAGCTAGGTTACAATCCTGTGATATGTTATCAAAAGCTTTCGTTGGAGATCCCGGACGCGGAATCCATACGAGGCGGGCGTTGCGGATATTGGTGTTTTCTAGATACAGGTGGAGCTCGAGAATATTTTGGGAGATGGCGTCGATGGTTGATATTCGGTGTTAGATCGGAACATGTGGTTCTCTTTATGGCGATTCATGGTGGAGTTGGTTCAGTGGTTCTAACCAACATGGATCTTGATGATGCGTTGCTGAGGCATGGTGAAGATGTCAAGCGCGATGGAACCAGAAGAGAAGGTATGGAAGAATAAAAAGGTAAGAGGTATAATTGCACTCTATCCCTCCGATGATTTGTTTCATGCGGTCGCGACTTTACGATCGAGGGAGACGATGAATGAGGTTTTGAGTAGTGAAAATCCGGAGGAGTGTCTCGATGTCCAGGGTTGGGCAAAAATGAAGAAATTCCAGGGGATTTGTCATTACTGCGAGGAAAAAGAAGTGGTGAAAATCTGGGTGAATTTCTTAATGTCCAAGGTGGAGCATGGAAGAAATTCTAGGGGTTTATCACTACTGCAAGGAAAAGGGCTAGGTGAAGGGGGACTGTCAGGCCCTGAAGAATCGGAAAAAGGAATCGAAGGTGGCCGATTCCGAAGAAGGAAGTTTCATCGATGAGGAACTCCTGATTGTCTCTGATTTGGGGAACGAGTGAGGGGTTGATCTTGGATTCGGGATGTTCATAGTGTGTCGGTGGAACGGTGGTCATGGGGCATGACACGTCGTGCGAGATACGCGGCACGGGAACTGTGAGAATCAAGATGTTCGATGGGCATATTCGAACCCTTGGTACTTTAAGGTACGTTCCGATTCTAAATGGTAATCTTATCTCTCTCAGACCTTAGATCCGAATGGGTACCAACTTCGGTAAAGGTGGAGTGTTGAAAGTAAGTCGGGGCGACTTATTTTGCAAGGCGAGAGACATATTTGGTGGATTGTATGAGCTATGCGTCAACACAATTACCAAGTGGACAACTGCCTCTGTCCAAGAAAGTCATTCGCTGGAAGGTGAGTAGGGTTCACCTTTTAAAAGTCATGCGCATGTGTGTTGGTGTTGGGGACATCGGGAATACTAACTCGAATAGTATTCAAAATTTGGATAATCGAGCATAGGCGTACTATGGATAGCACTGAAGTAATAGCGAATGCAGGGGGTGCTGATAGTAGTGGGAAGACGAGATTTGAGAATGGAGATTGCGTGGTAGTCATAGAGCTTGGTGGTACCCAAGGGATGATCGGTGCAACTTCGCATTCTTGTACTAAGTTTGGTGCGGTTCAAACTTAGGTTGCTCATGTTTTGAGTGAGTCCTGCGGGGTTGGGTGGAAGAAAGAAAAATAGGTCTATGATCGTTGGAGTTTGGCGGCTTGGAGTCACGGGGATTCTCGTCAAGGTGGAGATTTGTTGAAAAATGACTCGAATCCAATCGTAATTAAAGAAACGAGTCGAGCATGAGACCGAAATAGTTTACGCGAGATGAGTACAAGCCACCCGACTTTGAAATTAAAAGGACCTGATTGTTAATCTGTTGTACACATATCTAGTTTTGGGGTGATGGGTGGGCCAGGCCCATGAATTGGTTTTGGATGCGAGTATTCGGCCGAATCGTGAGATGCGTATGATTACTTTGGGAGCAAAGTAATTTGGAGTGTTTATTTAATTAAGGAATTAGAATTATATGGAATGTAATTATATTCCTTATTAATTTAGGAGTCATATATTAAGAAAATGATTTATTCCTAATTCTAATTGTTTCCAATTTGATAGGTTCTCTACACTTATAAATTTAGGTTTCCCGATAGACGAAAATTATAGAGTGAATTATTGTAAGCCTCAACGATGTATTGGATTGGTTCTTTCTTCCCGTGGTTTTTTCCCATGTTTTGGGTTTCCACGTAAATTGTTTGTTCGTTCTTTCGTTTATCTTTTTCTTCGCATCTCATATATATTTCGAGAGCCGTGAAATATTTAGTTTCAATATCGCAACAAGTGGTTTCATAGCATTGTAAAAAGCACAACAATTTGATTATAAAAATTTCGATATGGTTCGTTATATCGATATTTTCTATGTATCGAAAGTTCGGTATGGTACCGGTATGGATATTTCCGATATCGAAATTTCGGTATACCAATAATCTGTATACCAAAATTTTTGGTACGATATCGATATCGATTTTTTCGATATCGAAATTTTCGATACGGTGCCGGTATAACAATTTCGGTACGGTAAAATACGATATCCTTACCCTACATAGACACCCAATCAAAAGATCCGACGAGTTATCAAAGGTGCGTACGCGATTTTGGTAGTACGCGATTTTGGTAGAACGTCTGGTCCGATAGGTATGCTTGAGTTCGTCTTGTAATTGCACCGCGCGCTTCGTTGATTGTCTTGGGACAGTCTTCGAGTTGGTTCGATGGATTGTTTGCTGATGAATCGAGAGGTTATTTGACGTTCCTCGACTCGTCGAGAATGATCGTCCATTTGGTAGTTAGAGCATCTTAAATGCTAAATCTCATTTTTCATTTTGTGTTGACCCCATGACATGTCTTATAACAAAGTGAACAAAAAAAAAATTGACCAATTTCATATATACTGACTTTTAAGTATACAAGAAGTGAAGTGCGGCAGAGCAGTGTGGTGCGGTAGCGTCAGGATGTTTTGCGGCGTTTTCTGCTTCATGCGTAATATGACTGGAACGTTCCGAATGCGGGCGTGCGTGCCCCGTACACTAACTTAGATTAAGATTCTTTTATTTAGTTTGATTTTTGAATTAAGTTTCTTTCTTTTTTGCTTTGGTTGAATTAAGTAAAATTTGTTGCTTAAGTTTGTGTATTGTATTTATTTCAAGAATTGATGCCTAATCTAAACTTCTTCAATTGTACGTGAGACTTCAGCCTCATACGGCTCCGTTCCCCCAGCTCACGCCAACCTTTTTAGAAATTGTCTAAAGATTTTAAATACTCAATTGAGTGTTTTGAATGTGATTGATTGAATCCTAGTAAATGTTGCTGTAACTCTTTGTTTAGAATTTTGGATTTTATTATTTTATTGAACAATGGTTAAAAATTGCATTATATATATATTTTTTTATTGATTTAACATCGGTTCTTTAGAAACCGATGTGAATAGTAAATATCGGACAACGGGCATTCTTGAGAAAAGATGTAAAATATTCATATGTGAAGATAATAGGTTTGACTTGAGCCACTGTAGAAGCTGTAGCTACAGATTCATGAAGAAATTGATGGAAGCTTAAACAATACAGAGAAGATGAATTGGGGGAAAACAGAGCGGGAATAATTTCATTATCTCAAACTTGAAAAATAAAAGAGTGCGCAAAGTCTATTTATACTAAGTACAAATACAACTAAGTCCCTTAAGACTTTATTAATTGCAAAGTAACCCCTGCAACTTAAACATCCATGCTGCAGCTTGTAATTCATCATGTCAAGCTCTATTTCTTCTGCTGCAACACATCAACACTCCCCCTCAAGTTGGAATGCCTCCAGCTCGCATTTCCAACTTGCACATCATCTTGTGGAAAAGATCAGCCCCCATAGCTTTAGTGAAAATGTCAGCCACTTGTAGATGAGATGGAATAAATAAAGTGTGGACTGTTTTGTCTTGAATCTTCTCCCTAATGAAGTGGCAATCCACATCAACATGTTTAGTGCGGCTGTGATGAACTGGATTTGCTGCTAAGGCCAGAGCTGACTTGCTATCACTGTAAATGTTGGTGGTAGGCAACTTAATGCCAAAATCAGAAAAGATTTGCTTCAACCACATAAGCTCACACACTGTGAGAGCAAGGGCTCTATATTCTGCCTCTGCAGAGCTCCTAGCTACAACTGACTGCTTCTTTGACCTCCAACAAATCAGAGAGTCTCCAAGATATATGGCAAAACCTGTCACAGACCTTCTTGTATCCACACTGGTTGCCCAGTCAGCATCACAGAAGGCATTCAACTTGATCTCTGCTTTTCTGGAATAATGAACTCCTTGTGTTATGGTACCTCTCAAATACCTCAAGATCCTATGTGCAGCTCCCAAATGACTTTGTGAAGGTTGATGCATAAATTGAGTCAGCACATGTACAGAAAATGTAATGTCTGGTCTTGTAATAGTTAGGTAGAGTAGCTTCCCAACTAATTTTCTGTATTCTGTAGGATCCTTTATTTTGTCATCTTCAAATGAATGAAACCTGGCTTTTGTATCCATTGGAAAGGTTGTAGACTTGCAATCTGAATAACCATACTCCTTTAAAATCTCTTTAACATACTTTTGTTGTCCAATGATGCCTTCTGAATTTTGAACAACTTCAAGTCCCAAGAAAAAACTCAATTGCCCCAAATCTTTAATATGAAACATATCATCAAGAAACTGCTTTATCTCATTCACCTTGTCAACACTGTCACTTGCAATAATCAGATCATCCACATAGACTAAAAGAATCAAAGAATGTCCAGAATCATTCAAAGTGAATACTGAAAGTATCTGCCTTTGACTGAACAAATCCATATCTCAAAAGAGCTCCAGAAAGCTTGCTAAACCACTGCCTACTAGCTTGTTTCAAGCCATAAAGACTTTTGAGAAGTCTACATACTGAATTCTCCCCCTGTTTGGCAAGCCCTTCTGGAAGTGACATGTAAACCTCCTCCTCAAGATCACCATGTAAGAATGCATTGTTAATATCCAACTGTGCAAGAAACCACCCTTTAACAGAGGCCAAAGCCAACAAAGCTCTCACACTTGTCATTTTGACTACTGGGGCAAATGTTTCTTCATAATCTAATCCTTCTTGCTGAGTGTATCCCTTAGCTACCAACCTAGCTTTATACCTCTCAATACTCCCATCAGCCTTGTGTTTAATCTTAAACACCCATTTGCATCCAATATGTATTTTACCAGGTGGTAACTCTGTAATTACCCAAGTATTATTCATGGCAAGAGCATGAAGTTCAGCTTTCATGGCATGTTGCCAGTGAGGAAATATGACTGCCTCTTTATAAGATGCAGATTCATGTGAAGGATCAGAAGGGGCAACAGATGAGTAGCAGTGAAAGTCACTGAGATGAGGTGGAGGATTTCTTTTTCTGGAAATTCTCACAGGTGGAATAGAATTTGAAGGATTATGAATAGGTGAAATGGAAATTGGTTCAGGAAAGACATGATCTGTAGGAATAGGATCAGAAGGTAAAGAAGGAGGATCTACAGTAGACTCTGTGATGGGAGGTGAAGTAACAGGTGAAATATAATCAGGAATATCATTAGTGTCAGTATGGATGAAGTGTGGAGTAGTATCAGAATCAACTTGAAGAAAAGGGAAAACTGTTTCAACAAAATGAACATTTCTGGATACATGGGTAGTATGGGATGCAAGATCATAAAGAATATATCCCTTTGAGGCAATAGGATACCCAATAAAAACACATTTTGTGGCTCTGGGATCAAACTTCTTTTTATGTGGAAGTGGATTGGACATAAAGGCTAAACATCCAAAAACTTTGAGATGTTCATAACTGGGAGGATGATTATATAGAAGCTGATATGGAGAAGTATTGTTCAGATTTGGAGAAGGGACTCTATTAAGAAAATGCACAGCAGTAGAGACACAATGACCCCAGAAAGAAAGTGGAATACCAGACTGGAATTTTAAGGCTCTAGCAATAGTAAAAATGGTTTGTTGTCTCCTCTCAACCACACCATTTTGTTGGGGTGTATATGGACAAGAAGTTTGATGAATGATTCCATGTTTGGCATAAAAATCAGAAAGGGTGAATTCTGTTCCCCTATCAGTCCTGATGATCTTGATAGAGGTATTAAATTGAGTGGACACCATGATATAAAAGGTTTCAAGTTTAATTTTGACATCAGATTTTTGGTGCAGTAAGCAAATCCAGGTATATTTAGTGAGGTCATCCACAATGGTTAAAAAATAGTTATATCCATCAAAAGTAGGTTCAGAGAAAGGGCCACAAAGATCACAATGGATCAAATCAAAAGCATTAAGAGAAACAGTGACACTCTTATTGAATGGAAGCTTATGTTGTTTGGCCATGGGACCAACATTACAGACTTCATTAGTGGATGATAAAACATCAGAAATAAAAGGCTTCAAAAGAGACATTCTGGATAAAGAAGGGTGACCTAACCTGGAATGCCATAGGCTTTGACAAGTGGTTGAAAATGCTTGAGCAGGAGAAGAAGAAGCAAGCAAATAAAGACCCTGATGACATCTACCCATGCCAATCACATTGTGAGTGTGGATATCCTGTATTATGCAATTTGACTCAGTGAATGAAATTTGATAAGAAGTGGTTCTGAGAAGGGTACTAACAGACAGCAAGTTCACATGAAAATGAGGCACACATAACACATTATCAAGTGTAAGGTCAGAATTTATTTTAACTGATCCCTTGTGACTGGTGGCAGTGGTTTGGCCATTTGGCAAATTTATGGGAAGATGGAAGGGGATGACATTATGAGTAAAAGATGACACTGAGCTGATCATGTGATCAGTAGCCCCAGTATCAATGATCCACACAGGTGTAGATCCCACCATGAATGAATAATGTGAAGAACTAGTGAGAGCAAGATGCTTACCCCCTGAAACCATAAAGCTAGAGGAAGAGGATGATGATGATGGAGATGGTGGAGTAGGTAGAATCCCAGCATAATTGGATGAGTTGTGTGGTTGTTGATGAATGCCAGACTGATAATTGCCAGACTAATAATTGCCAGGAACAGGTTTCAAATTATTGAACAACTGCAATAGTGTCCCATATTGTTCCTTGCTAACCACAAAAGAACCATCCCCATTCATATTTCCAGAAGCCTTCTGTGCTATAAGATTGAGATCCAGTCATATTACCTCCATTACCTCCATTAGAATTTCCTGAATTATTTCCTTGCTGATTCCTGAACTTATAGCCAGGTGGAAATCCATGGATTCTATAACACTTGTCCTTCAGATGCCCTTCAAGATTACAATAACTACAAATAGGCTTTCCAGAAGCTCCCCATTTGTGTTGACTGCCCTTACTGCCTTGATTTGCATATTGAGCACTAGAATCACTTTGAACTGATTCAGACACAGGAGCAGTATCCTTGCCTCTACTCACATTCAAAGCTGAAGCCTCAGAAACATGATTAGTCACGGATTTATGTGATTCCTCCTGAACCACATAGCTGAACACTTGATGCATAACATGCAGAGGATTCATAGCAAGTATTTGACCTCTAATACCACCAAAATTCTCATTTAACCCCATCAAAAACTGTATGACCCTGAACTTCCCACTGAGAAACTCATAGCTAACACAAGAGCAAGGTGAAGTCCTAATAAACTGATCCCATTCATGCCACAATCCATCCATTTTATTGTAATACTCAGTCACAGTAAGACTACCTTGTCTAAGAGAGCTGATAGTGGTTTGAAGTTCATATAGCCGAGGTGCATTACCTTGTCCATATCGCAGCTCGAGCACCTTCCACATCTCAGCTGCAGAAGTCGCATATCGAACACAAGGTGCCACCTCCTTGCTGCAGGAGTTGATTATCCATGACGAGATCATCAAATCGCACTGCATCCAGTCTTCATAGCTCGGATCTGTCTCTGCAGGCTTCGGTAGATTACCATTGACGAAGTTCATTTTTCTCTTAGATCCCAACGCGATTTCCATGGATCGGCGCCATGAGAAATAATTTTTGTTGTCGAGCAGAGGCGAAACGAGCACAGTATTTGGATTATCTCCGTGGTGAAGAAAATAGGGATTCGAAGCTTCCCAATTTCCAGATCTCGAATCAGAATTTGAGTTACTCATTTTCTCAGAATGAAAACAGAATCAGAGAAGGAAGAGAGGACGAAGAGCTAGAAAACGCAGCTGCGTTGCTCTGATACCATGTAGAAGCTGTAGCTACAGATTCATGAAGAAATTGATGGAAGCTTAAACAATAAAGAGAAGATGAATTGGGGGAAAACAGAGCGGGAATAATTTCATTATCTCAAACTTGAAAAATAAAAGAGTGCGCAAATTTTATTTATACTAAGTACAAATACAACTAAGTCCCTTAAGACTTTATTAATTGTAAAGTAACCCCTGCAACTTAAAAATCCATGCTGCAGCTTGTAATTCATCATGTCAAACTCTATTTCTTCTGCTGCAACACATCAACAGCCACCTCAAAATACCGTTTGAGGCGCTAATATATTTTTATTTATATGTGAAGATATATGTGAGACAATATTAAAAAATATATATAAACATATAAAAGAGGCTGATAGAGTAACCTTTTAAGTACTTACACTATCTATGTCACATCCTGCAAGTGTCTCATTTTTGTTTGTTAGATACGAAAATTAAAGAAATAACGAATGTGTACAGTGAATCTATATACATTTTCATAGACTACAAAAAAAAATGACATTTTCAAAGTAATAAAATTACTCATATATTTTTAAAATAATTTTCTTTTCATAGAACGAACCCAAAAAAACCGTGAATGGGCATAATTTGATTTTATTGTTGAATTCATTATTTATAGAAGTGTATTTTTTGACCTATTAATTTTCATTTAAATTTAAATTTAAATAAGCAGCACACCAATTATATAGGCATTTTAAATTTTATTTTATTTTGTTTTGCACTTGAATTGATATCAAATCACGGGCTAATAGGTGCAGTTAGTGTTTGTGGGCGTTTACAGGCGCATGTGATCACATGCAATTTTATTTTTGAAATTAATCGATTTGGATAAATGTTCATTTAATTGGTTAATTTGTCAGTGTGGGAAAAGTGTGTGTTTTTTCATGGTTCGGGTCCAAGTCAAACTCCTCTTTTGTCATTTCTTCTTTGACAAAATTTTATACCTACAAAAAATTTCATTTTTTTCTCAATATAATCTTATCATCCAAGTACAAATTTGATTTAATTGGTTTAAATTGACCGACAAACATTAAATTGTTTTTTCCATATGATCGTATCTAAAATAACTTGTTTTACTTGCTTAAAATTTTGAAAATAAGTTCAAATCAAATCATTATAGTACATGGATCGCACGAACTCTTGATTTTAGAGGATTTGAGATATGATTTTGTTATGAGGATTGAAATTGTCACATTGCAATATATATATATATATATATATATATATATATATATATATATATATATATATATATATATATATATATATATATTTCAAGCACCAAGATTTGACACATTTTTTTTTATTATAAAAGCAATGTGGGAATTTAATAGTTGCAAGTCCTCCATTTTCAATTCCATTTTGTGATAGTCAATGTGCACCTAATAATGTGATTAGGTTTTTGAAAGGGACACCCACCAAATCCTTCAACCCAATATTGAAACCTAATTTTTTATGCATGTCATGGTACAATTACCAATTTAACTAAAACTCTTAGGAATAGATATGGTAGTAGTATATTACTAGTATCCTTTAATCATTATGAATAAATGAAATAAAAAATATTATTTATATGATTAAAATAAGCATTGCATGTGATGAATATATATATAGTATAATTGTACTTATTTGACAAGGACCAATAGTCCTATAGTACAGTCCACTGCTAATTTCATGTGACTGGTCAATCATGATGATGTGCAGTATATGAGTGTTCTTCTTTTTTAATTGAATTTGTGGTGTGGGCCATTACTTGGATTAATCGAATATTTGATGTGATATATATTCTTTTTCTTAAGAGTTTTTTTATTTTTATATTTCTAACTCAATTTTTTAGAAATGGTACGTAAAGCCCATCTACATGAATGGGCTTTAGAATCATCCAAGTGGTTATTAAATGTTGTTCTAAATAAATTCATGCAAAATTCAAAGTGTGTCTAGACCGAGATCGATCGCTTCGCCTAGACTCGGCTCGATTTTATACTCAAAGCCCCTATCAAACGGTAATCCGCATAGACAACGCGAGTCTACCTAGGATGACCCAGACGAGCGGATTAAATTTGATGAAACAAATGAAATAGGATCATTTGAAAGTATTCGAAAATTGTAATGTTTGTAATTTGCAAGTTGCATTTCACATATATATAATAGACAAAAACTGAAATACAATACTGCATCCGTCTCAAACTTATAATTACATTTTATTTTGTAAATACAAAAGAAATGTAACTACATATTTGAGAGACGGATTGAGTATTATTTGATGTGAGCTTGTAGTTATAACATTGTATTCAAATAAAAAAATTGGAAAAAAAAGTGGATAAAGTAAATTAAATTAAACTAAAAGACTGTTCAATAAAACCTATGAGTGATGGTAGTATCTAGGGTAGGATATTTTTGTCTAAAGGAACACAGACATAGTACAGTATGAGTGATGATATATGTAGTACACAAAAAAGCACTTGTAATTATAAATAAATATAAACAGCTATAGGAGTATATCTGATTACTAGTGATTAGTCAGGTCCATTATAAACTGGGATCATGGATACTAAATGAAGCCAAACAATGTTTATAACTGATTAACTGAACCAAAATTAAGAAAGTTAACAAAATGTAATAAGACAGATTCGAAATTTTGTTTTTATTCCAACATCACATTAGAAACTAACTATTGAACCTCAAAATTCTCGACTGTCATACCTCAACTCTCCACCTTGCACATACATAGGCTTCCATTTATTTCTCGTGTGGAGAACCTACAGAAGACACATTCTGCAACTGCAGTGCATGCATTATCATTAATGGTCGAACCATTTAAGATGGCACGTTCATATACCCGATCGACCCAGAGTTATAATAAAGAACTGCCACATTTCTCAGGTTCCTGCATCCAAAACATTCTTTCGATCAAAACCCCGATTAAAATGTAAAAGTCGATAGCTGATTATAAGTTACTTATAAGAGATGATAAATAAAGAATTAAGCACAAGAGTAGCCTCATTCAGAGTACTTCCAAAAATGTAACTAACACATGCAGATTGTTTGCTCATAACAAATGAAGAGCCTAGCTAGACGATTCATAATGATATATACATGGCAAAAAGTTCATCCTTGAGGGCCATCAGGTGAGTTGAACAAGTTCGGATAACTCCTTCAGTAGCCTCTGATCACTTTCACAGCCAATGCTTGATTGAGGCAAATATCGAAGCCAATAGAGTCTCACGAGATCGAGATTTAAGAAAAGAGCGAACCCTGCAGAAAACTCTTGACACTACTTAACTACTGCACTCAGATAAATAAAATAAAAAAAGGAAGGCTTACCACGAAGTGATCTTTCGTACTCTTGTAATTGTATCATAAAGCCTGCATTCGGAGATGCCACTGGTCTTTTTGACTTCACATACTCCATAGCTTCGGATAAGCTAGTGCCAGTTTTAAACATCAGATAAGCTACAATGACAGTGACACTGCCCAATGCACAAATACATCATATTCAGAATAAACATCAAATGAATGTGATCAGAAAAAAGAAATGTATATACTCAATCCCGCTCCACATAAAATACATTATTCCTGAATTCTCGTCCACAAAATTTTTGTAAGCATGATCAGATCGTTAAACCAACAAACATCAGTGACCAAAAAATGAACATAAATTGTACCTTCTTGATTTTCCAGCAAAGCAGTGAACCAAGACACCTCCTCCTTCTCTTTTTCTAGCTTCATCTATAAATGTGAAGCACTCGTTGAAATACTGAGATATATTTGCATCTGATCTATCGGGCACTGTTTCAATCCAGAGATTTCGCACTATATTAAAATTTTCAGTCCTAATAAACAATTAATATAAGAGAACCAAATTACTAATATTGACTCGTTTCAAGGTTTTACTGCATTCATGTAGTGAAGATAAAGGTACTACAAACTGCCCTTGAGGTTTTGCTAAATTACTTTAAAAAAAATTCAGATTAAGCATTTATCAACATACCTTTACATCCCGAAAAGAAGTACAAATAACCCGAAAAGTTGAGTAATTCTAAAATATATTATGATGCCAACAAAACTCCGTTCAATTGACGAACATAATCAAATCACGCGGGAGTTAAGTTTTTTTGTTTTTGTAAATATCAGAAAGTTCAAGGGTACTTTTGTAATTGTCTCTAAGATTGAAATCAAAATATTCCACAACATAACTCAATCGGCTGAATAAAACTCGCGCGGTAAGACAAAAAAAAATCCAAGAAATGGGTTTTCACCTAAAACAGTTTTGTATACAAACTCATCAGTATAGGAATGGGTAAACGAGCTAGTGATACTCAATACATGAGTCACATTTAAGCTCTTCAAAGTACTCCTCGTATTCGCGGCGCCTAGAGAGCCTAAATAAAGGCCCTGCAAGTAAAATCAGATCAATTCGCTCTTGTTAGAAAAAATATTTAAATGTAGGATTCGTGATCGAGTCGTAAACCTTCTCGATTTGGCACGGAACATTGTCCGCTTTGGAGAGTTCTTTAGCTCTAAGAACTTTCAATATGGCCGCCTTACGTTCCTCAAAATGATCACCCATTTCTAAAACACAGATGGTAGTGAGTGAGATGCCTATACGAAATTCAAGAAATCAGAGAATACAAACAAAAAATTCATCAAGTTACTATCTTTGCCGTCAGTTACTACAGAAAAACAACAAGAAGAAAGAACTTATTCATAGAGTTACGATGATGATTCAACCAAGAAAACAATCAATGGATTCATATTTCTCATTTGTAATAATCAATGAATTTAATACAAGTAAAGATTGATAAATCCCCATTGAAGCAACAGAGTGGGAAAATGGGCTTCACCAGATTATCATCGCAGCAAGCTTAGTCAATAAAAATTAGAGTTTAAAATACAGTAAAACAATGGTGAGATAAATTCTGGCTGACTTACCTTTCGATTGGGGGAATCGGAAATGAGTTTAGGAATTTTTAGAAAAGATTTGAAGGATCGAAAATCCCTAAAAACACAATAATAATAATAATAATAATAATAATAATAATAATTCTGTATTAGTAGTTCTCAACATTGAGTGAGCAGCGATATGATTTCTCATATAAAATTACGTATTTGTCCTTATATTAAATTAATTTAATAATAATAAAGTAACTCTAAAAGAAAATATAAAAAATCATACTAAATCTTACACTACTCCTTTTTTGAATCAACTAAAACACAATTTTTTTTGCATGTTAGTTAAATTCCTATACAAATTAGGTCTTTTATTAAGAATAGGTTACAAAGTTGATCTCTATATAAATAAATGAAAAACACAAATTGAGAGACAAATTAATACTTCATATCACATAATCAATCATGTACCCAATGTTTACACGGAATTTAGAAGTCCCTCCATGTACCCCTGAGTCTCTCGCCTTGGCCGAGTTCCTTGGAAAACGGCTGGGCGACACCATAAACCAGGTCCAGGTCCCACAAGCTGGCGAGGTTGATTTCTTTACCTCGTTGCTCCAATTTTCTTTTCCGACGAAGCCAAATCAACAACCAAATACGAAGAAATTAGAAAAGGACGATGATATTCGAAAATCAAACATGGAGGGATTAAAGGAACTCGACTACGTTTGGAAAGCAAAGACTATGATGATCAAAGGAGAGGAAAACGACATTTGGAAAGCAAAGACGACTATGGAAGAAGGCATTAATCGGAAATCAAATACGGCTAAGATGATAGCCCATAGGAGATGACGAGGAAGAGCTTCTGTATTGGGACAAGGCGAATCATCGAAAGTTGACCAGGAAAAACAAGACAAGGAGGACTAGACCTAATTAAGTGAACAAATTAAATTATTAATTACTATCAACTTAATTCATGTTTTATTTAAATGTTTTTTATGTATTTTTCTGATTTACTACTAAAATTTGATAAACGATTACTAGCTAATATATTGTTTTCCTTGTTTATAACCTTTTTAACTTCACAAAGCCACCCTGCCAAGTTTGGCTGACACACCATTGCCGTTTAGAAAAACTGTTCGAACTGGCCTGCCACCACCGGACGTCAGCCAAGACCCTCTCATTTCTTCAGCCGAAATTCCATCTCTATAATCAGATTTTTTTCCGATCAAGTAATTGTCATTTTTTTAATGTACTATGATTGATAACTACAATAAAACTCTGTACTGTATATAAATTACTCCCTCCGGCCATTAATAGATGTCATACTTTGCTGACACGGAGTTTAAGAAATTTTTTATTTTTTAATTTTTTTATTAAAAAGTAAAAAGTAAAAATATATTTTAAAAATGAAAAGTAAAGTAGTTCGAGTAAAATTTAAAAAGTAGATAGGATAAAGTAGAATAAAATTGTATATTAAAATGAAAAAGTTAGAATAATTATTTCTTTTTTTAGGGTGTGTCAGACATCCCAAAAAAGAAAGTATGACAACTAACTATTATTAGACATCTTAAAAAGGAAAGTATGACAACCGTCTTTGGACCGATGGAGTAATAATCTTGGGAGGAAATTTATCGAGTATTTTTATTAATTCAAAAGACTTGAGTCCGAAAGATTTTATTATTTTAAAAAAGTTATTAATTTATCGAATATTAATTTTTAGAGATTTTACTCATGGGTTGATTACATGCTACTAGTAAAGGCAGTGCCCACATCTCAAATTAAGCTCAACATAGTCCTTATGATAACTATATTGAATATTAACCATTAAATTTAATGCAATAATTTATAACCATTAGATTAAGTTAAAAAATTAAGTAGAGAAAATGTTGTCTAAGCTTGGAATTATAGGTAGCATGAAATTTTCCCTTTAGATGCATATATAGGTATGGTGTATGAAAATGTACCATATTGTAGTGTGTGTTAAATTCAATTAGATTTTAGTTGATTAACCAACTAAAATAATCAAACTGAACCAAACAAAAACATTGAATTTTAAGAACTAAAAACTGAACCAAATTTATTTGATTTGATTTGGTTTAACCAAAAATTTTGGTTTCAGTTCAATCAGTTAGCCTCTTGAAATCCCTAAATTTTGTTTTTTAGGGCGTATCAACAAAGGAAGTGTTACACATTTTTTTTCTCTTTTAATCTCTTTTCAGGCCTTTTAATCTGAATTTTTTTCTTCTTTGATAGTACTCTATATGTTTATGTTTTCCTTGTTTCCTTTTTTTCCCTTCCACTTTTCATGTACCAGAGTACTTTTCTGATAGTACTATATGTTTATGTTTTTCTTGTTTCCATTTTTCCCCTTCCACTTTTCATGTACCAGAGTACTTTTCTACTACAACGCAAATGAAAGAAAAAGTCCAATATATATGAAAGGTTCGAATTTGGTCAGTTGGGGACTCAGCCCACAGTTTACATCTGTTCGTGTGGCTTTTGTGTTTAAGACCTAACCCTTTTCCTTTGTCCCATGGTGGAGAGTTCGATGTTGATGTCGGCTCGGTTGATTACAATATGATGGATCTTCCCGTTTTCTCATTTTTCGATGGGGAGAGCAGTTGGACCATGGTGAGTGACATGTGTCTTGTGAGTTAGTAGATTATGATGAATTTTTTAACAATGGAAGAGATCACCAAATAACTAGCTACGTTTCCAAGGACTTGCAATTTAGAACTGAACACATCAAAATACAATTGTAATGTCTTCAGTGCAACAGCAATTATTTGTCTACTCGAACCACTAGAAAGCAGTGAAGATTCTATGGACACAACCAAATACCTTATGACTAGAAAGCAGTGAAGATTCTATCGACACATAACAAATACCTTATGACAATCATTCAAGGTCATCCACTTTAATCTCGGACTGTTGTCCAGTTGAAAGAATCTTGACACCAACCATACCCTTTTGCCACTCCTCGCTTCCCACAATTATCAGCCTCTCCGCATTTATCCGTGACGCACGTTTAAATACCCTGTTATATTTCAGGCAGAGAAAATGAATATAAAAGGACAATAGGAAATATACATAGCTTCAAAACAAACAAAATAAAAGTTAGATAGTGGTTACTGTAGACAGTGGTTTACAAGCATTAGCAATCGTTCTGTTAAGACAAGTTCAAGAATATCCCTACGGTTTAGCCTATTTACATAACTAAAAAATGACATTTCTAAATCAAACCTCAATGAACTGTTGGCAATTGTCAACAGTTCATTGCAGTTCAGAATGATAACTGGATTTGTGTAATGAGGCTAAAGTCTAAACCTTGGGGGTAATTTTGCAAAACCCTTTTTATCATGACATTGCTTACCATTTAAGTGGTTTATTTTCCAGGACCAAGTCAACACTTTGGCCCTTCTCCCGGAGCCTAGCAGCAATTAAAGAAGCCGCGCCCTGCAATTCTTGATCCAACGAGCAGACAATGTTCTTTACTTGTAGGCTTAGTTCTGGTAAAAGCCCCCTCTCCTTTAGCAACTATTTATAACCAATATAGTGGGTGAAATGAGGAAATCAAGGAATTTTATTCAGATAGTTATAGCATAAAGGATGAATTGAAGGAAAATACTCCGTAATATAATTGAACTTTACTTCAACAATTACTGCATCGCCAAATCCAAAGCCACAAGCGGGGAGATCATCGCCCCCAAAAGTCGAGAGTAATCTGTCATATCTTCCGCCACCACAAATAGCTCTTAGTTTTCCCTCACGGTCAAATCCCTAAATAATAGAAACATGGAAATTGATTTGAGAGATAAAATGAGTGCTCATTTAACAAACATACAAATTAATTTAATTAAGAATAAAAACAAAATTCATTTCTATTTTGGAATAATACAGTATACTGTAATAAACAAATATTGTATGACAGGTTCAACCATATAGTGTACATGTAATGTATAAACTATGTATTCAAAATTTTCAGTTGGATCAGAATTCTCAAATTGGTAGGGTCAGGGCAAAGCAGGGCTACAATTTATCCGGAGCATGATTTTCTGAACTCATGCTAAAAATATAGTTTTGATCAGCCGGGCCCATGTTGGTCCGTCATGCCAAAAGATATATCAGGCCAGGTCATATTGGGCTAAAAACTAGGAACATTGTTTTTGGAACTCAAGCTCAACTCATGAACATTAGGGGTTTAATGTATCCTTATGATATTTGACATTATTACAAATCACACACAATTGAGGGTGAGATATATTTTTATTTTTTTGTATTTACATCAAACTGATGGGTAATTTACTAACTTTTGTAATTATCCTACAAAATTTACACCACCATTACATATACTCGTATCTTTTTTTCCTTCTCTTGATATACAAAAGTACCTCAAATACGATACCAGTGTAGTAGGCTAAACCACGTACAACGGACGCATCAAATTGGATCCATTCAGAATAACCATACTTTTCAGCTAGTGAGAAAAGCTGCTTCAAATCAGCGAGGGCTTCCACTGAATCCCCAAGTTTCTCTGTAAATAATTTGTAAGAAAATAACTATCACAATAAAAATGATTCTGAGATATAAATAAACCATTCATTACTACATTCAGATAAAAAAGGATTTCAGTTATAGTTTTAAGCGAGATGGCCTGTGCATTATCAGATTTATAGTATAAATCTCTATATCACTCAAATATAATTACAGCTTTCTTGGGGGGTGTAGCTCAAGATTGGAATTTTCGAACTTCATCCCTTCAAATTATGAATAGCATATAAGCAATCAAAATAATTATAATAACTATCAAGAAATGTAGTCACACTAACCTTCCAACTTTGTCAAAGATTTAACTGAAAGGATTTGCAATAGCTCTTCGACAGCCTCCTCTGATAACTCGGCAGACCTCAACTCTTTCTTGATTTCATCTATAGGGATCTTTTCCAACTGTGAAGTTTTTTTATATATACATAAAAAAAGGAATAAGAATACGAACGTCAGAGAAATAACAAAAAGAAACTATACATGAAAGAGAAAAAGATAATGGAAGCACACAATTTCATTATTCTTTCAACAGTTGTGTACTGAAAATTTGAACATTTCACCCTTCATGTGGATTGTTAGTATGATCTTCTTTTAATATTTAAGATCAAATTTGTATATGTCCACACCTACCCCAAAAAATGCATAAATGTAGCTAAAAACCATGAACAGATAATGATTGTATTTTTGGATAGTGATAAACACCTCATTGTAAAACTAACCTTGTCTATTATTACACAAACCCTGCCAAATAAATTTTCTGGTATAGAATAGCGTCTCAGGACCTCTTGCAAAACCTGTAAAATGCAAGATTAGTACATATAGAGGCAATACCTAACAGAATCATGCAAACTTGACATTTAAAAATAACTTCTTCTGAAATTTAAGAATGAACACACCTAGCGATATACCTTTCTGCTAGAAACTTTAAACCCAACGTCCGATGAGGTAATACCAATGCGCTTGAAAAATGTGACGATAGAATAAATCAGCTCAGCCTCAGCCTGAGAGAAAATTAATCATTAGGAACATTGTTTCTAAAATAAACTACACTAAATGCATACTTGAAATTAAATTGTACCTAAGCAGAAGACATTAAATAAGAAATTTTTAAAAATGTCACAGTACAACAATAGTCAAGAAAAATAAGAAACAAAAGACATGGTCATAATTCTTGTGTGGGACCTAACTTTGGGTGTTCATGAGTGAGATCGACTGAGAGAGTAGAGACTATATGTGCACTCTGAAGATACTCCAAAATAAATGGTGTAGATGTGTGGATACCTTTTTACTTCGGATAAGATGAAAAAAAAAAGCAACAGCAAGTAAATGTAAAGAATGATAGTAAGTGTTGTGAGCATACTGTAACACTAGGCACGCCAATAATGTCCATGTTCCATTGATAATGCTCCCGACGGCGTCCCCTGGTCATGCGCTCATACCGCCAGCACTGTCCAATGGCAAACCATTTTAGCGGAAGAGAAACAGATTTTCTGAACCAAAAAGATATGGAGAACAAAATATAAAAAACAAATAAATAATTTTGAAGGCGGAAAAGGAACAGATTGGTGAAAATGCAGATGGCATAATCACTAAATATAGACACATGATATTACTTGGGATGTGAAAACTTACCCTTTCTGTATTACTAGCCTTGCCAGAGAAGGAGTAAGCTCTGGCCTTAGTGCAACTCTTCGGTTTCCCCGATCCTCAAAACAGTATAGCTTCATCAATACAAGAGAAAAGAAAATTGTTAAGTAACTTGATAAAGAAATACTTGTAAGCATTAGCTCGTGTGTACTAATCCGTATATCACTGGTTTAGAGTCCATGATGGAAAAGAAGATAGAAACCTGGTCTCTTATCTCCTCCCCAGCTTTCCTAATAAAAAGTGCCTCTGACTCTAATACTGGGAAATCAACCTCTTCAAAGCCGAATGATCCTGAAACCTGAAACGGGCATCGAACGTTTTACATACCATACATTATCTTTCTAACAAAACTATTTGAAAACAAAAAAACTGAATTTGCAAGTAAAAACATAATCAATGCTGCAAGTGAAGGCACAACATAACAGTCCAAATAAGAACACCATGTGGCCTCGAAACAAACAACAAGCGTAATTCGTTTATCTCCTTACTGCATTATATTTTTCAGCGTAATTATTAATTATTTTTAGAGCATAACCTACAATTACTTCCAGAAATTACCTCTCTGAAATTCTGAAACAGCCAATTGCGAAGCCGCATTTCCTCGGGAGGGAAATCGCGTGTTCCCTTGGGCGGATTGACATCAATTCTCTGAGTAACATCGAAACTGCTCGGTGGGGAAGCGAGCGAACCGGATCGGCCAGCTCGGGTGTTATCCAGTTCAGCGTGGGAAGTGGAGGTTGACTGTGCTTTGACTTTTAGGAGATACGGTGAGAACAGAGGAATGCGGTGGCGGATGGATCGGAGTACGGCGGAGGGGTGGTGGTGGATAAGGAAGGAAGGGTTTGTCATTGAACGCATTTTTGCTCGGTAGTTACTCGAGTGTAGACAAAAATAAAAAACAGTTTTGATATGAAAATAGAGAGAAAAATAAAATTACACTACTAATACGAGTCTAATGTGATAACGATACCTCTTATTTACACTAAGCAAGATAAAAAAAATGGCTTATTTACACAAAAAAGCAGTGAACATTCGAAAATGCCCTCAACTTTTGTCGACTCTTCAATTACCAATAACATTCGACAAGCTTCTAAAGGAGAATATTGAATTTCTGCATTAACCATCTAAAGACAAATATGTCGTATATCTCTGTTGAGATCATGGCGAATCTTATCATTAACCATCTAAAGACAAATATGTCGTATATCTCTGTTGAGATCATGGCGAATCTTATCAGTATGGCAATTCTTATCAGTATGTCGAATGTTGTTTCTATGTTGAATGTTTGTGTGGCGAAAATGATGGCGACAACCATGAGTATGCAAAAATCTATGGCGAATGTTATTTGTGTGGCGAAAATGATGTCCAATGTTATTACTCAGGCGAATCTTATCAGTAAGGCGAATCTTATAAGTAATATTATGTCGAATGTTATTTGTGTGGCGAAATCTACGAAGAATGTTTTGAGTATGGCGAAGTTGATGTCGAATGTTATTACCCAGGCGAATCTAGTGTAATCTTAGGAGAATCTATTATAATCTAGCCACATTAATGTTTACCACGCTTTTTCACGCAATCTCAGAAAGTAGTTGTGAATAGACAATTCAAATTCAGAGGACATAGTAGTTAAGTTAATTAAATGATCTGAAAAGGGGATTTGTCGAATCATTGCGTGTAGTTGGCGAGTGTAATGGTTCAAACGAGCGAATTAATTGAATGTAACCTTTCACCAACCAACTTAATTGAACCGTCTCTTCATATTTTAGTAGACTTTTCAAATTTATTTCCTCTTTTACAAACCCTAATATTTGTGTATAAATACGTCAAGTATCTTAAACTTGAATTCTACACATCCTTTATTCTACATATCTAAACACTCTAAAACTATGGCTACCATTGGTCTCGACAAATTTTGGAAGATAATAACTTCTACTGATTTCAAAACTGTATTTCGTCTCGATGCTGATTTCGCAAACTCCCACGAGTACGTTATAGGTGATGTCGAACTCAAAGACAAAACCGGCAACATGTGGATTGTGAAAGCAACATGGCATGCATGTTATTTTTCATTCACAACTGGTTGGTCGCAATTTTGTAGGGCACATCATCTGCAGTTGCGCAAGATTGTTGTCTTCGAGCAAACCCGATTGAAGAGCTTTCTGGTTTCTGTTTATGGCAGAGATGAGAAAGAAATTGTTAATTTCACAAACTCGTAGGATGTCGGATCTGATTCTTTGCCGAATTTCAGTCAAGTCATACGCTCCATTTTCGCTGACAACAAAAGCTTTGTTGACTTGTACATCGATGATGATGCGGAGGATCAGGAGGACTGTGATATGGATGACGACGATGATGATGATACCACTGACGATGGTGTTGTTGCTGCTGATAATGAAGGTGAATCTGATGGTCCAGATAATGGTGTTGGTGACGATGGTGCTGGTGTTGCTGCTGGTGACGGCGCATGATGTGTGTGTCTTAGGGTTTCTTGCTTCATGGTGATGTTGTTGAGTTTCTTGCTTGGGTTGATGTGTGCGTGTGTGTGTTTGATGGATGGTGTTGACCTTTTATAATTAATCTAATATTTTTAATCATTCGCCTTCATTAATTAACAATCGACAAGATATAATAAACATTCGACAAAGTTGAGTTAACAATCGACACGTGTAATATATAGTGTGGAAAATCATTATTTAAGAAATAATATTGAGTCGATAAGGTTGAATTAACAACCGAAAAGATATAATAAACATTCGACAAAGTTGAATTAACAATCGACAAGTGTAATAAACAATCGACAAGTGTAATATTCAGTGTGGACAATCATTATTTAAGAAATAATATTGAGTCGACAATGTTGAATTAACAATCGACAAGATATAATAAACATTCGATAAAGTTAAATTAACAATCGACAAGCGTAATAAACAAACGACAAGTGTAATATTCAGTGTGGACAATCATTATTTAGGGATAGAATCATATTTAGTCCCTCCGAGAAATGCCATTTTCATAAACGGACAATAACTTTTTTTTTATCCGATTTGGTCCTTTGGCTACTGTTCCGGCGAAAAATGGGCCGGAACAGTGCCAAAATTGGATGACGTGGCAATGCCACGTCATCTTTCCGGCCCATTTTTCGCCGGAACAGTAGTCAAAGGACCAAATCGGATAAAAAAAAAAGTTATTGTCCGTTTATGAAAATGACATTTTTCGGAGGGACTAAATATGATTCTATCCCCATTATTTAAGAAATAATATTGAGTCGACAAGGTATAATAAATAATCGACAAAGTTGAATTAACAATCGACAAGTGTAATATTCAGTGTGGAGAATCATTATTTAAGAAAATAATATTGAGTCGACAAGGTTGAATTAACAATCGACAAGGTATAATAAACATTCGACAAAGTTGAATTAACAATCGACAAGGTATAATAAACATTCGACAAGGTTTAGTACAAAATCGACAAGAATAAAAAAAACTCGTATGCGGAGCCCGTCGAGGAAGATGTTGTATATTTTGGGTTACTGAAAGTATAGAGAGGCTTGGATAATATTGAATCGCGTAGAACGCTTAAAGAGTATTTTGACACATACATGTACACATTCGACACACATATCAATACATTCGGCACATATTCCACACGTGCAACACCCATTCGACAAAAGAATTAAGACAATCGACACACATATCAACACATTCGACACATATTCAACACATGTAACACACATTCGACAAACGAATTAAGACACGAATTAAGACACACAACTAATACCATTTGACCAAATAATTAAGACAATCGATACACAACTAATACCATTCGACAAAAAATTCGACACAACTACTATCATTCGACAAAGGTTCGACAAGAAATAACAATTCGACAAACCATAAAATGCATTCGATAAACTTGCATATCATTTGCCTTGGGCAAGGAAAATCCAGTAATAAGTACAAGTAAGGGTATTTCAGTCATTTAGTGTATATAAGCGGTTTTTTTATGTCCTAGTGCAAATAAGATGTTTTGCTATCTCATTTCGTGTATTTTTTTAACATTTACACATGAAAATATTACGGTGAGTTTAGAATTAAATTAGTCATTCTTTTTCTTTATTTTTTTTAATATTTAACGAATAATTATGTAATTCAAACTTAAAAAAGAACTGAGAAAAAAAACTGTATTAAATAATTTCTTAGTAGTAATATGTATTGTAAAATATTTTTTTCTATTTGCATTATATAAATAGTAGTATTGTGTCTCCTAATTTGGCGTCAAATTCAAATTTTTTTTACAAAATTTGTCTTTAATCACAATTTCACTTAAACCATATCCATCAAATTTTACCTCAAAAATAATATTCATTTAGAATCTTCTTAATTTAATTTTTATTTATATTAAAATAATATATAATTAAAATTTTAATTTTAAATTAATTTTTGAAAAAATATAAAAATTAAACAAAATAAAAATGTAATACATTAATAAAAAAATTAAAACATAAAAACTAAATATTATATAAAAAATTATTGCAATACCAACAACATAATTAATCCTAAAAAATATAAATTATATATTGATTAATTTTATGAACTAGAAAAATCTTCCCAAAGATGTTCAATCAAAGCATTTCGAAGTTCGAAATGAGTATTTGAATCCCTAATTTGTCTATGTCGATTCAGAAAAGATTGAAATGTCGAAGTCGCATTATTTGCTTCTTGTACCGAGGAAGTAGTCGATTCCGTCGCTTCTACAATCAGGGAGCTGAGATCTCGTTCTATCTCGACTATCATGTTATGCATTATAATGCACGAAGTGATTACATATTTCAAAACAGTGGTCGTAAAAAAATGAACTGAATTTGATACAATTGCAAATCGACTTTGAAGAATTTCAAATGCACGTTCCACATCTTTTCTACATGCTCTTGCTTTTGTGCAAACAATTTATGTTTCCTACTTCGTAGATCCCTAATGGTCTGCACAAGAGTTGACCATTTGGGATATATGTCATCCGCTAAATAGTAGCCCGTACTGTATTCTTTTCCTTGGATAACATAATGGACTGGAGGAGAAATACTTCTAGTTAGTTCTGAGAAAAGGTGAGATCTTTCCAATATATTGATATCATTATTAGATCCCGGCATACCAAAATATGCATGTCATATCCAAAGATCATAATCAGCAACAACTTCAAGAACGATCGATGCTGAACCACTGCGGCCTGTATATTGTCCAGCCCAAGCTGTAGGATAATTTTTTGTTTCGCACGTTTTTGTGCGACTTTTCTATTGTTTTGTGTGACCTTTTTGTGATGTTTTTGTGCTTATATTCATCCTATTCATGTGAGTTTGTGTATATTTTGTTATGGTTGTGGTTTTGTAGGATTTGGACGAGAATTGAGTAAAAACGAGAAGGATATGTTCGAATCGACTCATACCGGTGTCCAACCTTTCGCATCGTTGGGAGAATCCTCATCCCGACCAATTCCACCGTTGGATCGTCTCCAAATTTTCCAGGACTGTAGAAGACTTCTAGAGCTACAATATGAACGGTGGGTTTGTCGAAATAACAGTCCAAGACAAAGATATAGCGCACAGACGGAAGCAGCAAAAACCAGAATTTTGGCGCGTTTGCGCCATCCTGGCGCATTTGCGCCAAACTGCTGAGAGCGTGGCGCATTTGCGTCAAGCGGCTGGGAGCGTGGCGCATTTGCGCCACATGGCGTTGACCCAAGTTTGACCAGCCTTTTGGAGCTCTTTTGGAGGGGCATTTTCGCCTATTCAAAGCCAAGATAGAGAGCACTATATAAGGATTTTGTGGGCACTAAAAGCATCTTATCCATTCCATCTTCACCAACATCCACCTTTCCCCCATTTTCTCTCTCTTAGATATTTTATGTTCTTAGATCTAGTTTTAGTTTCAATTTTATCTCCATCATCCATTGAGATTTTGTATTCAAGCATTTGAAGAAGGTTGTTAAGATTGCTTCAAGGAACACATTGATGTAAACAATATTCGATTTGAAGCTCTTTGGTAATATCTCCCTTTTCATTGCTTGTTTATGATTTTGATGATGAATCTTTGTGTGGTTTTGATGAATATGTTTAGCTAGCTTGCATGTTGGGGATTGGGTGATGAGTAATTAGGGTTGGGTGATTTGTAAATGCATGAATTTTGGGGATAATTGATATTTTGACTTGTTGAGGATATGGACCAAATCCCTCACTTTTGGGTATGTTTCTAATGTTCGATATTTTCATTTTAGACCATAATCAATTATCCTTGGCCTAATCGTGGTTACGTATGGCCGGCCTAATCGTGGTATCGTATGGCCTAACTCGATTAATTGTGATTTCCGATTATGAGAGTTTATGTGTGTGAAGTGACTTTATATAACCTCGTCTTGATACTTAGACTTGAATCTCGGTTGGGTATGGTTGAAGTTGATCACGAGTGTGTGTAGTTTCACTTAACATTATTATTTGTGTATTGCATTGAACTCATCCCAATTACTACGATCTCATTCCCTAACGTTTCACTCACTTGATCATTTGCATTTTAGATAGTTTAGTATTTATTAGTCCTTGCATGCTACATTTTGTTTTAGTTCACTCCTAGCTTCCACTCTTACAAAACACCCTCTATCGTTGCTTGTTTCTTTTTCTTACTTTCTTTTGCACTCGAGCAAGATAAATTCTCTTGAAACGACACACAAGGCCGATAGTATTGCTCCTCTCGAGAACGACCCGGGAAATCTACTTTCGTAGGTTTTTCGGTATATAAAATTTTGTGTGAAACATTTTTCCACACCCAATGCATGCAATCCAGACTGCCTAACATTCCTGGGAACCCGCGTTGCTCTCCTATATGAAGTAGCCTTGCAACATCGTCAGCAGTCGGCGTTCTTAAATATTTCTCCGAGAAAACCTCCACAATAGCACGACAAAATCGTTTCACACATTCAAATGCAGTAGACTTGTAACGCCCCATTTTCGTTTTGTAAAATCACAACGGAAAGTATAAAAATTAATTTCAAAAGGTTTTTGGTAAAGTGCGGGGGTTACGTAAACAAATAAAGTAAGTCGTCAAAACAAGTATTTTCTTCAAAATAAAACTAGTCATTCAAACATGAAAACACGTTTCAAAAGGTCGAGCATAAAAGTTGACACATGACAGTCTAAATCAAAGACATTACAAAAGCGAAAATCAAGTTTTAAGAAAGCCAATAAACGATAAAAAGTGATGTCACACTGTGCCATGCCCGTCACACTCCTCCAAGTCTCCAACCGTACCTAAAAACATGTCGTTGATTGGGGTGAGCTCAACGTGCTCAGCGGGGAAATATTCATCTCAAAAATAACAAAATAATCATTGTACGAACATATAATCGGCATAGCATGAATAAACACATAGTCATATCATAGCATGTATTACACAACCCTTGTGCGGAACAAGTCCGATGACCGGTGAAGATCACAGACCCTTAAGAGGATCACAGGCTATGTAATAAGTTTCAACCCAAACGCGGAACAAGTCCGATGACCAAATAATAGATCACAGACCCTTAAGAGGATCACAGGCTAAAACATTTAATCATTTGTAAATTCAAGCATACAATCACGTGCAACATACATTGAAATACAATGTTATAAAAGAGATGAAGAAACCCCTACCTCTTGAAGCGTGTGCGACCCTAGCTCAACTCGACTCCTAAGCTCCTATGCTCGTCCTATCCCCAAATGCTCAACTCCTAGCAAGACAAGTCTAATAAATTAGTATATGAAATTTATGAATATTTGTCTTAGTGTATAAATATTGTGTAATAATTATATTAATATGTATGCGGTACTTATAAGTAATAATTATAATTTGTGTAATATATTTATAATTAATGTATATTTTTATATAAAATGCATGTGGCTAAGAATATGAGCTAAAATAAATATGAGGAGTGGGCCGGAAGTAATTCTTTGAAGTTGGGTTTGACTTGAAGAGATGTGGGCTTAGGTATATTGATTTCTGGAAAGTAATATGGTTGAGTTGGTGGGTTTTAAACAAGTGAAAGAAAAAAATGGATTTGGGCTTTATGTGAAAAGATTGGACTTGGAAATGGAACCGTGAGATAGAGAATTATTCTCTCCTCTCTTCTTTGAGACGCCACGAGAGAGAGAAACATAGAGGTCGATCGATTGAGGACGTGGGTTCATCAGCTCTGACAAATATTGGAGCACGGTCGAGGACAAAGGACGAGGCACGGCGACCTTCGTCTTCGGCAGGGATGAGGCTCGATTTCGGCATCTACACAGCGGGTCGGCGTCTCGACGGCGATAGGGTTTCCGTCTCCGGCCTCTGCGACGAACGGCGTCCATCGAGGTTGGTTTCCGGTGCTGCGGCGTGGATCGGAGCGTTCAAGGCTCGGCTCGGCTTGGATCGAACGGATCCGGCAACTGCGGGGGCTTGGCGTCGGAGCTCCGGTGGTTTGGCTGGTCTGGAGTCGGCGGCAGCGGCGCCGGAAGGTGCTCGGCAAAGGGCCTGAAGAGGGCTTCGTTCGGGTCAGCTTTGAGGCTATGAAACGGGCTGAAACGGGCCTGAATTAGGGGTTGAACGGGCTGCTTTGGGTCGAGATTTGGGGGCTGGTTTTGGGTTTAGATTTAGGTTGTTATTTGGGGTGGGAATTCATGGTGTAATGTATGCATATGTATGTGAGTGTACGTGTGTGTGTGTTTGTGTGAAGAAGAAAAAAAAAAAGACATGGAGAGAGGGAGATGGAGAGGGGGAGAAGATGGATACGGATACCTTCTGTGATGATTTGGTGAGATGTGAGTGAGAGTGTTGTGAGGTGTGTTATGAAAAGGGTTTACTTTTTTCTTATTTTTGGCATGAATTCAAACATTGTTTTTGTGTAAGGAAGTGAAATAAGGTATTTTTGTGTCTTGTTTGTTTTGTTGTTGCAGGAGGGTGAGGAGGGGTTTCTGAGATGTGTAAGAAGGTCAACTAGAAGGAGCATGGTTGTGAGATGTGGTGGTAGGAACAAAGACAAAAATACGTAGATTACTATTAATTCTTATCAATTGTATAAACAAAGCATTTCTTATGGTTTTGTTTTTATTTCATTTTTATTTAGCTTTAACTTAATAAGATTAACAATTTATTTTTTATTTGTTAAGATCAATACTTATATTATATTATTAGAGTATTAAATTTATTTAAATAGTTTCAAATGGGTAATAATAATATTATTAGAGAGTGGTTGTTATTTAATTAATTATGATTAGTGAAGTTTTTAAAACGAGCTTAGGGGATTAGTAACTACCAATAGTAAAACCGAGACTCGGGTGCTACAACACTACCCCTCTTAAAAGAAATTTCGTCCTCGAAATTCGAAATCGTACCTGTAGTAACGAAAGTTGGGTACTTAGCGCGAAATTCTTCCTCGTTCTCCCACGTGGCCTCACTCTTTCCGTGACGCTTCCATTGTACTTTGACGAGAGTTACGTCCTTGTTTCTCAAGTGATGAACCCTTCGGTCCAATATTGCTTCAGGAGTCTCCTCGTAAGTCAAATCCTTCCTGACATCCAATTCACCATAACTCACGACATGACTTGGATCGTGCACATACTTTCGAAGCATCGAAATGTGGAACACATTGTGCACTCCAGACAGGTTTGGCGGCAAAGCCAACTCATAAGCAAGTTCTCCAATCCTCTTGAGAATCTCAAAAGGCCCGATGAAACGCGGTTTCAACTTTCCTTTCTCTCCGAACCTTACTATTCCCTTGACTGGCGCTACCTTTAGAAACACGTTATCACCAACATCAAAGTGTAACTCCTTCCTCCTTCGATCAGCATACGCCTTCTGTCTATCCTGAGCCATCTTGATTCGACTCTGAATCGTTGCAATATGCTCAACTGTTTGCTGAACTAACTCAGGTCCCAAAATTTTCTTCTCACCCACTTCACTCCAGTATAACGGGGATCTGCATTTCCTCCCGTACAAAGCTTCATACGGTGCCATACCAATCGTAGCTTGGAAACTGTTGTTGTAAGCAAACTCGACTAACGGTAAAAGCGTCTCCCATTGAGTTCCAAGATCAAGTACACATGTTCGTAGCATATCCTCCAAAATCTGGATCGTCCTCTCCGACTGTCCATCGGTCTGTGGGTGATATGCCGTACTGAACTTCAGTTTCGTCCCCAGGGCACTCTGCAAACTCTTCCAAAAGTTCGAGGTAAACCTCGTATCTCTGTCTGACACTATAGAAACTGGAACTCCATGCAACTTGACAATCTCCCGAATGTAGATCTGAGCATACTGCTCCATAGTGAAAGTCATCTTGATCGGTAGAAAGTGAGCTGACTTCGTTAACCGGTCAACTATGACCCACACAGCTTTATTACCCCTTGTGGAAGGCGGTAAACCCAAAACGACGTCCATTGTGATATGTTCCCACTTCCATTCTGGTATATCCATCGGTCGTAGCAACCCCGATGGTCGTTGGTGTTCGGCTTTGACTTGTTGACATACCAAACATCGTTCTACGAATAAGGCGATGTCTCTTTTCATTGCCCGCCACCAAAACATCGTTCGTAAATCTCGATACATCTTGGTCCCACCAGGATGTGCTGTATAAGGCGTGCAATGAGCTTCAGTCAAAAGCTCCTTCCTTAGCTCGTCGTCCTTAGGAATGCACAATCTTCCCTCGTACATCAAAACATCATCGCTTCCGATCGTGAAACCCTTGATGTTTCCCTTCTGAACTCTGTCCCGCATCTTCCTCAAAAATCCATCTTGGGTTTGCGCACTCTTAACTCTGTCTCTCAACGTCGGTTGTAAGGTTAACGCTGCTAGAGTCGCACTCGTACTGTTCGGTGGCCTAACCACTTCAATCCTCATTCTGTCGAATTCTCTTACCAACAGTTCATCTTCAGAAAGTAAGCTCGCTAACTTCCCTTTTCGACTCAAAGCATCAGCAACGACGTTAGCTTTTCCCGGATGATAGCTAATCGTGCAATCATAGTCCTTCACCAATTCCAACCATCTTCGTTGCCTCATATTCAACTCCTTCTGAGTAAATATATACTTAAGACTCTTGTGGTAGGTGAAAATCTCACATTTGCCTCCATACAAATAGTGTCTCCAGATCTTAAGCGCGTGAACTACCGCGGCTAACTCAAGATCGTGCGTGGGGTAATTCGTCTCATGCGGCTTTAGTTGCCTTGAAGCGTAAGCAAAAACCTTCCCTTCTTGCATTAAGACACACCCTAACCCAAGCTTCGACGCATCACTATAGATCACGAAATCCTTGGTGGGGTCCGGAATCGTCAAAACAGGGGCCGTGGTTAACCTCTTCTTCAGTTCTGCAAAACTCCCTTCACACTTCTCATTCCAAACAAACTTCTCTCCCTTCCTGGTCAAGCGTGTCATCGGAGTAGCTATCTTAGAAAAATCCTCGATGAACCTTCTGTAGTAACCTGCTAGACCCAAGAAACTACGAACTTCACTGGCGTTCTTGGGCGTAACCCATTCCTTCACAGCTTCCACCTTAGTCGGATCCACTTCAATACCCTTCGCGGTAACAATGTGTCCCAAAAACACAACACGTTCAATCCAAAACTCGCACTTCTCGAATTTTGCGTACAACTTCTCTGCACGAAGTATCTCTAGTACAGATTTCAAATGTACTACATGCTCTTCTGGACTCTTCGAATAAATCAGAATGTCGTCGATGAAGACTATGACAAACTGGTCCAAGAACGGATGAAAAACTCTATTCATCAGATCCATGAAAACAGCTGGCGCATTGCTCAAACCAAACGGCATGACCACAAACTCGTAATGTCCATATCGCGTCCTAAACGCTGTTCTCGGTATGTCGCTCTCCTTGATTCTCAACTGATGATAGCCTGACCTCAAGTCAATCTTCGAGAATGTGGTAGCTCCTCTCAGTTGGTCAAACAAATCCTCGATCCTCGGCAACGGGTACTTGTTCTTCACAGTGAGCCTATTCAATTCTCTGTAATCGATACACATCCTGAGTGATCCGTCCTTCTTCTTCACAAACAGAACGGGGGCTCCCCATGGTGACACACTCGGCCGAATGTAGCCAATGTCCAACAACTCTTGGATTTGCGCTTTCAGTTCTTCCAACTCCTTCGGTGCCATGCGGTAGGGTTCTTTGGACATGGGTGATGCTCCTGGCACTAAGTCGATCGTAAACTCTACCTGTCTGTTAGGAGGTAGTCCCGACAACTCCTTCGGAAATACATCCACAAAATCTTGTACAACTGGTACGTCAGTGGGCATCACTTCTGGTGTCGGTTGGTTGACCAAATTCACAAGGAAACCCTGACAACTCTTCTTCTTTAGTAACTTCACAGCTTTCATCGCGGATATCACTTGGGGCACTGTCTTCGTCTTTGACCCAGAGAAAGTGAACTCATCTCCTTCAGAAAGTCTGAACGTAATCTGTCGTTCACGACACTGAATCTTGGTCTGGTATTTAGTGAGCCAATCCATCCCCAAAATAAGATCAAAGTCCGTCATCTCGATCACATACACGTCTGCAGAAAGGTGTCTTCCTCCAATGTCGACTTTCAAATCCTTGTCCATATCATTCGTAGCGATCACTCCACCCGAGGGTAAACTTACCTCTAACGAGTTATCTACTCTAGTACTGTGTTCTCTTATCAAGTTGTGAAACTTTCTAGACACGAATGAGTGTGAAGCACCCGTATCAAAAAGTACAAAGGCAGGAACTCCAGAAATGGTTAACATACCTGTCATCACCCCATGGTCATTCTCAGTATCATCACGAGCCATCGCATACATGCGAGCCTGTCCTCCTGGACGCTGTCCACCTCCATTCTGTCTCGGTGCTTGAGGCGCACCAAAGTTCTGGTTGTTCCGAGGGCAATCACGAGTCATGTGACCTGGTTGGCGGCATCGGAAACACTTGTTCTGTCCTAGCATGCAAGCTCCATTATGCTGTTTCCCGCACTCACGACACCATGGCTTGTTGTTTCCTCCAGTCTTCATCTGCTTGTTCTGATGGTTGCCATTGTTGTTACCACCGTTCCACTTGCGCTTCTCATTGACCACAAAAGGCTTCGGTTTCACCTCATCTCCTCTCAGTCCCGCCTCGACTTTGTGAGCCCTTTTGACCAGCTCATAATACCCCAGATCACCCTGTGCTGCTAGGATACCGGCTAGTTGGGGCCTTAGTCCTCGTTCAAATCTAGAAGACCTCTTCGCATCAGTGTCCACCAGATGTGGGGCAAACCTGCTCAG
This sequence comes from Euphrasia confusa, assembly GCA_954870475.1. Lineage (NCBI taxonomy): Eukaryota > Viridiplantae > Streptophyta > Magnoliopsida > Lamiales > Orobanchaceae > Euphrasia > Euphrasia confusa. The sequence goes on from OX940961.1 coordinate 19,605,236, forward strand.
CTCGTTGAATCTCCTCTCATACTCAGTGACGGTCGTGCTTCCCTGCTTGAGGTTCAGGAACTCTGTCTCCTTCTGGTTACGGAACGACTGTGGAAAGTACTGATTCATGACCTCAGTCTTGAAGTCAACCCAGGTCATAGCATTACGCTCTGCATCTGTCTGACTGCGGTAAAACCCTTCCCACCAATGATCAGCATCCTCCACCAGCTGAAACGTGGCACAAGCTATCTTCTGGGCATCTCCACAGTTCATCGTGCGGAAAATGCGCTCTAGTGAGCGGAACCATTCTTCAACGACTGCAGGACCATCTTTGCCATTGAAGGTCGGCGGTCCAAAGCTGCGGAACTTTTCCACACTGTTATTAGCATTTCCGCCTCCGTTGGCCTGAAAGTTCTGAAGGAAATGCGTGAAAGCCATTCCCATGGCATCAGCAGTAGCCTGAGCAAGGGGCGGTTGGTCTGCTCCGTTAGGGCAAGCATTGTTAGCTGCGTTACCGTTCCTTCGTGTTGTCATCTCTGTCAGTCGTAAGAACATTTAGCTTTTCGATTTAAACATCTTCATCAATTTAGTCGAAAAATTAAGATATTCAAATTCAGAAACATATTGCCACGTAAGCATGAACAAGATAACATTTCAAAACATATCATTCGATTCATATTCGTCCAGAAATACACAGTCATAATACATGTCACGTTTTCTACTAAACATGAAGACTAAAGTACTACATCGTAAATCTGGAAAATCGAAATGGATCTCATAATCCTCCGTGCTCAAATCTGGTCACGTCGTGGGCACTGACGAGCCTGGTGTCCTCGCTTGCGACACGTGTAGCAAAAGCGCAGCCCTAGTAGACAGGGTCCTCCGTGGTTCTTCCCACACCTACTGCATCTGGGCGGGATTTCCCCTTCCTCTGGTATCCCAAAGAACATCAAGTGATAGTAGAGAGTTCGGGTGAACTCGTCGTAAAGGAATCGAGACGTCCCTGGCGTCCGATAGCCGTGGTAGAACTCTCGAGGAAACTTCTGCATCCTCTTCGGCAACGAACCAATGCACCTCCTGGCTCCATCTCTGTGACTGACGTGGTGATAACCCAAGTCCCGTAGCTCCTGCCACATCCTATGCATCGTCAGCAGATGCTCTCCTAGCGTGTGACTAACATCCTTAACGTACGTGCTATACCGATGAATCTTGCGCCGTAGCGAACTGTCTGGCCTCAGATCCCTCCTAGTACAAGTCCTCATAGTGCGTGCCATCTAAGTACTCAAGGCAAACATAACGTGCAAAATCTAAGCTCAGAGTTCTAAGTCTAGGATCGCAAAATCTAAAAACGTACCTTTAGGAGAGCTCGGCGAGGAATGACGGAGGCAATAGTGACATCTCTTTCTTTTATTTTAAAACATGAAAGCTTTTATTTTATTTTATTTTTAAAAAGTTTTAAAGTCTACAGAATCTAAAGCCTGCTCTGATACCACCTTGTAACGCCCCATTTTCGTTTTGTAAAATCACAACGGAAAGTATAAAAATTAATTTCAAAAGGTTTTTGGTAAAGTGCGGGGGTTACGTAAACAAATAAAGTAAGTCGTCAAAACAAGTATTTTCTTCAAAATAAAACTAGTCATTCAAACATGAAAACACGTTTCAAAAAGTCGAGCATAAAAGTTGACACATGACAGTCTAAATCAAAGACATTACAAAAGCGAAAATCAAGTTTTAAGAAAGCCAATAAACGATAAAAAGTGATGTCACACTGTGCCATGCCCGTCACACTCCTCCAAGTCTCCAACCGTACCTAAAAACATGTCGTTGATTGGGGTGAGCTCAACGTGCTCAGCGGGGAAATATTCATCTCAAAAATAACAAAATAATCATTGTACGAACATATAATCGGCATAGCATGAATAAACACATAGTCATATCATAGCATGTATTACACAACCCTTGTGCGGAACAAGTCCGATGACCGGTGAAGATCACAGACCCTTAAGAGGATCACAGGCTATGTAATAAGTTTCAACCCAAACGCGGAACAAGTCCGATGACCAAATAATAGATCACAGACCCTTAAGAGGATCACAGGCTAAAACATTTAATCATTTGTAAATTCAAGCATACAATCACGTGCAACATACATTGAAATACAATGTTATAAAAGAGATGAAGAAACCCCTACCTCTTGAAGCGTGTGCGACCCTAGCTCAACTCGACTCCTAAGCTCCTATGCTCGTCCTATCCCCAAATGCTCAACTCCTAGCAAGACAAGTCTAATAAATTAGTATATGAAATTTATGAATATTTGTCTTAGTGTATAAATATTGTGTAATAATTATATTAATATGTATGCGGTACTTATAAGTAATAATTATAATTTGTGTAATATATTTATAATTAATGTATATTTTTATATAAAATGCATGTGGCTAAGAATATGAGCTAAAATAAATATGAGGAGTGGGCCGGAAGTAATTCTTTGAAGTTGGGTTTGACTTGAAGAGATGTGGGCTTAGGTATATTGATTTCTGGAAAGTAATATGGTTGAGTTGGTGGGTTTTAAACAAGTGAAAGAAAAAAATGGATTTGGGCTTTATGTGAAAAGATTGGACTTGGAAATGGAACCGTGAGATAGAGAATTATTCTCTCCTCTCTTCTTTGAGACGCCACGAGAGAGAGAAACATAGAGGTCGATCGATTGAGGACGTGGGTTCATCAGCTCTGACAAATATTGGAGCACGGTCGAGGACAAAGGACGAGGCACGGCGACCTTCGTCTTCGGCAGGGATGAGGCTCGATTTCGGCATCTACACAGCGGGTCGGCGTCTCGACGGCGATAGGGTTTCCGTCTCCGGCCTCTGCGACGAACGGCGTCCATCGAGGTTGGTTTCCGGTGCTGCGGCGTGGATCGGAGCGTTCAAGGCTCGGCTCGGCTTGGATCGAACGGATCCGGCAACTGCGGGGGCTTGGCGTCGGAGCTCCGGTGGTTTGGCTGGTCTGGAGTCGGCGGCAGCGGCGCCGGAAGGTGCTCGGCAAAGGGCCTGAAGAGGGCTTCGTTCGGGTCAGCTTTGAGGCTATGAAACGGGCTGAAACGGGCCTGAATTAGGGGTTGAACGGGCTGCTTTGGGTCGAGATTTGGGGGCTGGTTTTGGGTTTAGATTTAGGTTGTTATTTGGGGTGGGAATTCATGGTGTAATGTATGCATATGTATGTGAGTGTACGTGTGTGTGTGTTTGTGTGAAGAAGAAAAAAAAAAGACATGGAGAGAGGGAGATGGAGAGGGGGAGAAGATGGATACGGATACCTTCTGTGATGATTTGGTGAGATGTGAGTGAGAGTGTTGTGAGGTGTGTTATGAAAAGGGTTTACTTTTTTCTTATTTTTGGCATGAATTCAAACATTGTTTTTGTGTAAGGAAGTGAAATAAGGTATTTTTGTGTCTTGTTTGTTTTGTTGTTGCAGGAGGGTGAGGAGGGGTTTCTGAGATGTGTAAGAAGGTCAACTAGAAGGAGCATGGTTGTGAGATGTGGTGGTAGGAACAAAGACAAAAATATGTAGATTACTATTAATTCTTATCAATTGTATAAACAAAGCATTTCTTATGGTTTTGTTTTTATTTCATTTTTATTTAGCTTTAACTTAATAAGATTAACAATTTATTTTTTATTTGTTAAGATCAATACTTATATTATATTATTAGAGTATTAAATTTATTTAAATAGTTTCAAATGGGTAATAATAATATTATTAGAGAGTGGTTGTTATTTAATTAATTATGATTAGTGAAGTTTTTAAAACGAGCTTAGGGGATTAGTAACTACCAATAGTAAAACCGAGACTCGGGTGCTACAAGACTCCCCAATTTTTAGGTACTCATCGAACACGTCTGCTGTGACCCCATATGCTAGAACTCGAAATACTGCTATTATACCCACTGATTGAAAATTCTACCTTTAATTCTCCGCCGTAGATAGAGATTTGAAAAGTGACGAGTGTATTAGAAAGCACAATCCTTGTCCATTGATTTATACCCATTGATTGACAATTCTACATTTTATTCTCCCCCATAGATGTAGATATGAAAAGTAATAAGAGTAAGAGTATGTCTCAATATATAGTTGTCTCAATATTTGTTTCTAGCTCAACATCTCAATATTCGTTTCTAGCTCAACATCAATCTCCAATGTCTCATTTCAATGGCAAACTGCCGAACCGCTTCTTATTCTAATGAGGAAGATATTCACCTCTGTGAGGTATATCTAGAAATTTCTCAAGATCCCATTGTAGGAAAAAATCAACCTGGAAGCACATTATGGTCACGTATAGAGGCCAATTATAATTATACTCTTCCAAATATCATCAGTGCAATTCGCAACAAAAAGTCTTTGAATGATCGTTTCAATACTATTAAAAGTGCAGTGAGACCATTGAATGGATGCATTGCGCAAGTTGAACTTCTGAATTCGAGTGGTGCTTCCAACGAAGACATTGTAAGTTGATAACATTGTTATAGTTTAGATATATGATTTTTAAAAATTCACGAAACATATATATTTTTTTTATAAAAAACTCGCAGATGCAGAGAGCAAAGATCTTGATGATGAACGATTCTAAGTATTCGAAGGGATTTAGGTTTGGTCATGTGTTCAAGCTAATGAAAGATGTTGTGGATGTCGGGATCAACAATGATAGACGCAATATCAATTTAGTTTCCCAACAATCAGATGGATCAGTGCCAGATTCTCCCAATTTCTCTTCTTCAGGAGTATCTACACTAAACATCAATTCAAGTGAAGATATTGATGGTGCTTCACCATCCCAAATGCGACCAATGGGAGTGAAAAAGGCTAAACAAAAGAGAAAAGGATCACTACTACAAAAAAAAGCCTTTAACATCGGTTAAATTGGGCTATATGCATCGGCTGTACAACTGTTGTCCAAAACGGCGATGTAAAAATGGAATTTATTTAACATCGGTTTTAGAACCGATGTTAAAATCTCAGAGTTAACATTGGTTATATGGGACTTGATGTGAATACACCTAAAACCGTTGTTAATTTAAATTTCTTATATCGGTTTTTTCTGATGGACCGATGTTAGTTTAGGTATTGTCAACATCATCTTTTTTAACCGATGTTAAATATACAGAAAAAAATAAAAATAAATAAATAAATAAATAAATATATATATATATATATATATATATATATATATATATATATATATATATATATTATCCTCCTCTTACAAAATACAAATAAATGTTACAATTCACTTTCTATAACTACACATTGAAACTTGATAATTTGTCAATCTCCGCTGCCTCCACGACTCCAAAGATTACATAAAATTATCTTAATTGCAAGGCCTGAAAATAAAAGATTGATGCTATTTTAAAGACCACGAAATATGAACATGCTCAACCGCCCAGAGAACAATGATATTATATAAAAAACGTTAAAATAATGGCATCGTCATACTTTCTACAAGTACATAATTTAATGTAGTAATAAAAGAAACAATAATTATTGAATTTTTTTTATATCAAAACAAGAAAATGAGTTGGTCACCTGAGCTATAGTTGTACCATCATTAAACTTGCAAAAACTATAAAGATAGCCCCATCAACAAACAAGGAAAACGGTGATAGTCACTTTCTTGCAAATTTATGTAGACCTCACTGCAGGAAAATAATACAATATATTTTTTTTCAAGTAAAATTTCAACTACACTTGAAAATAATGAATACATGTGTGTATATTTTATTTATACCTTCCTATTTACAAGTCCATCACATCTGAGCATCATATGTCCATAATGATTATTCGTTGATTTTCTGCAAATGAGTTCAATTTATTCCAACTCATAACAAATTTAGAGAAGTGTAAAGAGTATTACACAAGACTAACACATACACATAATTAGAGAAGTGTAATTAACATATAACACAAAACATGAATACAATATATTAGTATGACGTAACAAGTACCTGAAAATGACTCGAGCACTGAATATTTAAAATTGGCAGGCAAATACTCATTTTCTGCTAGTAGGATCCAATAAATATGACCCACTTTATATAAAAGGATTGCCGATATAATGGCAGAATCAAACCTACACCAGAAACGAGTTGCAGATGAGTTTGCAAGAATAATTCAACAAAAAAAGGATGATAAAATTATGGAGAAAGATTTGGACACCATTAGCGATCCAGCTACACGTGAATGGTATCGACTTGAGCAATTGAAAATTACGCAAAAATCTAATAAAACTCAATTTGAAAGTGATATTTCTCTCAATATTTTGATGGCCTTAGAGGATGTGATGGAAGTGATATCAGACCGTATTAAAATTGTATTGTATTAATGTTCAAGTTCTATTATATTTGCTTATCTTATTTTGTATATTGTAATATGTAATTTGTATTAAAATTTGTAGTATTAATGTAATTTATATTATTGTATTTTAATTTGTATGTTGTGTTAAAAATTATGTCAAATAATATTATTATATTATAAATATTATTTTTTTTATAATTTTTTATCACATAATAAAAATCAATTAAAATTAACACATAACATTATATTTACATTTATATATACTTAACCATTAATTTAAAATAAAAAAAAACGTCAAATTAACCTCTTCCATTGGAATGAAAAAAATTAGACTTGAGAGATAAAATTTGGCATTGCCTCCCCCATTGGGAATCTAAAGATAAATATTTTGAATGTTTTGCATTGATCTTCTACTAGTTAGTATAATCAATGAAACATATATAAATTCATTGATTTTCAATACATATTTTTTTAAATTTGATAAATTTATACAAAAAACTCGTTATCATGGACGGATCTACCCAAGGGCAGCACTGGGCTGGAGCCCAGTGCAAAAAAAAAAATTAATATCTATTATATATGTATAATAAATTTGAGATTTTCTCACCTCGGTCAAATTAATTGTGCGGATTCACGCTTTCACCCTTCAACATCTCTTCGGTTATATTGATATTTGTGCTTCTTGTGAACTTTGGTGGCCTACAAACGTGTCGTCATCATCTTCGTCGATTGCCACAATACAAAATTTAATGTTACTAGTTTATACTGCAACAACTGAACATGCATTTTGAACAATGAAGAAGGTGAATACCACACTTCGTAACAAGATTAGAGATGACTTACTTGAAGATTATTTGATGTTTTCTATTAAAAAAAATTGTTAAAAATGTAGACATAGATTCATCAATGATATTTGATGTTTTCTATTAAAAAAAATTGTTAAAAATGTAGACATAGATTCAATCATTGATGAGTTTTATGTTTTGAAGTCTTGTAGTGAACATACTTAGAGCATCTCCAACCGATACCAAAAACCTATTTAGGAGTAGGGGAGATGCTCCAACCGATACCAAAATATAAACTTATTATAGGTATTAGGGTGGGACCCACATAAAAAATACTTAGATTTACGTTTACCTTAAACTTAAACCAAAAACTATTTATTATTTATAAAATCATCCTTTTATTTTACAAACTAATAAAAAAGACCTATTAACCTTTTATTTTAATTTTTTACTTAATATATTTTGTAATGTAATTTTTTTAATAATCATATATTAATAATTAAAATAAAATTTTATTTTAAAAATAAAAATAAATATTTATAATTAAATATTAAATATTTTATATTTGCGTAATTTTGTCATATTTAATTAATATTTTATTATATTTTTTATTTTTGAAATTTTAAATTGAAAATAATATTTATTAATTTTTTTAAATTTAATGTCAAAAGTTACGGGGTTAAATTATAAATTTGTAAAGATATTAGTTATTTATAAAAATAGTATAAAAAATTGTATAAGAAGAATAATTTGAGAATATTCTTATAAGTTTAAGTATTGGAATCTCGGTTGGAGCTAATTTACTATAAACTTAAAATTAAACTTATTTTTTAGTTTAAGTTTTTGTGTTCGGTTGGAGATGGCCTTACAATTTATTTGAACATCAAGATAATTTGTTATTTATAAAAAAATTGTGACAAAATGTAATTTTCAGCCCATCCATTTACTAATTATTTGAACATCAAGATATTTTGTTATTTATAAAAAATTGCAGACAAAATATATTTGTAAAAAAAATATATAGATTAATTTACTAAATCCTAACTTATAGAAATTTTATTGTACATTGCTAGTATTAAAAAAGAATTGTCTCCCAATTAAGAAATATTTCTAATACCCATAAACTACTATTAAAAAAGAATTATGATAGACAACCAATCATTGTCTATGAAAGTAAGGATAAATATTTTGAATGTTTTATTTCAAAGTTTTAAATATCAAAATAAAAAAATGGTAAAAGCTCATTACCATACTAATTCGTAAAATGGTGAGCCAAAAAAACCCAATGAGTTGAAAGGTAAACTATTGAAAGGAAACACTCTATCAAACTCGTCGTTTGGGACTCGACGTACGAGTTGAACCTCTCTCCGAGTCACCTTGCCAATTCTATATTCCTAACCAAAATTTGTCTAATTCTCTAAAAAAATTTACAGCAAATTAATTAATTAATTATTTCCGGTGCTTTCGTCATCGGACTCGGCTTCATCTTCCACCTCGTAAATCTCGTCGGCCTTCTCCTCGAACTTGACTCTGCAGACCATACAACTCTCTGCCTGCAAGTTGAAATAACCAATTATATATATAAGTCACCTTACATATTTACTACCACCAAATTAAATTGTACTACACATCACATTATGATCAAGAAGAAGGTATTACTATACTCACCTGACCGTTGACTCGGAAATTAGTCCGATACTCGACCATCGTCCAATTCGTCTTCTCGTTCCCTTGGTAAAACTCCAATTTGTTCTTGTACCCAATAGCTAACCCACCCGGCCCATAAAGGACCACGTTACCTTCCACCACTTTCCAGCATCCTCCGTTTGGTGTAGGTCTCGTCGAGTTATCGTTTTCCGGCAAGAGTTCGGTCGTGACGGGCACGAAAAAGTGCCCTTCCTCCTCTCTTTCGCAGTTGGATTCGTCTAAATTGAGACCAAACAAAGTTAATTAAATTAAATTGGAAAAAATAGAGAAAATAAAAATATAGAATTATATAAATCTCGGATCGAAAAGCTTACTCAGAGGAAGTTGGTTGGGGTCGTGTTTGTAGACGTCGAGATCCTTGATGTATTCGGAAGGTAGCCGTTCGCCTTTGAGCTTGGGGACGAGATAATACTGCAGTATCTCTAGCGCTGTCGGGTGGAATCGGTATCCAAACGGCAGCCCGTTGTCTGTGTACAAATTAATCGACCTGTGGATCGGATCCATGTACGGAAGAACTTAAGGAGCTTCGATCGGAGGGTTTGGTAAATCGAAGTGATAGTAGGGATATTGGGATCGGTCACAATTATATAGTAATTCCCGACCGAGAGTCCTGTGATGTTTGGTAATAAGGCGTGTAGTAAAAATAGGTAAATATATTAATTTAGGAAGTGATTCTATTCTTAATCAAATATTAATATTAAAGAATCATTTAATGTCACGTTCAGGATTAATTAGGATTTATTTGGTTTTTATCGCGGACTTCCTATTTTAATTAGGGCTCTTCAGTAATTTTCTATTATTGGGCCTTGAACTAAACTTTTTAACAGCCCAATATCAATTACGATCGAAGTTTCGTGTTGAACTCACGTCACGGGTTTCGGGTTTCATAAGGAGAACAAAAAAAAGGTAAATACTGTATGAGGGTTTTGATCTAATTTTACAGTCGTCGGTCGGTAGTAACTCAATTATTCACAAACTACTCTCTTTTCAAGCTTAAACTTTAAGCTACAGATACTTTAAGGATCTCCCAGCGCAAGTTTTACTCGCAGAGATGGCGGTGTCGCAGCCCAGCAGATCAAGGGACCTCGACAAGCTGCTACTCCGGCCCGGCCAAATTGTCGGCCCTAACTTTGTGCCCGGGGAAGATGTAAAATCTCTCTCCTACCTTTTTTCTTTCTTCTTTCTGTCATTGTTACAAACACGTTATCTGCGTTCTTTTTGGCATCTGTTTGATTGCTTACACCTTTAAAGTTTCAACTCGTGGTCCGGGATAGAGCCCGCCCAGAAGTGTGTTTATCTATTTCGAAAAAAAAATTGATGCTATGTGTATTCGTTTATCTTTGTGTAGCTTTTTTTTCCGAATTATTTCCGATGGTCCTGATACTTTTGTTTTCTACATTGTATGGGTTTAGCTGAGAGATGACATAAAGGAATGTGCCAAGGTTTTGGTGGTGGGTGCGGGCGGGCTGGGCTGCGAGTTGCTCAAGGACTTGGCTTTAACCGGGTTTCCGAACCTTGATGTAATTGATATGGACCGCATTGAAGTCACAAATCTCAATCGCCAGTTCCTTTTCAGGTACAAGTGATGATTCTCTTCTCCGAATGTGCAAGTGATTGTATTGTTGTTGTCAATGGGCACAGTTGATCGAACTTTCGGGTCAAAGTGTTTATTATCGATACAGATGCTACATTTTGCTGAGTACGAGGCAAATATCTGTCGGGTTGAATTATGGGTTTGGAGTATTATATTACCTTGTAAGGTTGTGAAGTCTCATTTCCATGTCACGATCGAATGAAAAGTTGCTAGAAGTTGTAGGTTTCATTTTCTAACTTGGTGATTATCAGAATTGAAAACCAGACCCTGTGTTATGCGACTTGATGGAAGTCCAAATGGTGTTTGAGAAATTTTACTTTAATATATTTATAATTTGGATTGGAATAATCTTGAAATCATGTATGGGCTGCAGCTGGGATGATCTGAGCTACCTTTGGATTATTTCTGCTATGATGTTTATTAGGATCTTCACTCTTTTATCCTGACTTTATTTATTCAGGAAGTATGAATAAGCTTTAGGCAAATACAAAATAGGGCAAGCTTGAACCACTTTCTTCTGTAAACCTCTAAAAAATCTGCTATCATACGAATGCTCTGAATTTTCATCATTCTTCCCAATCTCTAGTTAACTTGATCTTTATGCCCTATTTAATGCTGCCAAACTGCAAATGCGGATTTATTTGGATTTCAAGCTACAAATTTGTGGGTCAACAGGCAAGTGAGGCAACTATATGATAATTTTACTTAGCGAAGTAATGCTGTTTTTTTATTGTTCTTGTTTTGTAGGCTTGAGGATGTTGGGAAGCCAAAGGCTGAAGTTGCTGCAAGACGAGTCATGGAACGAGTTAATGGTGTAAACATCACACCACATTTTTGTCGCATTGAGGACAAACCATTGGATTTCTATAGTGATTTCAATATTATTGTCCTTGGACTTGATTCGATCGAGGCCCGGAGCTACATAAATGGAGTGGCTTGTGGATTTCTAGGTTTGACATCTTTTACTAAAATCTTTTATGGCGTCTCTAAAATTTGTGTTCTTCTATTATTGGTTCATTTGAAATTAGGCTGTGGTCTCATTATCTCTCCTCCAACTAGCTCTTCATATTTGCTTTTCCTCTGATCTTATTTAAATATTTTGGTTATCTCCCGTTGTTTCATCTAGTAATTATAACTTATTTTCGGTTGTTTATGTGGTGTATGTCATATATATTGCTATTTCCACTCTCAAAAGAAAACTAGATTATCTGTGCAACCTCTTCTACATAACTGACACTTGACCAATATGTGTGTGTGTGTGTGTGTGTTTATGTCAATGCAAGTGTGTTTCTGCGTCTAACATGAGCATTTTGAGTTTAAGAAAAATATATTCCTATTACCTTTTTATTGTATTCTTCTCCATTTTTTTGTAATTTTAAAGTTACAAAAGAGTTCGGTAGCTGGTATTTAATAACAATTAACATTAATCTTTTTATGACTGAGAAATAGCGATAACAGAGACTTGGATCTATTACACATTTCCTTTGCTACTAGACACTTTCCTCATTTTTATTATTTTCTGTTTCTCGTAATGCCTGACTTGTCAATTGCACACATAAATGAATTTCTTGGGTCAACTGCACATATCTTATTTGAATTCTAATTGACTAATAGTTATACTTCCAGAAGTTATTCTAATTTGCATCTTGCACGAGCCCCTCATTTATTACATGGACTTCAACATATTTTATAACAAATTGCTCCCACCATGTTCCAAATAACTCACCTTAAAGGCTCAAACTACACGTTCTTTTGTATATTGAAGTATTGAATATGGACACTCACATTGGTAGACTCCACTGTGGTTGGACATGTAGAAAATTTTATATGGCTATATTTATCCTTTGTCTGACTGAGTGTATGTTTTGTCTATTTTTGATTAACAAGAATACGACTCTGATGATAACCCCAAAGGTGATACCGTGAAACCAATGGTGGATGGCGGGACCGAAGGATTCAAGGGTCATGCCAGGATTATACTTCCAGGAGTTACACCTTGTTTTGAGTGTACAATTTGGCTATTTCCTCCTCAAGTGAAATTTCCTCTATGCACTTTAGCAGAAACTCCAAGAACAGCTGCTCATTGTATTGAATATGCCCATTTGATTAAATGGAGTGAGGTACAGTTGTAATTAAATTTTCCGAATGTCTTATCATTCCTAGATATTTTTCCATTGCACTCTTATAGTTAATGATATATTTTTTGCTTTCACTCGCAGGTTCATAGTGGCAAAAGTTTTGATCCAGATAATCCTGAAGACATGCAATGGGTTTATTCAGAGGTAATAAATAATAGGGTGTATTTTTGATATGCGCATTGATTCGTCATTTCCTCGTCTCTCCACTCCTTTATTTATATAATCCTCCTTCTCACAGGCCGTTAAGAGGGCAGAACTTTTTGGTATTCCAGGAGTTACTTATTCTTTGACTCAGGTGAGAAATGTCTTTCAATTGTTACATTTTAGTTGCTAATGCAGTGTTAATCATGGATATGGCTAGTGATGACGGTTCGTCAAATTTTTAGAGATGATTACAAAAAATATATACTACTATGTGGGTCATTTACAAAAAAAAAAAAGAAAAAAATAAAATAAAAAAAGAAGGTTATGGAATTACAAACCCCTCCCGTCCCCTCTCCCTTTAAGGTTCGTTTTTCATTTATACTTTCCTTCGTCGTAAACAGAAAGCATTACCCAGAACTCCCTTTAACATTCACAAAATCATTAAAATCCCCTCCTTACATTTAGGGGTTCTTAGTGAGTAGTCCAAAATTTTGACTTTTGTAGCTCAATAGTCCAGTCATTTAATGATCCGTCTCCAAATCAAAAATAAAAGAATTACTCATGCATAATCAGGTGATGATTAATTAAATAAACCAGATGGGAATTGAGTGTAATCAAGTGACTATTGAAGGGCATTGTAGTCAGAAATATAGGGTATTATTATAGTTAGGTGAGAAAATGATTATTTACCAATGAATTTCATTTGTTAAACTTTGGGGACGGTGATCTTGAAAGAGTGTGCTGTTTAGCAATTTTCCCTTAATTTGTAAGGCATAATCCTTCAAGGATTATTTTTTAATTATGAAAATCATTTTGTTATTTCTAAACTATGGTGTTATGTTATTATCTCAAATTATAATCTTACTTATGGTAAATGAAAATGTTTGTATCCCTCTTGATCTATGTGCTGTAAAATCTCCTGGCATTGCTCAAATCACACGTGTTCCCATTTGTTGCTTATGACCATATTTTTTTACAGGGCGTGGTGAAAAATATTATTCCTGCTATAGCTTCCACTAATGCTATTATATCAGCTGCATGTGCTTTGGAGACATTGAAAATAGTTTCCGATTGCAGCAAGACACTGTCTAATTATTTAACGTAGGCGACCCCTCGACTTTTACATTTCCCTCGATTATTCAATGCAATTTTCAATTTTAACCATCAAAACACAATTCTCACCACAGGTATAATGGAGTTGAGGGTCTTCATACCAAAGTGACAGAGTTTGTTAGGGACAAAGACTGTCTGGTCTGTGGTCCTGGAATTCTAATTGAGTTGGATAAATCTGTTACTCTAAGAAAGGTTTGTTTCTCGGTATATATACATGTTTTTCTGCGGAACTTCTTAGGTCCATGTAATGATTTTCTTATATATGAAACGCAGTTCATTGATCAACTGGAAGATCACCCAAAACTGCTGTTGACCAGAGTAAGTGTTACACACAGAGGTAATAACTTGTACATGCAGGCACCTCCAGTGTTAGAAGAAATGACTCGATCGAACCTGGATCTACCTCTGTTTGATCTAATGGGTGGAATATTAAGGGACATTGTTCACGTGAATGGTATGGCCGGCAAAGGTGACAAGCAATCTTGTCTGAGGAAATTACGCGTTTTATTCGTTGGAATTGATGGAGTTACTGATGTTGATATGGCTGGTGGTGTATAATTCTCGCCCGCCTTTTTTTAGATGAACCGTGCAATGATTTGTGAATGAAATTCAGATTTGGATTTAATTTTCTAAAGGCATGAGATTTTGGTTCATATCTGTTCCTTATATTTGCATTTTAACTTTTTTCATAATAGTACTAAACTTTTCATAGTAATCCCTAACATTATTTAATGTTAGGCCTTCACCTCGATTTTGATATATTCTATGTATATTGCCTTTGTAACTAAATTTGAAACATATACTCCTTTTTCGTTATAATAACACGATCATTTTTTTATTTGAACATTTCAGAATAATAAAAGAAAAAAATATTTATATATTTTCTCATTTTAAAATATAATTTTAATTTTTTTTTTAATTTTACTTTATTTTATTTTATAATTTAAATATAATTTTAATTTTTTAGTTAAAAAATAATATTTTTTTTAATTATGTTAAAAAAAGTCGTATAGTTTTTGGTTAAACTAGTATTAATATCTTCACATTTTCTGAACTTCTAAATCAAACTTGTCCAATGTACTTCTCATTTCTCTCTTTCGTCTTCATTATCCCACTCTCCCTCCTCGCCCTACTGTACTTCGTCGTCCGCCCCAAGCCCGTCCACGTCCCAATCAAAAACCGCCACGTGTTCATCACGGGCGGATCCAGCGGCATTGGCCTCTCCCTCGCCCACCTCTGCGCCCGCGGCGGCGCCGACGTCACCCTCCTCGCCCGCAGCGCAAGCAAGCTCGAGGAGGCCAAACGATCCATCGAGCTCGCCACGGGGCGTGACGTCCGGGTCTTCAGCGCTGACGTCAGGGACTACGACGCCGTCAAGCGCGCGGTCGAGGAGGCCGGCCCGATCGACGTGCTCGTGTGCAACCATGGGGTTTACATGGCGCAGGAACTGGAGGACCAGGATATGGAGGAGATCAAATTCATGATCGATGTGAATCTGACTGGGAGTTTCCACCTCATCAAGGCCGCTTTGCCCGCTATGAAGAAGACTCGGGCCGAGAGAGGGCCCGGATCGATTGCTCTTATGTCTTCCCAGGCCGGTCAGGTAGTTTTCAACAACCAAAAAATGGATAATCGGATCTAGGGTTTTAAGTGTTAAAGCTGATGTGCAGATTTTTATGAAATTACAAAATTTGAGGCGTGAAATTCAACGAGCTTGTAATTATCAGTCCGTTTCATTGCTGAGAAAAATGAGATTTATCTGAAATCGAGTGTGGGTGGTTTGTAAATGTGCTGTAACTTGCTCAGCTCTCACTCTACAAATAGCTAGAAACATACATTTACATGTAGTCAGAGAGTCGTTTGTATCAAAATGACTCAATTGCTTTTTATATTATGCCTTAGAAAGCTATACAGATTTCCGATGATGAATTTTAGAGTGAATAAAGGGTATGAACTATGAAGTATGTATGTTGAGTTCCTAAGTTGCTTTTGGTTTTGAATCTGAAAATAGTTCTTGGTTCATGCATAACTTCTTTATTTTCTTCACCCTGACACTATTTAATTTTTGTTGACTTGGATTCAGGTTGGCATCTATGGTTATGCAGGTTACTCAGCGAGTAAGTTTGGCCTCAGGGGTTTGGCAGAAGCACTTCAACACGAGACTATAACAGACGACATTCATGTCACCCTCATCTTCCCTCCGGACACTGACACTCCTGGTTTTGCTGAAGGTAAAAACTCTCCTTTAAATCTTGCTTGAAATGTGCACCACAGACGATTTTAATCTAGATTCTGGACTTTTGTCATTCACTTTGTGATTCAAAAGTTTATTTTGCAGACTTTGTTTAATGCTTTCTATGCAAGATAACAAAGGGAAAAAATGAAAATAGTAAAATACGAGTTAGCCCAACTTAATAAGAATTAGGAAGCTAGCTCAAGCCTCAATGAGTGTGTTTTGAGCACGTGTTAGTGTACGAGAGCTTATGTGTGTTTTAAGTCCAAGGGTAAATCTGGAAAATAAATGTTGTGTATTTAGGCGCATATCAATATTTCCTAAAGTTAATAAAAATGACTTTTCTTTGTCTGACTTTTTGTTTCCACATATTACAAAATTATATTGAAATATAAACTAATGACGGCAGAGAACAAAAAGAGGCCAAAACTTACAAACATCATAGCGGATTCATCTAGCGCCATGAAAGCTGACGAAGTGGCCAAAAAATCATTGGAAGGAATCCAGTCGGCCATGTTCAGTGTCAACTGCAATTTATTGGGCCTTTTACTTTCCGGAGCAACTGCCGGTCTATCCCCACAGAGGTCGTATGTGATGGCATTCATAGAGGTAATGACAGCTGGTTTATTGCGGCTTGTTGCCCTGATTGTACAATGGGATTGGTTCATGAGCATCGAGAAGTGGCACAGGAAGAAATGAAATAGTTAGTTTTCACGAGAAGTTGGAAAGCGTCTTCTTGGAAGAAAGATACTTTGAATCCAACAAAGGATAGCCATATATTACGGCAGCATGTCCTGAGAAAAGTTATCACCGTGGTGGGAAGAAATCAAAGTTAGCCTGGTTAGTTTTCCATGAATGCTATATTACTTATGTAAACGTCCTGAATAAAATACAGGAGCTCACGATTCTGGGTACTTTGGATATTCACTCTACAGAAGAGAGACAAAAATAGGATGTAATACAGTTAGTTCCATTTTAATGCCTGAATTTCGGACTACCAGCCTCTTGTTTTCCATTTCGGACTACCGGCCTCTTGTTCCATTTAAATGCCTGAATTAAGGAGACATCTATGTTTTGGAATTTGAGGGCAGTTCAAATATCAAACTCCAAGGGTCTCTTTGTAATTTAGAAATCTTGGTGGATTTATTTTGTAATTACACAAAAGTTTTGTGGACTGGATCATCACCTTGCACCTGTGCATTGTAAGGGATCTTATTAATATGTGAAATTGTGAATCATTTGAAATGCTCGATCCCGTTTACAATACGAGCAAGTCATTCAGATTAGTTATATGTGAGTTTCAAATACCAAAGAAATGTTTTGAGAGTAAAGTCAAAGTCATTAGAAAATTAATAAGTTTGACAAGAATATTTCTTTAAAATTCACAAATGAATTTAGACGACTAAAGTGCAAAAATAATCTCTCATAAAACCTAATTATGAATTCTAACACGTTGACCATGTTGCTAATCTCACAACGGCTCGGACACATTTTAAATTTCCTTGGGGTCAAAACGAAAATACATACAAACACAGGGGCACGAATGCAATTTATTCCTCCACTGTTTCATTTTCAAACCCCTTTCGTTCTCCCTCTGAAATGAACGAAGTTAGTAACTTAGTAGTATAGCGAAGCCTTGTTGAGACTCCTCCACTACGGTATTACCCTCGATTTTCTCTCACTACAGTTCGTACCTCTCCGGCGATGCAAGACTTCTTAGGCTCCGTCCGACGATCCCTAGTTTTTAAACCGTCCGGCGAAGATCCCGCCGGATTTGGGGGATTCGTGGACAAAATCGGCTCCAGCATCCGAAAATCGAGAATCGGAATATTTGCCAAGCCTCCTGTTCAGGCGCTGCCGCCCGCGGGGACTCCACGCCGAAATACAGCGCCGCCGATGGAGGAGGAACCACTACCGCCGATGGAAGGAACCTGTGAAGATGAGCCACAGGTAATTAGGGATAGAGATGTCGTGATGCTGAGGTCGAAATCCATAAAAGAGGGCGAGTTTAAGAAGAAGAAGGATGTATCTTCCTCACCTCCGATCCGGTGGAGGAAGGGGGAATTGATTGGGTGCGGCGCGTTTGGGAGGGTTCACATGGGGATGAACCTCGATTCAGGAGAGTTGCTGGCTGTCAAAGAGGTCAGTATCGTCAATAGTCACTAGCTGCGTATGGGGCATGTAATTGCTTGCTTGCTTGATTGATTTCTGCTTTGGTTTTTTCTGAGTACAGGTTGCTATAACAGCGAATAACTCTTCGAAGAAAACACAAGTAATGAATCTATCTTGAGCTTATTCTTATGTGTCGCTTGATCGTTCGCTTTGTGCCAATATGATGAATAACTACCTTGTGTAGAAAATGCATTTTTTTGACAAAGCCTTGCTTACACTATGATGTAAACATGTGTTATGTTTTCGTTACTTACGTTTCTATCTTGCAGTTATAGTATACAACTTTGAAATTTAATGGATTTGTCAGGAATACATAGGGGAGCTTGAAAAAGAAGTTAACCTACTGAAAAATCTCTCACATCCAAATATTGTGGTGAGACGAGATAAATGTTTAGTCCAATCAATCTATTTGTGTAGCGTGTAATGCACATCCTCTCATCCAAGCACAATTTGTGTTGTTGTGCAGAGATACTTAGGAACTGCTAGGGAGGATGACTCGCTGAATATATTACTGGAATTTGTGCCAGGTGGATCTATTTCATCCCTTCTTGGAAAGTTTGGGTCTTTCCCAGAATCTGTAAGTAGATACTGGTGCTGAATGCTCACTCCTCTGAAACCTAGCTAACACTATAAATATGGAATTTGTTTCCAAAACCACTTCGTTAACATGCGTTCTCTTTTATATCAATGTATACCAAAAGTAGTTATTGTCCTTGAGCAATTTTTTTATCCTTATAATAATGACTAACTTATGCGTTTTCTAATAATTTTTTGGATTTGCTTTTCAGGTTATTAGAATGTACACAAAACAAATAATGCTAGGACTAGAGTACCTGCATAAGAATAAAATCATGCACAGGGATATCAAGGTACCTTTTTCATATTATAAAATACAGTTACAGTATGTATCTTTATTTTTTGTATCCTCATGTATGTTTTCTTAAAGTGATTTATATTCTCAATTTCTATATATGAAAATTTGAGTTCGTAACAGGGAGCAAATATTCTAGTCGACAATAAAGGTTGCATTAAACTTGCTGACTTTGGAGCATCCAAGAAAGTCGAAGCATTGGTATGCTTTTTTCTTTCATTTTTTCTGCTTATTCATTTCCCAATTTGAGTAGCAGACATTTTATCATAAGTAGGAATCTGATATTGCTGCAGGCCACCATTACTGGCGCCAAATCAATGAAGGGTACGCCTTACTGGATGGCTCCTGAAGTTATTGTTCAGACTGGTCACAGCTAGTAAGTTTAAAGAATGGAAGAAAAAGAAAATTACAAAAAGATTGCTCAGTTTATCTAACTGGTGAAGTTAGCTTTTGTTGTGCATATATTGAAGTAATGCTATTGCGTAATGGATTTCTACAAATCTTAATGTGTTTTTTTTCTAAATTTTTACTACCATAGTATGTTGCCAAGTGACCAAAAAGATAATGCACAAAATATATCAAATAATTTTGAACTGTTGTGGTGTTCTGTTCATCGCTTCGATTTGTATACTGTTTTTTAAACAGATTCCTCAGCTACTTCTAAATTCTAACACCAAAACGTGGGTGATTCCAATTTGAGCAAAATGAAAAAATGAGCAGATTCTCTTTTCCTAGGTATGAATAACACTTGCATCAAAAGCTATGTTGAAAGGAATAAAACTCTTTACTTTTATTCATGGAAATTCATGCATAGAAGGAAATTGCTGCTTGTTCTATAATTTCATGACCTGAACTCAGTGTATAAGTTTATTCTTGATTGATGTACAGCTCGGCGGATATATGGAGTGTTGGATGCACAATTATTGAAATGGCTACTGGAAAGGCTCCTTGGAGCCAGCAGTATCAGGAGGTGGCACAATTTAGTTTTTAGTTGCACTCTATATTCTATTAATTTTAAATATAACTAGTTCCTCTGTAAATTTGATTGACTAACAATTATATCATATTTAGGTTGCTGCCTTGTTTTATGTTGGAACAACCAAATCTCATCCACCGATACCAGATCATCTTTCTGTTGAGGCAAAAGACTTCCTGTTAAAATGTTTGCAAAAGTATGTTTGATCCGTGCAAATACTGAAATTCCTTATCCTGATGTTCACTTCTTTCAGACAGTTGTTACTATGAATTAAATTATACTGTCACAATAATGCTTCATTTAGTTTTATTCACAACTCACTTAATTCTTGATATCTAACTTCATATATTTTGTAGGGAGCCAAACCTGAGGCCTACTTCATCAGAGTTGCTAAAGGTAGTAGTAGTACCAAGCATTCCATTTGTTAGGCTATCTTTGTGTGATACCTGCATGAGTTGTAGTGCAATTACATTTTTATTCTCAATTGATATTCTGTGACTCTTTATTTATGAGATTATGTTTTTATTTTCTTTAATCTTCAGCATCCATTTGTTACCGTAGTAAGTCGGAAATCCTATCTTGGTCTTCGCTCTTCACTCACGGTTAGGCAATGCTTGTCTCTGATATTTGTTCCTAAGTCCTGTAGATACATGTTTACTAATGAGTTCATATCCTGATCAACAGGATGGCTCCGAAAAGCGGATGGCAGCACTTGGGGTCGAAACTAAAAAATCGTGAGTGCTTCTCACGATATTTATTTGGATACCCAATGATTTTCTTGAATAATTGTTTATTTGAGGTGCTGTAGAATTTAATAATTTATGTATCCTGCAGAATGAACCTAGAGATGAGAAGTTCCTGCAATGGTCTAAAGGATTTTGGTGAGTTGGTTGGTGCGGCCAGTTGCTCCACCATTCATCCAGAACACATTTCAGAACAAGGATCCCTATGGGAACCCGTCAATTTTGATGATGATGATGATATGTGCCGAATTGATGACAATGATGATATTTTGCTCGGTGCATCCACAAAATTTAAGCACCCTCTTCTTTCTAGCAATTGTAATCAGGTGCGTGAATACCAGATATATGCTGTCCTAAATCTTAAATGAGAAATGAAAAATTGGTCCTCTATCTTTAGGGGTGTTGCAATATTAGTCCTGTTACTTTTAAATTTATGATTTAAGTCCTATATGTTTTTTGTTGTTTTTTTGGTAATTTTGATCCCTTAAGTTTCGACTTGTGCAATCCTGGTCCTTTAGTTTCTATGTTGGTGCAAATTTTGTCTAGGTGTTATTTCACTGATTCATTTTGATCATTAAAAGACTTTGTTATTTCTGTTAAGGAAAAATCTTCACATGATATAAATTGCCACTTCAAAAGCTATGGAGTTAATATTAAATCATCAGAATAGATACGGGGCCAGTTTTGCAATTTCACTATTCTTAAATCTTCCCCGGCCGGGATGAATGTTGTATTCAGTGGCTAAAGACTATATTGCTAATTTGATGTTCTTGTTGGTATTCTTTGTACAGAGTTTTAATCCTATGTCTGAGCCTATTGATAATTGGCCATGCAAGTTTGATGAAAGTCCCGAATCGACTGAAAGGCGAACTGAGCTTCTTCCCAATCAAATTGATGTACCTGGAAATAGTTCTTTTGGTTATGTGGAGGTGGATAGTGGCTTCACATTTCCAATAGAGCAGCCAGGACCCGAAGATGATGAAGAGGAAACTGAATCAAAGATTAGAGCATTCCTGGATGAAAAGGTTACAACCGATTAACAAAACATTTCGATTGTTCAAATACTTTATCATCTTATTTGAATTTGCAATGCATGTTTTCTATTTGTTCAGGCTTTGGAACTTAAGAAGCTGCAATCGCCTCTTTATGAGTTCTACAATTCCTTGAATGTTGCTCGTCGTATAAGTTGTATCGGTGTTGGCAACAAGGAAAATGTTATGAATAATTACAATCTGCCCCATAAAAGTAGATCACCGAACAAGGTGGGCACTAGAAGACTTTCTACTGCCATTGATGTTGAGTACAATTCGAGTCCTAAAAGACGCGAGTCAAATATTAGCGACGTAAACTTTCGAGCTTATGATGATGTTATAGAAAATCCACTTACTCCAAGGTATGCAAATCATTTCTTTATCATTTATTTTCAAAATATATTGTCATCCTCCTAACTTGAATTTTTTGAAACTGGTGTTTTCCTTCTACCCACTAGTTTCATGGAAATACAAAGAAAATGGAAAGAAGAACTCGATGAAGAGCTTGAAAGAACTCGAGGCAAGTCGCGTTTATTGTACAAAAATCATTTGCGTCTTCATTGAATGAATATACTATTATACTTGAGGTAGTACAGTTACTAATACTATTTGAAAAATATGCGGCTAGTTCAAGTGAAACAAAATGGTAATCAATTCCTAGAAGCATATTGCACGTTTCCAATATAACCCTCCACAACGTTTCCAATATGGAAATTTCCATATAACCCTCCACAACGTTTCCAATATGGAAATTTCCACTGTTCCAAAGTCAATGACACGGATTTTGCATATTGCAGAGCTTAGACGTCAAGCAAGTGCATGTGCATCTAAAACATCGTCCCCAAATGATCGGATTTTGAGTCGACAGAGAGGCCGGTCAAGGCTTGCATCTCCAGGGAAATAAACGTAATTATACATTGCTTCCAGATGATTGGAGTTCCATAGGCATGTACGCGTCTTGAGGGGATGGCCTCTGAGAGTATAACAGTTTCTTGAAAGTGCAACGCTTCTGGTAAAAGTGTATCTGTGTTTTGTTTTCATATTTGTGCATAGAGATATATCCCATAATGGCTGCCTGGGTCATAAAATCATGTACAAAGGAGATGGCCGGGCGATGACATTTGTATTCAGTCATTGTGGTTCATCTTAATATAATACGAACGAAATAGTACCAAATTTGTTCTCTCCATTTGAGGCTGAAGGGTTTGGAGTTTGCTTCTTGTAACGATTTTGGGATTTTGATGCGTTTGTAACTCTTAGGTATATTTTGTGAAACAAAGTCATCATAACTTTTTATATGATTTGAAATTTTGAATAGTTCATCACTTAGTTATGTCTGAAAAAAAAATAACAAATTGTGAAATTAAATAAATAGTCCACTGGTATTCATTTCTTCATAGCTCTAAATATTATTTGGTGGCATTAATTGTTTGGTTGAATTCCAAAAAGGAAATACCTAGTACTTATTAGAACTCATGTGTAACTTTTGACTAAAAGAATGAATTGCATAAATAAAAGTAATGTAAAGTGGTGGTTTAAAAAAACATAGGATCCGTAGAAGAAATATTTGGTAAACGCGTTTGGATTACGTAAGGATATGATGAGTGAGAGAATCATTTTTTTAGACTTTACAATACTATTTCAATGTTATCTTAAAATTTTGTAGGTTTTGTTTTTACAAAAATGTATTTATATTAAAAAATTGTTGAATTTTAAATTTTTTTACAAAATATTCTGTATATATTTATCATTAAAAAACATTATTTTTCAACCTAAAAATTATATTATCTACACTAAAAATGATTAATTACTAGCTAGCTTCTAGTGAACAATTTGATGAACAAAAAAGTTATCAACGATTCAACAATTTTGTTTAAAAAGTGACGCACGTCAATTTTTAGATAAAAGAATCTTGGTCGAGATAATAAATTCGTTTAAAATTTGTATTTCACAAATTAAATGTTGTCGCGTAAGATTCAAGACAATTAAAAAATTATTCAATCATTATACGGATATTGTTATGAATATTATTATATTATAGTGAATGACTTGATGGCTAAGTCAGAAACCCTAGATTGTATCCTATATAAAGTATATAGGGGTCTCCCCATATGAATGAATACAACAATCTTATTCTCCTATTATATTGTCTCTCTCTGCTCTATTATTCTCTCTCTAATTCTCTTGAGTTTATAACACGTTATCAGCACGAACGCTCAACCGCGTTCTTCATCGAAGTTCTACTCATCCAAGATCCGAAGATTTCAACTACGTTTTGATATGAAGTTCCAATCAAGTAAGAATTTATATTTATATTTATTAATAATTATAAATATATCTACTTCTCCTCTCTTCTTCTTAAATTCAAATGTTCCCGAAGAACATTATAATCTGATATTCCTGAAGTAATATCATATGTTCCCGAAGAACATTATAATCTGATATTCCTGACGTGATATCCTATGTTCCCGAAGAACATTATAATATGATATTCTTGAATTAATATCAAATTAATTATGCCCAGTAAATTAATTAAAATTTTAATGTTCCTAGAAGAACATTGTGATGATATTCCTGAAGAAATATCAAAAGAAAATATTCCTGAAAAACATGATATGATCCCGAAGAAATATCAAAATTAAATGTTCCTGAAGAACATAATATGATATCGTGAAAAAATATCAAAATTAAATGTTTCTGAAGAACATAATATGATATTCTTGTAGAAATATCAATATCAAATTGATTATGAGTATACACTAATAATCTCGAATAATATCTTTAAAAATTGACCGTAAAAGAAATATACGATCACCCGAAGTTGTTCGTATTATAGCTTTGTGGAAAGATTTAAAAGAAATATACGATCACCCGAAGTTGGTCGTACGTACTACCAAAATTGTGGTATGATTGACTCCAAATTAGATTACAATAAAGCTATCATGAAAAACATTATAATTTGATATTCTTGAAGTAATATCAAATCAATTATTTTTAATATATCAATTAAATTGAATGTTCCTGAAGAACATAAACTCTGGTTTAAATATTATATCGTTCTGGAAGAACATCATGATTTGATATTATTCGATAAATATCAAATTAAATTGCTCCCGTAGTAGCAATAAGTTTGGAAATATCAAATTAAATTGCTCCCGTAGTAGCAATAAATTTTAAATATTCCCGAAGAACATTATAATAAGATATTCATGATTAAATATCAAAATTAAATTGTAAATGTTTTGGAAAACATATATTCCCGCAGAAATATCAAATCAAATTGCTTCTGGTGTAGCAATTAAAATTTAAATATTTTAAATCGATCGATATTGATATTAAAAATATTCTTGAAAGAATATTTTTATTGATTGCTCCTGAAGAAGCAAAGTTCATAACAATTATGATATGATATTCCCGCAGAAATATCAAATCAATGTCTTATGATGTAACAATTATTTTTATTGATTGCTCCCGAAGAAGCAAAGATTTTGTAATAAAGTTACATCATTATACTTATAGTGAAACGTCAAATTCGATTGTTTTCGTGAAACAATGATGACATATGAATTATCCCTGAAGGATATCTTTTGAAAATTTAAAACAAATGTATTTTATTATGTGGGTACTCATGAAATATCGAAAAAGTCGATTCCAATTAAATGTAATTTCTGAGAAAATTATATATGAGATATATTTTGATCTCTGAAGGATCATTGGTAAAGATACTGTATCCCCGAATGATCATTGGTAAATATATTATTACGCATCACCTATTAAGAGTGGTCTCCGGAAGAGATTTATTAATTATCCCCACGAGTACTACAAATGAACTTAAACATGAAAATGATGCATATCATGAATGATTGTGCGTGGAAATGAATCAAACATTTCCCATCTGCGAATTAATATGCACCTTATATTCATATCACCACTAAAGCGTATTTTTATGAACGAGCATAGTTGAAAATAAGGTATATTAAATATCTCAAGCCCGCGATCCAGAAGATCGGTTTATAGCAATTACGCTGATTTGCATATTTAACGAAGATCAATTCACGGCATTAGGGGGAGATAAGAATATAAAAGATATAAATGCCGAGAAATTTCATTGAATGAAAAAGATCTTCAATTCTAGATCCACGCACCAATCAATTAAACCCGAAGTTCATGAAAATAAGTAACTTGCAATATTCAGCAAGTAATCTGCCAAATTAATGAAGGTGTGACAAAATCACATATATTTGTGATAAATAACTATAAGAGTTCAAATACCAAAGAGATCAACTCAAATGTTGATTCTAATATACGCCAGAAGCGTAGTAGATCGATCTTAAGATATAAAATAAATCCGCGGAAAAACAAAGAAATATAGTCACCCTTAAAATCTCCTGAAGAGATTTAGATGGAAATCCCATTGAAAAAGTATGTGCACATGATAATAGAAAATCGTGGGATTGCGGAACAACCAAATATTTTGGGAAATGAATAAAGATTTGGTTGATATATTGAAATGTCATCAAATGGAAAAATAAAATGTCGTCCACGACATATTTGCCTCAAGTGTTGCTCTAGAAAAACTGGATCCAAAACTCAAAGCAATAATAGTGTGCCGGCAGCACTCAAAGAAATAGAAATGAGCAATTGAGGCTGAGCATGACTCGCTAATTAAAAGAGATATTTTGACTCTACAGTACACACCTCAAAATATTATCCCAGAAGGATATATGTGGGTGTTTCGTACGAAAAACGAAAAATGATGTGGTGAGATATAAAAGCGAGATTAGTTGCTCAAGAGTTTTTCGCAGAAACTCGATATATTTAAGGATGATGACATTAAGTTCCGCTACTTTATACTTCTGGCAGCAGCAACGATAAATATAGATATGCACAAATGTATGATTTGACTATGTAGAAATTATTAGAAAGATACATACATGAAAATCCTGGATGGATTTTAAAATTCCTGATATGAAAGGAAATGAAAATCTGAATATGTACAATATCATATTACTATGTCATTATGGACAAATGATATTGAAGACAAGGTCCCGAAGACCAGTGATTTTGGTCCCGAAGACCAGTGAATCAGTGATTGCACTCTTTTTCCCTCTACTAAGTTTTTCCCACGAGGTTTTCTTAGTTAAAGGTTTTTAACGAGACAATCAACACAATATAAATGTGAATGTCGTGTACTCTTTTCCTCGAGTATTTTTTTCCTACAAGGTTTTATAACGAGGTTTTTAACGAGGCATGTACATCACTCGATAATAATTAATGAGAACATCAGAATGTTCCATATGAGTTTGTTTTCGAGATAAACTAAAATATTGAACCTAAAGTTCAAATGATTGTGAATTGAAATTCACATTATTGTTCATTTGTCAAGAAATGTATATTGAACACTAGATGTATTTAATATACTCCAGAAGAGTTACCGGCCGGTTATAGCAATTGCGAATGCTCTAGTCAATAGATGTCTGGTAAAGGCATGTCCCAGAAGGACGAAAAATATACAATGATACAAATGAACGTGAAACTCGACAATTCGAAGGTTGTGTCCTGAAGAC
Organism: Euphrasia confusa; assembly: GCA_954870475.1. Classification (NCBI taxonomy): domain Eukaryota; kingdom Viridiplantae; phylum Streptophyta; class Magnoliopsida; order Lamiales; family Orobanchaceae; genus Euphrasia; species Euphrasia confusa. The sequence goes on from OX940961.1 coordinate 19,632,636, forward strand.
CAAAATATATACTTGAATAACTAAGTTTTTCCTCTATGGTTTTATTAGTTACAGATTTTAATGAGACTGGCTGATCACCAATAACTACGTTCAAGAAATCAAAGATCTTCGGTGATTACAATCAGGGGGAGCAAGCTGTACTCTTTTTCCTTCGTCGAGGTTTTATCCCACTGGGTTTTCCTGGCAAGGTTTTAACGAGGCAGCAATCCTGTAAATAGTCATTCAAGGGGGAGTGTTATGAATATTATTATATTATAGTGAATGACTTGTTGGCTAAGTCAGAAACCCTAGATTGTATCCTATATAAAGGGGTCTCCCCATATGAATGAATACAACAATCTTATTCTCCTATTATATTGTCTCTCTCTGCTCTATTATTCTCTCTCTAATTCTCTTGAATTTATAACAGATATCATTTTATTTCTTTTTCTGAAACCATCTATTATTTTCAACTAAATATCATTTTCCTTGCTTTTTTAGTTCTCAACTCAATCACATGAATGGTACTACTATAAACCTAAATCCATATTAAACCCTTAAAATCAATTACCTCTTCATCCGTTGTCACCTTAATCCACATGAAGGTTGGATGCTAGACATTATACACGATTTTAGTATAATACAACGTGACATTCTTATTTCTATCACATTTATATTTTTATTTCTTGTAATTAGTAAGTGACATTCTTTACCAAAATGTCATAAAAAGCAAATAAAAGGTCACTCATTCTCTCTCAAATCCAACATTGATATAGTGAGCAAATAATTGATCCAATAGGATGAGCATTAACATTGCAGTGGCATCAGACATAAGTGAAAACCAACTAATACACACTACGACTCATGTCCATCAAGTTAATAAAGTAGGATGTGAATAAAGTCAACGCAGTTTCCTTTTAAAAAAATACCGAGTACTATTATCTAGTGTTTGTGAAGTCAACCTACTATTTAAGTCAACTTGTTCGGTCAACGTGAGACAAATAACTTAATACGCACATAAAACTATTCTTATATTCAATCTTCTACTACACTTATTCAGTTATTTGGTTCTGTAAAAAACGTGAAGAAAACAAACGTTTGATTTTATATGGTTGTTTTTTTTCGTACCAAACATATTTTTATAAGGAGATTTAAAAATGGGTGGTAGACATTTGTGGGCAGTGACGGAACCAGAAATTTTCGTCACGGCCCAATATCATGACAATTTTATATCTTCAACTAATTAAATCATTTTTTTTTTATAAAGATTAATTGTCTTTTGAATATCATGATACTTACATTAACTTTAACAAATATATATATATATATTTAGAATATCATGATAATTTCAATAACTTTCAAGAAAATAAAAGTATATATTTTCTTATGTAAACGTTTATCAATTTTTTTAAATTTACAAAAAAAGTGACCAACATATGTGTATAATTTTTAGTGTATCTTACTTATTAGTGCAAGATTTTAAAGATTATAGTCAAATGAACCACTAAAGTTTAATTTTACAAAATAATGTTATAATGCTAATTAAATTAAATAAAATTGAAAACCTAATTATATTTAAGAGTTCTATTTATATTTAATAAAGTAATTTTTTTATTAAAATTAATACTCACTTTATTCCAAATAAAATTGAATATTTATTTTGTAAATTACAAAAAAAAAAAAAAAACTGTATTTTTAAAAAAAATGGGAAATTATTGTAATAATTATAAAATAAATTATTTTTTATTGTATGAAAATATATCAATATTATACTCTTTTGATAGATAATTTTAAATTAATAATTTTAGAATAGTTTATATTTTAAATTTGTATTATATAAATTAAGTTATTGACATATAAATTAATTAAAGAAAGCACTAATTTAATAATATAAAAAACTAAGAAAGCTGCAGCTTTGGTGCAACATTTGTGAGGTGAGCGTGAATTATGCCTATCATTGGCCAATAACCATGACAACTAGCAATTTTTAAAAAATATTTTGGTTCTGATCATTGCAAAATTGCAGAAGTGACCTTCATGACTAATGAGTAATATATATTAAGGAAATTTTAAAAAGCTCAAGAGGCCCGGTGCCCCTGTCCCTAGTGTAGTTCCGTCACTCAGCTCGTGGAAGAGATAATATATTTCATTTTAGGATAATTTTTTTTTCAACATGTCTTCGTCTTAAAACTAAATCTATAATATTTCAATAAAATTTTGTTTCACTCATAAATTGAACTTGAGTGACTGAGTCACCAAAATATTACACATATGATTACAAATTTTACTACTCGACTATGCTCATTGGGTTTTTATTAAATATCAACGCCCACCATAGGGTTCGAAGGTTAAGATTTTTGCGCTTTACCAGCTAAGCTAGACGAGCTTCATACATAATTATAATTACACAAATTCATATAGCTAGCATTTGTGTTATTATAATTTCTTAAATAATTATAATTACATAAATTCATTTATGTAATACAATATATTTTTTTTACTTTCTGCCCGTACAAATTTTATCACTCTTCTCGTAGGACGAAGAGAGAATGTAAATTTTAAATCAGCAAATTATTTTAAAATATAGTACTTATTCTTTGTGTCTCTTATGTACCTGTTTGCATAAGAAAATAAAACACGATTTATAAAAAAATGTGTGTTGGATAAGATAAGTTGTGTGATAATAAGTATTGATATTTAATAAATAAATAGTTAAATAGATATTAATTTAAAAATGTAAAAATATAAGTTTAAATAAATGTGTATTGAGATGGTAAAATTATAGTAATCTTTTTTAAATGTGTCCAAATAATATTATGAGGTGGAGAATTAAATGTGGAAATAATTAAGAATCAGACGAAAAAAAGCACAAACAATTAAAAAATAAAAATTGTATAATTTTAATTATTTATATTTTTTACTCGTACAATAATAAAAATAGAACTAACTTAAATACTATGAGTGGATACATTATTTTTAGTTAACCAAATTTCCTTTTTGTTCTCGTCGTGGTGGATATGAAAGTGGTTAGTGATTGATCATACAATATAATATATATATGTCTAATCACATAATTAAAGTAGGTCTTTTTATGAGCTTAAATGTAACATCAAAATTACATGTGAATTTTATGGGTCAAAGATTGCAAGATTTTGCCACTTTAAAATATTGTTCCTACTTTATGCATGAGAAACTACTTTTGATGTCGTGTATGATTAAATTAAATTAAAATAGATACACACAAATCAAAATTGATTTTCATAGTTCATTTGGTGGCTAATTGATTAATTAAGAACTAATCACTTGATGCTTAACATAGGATAACCTAATTAAATGGGGTGGATTGTTAGGTTCATAGTTTTAATTATGAAAGATTAATTATCCCTAGTTAATTATCTTATAGCTAAGTCAACTTGACTGATTTTACTTCATATATATATATATATATATATATATATATATATATATATATATATATATATATATATATATATATATATATAATAATATTTTTCTTGGTTAGTATACGCGTATATATGGTTATGTAGATGCTATTTAGCATTAAATTATGTGGTATATTAACCGTAAATGTATATATCATGTAATGCTATTTAGCATTATTGTAGATGTTGGTTTTGGCAACAACATATGTTTTAGTTGCTTGGTTTTTTGAGATTTTGTATATCTCCTTATGCTAACTCTTGATCATATGAGTTGTGCCAAAAAGGGGGAGATTGTAAATGTTAGTTTTGGCGACAACATATGTTTTGGGTGTTTGTGTTTTGTTTCAGGTGTTGAATGAATGGATGAATAGCATATAACATGGTGATATGGAATCAGTGATGTCCAATGCATCACGTCAACATGAGTGCCAACTGGAACTAGAACTCTAGCAGGGTGTGTGTAAAAATCAGGGTGGCTGATGTCTACTGCTGTCACTACCCATATATTAGTAAGGACTACTATAAGGAGTGGTTGGGTAGGTATGCGCTGTCCGTCGACTATTGTCATATATTCTTCGTGCGAGCTCCGATTGTGTTGATTCAAAATTCTTTGGAATCTACTCTTCAAGAGCTACAACATGGATCCATCGACTGGAGTCGCCGCTTTTGGAAACAGAGACTGGAGTCGCTGAAAAAGCGGAGACTCACGTCAGTCGCACGCCACGGCTGAAAGCGTGCAGTCCGTCGATTTTGACCATATCTCCTTCGTGCGAGCTCCGATTGACTTGATTCAAAATTCTTTGGAATCTACTCTTCAAGAGCTACAACATGGATCCAGCGACTGGAGTCGCCGCTTTTGGAACCAGCGACTGGAGTCGCTGAAAAAGCGGAGACTCACGTCTCCAAAACCGAAGACTCGTTTTTCGCCAAAAAACGGAGACTCCTGTCAACTTTTCCAGAGAATGCCAAAAACGGAGACTCCTGTCAACTTTTCCAGAGAACGCCAAAAACGGAGACTCCTGTCAACTTTTCCAGAGAACGCCAAAAACGGAGACTCCTGTCAACTTTTCCAGAGAACGCCAAAAACGGAGACTCCTGTCAACTTTTCCAGAGAATGCCAAAAACGGAGACTCCTGTCAACTTTTCCAGAGAATGCCTAAAACGGAGACTCCTGTCAACTTTTCCAGAGAATGCCAAAAACGGAGACTCCTGTCAACTTTTCCGGAGACTACGCAAAAGTGGAGACTTCACAAAAGTGGAGACTACGCAAAAGTGGAGACTTCACAAAAGTGGAGACTTCACAAAAGTGGAGACTACACAAAAGTGGAGACTCAAAAAACGGAGACTCAAAATCCGGAGACTCAAAAACCGGAGACTCCAACTGTCCAACCCTGCGACTGTCGACTGTCCAACCCAGCAACTGTCGACTGTCCAACCCAGCGACTGTCGACTGTCGACTGTCCAACCCAGCGACTGTCGACTGTCGACTGTCCAACCCAGCGACTGTCGACTGTCCAACCCAGCGACTGTCGACTGTCCAACCCAGCGACTGTCGACTGTCCAACCCAGCAACTGGCGAATGTCTTCATGTATTGGATTCGGAGACTTTGCCTTTCAACCTCAATGATATCGACGACCATGAAGACGATGAAATTCTGAGGCTTCAACACTTAGAGATTTTCACAAGAAATTGAAGATGAAGAATTGAGATCGATGGAGTCAAGATTGAATTGAAGTTCTGATTTTGAAATTGAAGATTCAAGATTCGAAGATTCAAGAATCAAAGATTCAAGATTCCAAGATTCAAGAATCCAAGTTCTACAAGAGTGATGTCATCCATGGAGAAGTGACATCAGCCAAGCATGTGACCAACCAAAACGTGCCACGTCATCACCTCACATGTGCGGGCTGCCTATATAAACCCATGGATTTCGATTTCACCATTTGACGATTTTGAGAGAACGAAATTTGATATTCGAGTATCGCTGTCGTTGTTTGTTGGCGCTGAGCCTTAGAGTTTTGGTAGTTGTTTTGTGCTGTGCACCACTAGTAGGGTTATGTGATTTAGCTCTAGGTGTAGTAGTACTAGGTCTCTGGTTCGTTGGAGTGCTGCGTCACTTGGGATACGACCTTTGATCATTCCGTCTACCTTTCTCTACCCGTGTAATAGTTTAGTTTCGTCGATCAATGAAATGAAAACTATTACATAACTTTGTCTTCAGCACTTTACTTTACTTTACTTACATTGAGTTTGAACTATACACACAAGCAAGCGATAGTTGAGAGAGTGCGTGAGTTCTTTGACTGAAGCTGCTGACTGTGAGTTCGTCGACTGAAGCTGCTGACTGTGAGTTCGTCGACTGAAGCTGCTGAATGTGAGTTCGTCGACTGAAGCTGCTGACTGTGAGTTCGTTTTCTGAAGCTGCTGACTGTGAGTTCGTCGACTGAAGCTGCTGACTGTGAGTTCGTCGACTGAAGCTGCTGACTGTGAGTTCTTCGACTGAAGCTGCTGACTGTGAGTTCTTCGACTGAAGCTGCTGACTGTGAGTTCGTCGACTGAAGCTGTTGACTGTGAGTTTAAGGCCAACTTCGCGAAAAGTTGGTATCATACGTCGAAGACGTAATTTCAATTGGTATCAGAGCGGGACGTCATACGTATAAGACGTGATCCGTTACTTGACTTCATATTTCCGCTACAATGGAGTCACCTATGTTCGCACATCAACCGATCATGCTTACTCATCAAAACTATTCGAATTGGAAAGCCAAAGTATCAGCTAGAATTAAAGGACATGACTCTCGTGCATGGAGATCAGTGTTAGAAGGCTGGGAACGCCCATTTACTATTGATGCTAAAGGCAAAAAAATTCTCAAACTTGAACGACATTGGTCTAATGAAGAGCTTGAAGCGTCTACTGCCAACAACAAAGCTTTACGTTTCATCTGTGAATGGCTGGAGCTCAACATGTATCGACTTGTCAAAAATTGTACCTCAGCCAAAGAAGCTTGGGATACTCTCCAGAGAACTTGTGGAGGACACAAACATGTCAACCAATCTAAGAGTTGCACTCTCACTACTCTAGTTCATAAACCTCAGATGGGAGAGCATGAAGACGACAAAAATAGTGAAACATATTCTGGAAGAAATTCTTCAGATTGTGAATCTGAGTATGAATCGGAATCGACAGAGGCTACTCCTATAACGTCTCATGCAAAAGTCGACTCAAAAGAAATTGTGAATCTAAAGGAAGTTTTTCCAAAGCTTCAAAATCTTTATAATGATGAATCTACTTCGAACACCGATTCTGAGTGTGAATCAGAATCAACAGAGAATGCTCCTAAAACACCTCAGGCTGAAGTTGAGTCTACGAAAATGTTGGACTTGAAAGAAAGCATCATAGCACTCCAAAGGGAGCTTGAAACAGCTAATACTGAAAAAGGAGCACTTCATGTGTATCACAATATATTGGAAGGATCATTTGATGATGATCACAAAATTGATGAAAGTATGAAGGACACGACGACTGTCAACGTTATGAAACAAAATGAAGTTGTGTCTCAAACTCCAATAGTGTCTCAGAATGAAGTAGTGTCTGATGAAGTGCTTGCAGTGAAGGTGAATCTCTTTGAATTGCAAAAACTTTATGAAGCAGCAATCACTGAGAAAGGAACACTTGAAGTGTCTCTAAAATGTTTGAAGGAGTGCGTTGATGACTTCTCTAAAGCAAAACAAAAACTCTCCGAAGAAGCTATTGAGTTGAGAAATTTGGTTGAAGAGTCCAACTCTGAAAATTTAAAGTTGAAAGCTTCTCGTAAAAATCTGGAACAAAAGTTTGATGATCTCTTTGAAGAGAAGCACAAATTCTTCAAGGAAGCAGTTGAGTTGAGATCGCTATTTGAAAAGTCTAATACTGAAAATTCCAAGTTGAAAGCATCCTTGAAAAAGGAAATTGCTGAAGTCAAAATGCTTCAAAATTTGTTCAAAACTTCCGATGCTGAGAATGATGAATTAAAAACGACTTTGACACAGACTCAGACAGATCTTGCTATGAGTGTCAAAGATTGCTTCGACCTGAAAGCTAAATTGCACATGACAGATGAACTTTTGAAGAAGATGAACACAAATTCTTCAGTTTTTGATAATGCTACCTCCTTAGTGAATCCAAATCGATATGGTCTAGGATTCCAAAAAGTATTCAACTCCATATACTCAACTCCTGAGAATAAGCAAATGAAGTTTTTCAAGGATTCTTCTGATGAACATTCCAAAGTTGAGACTGATGGAAAAATCGAAAATGAAACATCTAAGCGAAAGGAGATTGCAGAGGGAAAGAAAATTATGACTTCAAAATCCAAGGTTGAGATTCCTGAAGCTAGCTCCTCAAAATGTTTCAATGCCAAGTTATATCAGCCTCCAAAGACTATCATGAAGAAACCTAGAAACACTCTATCTTATGAGGACGCCTTCATGAATAAGCTAAAGAAATTGGCTCCAAGTGTCTCTATGAAAGAAAGGTCAACTTCTTCTTCTACTAAGATTGAAAAGCCAAAGCTAAAGGAAGCTAAGCCCAAGAAGAAGTATGTTTGTCACTACTGTAACAAACCCGGACACATCAAACCTTATTGCTACAAGTTGAGAGATGATGTGAACCGAGGGATAGTGACTGAGAAAATGAACGTATATTCCAAGAGAGTCCGACTTCAAACTCCGTTTCATGAAGATGCTTCGATGAAAATTTTGACGGAGTCCTCATCTTCAAGGTCGACACCCAAAATTTTTTCTCCTATCTCTACTAATGTTGAAAACATCAAACAAAAGGAAGTAAAGCACAAGAAAAAGAATGTTTGCCACTATTGCAACAAGCCTGGGCATATTAGGCCATATTGTTACAAAATGAAGGATGATGTGAATCGTGGCTTGGTGGCTGTGAAAAAGAAAAATGGCTCTGCAAAGCAAGTGAAGAAGAAATGGTTGCCTAAAGTGAAAAATCAAAAAATCTGGAAACCAAAAACTAAGAGCACTACTCAATGGGTGCCAAAAGTGAAAAAGAGTGAAGTTATTCCAGAATCCACTCCAAGAAAAATTTGGTTACCGAGACAAGTGATTCTCTGCAATGTTGTGCTAAACGCTTCTGAGCAAGACTCGCAAGGAATTTGGTACCTCGATAGTGGCTGTTCCCAACACATGACTGGAACGAAGAAATTTCTGAAAGATTACGAACTTGTGACTACCACCCCCGTCATGTTTGGAGGGGGAGCAAAAGGTATCGTGTTGGGCAAAGGAACTCTTCATCTCAAAGGATTGCCACCACTCAAGAATGTTGCCCATGTTGAAGGACTAGTGGCCAATCTGATAAGTATAAGCCAACTTTGTGATGACCAGCTGAATGTCAGTTTTGACAAAGACTCTTTCAAAGTTTTTGATAGTGAAGGGAAGTGCATTTTGAAGTGTCCTCGTGCTAAGAACAATTGCTACGTCTATGGCAACTGTCAAAATGACAAACAAGAATCAGAGGAATCAACTGAGAGAGAAATTTTGGATTCCATCATGGACACTCTCGCGCAGGCAGTTATGTCTGATGCTCCGACACCCAATATCTCCGGAGCTAAATTTGATGCGCCTAAGGACTTGGCGTTCACTTCGAAGACTTCTTCTCCTAAGATGACTCTTGAGATTCTTATCTATGAAAGTTCTACTTCTATCTTTGTATCTCGAAAGGCCGCAGAAAATATGGAAGAGAAGTCTGACAAGCATGAATTTGAATCAACAACGACCCATATGGAAACCTATGAACGGTTATTAAAATCGACTAAAAGTCGAAGTGTTGATCAAACACTCTTTTGTTCCATGATTGGAAGTTTACAATATTTAACTGTTACTAGTCCTGATATAATGTTTAGTGTTTACGTGTGTGCTAGGTACCAAGCAGATCCACTAGCTGTCAAAAAATTCCTTCGTTTCATTTTGGGAACTTTAGATTTGGGATTTCGGTATACGCGTGATACTTCATCAAATCTCGTCGGCTTCACCGATGTGTATTGGGCAAGCGATACAAATGAAAGAAAGAGCACTTCAGGATGTTGTTGCTTCCTTGGTAATAACATAGTGTCATGGCATAGTCGGAAGCAAAATTGCATCTCGCTCTCAACAGCCGAGTCTGAGTATGTTGCAGCCGGGAGTTGCTGCACTCAATTGCTTTGGCTAAAGCAGATGTTGGATGATTACCTTATCGAGAGTGCTCCCTTGGTGCTGTATTGTGATAACCAAAGTGCTATCAAAATCAGCGAAAATCCTGTCCAGCATTCTCGCACTAAACACATCGACATTCGACATCATTTCATTAGAGATTTGGTTGATCGTGATATAGTCAGTCTACAGCATATTTCAACAGAAAAACAGCTTGCTGACATCTTTACCAAACCTCTTGACTTTGAGAGATTTAAAACTCTAAGAAATTCTCTCTGCATGTGTTCTCTCTAAGAGTTCACGAAAATTTTGAAGTCTGGAAGATTATTTTCTTTACTTCTGAATATGCACTTGGCTTCGTCGTGGATTAGTCTAATCAGTTGAACATGGATTCGAGGCCGCTTTAGTCTTCGGACCCAAGAGTATTTATTCCTCTGAGTGCAAACATGTGAACATGGCTCATATCTCCTCGCTTCATCTTGCATAGATCCATAAAGCCAAGTAACGGAGGACGCCGGTACCCCCGGCTCCCCTCTTCGAAAGGTCGTACATGGACGCTAAACTTTAAGACGATCTCCAAAAACACTTCGGAGGACGCAAGTGAACCTTGCTCCCCTTTGACTGATGTAATATGGGAGGAATGTCTGTTGCATTTCATTTAAAGCTAAAAACTCGTCTGGAGGACGTCGGTTCCCCCGACTCCCCTCTGATTGAAGTAATGCTAGTTCCTGATTGGAGTGTCTTAAGTGTTCACCTTGCACTTATGAATTAAAATCTCTTGTGCGGTGCAAACTCTGCCAATATGTTTCGACGAAACACGATTGCTTCCTTGTGACTGTGACGAAGGACAAGTAAACATGTCTATCAACATACTTCGGTCCATCTCACCGGTTTTTAATATGAGAGATTTTTCATTAACTCAAAGTTCTATTCACCTTGTGTGAAAATTTTGTTTTGGAAATTGATGAAAGTGTCTCTTTTCTGAGAAAATATTTGCTCTTCATTGCCTAATATCACCCCTCGAATCTCCACTAAAATGTGTTTGAATGTTTGCAGTGTGTTGAACGCTTGAATACTAACTCGGGATGTGTTGTTTTGATTTGGTACTCTTGTAGTTCATATTCAGCATCTCGTGGAGTTCAATCTTTATGGCGTAAGATGAGTGCAGCAGCATCCGGTGTCACTCAGTACTACGTTTGCCTATCTTCACCAGATGACCCATCAAGGGGGAGGTTTAGGTGATGATGCTGGTTCATCTGGCAAAGGACTGCGTAATGCATGGTTTCTCTATTTTGAATAACTCTTGAAACTCTTTTGAATAACTCTTGAAACTCTTGAAATATTCCGTTTGCATGCATATGTCTTGATATATTGATGTTTTGACTAAGTGTGTTTGGTTTTTCATATCTTATCAATGCTAGTTCTTCATTATTGATTAATTGATTGCCTTTGTTTAAACTTAGTCATATTTTTGATGTGTATCTCTTGAGGGGGAGATTGTTTTGTATCTCCTTGTGCTAACTCTTCGTCATATGAGTTGTGCCAAAAACGGGGAGATTGTAGATGTTGGTTTTGGCAACAACATATGTTTTAGTTGCTTGGTTTTTTGAGATTTTGTATATCTCCTTATGCTAACTCTTGATCATATGAGTTGTGCCAAAAAGGGGGAGATTGTAAATGTTAGTTTTGGCGACAACATATGTTTTGGGTGTTTGTGTTTTGTTTCAGGTGTTGAATGAATGGATGAATAGCATATAACATGGTGATATGGAATCAGTGATGTCCAATGCATCACGTCAACATGAGTGCCAACTGGAACTAGAACTCTAGCAGGGTGTGTGTAAAAATCAGGGTGGCTGATGTCTACTGCTGTCACTACCCATATATTAGTAAGGACTACTATAAGGAGTGGTTGGGTAGGTATGCGCTGTCCGTCGACTATTGTCATATATTCTTCGTGCGAGCTCCGATTGTGTTGATTCAAAATTCTTTGGAATCTACTCTTCAAGAGCTACAACATGGATCCATCGACTGGAGTCGCCGCTTTTGGAAACAGAGACTGGAGTCGCTGAAAAAGCGGAGACTCACGTCAGTCGCACGCCACGGCTGAAAGCGTGCAGTCCGTCGATTTTGACCATATCTCCTTCGTGCGAGCTCCGATTGACTTGATTCAAAATTCTTTGGAATATACTCTTCAAGAGCTACAACATGGATCCAGCGACTGGAGTCGCCGCTTTTGGAACCAGCGACTGGAGTCGCTGAAAAAGCGGAGACTCACGTCTCCAAAACCGAAGACTCGTTTTTCGCCAAAAAACGGAGACTCCTGTCAACTTTTCCAGAGAATGCCAAAAACGGAGACTCCTGTCAACTTTTCCAGAGAACGCCAAAAACGGAGACTCCTGTCAACTTTTCCAGAGAACGCCAAAAACGGAGACTCCTGTCAACTTTTCCAGAGAACGCCAAAAACGGAGACTCCTGTCAACTTTTCCAGAGAATGCCAAAAACGGAGACTCCTGTCAACTTTTCCAGAGAATGCCTAAAACGGAGACTCCTGTCAACTTTTCCAGAGAATGCCAAAAACGGAGACTCCTGTCAACTTTTCCGGAGACTACGCAAAAGTGGAGACTTCACAAAAGTGGAGACTACGCAAAAGTGGAGACTTCACAAAAGTGGAGACTACACAAAAGTGGAGACTCAAAAAACGGAGACTCAAAATCCGGAGACTCAAAAACCGGAGACTCCAACTGTCCAACCCTGCGACTGTCGACTGTCCAACCCAGCAACTGTCGACTGTCCAACCCAGCGACTGTCGACTGTCGACTGTCGACTGTCCAACCCAGCGACTGTCGACTGTCGACTGTCCAACCCAGCGACTGTCGACTGTCCAACCCAGCGACTGTCGACTGTCCAACCCAGCGACTGTCGACTGTCCAACCCAGCAACTGGCGAATGTCTTCATGTATTGGATTCGGAGACTTTGCCTTTCAACCTCAATGATATCGACGACCATGAAGACGATGAAATTCTGAGGCTTCAACACTTAGAGATTTTCACAAGAAATTGAAGATGAAGAATTGAGATCGATGGAGTCAAGATTGAATTGAAGTTCTGATTTTGAAATTGAAGATTCAAGATTCGAAGATTCAAGAATCAAAGATTCAAGATTCCAAGATTCAAGAATCCAAGTTCTACAAGAGTGATGTCATCCATGGAGAAGTGACATCAGCCAAGCATGTGACCAACCAAAACGTGCCACGTCATCACCTCACATGTGCGGGCTGCCTATATAAACCCATGGATTTCGATTTCACCATTTGACGATTTTGAGAGAACGAAATTTGATATTCGAGTATCGCTGTCGTTGTTTGTTGGCGCTGAGCCTTAGAGTTTTGGTAGTTGTTTTGTGCTGTGCACCACTAGTAGGGTTATGTGATTTAGCTCTAGGTGTAGTAGTACTAGGTCTCTGGTTCGTTGGAGTGCTGCGTCACTTGGGATACGACCTTTGATCATTCCGTCTACCTTTCTCTACCCGTGTAATAGTTTAGTTTCGTCGATCAATGAAATGAAAACTATTACATAACTTTGTCTTCAGCACTTTACTTTACTTTACTTACATTGAGTTTGAACTATACACACAAGCAAGCGATAGTTGAGAGAGTGCGTGAGTTCTTTGACTGAAGCTGCTGACTGTGAGTTCGTCGACTGAAGCTGCTGACTGTGAGTTCGTCGACTGAAGCTGCTGAATGTGAGTTCGTCGACTGAAGCTGCTGACTGTGAGTTCGTTTTCTGAAGCTGCTGACTGTGAGTTCGTCGACTGAAGCTGCTGACTGTGAGTTCGTCGACTGAAGCTGCTGACTGTGAGTTCTTCGACTGAAGCTGCTGACTGTGAGTTCTTCGACTGAAGCTGCTGACTGTGAGTTTAAGGCCAACTTCGCGAAAAGTTGGTATCATACGTCGAAGACGTAATTTCAATTATATTACGTGGTATATCATGTACGTCAAATGTGTTTGATTATATGTATTTATGTATAATAATTTTGAATTTATTATAAAAATGATATATTCCACTGATGTAGCATAAATAAACATTGTGTATGCAGACAAGATATTTTACAATGCAATAGAGCAATCATGTTCTTGTTTGTTAGTTTGTTCGATAATTTCAATATACAATTATTTTAATCATGCACACATGATATTTGTTTTTGCTTAAATATATTTTAAGATTTGGTTTTTCTCATTGATTAGTTTGTTTCTCCTCAAATATTATGGACATCAAAAGTCTCATTAGGATTACCTCTGCCTAATTTTTTTAAATAAAAAAACATTGTTTTCAACGAAATTTATACATATAATATCAAATTTTAGTTACTTATCGTCATCTATACTATTCATAGACAATTGACTCGCCGAGTGAAGATCATGTTAAAATTCTACCACTCACTTTTGTTGAGCTAATATTTTATTATGGGCACTCCCTATTTTTATCGTCATCGACCAAATTTTAAATTTTATCATCAATAAATTAACAAGTTAGTACAAATATATATATATATATATAAATCATCGTATTTAATTATGTGAGTTGCATCTCACCTCAAATTAGACCATATTTAGTGAAATTTAAATTTGAAAAATTAAAAGTTCAATTGTTAAATGTGAATCATTTTTTTAGTGAAAATTTGAAACTAGTTTACATTTTTCACTTGTTAAATAATTACTAATCAATGATTTTAAAGTAATAGTCATTAAATTATGATAAAATTCTAAATAATAAGATCACGTGTTAAATTGTATATTTGGATACATATAGTACTGTGGTAATAAAAAATACAGTAATTTCATAAAATGTCATAAATGACATCTTCACCCCGCCTAAATATTTCTTTTTAAAAAACGGCCCCCCAAACAGGGAGTAAAGAATCCAGAACCCTAAATCGGTGGCCATTGATTCCGACCACCGCCGCACCCATTCATGTTTCTCCGATTCAGTCAATGTCAATCCAAACGGCTGATCCTGAGCCTTCCGTCGCTCCGCTCGGCCTGCAGATACGAATTCCTGAACGGCGCCTCCACCGCCTCAATGATCAGCCGCCCGCCCTCTCTGCGGCGGCGCACCTGCAGGGAGCTCGTCAGCGGCGGCGGGAATTCGTGATCGGAGTATTTCGGGAACCTTGTTATGTGTTTCCAGTTGCTATTACGAAAAGGAGTGGAATTTGGTGAGGGGATGGACGGCGGCGCGGATGCGGTGGAAAAAATGGCGGCGGCGGCGGCGCCGTCGTCGGAGCTGGCGTCGGAGCCCGTCTCGCTGCCCAAATTCTCGGTGCACAATTCGAGGGATTTGGCGCTTAGGCTGGGAAATGAGGATTGTTTAGGGCAAGGGTAAAAATAACCCCCTGATTCTTTAGGGGTTGTTTGGAGGAAATCGAAACAAGCCCTGTTTTCGAATTCATTTGGTAAAAGCTTGTTGCTTTTTTCCGGCGGTGGCGCCGCCAGTTTGAGCTTAATGGTGGTGGTGGTTTCGGAGAGATTTTGGAAAACTAGAGTTGACATGTAATGCATAGTAGTGTTGTGTAGCAAATTAAGGATGAATGAGAATATTGAGAAAGGAATGTTGAGAAGATTGAAGGAGAGAAAGAGTGTATTTATAGTGGTGTCATGTGTGTGTGTGTGTGGGTGGGGAAGGGGAGTCTTACTATAGTCTATAGGATCGTAGAGTATTATTAATGGAATGATCACGCCATCTCCGAATAGAACGAAGACGAAGAAGATCATATCCTATTTCAACAAACACGAATAAATCAATAAAGCAACTCAAAGTGACAAAGCGCGTCCAAGTAACTAAGGTAGTGAGTTTTTTTAGTCAAAAGTGGAGCTAGCTAGGTGAAATAATTATGATAAAAAATAAATATCACCGCGTATGTGAAAATTATTTAATAGTTATATAAATTATAACACGTGAATGCTTTCTCAACAAAAATTGATTGAGATTATGTTCGACTATGAGTGTAACAAATCGAATCGAATATTTTACTATTTTGTTTGTATTCGTCAGCGTATTCAAATGTTCGTATCATTCAAATATACAATAGATCAATTCGTATTATTCAAATATTTATTTGAATATTTTATACTCATATATTTGTATTTATTTTTGTAAATATGAATCATCATAAGTCCAATAAAATCACGAATTGAGTAAAAAATTATTCTATATATCAACTTTAGGTTCTCTCTTTTTTAGGGGAAAAGTATTTTTAAATCCCAAGATTACACTAAAATGTGCATGTTCATTTTCCATAGAATATCAATGTAGTTTAATTAATCTATATTTCCTAATTGCCTAAAAGTCTCTTACTTGCTAGTACAAAATCATACACAAGTGACACATATATAATAAAAGTTTATTATACCATTAAAATGAATAAACATAAATGAAAAATAAAAAAACACACTAAAAAAAATACTACTTCCGTCTCAAGAAATTATGCACATTTCCTTTGTATTTTACAAAGAAAGCTTGCATAATTTATTGGGACGAAAGTAGTATAAACGCATTCAACACTAAAATCATCTTTACATAAAAATTAAATCATCATTTACAAAAATATTTATCATTACAATCATCATATCATTATGAATTATGATCTATACTAAATGTACAACATATTATACGTTAGTTGCACGATATAAATTTTCCTTACAAATTAATTATCCCTTAGTTTGAAAATCAATTCTTCTTAACCATCTATAGCCTAAAGAATTTAGTTACTCGTCAATTCGGTTAAAACTCAAGTAGAGTTTGAGAATTTTATAATTCTTCCACTTGAATTGAAGAAACAAAGTAAATAAAAACTTATGTAAATAACAATCTCAAATCTTAAAAAAGAAAAAGTAAGAACAATGCGAATCCCAAATGTGTATTAAACCTTAGTAAATTACTTGGCCACTTTTTATGTTTGCATAGATAATATATATGCAAGTCAAAATTTGATTAATAGCCCGTCTAGCTCAGTTGGTAGAGCGCAAGGCTCTTAACCTTGTGGTCATGGGTTCGAGCCCCATGGTGGGCGATGTTGATGTTGAATTTTAAAGTTATTTTATATTGGTGGGCGATGTTGAATTTAATTTTTTTAATGGGTCTTTAAATACAAGAATTTTAAAATTATTTTGTATTTAAGACAACCCTCAAATGTATCTTTTGTATCTTGCAACGTGTAGTTAGTTGTTTAAGGAGAAAGTGTTGTAAGAATTTTAAAGTTATTTTGTATTTAAGACAACCCTCAAATGTGTCTTTTGTATCTTGCAATTAACGTGTAGTTAGTTGTTTAAGGATAAAGTGTTGTAGTAGTACAAGTTTGTGTAGTATTAGTTGTTTGTCAAATTCAAAATTTCAAAATGTTATAAATATATTGAAAAAGTGAAACAAACATTGAGTTTACATTGAGTTTTTTTCATCCGACTCTCTTTCAATCACTTCTCATTTTTCTCTCAATTTGAGATAGATATAACAACAATGTTGATGATTCAGTAGGCGTTGTGGCCGGCGTGGGACACAGACAAAGGCTTTGACTTCAATATTAATGATACTTGCTGCGAGTTCTCGAAATGGAGATGTGGGTATCAAGTTGCCGGTGTTGGTGGACGCACGTGTCACAAAGGAGGAGCAGCGACTTCAATTAATCAATTTGTTTTATGAAAACTCATCATTCTTAGATGTAAAGAATTTTATGATTGAATAACAATATAGTGTATTAATTTGGTCTTGATTTGTAGTTGTATCAATGTGATTACTTGATTTTTGTTACTACTCCGTCTATTTTGTGTATTTTCAACTTTTCATAGTACCTAACTATGTTTAGTAATTGAATATGTGTAACTATTACAGTGACTATATATATAGTTATTAACAAGTGTAAGGAAGATATATTCCCTTTATCTCAAAAGATGTTTCATTTTTTTTTGTAAATTACAAAAAAAAATGAGTCATATTTTCTGAAACAAAAAGATTAATAACTCATGTGTAACTATTATTGATAACTAGTCTTGGTGTATCGAATAAGAACTTCATTAGTAGTTATTTTAAGTTATGTCATAATCCTTCAAATCATGTGGTGTTCTTACAAGAAAAAGGCCAAAACAAATTTGATTCGATTACACTAATTGCAAAACATATAATCATAAAAATTAAGAAATATCTATTTAAACTACATCATCGACACAAGCTAATAAAAACGAAAAACAAAATTTTTTTTTATACAAAGCAGGACCCTTGAGATACTCGGGATGGCGCTTTGCCTCTTGAAACTTCTTAAACTAGCTGCCAAAATAATTCATAACTTGGACCCTCCGAAATTGGCAAACTCTACCTAAATAAAAGAGGCAATCACAAACTACAAAAGCAAAAAAAAGTAAAAACAAATTGTTTT
Source organism: Euphrasia confusa (assembly GCA_954870475.1). NCBI lineage: Eukaryota > Viridiplantae > Streptophyta > Magnoliopsida > Lamiales > Orobanchaceae > Euphrasia > Euphrasia confusa. Next base: position 19,650,674 of record OX940961.1, read on the forward strand.
GGTCAATTAAGATTTATTAGAATCGTGAAAGGCAACAATACAATGAAGGGAAAATAATACAGTCTAACAATGATACAATAATCTCGAATAAAAGATAGAAGAAGATAAATATTCTTAATGAGTATAAAATCACCTAGTAGTACATCTAAGTAATTCAAAAACTTGTGCATAATTCAAAAACTTGTAGTAATAAAAAACACGTCTAAATAATAGTAATTCAAAAACTTGTGCATAATTCAAAAACTTGTAGTAATAAAAAACACGTCTAAATAATAGTAACACCTAAATTTTACTAATAAATTAACGTACTAAATCAGAAAAACAAAAATACATTTACATGAAACATGAATTTAAGTTGGTCCTAATTAATATTAGTCTTGTTTACTTAATAAGCCTACTCCTATCACTTTAGTAGTCTTTGATTTCCGAATGCCGTCTTCCATAGTTGTCTTTGATTTCCAAATGTCGATTTCCTTTCCTTTCATCGATCATCATAGTCTTTGCTTTCCAAACATAGTCGAATTCCTTTAATCCCTCCATCATAGTCTTTGATTTTCTAATCACGTCGTCCTCTCCTAATTTATTCATATTTGGTTGTTGATTCGGAAAAGAAAATTGGAGCTACGAGGAAAAGAAATCAACCTCACCTTGTGGTACTTGGCTTATGGTGCCGCCAAGGTGAGAGACTCAGGGGTACATGGAGGGACTTCTAAATTAGTGTAAATATAGGGTACATGATTATCTAAATTCTTCATCTCTGTATAGGAATTTAGATCAAGAATTTATATTTTTTTTATACTATAAGATTATGGTTTTATAGTACTATTCTGCCCGTGCGTTGCACTGGGAGGTTTTACTCAAAATTCTTACCGGATTTATTTAAATCTTAATTTATGTATGTATGCATAATTTTTTGTACAATAATTTTTTTTTATACATATTTTGATTTAAAAAAAAAAAAAAACTCAAACTTTTAGAGTTCCAAAACATAGAAAAAAAATATAAGTACAATTTAAATTTACTGCAAATTTCTAAAAACCTCCCTGTACACAACATTTCTAGTTTTATTTGTCAAGTTTCCATCTTCGTCACATATTAAGAATTTCAAACCTGCCCTGTTAGTGACCTTTGAAACTGCGACATACAATTGTCCGTGTGTGAAAACATGCTTTTTCAATAGAATCCTAATTTTGACAAAGATTGTCCTTGACTTTTGTTTATGGTCATATCATACGAAATCATAATTGGGAATTGGCGACGTTGAAATCGAAAAGGTAATTTTGAATCTGAAGGAGAAAGCGCCATCCTTGGAATGTATACGATTTCGTCTTGTTGTACAACTGAAATTATTATATTGATTATTATATTTTTTTAATTATCTAACTTTTCAATTTTGTTATTAAGTTATTTGTGTTAATAATTTTAAAGAATATAAAAATAAAATAAAAATTGTATGTAAATTATATAATTTATTAGTTGGATATTTAATTTTTATAAAATTGTTAAATAATTAGTTTGTTTCTATTTTATGTATCTCAAATAAAAGTTTAAATGATTATATATTTTATCATTTATATTATTAGTTTAAATGGTTATATATTTTATCAGTTATATTATTTGTTTTATCATGCACAACAATTAGTTAATGGAGTTAAATTGTGGGTATTGAATGATTGTAGCTAATGAAGTAAAATAATTGAATAATTAAGTTAAGTTCAGTTAATTCAGATTCACTAAATTTAGTTTAGTCATTTTAATTTTTTTATTCATATTTTAATATTTTAAGATATAGCTGAAAATTTATTATTGAATATAGTTAGAATCTACAAAAATCTACATGTTATATATTATGAAGATGTTATGTTCAAGGAACACATTATATAATAAATTTTGATGTGCAAACCTACAATGCAACGGTCTATGCTAACAGTCAAAATATTTAGTTAATAAATGAATATATGCAAACATTTCAGATAACAGTACATATGCAGTCTGCTTAAAAAAATAGGGTGAATGAACGGTTTAAGAAAATTTTAATATACGTATCTGTGTTTAAGCAAATAGAATGAATATATCTATTTGAAAATGAAAATCAGAAACTTTGAATCTGAAATACAGAGCAACTTACAAATATGGGATAAGTTTTTGGATGAGAATTATTCTGCAAAGATAACAAGGGAAATGGACTGGGTAATACGAAAATTGGGATATGATGAGGGATAAGAATCTGATCTACCACTACAAAAAAATCGCGGGATCCCTACGGCCATTCCCGTAGGGATTCCCGTAGGGAAGCAATTCCCCTACGGCATCCCCTACGGGAATTTGACGTAGGGGTTCTCTCGTAGGGAACTTTATCCCTACGGGAAATACGCGCCGTAGGGGAGATCCCCTACGGGATTCCCGTAAGGGAGGTCGTAGGGGATAGGTTTCCCCCGCCCCTTCTCCCCCGTAGGCCGGGCCTACGTCGACGCCGTAAGGGAGGACGTAGGGATGTCCCCTACGGGGGACCCCGTAGGGAAGCCTCAGAGGTAATCCCCTACGGCAAACGCCGTAGGGGTTAAAGGCTGCCTATCCCCTACGGGAGTAGCCGTAGGGGAATCATAGCGTGACATCCCTATGGGCTGAGCCGTAGGGGCCATACAAATGCAATCCCTACGGCTTTTGCCGTAGGGATTCTGCTGTTTTTTTGGCAGGGCAATTTCTGTTTTTATTGCCCAAACCTGCACACAAAACCGAATACAATCCAAATCAACACAAACACCAAAACCGAATACAATCCAAATCAACACAAACACAATAAACAAACATCATTCAAACAAACATGAAAATCAATCCAAAGTATCCAAAAACATTCAAAAACATCTAAAATATCAAGTTAACAAAATAAGGATAACAACACACTATGTGTACTAATCAAGGAGGTGGAGGTGGTCGACGTAGAAGCTCCTCTCGTAAACGCTGCTCCATCTCTCTAATGCTCTCAGCGAACCCCCTCTGTAGCTCTTCACGATCAGCAGCACGCTCAGCCTCTCGCTCCCGAGCAAGACGTTCCTCGGTCTCTTTTTGCTTCTGCTCGAACTCCTCTCTCAAAGCCTGTCTGAAGCGCTCCTCCGACTCTGACGGGCCAGACGAGGAGGACACAGAAAATGAGGAGGAAGAGCTGCTGAAGACCTGAAGCAGACGGAAGAGTAAATAAACAATTAAACTCGTTGATTTTAAGAATAAACAAACAATTAAAATCGATACCTTCGCTAAAGCGCCCGTTCCGAAGATCCTATTCTTCTTCTTCGGGGCGACGCTCAGGTAAACCTCGTCCACGTCGGGCTCCTCCTGCGTAGAGGCTCGACGCTCCTCAAGAGCCTGCTCCACCGAAGTCTAAAAGAAATCTTTAATTAGTCAAGAATAATTTAAACATAAAATTTAGAAAAACTCAAATTGTTAAAGTTATAAACTTACAATGAGCTGATGTGCTCGCTGAGATGTCGGGGTCCCGTCCTTCTTCACGTGCAGACGTTTTGCAACGTCCAGAGCCGTCGCAGGTCGACCTAACTCCTGAGCCTTCAAAATATAAAAACATGTATAATTAAAGAACAAATATAATTTAAAATATGAAAACATAATTAATTTATAAACTTACAATGTCACGGGCATATCTGACGCCCGATCGGGATCCTCCAGCGGCCTTTGAAATGCCGGTGCCCGGCCCATCGGGCTCACTCATCCGATTCTTCGTGTTACGCTCAGACCTCTCTTTATAGTCATCTGAGTCGAAGATCACCAACCACCTCTTCCACACTTCATCGGGCACACACTTCGGCTTTGTCTGATCGGCCCTCCACTTCTTACGCCACTCGCTCACGCGGCTGCTGTACCTCCTCATCAGCACTCCTCTGAAATGTTTATAGATCACAGCATCACTGAACCTGCTCCTATCCCAAGAAAAGCGCTTCTTCAAAACAGACAAAATAAATACAGTTAGTAAAATCAAACATATGTGTAGAAGAATAAAGTATCAACACACGTACCTTAAACTCGGTCCAATAAATGTCCTGATGGACCTTAGGGACCTTAGCAAGAGTGTATCCATCTGGGTGGATACGAGCCTCAATGATCTCTCGTAGCTCGGCTGCAATGTTCGCATTATTGCGAGCTATAAAACTGCATTAAAAAGATTAGATTAACAAAAGGCAAAATCAATAGTTACTGAAATTCAAATAAAATTAAACTTACGTGTTTCCCTCTGGCCAAATCTCGACAGGAGGAGGGGGAGCAGCTGAAGAGGATGCATCTGCACTCGGAGGAGTAGCAGCAGGAGTCAGCTCAGCAGTAGGAGTCGCTGGAACACTCCCTGAAGAAGGAGTCGCTGGAACACTCCCTGAAGAAGGAGACTGCATGAAGGTGTCGTCATCGCCATCACGATCACTCAGTCTACGAACACCTCCACCTCCACCTCCAACTCTACGTTTACCTCGACCCGCCATCTGCATATACAAAAACAACAATAATATTAATTTACAAACATATTTAACAACAATATTACACATCATTCCAATATTACCTGAGGATGACACTATATTATCATCATCCTCATCAAACGATCCTAGATCATCACTATCATCATTTAGTGCATCAGCATCTTCGTGCATTTCAGTGTCTTCTTGATTGATATTTGGATTTGTTAACAAAAGCAATGCATCGTCTGCTTGTACCGGGACGTGATCATCAATTATTTCTTCTTGAAAAGAGTCTGACAAATGTTCAATATATTCTATGGAAGCCCTTGGTTTTATCTTATATGTTGCCCACCAATCTTTATTCTCTCTACGAGTACTCGGGTAAGCTGAGTAATAAACTTGCTCAGCTTGTGATGCCAGAACGAATGGCTCGTAGCCTCTGAAACGTCGATTGTGATTGATATCGACCAGTCTGTATCGCCGATCTAGTCTCGTGCCTGCTGGTGTAGGGTCAAACCATTCACATTTGAACATCAAGACTTTATTTTGAAGCATTCCCGTGTAGTCGAGATATAAAACTTCGTTTAGAAGTCCATAGTAGTCATCATCTTTAGATGAGTAGCTACTTCCTCGAATACAAACACCCATATTTGACGACGTTCTGTTAGACCCATATTCAACAGTGTGAAACTTATATCCATTGACCTTGCAACCGGGATATACTGTCACGAAAGCAGATGGCCCTATTGCTAAATTTCGAATGTCTTCGTTTACAACATTGTTTGACGGGTCTTCAGCCTACACATTTGAACAATGAACAATTTAACTAGTAATTGAAGTTTATTCTTTGAAAATGTAATAAGTTACAAACTCACATATTCTTTAAACCAGCGGGAAAATTCTTTGTCTAGTCTTTCATTGAGCCTCGCATCTGAGATTCTCGGGTCCTGTTGCTTCACCATTTCTGTGTATATACTTTTACACACATAGACATAGTAAATATTAATAAGTTAGTAGTGAAAGATCATAATGATTAATACTTCAGGTGCGATTTGTAGTTTGAAACTTACTTTACATACTCTTCGACTTCAGGGCTATTCAACAACACATAGATTGTAGCTGCATCGAGCTCTTTCGTGGTTAGAAACCTTTTTTGTGCTCCCCCAAAAGGTTCTCCCCGTTGTATGAAGCATGAAAGTCGATCGCCATGATGAGTACCTACTTCAATGTCATTATTTGTTTCATTTCTGCCCAAACTGTTAATCCTGGTAGGCACGTGATCTTCAAAATAGAATGACATGAATGTAGCAGTCTCTTCAATCAGATAAGCATTCGCGATCGAACCCTCTACTCTAGCCTTGTTTCTTACATTGTTTTTCAACTTTCGAAGGTACCTCTCGAATGGATACATCCATCTGTATTGAACTGGACCACCAATTTTGGCTTCGTGTGGCAGGTGAACAAGTAAATGCTCCATCGAATCGAAGAAGCTCGGGGGAAAGATCCTTTCCAAATTGCACAATATTATCGGGATTTCGCGCTCCAATCTGATCATATCATGAGTGCCTATCGACCTAGAGCACAGTTCTTTAAAGAACAAACTCAACTCTGTTAGCGCCTTCCAAACTGGTTGCGGTAGCAAATCACGAAAAGCAATTGGAATCAATCTCTGCATAAATACGTGACAATCATGACTTTTCATGCCGATCAGTCTTAAACCAATCATGTCGACACATCGCCCAAGATTACTTGCATACCCATCCGGGAATTTTAGTCCCTTCAACCATTCGCACAACTGTGTTTTGGAAGCTTTATCCAAACAGTAACACGCTGCAGGAAATTTTCCAGTTACAGGATTTTTTTGTAACTCAGGTCGTCTGCAATAATCATTTAACTCCTCTCTCGATTTCGGCGTGTCTTTCGTTTTTCCCTTCACATTCATGACTGTATTAAAGACATTATCAAAAAATTTTTTCTCAATGTGCATTACATCAAGATTATGTCGAATGAGATTAGTGCTCCAATACGGTAAATCCCAGAAGATGCTTCTTTTCTTCCAACCGGTAGTCTTGAAAATATTAGCATTAACTAGAGCTGCATCTGGTTCAGTCACTTTCAAAAGACCTAGTCGATCAATCTCGGCAAGAATTTCAGTCCCGGATCGCGGAGCAGGGGGGGTAGTAGTGACAACTTTGTTTTTCCTAAAATTTACCTTATTCCTTCGGAAAGGGTGATCGGCTTCAAGAAACTTCCGGTGGTTATCAAACCACGATTGTTTTCCACTGCATCGTAAGCTGAACGCTTCAGAACGTTCCATACAGTAGGGACATGCTTCTTTACCTGCAGTACTTCTACCCGATAACATCGAGTAAGCTGGGAAATCACTAATTGTCCACAACAATGCAGCACGAAGCATGAAATTTTGTTTCCTAGATATGTCATAGGATGCAACACCATTTTCCCACAAATTAAGCAATTCAGCTATCAATGGCTGTAGGAACACGTCAATTTTGTCCTTCGGGTTTTTTGGTCCTGGGATCAATACGGTTAAAAACATGTACTGGTCTTTCATGCACATATGCGGTGGCAAATTGTAAGGTGTGAGTATTACGGGCCATGAAGAGTACTGTTGACCAAAACTTCCAAACGGTTGAAACCCATCGGTACATAAACCTAATCTGACATTTCGAGAATCAGCTGCGAAGTCTGGATGTTCTTGGTTGAAATGCTTCCAAGCCATTGAATCTGATGGATGATGCATAATATCGTCTTTGACAACATGTTCGGCATGCCATCTCATGTCCGCAGCTGTGGCATTAGATGCATACAAACGCTGCAAACGGGGCGTCAAAGGAAAATAATGCATTCTCTTGTACGGTGTGCTTGTCTTCTTCCGTTTGTTACTGGTCGTGTTCACTGGTTTGAATCGCGGATGATCACAAATCTTACAACTCTTTCTGTCACGGTCTTCGCTTCCCCAGTATATCATACAGTTATTGATACACGTGTCAATTTTCTCAATAGGTAAACCCATGCCTCGAAGTAGTTGCTTGCTCTTGTAGAAGTTTTCAGTTACCAAGTTACCAGCGGGCAACAGTTCTTTGATCAACGATCCGTATAGGTCGTAACCTTTCTCTGAGATGTGACACTCGGACTTTATATTCATCGTTCTAGCAACAAAAGACAACTTCGAATGCGTCTCACATCCTTTGTACAATGGGTCATTCGCTGCTTTCAACATATCATAAAATCTTTGAGCCTCTGGATTGGGTGGTTCCTCAACTGTTTCAGACTGATTGAATGAAGGACCAGCAGCATCACGGATCATATCGATGTATGGATTTGGATCGGCCGGAATGTTTGATTGGCTTCGAACAGGGATCACATTCTGATTCTGAACGTGTTCATAAAGATGGCCTTCGCCGTGGAATAGCCATGTGTAATAACCCGGGACAAACCCATGTTTCAGCAGATGCTGCGTGATTGTCTCAATGTCCAAGTAATTAATATTGCTACACCTCTTTCGACTACAAGGACATTTCAACTTATCACCGTCTCTCCATTCAGCATTTATTCTTGCAAACTCAATGAATGACTCTACTCCATCAATATATTCCTTAGACAGATAACCGCCAACCCTCCGTTTGTACATCCAATTACGATCAGAGTTCATTCTATAGAATTAAAACGATAATTTTTAAACAAAATAAACAATCATACACATTTAAGAAAGTATACTAAACAATCATACACATTTAAAAAAGTTAATGAGATAATTTTTAAACAAAATAAACAATCATACACATTTAAGAAAGTATACTAAACAATCATACACATTTAAAAAAGTTAATGAGATTTTGACATGAATTCGACAGCACATATGCGTTGTAATTGCTTTATTGGTAAGGGTCCTATCCCATTCAAGAATGTGATATGATGTTCTTTGTTAGTTAGTGTCTCGAATGGACTTAAAAAATTTGGCAGCACTTCCCTACAGTTCTCTAAGTACATGTGTTTCAATGTACCCGAGAACGTAGAGAAATAACTAACCAAATCTTAAAATAAGTCCATAATCGAAACACATATCAACTAACAAAGAACATCATAATCACATTCTCAAACTGTCCAAAAATGGGACAATTCAAGATTCAATATCGAATGGTAAGTTCGATATTAAATCTCAAACGGGTCTAAGCTCTTAATTCATGTAAATCAAAACATTACGATTACTTCAAAAAATAAAAACAAATAATGAAAACATTACTATTACTTCAAAAAATCAAAACATTACTACTACTTCAAAAAATTGGACACTATCATTTTAAAATTATAAGTTTCAAAATTTCAAAACATAACTTACATTTCCAATAACTTACACTTTCAAAAAATAACTTACACTTTCACAAAATAAGTTACACTTTCTATTTTAATTACAAAAACTAAAAGAGAGGGAGAGTAGTTAATTTACCTCAAACAAATGGTCTAAGAATAAGTGACAAAGATCCCGTGAATACCAACTGCCTCGTTCGATCGACTCGACCTCGTTCGGCTCGCTCGATCTTTAAAATCTTGTTTTCTACCAACAAACCCCAAAATCGAAAATATATCGAAACTTCAATTAAATTATCTCAACATTTACTTATTAAACCGGCTGACAACAGCCCAAAACAATTAAACCCCAAAAATTATTCAAGATCGAAATTCAAAAAAACCCTAAATTTTGAAATTTATCAAACTTCATATCCAAAATCAAGATAATACATACTCCTCTACTCTAGCACAATCAATAACAATAATACGAAATACATTCTACCCAAAAAATAGATTTTCGGAACAAACCCTAATTTTTTTGAAATTGAAAAACCAAACAAATTAAAAGACAAAAATCGGAATCAAACCTTAGTAGTGAGGATAATCGAATGGGTTGAGGTCCTTCTTGCTTGAATTCGCCGGTGGAAGATGGAAATCGCCGGAAATCGCCGGACCCGTCGTCGCCCCTTTTCTGAGATTGTGAAAAACGCGAATGAAAAGGGTTCTGTAATCTGTTCTGATATACGCGGAATCCCTACGGCTGCCCCTACGGCTCGTCGCCGTAGGCCATAAGTAAGTATTTAAAACGATGACGTTTTAATAATCCCCTACGGGGACTTTCCCGTAAGGGTCCCCTACGGGGATTGCCGTAGTGGGAATTAATAATGCCCGTAGGGCATAAGTCAGCTACATAAAACGGTGCCGTTTAATAATCCCCTACGGGGAGTTGCCGTAAGCCACCCCTACGGGATATCAGCCGTAGGGTTCCCTTACGGGGTATTGCCGTAGGGGTCCTCAATTATAATCCCCTACGGGGAATACGCCGTAGGGTTTAATGGCCTACGGGTCTCCCGTAGGGGACCCCGTAGTACGTATTGGAGGGAAATTAGGCGCGCCAAAGCGCGCGCTTTCCCCTACGGGTAACCCCTACGGGATTCACCCCTACGGCTACAGCCGTAGTAGTGCCCGTAGGGATCATTTATATAGAATTCCCCGTAGGGGATCCCGTAGGGGAGGCCTACGGCAAATTTCCCGTAGGGGATCCCCGTAGGGGATCCGCGGTTTTTTTGTAGTGTACAGAGAAACTTACAAATGGAGCACGAAGAGATGAGAATTACTCTGCAAAAAATAGGCCACAAAAACAGATTTATCAAATTGATGAATTCTGATACTGCAAAAATATAAAGGATCAATATAATCAGTGTAAAGATATCAGGTGGAATGGATCGAGTAATACGAATTTGGCATATGATGAGGGATAAAGGATAAAAATCTGAACTACAGAGAAACTTACGAATTTGGAGCACAAAGAGGGATGATAATTACACTGCAAATAATTGGCCACAAACAACGATTTATAAAATCGATTAATTCTGATACTGCAAAATTATAAAGGATCAATCAATATAATCAGTGTAAAGATAACAGAGAGAATGAACCAGGTAATACAAAATTGGGATATGATGTGGGATAAGAATCTGAACTAAAGAGAAACTTACGAATTTAGAGCACGAAGATAGATGACAATTGCACTGCAAAAAATAGGCCACAAACAATGATTTATCAAATTGATGAATTCTGATTCTGTAAAATTATAAATGATCAATATAATCAGTGTAAAGATAGCAGGAGAATGAACCGGGTAATACGAAATTGGGATATGATGAAAGATAAGAATCTGAACTACAGAGAAACTTACGAATTTTGTTCACGAAGAGGGATGATCGATATTGCGTATTAACATAATTAGGCTTAATTGAATGTTGTAGACCCATTAGAATTCGAAAGAAGTTGATCATTAAAATAAAGGGTTAAATATGTTTTTTTAATTATCTAACTTTTCAATTTTGTTATTAAGTTATTTGTGTTAATAATTTTAAAGAATATAAAAATCAAATAAAAAGTGTATGTATATTATATAATTTATTAGTTGGATATTTAATTTTTATAAAATTGTTGAATAATTAGTTTGTTTCTATTTTATGTATCTCAAATTAAAGTTTAGATGGTTAGATATTTTATCATTTATATTATTAGTTTAAATGGTTATATATTTTATCAGTTATATTATTTTTTTTATCATTCACAACAATTAGTTAATGGAGTTAAATTGTGGGTATTGAATGATCATGTAGCTAATGAAGTTAAATAATTGAATAATTAAGTTAAGTTCAGTTAATTCAGATTCACTAAATTTAGTTAAGTCATTTTAATTTTTTTATTCATATTTCAATATTTTAAGATATACCTGAAAATTTATTATTGAATATGGTTAGCAGCTACAAAAATCTATATGTTATATATGATGAAGATGTTATGTTCAAGGAACACAATATATAATAAATTTTGATGTGCAAACCTACAATGCAACGGTCTATGCTAACAGTCAAAATATTTAGTTAATAAATGAATATATGCAAACATTTCAGATAACAGGACATATGCAGTTTGCTTCAAGAAAACATGGTGAATGAACTGTTTAAAAAAAATTTAATATACGTATCTGTGTTTAAGCAAATAGAATGAATGTATTTATTTGAAAATAAAAATCAGAAACTTTGAATCTGAAATACAGAACAACTTACAAATATGAGATAAGTTTTTGGATGCGAATTATTCTGCAAAGATAACAGGGGAAATGGACCTGGTAATACGAAAATTGGGATATGATGAGGGATAAGAATCTGAACTACAGAGAAACTTACAAATGGAGCACGAAGAGGGATGAGAATTACTCTGCAAAAAATAGGCCACAAAAACCGATTTATCAAATTGATGAATTCTGATACTGCAAAAATATAAAGGATCAATATAATCAGTGTAAAGATATCAGGGGGAATGGATCAGGTAATACGAATTTGGCATATGATTAGGGATAATGGATAAAAATCTGAACTATAGAGAAACTTACGAATTTGGAGCACAAAGAGGGATGATAATTACACTGCAAATAATTGGCCACAAACAACGATTTATAAAATCGATTAATTCTGATACTGCAAAATTATAAAGGATCAATCAATATAATCAGTGTAAATATAACAGGGAGAATGAACCAGGTAATACAAAATTGGGATATGATATGGGATAAGAATGTGAACTAAAGAGAAACTTACGAATTTAGAGCACGAAGATAGATGACAATTGCACTGCAAAAAATAGGCCACAAACAATGATTTATCAAATTGATGAATTCTGATACTGTAAAATTATAAATGATCAATATAATCAGTGTAAAGATTGCAGAAGAATGAATCGGGTAATACGAAATTGGGATATGATGAAAGATAAAAATCTGAACTACAGAGAAACTTACGAATTTTGTTCACGAAGAGGGATGATCGATATTGCGTATTAACATAATATGGCTTAATTGAATGTTGTAAACCCATTAGAATTCGAAAGAAGGTGATCATTAAAATAAAGGGTTAAATATATTTTTTTAATTATCTAACTTTTCAATTTTGTTATTAAGTTATTTGTGTTAATAATTTTAAAGAATATAAAAATAAAATAATTAAGTTAAGTTCAGTTAATTCAGATTCACTAAATTTAGTTTAGTCATTTTAATTTTTTTATTCATATTTCAATATTTTAAGATATAGCTGAAAATTTATTATTGAATATGGTTAGAAGCTACAAAAATCTACATGTTATATATCATGAAAATGTTATGTTCAAGGAACACAATATATAATAAATTTTGATGTGCAAACCTACAATGCCCGTGCGTAAATTTTCAATCATAATTATTACTGTTTTGATTGGAATCTTCACTCTTGAAATATATAATTAGTGTAAATTTTTAGAGTGAAACATATAATTTGTGTGAATTTTTAAATTAACATTATATTATGTGTTTTGATTGGAATCTTCACTTCTGAAACATATAATTTGTGTAAATTTTTATATCAACATTATATTATCGATTAATTATATTTTTTGTATTTCAACTATATCAATTTTCAATAACACTATGTTATTTTATTATTTAGATTTATAATTATTTAGAAAATCCAACACATCACGAAGTGTACAAAAATAAATCAACACATCAATTTAATAATAAAAAAAGCAAGATCAGATGGTGATGAACTTTTTTGTCATCATTCACAAATGCAGTATATGTTAGGGTAACAGTAATCAAATTGTTTATATCATAAACAAAAAACAAATAAATCAAGATATAGAAAATACTATAAGTGATATTTTGGGTAACAGTAATCAAATTGTTTATATCATAAACAAAAAACAAATAAATCAAGATACAGAAAATACTATAAGTGAATTGGAGCAGTGCTCTAAGATTCTCTGCAAAAAATCTAAAAATGATTAGTAACTCTAAATGCTTGGATAGTTGGATGTAACATAATAAAGAAATTATTTAAATTAATTCTATAATACGAACAATAAATATATATTTTTTTATTTGTAGAAAGGAAAATCAGTTCATTATAAACTCTAAAGATAAAAGTGAGAAGATACGCGTGCCTTTCAAATCCAAGAACATCTCATGATTCTTTGAAAGATCATCTTAAATTACTATCCGCCCAACAGAACATGCATCGCCACTTAGATCTATGGAGTCACCTTCGCATAAGAGAAGTGTCTGCAAAACAAAAGTGTCTGATCTTGTCCATATTACACTTTTAAGTAGGAAAAAGGAAGGGGGGAAAGTGCAACATCAGATATGATCATATGAAGCATCAGTTCATATAAAACTCTGATAGAAACTGGAACATGGAAATAGGTACCAAAACTATAAATTGAAGGCCATCAAGTGTTTACAATGCTACTATTGCAGTCAGTTATTCAGGGGGTAAAAAAGAGTAGGGTATTTGTTTGATAATTATCTGATAGACTGAAAAAAATAATTATATACAAAAGAAAATAATAATACACGGAAGGCAGATGAAATAGTCGAATTGTTTTATCAATCTAAAAAATGATTTATCAAAGAGAAAAACAGGAACTTTGATTCTCAATCTGTCCAAAAAAACCGAAATATGCCAAATCACAAAGTTAGACGTACATTCCTCACCGTTTTTAATTCTCAATCTGGCAAAAAAAATGGCACTTTGATAAAAACTCTAAATCTCAAAGTTACAGGAACTTTGAAAAAAAATGAACAACAATTCTTACGTTATCTTGAGTAACTACATACCTTGAGAGTATTTTTATACAAAAGATTGCCTCCTTCACACAATCTGATATATCAAGCTCAAGAGTGAATAAATTTCTTCAAAGGCACCCCTTAAAAAACCCGAACATAAAAAAGGCTTACTACATTACAATGTAGACATTGTTGTGATCTTAAAAAGCGTCGTAAAAATGTATTAGGTTGTTGTGACCTGTCAAAGGCTCAAAGCTCTCAATATTTTCACCTCCTTCCTTACATCATCGATAGCTATAGCTGTGGTCATCTGGGAAATTTAAAAACGTGAAATATATATATATATATATATATATATATATATATATATATATATATATATATATATATATATATATATATATATATATATATATATATATATATATATATATAAGATCGATAGCTATAGCTCTCAATAATTTATCGGAAGAATGAATGAAATACTCAGTCATCAGTAGCTGAGAAGCCTGTCTCGGTGAAGATATTGGGACACATCATATGCCCTCAGTTTCAGATTGATTCCGTCTTTACCTTCAAAGTTAAATTCAGTTGGGCAAACGGTAAATTAGTGACATGGGTTTTCAAGGAGGGATGAGAAATGTCGAAACTCAAATTCTCGTTTGGGATTTCGGAGGATCCAGGGAAATAGAAATATGGAAGAATGAGAAGACGGAGCGCATATCTTTTAAAAACTAATGGAGATTTGTATACCTAAAATTGCAAAAATAATAAGCACAAATCTGAAATTTGGATAAAAAAACTCAATAAAAACGAAAGCCAAACATCAAAATTACAGAAATCGAAATAGTGGAAATTCATCGATACATCGATCTGAAAAAAAACACAAAAAAACAGAGCAATCAAAATACTCACCTTCTATATCTTGAGGGTCAACCTGCCAAAAGGAAATAAAACACTCAACATGGTATTATTCAATGCTACTGAAACATAGAAGGAATAATACATCGAAATCTACTCAAGTCCAAATAGAATTTAGTAACATATATATACAGAATTTAATCAGTTATCTACTGAACCAACCTCCGGAATCCATATGATTAGTGTTATCGGAAGAATGAATGAAATACTCAGTCATCAGTAGCTGAGAAGCCTGTCTCGGTGAAGATATTGGGACACATCATATGCCCTCAGTTTCAGATCGATTCCGTCTTTACCTTCAAAGTTAAATTCAGTTGGGCAAACGGTAAATTAGTGACATGGGTTTTCAAGGAGGGATGAGAAATGTCGAAACTCAAATTCTCGTTTGGGATTTCGGAGGATCCAGGGAAATAGAAATATGGAAGAATGAGAAGACGGAGCGCATATCTTTTAAAAACTAATGGAGATTTGTATACCTCAAATTGCAAAAATAATAAGCACAAATCTGAAATTTGGATAAAAAAAACTCAATAAAAACGAAAGCCAAACATCAAAATTACAGAAATCGAAAGTGGAAATTCATCGATACATCGATTTGAAAAAAAACACAAAAAACAGAGCAATCAAAATACTCACCTTCTATATCTTGAGGGTCAACCTGCCAAAAGGAAATAAAACACTCAACATGGTATTATTCAATGCTACTGAAACATAGAAGGAATAATACATCGAAATCTACTCAAGTCCAAATAG
The DNA here is from genome assembly GCA_954870475.1 of Euphrasia confusa. Taxonomy (NCBI): domain Eukaryota; kingdom Viridiplantae; phylum Streptophyta; class Magnoliopsida; order Lamiales; family Orobanchaceae; genus Euphrasia; species Euphrasia confusa. Next base: position 19,666,448 of record OX940961.1, read on the forward strand.
AATTTAGTAACATATATATACAAAATTTAATCAGTTATCTACTGAACCAACCTCCGGAATCCATATGATTAGTGTTATCGGAAGAATGAATGAAATACTCAGTCATCAGTAGCTGAGAAGCCTGTCTCGGTGAAGATATTGGGACACATCATATGCCCTCAGTTTCAGATCGATTCCGTCTTTACCTTCAAAGTTAAATTCAGTTGGGCAAACGGTAAATTAGTGACATGGGTTTTCAAGGAGGGATGAGAAATGTCGAAACTCAAATTGTCGTTTGGGATTTCGGAGGATCCAGGGAAATAGAAATATGGAAGAATGAGAAGACGGAGCGCATATCTGATATCTTTTAAAAACTAATGCAGATTTGTATACCTCAAATTGCAAAAATAATAAGCACAAATCTGAAATTTGGATAAAAAAAACTCAATAAAAACGAAAGCCAAACATCAAAATTACAGAAATCGAAATAGTGGAAATTCATCCATACATCGATCTGAAAAAAAAACACAAAAAAACAGAGCAATCAAAATACTCACCTTCTATATCTTGAGGGTCAACCTGCCAAAAGGAAATAAAACACTCAACATGGTATTATTCAATGCTACTGAAACATAGAAGGAATATACAACACGCGTATAGAAAACCACTTGATGACTTTCTTCTCCAATGATAATGACAAATTGGTGAGGATTAGTTACTAAGTGTAATTGATAAACCTACCTGAATGTCATTGCATAACTGAGAAATTCCATCAGCCAAAATCATATCAGCATATGTATCTGAAAAATGTGACAGGCCAAAGTAAGAGTTTTACATTCCTAAGCAAAGAATGTGGATGGAAAACATGTTATGGAGTCTGGACAACTAAACGATCTTAATACGAAATGTTATCTATTGAATGAGCAGGAACTTATAAAAGGGTATCTTAAGCAGAGAGCCAAGTTCAAATAGTTTTTAAAAAAATTTACTAATGTGCTTCAACTGATCGTTTTCAGCTGACACGTTTAAAAAAAGGGAAAATATCATATGGTTTACGAAAAATATAATAAATGTCTAAACATTTCATTGCTGCATATAGCTTAAATTTATCATCAGGAGAAAGCTTTGAGAACTGACAATGCAGTTGAAAACAGAAAATAAGTACGTCGTACTAACCAAAATAAAAAACTTGCCTTTATACTTATTGAAAAGTTCTTCTAAACACCTCGTGTCAGCAACTGACTTGATATGGGATTGGCTGTAAAATTGGTCAAATGCTGCTTCAAATTGCCAATCACTAAGCTTCAGAGTCTGGATAGCAACTTTTTCAGTGGAACAGAAATGAAACCAGCAAGCCAAAAATATGCAGATCAATATCCAAAAATTCCAAAAATAAAATAAAATGTATAGTGTCATGGCATCCCGCACTCCCAGAAGTCAAATACATTGAGGTGAAATCAAACATACACATAATATATTAATGGAATGATTGATCACTAAATGATATTAAAAAAGA